>CAWTZC010002279.1:4051875-5402500 GCA_963919715.1 Microtus obscurus | reverse complement strand
AATGATTTTAAATATTGTATTGTTTTTATACATTTTTATTCAGACTACAAAGCATTGGGCTTTCTCGCACATACGTCATTCGGCACTGTTCCCAACTATCTCCCTCCCCACCCCACCCGCAAGTTGGTTCCTTTTCCTCTCCTAGTTAGTTCCTACTTAAACTTTCCTTTTATGTGGAATCCATTACCTTCTCTATTTCCCACCTCCTTCCTCCAGCTGGGCTGGAGCACACCTTTAATTCCAGCACTTGGGAGGTAGAGGCAGGCAGATCTTTGTGAGTTCGAGGCCAGCATGGTCTACATAGGGTTCCAGGACAGCCGGGGCTACACAGAGAGACTTTGTCTCAAAGAACAAAAACAAAACAAAACAAAAACATAAACAAATAAATAAAAGATGGATTTCCTCCTCCCCTGTTTGTTACCTATAAACACACAGATGTAAACATGAATAGATGCATAAAATATTAACGCTGGTCTTTTTGAGTCTGACTTATTTCATTTAGCATAAAGATTTATGGTTTCATCCCCTTTCCTGCAAATGACTTGATTACAGATTTCTGCATGGCCATGTAAAATTCCTCTGCATACATACACCACATTTTCTTTATTGATTCACCTGTTGATGGCCGTCTAGACCGGTTCCATTTTCTGGGTATTTCAAATACTGCAGCAATAAACACAGATGTGTAAGTGTTTCTGTGGTGTGCTGACTTAGAACACTTTGGACGTATGCCCAGGCCTGGCATAGCTGAGTTCTATTTCCAAGAACCTCCATATTGTCTTCCACAGTGGCTGGAGCTAGTCTATATTTATGACAGCAGAGAATAAGGCTTCCTCTTTTCCACATCCCCACCACCACTTGTTGTCAGTGGTTTTCTCAATGGTAGCCGTTTTGACTGGGGTGAGATGGGACCGCAAAGCAGTTTTTCGTTTGCATCTCTCTGATGCCCAAGGATGGTGATCACCCTTTCCAAGTATCGACTGTATTCATAGTTCTTCTGAGAGCTCTCTATAGAGCTCATTTTTTAAAATCATTTGCTGATTTTTTCACATTTAAATTTTATAGTTCTTGTGATATGTTTTTATAACATTCTGTTCTATTTTCAGCTGTACTGTTATTCTCATACTGTACTTATTCTATAAGCTCGCTGTGTCTTGGGTATGGACTTATGAGAAGAGGCACAGCATTGAAAGGCTTGGAACCACCCACTGTTTCAGACACTATAACATCTTTTCTGAACAGGAGTGACTAGCTACTCATGATGGATAGTTTTATGTCAACCTGACACATACTTGAGTTATCTGCAAGGAAGAATCTTAATTGAGAAAATGCCTTCCTAAGATCTGGCTGTAGGGCATTTTCTTAATTAATGATTGATGGGGGAGGGCCCAGCCCATTGTGGGTGATGCTACCCCTGGGCTGGTGGTCCTGGGTGTTATAAGAAAGCAGGCTAAGAAAGCCAGGGGAGGCAGGCCAGTAAGCAGCATCCCTCCAAGACCCCTGCATCAGCTCCTACCTTCAGGTTCCTGACCTGCTTGAGTTCCAGTCCTGACTTCCTTTGAGGATGGACAGTGCCATGGAAGTGTAAACCAAATAACCTCTTTCCTCTCCAAGTTTCTTTGGTCATGGTATTTCATCACAGCAATAGTAACCCTAACTAAGACAAGTTGGTACCAGGAGTGGGGTATTGCGTTGATGTGACAGACCTGACGATGTTTGGGGGAGGCTTGTGGAAGAGTGTTGGAATGCTGGACTAGAAAAGCCATTGAGTCTTGAGAGCTCAGTGGGCTGCTTTGTAGGAGCTTGGCAGAGGAGGATGTTGAGGGGAACACAAAGGATGGAGCTCGGGCTTGTGAAGTTTCAGAGGGAAGTTTAAAGACCCTGGGGGCGGGGCCCTAGTTATTGTCAAATAAGACCTTATAGTTCTGGTTCGCTGGGGCTCAAGAATCAGCTGTGATGGACAAGATGCCAGACCTGCTAGAATGGACCTTTGTTTTGCTGGAGTGCTTGACGTCAGTCAGCTGGAACTGGCACATTAGTGGTTCTAAGAAGAACCAGCATCAGTGAGGTGAAGTCTTCTGGGGAGAAGTGAGGTGAATGTTTCCTGAGAGTCAGCACACAGAAGCTGTCTTTAGAGGTAACCAAGGTTTTACCTTGTCCTGGCAGATGAACTTGGTAGTGTAAGAGCTGCCCAGGTAGTTCTGGTTTTGAAGGCATGAAGGGGGTCACGGAGAGCAGCTGAGGTTTGGCACTGTGAGAGGCCGGGAGAAGCCATTGGGGAAGGTGCAGCTTCAGTGGAAGTTGAAGCTCAGGATTGAAGGGCTTATGCAGGGCTGTGGAACCATGAAGAGAGCCCAGGGGAGGCTATTGGGGAAAGTGCAACCCAGCTGCAGCAGAGTTTTGGAGATGCCAGTACCATGGGAGAAACACCAAGAGCAGCTGCAGCAATGGAACCAGTCAGAGCCTGGAAGCCAAGCTCTGTGTGCTGCAGAGGGCAGAGCTGGAGAAGGGACTCCAGCCCCACAGAGGAGCCCAGGAAATCACGAGTGAATCCTAAATAACTGGACATTGAGTTAGTTTTGGGAGTTGGTTTTACTTTGTTCAGATTGTGACTGTGTCCTGGTTCTTCCTTTTGGAAGTAAGGACGTATTTTTGATTTTACAGGCGTTCATGGTTGAGAGACTTTTAAAAGATTGGATCTTGAAAGAGGCTGGCTATTTCAAGAGACTGATTTCTATTTTCCACTGTTTAAATTTTTAAGGAGTGTGAAAACTTTTACAATTTGTAATGTTTATATTGTAATGTTGATTTTAGTGTGTGTTCTTGGGGAGGTATAAGGAAGGAAAAGATATGGCTTTTAACACCGTTGTGTTTGTCAAGTTGACAAAGAGTTAATTGTGCTGGCTGGTTTTGTGTCAGAGTAAGACAAGTGAGAGTTATCTGAAAGGGGGGAACCTCAGTCAACCTTGTTGACACACTCTGAAAACCAAGAAAAAAAGGCCAGCAGTGACCAGAAACTTGGAGCAATGCTGGTATTGCTCTATAGCATAGTTCAGATAAAGCCACTCCCACACACCTGGCTGTGAACAGTCACAGGGCCCAGGACCCAGCGGGAAGGCCCAGCCTCCTTCACTTCAGCTCTCCTGTCTGCACCAACCAGGGAAGCTATGGGTCACCCTTCCTCCAGACCCCTCCATCCCCCAGCTCAGCAAGAAGGAGGTGCAGACATTTGAAGCCATGATAGTCAGAGTGTGAAGAAAGCCTGGGGACGGAGCTGGAATTATATTTCAGGTACTGAACTTGGGGGAAAGCATGATCCCCCGTTTCGGGTTCTAGCTGGAGAATGGGAGAAGACCAAGGAGGCACCATGTTGGGGGTTAGGAGGCGTTTGCCAGCGGCTGGGCACCTCACCTAAACTGGATCCATGATCCTCTGGAGAGATGTGTCTGGGGACAGATGTCTTCTCCAAAATGAACACTAAGCAGCTACTTCAAGAAAGACTGATTGCTGACCACAGAAAAATGGAAGTTTCAAACACAAAATAGAACTTAAGAAAACCCTTGTCCTCTCTTGCAAGAGTGACATTTTCCAGCTTTCACCATTTCTAGGAACAGTAGAGCAGTGTGACTCAGTTTCCTTCTGTTGAGAGGACATGGTACCATGCGAAGGTCTGAACAACTCAGGGAGCCATGATTTTCAAAGGTTCAGTTTCAAAAATTACACACAGGTAGAAGGTTCTCTCCAAGGGAAAGATGTACTGGACATCAATCAGAATGAAAAGTTCATCAATAAGGTTCAAGAGCCTACATCACAATCAACCGCAAGAAACTACAAGAAGTGGTCAAACTTAATGTGCAGAATTATCCAAAAATCATCTCACCCCCCTCCTCAAAAAACAAGTCAGCTCCTCCAACCAGATGTAGTGGCACATACCAGTAATCCCAGTTCTCTGACGCTAGAGACCAGTTCTCTGTGGCTGGAGACCATGCTAGGTTAGAAAGAGCTTACTTACACACATGTGTGCGTGCCCCCCCCCCCCACAGACAGAGAGAAGCAGAGAGAGGCAGAGCAGAAATAAAGAAATAGAGACAGACACACACATGTAGGCAGAGACACAGGGAGAAGTAGAGACACACAGAGAGGATAAAAATAAACCCCTCTTCCATTTTGTAGATACTAATATACACAAGGCTGGATTTCCTTTTGTGTCTCTCCAAATACCCTACCATAGCACCCAGAATGCGGAGGCAAGATGAAGCTGCCTTACTTGCTGTTAAATTCAGCATTGGATCAATTTTCAAATGCATAGGGCCAACACCATTCTCGCTTATGGTTTTGTTTTGGAAAAAGTTTTTTTTTTTAAATAAATAGATTAAAATGCAAGTGGTTTATTGTTGTTAACTATTATTCTTTCCTGAGACAAGTTTTCATCATGCAATTCACTATGTAGACCAGGTTGGCCTCAAACTCACAGAGATCCACCTGTCCCTGCCACTGCAGTTCTGGGATTAAAGGTGTGCGCCACTATGCCTAGCTATTATTTTTATAATAACAAACATTTTTACAAAAACCAGTTTTGTGCTCTAGCATGCTTAGTGTTATGATATGAAACTCATGAAAAAGAAAAGACTTTTGAGGCTCTCAATAGTGTAAGAATGTAAAGGGGTCCCCAGGCCAGAGATTTTGAGAGACTGCTGATTTTCAAGTTGCTTGCTCTCTCCCAGAAAGCCAAGTGACAAGATGGAGGAGAAGATGACAGCATAGCATATAGATTAAGCCCGCTGCTGCACAGCAGAGGCTGGTGAGTGGAGACAGATGAAGTTGGAGAGGCATGTGGATCCTAGGTGTCTCTGCAGCAGGGACAGTTAGAGTCGGGGGCTGGTGGACAAGGAGGGGAGGGGAGAGAAGGGCAAGGGAGGGGAGGGAGAGCCTGCTCTCAGGAAAGCTCAGTGTCCCTGTGGGGAAGAGGGGAATGGGGTAAGAACAACTTCTCAGGCAGAGGAATAGGGTGGAGTGAGGAGGAGAGGTGGAACCGTGGATGGTGTTGGGTGGAACCCAGGCAAGAAGAGGCAGTGGTGTGACAAGTAAAAGGGAGAACCAGAGAGGGTTCTACTGCACCATACCTGAGGCTATGCCTTGCTGGGGCCATGGTTACAGGCCCAGCAGTGAAGGGGAGGGAAGACATTTATATGTGTGTTTGCATCAGGGTGATGGGCTCTGGTGTCTGGTATCCCCCTGGCCCTTAGAGCATCCTCATCAGGTTGATCTGAGGCCCTAAGCAGCCAGAGTATTGGTTAAAGAGATGTAGAGCTGGTGTCCCGTGGTCCATGTTACTGTGAAGGTCACCTTGCCAAAACCTCCTTTGAATCCCCATTGTTGGTTTGACCCGAACTAGGGAAGGAGACTCACGAGGGAAAAAGATGGTGCCAGGAGAGGTGGTCATGCATGCGGAAGAGCCACGAATTGAGAAACCACCAGAATTTAGTTTTCTGGTTCAAGAGTTGAGAATTTGAGACTAAGATTAGACAAGAAACATGAGACCGGCCTTCCCTTTGCACCCTGTGAAGGTGACCACAAGGTCACAGAGACACACACAAAACCCTCCCAATCAGAAAAGAGAGCTGGGTCTGCACGTTAGAAGGGTCATAGGTGACTCCCAGCCAAGTGGAACCCAGTCTCAAGAGCAGAACTCAGACTCCTTAGCACTCCCAAGAGCAGTGTGAGGGCAGGCCCCTTGCCCCAGCCTCTAAGAATGAAGCGCTAATCCAAAGCAGGACAAAATGATGGCAACGTGTCGCTCAAAGGAAGTGTGACCATCTGAGACTGCTGCCGGATGCAGAGGATATGAAAGAGTAAGCGGTGGAAGAAGCGGAGACCTGAAGGTAGGAGGCAGGACCCAGGGTCAGGCACATGCGGGAAGGACTGGTCCAGAAGGTAAGGAAAACCCTGGGGAGAATGCAGGTGGTGATGTGTGAGTGGAGGGGACAGGAGCCAAGCAGCAGGGACTCCCATCAGCCCTCGCACACCAGAGCTAACCTCCAGCCCTGCACAAGCAGCTCATTTCCGGTTTCAGCCGCTCCGCAGCCCTTATCTGCTTGTCTGTCGGGATGACGGATCAGCTAAGGGTGAATGCGGTTGTCTTATTTTTCTCCTGATTTTTAACTCTGGTTTTATTTTGTATGCATCAATGTTTTACCTCTGTGTATGTCTGCGCACTCTATGTCTGTCTGGTGCCCATGGAGACCAGAAGAGGGCATCGGATCCCTGGAACTGGAGTTATAGATGATTGGGAGTTATAGATGTTGGGAATCGAACCCGGTTCTTCTAGTAGAGCAGTAAGTGCTCCTAACCCCGAAGCCTCCTCTGCAGCCCATTCTGCTGACTTTTAAATGAGCCATTGTGTGTGTCTATGTCTCACACTGGCAGGTCTTTCACGGATTATCTCAGGAATTCCTGGGTATTTGCAGAGATCAAAACCCACACTACCACCTATTTGCCTTTGGGAAGGTTAGCAGGTCTAATATTTGATATGTGGGCTGCGTCCCTTGGACAGGATGTGCCATTAAAGCATACCCCATTTACTCCCTTTCCAAAGATGTGAGTCACGAAGGCTGGCAATGCATCGGCTGGCCTTTTAGGACCATCCAGCAATTTCCACCACAGCCTCAGATGAGCAACAGACCCTTACACACGGAAGCAGAGATGTTGAGAAGACTTTAAATATTCAGGGCATGAGGCAAGGCAAGACCAAGTGTAGGCTCTCGAGCTCCACTGAGCTGTCCTTCTTTGTACATAGTACCAGCCCACTGGGGTCCAGGATGGGCGTGTCCCAGGAAGGAGGGGCTTACAAGAGGAGGCTTAACTGGGTGTTCCCCCCAAAGTTTGCTTTGGCAATGCTGTGTTTGTGTAGCATAAAAATAATAACATGTGATTATATTTTCTGTATGTAAAGCTTTTTAAAGCCTGGGTGACACCTGTGGCTGTGGAATGTATGGGAGATAAGAGACACGTCTCTGGAATTTTCTCTCAACTCAGGACAAAGGAACCTTGATCCAAAGGTCAGAGAGATGTTAGCCAGATGTGGAAGACCAAGGAATTAAGCAGCCAGCTCTTTCAATGACAAGCTTCAAAGGAAAGAGAGAGCAGTGTGTGTGTGTGTGTGGGGTGTGTGTGTGTGTGTGTGTGTGTGATGTGTGTAGCGAATAGACTAAAACATGACTGAAAAGACAGAGAACTGAGCTAGACATGGTATCATACTCCTATAAACCAGCGCTGAGGAGGCTGAGACAGGAGGATCCCGAGTTTGAGGCCAACCTGAGCTACATAGGAAAACCTCCATCAGAAATAAGAGACGGGAGAGGAGGACCAGAGGGAGCAGGAGAGGAAGAGGAGGAGTGGAGGGGGAGAGAAAGAGGGAAGGGAAAGAAGGAAGAAAAGGAGATAGAAGTAGAAAACCAGTTACCAATTGCAAAGTCTGGACCTTATTTAAACGTGGGTGGAGAAGCCTGATATTATGAGCTGCTTTAAATGACATTCTTGTGAACTCTAGCTGGAGTAAAGATAACATGGGCAAAGTCGTTGGGGATAAGAATATAAACCCGCACAGCTGGTTTGCCCTCCTGGTATTCCCCAGTGGCATTCGTGGGTCATTCTTCACACCTGGGGAACCTGCCTCCTTCTTAGCCTTCTTCAGGAGAACAACAGCCACATCACTGGGTCACCTGGGGATGAAGTGGCATCACAGAGATGGAGCCCAAGGGTTACTGTGTGGCTCTGCTGTCTGTAGAGCCCACTAGTAACACTGCCAGACACTGGTGACATACAGCAAGCTTGTGCGGTGAGGACACAAGAGGCTAACAAGCAAGCCACTCAGCTGCTGTCCCTAGGAGGTTGTGGGACCTCACAGTGGACAGGGGTGAGGCCCATGAGCCACAATGAGAAGGCAGCTGCACCATTGAGCCCAATGGAATGTTCTTTAGAGAATAAGAAAGTGGAGTGTGTTGGTGGATCACTTAGAAACTATATTATTTGCAATACTGTCTGGCCGATAGCTTAAGCGTATTTCTAGCTAGCTCTTATATCCTAAACTAACCAACCCATTTCTATTAATCTGTGTATCACCATGAGGTCATGGCCTACCAGCAAAGTTTCAGTGGGCTCCAGCGGAGGCTTCTGTCCCTGGCAGCAGCTACATGGCTTCTTCGTGACTCCCTCTACTCTTTCCTCCTCTATCTGCTTGGAACTCTTGCGTTGCCCTATACTACTAAGCCACTGGCCAAAACAGCTTTATTTATTAACCAATAAAAGAAAACTGACAGATGGACTTCCCACACCAGACTTGACTGGAGTCCTGTTTTTAAGCCATGACACTGGGGTCTATGGGAAGGATAGGCAAGAGGGCAGTGGTGGCAGAGGAAGAAGTGGGCAGGAGTCTCCTTCAGTTGGTGTAGAGTTGGTGTGGCTTGACTTAGGGCTAGCACTGAAGTCAGTAAACCGTTGTTGCACCGGGAACTTATTCTAATGGGTTTGTGGATATATGAATGAGAAAGGAAAGGAAGAAGCATGACCTCAGGAGCTTGACTTTAGCAACTGAGATGGGGATGAGGTCTTAGGGGACACAAATCATGAGTAGTCAGTCAGATGTCCAATCTGAGAGCTGAACAGAGGTTCATTGAGTCAACAGTTTAGAAGGGTCTTGGTTTTCTGTCTAGGCCAATTGTGAAACCTACTGACGACTGGACATAGGTGTTACGTTACTTAAGTTCCAAACACAATAACACCGGGGGTGGAAAATGGCTTCATAATTAAGAGCGCTTGCAGAGGACCCAGGTACGGTTCCCAGCACCTGCATGGCAGCTTACAACTGTCTGCAACTACAGCTCCAGGGGATCCGGTGCCCTCTTCTGGCCTCCATGGGTACTGCACACAGGTGGTGCACATACACCTATGCATATGAAACACTCATATACATACACATTTAAGAACTATAGAATAAAGTCAAACAAAAAAAGGTAGTCCCATCAAGTCCTCATAGCCATGGAAGTAGGTGAATGGCTGCCATACTGGGAAATAGTCTGCACAACATTCCGTCCACTGCAGATTGGGCAGTGCCATTTGACCTCAGGCATGGCTAGGTATGTATATCAGTGGTAGAGTAAGGACCCTGGGTCTAGCCCTTAGCACTACAAAACCAAAAACAAAACAACACCCCCTTCTGCCCTTCTCCCTAGAAAAAGTAATAAACCAAACCCCCTAAGGCTGGATACAGTCATAGGGGATTGAATGCACATAGAAGAAAGACAAGGGTTTAGCTCAGGGCCCTGGGCCCTCCAAAGCTAGCTATCTATCTATCTATCTATCTATCTATCTATCTATCTATCTATCTATCTATCTATCATCTATCATCTAGATAGGTGAAGTCTAGACATCACCAGCAAAGGAACCTGAGAGAGGAGAGTGTGGACCAAGCCTGCTATTATGATATATATTTAAAAATAAAATTATATTTCCATAACTTGCTTTTTCTGCTCAGCAGTGCCTTGTGACCTGCCCATGTCAAATGTCAACTTATTTTTCCATTTTTTTAAATGCATTCCAAGAAATCCATCATGAAGCTCATCGTTAAATTTGCCATCTGGGGGGCTGGAACGATGGCAGTCACAACACATGCTCACAGCTTGGGGACCCTTGAAGAGTGACCAGTGAGACCGAGGCCTTACATTCTTTCTTTTAACTTCAATGAAGTCAAATAGCCACATGCGGATGGTGGCTTCTGTCACCTGCCTTTGGGAAGTCAATATGGTGACGTCATCAAGCTGTATTTTCTCCTTCATCAGGGGAAGGCGTCAGGGTGAGGTTTGCAAATGCACTCGGGTATGCAGAAATTTAAACAGTACAGGACGAATTTGTTCTTTGAGCCGTTGACAGATTGCTTACAAAACTAATTGACAGGAAGATGTGATGGGCATTTTATCCCATGAACAAGTAGGGAAGAGCGCGGCTCATGGGTCCCTCTACCCTGAAGAGTAACCCTACATGTAAGCACCTACCAATAGTGACACCATGGCAACAGGCGTGCTGTGCCTGTGAATCACAAGAAGGGATTCCAGGCCACAGCTGGTGCATGTCAGTCGCTACTGGAGAGAGCCCTGGGACAGAAGAAATGGTGCTCTTCTTTTAATCAGCTCACTCTGCTGGACCAATTGTACCACCAAGAACCTCGTTTTTTGATTTTGTGCCTGTTTCAATCTTGCCTTTTCAAAGAGTCACCCCGGCCCAGAGTGGGCAGAGAACCTAAGCCTCCTGTTGTAACCTCACTGTGCTCCTTCCCACCTGTCTCAGGACCTCCCTATGGCCTGTGCCCTGCTACCTCCTGGGGTCAGGCTAGACTTGCAAACAGGCAAGTCACAGGGAAGAGCAGGGCTGCCCTTTAGCCATAGATTTCTCAGAACAGAGAACATGGGACTGGGCAGCAACCTCAAGAAGAACCATGAGAAATCTGTCAACCCTCTGCCGCATGACTGTGCCCTAGGCTTGTTGCCAGCTATAGTTAACTGTGTGTGCAGTGAAAGTCAGTGTGCCCCTTGGGCCTCGGTGATTTTGCCAGTGATTTTCCATCACTGCCCCCTTTGCAGATGTCACCCCTGTCCTCTGTGACGAGTATTGTGCACAACCTTTCCCCACCTGACAGACATTTGGAACTTTTAGTAAACCCATTCCCTAGTCCCATGGCTGCTATCCTGGGACAGCTACGTCTACCCCTGCTTACTCATTCTGTGCAAACAGCAGGGGCCCTGACTGTGACTAGTCCACCAGGAATGTCCTTGCAAGACGCTTCCTAGACAAAGAGTACTTAGAAGGAACCTGGGGTGTCTTTTCTTCACAGGGAGAAATGAGCAAAAGAGCTGGAATAAGGAAAGCCAGATGTTACAAGGGAGTGATACAGAGGCATGCAAAAACACCTGGAATTTCACTAAACTAGGGATGGGGGAGGGGCCTGACCTCTTCCAGGTCTCTAGGAAGGTGGTGCCTGATTGGCACCCCCTATACTTTGCTTCCCTTGCATGTGAGTGTGAATGAAGGTATCAGTTGCTGTTTATTTAAAACAAAGGTTGGCCACAGCCAGGTCTGCTCTGGAGACGGGGGCGGAGTACCAGGTCTGCTCTTGGGTGAAAAGAAAGCTAGTTGGATGTCAGTTGCTTGGAAAGTGGATCCAGGCTGCTGTGGGCATCAGGCTGGTGGCAGAGACAGGCTTTGCCCCAAGCCAACCAGAGGTGGTCGTGAAGGGACTAGCTCAAGATGGGGCTGATTCATGATGAAGACCCAGGGGTCACAGGCAGAGCAAGGCAGGAAGAAGAGTGGAGGTACTCGGAGAGATGGCACCGACTGAACCTTTCCCACAATACTAGAACCTCTAACTGTGTGCTGGCCTTGAACTGGGCATGTCTTTCGGCGATTTGTCCTGGACCCCGCTCTGTGTTGGGACCCAGAGTCTCTCGTGCCTGATAGCCACTTCTCTGGTCTTTCTGAGTTCCTCCCCAGGAACCCTCTACGACACTCTTTCCTCCCGGCTTTAAATACTGGGGTCAGATGAGCCATGTCCCCCAAACCCAAGACCCCTACAATCCCCAGAGCCCGTGTAGTCTGCTCCTAGCCCATGCTTGCTCTTAGTTGCCTTCCTTTGCTGTTCAGTCTTCACTCAGGGTCTCCTCCCAACTCCTCAATAAGCTGACCCAAAAGACAGAGGGAAGAGAATAGTTGCCAGGCAGACTGAGGACCTTTCCTGTGGGCAGAGGCAGAGGGAACTGTAAGCAATGAGGTAAACTTTGGCTCAGGAGGTGGGGAGAATGAGGTACACAAGCTGGGGTCACCCAGGAAGAAGGGTGCCCCTCACATCACTGAACAGGATGGGAGCCAGCTTCTGCTCAAATCCTAGTGTCCAAGTGATTCAAAACCATACTACATTCCTCACACAGCACGGTTAGCCCCTTGTCTCTCTTGAAGGTGGGGCCTCGGGACCATGCGGCTCATGAGACAGTGCCTAGAAGCAGGGTCAAGTTCAAAGTAGTTCTTCAGAGAACAGAAAGCCTCATTTTCATAACGAGAAACTCAAAGTTTGCAATGGCAGCCATTTCCCAGGGCATGGCTTCCCATCCATTCTGCCTACCTAGTACCTCTGGCCTTGCACCACCGGGACACCTGAGGTGACGGCCACTTGTGACATCAGAGGACCTGAACTCCATAGCTCAGCCACTTACTCAAGTCTTTCTTCTTCTCTCCTTCTGAGGTCGAAGTCCCGCTGAACCACGGCCCATACGTGCTTGGCCTCCTCGTCTGTGAGCTTAGAAAGGTCCAGCTTTTTTCCCATCTCTGTGCCTCATCCAGGCCACACCTGAAAAGTCGTGGGATCACAACAATCAATGCCAGGAGGCCTCAGGGACACCAAAAAAGTCACAAAGTATGAGGCAGATCATAAAAACACCCATGCCCCCCCCCACCCCCGGGTTTTTGTACTGGGACAAATGGTTTTTTATATGGATAAATACCTGGCCGGGGACTAGGGCCAGTTAATAAATTTTGTACAGTTAAATACAGGGAATTAAGTAGATGTGTAAGGAAATTAGTTCTTGCCCCTGGGGCATAGACGGCCGCACTCACTGTTCCCACTGTGAGATGAGTGTCTGTTGTCCCCCATTACATATGTTCAGAAAAGAGGAGAGTGCATCTAAGTCCAGTCCAGCTCTGAGTGTCCGGGCCACTGCCCGTGATCTTCAGGGCTGACAATGCTGGTCTCAGAGGGCAGGGGAGCTTTGGAGACTCTTTCTCCATGTAGGCATGATGGCTAATCTCCACTGTCAAAGTGACTGGGTTTTAAATGATCTAGAAGACACACCTCTGGGTATAGCTATAAGAGGTTTAGCTGAGGAGCAAAGATCCACCCTGAGTGTAGGCAGTGCAGCATCCCATGGGCTGGGGTCCCTCACTGAAGGGAAAGGAGAGAGGAGAAGGGAGCTGAGCTCTGGCATTCATCTCCTTCCACATCACGACTGTGGACTCAGTGTGACCTGCCTCATGCTTCTGCCACCATACCAGTCACCTGAGGACTGTGAGCCCCAAAGCAAATTTCCCTTCCTTAAGGTTGCTTTTGTAGTAACGAGGAAGGTAACAGACACCGTAGTTCCTCATCTGAAAGATTTAGGGTCTTCTGGGGAGCAGAGCCTGCTTGCTTAGGGTTGTCACATGGCACAGAGACCCCGCCTAGCATTGTCTTACTAGGATGACGCCCAGTGTGCTTGCTCCAGGAACATTCATGCGCAGCCCATAGTGAGACTAAAGGGAGAAAAACACCCGCAAGGACAAGACGGTTAGAGCCTGCAACTTTGCTCACGGGGAGAGGTCAGCTGACAGACTGTCCAGTGGGAGTGTATGCCCAGTGCATGTTAGGGTCACCTGACCATGGCAACAGCCAGGACTTGCAGGGATTCTGAATGGCTCAGTTGCAGTCAGAGCAGCAAGCCCCT
This sequence comes from Microtus obscurus, assembly GCA_963919715.1. Taxonomy (NCBI): domain Eukaryota; kingdom Metazoa; phylum Chordata; class Mammalia; order Rodentia; family Cricetidae; genus Microtus; species Microtus obscurus. Next base: position 5,388,980 of record CAWTZC010002279.1, on the reverse strand, counting down.
GAGTATACTGGTGTATTGTGTTTAGATGACCAAGGGAGTGGAAGTCAAACCAGATTTTTGATTAATCAATTAAAATGTAATTCATTTTATTTAAGACGTAGTCTTCCTAGGTAATCCAGACTAGAATGAAACTCTCAATCCTCCTGACTCAGCCTCTTGAGTTTTAATATTATGTATTTATACCTTCACATGGACTCAGACTTCAGATTTTGAAGTTCTCCAAACTTGATATCCTTATTAATAATGCCCATGTCAGTGGACACAGACAGAAAACTTCAGACGTCAGTAGGACAGATGGCAGAACCTAGTGACTTTACTCTAAGTGTGGTCTACACTGGCAGCCTGCTTTAGAAGTTGGTTAGAGCCGGGTGGTGGTGGCGCACGCCTTTAATCCCAGCACTTGGGAGGCAGAGGCAGGCGGATCTCTGTGAGTTCGAGACCAGCCTGATCTACAAGAGTTGGTTCCAGGACAGGCTCCAAAACCACAGAGAAACCCTGTCTCGAAAAAAAAAAAAAAAGTTGGTTAGGATGGAGATGCCCAGGCTCTGCCGAGCCCTGTAAACTAGGAGGCTGCATTTTGACAAACTTCTCGGGCAGTTCGTGTGCATGTTAGAGAGGACTAGTACAGCTCCTCCAGCAGTTCGTGTGCGTGTGCACGTGCATGTTAGAGAGAACTTGCACAGCGAATCCTCAGACTCCTGTGGGTGGCAATACTGCAGGGGAGAGTTGTGCGTTTAGTGGTCACCAGCAGACCCAGCCTGCACGTTCTGTTGGGTGCGCAGTGGGTGTGAGGCAGGCCAGTGATGGGGATGTAGAAAAGCAGAGGAAGACAGGCTCTCATATTGGCTTTTTGTAGAGGTGTCACATGGCTCTCACAGGTCATATCAACATGACATTATATCTGGGTATAAAACTAGGGGCATCATTGACAACTCTCTCATGCTTCACTGAGTACATGGCACACCCGCGACCAACAGAGCCCTTCTCTGACAACACAGCGGGCTCCGCTCCTTTGCTGGTCACTTCCTCCCTCCTCTCTTCTGAAGCTTCTTCATACTTCTTAGTGGTCAGTTAGGTCATATTACTGTTAAGCCCCTTGGGGACAGGAACTCTGTTTGTCCCTGGTACATATGTGCTTTCTAAGCTCTCCATGGTTTGCAGCAGGCAATGAGGGATGCACATGGGTGACCCCTAGTCTAACTGACTCCTGGAACCATATGGTTCTCGAGAGGACTGTGTTTAGATGCCAGAAAGTCCTGTTTTGTGCGACTGGGAGTTGACTGGTACTGGGAGGCTCTGGTAAGTCTCCCTTGAGGATTTGACTTATTTTCTAGGGGATAATAGGGAAGGGGACCAGTCAGGTGCTCTCATGAGGGACCTGTCAACCACCTGGAAGTCTCCATCTTGCTTTCAAATTCCGAGATACACCCCTCCCTGTTTCAGAGCCACCAAACAATCAGAAGCAGTCAGCATGACCAATTGAGAAGAACAGGCTGTGTGTCAGAGAAGTACTTTAATCTGGCTGTTAATTATGGCCCATAGCCTCAGCACTCAGTTAACTGAGGCAGGAGGATCTCAGGTTGGAGGTTAGCATGAGCAACATGGCAAGATATGTATGTCTCACATGCAAATTCAAACAAATAGCAACAAAAACGACGGTGATGATTAATCTTCATTGTCAACCTGACTAGACTTGGGATCTCCTAGAAGCCACAACTTGCACAAGCTCCCGTGGTGTAATGGTTAACGCTCTGGACTCTGAATTCAGCGATCTGAGTTCATATCTTGGTGGAACTTTGAGGAAGAGACTAGGGAGACTGGGTCAGTCATCCTCCTCAACTCAGACCATGAAACCCAATATAAGCAGGCTGCCCATGCACGCGTGCCCCAGCATTGCTGGGGCTTGTTTAGGAGACACACCTCTGAGCCTGCCTGTAAGTGAATTTCAGGAGAGGTTTAATGGAGGAACCACCCTGTGGGCAACGCATGTGCTGGGGTCCTGGACTGAAGTGAAAGGAGCCACTGAGTTTGGTGCTGGCATTCCTCTCTGCAGCCTGGCTGTGGGTGCAATGTGACCAGCTGCCTTACACTCCTGTGGCCACAGCTAGAGCTGCTCTTAGGCCTCCCCCTCCCCCCCAATTGGGAGTGAAACTAACCCCTCCTTGAGGGACTTTTGTTGGGTATTCTTTTCCACAGAAAAGAGGAAACACAAAGTGACTTTCCAGAGTCCCCTGCTGCCAGCTAGAACAGCCGCCTCCCCCCACACCGTCCTGTGTCTTCAAATCAGTGAAAGATAACTCCCCAGGATTTTCTCCTCACCCCTCAATATCCTCAAGCTCCAGCACAGCAGCGACTAGGAGAAATGTATTTAGGGGGTGCCTTGGCTGGTGAGGCCAAGAAAGTGCCGCGAGGAGCCAATGCACTCTGCAGGCGCCCCCTTCGAACACGTGGTGTCTGACTTCTACGGAACAGAACAAGAAGTTCTTATTAAATGGGTGACTGAGGCCCATTCATTTTGAATTCTCATCATTTTAAAGCCAGTGTCTTCTGGGGCCAGTGTTCACTCAAGTTCTATTCTTGGAGCCAATGAGCAGCATGACCCTCAGCTGAGGGCTCTCACCCCCTCACCTCCTGAAGTAGAAATCAAAGGCCATGGGCACTTAACTCCTGAGTGTGAAGGAAAAGCCAGAGGAGGGGCCACCTCTTTCTCATCTTCATAGTTTGAATTCTTTTTTAAAAGATTCTTTTTTAATTATTATTATTATTTTTTTGGTTAGCATACAAGGTGATGGGTTTTTATCAAGGAATCCTCGTACAGATTTGTCATTATACTTTCTCAGAGGGTGCTTGGTGTCAGCGAGCGCATGCATGGCAATGCATGGTGAGTGCATGCATCCCTTGCTGATGACATGCGCCCCCACCTCCAGCCCTGGCTTAGGCTCTTTCTCCTCATATGATGCTTGTTTTTCACAGTGAGAGTCACTTGGTTTCTTAGCAAAAAGCTGGTGGATGCCTGAAGCCAGGAGTGGGAAAAGGCCTGGGGAGCTGAGCCTGGGAGGAGTCTGAACCCTTGTTGCTTAGGATGCTGCTCGGATGAGGCAGGACAGGGTACAGACTGGTGCCAGGACAGCACGACTGGCCATCAGCCGTGAAACTGAGGACAGATTCTTGCTAGAGTGAAAGGGGAAGCTGTGTGGAGGGGCAGGACCTCTGTGTCCCTTGCCGGGTCGGGAAATCTGTCTTGACAAAACACATCTTGGAGAATCCATGAAGGATCCCCAGGTTCACTTTGCTCTGCTTAGGAGACCCAGGAAGGGTGGAATTCAGTGTTTGGAAAGCACACACACACACACCCATCCCTAAGCTAAGAACAATGTGTTGGCACCTTATGGGTTGGGAGCCCTATGAAGTTTTCCTCTCATGCCCCCACCCCTTTTTTTGGATGGAGTCCCATGTCCTTGAGTGCAGGAGGCTCTAAGAAGAGTGTTTTCTGAGTTTGTCTAATGGGAACTTCGGAGGGTGGTACTGCCACAGGACAAGACCTTTGAGTGCATCGTTAGCCAATCAAAGGCTGGGGACCAGTGTCACCGGAACTGGATGCATCATTACCTCCTACAGTAAAGCTTTCCGATTTAGTGAATCGACAAATAGGAAAAAGCACAATACTTGATTAAAATAACTGTTTCTAAAAAATAATCTCAAATCAAATGAAGAATTTGTTTGATACCAGTATTGCAGAATGCACAAACTTAGTCAGTGACATTTTGAGGACATGCTGACAACTTCACTGCCTAGCCGGCCCTGGCTCACTTGAACTAGGTGCAAGGGCAGCCCCTCTTGGTTAGGCACAGTCTGCAGCCTCCAGCCAAGTCAGTGATCCTTTATCATCCCTTGCTTGGCTTGCTCCTTGTGGACTAGTCTGCTCTTTTAAAGTCTGTACTTGCAACAGTGAAGGGCAGGGAATGTGTCAGACCCACGGAGGGACCAGGGCTGTCCTGTGTCTGGCTAGGCGGGGTTGGGGGGGGGCAATGGATGGGCATGCGTTAGGGCAGGGCAATGCCTCTGGGCTCAGACTGTTCCTTGTCTGTTTTGATAACCCAGTCACGAGCTTCCTGAGCCCCAGAGCACTCTCAAGTTCTCTCTGCTCCACCGCTCGCCTTTAATCCTATTTCCAATCGCCCAGATGTCAGCTGTCCCCAGATATTTAATGATTATAAGGAGAAACAGGGAGGCATCAGAAAGAGTGGCCGGCAGGAAGGAGAGATAAAAGCTGAGAGCGACCACTGAGACCCAGGCACGGAGTTTCAAGGGGATGATGTTGTCTTTAGCTATTGAAGTTTTAAATTAACGCTTCGGTCACTTGAAGGGAAACTTGTAGACAAAGACCTGGCTTATCTGCTACTAGGGCCACCTGCCCAGAAGCTGGCACATTTGACTGCAAGCAAACAAACTGGGGAACAACTCAGCAGATCCAACTGACAGGCAGGTCCTGCTGATAAAAATGTAAGTAGAGGTGCCAGCTACGACCCCTTTGGGGCTGTCTCCAGAGCTTCTGGGTGTGGTTATGTGTGTGGACAGGGCTCACACCAACAGGAGTACCCCTGGCCTCCAGTCTCCAGAAGCTGGGTGTGCATACTGCCACCCAGAAGCACCCCCTGTCCCGCAGCAATGCCAGATGCCCCCGTGAAACTCTGGAAAGGCTACCAGACATCCTGCAAGCCAGGACGCCTGCCATCATGTCTAGCTTGGGCTCCCTGCTCTCAGTGATTCTTGGGAGCCTCCCTTACCCACGGCTGTCGGTTCTGACCTACATGCCAAGCCTCCGGCCCAGGCTGTGGTTGAGAGCTGAGCCAAGTATACCTGCAGAGTTGGCAGCTGGGCTTCCAACCCTCTTCGCAAGACTTCAGGTTCCCTGTTTCTACCGTGAAAGCCTGGGCTCCATGGCCTCTCTGGTCATCTCTAACCCAGCATGATGCTGGGATCTTAGAATTAAGAGGCACCGTATGGTATGGGAGGGTATGGTGCACATACATGTTGGGGCTCATCCTCTTTCAGAAATCGATAGTGAGTCCTAAAAGGTGCTTTAACCACGTGACCAGGCACAAGGCCATTCTGCATCAACAGCGGGGGAAGGGAAAGGCACCATTAGCCTACAGGCTCGGGGGACCTCTTTGCTCCTTCCCAGCTCCCTCCTCCCTCAGTGCTGAGCAGTTTTTCAGAGCCATTCATTCTTTAATCAGAAAGATCCACCAGCTTCTCATGCATGTGCCTGAACCAGATTCTCAGTCCTGTGAGGCACCTGTCATGGTCCCCGATATGGAGACAGGACATGGATGCTGGGTGAGATGGAGGAGCGCACAACCCCCTGGCCTGGTGCTGCTTGAATTCTAAAAAGTAACACCTTGGAGACTTGGGCAGGGGTAGTGCTTGTGGCCAGGAAAGCTGTGTGCTGCTGAGGGGGATGGGTGTCACTTGAGGAGGAAGCCACCAGGCCCAGAAGTGCACCAGCCTCACTGCCCAGCTACCCTGATCTTTCCAGCTCATCCCCATTCCTGAGGCTTTATGGCCTGAGCATCTAGTGAAGTCCTGAGCCCTCGTTATCATGCTAAGCTCTCAGAGAGAAACTTGAACAATCACTGTCCGGAATCAGAACAGGTAAACTGGCCAGTCCATTTCAGATGAAAGCAAAGAGCTGCGTTTTTAGTTCAGGTCAGTAGGATATAGGTGTGGCCTCTGTGAAATCTCGGATCTGTGAGACTTGGAAACAGTGGTGGAGATGCCTGCCATGCCTACAACCCACTCACCTTTCTTCTCACAAGGAGGTGAACCAGGGAACCTATGGTCCAGAAAAAAAAGGGGGGGATTCCACTAAATCTGGTATCTGGTGCTGTCAGAGGTCTGGAGGAAGGCAGGTGCCTTCTTCATGCTCGAGTCTTTTTCTTTCCTCTTGCTTCTCCAAGACCAGCTGGGCAGCAGGAAGAAGTCTCTCTCCAAACAGCCTCTCACCCTGGGCTCCAGCCTGAGTTTCCTGGGGCTTTTGGTTAAAACCAACTCTTTAGCACCAAATGGGCTCCCCAAGGATTTAGCCCACTGCGATCAAGGCACCTAGTAGAAGCCTGGAGTTTGGGGTTTACTGAGTGAGTGATCTCCTCATCAGCACGACCTAAGCCAGAGGGAGGGTGGGGCTGAACCCTTGCTGAGCTGGGTTCCCTATCCTGGGGGTCCTGCAAGTCCCAGGTTCTCCGCACACTCACCAGCCTCTCTCCAGGGAACGCTCAGCCCTTGGCTCTGTCTCTTGAGTCCTGGGCTCTGCTCTTTGCCCTTAGGTCCTGAGAGAGAAACTCCACACACCGAGGGCCGCGTTGGGTCAGGGTGCACTGAGCTAGAGAGCTCAGGGAGCCCGGCAGCTGCGGCACAGGACTGGCCCAACTTGCCGCCTTCTCAGATCACATGGGTTACTCTCCGTCCCGCCCAGCTCCGGGATCACCGTACAGCCTGGGTGCTCCCGCAGGCCAAGTGCAGAGCGGAAGCCAGGGGCCCTTCTGAGAAGCGCCTGTGGGTGCGGAGGACAGAGTCTCCTCGTCCCCCAAGCTCGTTGGGGGAGACTGCGTGGGCAGGCAGGAAGAGCTGCCACACACCTTGAAGTCATCTGAGCCTTGGTCCCTCATAGGAGGGACCCGCCGGCAGAGCACGTCCTAGCAGAGGACGTCTCCTTGACTACCCATTCTAACTCTTCAAGGAGACAGCTTCACAGAGAGGGAAACCGAGGCTCAGAAAAGTACCCCACCCAGAGTCACGGACTAGTCAGCGAGACTGTGAGTCCAGGGTTTTCAGCCAGAGTCGCGCATATCCCCAGGGCCTCAGATTGCAGGCTGCTACCAGATCCAGAAGACCCTTCAGTTCAGTAGCCCAGCCACTGGGAAAGGAGGTGGGCTTTAACTACTGAGAAAAGGCCAGTAGCTCACACCATGGGAGGACCTGGTGATAGGAAAGGCCTCCACATCAGGATGAGAGCCAATGAATTTTGCAGGCCTCAGTCAGCTTCAAGGCCAGTTTCTCTCAAGCCCAGAGTTCCTCCCCAACCCTTAGGGGATTTAGCCCTGAATATTGAAAAGAATTCACCGCCCCTCCTCCTCCCAAGCATCTCCTCCCCCTAACCGGGCTCCCCATTGCTCTATTTAGAAACCATCAAATAAGAAATATGTTTAGCTGAGTCTGTGGTCTTTCACACACAAAACCCAACACTTGGGAGACAGAGGCAGGAGGATTGCAAAGAGTTACAGATCAACCTGGGCTAGGATTGAGTTCCAGCCAAACCAGTCTGAGCTACAGAGAGAGACTCCCGTCTCAAACAATGGCCTCTATTCTTTAGGGACCTCTTTACAACCCAGTTCCAGTGTCTGCAAAAATAGACAGGGGCATAGATAATAAACAGCTGCAGGGGGGACAGATGTGAGAGCCGCATCGCCTGTCCATCAGCCGGAGAGGAAAGGGAACCTTAGGTCACCTGCAGAAACCTTTCAAAAACCACACACACAGTGTGTGTGTGTGTGTGTGTGTGTGTGTGTGTGTGTATAGGGGGGTGGTGGCACTGGGGCTGAATTGAGTGTTCCAGTGAGTTGGGTGAATTAAGAGTGGAACTGTTATCAATGACACAATTCCAATACTAACTTGAAAGTATTAAGTTTTACACAATGCCAAGATGCCTTTACTGTGGAAGCTGCTGAGTGTGTAAGGTCCTGGATCACACCTGATATTGTGAAGACAGATGTCAGTTGCTTTCTACTGTATTGCTTACTTATTTGAACTAGTTCTTTTTTTTTTTTTAAGTATTAAAGGGCTGGAGAGATAGCTCAGCGTTTAAGAGCACTTGTTGCTCTTACAGAGGACACAGGTTCCATTCCCAGGACTCATGGGGTAACTCGCAGGCATCCAGGATCTATCTGGCACGGCTTTCCGGCCTCTCTGGGCACTGGGCATGCAGGATTTGCACATACACCCATGTAGGCAAAACACCATTTACACACAAGAAAAATAAGCAAATCTTAAAAAAATAAAGATCTTAAAAAAGTTTTAGATGGAATCAAGGCGGTATAGCATTAAAGTGAAGATATATGGCACAAAATATAAAGAATAAAAGGTTAAATTCCTCTCACTCCCAAGCCCAGTCTCTAAAAGCAATCATCATTGATGATTTATATGATGTTTTGTGTGCATGAGTGTGAGTGTATGTGGATATATGATTGAGTATATGACTCTGTGTGTGTACATATGATTGAGTGTATGACTCTCTCTGTGCATATGTCTGTGTGTATGGCACACACTCTGTGTGTGTGTGTGCGTGTGCACGCGTGCGCGTGAGTGTGCATGTATGTGTGATTCAGCAATTGTGTGACTTGGGGTTCCTTGGGAGAAGCATGACCTTCTGGCTGCCTCACCCTGGCAGGCTGCCTCCCTCGGCTTCAGTGTTCTCCACGCCTGGTGGAGTAACAAAATCAATGTGGTACGTTCTTTTGGACTCAGTACACACAGTCCACAGTGGAGTGTGCCAGGGTGCGGGGTTCCAGGTAAATGTCCACTACAGCCAGCAGAAATCTGTTCCATGCTGTCCAATGATCGCAGGACATGCACAGCAGGGCTGCTAGCTGTCTCTTGGTGGACAGATAACTTTTTTAAGATAATTCTTCGTATCAACATTCCGTATTTATGGTGGCTTATACAGTACAGACATGCTCACTGCTCTACGGGCACACTTAGAACAATGTCTCTAGAATCAAATAGAAATTTGGAACTTTGATTGGAGTCAAAGAGTGTATGTGTTTTTCTTTTAAGGAGACTATTTCAAAATTAGAAGCGATTTTAAAATTGTTGAAGCAAACTCAAAATTAGAGAAGGTGACACAGAGAACTGTCAGCTTCCTTCAGCCACTTGGGAGGGACTTGTGGATGGACACGTGTCAGCGTGTTGTGTGTGAAAGCCAGGATGACTATCTAGAGAACCAAAATCCAGATTTTAATCACTGAAGCTTCACACTGCCCATCAGGGCCTTCTGCCTTTTCCAGACTGTTTCCATAACATTACTTAGTGCCAAAGAGTCTGTCCAGAATCAACTGCATCTAGCAGCCCTCTCTCTCTGTCTGTCTCTCCCTAAGCACATGTGTGTGTGTGCTTGTATGTGTGCTAGTGGTGAGTGTGACATGCGTGTGTGAGTGTGCATGAAGTGGGCCAGGAGAAGACATGAGCACCCTGTTCTGTCTCTCTCCACCTTATTCCCTTGAGACAGGGTCTCTCACTGAACCTGGAGCTACACTGGCCGCCAGCAAGTCCCTAAGAGCCTCCTGTCTCTGTCTTCTACAGCACCGGGCTTACAGGTATGTGTGACCATGCTCAACCTATGTGTGTGCACTTATGTTATACCCTATATGTAAATGTTGAATGGACACATCCCTCCCCACAAAGTATTTATTTATTGCAAATAGGAAGAGAGAACTCTGACCACAGTGAAGCCTAGAAGACAGCTTTACTTCTAGAAGGTTCTTGTTAAATCATGAGAAAGACCGGGCAAATCCAAAGTTAGGGACAGTCTACAAGTAAGCAACCTGTACAATTTAAGCGTGACAAAGCCCTGAAGCCAAGAAAAGTCTGAGGGGAAGAGCCAATCTGAATATTAAAAGACAGTGGGGCTAGAGAGATGGCTCAGTGGGTAAGAATATTTGCAGAGCGAATATGAGGGCTTGAGTTCAAGTCCCCAGCTAACTATAACCAAGCTTGGTGGCTCACACTTCAATCCATCACTTAGGAGGCAGAAGCAGGTGTGTGTCTGTGAGTTCAGAGGCCAGACTGCTCTACATAGTGAGCCCCAGACTTTCCAGTTCCAGGTCTCTATATAGAGAGTTTGTATAATATATAAATATGTATATGGTGTGTGTGTGTGTGTGTGTGTGTGTGTGTGTGTGTATGTGCTGTGTGATCCGACCAGTCTCATTATGCTGGTTTCTCATTATGATCCCTGCCTTCTAGAAGGTTCTGTCTTCTAGGCTTCACTGTGGCCAAATTTCTCTCTCCTTCTTTGCAATAAATAAATTCTTTGTGGGGAGGGATGTGTGCATTCAACATTGACATATATACCACCACCAGTAAATTACATTTCCATAAACAAATTCAAACGACGGCCGAGAATACGTTTTGTGTCTTTGCACCGCTACTTACCTAGTTCCTCAGGCTTCCTGGGGTACCTCGGGGGGCCCTCTCTGACTCCCTACATTTTAGCCTGCCTTGCAGTCCACCCTTCCTTCTTCTCTTTCTGGGGGTGGGTAGCTTTCTCTTTCTAAAGGCTGTGTACTTGAACTTTGCATCTTACAGATGAGGAAACTCAGCCCCTTCCCCCTTCCCAGCAGGCCCCAGCAAGCAATGCATCCCTAAGATCATCAGTGGCCACAGCAGGCCATCTTAGCCCTGCTTCATAGCCTGGCACAGGGGGTCCAGTTTCCTCTCTTCATAGGATGGGGAAAGCAATATGGCCCCTACCTTCCATTTAGTGGCATAAGGAACCAGAGCCCCATGGTTTCTCCCAGAAGCTTACCTATGACAGTATATGGACCAGGGAAGTATTCTCTCTGCCAACAGAAAACACCAGAGGGAAGAGAGCAAAGTAAGAACAGAATAGACACAACTAACATGGCAGGAGCTCAGACGAGGGAACTGTCATTGATGTGACTCACACAGCAGACCTGACCTGCCCCTACACAGGGTAACTGACTGCCGATACAGAAGATTTATCCAGCTCAAGTCTGATGCAGCAGCCCAAGTGACCAGGAGACAGAGAAAAGTTACTGGTCGCACCCAGAGGCAGGAAAACATGTGGACAAAATCGGGCCGTTAGTAGAATCCAGTACTTAGAGGCACCAGATGTTGGAATCATGAGAAATATTTTTATCCCAGTTTGAACATAAATTTTCAATCTGCTGAATGTCTGGTCCCAAACTGGCGGCGCCATTCTAGAGGTTCTGGAAATGTTAGGGGGTGGAGCCTGGCAGAGGAAAGTGGGCGCCTGGTGCCAGTCCTCTGCCTCTCAGCTTCCCGTCTACAAGGTGCATGGCTTTAAAACATTTCCCCACCACAGTGCTCGACTTCATGGAGCAATGTAGTCAAATAATGTGATGGAAACTTCTGGAACTTTGAGGCACACTAACTCATCCCTTCTTTAAGTTAGCTCAGCTCTTGTCACAATGGCAGAAGGTCTTACTGACAGATTGTAAGGCAGCTTTCATACATCCACCTCACGAATCCATGTCATGAGATATTCCAACAGCCAATTTTAAGTCACCAAGCAATCAACCATCGATCTCTAAAGCCAGGAGGCCAGAGAGTCACCCATTAGCTGTGCCATCTTGGAGAAGAATTTCAGTCCTACTGTGCCTCAGTTGCTCTGTTGGCATCTCAGATTTCACATTGGAGGCAAGGCAGAGCACAGAACAGCAGCACGCAGGACCCACCCATGACCATGCCCCTTCTGAACCAACAAGTCCCGATTCCATGCAGCAGAGAGACACAGCCGGGTGAAAATCTGTGTGTTTCTGTTGCTCTTGTAGTGGGATTCATGGGACACATTTCTGTACGGTGAAGATGGGGAGGGAGAGGCTCCTGGGGACAGAGTCCCTACACTAGGAGGAAGTTATCTGCCATTCTGTTTCCTTTTCCTTCTTCTGGCCTGGAACTTAGATGGGGGTAGTGGTCTGGAGCTGCAAAAAAGTGTCTGGCAACCGGAAGGAGACAAGTGAGAGGTGACCCTAGTATCCTGGGTGGAAAGACAGGTTTGGACCCCTGTGATCCTGTGAGCTGTCTCCTCAGTACGTAGTCCATCTCTAAGTTCCCTTGCTGTGGGAACAAAATCAAAGCCGGTGTAAGCCCCTGTCAGATGGGTTTGCATCGTGAAGGTGAATGCAGCGGACTCCACAGAGAGGAGCGGGAGAAAGGTGAATCTTTGTGTTCCGTCAGACTCACAACTATGGTCGAGTAAGGTGGCTTCTTCCAAAGCGGTCCCCAGGCAGCAGAGGTGTTAAGACAGAACTTCCAGCTGCCCGACTTAGGACACAAAGGGTTAATATTTCTCTTGTTGTAGGTACTTTCTGTGATCCTCCTGCCTCAGCCTCCTGAAGGCTGGAATTGCAACTTTGTCCTTCCTCCCTTGTTTGCTTTCTTCTCTCCTTCCTTGGGTCCTTCCTAAAAGCCTTCCATTTGCTGTGCACTAGGAGATGAGGGTCTGGGACACGCTGCGGGACCGGTCCCCAACATTTCCTACAAGGTTGGTAGATCAACGCCAGGCTCCATTGACATTCTATACAGGCAGGGCCCTCCTGGGATTATACAGAGGGGAGTCACCCCAGGCTGGTGCAGGTTGAAAGCAGCGTCCTGCTGTGACTCCTCCACACCGACAGGGGGCGACAGAACCACAGCTGGAGGACCTGGGGCTCAGTGCCAAACTGTCACCCGCTGGAGGGTGGTCATCTGTCACAGTCAGCTGACTGGAACCAGCCCCTGTCCAATCTCCCCGCGTTTAATTCAGGGACACTTTCCCAGGCCCCAGCACCTTTTCTCAGTCATGGTGAAGTCGTGTTTTAGCCTCTCACCCTGCGCCTCCCTTGTCTCCCAGGGGCCTGCTATCCGTGACCCTCTCCTTCCCATCTTGGCTTCCCTCGAAGCCACTTGGTGTGCCGCCAGCCATAGTGACTCATGCGGCCCCGAAGGGCAGGGCTGCGGCTTCTGTGCCGGGCGCGCCCGCCCTGTCTGTCCCCCGCGGTGGTGGCCTGGAGCCCACCCAGGAGGGTGAGGGAAGACACTGAGGTTCAGGCCACCCACTCCTGAGACACTGTTGCCTTTTGTCAGGAGACCTTCACTGGGGAACCCAGCTCCACCACCCTGAGTTCTGGTGGCCGTCTTTGTCTCTGCCCTGCACTTCAAAATGAAACCATGCGAAGTCACCCCTAGGTTACTAGCTTGGTACTCTCATTCAACAGTCCTCATCCCAAACTTCTTAATGCTCAATTTTGTTCTCCCCTTTCTGTCTCCCTTCCCTTCTATCCCTCTTCCCCCTCCTTCCCTCCCTGTCCCCTCCTTCTTCTCCTTCTCCTCCCAGTACTAAATTAAACACAAAGATGAATTTACTCTGCTCCTGACGCCTCTGGCCTTGGTTGTTGGCCAACTTGGGGACCACTTTGCAGAGCCTAGGAACTGTTGAGTCATTTGGCTCCCCTCCAGTTCTGCTTGGGGAGTCCCTTGGTAGGGGTGGGAATGCTGGGATTTCCCATCACCAGGATCCCTAGTCCATTTCCTATAGAGACCCTAGGACCTCTAGGCCTGCAGGGACCCACCCACATACGGCCTCCTGGCCTCCTGGGGGACCCAAGACCAGGAAAACCCCCATCTCTCCATTAAGCTGCTCCTGCTGGGAAGCTGGGACCCCCAGCTGGCCCCTGGACCCTGGGAAAGTCCTGCCCCCCTACAGGCCAGCCTTTAGGGGCTCACTGCAGGCAGCTCTATGGCAGGCAGGGGCATCGCTGCATGTAGGATGGTGTTGGGAGAAGATGCAGTGGGGTGTTGTTTTCTAGCAGGAGGTAAAGCCACCATGGCGGCTTTCCAGTGGGGGCACTTACGCCTGGGTCTGAGTCTGGAAGACTCAACCCTCCTTCGGGATACCCTGGGATCGTTTCCTTTTCTGGTATCCAGCTTGATGGAGTGGGATGGAGTCAAGCCCTCACAGACGTGAGTGCGCTGCCGGACAGAGCCCAAGACCATTCAGTGGGGGCCTTGGTCTGTGCGTCCCAGCTATAGCCTGAGATGGAGATGGGGCAGAAGTGTTGCCCAGCAACACTTTCATCTGGCCACAGCAAAAGTCACGCATCTTAAGACCAGAAAACAGAGGAGGGCGTGGTTTCTGAGACAGGCCAGTGTCTCCCCGAGGCTGCTGCCATAGAGCTGTGGGGCACAGGGCATCCACTCCTAGTTGGTATCGTGGCTTTGTTTGGTCCACCAAGCCCTTCTGGCCCCTCATTGGCTGAGCCCAGTAAGTAGATAGAGGCCAAGGGTGGTGGCGTTGATATTGCCGCCCCCAGCAGCTGGAGTTGGGGAGGCGGAAGAGAGCAGAGAAGGGTAGACTTAAGTTCAGGAAAGCTTCTGGCCTTGGATGTCTTCTTGGGACTTAGGGGCTTTATATGGGTTTCTAATCAGAAGACAGCTGGCATTGTAGCTATCCTGGCAGGAGTGTAGCTATTCTAGAGAGAGACATGCGTGTCCCCCACCCCATCAGACTGTTCAAACAAAACCATAAGAGATAGGAACTTCCCAGGAATCTTGTGCTGGGTAAAGCAAAAGGTTAGGACCCCAGTGCCAACCAGAGGGAGGACATTACCTCCAAGAAAGAGGTTTTTGTCTGAACAGTTTGTCAGACTACCTTTCAGGAGACCGGAGCCCAGACGACAAGGGTGATGACGACACAACACAATGACCCACCTTGATGGGGACCACTTAGTTACGTGTGCTTCTTGCTTTCCGGTGAAACCTAAATCTCATGACCGTGCCTGAAGATGGAGTTCAGGGAACACTGAACCTCTTTGTCTGTTCCTCCTCCCGGCGTGGCCATGTTGAGTTAAGTCTTATTCTCTGCCAGTGCATGAGTGGCGGTGGAGCCTAGCTTGTCAGGGCTGCCAGGGCCCAGGCTTGTGCTCTCTGATCTCCAGAGAGTGGCCCTGGTATGAGATGCCAGCTGCATCCCAGGCCGTACGACTCTAGGTACTTCGGGGAGAGGGTGAGTCTAGGGGGATTTTCAGGGTTCTCCAGCACCCCATGGTTGCAGTCACGGGCTTCAGCACCTGTGTCTGGCCTTAGCAATTGTTGTTAAGTAAACAGTCCTGCACCTCTCCTGCTCATTCTAGATCAGCTGAGCTCCAGGTGGTATGGCTGTCGACAGGGGCAGTGTTAACCCAAAGAGAAAGGGACCTTGAACTCCGGAGAATGGTGTGCATCAAAAGGGCTGTAGCGAGGACCTTGAGAGGGGCTGCCCCCCTGGATCAGGTCAAGTCCATCCTCCCCATTGCAGCCCCAGCCGAGAGTTGCTCGCCCTCTTGTGATGCTCAGAGTGGCTTCCCATGATCCAGAGATGCTCGAAGCCCTGCACTCTTTGATGCTCTAAGAACTCCTTCTGGTGACTTGTCAGTCTCTACAGCAGACTTGTGGACAGTGGTGCTTCTGACATTGTACTTTAATGACAGAGGAGAACCTGAGGCTCAGGGAGCCTGTGACCTTCCAGAAGGCCTACGACAGTGAGTGGGACAGGGTCCCACTCAGGCTGGTCTGAGGAAAGCATGTCTTTTGTGCCTCTTTTCTTCACAGATTCCCCTCAAAGGCCATTGGGATACTGAGTGGCTGAAGGCCATTGATCTAGTGATGCTGAGCTAGGCTCTCAGGCAGAGTCACTTGAACTCCTTCAGGTACCAGGACATGCCCCTTGGCCCCTTGAACCTCTAAAGTTCTGTCTTTTGAGATGCTCTTTCCACTGCTGGCCCCGGCTCAAGCATTCTTGTCTAGGATGGAGATATATATATATATTCGAGACAGGGTTTCTCCATAGCTTTGGAGCCTGTCCTGGAACTAGCTCTTGTAGACCAGGCTGGACTCACAGAGATCCACCTGCCTCTGCTTCCTAAGTGCTAGGATTAAAGACGTGCACCTCCTCTGCCTGGTTTAGGATATGTATTTTAACAACCATCCTTCACTTCGTTTTCTTCCCTGCGACCAAACATCCCCATTCACCCTCACCAGATACCTGCTTGTTCTTAGGGGAAGGAGACTAGAAGAACTGGTGTTTCAGGTCAACAACCATGCGGGCCCCTGCCAGCTTGGTTTCCTCCTAGCCTGGATGCATGTCTTCACTACAGAGCTCCCCAAACTGGATGGCGGTTTCTTCAGGTATCTGGTGCCCTCTTCTGGCTGGTTCTGTTACTGCATGGGCTCTAAGGGCTGTGCAACAAGTAGCCATTAACACAAAGCTGACACCCTCATTCTTTGATTGCTAGAGCGGTCCCAGGCTACTGGCCCCGTCTGCTAATGAAACTTCCGGCCGTGGTGCCAGGTGTCCAGCCCCTGTGATGAGAGTTCCGCTTAGACTCCCGCGGTAACTGGGAATCCCACCAATCTCTTCCTGTTTTTCAAAGATTGGACACCCACTCCTTTTTGTCTTCCATCATGGCTGGGCTCTGGACCAGCTATTGCTACCTTCTGGATTCTGACTTGCCCTTTATCTGTGACAGGATCTTCAAAAGACTGAGGGGAGCAAAATTGTCTCCCTATAAATGAGCAGGTTACAGTGCTCGGGGTTACTCGGGGGCCACGGGAATCAAAATGGTGGGCTTGATGGCATGATAGACACATGGCTCATGAGTCCATTCAGGGAGTGAAAGTTTACCGAGCATTCTGGGTAGTTTTATGCCAACTTGACACAAGCTAGAGTCATCTGAGAGGAGGGAACCACAATTAAGAAAATGCCTCCATAAGAGTTGGGTTGCAATCGAACCTACAAGGCATTTTCTTAATTAGTGATTGATGGGGTGTGCCTAACCCACTGTGGGTGGTGCCATTCCTGGGCTGGTGGTCCTGGGTTTCATAAGAAGCAGGCTGCACGTATTGGCTTTGTGGGAGCCTAGGCAGTTTGGATGCTCACCTTACTAGACCTGGATGGAGGTGGGTGGTCCTTGGACTTCCCACAGGGCAGGGAACCCTGATGGCTCTTTGGGCTGATAAGGGAGGGGGACTTGACTGGGGAAGGGGGAGGGAAATGGGAGGCGGCGGTGGGGAAGAGACAGAAATCTTTAATAAATAAATAAAAAACAAAAACAAAACAAAACAAAAAAAGGTTGCAAGACATCCACAGGGGGAAAAAAAGAAGAAGAAGCAGGCTGGGCAAGTCATGGCGAGCAAGCCAGTAAGCAGCTTCCCTCCATGGCCTCTGCACCAGTTCCTGCCTCCAGGTTCCTTCCCTGCATGAGTTCCTGCCTTTCCTGCTTTTGATGATGAACTGTGAGTGAAATAAACCCTTTCCTCCCTGGGTTGCCTTTGGTCATAGGGTTTCATCACAACAATAGAACCCCTATCAAAGACACAGAGATTTATGGAGCTGCCCAGGCTACTAATGGGAAAGAATGAGGTGACCATAGCGGTAAGATTCCTGGAAGGATCTTTGTGACTGATCCATGTCTTGACTCAGGTGGTGGCTATGTGAATTACACCTGCAATAAAGCTGCTAACAACTAAACACACACACACACACACACACACACACACACACACACACGAGACATACAGGCACATATTCACACACTCCAAACATATAGCCATACACAGATATCCAGACCCCCCAACAGACACCCAGTCACACACCCACTCACAGTCTCACACACACATACACACACACACACACACACACACACACACACAGTCACACACAGATATACACACATACATATACATCATGGCTGTGTATTGTGTAAGACATTGCCACTGAGAGAAACCAGGTCAAAGGCTTGCAGATTTCTCTGTTATTTGCCACAAGTTAACAATCACGGCAAAGTAAAAATGTTAAAATATAAGTGGGGTCTCAGAGAAATGAAACTTGTGCACAGTGTAAACCCAGCAAGTGACCGTTGGCAAGTAAGCAGGTACACACATTGTCATGTGTGCTTGTCATGGAGGCTATAGAAAAAGCAAACTGAAGGCTTGCAGAGCAGATGAATGAGCCCCACAGACACTGTCCCATGTGAAGGAGATACAAGGTGTTGTAGAGTATGGTTCTCTGTGTGTGAGTCTCCAGAGCACAAATCTGATTTTCAGCTTGGATATGTGGCTGCCACAGAATTTGCAAGTGTCCCTTAGGCTGCAGGAAATGTCTTGCGTCTTGCTGAGGCTGTGGCGGGCATTTTAATACATTTGCTAGTCTCAGACACACTAGAGTGCCAGGGGTGACTGAGCTAGGTATTTCAAACAGGCACGTCCTCCTGTATGTAGATTATATCCAGCTAAGAAGAATAGCTTATCCAAAATCCAAGTGGGAGGTTTTGGCCCAATGCTGGAGCAGGTAACTGATGGCTATTTTACAGGAAACTTTCCCATGTTCCATTGACGACCGCTGGGGATTTATTGCTTTAAGTATTTCTCTGTCCTGTGTAGATAATTTAACTCATCCCAGCTGGGCCCTAACAATCCCATCCGCTGTGGTCTCGTGCGACTCATTGGCTATTTAAAAACTTCCACAGCAAAGAGACTTTTGGCACCAAAATTATATACATCAGTATCCCAAGGCGAGCCACCCCCCCCCCTTTCGCTTCTCGCTCACACGGAGTTCCTTCAGGATGGAATCAAGATGTGTGACTTAAGCGTTTTCTTCCCCCCAAGGATGAGTCTGCTGAGGCGGATATGGCGGAATACCACTTAGATCTTCCTTCCAAGAGAACATGCTGGAAAGCTGGAGGCGGGAGCTGGCTGGCAGCCTCGGCTTCAGCGCCTTCAGCATCTGTTGCAGTGTGGGAGCCTCAACCCTCTCTTCAGGCAGCTCCACGATAGGGCTTCTCTGGAAATACTGGGGCAAGACAGAGTCTGGTGGCTTCTCCCCAGCGCAGTTCCTCCTCGGGGCTGCTCGCTTGTCTCACACAGCACCATGGGCTGAGGCTCGCTCCCCAGGGGTACACTCTTGACACCAGAAACCTTTTCTCTTCCTCCACCAGCACCTTTCTCCTCTTCTATGGGCTCTGCCTAGCACACATCTCTGCCACGTATCTGCCTCTGCCATGCTTCCCCAAAGACTAAAAGCATCTGCCAGTTAGATATTCATTGTAGCCAAGGTAAGACAGGACCTAGAAGGTCACCTGGAGGCCCAAGATGTGGAGGTGTTTCCACAAGGTGTGGAAGGAGGTGCTATCTAAAGTGAGGGAGGGCCCAGGAGGGGGAAGGAGGGAGAGACAGAGGACAGACAGATGGACAGACACACACACACACACACACACACACACACACACACACACACACACAGGAGAAACAGCAAGAGAGCTAGAGATAGTGTGTGTGTGTGAGAGAGAGAGAGAGAGAGAGAGAGAGAGAGAGAGAGAGAGAGAGAGAGAGAGAGAGAGAAGGGGTGGGGGGAGGGGAAAGGAGAGGGAGAGAGAGGGAGTCTTTCTCATTGGTCTTCCCCAGACCTCCCCCAGTGCCTGTCTGTCTGAGCCCACCCAGAAGCTAGAAGACAATGGTTTGGGAATGGTTTCCCTTCACTACCAAGCATGAGAAGGGAAACTCAAATGGGAATCTGAATGAATTTTTCATCCTGTTAATGTACGAGAACCACCCAGGATCCTGCCTAGGTTAGGGCATGGCACAGCAGGCCAGAGAGGAGTCACAGGCAGAGAAAGTGCTGTGCAAAGTCCTTGTTGGGTCCCGTGGAGGAGAGGCAGGGAGTCCTTGAAGGCTCTTTCCACATTGCTGTATGTTTGTACATTTTTGTAATAAACAATTCAAAACAGGGGGAAACCCAAGCCTTTAACTAGAATGTTCCTCTTCCGTGGAAGACGTGGGCAGGAGTTTGCCTGCCTCACTTTCCCCCTGGGCACAACCAACCAGCCTCCTTGTTATCTTTGCAGAGTGAGCAGTTAGGGAGATGGGACCCCGTCTACTGCCTCCCTGCTCACTCTGCCATCATTGTGGGACGGGAGACCGTGTCCACGGCAGGCTTCCATTCATGATCTGCCCCGCGTGGCTCATCCACTGCCTTACAACTCCCGAGCGAGCTACTCATGTTTAAACATCTGATCCTGGGCATAGTGGCACATAAGAGACCCACCTCCTTGGCTGATTGAGGTAGGGGGCTTGCTTGAGCCCAAAAGCTCAAGGATAGTCTGGGAACATAACGAGACTCCGGAAAAAGGTGGGGAGGGATGAGAGAGGGAGAGAGAAGGAGCAGAGAAAACATGTCATAAAATACAAACGTCCGTCTTTTATTTATATATTTATTTATTTGGCCTGACAGGCTTGGGGCATTGTGACTTCCTTGCTGTGGTTGGGTGACCCCGACCTAGCTCACTGTGCCCTCCACATTGTCCTGCGGCCTCTACTGCTCCTCACTGTTTTCTGGAAACATCTGGACCTAGAATGCTGAACTCATCCACTTACCTCTGGCTCTTACAGCTGTGTTCCTCAGGACAGGCTAACCCGTGACCCATTTTGCGATTTGACTTTTCTGAGGGCCACATATATTTTTAAAACTTTACCACGGAGCCTTTAGAAGTGTTTCCCCAGTAGCAGTTCCAAAGCCAAGAGTTTCAGTGTGCTCAGCAAAGCTATGACACAAAATCAAACAGGCCGTGCCTAAGCCTCAAAGATTGATTGCCTTCCCCTTCCAGGCAGCACTAACTCGCTGGGGCTTAGGTTGATTGTCAGAGGTACTGAACCTATCTCATTGCCTTTGGTCTCTCCCTCCCCAAAGCACCCACCTTGCCTGCCTCCCACCAATCCCAGGCCATATTCTCTGCCCAGCCAGGCTGTCTTCTAAGTGACTTGGGGAATACTCAGAGCACGACCTTCACCGTGCCTGTAGTAAGAGGAGCGGCAGGGCTGTGTCCCCGGCACCTGGCCGCCCACATGGCTAGCTTATGCCCTGAAATAATTACATGGAAACTGTATTCTTTTAAACACTGCCTGGCCCATCAGTTCCAGCCTCTTACTGGCTAGCTCTTACATATTAATCTAACCCATTTCTAATATTCTGTGTAGCCCACGAGCTGGCTTACCAGGAATGATCTTAACCTGCATCTGCCTGGCGTGGGAGCATCATGGCGACTCCTGACTCAGCTTCTCTCTCTCCCAGAATCCTGTTCTGTTTACTCCAACCACCTAAGGGTGAGCCTATCGAATGGGCCTAGGCAGTTTCTTTATTAATAAGAAATCACTCCCACATCACGTGCCCACCTCTCCAGGAACTTCCTGGCTCTTGCCCTTCCTGGGTCAGCTCTTCAGCACTTCCTTGGACTCAGCACTTCCTTGGGATGCTTAGGCTGGCTCAAGTTCCTTTGTTGATTGTATAAGCATTCCACAATCAGCCTAACTGAAAGGCATGTGTAGCGTGAGGTAGGGCCAGGATGGAAGAGAGCAGCATGGCTGACTCTGAGGAGCTCTTCTGTGATGCTAGGATTGAGCTGTGTGGCATTAACTATGATTTCGCCTTTCAATGAGCCCAGCCATGAGTAGCAATCATCACTGGGTTAGTCATGGACTAGAAACAGGAGTAGGAATTACGCTATTCCAAAGAGGGAGGCATCGGAATCACTGAGTGGATTTACTGTGGTTTTGGTTGCTTGGGTCTAGGAACCTGACTGGAAGCGGTGAGGGAATGAAGACAGGACAGACACACATGAAAACCTGGGCGTAGGGGAGTTGTGACAGAGCAACACCCATACTGCACGACAGCATGGAACCTTGTCACGCTTATCATGCACAGCACATGGGGAAGGACTTCTCTGGGTGGGAGGTGTCTGTCAGTGCAGTTCCAGGATGCAAGCTGCCAGGGAGGAGGAAGCAGTTGCTAGCTTTTGCACACGCTAGTCGATCATTTATAAGCACTTTGTCTTGAACCAGAGGAAGGCATTGCCATTTCTTGAGCCTGATCCATATGGCTTTGCCAATTTCCCATGGATTTGAGGCACTGGCCCCTTAACATGTCTGTTCCCATTTCAGCAATACACATCCTCTCAAGACTTCATCTGCTCTTCACACACCCACTCAGAACTTCCTCGGCTTTACACACAACAGCCACCATGGAGATATTGACCAAGCATCTCCTGGTAGCCTGGCAACTCCTCTTTCTTGGGCATAAGAACCCCATGAGAAAGCCAACGAGACTGATGGTTTTATAAATGAGAAAAATAATATTCAGAGAAACATGACGAAGGCCCTGCGGCTGGGAAGCAATGGAGTCAGTGCCCAGTTCCAGGCACACTGGACTCCCAGGTCCCTGCCCTAGATGGCCTGGGGCATCTGATCCTGAGTCATTTCCTGTGCCTTTGGCCTGTTAATCCTGCTCCCTTCCACCTTCACTTATAAGTCAAGTGTCTTGTTGTTCTTGGATTTCCTGTGGCTTTTCTGTCTTTACTCTCATATGGGCCCTGTGTTCGAAAACGAGGGCACCAATCAACCTGCCCTGAGTGGCCAATCGACCTGCCCACAGTGATGAAATATGCCACCCACAATGACGCTGTGTGTTCTCCTTAACTAGGTGGGACCTGTGGCCCTCATACAAGTCACCCTCACACAAGCAGCCTCCACCCTTGAGTGGAATGAATTCCTTCCCTTTCGGCCAATACCACAGAACTTGGGAAGGAATATGGGAAGCTGGTATCCGGAGGTTACTAAGCCTTAATTTTTTTTTTTCTTTGGCTGAGTAATACTGAATCTTTAGAGTCTGAAGGTCCCTGGGCGTTGTGTGGTCCCCATGCTCAATCTAGCAAGCTTCATGGTGGGAGAGCATCCTGCCTGTTCTAGCTTCATTTCTGCTGCCATGATGAAATCTCCTGACAGAAAGCAACTTAGGAGAAGCTTATATTAGTCCGTTACCATGGAGACTTTACAGCAGCAGGAGCTTGAAGTAGGTTACATCAAATCCACAGTCAAGAGCAGAAGGAAAAATGCAAGAATCTTTGTTCGCCTGCTTGTTATCTTCAGCTAGCTTTCTCTTCTCTTACACTGTTTGGGATAACCTGCCTAGAGAATGGTGCCACCCACAGAGGGCTTGATCTTCTATACTATTTGATAATCAAGGCATCTCTCCCTGGACACTCCCACAGGACAACTTGACAATTTCTCCTTAAGACTCTCTTCCCAGGTAACTCTAGGTTGTATCAAGTTGAGAGAATTAACAAGCACACTGCTTTCCAGAAGAGGGTGGCCCAGTGCCTACGCTCACCCATAGGGTGTGAGAATCTTGTTTGTGCTCACTAACATTGGTTGTACTTCTGTATGGGAAATAGGATGCAGACAAAAGACAGTCAGGCCAACCTAGCAGTAAACACAGTCTCACTTCTAAGGCTTCCTGTAGTCAAGTGACTTGGAATTAGTGCAGTGATGTTTCACTTTTCAACAGAGACTTAATCTCTCTCTCTCTCTCTCTCTCTCTCTCTCTCTCTCTCTCTCTCTCTCTCTCTCCCCCCCCCCATTTCTTCTATCAGAATGACTCTGAATACCACAGTTTATAAATATTGACAGCTATGGATGGCCGAGGCCACTGGCTGCTCAAGACTCTAATGGAAGCTCATCTTGAAGGGTGGCCCCAGTGAAGCACACCTCCTGATGCTCACTCACAGCCTTTGCAGACCTCTCCCTGTTCACTTCTCCCTTGGACTGATGGAGTGTGGCCGAAAGGACATTGTTTCTGCCACGGACACAGAGTTTATAGCTGATGCTCTCTTCTTCTTTTTGGAAGCTCGGAGATAACCACATGGAAGAGAGAGAAGCTCCGACTAGTGAGAGGGTTTCAAATGTTTGTGAGGCATCTCGGATGCTCTAAGAAGTCCTCAGGGTGACTGTCCCAGCCAACACCCAATGCAGCAGAAACCCATCCAGCTGAATCCCAAGAATCACAGGAGGCAATGGAATGAGGGCCGCTCTCAGTCACTCAATATTCAAGTGGTTTTCATCAGCAATAGACAATCAGTACCACACCAAAGATGCTGATAACCTGTTGGCCACCATGACTGGGGAGTTTGTGGGGTGATATTGTTAACGTTTGCTTGTTTGTTTTGTTTATTTATTTATTGATTGATTCATATAAAGAGATTAGTGAAGTCGGATGGTGGTGGTGTTTGCCTTTATTTCTAGCACTTGGGAGGCAGAGACAGGTGGATCTCTGTGAGTTTGAAGACAGCCTGGTCTACAGAGTGAGTTCCAGAACAGCTAGGGCTGTTATATAGAGAAACCCTGTCTCATAAAAACCAGAGAGAAGAGAGAGGGAGAGAGCGAGAGAGCGAGAGCTATCAGGAGATGAACTTGATATGAACAGAAGCTGCTCATTTGTTTCCCGGCTGCCCAGACCCAAATAATCACACAGAACTCTATTAATTAGAGTACTGTTTGGCCAATAGCTTAGGCATATTTCTAGATATCTCTTACATATTAAACTAACCCATTTCTGTTATTTTATATCTTATCATGAGGCTTGTGGTTTCTTACCTCTTGCTTCTTGGGCAGTTACATGGCATCTGCCTCCTTCAGCAGCTACATGGTGTCTCTCTGACTCCACCTCCTTTCTCTCTGTATCTCTTCCAACCTGGTTATAGTTTGCCTTGTCACAGCCCAAAGCAGCTTTATTCATTAACCAGTAAGAGCAACACATATACAGAAGGACCTCCCACATCGACTTGAATTCAGGCAAACTGTAGGAAGGGTGTGCAGACACAATATGGCCACCTCCTTTTTCTGACTAATTAGATGGGGAGAATCAGAGGAAAGGAAGGGGCAGAATTTCAACTCCTACACATCTGCCATTGAGAGGGAACCACAATTATTAGGGAATGGAGACCAAGGAGCAGGAGCAGCACAAATGCTTGAGGCAGTAAATACGTACAAGAGGGCATTTAGGTTTGGACTTGGGGTACTGATGGGGTCTGCATACAGCAATAATCCTCAGGAAGACCCCACTTGACTCTGTCTCTCAGATAAGAGACCAAGGCTGGAGGTGTGTGGGGAAGTGAGAGCTAACTCTGTGGGACACTAGAGGGAGAGAAATAATTGGGCTATCCATGAAAAATGCCTCCATGGTCATGGAGAAAGGCTGGAGCAGAAAGATGGCTCCTCAGAGGCAGAGGTCAGACTAGTGTGTTTAGTTTGATGGGATTCAATTGCTTCATAACCCATAGCAGAGTTGGGAGGTGATCTGTGATGGTTAGTATCTTCAGTTTGACAGGATACAAAATCACCATAGGAACAAGCCTCTGGGCACATCTGTGAAGGCTTAGATAATCCTAGCTACTTTAGGCTACTCTACGTGTGGGCAGCTCCATCACAGGGCTAGGGTCAAAGACTGGATAAAATGGAGAAAGCAAGCCAAGTCAGAGCCTTCGTTGGTGGCTGCTTCCTCCCTATGGATGCAATGTGACTGGTCCAAAGTGACCAGACCCAGCTCCTGCAGTCATGACTCCTTACCATGATGGAATACACCCCCAAGTATGAGCCAAACTTTGCTCTTCCCTCCTTAAGTAACCATTGCCGCTCTTTTGTCCCAGCAAGGAGAAAAGCAACTAATAAGGGTCTAAGAGAAGGGTATAGACTCAAGCCAGAGGCACTGGCCAGAAGATAGGATGAGTATGATCTCCACCATGCGTCCATCTTTTTATCTGCCCGTTCACCCACCCACCCCTCCATTCATCCACCCATCCATCTCTCTTTAGATTCTTGTTAGAAAATGCCAAAACCAGGCATGACGATCAGATTAAGAATGGCATAGACACAGGTCATCCTTTGTTAGTGACATGTTGAAACTCCCTTGAATTCTCTCCTCTCTGGATAAAAATAGGGGCAACAGTCAGCGCTTGTCAAGTGCTGTTTGAGACCAAGCACTTCATATGTTCCGCCACTTAATAATTCCAAGGTGGTCCGAGGAGGAACTGTTTGTGTGCGAGGTGACTGAGGCTCAGAAACATGGTCTCCCATCAGAGCTTGATGTGGCCTGGCACTCACACTCGGCTCAGACCATCTTGCTTCACTTACCTGTCCCATGTTCTACTCATTGAGGTGGGGGATAATGGAGGAGCAAGAGAAGGATCCCTTGATTTATTCGTGAGTACTAACTTCCCACAGAAGTAGTGATACATACGATATAAAGGGGCCTGGAAAGTGGGACAATGATGTCTTCAGTTCCTTGGATGTTGGAGAAAGCTCTCCATGGGTTAACTTCATTGTCAATGAGCAGTTTCTATGGGAAAATCCATCCCAAACTCCAAACAATTACCTTGGCAACAGCCCTGGAATGGAGCCAGAGTGTAAACCTGAGCATCTGTAGATGTAAAAATCTGGTCATTGTGAACACACTTCCAACGGGGCTCTTTTCTCTCGCTCTTGCTTTGTCTTGCTCTCTCTGTATTGTGCTGTGCAAAAGACCCTAGGCTTCCTGTTCTAGTCCCCGCTCCCCTAACCCAGCCTATATACATTTTGTAACTACCCCCTCGAGGCTTGCTTCATCAAGCAAGGAAAATCGAATTCTGTTTTCCTAAGTGACGGATGTGTTTATCCAGGGACGCTGAGCGGGATTCAGCCCCTGGCCAGATGGATCCAGATATACTCAGCAGAATTTGAGGCGCCGCCGGCCCCAGGGCCCTCCCCGACCATGTGACTCACAGAGGACCGGTGCCAGAGACGTGCTCCGTGTGTCCTGCCCGTGCTGGGCTGCACACAGGGTACACACAGGCTTCTTCTGCTCCTTGGCTGCCTTAGGTGGTGCAGGGGTGGGGGAAAGGGGAGGGTGTGTTCTTGCTGGAACTGTGGTCCGTCCTCCCAGCCCAATATGAGTCATGACTATTTTTAACTTACCACTCACCCAGGTGGGCCAGGTTCCATGCTAACTGCTGGGAATTCTGCATCTCTATCTCTTACACAAAGTGGCTGAGAGACCTGGGAGCTTTGGAGCCCACATTTTAGCATGGGTGGCTCTGGCAAAGGAGGAAATTAGCCTTTGGGGACCTGGGGAACTTATGACAGGGACAACTGCTCCTGATGGCTTTGTGAGCCTGTTGAGCCCACGGGCTGGGGGCTGGAGTTGGGGCAGGGATGGCAACCAGAACCACGCCTGCCACTATGCCTAGTGTACTTTGCTGGGGACAGACATGGCTAATAGGTCTTGGTATTGTCACAGTAGCTTGGACACTGCTTCAGAGGAAGGTTCTGTGGTTAGTGGCCACATCTGTCTCTGAAACTGTGTGAGGGGGACAGGGCAGTCAGGGAGGCTGTGCACTGCCTTCTGATGTCCTGGCCTGAGGGGCACCGCATATGATTGACCTGTTGTAGAAAATGTATTAGATCTGCCTATGGCCATATTGCCCTGAAGGTGCCAGATCTTCTGAAGTTAAAGCAATGTCAGGCCTGCTTAGTATTTGCACGCAAGAATTTATTCACATCCGCTTGCTTGGCCTTCGCTGTTTTCTCTTCCTCTCCCTTCCTTCTCTACCCTCTCCTCTCCCTCCTCATTTTCTTCCCCCTCCTTCCTCTTTTCTTTTGAGATAAGGTCTCCTGTATTCCAGGCTAGCCTCAATAACTTTGACCTTCTGGTCCCCCTCCTTCAGCCTCCTGTGTGTTAGGACTGCGGGCGTGCATTCCCACACCCGGATCAATGCAGCACATGGGATGGAAGCAGGACTTTGTGCCTGGTAGGCATGCGCTCTATTAATGGAACTACATCCTCAGTCTTTACTTGTGTGGGTGGATAATCCAACTTGGGATTTCTTAGAGCCAGACTGAGAGAAAAAGGGGGTTTAAGTCATTTATTTAGGAGTTGATCTTGGGAAGAACGGGGGTGGAGGGGCAAAGCAGGGTGTGTGTTTTAGTTAGGATTTGTATCGATGTGAGAGACATTGTGACTACGGCCACTCTTATAAAGAAACCATTTAATTGTTGTGGCTCGCTTGTAGGTCAGAGGTTCAGTCCATTCTCATCATGGTGGGAGTGTGGTGGCGTGAAGGAAGACATGGTGCTGGCTACATCTTCATCAGAAGGCAACAGGAAGTGTATTCTGTCACACTAAGCAAAGCTGGAGTAAAAGAGATCTCAAAACAACCCCCCCCCCCCAGCTGTGACACACTTCCTCCAACAAGACCACACCAGCCACATCTCCGAGAAGCGCCACTCTCTGTGAGATTATGGGTGCCACTCTCTGTGAGATTATGGGTGCCGATTACAAGCAAACCACCAGTGTGTAAGGAAAGAGATGGCCACTATGGTCTTACTAGGGGCCGCTTGGTGGCTATTTAAATATTCTGTGGAGTTGTCAAGGGCTTGGCAGTGGGTTGTTTGTTTCCTAGCTTTAGCCTTTCGTTGACAGAGAGGCTCAGGGGTCTTCAGTGTCCTCCATCTTTGTCTGACCTGTGTGCCAACTGTGTGATTTTGAGCACCAGCAGGACCCTCGGACTTAGAACTTCAGGCCCTGGTGCGGGGACAGAAGGGAAAAGGGAGATTGGGATATAGGGGGTGTCCTTTCAGCCCGATGTCTAACATCTAGAGGAGAGAGCCCCTGGCCTGGTTCCACATCCCCGCTTCGCTCTGTTGCATTGGACACACTGTCCAGCTTCTCTGACAGCTGCAGTTCTTGTCCAGAATGGTCCCCTGAGGGCTTTCTAAGGAGTGACATGAGGTAATGTCTATGGAAGTAATGAGTGCATTTCAGAAGTCTTGGGAAGTCTGAGCTATTGACCTCCCACCCATCCTTCCTCCATCCCCTCCCCCCTTCCCCTCCCCTCCCCCCTTCCTCCCTTCCCCCTCCCTCCATCCCTCCCTTCTTTCTTTCCTTCTTCCCTCCCTTCCTCTGGATACAGGAGAAATCAGGGTCTCTTCTTGGGGTTCTATGAATCATTAATAAAATAATTTAGGAATGAACTCAAACAGAAGCTCAAGGACAATTTTATTATTGTTTCGAGATAATCACGGGGCAGGCCAGCTGCCCCATAAATTTGAGCTGCCACCCAGAAGAGGAGCCTGGATGAGAGAAGGAAGAAATCCACGCCATTGAGGATGCCATGGCGGGCAGACCCGTGGCAGACAAGCAGCACTGTGGTGCAGAGGGGAGCTCAAGAGAAAGCAATGAAACTCCAGACGTCGGGGAAACCAATGTATTTGGTAAAGTTTGCTTAGAAAAGGGAGCGGCAAAGGAAATGTTATGCTTTTCCTGAATAATTCAGAGAAGCAGGCAGATTAGCAGCGAGATTCTAGAAAGGGTGAGGATAGCATCTCATTAAAGGACTACTTCTTCTACCTCTTTAGATTGGCTGAAGGTGACTCTACCTTCCTAAGGGTGATCCCTTGTCCAAGTGAACATTCAGCTGGTTGGATCGCCCAAATCAGTCAAGTTTCTCCATTCCCAAGAAGCCCAGGGCTGGCTTGGGCTGGCTGTTGTTCCCCGTTGGTTGTAGGCAGGACACACAGGTCACTTTAGTAAAGTTGGGTATTCTTTTTTTTTTTAAAATATTTATTTATTTATTTATTCATTATGTATACAATATTCTGTCTGTATGTCTGCAGGCCAGAAGAGGGCACCAGACCTTATTACAGATGGTTGTGAGCCACCATGTGGTTGCCGGGAATTGAACTCAGGACCTTTGGAAGAGCAGGCAGTGCTCTTAACCACTGAGCCATCTCTCCAGCCCAAAGTTGGGTATTCTTATGTGCCCTTCCCAAGCCATGCTGGTTGGGTGGATGGTAAATGCATGCACAGTTTAGATGTCCAGATGCTGGATAGGCTCGGTGGGACCCCTCTGGTGTCCTGTCCTCTTACAGTGTGTGCAATACCTGCTGTTTCCTGCCCGAGCTGCTTTTCAAGAGCAGGCAGCCCATCCCCAGACTTGGAGCTCCCCGACATTCCAGAGTCAAGGTCAAAGTGTAGCCAGTGACCCCTCACCCCATCTTTTCCTTGTCCTACAAGAGACATATGAGCGCAGAGGGATGGTGTGAGGGTTGGCATCTTTCCCCTGCTGGGCAGAGCTCCTCAGGACCAGGACCTTGAAGGTGGGAAGGAAAACCAGCCCCAGGCTGCTGAAGGAGATGGCTCATCTCCACTCAGTTCCTTAATCCTGGGGGAGGGGCAGTGAGGGCCCCAGAGCCTTAAGTGCACTCAAGTCTGAGCCTGCAGATGTTTTCCAGCTGTTTTTCATTGTCTACAGCGGCCTGAAGAGGAAACGGACCTAGTCAGCAGCGCCAGGGGAGGGCTGCACACTGCTTCAGAGACAGGCTGGACTTCTTTGAGGACATAAGGACGCAGCTCCTGAGAGAGGGCGCAGGTTGACATCAGACCTTGTAGCCTGACAGGTAACCCAAGTGCTACCTCCTATCTTCAGACTTCCTTGCCCTTCTGGTCACACCGCCACATGCCCTGCAGTCCCAACCCCCACAGCAAAGGTTTTACACCTTGAGGGTGGCAGTGAAGAACGTGTGGGTTCAGTCAATTTAGGCAGATCTGGGTGGATCTGGAGGGCTTGCGTGGGGCCAGCCAGCAGGAGGAGAAATGGTTTGCAGCTGCAGAGGGCTATCCCAGGCCTTGGGGACTTGAATTTCCTGCTACAGACCTAGTGACTCCCATGGGTCAGCACACAGCTGAGAGCTCTCCAGTGCCCAGGAATGATCCCACAGCTTTTCAGGATGAGTAAGAACACGGACACAACCTGCAGAAACCATATGGAGGTTAGACGGGGCCACTGAGCCTATTTCTGGGGAACAGTCTCTTCCCCAGAAAATGAATCAACACTTAAACTTCATCTTAGACAAATTTAACTCCAAACAGACCCTGTCATTAAATGTAAAACTCAAACCCATGGGCTGTTAGGAAATAAACACAGGGCAAAACAAAGTCCCTGGGATCCAGGACAAGATGAAGAGCCCTAGCACCAAGGCATACTCAACTGCTTCTCTCATCCCTTCTGTGTGGCTCTATCCTTCAGGAGAGCCACCTTGAGGGTGAGGTCCTCACCTGTTCAACCCTTTTCCCCAGGACACGGAGCAGGGCTGGAATGTAGCATCTTCACCTCACACGCTGGTGAACACAGGCCCGAGCCGAATGCCACTCAGATGATACTGTGGGGTTTTGGCATCAGACAAACAAACTAGACCATTGTCTAAGTGAAGGTGGGGTGGAGTCTGCTGGCTGGGGGCCTTGAGGAGAGGCCGATGACAAGACTGGCAGGCTTTGCTTTGCAGTGGGCAAAGGCTTCCCTGGCCTTCCTGGGCTCAGCTTCTGCAACCTCCTTTGCAGCCATCTTCCTGGCAGCGTTGCAGTGGCTCCGGCTGGAACAGCGGAGCAGGGAGCACTAGCGTTTCCTGAAAATACTATTTCATGACCTTTGACGGAAATGTGACTTAGGGGATTTTGCTGTGGATGCTGGGAAATGGATGAGATATCAAAGATTCTGTGGAAGTCTCCACTCCATATGGGTTTCTCCCAGGCTCACAGAAGATGAATGCAAGAAAGTGTCTCGGAGGAGGAGGAGGAGGAGGAGGAGGAAGGGGAGGAGGGGCACACAAAGCAATGCTCTTCTGAAGGGACAACAGAGAAGAGGAGGGAGGAGGGGAGGGGAAAGAAAGGGAGGTTGGAAAGGGAGGAGGAGAGGAAAGGATAGAAGGTGAGGGGAGAGAGGAGGAAGGAAGGACAGAGAGGGGATACAAGGAGGGGGAGGAGGGGAGTGGGGAAGGGAGAGGAGGGAGAGTGGGGAAATGGAGAGGAGGGGAGAGAGAGAAGGGGAGGAAGGCAAGGAAGAGGATGGAAGGGAAGGGGAAAGGAGAGAGGGGAGAGGCAGGTTAGTGGATGGAGAGGAGAGGGAAGGGGAGGAGGAGAGGAGGAGGATGGGGAAGGGAGGAGGAGAGGAGGAGGATGGGGAAGGGGAGGAGGAGAGAAGGAGGATGGGGAAGGGAGGAGGAGAGGAGGAGGATGGGGAAGGGGAGGAGGAGAGGAGGAGGATGGGGAAGGGAGGTGCTTTGGGAAGGCAGGTACAGGTCTCCTGCCCTGCTCTTCCCCAGCCACAGGGTCCTGCAGATCAGCCTTGCTTTCAGTCTGTGCTGGTGGGAAGGAAAATAACAGGGAACAGTTGAATAAATAAAGCTCCCCGCTCAAAGGTGGCCACAGAGATCATATTTTCCCTAATCTCCCATCTTGGCATGCCGAGGGGCGCTTGATTTCACATTTTTAAAACTTATTTTTTGAGAATGTCATACATGTATGCAATGTGTTTTGATCAAATCCACACTTTTCCGCCTCCACCTCTCCAACTCCTTTCCTTCCAATTCTCCCTCTTCATTTCCTGTGCCCTTTCTTTTAACCCAGAGAGCCTATTAGGTGCTTCGTGTGTGTGTGTGTGTGTGTGTGTGTGTGTGTGTGTGTGTGTTATGTGTATGGTTGAGTATGTATATGAGTGGGTATGTTTGTGTGTGAGGGTGGACAGATATGTAATTGGATATGTGTGTGTGAATGTCTGTATGTATGTGGGTATATGTGTGTATGTATGACTGGATGTATATGTAGGTGTGGATGTGTGTGTATGTGAGTATGCGCATATGTGTGTGGGTGTATGGGTTGGTGTGTAGGTGGATATTGTATGTATGTAGATATGTGTTTGTGGGTATGTGTGTGCATGTATGTATGTGTGGAGGTGAGTATGTGTGTGTGAATATGTGTGTATGTGTGGGTATGTGTGTCTGTATGTGAGTATGTGGGGGTGGATATGTTTGTATATATATATGTATATGTGTGTATATTTGTATGCTTGTGTGTGCATATGTATGTGTGTGTGTGTACGTGGGTCTGTGTGGGTGGGTTTGTGTGTGCAGGTATGTATGTGTGTGTGTATGTGTGTGTGTGTATGTGAGTATGTGTGTATATGTTTATGTGAGTATGTGTGTGTATGTTTATGGCTGAGTGGTTGGGTGGATAATTGGATGTGTGGCTGTGTGTGTGGGCAAGCTCCAGAGGGAGAACCTTCCAGAGACTGTATCCCTTAAGAGGACTTTCCCTCCCGTCATAGGCATCAACTCCTCATCTAGGAGTGGACTGTTCCTGGGCTCTCTTCCAACCTCCTGAGAATCTGATCAAGTCAAGAATCCCTTAGGAACAGGAAGCAACACTTGTGCCCAGAAGCGTGTAGGTTCGGAGGCCTGGCTCCTTATTCCGCACGTCCGAGTTGCTACAGCTCTGCGCATACCCTTTGCTGAATTCTGGCCTGCAATCCACCAACGCTTGCTTGCTTGAGTTCTCTATTCCTAGGCAGTTTACCGCCCACGCCTGGGGAACGATGCCACCCACATTGTGCCAAGTCCTCCCACATCAATTAACACAATTAAGCCAACCTTTCCCCAGACATGCCCACAGGCCAAGCCAGTGCAGACAGTCTGTTATTGAGACCTTCCTGGGGGATCCTAGATTGTGTCAAGATGACAATTAAAGCTCACGACCATAGCCACTGTGACCAGACTGTGGTGTCATTCTCAATTTCGCATGCTAAAAACCTAGTCTCAAGTCTAGAGTAGAATAGATGGGAGTTTAGGGGTGTAGATGAGGTCATAAGAGCGGGGTCCTCATCAGTGCACACACAGTCCTCAAGGAGTTCAGTTCCCCTCTCCATCACACATGAGGAGATGGGGAGGAGGGGCCGTGTGTCTATGAACCAGCCCTCAGCTGAGACCAAAGCTTCTGGTGACAAGACCGTGGACTTCTCTCTCTTGTTGACAGTCCACCTAGCATGTAGTGATTTGTGGGACAGCTTACATGAGCTATGGTAAGCGCCCTGGCTGTGTGCCTGTCTGATCCACCTCCATCACCCCTTGACGCCTCTGGCGACAACTTTGCATCAATGTTGAACTTGCTTTCGTGGCAGCTGAGTTCTGCATTGTTAGCTCAAGATGAGGGTTCATGAGCTCTTGTTAAATCTCTTTTGGACACCCATAATTAAGGAACTATTTGACTTGGAAAGCTTGGCAAAAGCCAAAAAAGAAAAAGACTGAAATCTTTGGGGGCTCATGAAATTGGCCTGGCTTAGCTGCCTCAAGAGACATGTGTAATAGGTTTTTTTAGGTTAGAGTCCATGACTCCTGGGGCACTGTGTTCCTTCACTTTGGGTTTCCCTCAAAGACAAGGAAGCATGGAAGCTTGACAGGACAATTGGTTTTAGACATAATCTTGTGTATCCTGTATGACTTGCAAACATTGTTGTATTCTGGCAACTACCATTGTATCGACCCTAGAAATTGCCACTATATTCTGTTTCTGAGAAGGGTTTAAAAGTCTGATTGCTCTCAATATGATTGTTGCAGCCCCAGTCTTGCTGTGGCCCCTCCAACCTGAACCTGGTTTAATTTTTTGCCAGCCCTATTAGGTAACCCTGGCCCATTGAATGCTACAAGATCCCAAACCAAACAAGCATGCAATTTTGTGTCTCACAAACCTTTGACTGACAAGAATGAAGCTGAGAGCCTCCCCATGGGTTCAGACAGCCACTCTATTAGCAAGAGTACATGACAACTTAATTTTAAAAAAGATTAAATTTAATTCTCTATGCAAGGGACAACTGTCAGTGCAGATGATAGAGGAGGCCAGAGAGGGCCTTGGGTCTGTATTTATAGGTGGTTTGAGATGCCCAGTGTAGGTGCTGGGACTCGAACTCAGGTCTTCTCCAAGAGCAACACATGCTCTTGATTGCTGAATTATGTCTTCTTCCCTTCGCTTCAAACTTTTAAAAATATAAATGGTTCCTTTTTGTGATAGCAATCAAACAAAAGTCTGGATGTTTCATATTCTAACCTGATGAGTTAAGGTTTCCTTAGAGTTTTGAAATCCATTTTAATTAGGATAATTTGACAAGTCAAAAATTCTACACTCTTCCATTTCTTTATCTTTTCCTCCTGGCATTAGGGATTGAGCCCAGAGCTGCACTCCATCACGTGTACCCATATACCACCCAGCCTGTTCTTGGTCCCATTCATTCTTCCTTACACAGACATCTGAGTGCTGCAAGGAGGGCTTGTTTGTCCCGGCTGCCCAGAACCAAAATAATCACACAGAAACCATATTATTTAAATCACTGCTTGGCCCATTAGCTCTAACTTCTTATTGACTAACTCTTACATCTTAATTTAACCCATCTCCATTAATCTGTGCATCACCACGAGGTTGTGGCCTACCAACAAAGTTTCAGCACATCTGTCTCTGGTGGCAACTCCAGTTCCAGCTCCATGGCTTCTCTCTGACTCCGCCTTCCTTCTCCCAGCATTCAGTTTAGTTTTCCCCACCTAACTCTTTTCTCCTATAGTGCTGCAATAGGCCCAAAACTGTTCCCTTATTAACCAATGGTATTCACAGTATACAGAGGGAAATCCCACATCAACTGAGCACTGTGTGTCTTGCTCCAGCACAGGAAAAGGTGCCATGGATAGACTCTGGGCCTTGAAGAACTGTCCTCTGGGCAAGGAGACAGCTGGCCCTGGGGACACAAGTTGCACAAAGAAGAGCATTTCTGCTGTGGGAGGAGCTCTGAGGTGCTGTGATGTCACTGTGGGGTGAGGAAGCCTTCATTGGGGGATTCCTCAGGTGGGTCTATCTGAGCAACAATGGGGGAGGATTGGAATCAGGATATGGGGCTGCAGGCAGATGAGGGGTCAGGTCTGGGGGTTGTCCACACACACTGCCTGCTCTGGTGAGGGTCAGTTGTTAAAGGATTACCTCCTTGAGATGTCCAGCTGGCTTCTCGAAGGTCACACTTCTTGAGGACCCTTTAAGGCTCAGAGTGAGTGAGTGAGTGTGTGTGTTTATTTCTTCTTGTCCCCAGCCGGTTCCTGTGAACCTTGGGCTCCTTTCATGTAAAGTTGGCTTGAGGACTTCCCTTCTTGGAACCAAGCTAGAGTCCCCCCACCCAGTGCTCCCCCAACTTCTGCCCCCCCCCCCCGCTGCCCACTTCTGCCTGGCCAGGTATCACAATCAGCGCTGTAGCAGGCTCTCTTTGACTCCTACCCATGTCCCCTCTGTCCTCCTTGGCTCGCCTCACCCCAGTGCAGTGCTTGCACAACTCATTTCCTTTGGCCTCAGTTTTTACAGGAGCAGAACTAAGGAGCCTATTGCAGTTAACTGCATCTTTAGCAAGTGTCCTATGGCCATATGTGCCAGTTGTTCTCAGTCAGGGGACATCTGATCTCTGTCCAAACCCCAGAGCTTACTGAGGGGTGGCTAGTAAACTCTGTGTCCACTCTGAGCCTTACTGTTACATTGGCACCTAAGCTGATGTCTTTCTGTATTTCTGCTCAAGTTTCCCTCCCCTCCCCTCTCCTTCCCTCCCTCTTTCCTTCCCTTCCATCTCCTCCCCTTGCTCTCCTTTCCTTTCCTTCTTTCCCTGCCCCCCACTTCTCTTCTTTTCCCTCCCCTCCCCCCCCCTCTTTGACTCTTCCCCTTTCCTCCCTCCTTCTCCCCGCCCCTTTCAAGCAGAGAACTGGGCTCTAGGACTTCACTCCAAGTGGATCACCTGCTCACACTATGGTTGCCCTGAGTAAGCGAGTTCTTGGGAGAAATGTGGGCTCCCTGAAGGGCCCTGAATACCTTTGTTCCACTTAGCTGCCTTGCAACATTGCAGCAATTACACTCGAAGAAACATCTGTGGATTTTTTAACTGTGAAATCAAGACTGAGTGTTGCTCAATATGTAGACAAAATATAGTGTTCCCCCCTACAAAGAATGGGTCCCATATGGTGGCGGGTCCATGGCACTTACTGAAGACTGCTGAGAGCAGGCACTGGGGTGGGTGCGGGGCGGGTGCTGGGGCCCAACCAGGATCTGCCCTCCCGTCTTTTTCCTCTCCTAGAGACACCGCATTCCATCTGCCTCCAGGCCCCTCTTTAAGTAGGGATGGTGATGATCCAGGGCTTTTTGGGGAGTCAAATGGGGTCTTATTCAGCAAGAAGCCTGTGCTCAGGGAGCTTCAGGTCATCAGGGGGTGGAGGGTGGGGCATCAGGTGCCACAGTCCCCACAGAAACTGGAACCAAATCCAGAGTGAATGGTGCCTATTTCTTGCCTGGCCACACCTGCTAGCTTGGTGTTGCCCAAGGTCAAATGCTTTTCTTCTTCCTGTCACGGCTCTTTGGCATGCCATTCTGTCAGGTGTCATTGTTTGCCCAACACTGGTTTTCAGGACCGGCAAGTGACTGACCCAAGGGTCTCTCTTCACATCAGTTGTGGGGACATTCAAGCATCTGCGCTATAAACCTGGGCATCTGCCCAGAGCAGGGGGTCTGTGCTTCCCCAGGGAATGGCTGCTGGTGTAAGTGGCTGCTCGGGCGTGACACCACAGACCCTGTTACTCTGAGAGAAAAGGCCAGCTCTACTCCAAGGTGCTCCTGCTGGCGTGTGAAGACAGCTGAAAGCAGGAAAATGAGGGACTCCGTAGGGAATATTCTAGAAAATTGTTTATGGATTTAAATTTGCTTTCAGCTTGAATGTGCACATTATTCTCGGAGGGCCCCTCTCCCATGCCCACTTGCGCCCCTGGAGACTCAGGGTTGTTGCAAGTTAGGTAATTAATTATTCATAAGTTTGGGGATACAGACAAGTGTCATGTTGCAAGGCTTTGACTGCAGAGGTCTTTCAGATTAATTTCTTTTTTTGGTAATTAACAGAATCAACCACTCTCCTGATTTTTAAGCAACCTTGAGGCTTTCACAGCGTGATGGCGGCAGACGAAGACCAAGTTCAGAGCTTCACTCTCAGGAGGGGACGTGAGGAGGCTTAGAAGAGGCCAGTGGCTGTTGTTTTTGAGATCTCGCCACCTCCCTGTGCCCCATGAAGTCTTCTTTTAGCCCAGACAGACTCTGTAGTCCACGCTGGTCTTGAACTCAGGAGGGAGATCTTTACCATTTCGTTTTCGCTAGCTCTGGGTTTACAAGTATGAGCCACCACGCCTGGCTTCCAGGTCTTTGTGTCTGCTTTTTGAATCAGGGTCTTCCTAAAGACCAGGCTGGCCTTGAACTCACAGACATCTGCTTGCTTCTACCTCCTGAGTGCTGGGATCAACTGTGCACCACAATGCCTGGCAAATGTGTGATCTAAGGCTCTAATGAGTTCTAGGGATCTGAACTCAAGTCTTTGTGTTTGTGCAGCGAGTACATTACCTACAGAGTCACCTCTGAGTTCAAATCTTTTGAACTTTAATTAAGAAGGTTTTCTGTTAGTTCTTTCAGAGTTTCCCTTCCCTGTCTTGAAGTTTTACTGGCTCTCTATTTGTCTTTCCACTACATACATTCTTTTTATTTTTGCTCTGCTTTCTTGGAGATTTTCTCAGCTATGTTTACCTTTACTGTTGGCTTTAACTCAAGTTTTTCCCTTTTCACCATTTATTGATTGACTTGGCCTTTGACTTTAATGTTAGGAATTGTTTACAATTAGGGTCTATGGGCTGATCAGATGGCTCAGCAGGCGAAGGGGCTGTGCAAGCCTGGTGACCTGGGTTCAGTCCTTGGTACCCACATAAACATAGAAAGAGAGAATCAACTTCACAAAATTGTCCTCTGACATCCACATAGGTGCTGTCACATCACATGGATGAGCTTGTGCACACACACACACACACACCAATAAATAAAATAAAACACCACCGTCATCAACAACAAAAGCTCCGGGCCTCGGAATGGGTGGGGTCTGGTCCCAAAACAGGGATGACTTGGGCTGTCATGCAGTGACCTGGAGGCCAGCTGGTGTGCTCACTAGGGACCAGTAGCAGGTGGTTTCTGAGGCTGTTTCATTTGGGACTAGCTGATTTTTTTTTTCTAGAAAATGGCCATCTACCAACCTCTGTGGCTGAGGTATTGTTTGATGGTATCCTGGGCTGGAGGACAGGACTGGCGTTCTGTGTCCAGGGTCCACGGTTTCCTTCATCTCTGGTTTTCATTTCTTCTGAAGCGCTCTCTGCTGTGCCTCTGTACCTTTGCCTGTGCCCAGGGGAATAAACTACTCATCTCCTGAGAAAATACTACTCAGGGTGTGGAGCCTGACTGAGGCTCTTTGTGGACTGTTATACTACTCCCTGGTTCCGGGAACACTGATTTTGTTGCCTGGGTGAAGGATGCCTGTCTCTATGGCATCCGTGAGCCTTCCTGGGTACCGTGGCAGCCATACAGCTACTCACACAATCCTTCCCTTAGAACTGTATATCCTCTACCTTTTCTATGCCTCTCTCACCTCCTGCTTCCAAGTTGTGACTTTTGGCTATAATTATGTTCAGGTTTTGCTGAACGTGATGTTTAGTCTTTTTATTTTCCTGGTGTCTTCGATAAAGAATTTTTTTTTTTATTTTGAGGTAATGGAAATGGAAGAATTTTCTTTATTCCTGCAGGTTCTTAAAACTGAAACTGTTTCCTTTGAGTTTAAAACACAAAAATAAACTGTAACAGGACATTTGTTCCCCCCGGAACCCTGTTCCTACTTGGAAGAGGCTTATTGGACTGAATTCAGTATGACCCCAAAGTCCAAACGCAACAGGGCTTTTCTTTCCGCACCTCAAACATGCTGTGATGTTGGGGCCGAGACTCCTCAGAGAAGACGAAGAAGCTGTTGTGAGCTCAGAGGAGCCAGGGGCTTCAGTCAGTTCATGTTCCACTGTGTGGTTGGTGACAGCATGCAGGTCTGGCAGCCTGTGCGTTGGAAATGATCAATGACCCAGCTCACCTAGGGAATCGGGAGTGACAGTCAGGTTCCTGGCTTCTCACAAAGCAAAAAGACCTGTAGTCCTCATCCCAGCCGCTTTTGGGGTTCACCATCACCTCAGAAGCAAACCTCTGAGTGTGTACATATGTGGGAGGGTTGATACTAGGAAAGACACACCATAATGTGAAGGGTGCTGGTCTATGCTCTGGGGATTGAACTGAATCCAAAGGAGGGAATGAGCTGGGACTGATATTCCTCTCCTCTGCCTCCTGACCGTGGGTGCCTGCTGCTCCTACCCACATGCCTTCCCTGCCATGATGCTGTATGACCGGGGCATGCTGGCCAAATGCACTCTTAAGCTGCTTTGGTCAGGAGTCTTATTGCAGAAACAAGAAATAGAATCAATACAGTGTGTTTCTCTGGACCACGGCGGTCTACATTACACCAAAGTCAGGGGCCTCATCCAGTCCTTTTCACCACCAGTTGAGACCCCTTCCAAGGGTGGATCCTTCTGAGTGTCTTGTAGTATAATTCAGTTATATTGTGACTGAAGCCTACAGAAATGTGTTTTCCAGTGTCCAGGAGGCCAGAACTCTGAGATCAGGGACTAGAAGAGCCTCCTTCTGCAGGCTCCAGGTGGTCCTTGCGGGCAGCTGCATTCCTCCAGTTTATGCCTCTGTTTGCACACGGCTTCTCCCTTTTGCTGTGTCTGTGCCCTCATCCTTTTATTTCTTTTTGAAAGCTTGTTTTAGTTTTATGTATACGAGCCTGTGTCTGCATTTATGTGCACCACAAGAGTGTAGTACCCGTGGAGGCCAGAAGAGGGACTCAGAGCCCCTGGAGTTGGAGTTGCAGACAGTTGTGAGCCTCCAAAAGCATGCTGGGAACTGAACCCCAGTCCTCTTCAAGGTCAGTGAGTGCCCTTAACTGCTGGGGCATCTCTGCAGCTGCAACACACTTTGATTTCTTATGAGGACATTATTTATTATTTATTATTATTTAGGAGCCAGGTAACCAAAGACAATCTTGTTTCAAAATCCTTGGTTGTATCTACAAAGATTCTTCAATTTTTATTTTACTATCAAATAAGGTCATATTCTGGGGGCCGGGGGCAAGAGTCTGGACATATCTTTTGGGGACTACCATGTGACTCCCCATACTCCCTGTACTCCTGACACATTCTTCTTTCCTACCTAAGTGTCTGCATGCTGAGCGCTCTGCAGTGCCTGCCATGTCTGTAGACTCTAGGACACAAAAGGAGAGATTAGAAACTGCACGGAGGAAGGGGCTTCTTATAATTTGTATTCATTTAAAGGGTAAAGGCTGGTGAGATGGCTCTGCAGATGAGGGCACCTGCTACTCAAAGGTAGAGGCTGCCCCCAATTTGTGATTCTTTAATCTATGCTTTTTCCCCTGTGTGATGACTCACAGATACAAAGCACATTTAGTAGAAACTGAACCTCAGACTCTGCTGTCGACATTTCCATGAGCTAATAACGTGTGTTCTGATCTTCTTGTGTTTCTGAGCAATGGCCATGAGTGCAGATCAGTTAATTTGGGACCCTAAAGGGATATAAGTGGCGTCTGCTGTGGGCTGTGTGGCTAAGGGAGCATGTTCAGTAGGTTAGGGCACTAAATGCATTTTCCACAGTTGCTATTCTTGAGTGAAGGTGTGTTAAGGGATCTGACTCTATTACGAGTTGGAGGGACATCTATATTTGTGTTCTATGTGGTGCAGAGTGGGCACAGTGGCACAGAAGCTTCTTCTGATGAACCCACATCTACCACTGAAGTTTATGGTCTCTCCTAGTGCCAGAATCACACTCCCAACTCACAGACTCTCCATTGGATCTTGACATTGGCTTTCCCCCAATTGGACTGGGATTTTTCTGAGGTTGAACAGTTATTCTTCCTGAGATCCTGCTAAAACTGACCTCTAAACCATCCCTGGAACGCCCAGACCCTGGTAATAAAGCAGGCATTCATTGCTCCTCTCAGGTGAACATTTCGAGATGGGACAGCCATATTCCAAAGAAGGGACCAGCATGTAAAGTTTAGGCAAGCTGGTGACTCAGAAAGCACCATTGTAAAGGGTGGGTACTAATTGCAGTAGTAAAAACTCATA
Organism: Microtus obscurus; assembly: GCA_963919715.1. NCBI lineage: Eukaryota > Metazoa > Chordata > Mammalia > Rodentia > Cricetidae > Microtus > Microtus obscurus. Next base: position 5,347,412 of record CAWTZC010002279.1, on the reverse strand, counting down.
GGACACTTAGAGGTAATGTTAAAAATAAAACAGCAAAGGAACTGGATACAGGGAAAAAGTGGCAGAGGGAGAAGGGGCCAGGGCTGCATTTGTCCTCAGAAGTGTTAGCATATTCTGTTTGGAGCCCGTTGCCTAGCGAAATTCCACAACGGGAGCGTCATTTCTACTGGATCCTGACTTGTCCAGAACCCTCCAGAGACCAAAGGCTTTTGCTATTTTAATATATGGGTCAATGGAAAACAGTCGGAAATCTGGTAGTTAGCTCAAGTTTCACTACCAGACTCCCTTTTGAACAGACACATTTATAATCTAGTTAATATTCTAATAAAATGACACCAGGAGGGGATGAAAAATGAAGTCAGGATATTTCGGGGGAAGGGAGGAGGAGCAGAGAGATCAGGAACCTGGAGCTGGGAGGGACCTAAGAGTCCTCCCCTGGCTTCCCTCTTCCTTACTGGAGAACAGGTGACAGACACAGGCGTGCCTTCTACTTTCCAGACTCCAGCTGTCTCCTTTCTTGGGGGAAGGTCACAGCTAGAGACCTGCAAGATGTGTTTGCTTCAAAGAACACATCCCGTGACATCTGAAAGTCATATTTTATACTAAAGGGAGAACTCTGGCTTTTTGGACAATACTGAAGTTTCGGCTGCCTGGGCTGGTACCCCTGTTAGGGTACTGGGATGTTCCATTTGGAACCTTGATGTTCCCAACTTCACCTTAGTCAAGGATGGGAGGGGTTTCTGAAAAGGAGTGTGACCAGAAATGAGGAGCCTCAGAGTTGCCTATCTATAGGAGACATACATAAGTATACATGCACCCACCCATGCATAGCTGGGAAGTGCATATGGCTGGAGGGATGGGTTTGGATGTCATATAGACCCCCTTAGGGATGAAAAGAATAAAAGCTGACCATCTTGGCCCCCGGGTATGTCAGATGTGGACACGATGGGGAAGGGAGGAAGGACATGGCCACCTATGAACTGTAGAGCCTTGTATATATGTCCCAAGTCTTCCATAGTTCCAGAAATCTACAGGACACCTACCTCAGCCCCCACCCCCAGTCTCCATATAGACTGCTCAGAATTGGTTTCTGAGGGCTGTTGAGACAAACACGCAACTCTCACCTTGTGGAGAATAAGGCTTTAGTCTAAAGCCAAATTTGATTGAACATGGCCGGGGAACACATATTTAGGTTACCCCAAATACCATGCTCCAAAATGGAAGAAGTCTTATGAAGTTTTTATGGCAACCTAACAAAGGAAGTCATAAACCAAGGGACTTTTCAAATACATTGGTGGAAGCGTTAAGTGGTTGGTTGCAGCATAGTTGAGAGATATCTCAGCTCGGGGCTGCAGCTGGGGATGCCCTTAGCCCTTTGGTTGGTGGAGGACAGGATTTTGTTAAGTTCAACATTCCAAAGGTCTTTAAGTTTAGCAGGGTCTTAGGTCTGACACAGAGGTAAGTGAGAGGACAAAGCGGGTAAATTGCAACTAGGTTCTGGAGCTGCAACATTCCAATCTCTCCAGGTACTAAAGTTCTGATTAGTCACACAGCCTTTGCAGACACTGCTTCTTTCCAGGAATTCCTGTTCATAGAATCTATATGCTGTATTTAATTAAAAATAAACCAATTAATGCATTTTGTAGACAGAGTCTGCTCGTTCATTTCCTGGTTGCCCAGAACAGAATAATCACACAGAAACTATATTAGTTACAACACAGTTTGGCCAAAGGTTCATGCATATTTTTAGCTATTGCTTACATCTTAAATTAACCCATTTCTTTCATCTGTGCAATGCCACGAGGCTATGGCCTACCAGTAAAGTTTTGGCATGTCTTTCTCCTTCAGCAGCTGCTGACTCCACCTACTCTCTCTCTATATTTCTCTTTGGATTTCCTGCCTGGCTTTATTCTACTAAGCCATTGGCCAAAACAACTTCTTTAATAACCAATGGTAATAAAACAAGTTCATAGCATACAGAGGGGGCTCCCACATCAAATGCGTAATTCATAACCTTCCTTTTCTGAAGTGATTAGCGATTCCTTACTATATGTAAAGACTCTATCTCTACGGACAGTCATTAGAGGAAGTCAACAGAGGTCAGCTGGAAAATACCTGGAATCAGGGAGAGAGACACTTAGAATTAGAAGGTATAATTGCTTTTGAAAGTTAGGCATGATTCTTGTTTGGAGCATCAGTCTGTAGAAAATGGTCTTTATCGGTCGGGTGTGTTCTGCAGCCTGGCCTGCATGGTGCTGCAAGCTTGGGCAGGAGGTACTTCCATAGTGTGTGCTGACAGAGCCCTTTGCTTCTGTTTGACATAGAGATAGGGTTTGGAATGTGGGAAGTAGGAGGCATGTACCCTACCTATAAGGGACACCTCAGAAGTTACCACTCTAGGGGGGCTTCCAGAATCAGAGTCGCATGTCACTCCTTCTGGGAAGCCATGGGCAGGAGATCTGAAGTCTTGCTCTCCCTAGGGTGGCCAGTACCACCCCACAGTATAACAATGGGCTCAGCTACCCCGAGGGAACTTGAATGTGAATCCTGCAGTCATGGAGGAAAGTGTTTGCTTGTCCTGCTCCATCTTAGCTGGCAAAGATGGCATCCTGTTAAGTCCTAAAGGGTGGAGGTAGGGCCATTTGGAAGATTTTAGAAGAGTCAGACTCTTGTTTGGTGAGGTCTAGTCTGATAGTTCAGGGCTGTCCGTTGCTGTCTTCAGGAATGGCTGGCATCTTCTGGAACTTATGAGGGGCCAAGACCTTCACTGTCTTAACACACTCAGCCTGTTTGCAGGATACCTTTCCAGGCCAGTATGACTATCATGCTTTTGTTACAGAATACTGAAATCTGGTGGGTAGGGAGTGGAGTACTTGTCTAGACAGCTGTGAAGTTGCGATTTGATTCAGATCCGGCTTACTTTATTTTAGGTCTGACTGCCTGGAAGCAGAGCCAGCAGTAGGCTCTCTTAAAAATGGGAAACACTGGGCAGGAGGGAGGACCACAGGAGATGGTGGGGAGTGTGGAAGGGGTTTGTGTTGGGTGCAGCTCCTGGCTTTGAGCACACGCTAAGATGCTCTGCTCTCCTCCTCTGCCAGCCTTGGGTGCTGGGCTCTTTTCTGGGGAGGTGGCTCCAACGCTCAAGGACCAAATTCTGAGAGAGGTCCTCATATGGGCTTTGCCCAGTTGAAGCTCCTGAGAGATGGGCTTTCTTGGTTCAAAAGAAGGACAAAAGCGTGGTGGGAGACAGTGATGTGGCTTTAATCACAGTGAAGAATTGGGACACATCCCAGCCCCAACCACTCTAAGATTAGCCACGATAGTCCCCCTCGACTGGGATTCCTCGGGGCTACAGAACCTTGGCTGGTAGCCATGACGGGGCATGGCTACCAGGCATCTCTCCACAGGATACCTGGAGGGATTCATTTCTTGGGACAGTGAAGGCAACAAAGGGTACAAAGGATGTCCTGAGACTCGGAAAGCCTCTCCCCCACCCTGAGAACCTGTGTGTTTCATTGTGATTTGTATCTTTCCTTCCCACAGGGTCTAGCAGGTGGGGCCTCTCAGGGGTGGGTGACTTGAATGAATGAAACAATGATACAAGCAGGCTAATGGCCTGGCAATCCCACTGGGGAAGACGCCCCTCCTTATGTGATCCCTTTAAGTCCTTCTAGGAGATGGACTTTAACCCACCCACTATCTCTCCCAGTATCTCTGCTGCAGATTTGACTCATACCCTGGGCACCTTCTACATACTAACTGGAGGTGTAAGCTGTCTAGGTGAGAAGTGATGGGGTAATTTTTGGGTGCCCAGTGACCATGCCCATGGCCAAAGAGGTGAGCTGAGGAGACTCTGAGGTGGGGAGGCTCACCCATGGTGACGGTCGCTGTTTACAGCTTCCTGGCCATCCGTGACTGCAGCCAATGGAAAAAGCCCTTCACCGGTGCTCATAAGCCATGAATCAGTGGCTGCCCTCACTAACGGCTTTAGTGAGTATCTCATTTACTTTGCCTGAGGGAGGGCTGAGGTGGCAGTTGGAACAGGACACTCTTGTGCCAGTTCCTATGAATGTTGGTCGGGCATGCCTCATCAAACCCCACTCGGGGTTTCAGCCACTCCCTGTCTGTGGCCACACTGAGAGGGTGGGATTTGATCCTGGCTCTCCTCAGTTACTCATCGCTAGGTCATCCACCTACACAGCTGCTGATGGTCCCCTGTCCTGGGACAGCTTCTGTAGGGAGTCCTCATTCCAGCTTTTCCCCTCTCTAGAGCAGTTTTCATCTCTCACCATTCCCTTTTGTGGGGCCTCATCTCTCCAGTCCTGTTGATTAGCCGGGGTTGACAAAGATGTGGGTATCATGTCTTGTTTAGGATAGCAAGATCTTGTCACAGCACGTAGAGTGGCTTCACCTGGGAGCCCACACAGACCTGACATTGCCCTGGCAAGTGGCGCCTGTCTTATCCAAGGTGTAAAAGAGGCAACTGTGGAAAGTGTTTCTAGGCTAAAAACAACCTGGGTGTCTCTGTCATTCCAAAGCTCCATGTGAGTTATGTCTACCAGAACACTCTCTAGTCTGTGAAACATTTCTACTTATTCCTATCAGTCTCCATGGTAACACCCAGAAAGATGGCTGTTATTCCCATTTTACCATGGATGGAGCTAAGGAGTGAGTGGCCAGATCAAAATCTCATGGTTTATCCCTGAGAGACCAGTGTCACATCCGACCCCATCCTGGGTGCTCATGTGCCTGCCTTGCCCCTGACCCTGCTTCTCCATTGCTTGGTTGATGCACATGACCTGTGTTCTCTCATTTCTCTTTACCTTGTCTGTGCCCGTTTCATTGTATTCTCCTTTGCCGTGTCCTAGCACTATGTGACTATGCACTGGTTTGTCCCTATAGATTTACCATCTCAGGCAATGTGTACCTGAGAATGGGGTACCATATACTGTGTGATCTTTTGTGCCAGGCTTTTTTCACTTAGCAGGAGGTATTTTGGGGGGCATGGAAGAAAGAGTTTGTTTTGCTTACACTTCCACATCATAGTCCCTCACTGAAGCAAGCCAGGGAAGGAACTCAAGGTAGGAACCTGGAGGCAGGAACTGAAGTGCAGGCCATAGAGGAACACTGCTTACTGGCTTGCTCAACATGTTTTTGAAACCCTCCCAGGTTGTAGCACTGTCTTTTTATACATGATTAATAGCATATTATATAACTGTTGCATTTTGTTTATGCACCAATCACTGAAAATTTTCATTTTATATCTTACATATTTGTGTATGTGTCCTAGAGAGTGTTAAATGCCAACTTACCACAGCCTATAATCACCTGAAAAAGGAATCTCAATCCAGTAATTAATTTATCAGGTTGTCTGTAGGGGATTGTTTTGATTATTAGTTGAGGTGGAATGGCCAGCCCACTGTGGGCAGCACCATTCCCTAGGAAGATAATCTTAGGCTGTATAAGAAAGGTAGGTAGGCACTAGCCTGTGAGTGAACCTGCAAACAGTGTTTTTCTACAGTTCTTCTGCCTCGAGTTCCTGCCCTGGCTTCCCTTAATGATGGACTCTGATCCAGAAGGGTAAGTCAGACAAGTCTTGTCTCCCCAAAGTTGCTTTTGGTCAGTGTTTTTTCCACAGCAACAGGAATGAAACTAGGATAGTGTGTGCACACACTTTTTGTGGCACACGTGTGGAGGTTGGAGAACAACCTGGGGGAGTTGGCTTTCTCCTTCTACCATGTGAGCTCCTAAGATTGAACCCAGGTTGCTGGCATTGACCACAAGCACCTTTACTTGCTGAGCCATCTTGTTGGCTCTTCACTTATTGTATGATGGACATTTATGTCATTTGGATGCTATTAATACTGCTGCCAAGAGTATTTGTATACAAGCCTCTGAATATACACACAGAACTGATGTGGGAAGACCTTCTGCATATGTGTTGCTTTTATTGGTTAATGAATAAAGAAACTGCTTTGGCCTGTGATAGGATAGAGTAGAGCTAGGCAGGAAAACTAAACTGAATGCTGGGATAAAGAAGGCAGAGTCAAGAGAAGACATGTAGCCGCCAGAGGAGAAAGATAAGAGCCGCCAGCTGGAATCTTGCAGGTAGGCCATGAGTCCTGTGGTAAAATACAAAATAATAGAAATGGGTTAATTTAAGATATAAGAGTTAGCTAGCAATATGCTTAAGTTATTGGCCAAGCAGTGATTTAAATAATATAGTTTCTGTGTGGTTATTTCAAATCTGGGCAGCTGGGAACGAACAAGCAGCCTCCCCCAATCACAAAATCATATATATTCATTTCTCTTGGATGTGTAGAAATAGAAGTGCTGAAATGCAGTAAACTAGATTAGTTTGAAGAACTACCGAACTAGTTTTTTGAAGTCTGCACTGTCTTCTGTTCCCACCACAGGCTTATGTGTTCTGTTTTCTCCATGTTCTCATCTCTGCTTAGCACCTTAGTCAACATAACACATGTGCAGTGGTACCTCACTGGGAGTTGCTATGCTACCCTGATGCCTGCCCACTGCATACTCTCCTGCATCCCTCACTCATTTGCTTATCTCCTTTAGGACAATGCCTATTCAGGTGCTGTCTTAGTTACGGTTTCTATTGCTGCAACAAAATACCATGATCAAAAAACAAGTTGGGGAGGAAAGGGTTTATTTGGCTTACACTTCAGCATTGCTGTTCATCACTGAGGGAAGTCAGAACAGGAACTCAAACAACACAAGATCTGATTGCAGAGGCTATGGAGGGAAGCTGCTTGCTGTCTTGCTTCCCATGGTTTGATCAGCCTGCTTTCTTATAGAACCCAAGACCACTAGCCCAGAGATGGCACCACCCACTGTGGGCTGGGCCCTCCCACATTGATCACTAATTGAGAAAATGCCTTGCAGCTGGATCTCATGGAGGCATTTCCTCAGCTGAGGATCTTTCCTAGCTGATAATACTAGCTTGTGTCAGGTTGTCACACAAAACCAGCAGTGTAGGTACCTTTCTCACTTCTTACATTGGGTTGTCTTTTTGTTATGAATTGTAATAGTTCCTAATATATTTTTTGCTTCAAATTCCATATCTCATCTATACACTTTTCACATACACCATCTCTTTCTATGGTGTCTTAATTTTCTTGAAAATACCTTATAAAGAATACTAGCTTTGAAACATGATGAAATCCAATTTGTATTTTTTCTTTTGCTTTTATCTTCAGTGTGTCTGAAGATTCCATTGGCCAACCTAACGCTGGGAAAACTTAGACCTGTGGGTTTCTTTGTCTTCAGAATCTTATAGTTTTAGCTTTTGTATGTAGGTCTTTGACTCACTATAAATTAATTTTTGTATTTGATGTGAATTAGGTTGTGATCTTGATATATGAGTTAAGGACTGGATATGGGGGGTGACCCAGAGTCACTTAGATGATGAGGATGATGAAAGGGACCAGCAGAGGTTGGTTTGCTTCACAAAAGCAAAACAACTCACTATTGTGTTCTTCTAACAAAGAGCTAGGCAGTAAAAGTTGCCATGCATGGAGGCTGCAAAGAGCCAGAGCTGAGGAAAACTCAGTGTTCTTCTCAGAAAGTTTGTGTTTGTGCGAATTAATTTTAAATGTTTACTTGACATAACCTGTAGTTTTCCAATAAGAAAGCCTCAGTTGAGGGATTGACAAGATCAGATTGGCCTGTGGACATGTTTATGGAGGATGGTCTTTATTGTTAATTAAAACAAGAGGCCCAAGCCCTCATAGGTGGTGCCATTCGCTAGGCAAGTGGTCCTGAACTATATCAGAAAGTGTAGCCCTCCCTGCTAGCCTGTAAGTAGCACCTTCCATGGTTCCTGCTGAGTGGGATCACAAGCAGGTCTGCTTTCAAGTTCCTGCCTTGATTTCTTTCAATGATGGATTATATACTGGAATTGTAAGTAAATAAAACATCTCCTCCCCTAAGTTGCTTTGTGTTATAGTGTTTTATCACAACAGCAGAGATGAGACTAAAATAGTTAATGCTGAGACTGTGATACCCCACAAGGAAAGCCACAGACAAAGAAGAGATTGGAAAGCCTTGGGACTTCCAGAGGACTTCTACAGTGGTCCATCCCTCATTCCTGCTTACCACATTTCCACATCTGTGATATGAAGGCCCCATGCTCTATATTCCCTCAAGAGACTTCAAAGATCATGTCCTCCAATTCCGTAGCTGAAGCTAGATTGGTGTGACACAAGGCTATGGTGTTCATTAGACTAAACAGCAGGCTGAGGGTCTGAACTGGCCTTCTTAGCTACTCGATAACGTCCACTGTATTGACCATGCACATCAGTTTGGTTGACCATTAGCATCTGCTTGGTTGACCACGCACAACCGCAGCCACTTGATTAACTATGAATATCCACTTGGTTGACCATGTACATCTGTTTGGCTGCCTACCCATATCCTCTTGGTTGAGCATGTCCATCTATTTGGTTGAGCACATATATGAGCATGCACATCTGTTAGACCATTTACATTGGTTGACCATGTACATCCTCTTGTAGGGCAATGCACAGGTACATTCTCTTGGTTGACAATGGCCATCCATTTGCACATTTGTTAGACTGACAATGTACATCTGCTAGGCTGACCAGGCACATCTGCTAGGTTGACCATGTCACCTGATAGGTTAATCCCTGCACACCTCTGGGTTGACCATGCATACTTGCTTAGCTGACTATGCTATCTGCTAGGCTGTGCATGCACACCTGCTAGGTTGACCATTTACATCTGCTTAGCTGACCATACATATTTACTTGGTTTACCATGCACGTCTGCCTGGTTGACCGTACACATCTGTTTGGTTGATCATGAATATCCACTGGGTACACAGCTGCCTTATTGGCCACACTGCAGTGGTAATGATTGCCAGTCGTTGGAGTGACAAGGTTCACAGAGTGCACAGAGCTAGCCAGATCATCTTTCTGAGCACCTGCTGGAGCTCACAGCTTGCCACAGTGACTCAGAATGTGAGAACACAATGATGAGTCAAGAAGGCTCCTGGTGGCAGAAAAAGGACCTGTATTACTGGGCACTGGATGACCCTAGAACCAAATTCCAAGCAAGGAGCATCCTGAAGTTCAGCAGGCATGGTGATCTGCCATTGACGAAGCAGCTGAGTGCACAGGATGATTTATAGGACACTGCCTGCCACAGTGACACATCAAGGACTGATTGGGTGGATGAGAGAGGACTGTAGATTAGATGGACGAATAAAAATGCCCTGACCCGGCTGGGGAGGGTGACTGTTCTTGTGAGTGGCAGACCTCTCAGCATCAGGAGAGGCCTCTAGAGCAGTCAGTCTGACCGTGGAGTTGGTAGAAGGTTGGTTGGCACAGCCTCACCTGTATCTGGAAGCTCAGATGTGAGGACTGGAGTGCAAAGATGAACCATGAGTAGGTGCTCATGATCTTGAAGCTGCCATATTCCTATCTGAGAAGAGATGGTTATAACAGAAGGATTCCTAGACCCGAGACATTCAGGACTCCTGAAGCCACCTCAGATGTCCACTGCAAGGAATTACAGCCAATGTGATGTGACCTGGTCAATGAAAGGGGTTGTGGACACACACGTGCACATGCAGACACACATGCACATACACATGAACACACACACAATATAACACTAGAGATTGAACTCAGAAGTTCTTGCACACATGGTAGACAAGTGTTCCACTGCTTACCTAGATCCCCAGCCTACCCTATATACTATTTTAAATTTGGCATATTAAATTTAAAAAGCACTTGAACTGTGAAGTCAGTGTCCTATAAATCATACTGTGTGGTGTAGACTTGTTAGGAAATGATCATTTAGTAGAGGGCAGGGATCATTTTATTTAGTAAGTAGGTATTGTTGTTAGAAGTTTCAAAGTACCCAGTTTACACTCTGGGGTGAAGAGACAAGGATAGGGTTTGAACCTGATGAACACAGAGATGGATACATTTTAGGACAAGACAGAGCACGGTCAGAGGAGTGCTCTGTGCTCTAGGGAATGATCCTCTACACTCCAGCAATGCACAGACACTGCAGTCCCTTTCTCAACCAACTTGCCTGTCAGCTCTGCCGTGCATACAAGCAGTCCGCAACGCTGCAGGCTTTTCACATGGAGCATTGGCTGCTTCCTTGTGTCACAGAAAAGAACTTGTGGGTTGCTCTCATCAGCTTGAGTTTGCATTACTGAGTAGGAGAAGCAGCCATTGTGTGCCACTTTCGTGCAGAAGAGAGACGTGGAGAGTGGTGACATCTACTATGCAATCTCAAAGCCCCTCTGTATCTGGCTGAACTAGTCATGGACTCCAACACATCATGGGGCACCAAGGTGAAGGTCATGGAAGACTCCAATGGCAAGGTCCACGAGAACTTCCTGGCTAACGGAGCTGACTTGACATCCTTTGTGACGCACTTCGAGTGGGATATGACCAAATATCCTGCCAAGCATCCAGTCACTGGTGAGCATGGTGGACACACTGACCAAGCAACTGGTATAAATTGAGACAGACCTGAAGTCCTGCACAGCCGCATACAGTGTTCTGAAGGCCAACCTGGAGAACTTGGAGAAGAAATCCACGGGGAACCTCTTCACTTAGACACCGAGAGATCATCAGCAAAGGACTTCGTACTTGATTTGGATTATCTCACAATCTTGCTTGTCATTGTTCCCAAGTCAAACTATACACAGTGGCAGAAGACATATGAGTCCCTGTCGGACATGGTGGTCCCTCGGTCAACCAAACTGATTGCTGAGGACAATGAGGCTGGCCTCTTCACAGTGACTCTCTTCCGCAAACTGACTGAAGACTTCAAAGGTAAAGCCAAAGTAAACAAGTTCACAATTTATCTTTTAAGAAGAGTAGATGCAGAATAAGAATTGATTAGGAATATGCAGAGGCCCTCATTTCTTTGGCATCTGAGAGGGTGACTCCTGGGAAACAAAGGCCTAGATCAACAGTAAAGCATACCATGACTATGACCCACAGTCACCCCCTGAGGCTGCTCTGAAGGGGGCTGTGGGTTTCGAGAATGTGTTGGGCTCTCTCACTTCCTTCTGCTTGCCTTTGTAAAGGATAATGAAAAGGGAAAAGCCTGAAAGCTTGAAACTTTAAGCCAAAAGTCTATTTCTTCAAATTGAAAAGTGGTACTTTGGGACCAACACACTCGATGTTGTTGCTAGGAAACCCAGTCCTAATTTCCTACCCTCTAATCATCTTAGCGAACTTAAAACCAGTATCAAAGGGGAGGTAAGATATTGGATTTTCATCGTGGCTTTGTTTTTTCTCCCCTTTAAAAAAGGATATGGCTTCTCCCCTCTTTCTTTCCAACAAACCCAAATCCACCAATCCTCTATCCCATCCTTTTTCAAATCCTGCCATCTGTCCTGGCAAATGCTTTGATTTTGGTCCCCATCTGTCTGTTTCTCCAGGCCTGCAGATGTCCTTCTCTGGACACCAGATCATCTCTGTCTCATGTTAGCCACCTTCCCCTCCCTCACAAGTGTGTCATGAGTTTTGGTCAAGTAACTCTTCAGCTTGTGTGCCTCTGAGAACTAACTATGACCCCACTATGGGTTTTGATGCCTATATGTGAACCCGTGTTGATTCCCCAAACCCTTTCTCTTATTTCCCCAGCTCCTGTGCCTTCTTTAGAGTCCCACCCTGGTTTTCTGATCCTCGTGCAATGACCTGGTCTTTTGCCTCTTACATGGGCTATCTTGAGTCTGCCTGGATGCACTGTGTTCCTGCAGCTCTCCCAGCCTGGATGTGTTATTTCCTGCAGGTCTCCCTTCTTCCCTCTTCCCTGGTTTCCACTCCTGTGCGCTGGAGCGTATCCTTTAGTAGAATTCTGGTAAAAGTAATGGACAACAATTTCTTGGGGACTTCTCTAATAGCATCTTTCTTCCAACTTTACTTTTGATTAATAGTTTGTTTGAACACTGGATTCAAATACTTCCCAGGCATTTGGAAGCACTGCTCTCTTGTTCGCTTGCTTCCAGAGTTACTAGGGGGAGGGGGAGGATCAGGTACATATTCTGATTCATGACTTTTTGTACAAATCCCACAGAACCATCTCTTGTTGTGACAAGATACTTGAGAAGATTAACTTTAAAATAGGAAGTGAAAGGTCTCAGATGTATGGTCAAGGGACACTGAGATGGGCCATTGTGGGGTAAGATGTTTAATAGGAGAGTTACTAATTCCATGGGTAGACAGACAGACAGAAAGACAGACAACAACATGGCAGGGCTTCTGGGGCGAGTTTTCTGGAGTCAGACAGTATGGGCTGGGGGGAGCCTAAGAAGCATGGGTGCGGAGCCTATGAAACAGACTCAGGCCCATGTAGCTGAGTCAGGATCCCTTCTGAGAGGAAGCAGTAAAGATTCTCAGTTGGAGCCAGCGTTTAGGTTTCCTGAGTTCCTCACAGAAGGCAGGGAATGGGGTTTGGAGCAGGGAGTGTGGTCACTAGCATCCCTTCGATATGACCCCAATTCCTAGTCAAGAAGTCTGGAGCACCCAGAAGCCTGTTAGCTGGAGGTTCACACAATGCTCTCACTAGTGTGCCCATCAGCACTTGTAGAAGGGCAGGGGCTGCTGCAGGTGGTACAGCCGCAGCTGAAGTCTGGTCTGCTTCCTAACAGCGAGAAAGAGTTTATTTTAGCTTATGCTCAGAGGTTTCGGCTCACTCTCCAGTGGCTCCGTTATTTTGGGGGCAGCTGTGCACAGAGCACTGTGGCATGGAGCAAGTGTCACCTCTGGCAGCAGCTGGGAGCATGGTGCTGTGGATGGGTATGAGCAAATGCCTTTGGAGCCTAGAAGCTCTGGATCCCCAGGAGCTTGAATTATAGGCAGTTGTGAGATGCCTGCCATGGATGCTGGGAACTGAACTCCGTGCCTCTGAGAGAACAGTCTGTGCTCTTAACTGCTGAACCATCTCTTCAGACCAATATCTTTTCTTTGTTCCCTGTGAATATTCACTATTACATAATAGATATATGAATGATGTTATATATTATAATTATATCACTATCAATATAAACATTAGCATTATAATAATTATTATATTAATATTAACTCCCCCATATTAATTAATTTATTTTTGAGTAAATCACGATTTAGTGATATGCTACGTAGGGTATTACTTTGTAGTACTGACTGGCTTCATTATGTAGATCAGGCTGACCTTGAACTTGCAGAAACCCTCCTGTTTCTAGAGTGCTGGGATTCCAGGTGTGCACTGCTAGACCTGTCTCCCTTAATCTCCTCTCTTTCCCTTCCCCTGTTCTTTCCCCTCTCTCCTTCTTTATCCCTTTCTGTTCTTCCTCCTTTCTTTCTCTTTCTTCTTTCTCATTGTCTTAGTTAGGGTTTTATTGCTGTGAAGAGACACCATGATCATGGCAATTCATATGTAGAAAAACATTTAACTTGGGCTGGCTGACAGGTTAAGAGGTTTAGTCCACTATGGTCATGAAGGAGAGCATGGCGGCATGCAGTCAGACATGGTGCTGGAGAGGTAGCTGAGAGTTCTACATCCAGACCAGTAGGCAGCGGGAAGAGAGAGTGATGCTGGACCTGGCTTGAGCGCCTGAATCCTCAAAGTCTGCCCTCTAGTGACACACTTCCTCCAACAAGGCCACACCTCCTATGAGCCACTTCCTATGAGCCTATGGGGGCCATTTTCATCCAAATGGTCACATTCATGTTTGCCTTTTCTCCTTTTTTAGTTCTCACTTTTCTTTGTTTGTTTTTCCTTCTTTCTTCTTTCTTTTTCTTTCTCTGTTTTTTCTTCTTTATGTCTTACATCTCTGTTATTTCCTTAGAGGGCATGGCTGGTTGTTCATATTAGAAGGAAGTAGTAGAAAGCTAGTTGGAATCTATGCATTTATGGAATAATTTGTAGAACGATGAAGTTCCCAGTTGGGTAGGAAAAGGAATTCACCTATTTTTCCAACTTATATACCAGCACAGTATATATATCTTTCTTGAGATCCAGTCCTCTATAGAGAAGCCTGTGTTTATGCCACCAGGACACTATAGTTTGAATTGTGTTTCTCTGAATAGATGTGTCAAAGTCTACCTGCCAATACTCACAGTGTGTCTGTCCTTGCTCAGAAGCCAAGTCACTGTGTGTGGAACTAAGTAATGACATGGCTACTGGGGAAGGGATGGATCTAACCAAGTATGGCCACCATGAAGATGAGAAGAGAGAGACGGACCCCGGAGAGCCTCACAGGAGGCAGACACAGAGAAGCTTCACCATGAGAGGCTGTCATGGACGAGAAGCACCTGGAGCCACGAGCCACCTGTAGCTGGAGGCAGCAGAGTGCTCCCTGGGATGCTCTGGAGACCATGTGACTCTACCACCCCCCTGACTTTTAGCCTCTGGAACAGCAAGAAGACAGGTTTCTGTTGCTTCAGGTACTTCATCCCTGTGCCCTGGTTGAACACAGGTGTATGTGCCTATCGATCTTGAGTGATTTCCATTGGGGAGGTCCAGGCAGGGAACCAGCTCCTGCAACAATTCAACTTCATTCCTCCTTCCTCTTCCCTTGGTGGCATAGGATCCGCCCTTGTTCGTCTGTACTTACTGTTCCTGAGTCTGGCTCTCTGGGGTGTCTCTGACTTAACTGCTCTCAACTTTATTGGGTTGCAGACCTAGGGTCTTGCATCTTTCCTGCACAGACCTCCAACAAATCCGTGTCCATTCAGCTACAGCTCAGTTTTGGAAAATAAAAACAACCCAGACTTCTTATTCCTGAGAATCTGCACTTTGTCTCCTCAAATACAATTTCTAGTTTTCAAGTCTCTTTATGGTCACAGCATCCACAACTCTTATTTCTCCAAGATGTAACTGCAGATGCCCACTTCAGGCATTCCCAAGCAGGGGTGCTGGCCTTTCTGGGGTTCCCGTCAAGTAACATCAAGATAGGTCCTGGATGGGAATCTCCATGGAGATTTGTCTGGGCGGCGCCTCCTGGTCCTCAGACTCCACACAGAGCCCCTCAGGACACGTTTGTTCACTGGAAGCAGGAGCTGAGATAACCGTGAATCTATAGTAAGGAGAAGTCTGACTCTAAGCACAAAGAACAAAACCTCTGCCCAATCTCTGGCTGTTTGTGTCAACCTGACACAAGCCAGAGTCATCAGAGAGGAAGAAGCCTCAGTTGAGAAAATGCCTCCATGAGATCCAACTGTAAGGCATTTTCTCAGTTAGTGATCAAAGGGGAAGGGCCCAGAAAGCAGGCTGAGCAAGCCATGGGGAGCAAGCCAGTAAGCAGTACCCATCTATGACCTCTGTATCAACTCCTGCCTCCAAGCTGCAACTCTACTTGAGTTCCTATCCTGACTTTCCTCCCCACTTGCTTTTTGGTCACGGTGTTTTGGCGCAGCAATAGAAACCCCAACTAAGACAGATTACTAAAGAGAGACTGGATCCACCTACTTTTTACAAATGGCAGTTTACATTTCAAACTGGAAAAAAAGCAAAGAGTCAAATCGGAATTTTCATGGAGTCCTATAATTATAAAACCAAACACATCTTCGCTAAAGTCTTTGAATTCCAATCAACTGCAGAAGGCTTCTTGGCTCCTCTCACATCCAGGCTTGTGACAGCCTTAAAATTAATCAGCTAGACCTGGTTTATGGCTTCCCAGACTTCTAGGAAGACTGTTATATTTTTAACTGGGTGATCTTGCAAAATTTTCCTAGAGCCGGCTCAGGGCTGATGTGGCACTTTCTGGTTCACACAGGCGTCCTATCTCCCCAGAGGCAGAGTTAATGTCCCCCCTCCCCAAGTTACCGATTCAAGAAAAACGTAGAAGTCCTCAGGCATTTCTTTCTTTAAAAAAAAAAAAGGTTTTTGTCAGCGAGGTTTTACCGCAATCTTCAGGTCAAATGTCGATCAGAACGCCATATTATGAGTGGGATGTGCCATGTTCTCCAATGGAGCCGTATATGGAAGGCTTTGTCCCAGTGAGGGAGGTTTGGGGGGTGCTCTGGAAGTGACTGGATCATGAGGGCGCTCTTACCTTCACCCTTGGATTAACTCATTGATAGGTTTATAATTTATAGACTCCCGGAGACGACAGGAAGAGGTGAGTCTCCGGGGCATACTGCACAAGCATGCGCCCCCTCCATGTGCTTTTCCGTCCCTTGTCCCCTGCTCTCTGGCCATCACGAGCTCATCGAGGTGGGCAGCTCCACCCCACAGTGCCCTTCAGCATTAGTAGAGCCACAGAGCAGCCAGCTGGCCGTGGGCTGTCACTTCCGGAACTGACACCAAGTACTTCCCCCTTGAAGCTGCTTTTCTGAGGTACTTTGTCACAGAAATAAAAGTCCGACATACGTACTAACACAGGCTCCAGGTCTTCGTGTGTCTCGGGTTGATGTTGTGGCGGGGACATCCGGCATTCGGTTTACCTTTGGGGTCTTCATGTCAGTGACGTGTCTATTTTGCTTAGAAGAATGCTTTATGGAACACTTGTAGAAGGCGTTATGGAACTATAGAGAGACTATTGTACTGGCTTCAATGCCTGCTGGCCCCGGACATGTTTTGTAGTTTGTCATCTTTTACACATTTTATGAGTGCATCGTGCAGGATGTATTTGGCTGTGTAGGGAACCTAATTTGAAAATAAACACCCCCCCCCGCTTTTTTTTTTTTTGACTGATATATAAGGCAAGCTTGATATGAAAGTAAGACCAAACTCTGGGGCAGGCCTGTCACTGATGTCTGGACTCAGGACACCTCATCATTCTGTCCCCTACCTGCTCTTTGCTCTCCGCTTGGGTTCCTCCAGAGGGCAGCAGACAGACAGCTCCAGGAATCACATCACTGAGGGCTGGGGAGAAGCTGTGTGCCAGGTGGAACCCTGAGGCTCTGATTGGTCGCATCCATCCTGAACTGCCTGGTGGTAGCCCTGGGAGGCTCTGCAGGAAGAGGACAGAGTTCTTCTGATAAAAGGAGACAGGGGGAAGGAGCTGGCCGAGGCACAGAGCCAGCAGGGACTGTTGACTGTGGCCAGCATGGCTCCCTTTACACCTTCTGTGTTTCAGCTGGTTAAAGGGAGAGGCCAACTGATTGCCATATTCAACGCTGCTAGAACAGCATTGCGTGTGTAACAGACCAGAGTCCTGGCCAATCTCTAATTCGATAACTCCTCCTGCAAGTGTGCCTAAAACAGGAGTGTACAGAGTGTCTGGGGAGTAGAGAGCGGCAGCAGAGACTGAAAGGGTCAGAAGAGCCTTGGTAGTGGCTGCCCCTCACCTGACTCTGTCAGGTTCCTGGCAGGAAGGAGACTGAACTCCACACGGTGAACATCCCTTGGTTCATGCATGGAGTCGATTGGGAAGCTCAGGGGAGAGGCCTTGAGCCAGCCCTCCAATGGCACTTCCCAGGAACCCCAGCACTGCTACACTTAGGAAAATCAGAAACAAGATTGAGGTTTAGGAACATACAGCACAGTTGCCAACCAGGTCTGAGGGGGTGGAGGGCAGTGCCCTCCAGAGGCTGCTGGGTGCTGGAATATGAATTTGGGATGTTCACTCAGGAATTACAGCTTCTGCCATCTCCCGGAAGCCAGGAGAGGGGCTGGGGTGCTAAGTCCGACTCCCACAGCCTGAGACTGTCTTTTAACACCCAGAGGGTGGCATTTTTGCTTCTCCAAGATGGCGTATCTATGTTCAAATGCCCTTGAAGCAGGGTGCCCTGTACAAGTGATTGCTGAGGGTGAGTGCCCACCTCATGAGGGTGAGTGAAGAGGACCAAGGGAAGGACAAGAAGCCAGAGTGTGGCTGAGGAGATCCCTGGGGGGTGCATTCTTGAGTGAATTTTGTGTGGAGACAGAGAGGGGTGGGTGGCTACTGTGTGGGCTGAGGAGGGTCATACCAGGCCTGAGGAGATCCCATGGGAGTTCAGAGTGTGGACTGAGGAGAGCCTTGGGAGTCAGGCTTCTTCTTGAGGCTAACCCATGGGAGTTTAGTATGTGGGCTGGGTGGGTCCCAGGGGGATCCAGGCTGTGGGGAATGGGGTATGGGATCCTATGGGAGTTATGGGTGTGAGTCATGATTAGGGGTTGTCTGGCCTGGGGTAATGGTCTAGAGGGTTGTGCCCACATAAGCTGGTCCTGGATGTGGGCCATCCCAAGAGAGCCAAGGTCAACCCTGCATTAGTCATCTAGGGCTGTGTAACACGTTGTCACACAGTACACGCACTGGTATTCTGGTCAGGACTTTGGGTGTGGCTTGGCTGGGTCCTCTACTTGGGGTCAGTAGGTTGGCATCTAGATGCTGATTGAGGTTCACATCTTTCTGAGCTTCGGGTCTTCACAGCTCCTTGTGGTGGGTTTCAGGAGTCTGTTACTGTGGCCATAGGGTTCGTGTCTGGCTCCCTCGAAGATTATTGGTCTGGGTTGTTGGGCACTCCTGGAGACTCCTATGTTAGCTTGCTGAGTGACCCTGTCAAGGGGCAGCAGCTGGCTTTGTCAAGGCTAATCATTGCCATTGGGGATTGGTTCAACTCACAGTGGCAGAAGTCTCCACCGCCACAGTTCTGGGGACAGACGCTCAAGAGCAAAGCACCAACAACCTCGATGTTTGGCAAGGTCTGCTTCCAGCCCAACTCCACTCTCATGGTCTAAACCTCCCGAAGGTCTTTACTATGGGTGGTTATAATGTCACCTTGCCACAAACTAGAGTCACTTTACTAGGGAGCCTCACGTGAAGAAGTGTCTTGATTTTGTTTTGAATGCAGGGAGGCCCATTCTGATTGTCAGGGGCACCTTCTAGCATCAGTTCAGATGATGGGGATGGTAGAGGGAAGACCATCTTGCCTGGTGATTGTTTCCCCTGTGGTAGTGTTAATTCACCCTGTTGTTGTTGCCACCAAGTCCTTTGCTGATAGAAGAACCAACTGTCAAGCTTTCCTTGTGACTTAGGGCCCTGACCCGTGGCTCTCTGGGAAACTTCCTGGCTTCTGATACCAGATTGGGACTGCTGAGGTACCCAGCTGCATGGACTGAGTAAAAGCTAGTAGTCAGGCATAACCATTGAAGGGTTGCCCTGACTGCGGAGGAGGCACCCAGACTCAAGCACTGAGTAACTACCAGGTTCTCGGCCACTCAAGGGCAGTTCTGTCATTTGTACTGGCTTGATAAGCCCATGGTATACACAACATAGCCTGGGGAGTGGTGAGTCCACCACATGGATGCAGATGGACATTCAGACCAGAGAAGCCAAGGAGAGACAGAGCCCTATGAAACAGGAACTGATGGCAGAAATGACTTGACCACCACCACTACTATGCATGGTAGCTTCAGTGAGGGAGCCATGCCCCTTGTCAAATTGCAGATGACACTGATCAGGAGTGTTTAGACAGGGTTCTGGTCGCTGGAGGTCTATCTAGACTCTGACTACAAGGCCCAGAATCTACAGGCACTGGCCCCCGAAAGCATGGGAACGAACCAGTAGCCACTGTCTTTCATATGGAGGACTCCTGTTGGTAGAGGCCGCTTGTTTGTTTCCCGGCCGCCCAGACTCCCAAAATAATCACACAGAAATATGTATTAATTGCAATGCTGTTTGGCCAATAGCATAAGTGTATTTCTGGCTAACTCTTATATCTTAAATTAACCCATTTCTATTGATCTGTGTATTGTCTCATGGCTGTGGCTTAACGGCAAGGTTCTGGCATGTCTTTCTCTTGTGGCTGCTACATGGCAGTCCCCTGACTCCACCTACTCTCTCTATATATATCTTTTCCAGCCTGGCTATATTCTGTTAAGCCATTGGCCAGAAGCAGTTTCTTTGTTCAGTAATCAATAAAAGCAACACATATACAGAAGGACTTCCCACACCAGACTCTGTGAGGAGGACCCACAGCATCTTTGAAATGAGGCTGACCTATGGAAAGGTCAGCCAGAGTAAAGCCACTGGCGTCCCCTGTCCACCCTCTGCAAAGCCATTGGCAGTGCATCCAAGGTGGACCTAACCCCCATTCCGCTCCAGAGAACAAGGGAGCCCGGGAGATGGACCCTGCTAACTCTTTGTCTTATCTGGCTCAGAGAAAGCAACAAGGGTTCCCTTCTGGGACCAAGTAGCAAAGTAGAATCCCAATTATTGATGGTTGAGTGAGAAAGACATAGGACTGGGATCTCCTAGCCAATACAAGAGGGATTTGCCAAGGGTGTCACCAGGTTCCAGAAACTTCTGTAGTCACAGGAGGTGTGGAAGAGGGTCTAGATCATGGCAACCATTACAGGATAAAGAACTTAAAACTCTTTGCTGATCAGAGGCATTTGCTTCTTTAACCCTGGTTATACCTGATTCAGCACCCACATGCCATTTCAATGAGACTAAATGAGTAGCTGTTTTGAAAAAGTATGGTTGCATTTGAACTTGACAGAGAGAACCCCGTGTGTGATCTTGTGCAAAGTCCTGGCTCAGTTAACCTCGGTGGAATGAGCTGCTTGGGACATACGTTGTTGTTAAAAGTTGTCTTTTGCAGCAGCCTTGGGCAGATAGATCTTCCTAGTGCAGACCTTACATCCCAACCAAGGCAGCAAACACCTTGGTATTTAGGGGGGGCAGGATATATGTCTGTAGGGTAGACAAAGGATTTGGGTATGAGCAGGGAACACTGTTTCCCCATGCCATGAGGGTATTGTGGCTTTTACACCTAGAACCTCTGTTCCTGTTCCATTTAAAGAAGGTGGGTGAGGAAAGCCCCAGGTCAAGTCTTCATCCCCGTTACCCACCCATGCCACACCCAGCGAGTGAGTTCTCAGGAGGTCCCAGTAATTTAGCGGCCCTCATTTCAGAGCACCAGGAGCCTGTGGAGCTGCAGGCTGAACTTCCTTTCTGGGGTGCTGCCTCCTTTACTCCCCTCTACTGGTAGGCGGTAACATATGGATAGAGTTAATGATTTCACTTTTCTGTACACGACATTGATGGGATCGCCTAATAAAATACACTCTTCAGATATCTGCCGGTGTTTTGTGATTTCTAACTCTTCACATGGACCACCCAATGGCCCAGTGGTGAGAAGCGTAGGGCTATCCAAAGTTGGCCCTCTGACCTGGGCTCAGTGACTAACTCAGTGGGGATCCTAACAATGTCACCTGTTCTTTTGGAATATGGCTTTACTCACCAGTGAAACAGGAACATAATTTCACCTAGTCCAAATTATTATGGGGTCCGGAGAGACGGCCGGGTGCATGGGAGCACTTTCTAAGCAAGCAAACATGAGGACCTGAGCTCGAATACCCAGGACCCACTTAAGAAACTCCGGGTGGCCAAGTGTGCCACTGTAACCTCAGCCAGGTACAGTGGGGGAGAGGCAGGATTGCTGGGGCGTGGTGACTGACTGCAGAGTTTCAGGTTCAGTGAGAGACCTTTCTCCAGGGAGTAAGGTGGAGAGCAAGCGTCAAATGCTGGAACCTGTGTTTTTCTCGGTCATCTAAGTGCGCATACGCAGTCCTCCTCCTAGCGCATATTCTTTGAAAGGGCTTCAGGTGGGGGAAGTCCTCGAGATTTGCAAGAGAGAGATTGAATGGAGATGTACTTTCAAGTGCTTTGAAGAAAGTACAGAGTTCTGTAGATACCCATGTTCTGACTGGAGAGCTTTCTGAAGAGTCCGGGCCAGAGAACCACCCCCATCCCACTACCCCCATCCCAGTGTGCCTCTGAGGAGGCCAAGCCTCACAATCAGAATCATTATGTATAGAGCTCTCTCTCCCTCTCTTGCCTCTCGCCCTGGCATCAGAGCTCTGGTTAGCGGCAAGCCAAGGAGACGACGCTAATTGCTGGGTTTGATATTTGAAAAGAGAGATTATTAACAGAGGTCTCAGTTTAGAAACTTCAAGAAGAAATGGGAGGGTGTGGTGAGGGTGGAGGGGGGAGATTGCATTTCCTGTTTTCCTTTCAGATGGTGGTGGGAAACCATGGATACCCACGGAGAATTTCCAAAACTCATTCCTTTTCCTGCCAGAGGCCAGGCCCAAAAGGTGATGGGCAGAAGTGGTCAATTTATTATTATTATTTTAAAGCCATTGAAGTGGGTTTAAGTTGACTGTATCTTTATTTTATATGGATAAGTGTTTTTCCTGCATTTCCAGCTGTGTATCACGTGTGTGCCTGGTACCCAAGGAGTCACAATGGGGTGCCAGATCCCCTGAAACTGGATGGTTGTGAGATGCCATGAGGGTCTGGGAACTGAACCTGTGTCTTCTGCAAGAGCAGTTAGTGCTCTTAGTCACTGACTCGTCTCTCCAGTCCCCCCCCCGTCTCCTCCTCCTCCTCCTCTTCTTCTTCTTCTTCTTCTTCTTCTTCTTCTTCTTCTTCTTCTTCTTCTTCTTCTTCTTCTTCTTCTTCTTCTTCTTCTCCTCCTCCTCCTCTTCCTCCTCCTCCATCTCATTATTATTATTATTATTACTGTTGCAAACAGGGTCTCTCTGACTTGGAGCTGGTTGATCTGACCAGATCTCCTGGTCAGTGAGACCCAGGGATCTATCTGTCTCTGCCTCCACAGTGATGGGATGACAAGCATGGGCCACCACTGGGCTTTTGTTTTTTTCTCCTTAATATGTGTTTTGGGGTCAGGATCCAAGTCCTCATACTCAGGCATCAAACAGTTTACCAGCTCCTATGGTTCTCAACCTGTGGATCACGGCCCCTCTGAGGTTGCATATCAGATATCCTGCATATCAGATATTTACATTAAAATTCGTAACTATAGCAAAATGCAGATATGAAGTATCAACGAAAATAATTATATGTTTGGGGGTCACCACAGCACGAGGAACTGTATTAAAGGGTTGCAGCATGAGGAAAGTTGATGACTAAGCTGTGTCTCCAGCCCTTTAGGTTCCCATCTTTACCACACTTGATTTCTGCATCAGCAACATTTATTTCACTGAAAATTATAACTCCTAGCTCCATGGTCCCTTCCTTCCTTCCTTTCTTTTTTTTCTTTTTGAGTTTGGAGTTTTCAGGAGTCCAGCTGAAGGCTTGCAGGGCAAAGACGGCCCTCAGAGGTGACATCAACTTGCAGAGCAGGCCAGAAGCAACAGAGCCCAGGGTCTGGTTTTCATTTACAGTTTGGGTCCGTCCTACAGCAGGGAGGGGAGAAGAGGGGGTCTGGAGGAAGGAAGGAGAAGGAGGAGGAGGAGAAGAAGGCAAGGGAGGAGGGAGAGGGAGGTGGGAGGGAGAGGAGGAGCAGGAGGAAGCCCTGACTGTACCCCTGGACCCTGTCCAGTTTGGAATTCAGTCTTTCACCAAAGGCTGCTCAGTTCTCCAGCCTCCAGCCTCCAGCAAGGATTGCAAGAAGGGACCGCGTCCTCCGATCTTGGAGCCCCCTTCTCTTGGTGGGAAGGGTTGCGGCAAGAAAAGGAGATTTAGTGAGACAGAAATATGTGTCCTGGTGAAGCGTGACTGAATCTAGAAGCCCAGGGACACACATCTTCAGGTTTTCTCAGGGTAAGTGTGATTTTATTTTTTCCCTGCGGCATGAAAGAAACACTTCAACCAGACACGAAAGTTAGTGGCTCCTATGGGCACCCTGTCAGTCAAGTTTTTTTTTGTCCAGATTTTAGGTTTCTAGAAGAGACCACCTCTGTTTCTTTCCATTGTGGTCACTAGGCTTCTTTAACCTGCTGGAGGTTGCGGGTTGCCCAGCTGTGTCTAGGTTTGCTGCTGCTGGGAGTGTTCTGTGTGTTTCTGCTTGCGCCCTGTGCACCCCTGGCTGGGCTGCTGTCTGCCTGCTGGTTTGTGGAAAGTCATCCCTCCTTCCCCAGGCCGGCTGGAATCTGCTTTGTTTGCAGAGGCATCCGATGGGAGTGTGGGGGCAACCGGTGGACCCCTAGAATCTCACTGGGACCCCTCTGTGTTCTCCAAGGGTCACGGGTAGGAGTTTACTCCTAAGTGGTTCTGCTGTGGGGAGGCTGGTCAGGCAAACTGATGTCTTCTGAGTTTGGAGAGATACTTGTGCCCAGGCTTAGGGCAGGGCCAGAGCTACTCAGCCGTGACCATCAGGGCTTTCTTTTCAGGAACCTGAAGTCACTGTTGCAGGAGCTGTCCTTTGGGGGTGCGTAAGGGAACTTCAGGCCTAAAGGAGGAGGAACGTGCTGCTAGGGCCACCTTTTCCAGTGGATAAGGCAAGGCTCAGGGCTGCCTTGGCCTGGGTTCTCCAGATGGGAGGCCTGTGCCAAGTTGGGAGGCCCAAGGGCTATTCCCTGGCCATGAGGATACTGGGTGGGGTTCTGGTCCTCTGTCACTGAGGATAGAAAGTCTTCATGGACAGTTGCCAGCCTGTTTGGGGACCTATTTCAAGCTACTATAGGATCAATGCAAGGGTGGGGCTTGGGGAAGAGTTTATTGGAGTACTGAGCAGTGGCTAAAGAAAAAGGAATTTCATAAAAGTCAGGCAAACGTGTGACTGGTCTGGACTCTGAGAAAAAAAGCTGTTACGAGCATGAGGGGGTACCGCAAACCCTACAGGGAGCCATTTGTCTTCCTTCCCATAGCTGATCCCAGAAGAAAGCCCCAGGATCTGAGCGTGTCAAGGGTGCTCATGGCAACTGAAGAGAGTTCCCAACTTCTCAGGGGGACACAGTTCTGAATCCATCAGGAAGCTGAGGAAAAGCCTTTAAAATAAAAGTGATATTGCTCTTAGCTAAGCAGTGTAGAGCCAGCTGGTTGCTGTAGCTGCCAGCACCGAGATTCTTGGCTTCTTTCCTGGGTGATTTCAGGCCGGAAGCTTCCAGTGCAGCCATCCCTCGGCTTTATAGGTGAGGAAGGAGGGAGAGGCTCTCAGGTACCAAACAGCTTACCAGGGCCCACCTGAGAGGCTGGGCTTCCAGCAGCTTTCTTTCCCATTCATGGCTGGAGCCATGGGGCTGAGGGTCCCAGCAGTAGGGGACCCTGATGAATTTGTACCTACATGTGGGATAGGCCAACTGATTTATACCCTCAGAGGAGACTGTCCCCCTGTCACATTCTGTTCAAAGGAGCAGGACAGTTGACTTCGTTGTCATCAGGATACACCACTCACCGGGAAAGAGGAGAGGTTCACCTCAGGAGGGCATAGCGCTGTGATTGGGATTTTAGTGTGGGACCCGCTAACATCCAGGCCACCTTGAGGGCATGGAGGGCTCACAGTGATAGCCTAAATTTTGCTCCATTCTGGTGTGGGCTTCTACTGAGGGTGAGGGAATAGGGAGGGTGTAGAATGTCTTTTAGAGAAACTTAAGATTGGGAATAGTGATCCCATGTCTGGGTGTCTTTGATAAAGCAAAAGCTTCATGTTTCTACAAAGGGAATTCTTTCTTTTCCTTTCTCACAGCAGTGGGAAGCCATTCAGCAGACACTGGGTGGGGAAGATGGACAGGATGGGTGGCACAGAGTGGCTCTCCTGGATTTTTCCAGTCTGGGAATTAGAGGGTGTGGCCACAGTACCTTCCCAGGGGGTGGCTGAGGTGTCCTTGGCCTAAGAGTGTATCCTACATTGGATATGTGTACCACACCCCATTCTGGGGGAGACCCTCAAGCCTAGGACCTTAATGATGTATCCAAGACAAGATCAGCATGTTTCCGAGTGAGCATTGTGTGTGTCCTTGTGCTCAGCTTTATCGGTTGGTAACACTGTAAGTGTATTTTATGAGTTCATACAGCACAATCAAATCTAGCACTGCCCACAAAGTGGGAGAAATTCCTTTATTCGATTAGCTGCTGGGGATGTGAACTCTGACCTTAGTTTCGGAGTGGAACCTACAGACCCCAATGCTGAAGGACTCCATCTCCTCCTGAGACCACCCCCCTCCTTGGAACTGGGTAGAAGTGTTTACTACCCCGGGCTCCCTGGCTTCCTTGCCTTCTCCAAACATTTGGTGACTCGGAGAAAGTGCGGCTAAAGCAGAGCAGCTGTCTCTGTCACCACCTGCTTCTTGTGTGAAATTCCACATTTTGGAGTTAAAGTTCATTAGCGAGTTGCCAGTTCTGCTGCATGAGATGTTCTTGAAAGCATGCTAACTATGTTAGAAAAAAAAGTGAAATGACTATCACTTCTTTGCGGAAGAAGCTGCAAATTGGGTGTCTTTTGGGGAACGGTGACAGGTGATGCCCAGGGTGAAATGAGACCCCGTGGACCAACGAGGCTTTTCTAAAGTTGACCTATAGGCAGGAACTGCACATGGTGTCCTGGTGGCGGTGGCAGGCAGGCAGTAAAAACACACAAACGCTGCATAAAGGGTTGGTGACTTGAGGTGTGACCTGACATTTAAAAGTCCTATTAGTTGCTTAACTTAGAAAACCAAAAGCACAAAATGCTTCATATTTTAAGATTTATTTATTTTTATTATTTCTAATCACGTGCACATGTGTGCCGGTGTGTGGGCATGGATTCAGTGCAGGTGCCTGCAGTAGCCAGAGATGTTGGATCTCTTTGGAGCTGGGGCTTCTGGCAGTTGTGAGCAACCTAATATGGATGCTGGGAACTGAACCCAGGTCCTTTGCAAGACCAGCGAGTGCTCTTAGCTGCTGAGCCATCTCCCCAGGCCTGCTTTAGGTTCTAAAACATGGTGTGAAGGTAGATGAGGACGTTCTTCCACTTCTAGATAAATCTTTGTGCTCAGTGGGATTTTAAAACCCCAAGAAATAACTCTCGGTAAAAACCATTGCCATCTAGATCGTAGAGTTGAATGTCTTGTTCCCAGGGAGCACCCGCCAGGTCCTGATTTTTAGAGAGACACTCTTTAGGAATTAATTATGTTAGCTTTCAAAATTGCAATCCTGGTACCACAGATCTGTTTAGGGATGGAAAGGCGGAGTGGACCCGTAGCTGCTTCTGGGGTGCATTCTAGTTTCTTTTCACTAGAGGGCGGTGTATCCCAGAGTGTCAGGAAAATGGACATTGCCAGTTCTTCCAGGGTGGGGTTTCAGGGCTTGTGGGGAGCCAACCAACTCACACCCCAGCTGTGGGTGGCAGTTAGGATTGGTCTACAGCTGCTTCAGCACAGTCTCTGTGATGGCTCACATTTAAAATTCCACTTTTCTTCCTTGATTATGTGTGAGCGTTTCAAAGTGAAATTTATGCTTCCAAACAACACATTCGCCACTCTTAAGCAATTCCGTCTCAAAAGCACTGGGAAATTGGTAAAGTTTTAAAGGAAACACACTTGCTGAACCTAAATTACCAGAGCCTCCATGGGAGCATGGGGACTAAAGCCTGCTTGTACACACACTGTGGGAGCTCTTATTTTAATACTGGAAGGGGCATTAAAATCTGCTGATTTTATGCACGCCCTTAAAGTGTGCATAACCTGCCCTTTGCTGTTCTCCCCAAACATCTTTGAAAGAAATTCACCCTCCACCCCCCACACCTTCATTTGAAATACTTTTTGATTAAAATACATTGGCGACTCTCTGACTTACCATTCAGGAGGAGCAGGGGCACTAGATTCTACCTCAGAGCACCGCTCCCTTCTGTTAGTTTACCCACCACAACATGCTGGCAGATCTGCCATTTTTGCTGCACTCCAGGGTGCTCAGCTTCAAGATCAGGGTACGAACATGAAGAAGTCCTAGGCTCGGCTCTTCGGGTTGGTAAATCCAAGGCTTGTGTTTGGCTGTTGAGGTCTTACAGAGAGCATTGTCTTGGTGAATGCTTTCTCCATACCCTTTGGGGACATGGGACATGCTGCTCAGAGAGGCTGACTGCTGGTGTGTGGCCACACTGTTAGGAGCAGTAATAATGCCAGCCCTACCCAATGCTCTGTACTTGCCTGCTGGATTCCACTAAGCATGCACCCAGGACCCTTAAGGCTTATCCAGTGGGTGGATAAACCTTAAGAAGTACCATGGGTTTTGTGCATGAGACAGAGGACTGATCTCCAAATTATACAAAGAACTAAAGAAACCAGACATCAAAAGACCAAATAACCCAATAAAAAATGGCGTACAGATCTAAACAGAGAATTCTCAACAGAAGAATCTCAGATGGCCAAATACACTTAAAGAAATGTTCCACATCCTTAGTCATCAGAGAAATGCAAATCAAAACAATTCTGAGATACCATCTTAACGCCTGTCAGAATGGCCAAGATCAAAAACTCTGATGGCAACTTATGCTGGAGAGGATGCAGAACATGGGAATGCTTTTCCATTGCTGGTGGGAGTGCAAACTTACGCAGCCCCTTTGGAAATCAGTGTGGCGGTTTCTCAGAAAATTGGGAATCAACCTACCTCAAGACCCAGCAATACCACTCTTGGGCATATACCCAAAGGATGCACACTCATACCACAAGGACATGTGCTCAACTGTGTTCATGGCAGCATTATTCATAATAGCCTGGAAACAACCTAGATGCCCCTCAAATAAAGAATGGGTAGGGAAAATGTGGTACATTTACACAATGGAGTACTACTCAGTGGTTTAAAAAAAAAAACCCGACAACAAAACAGACAACTTGAAATTTGCAGGCAAATGGACAGGACTAGAAAAAGACATCCTGAGTGAATATGTACTCACTCATAAGTAGATAATGGATATAAACCTAAGGACAACCAAGCCAAAGGCCACAACCCCAGAGAACCTAGGTAACAAATAGGACCCTATGAGAGACATACATGGTTCCACCTAGGAAGGGGAAGAAAAGACAAGATCTTCTGTGTAAATTAGGAGCGTGGAGGGCAGGGGTAGGGTGAAAGGCGAGTGGGGAAAGTGTATAGCACATTCCTTTCCAAACAGCTAAAATGAGAAGGATACAATAAAAAATTAAGAAACCAAAATTATTTAAAATGAAAATAAAAAAGAAGTAACATGGGAAGAAAGGGATTTTTGTATTTTCGGGGTTTTCTTTGGAGTTGACACAGTGGAGGGGTCACTGTCACCATTGCTTGAAGATATCCTGGGGGGTCTGGGGTGTGGCTCGGTGGGGGGGATGTGCTCAGTTCTCAACACCACACAATCTCGAAATGGTGATGCATGCCTATAGTCCCAGCAGCGGGAAGACGAAGGCAGGAGGATCAGAAACTCAAGGCTAGCCTTGGCTATAAAGTGAGGTCTAGACCGGGCTGGGCTATATACGTGAGACTATCTCAACAAAAGAAATCTGGACATTTGAAAAGGGAAAGAATGAGACAGATACAGGGTGGCTTGCTACGCCACCATTTAGAGGCAGGGTCTGGCTGTGCATAACCTGTCACCATCCTCTCTTCTCCTTAAATATCCAGAGGTGTTTGTGAGGTGGGCGAGGCCAGGGAAGGCCTCACTGGGAGCCATCTCTGTTGAACCCCACAGTGTGCACTGTTCTCTTGACTTTCACAGCCCCAGCACTCTGGGAATTAGCCGCTGGAAGGGAGAGCGCACAGGTCAGATTAATTTCAGAAGTGACCAGCAGCTGGGGATGACTCAGGTCTCAGGGGAAACTATTCCAGAAAACTAGCGTTTTCACTTCTGGAATGGCCTCTAGTTGAGTCAACAGCCAGCAATGGCATCTAAAAATCTGCTCAGTTTAAACCCATCTGTGGTGCTGTAGGGGATGTCAGAGACCTGCTAGGTTAGACTCAGTGGATGCAGCTGTAACCCAGTGGTCCAGGGATCCCTGTCAGCTCATACCAGTTGGCCCGCTTTACTCCTAAAAAGTAACCCTGGGGCAGGTTGCTGGTAGAGGCAGTAAGGAGGCAGACAAACTGTCACAAGACCTCTGTCTACCTAAAGGTGAGTTTTTCCTCTCACAGTCGAAAGCAAACCAAGGCCTACTTCTTCCTTAGGGTCGTGAGAATGCTGTGACCACTCCCATTCACAAATCTGCTGTGTGACATGTGGTTTTGAGCGAGGCTGGTGGAACCCAAGTCCCTTGCCAGCAAAGGAGGAGATGGGACAAATGGAAGGCGTGCTGGGCGTGAGATCGTGGGTCGGAAAGAAGTGGCACTTGCAGAACTGCTTGTGGAGCATTTTCTAGCAGGCTCTCTCCATGACTATTAAAGCCCATGTTGTCTCCGCCTAATGGTTATAATTATCTGCAGAAATGGGCCCAGCGTCCCATCTGGTTAACACAATTCAGATCTCAGAAAGCCTTTATGTTTCATGGTGGCCTTTAGCATGGCGGATCCAGGACTTTCTGCCTTCTGATTGTTTTCTTAGATTCTAGAAATGGGCTTTAAATTCCATTTCTAAATAGCCAGACAACTAATCTGGAATTTGTTTTTGTCCCTTCTTTTGGATACAGGGATGGTTCCAACTCACTATGCAGCTAGCTGGCCTTGAACTCCTGAAATTCCTGTCTCTGCCTCCTAAGTACTGCTTCCAGACAAGGAAAAGAGCTAACGTGTGTGTGTGTGTGTGTGTGTGTGTGTGTGTGTGTGTGGTGTCCCCATGTCCTCCACAGGGGCTTTTGCTATTAGAGGTGGCCACACCCTCTCTTTCTCTGTCACCTCTCTATAGCCCCCTATGGTGGCTACAGAACATCTGGGTATTGCCCTGTTAGGTCCCAGCAGGAGGACCTGGTGCTCTCTGGTGCTGGCATGTGACAAGGAGGGTGTTTGCTCATGCATGATCAGAAATGTTGAAAGAATTTGCAGTCACAGGAAGCATGCAGACTCAAATTGTTATTGTTGAGAAAGAAATACAAGGCCATAGTTGTTAAACCAATGAAAATACTCAATTTCTGATGCACTCCTTTGGTGTGTGTGTGTGTGTGTGTGTGTGTGTGTGTGTGTGTTTAGTTAGTGTGTTCCAAATCACTTGCTTCTGAAGAGTTCTGCAAGGCTGGGTCAAACAGTCACATAGTAAACCCTACTCTCTTCTGTTAGGTCTCACTATGGAGCCTCTGCCACAAGGGGGTAGGGAAGGGTAAGAGAAAAGGACTGAACTGGGCACTCTGATTCTTAAAGGTTTCTAAGTGCAGTGGCTCACAGAGTCCCGAAGAGGATGTTTCATCTCTTGAAGCTGGAGCTTCAGGCTGCTGTGAGCTGTCTGATGTGGGTACTGGGAACAGAACTTGGGTCCCCTGCAAGAACAGTACGTTCTCTTAACTGCGGAACCATCTCTCCAGCCCCTACTTTGATTCTTAGTCAAGACAAGAGGGCAGGAAAGGCAAGAGTAAGCAAACCTCCAAAGTGTAATGAAATTTGAGATTTCATCCCACAGTGGGGGGGCTACAAAGCTGGGCTCTTGTTGTGACTTTTGGTGATTGCTGTGGCCCCAGCTTGAGCAGGACAGTTGAGGCGTTAATGGAAAGCCTCAGAATGTGAACTCTATAGGAGAGCAGCTTGGTTTTATAAAGCGGCGCCTGGAGACATATCAAACGCAAGGTTTCAAAATGGGAGCTCTGGATGCATTTATGTCTTTGTTTCGAAATTATTTCCTTGTGTGTGTCTTTCTTAAAAAAGATTTCCAGACATGGACAATGAAAATGCTTTTGAGGAGGCTTTATGAAAACTAATTTGGCAGAATTGCAGAATGGCCCGGGAAAGACTGCAGCACCATTATGACTGCAACCTGAAGCCTGGGGCGGGCAACCTCAACAATAAAAGGAGTTTCCAGAAACCCCAAGTGGGCAGCAACCACGTGGGAAAAAGACACCTCAGCTCTGTGCAAAAGAGGCAGTGAGATACAGGACTTAGACAACAAGAAAGCCGAGCACTTGGTTAGTAAGTTAGTAAGGCACTTGGGTTTTTGAGTCTGTTGCCCCGAGGGCATGGAGTCCCTGACAAAGGGACCCCACCCAGCTGGAGGGTCCCAGGCAGCCAAATCTGACTTTGATGTTTTCATATTGGGAAGAACAAGGCTAGACATTCACCAACACCGAGGATGTCTGTTCTCCCCCACCCCCCCACCAAGACTCGGGGAGTTTCCTGGAGGTCTCTGCCAAAGGCTGCCTAGCCCGTACCATTTCCTGAGCTTTGCCTCTTCCTCGGAGCCGTGGACTTCAGTCCAGATGCTGGCCCTGTCTTGTTTTATTTACGTGGCTTTTGCAAATCATGCTTCTTCACCTGGTGTTACTTTCTCATGGTGAGGGCGGCAAGCAGCCACCGGATGGTTGGAAGGATGGGGGACGTCCTGCCCCTGAGATAGAAGCCAGTGGCTATCTCTTCAGCCCACTTCACTTCATTTTCCTTCTAGAGAGTGATGAGGAGAAGCGGGTATGGCTATCTCTGTCCCCCTTCATTAAGGGAAAAAGAGGCGTGGTTATCTCTGCTCCCCTCATCAAGGCGGGCAATCCAGGTCATGATCTGGGGAGATGATGTTTGACCTCTTTAGTGAAATTGAGATGGAAGCTGCTCTTCCCACAAGCCCTCCTTCGCCATCGTCCTGAGGAAGCAGTCACACGATGTAGGGGTTCCCACCCCACTGTTGAGTGTTTATTAATTTTTACGATTAACTCTACTGTGTGGTTCATTACACCCTAGAGTCTGGCTTTCCTGGGAGCAAACCATAGAGACAGTTTCTTTTCAGTTTCACACCTGGGGATCCAGCAACTTAGCTGGTCACCAGTAGAATGTCAGTGACATCACCTCCTGCTCTGCTTCTCAGAGGTGAAGGAGTCCCCTATCCTTACCTCTCCCTTAATACCTGGATGGATTCTGAAAAAAATAAAAAACAAAACACAAAAACTCCTGTTTGTGTCACATTTATTTTGTCACCTGTGAGCCATTGGGCCTTAGGAAGATGTTCTTCCACGATGAACTCTGGGAAAATGAGCATCTTGGCTCAGGTCATTCACATAACGTGTGTGCCATTTCCTTAGAGAAATTCAATTAGCGGACGGCTTCAGAAGTCTTTACAGAATCATAGCATCAGTGCTCAGATCTTAGGGAGCTCCGAAGGCGAGGAACTCGCTTAGGGGTTACTCTGGGGTGACTCAGCCAGTGACTAACACACGGTAGAATTAGTATATTCAAAGGATTCCCCTGTGTGAGGGGCAGGGACCATTAAGAAACCATTAGCAAAACTGCTCCACATGATGAGTCATCTCACCCCATCTCACCCACACTGAGCTCCCTGTCCATGCGGTTTGCAGAGACATCCCAGCACTTCCTGTCCTTAACTTAGACTCAACAGTGGTCAGACAGCCCTCACCTCAGGCCCCACCTTTCCCCACAGGGATCCCAGAGCCTACTGCATAGCAAAGCGCTAGGATATTCTTGTATCCGAATTCTCCCGCAGCATTGCTACTCGAAGGATGGGGCGATGGCTCGGCTAGTCAAGTCTGCCTGTGGAAGCTTGAGGACTGAGTTTCAGCCAAGACTCCCATAAAAGGCCAGCTGTGGCTTGCACACCTGCCGTTTTGGCTCTGGGAGGCAGAGGCTGGATTCCTGGTGACTTGCTAACCAGTAAGTCTAGCCCAACTGGTAAACTCCAAAGTCATTGAGAGATCTTTTTTCAAATCATGAGGCAGAAAACAGTTGAGAAAAACATAACATTGATGTTTGATCTCCTTATCCCGTATATGTACATGCACCCCGCCCCCACAAACACATATGCACACCCGCACAATGCTACTTAAAGTCAACATTTCCTGTCTTGATTAAATATTTAAAATAATTGAACCGGATTGCTAGAATGTGCATGCACATTTTTTGATCGGAGTTGTGAAGCATGAAACTTGCATGGAAGGTGGTGGCAAGTTGTGGTCTAGCTGAATTTAGAGTCACAAAGGGGTGGACCCAGTGGTCTAGCTGAATTTAGAGTCACAAAGGGGTGGACCCTGTTCCTGGGGCATGGTGCTTTCAGAGATGCAGGTCTGCGCACAGTTGGGAGAGAGTTGTGGGTTTTCAGATAGGTTAATCTAGTGTTCAAATACTATCAAGACTAGTTACAAGACCACTAATGACTCTGGAAGCACAGACTACATGAAGGAAGCAGATTCTCCATCAAATGTGCGATTACCAACTCCAGCAGAATGAGGAGTAGCGTGTGTACAGTGTTCTTTGTGTGTCCTCGAGTGCAAATCCTCAGTTTAGTTAATTTAGCATGCACACACACCAGAGAGAGAAGGAGAGAGAGAGAGAGAGAGAGAGAGAGAGAGAGAGAGAGAGAGAGAGAGAGAGAGAGAGTTGCACTTGCTTTAGCCTTTTTAATGAAGAAAACCCTAGCATGGCCCAGAAGAGTAAAAATGGCCCAAAGGTTCTTAGGGTGGAACGTAAGATTGACAGTGTTCTATACAGTGAAGGGGTGGAGCTAGACCAGTGACCTGGTGAGAGTGAGACCAGCCAGTGAGCAGTGGGTTCTCCACTGGCTGTGGGTTGTTCTCTGGGCCTCACCACCGGCACCCAGGCTTCCTCAAGACACAGGTGCATTGTGGAGCCACAACACTGAGCCCTGCAGGCTGCTTTTCAGAGTCGTTTGTTTCTGTGTCGAATGGGCAATGTCCAGGACAAGTCGAGAAAGCGGGGCCGGATATTGTAGTGTAGCCACAATCTGGCTTCACTACAGAAAGAACTGTGTGGACAGTTTCCCGGATGCCTCTATGGAGCTGACATGTTGGCAAGGGGAAGTTGATTGACAGGTGGCTTTATAGCAGCTGAGCTCCATTCCTGAAGGTTTCCCAGTCTGAGCCAAAGGCAGGTTTTGAGTCACAGGTGATCCTCACTGTTTCTAAGAGCCCAACTAATTAGATATCTCATGTGAGGGATTAATGCATTCTTTCTTCTTGTTATTGTTATTTTTTTTGTATGTTACTGCTCTTAGTATAATGTCCTAGAGGTTCATTACATTGTAGCATATGACCGTTGTAATCTTTAAGGCCTAATAGTTTTCTACTGCATGGAAAACCATATTTTCTTACTCATCCGTCTATTAAAATCATTTGGATGTTTTAAATAAGGCTGTAGTGGGCATGGCTATCCAAAATCTCATTTTGCTTTAGGTTTTTGTATTTATGTATCTATGCATAGATTGCCGGATCATATGGCCATTCTGTTTTTAATCTTTGAGGACCCTCCATGTTGTCTTCCTTATTAACTGCCCCAATTCTCATCCCTGTTTATAGCATTCAGGAGCCATGGCCCTTGTGCGTCTTTGTCTGCCTTGCCCCTGTGTTTGGGTAGCAGCCACTGTGATGGGCGTGATAGTGCCATTATGGATCTGGTTTAGGCTGCCCTGATCTTAGTAACATCAGACACATTTCCGCATGATTATTAGTCATTGTGTATCTCCTTTGGAGAAATCCCGCCTCATGCCCTTCACCCATTCAAGCAGATGAGCTTTCATTTTTGTGTATCTTTATGCACTGTGGATGTTCACCCTTAGTCAGAGATATGGGTCTCAACATTTCCTTTAGTTCTGGGAGTCGTGCTTCCAGTGTAATGGTTTTTGTATTATTGGTTGGAGAGAAATTATCTTTCCACACTTTCACTCTTTTTTTCTTGCTGTTTGGCTGAGGGTGACTTTGAACTTCCGATCCCATTTCTTCCATCATCTGTGTGCTGCTGTTACAGGGGTGTAACCACACCTGGAAGATGGGGTGTCACAGATAAAACCCAGGGCTTTGGGGATGCTGGCCCAACACCCTACCAGCTGAGCTGCAGCCCCGGCGTCAGGGCAGAGTCTTTAAGTTTGATGGAGTCCCATTTGCCAAGTCTCTCTGCCTGACTGGCTTTTGGGGTCTTGCACAAGAAACCCACTCAAGTACAGTGTCACAAAGCTCCTCCCTGTTCTCTCCTAGGGGGATTTGTATTAATGTTTTTCTTTGTTGTTTGAGAATTTCCTACAAAGTATCTAGATCATATTCTTTACTCCTCCCAGGGTTTCCCCCAACTCCCCACCCAGCAACTTCATGTTCTTTTTCTCTCTTACATCTTTTTTGACATTTTGTTCCATTTATTTGCTTGTGTGCAAGGAGGTCAGAGGGCAACTTGCAAGAACTGGTTCTCTTTTTTGACTGAGTTTCAGGCATCAAATGCATGCCATCAGGGATGGTGGCAATTATCTTCACCTGCTGAGTCATCTTGCTGGTCCTGAACACATTATCTGTTCTGTTCATCTGTCCGTCTATCTATCTATCTATCTATCTATCTATCTATCTATCTATCTATCTATCTATCTATCTATCTATCTATCTATCCATCCCTGTATAAGTGTGTATAAGTCAGAAGAAAATTCATTTTTTTTTTTTTTTGGTTTTTCAAGACAGGGTTTCTCTGTGGTTTTGGAGCCTGTCCTGGAACTAGCTCTTGTAGACCAGGCTGGTCTCGAACTCACAGAGATCCGCCTGCCTCTGCCTCCCGAGTGCTGGGATTAAAGGCGTGCACCACCACCGCCCGGCCCCAGAAAAAAATTCAAAAGGGTTGGTTCTTTCCTTCTGCCATGTGGGTTCCAGGGATCAAATTCGGGTTGTCAGGCTTGGTGGCATGAGCTTCTACGAACTGAATCATCTCCCTAGCTCTACAGCTAGCTCTTTGACTTTGAGTTAATTTTTATATGCGGTGCGAGGCCAGGGTCCAGTTCAGTCCTTTGCTTGAGGATGCCCAGCTCTCCCAGCACAGTGTACAAGCAGTCTGCCTATAGAAATGACTTTACTTTCCCTTTCCCATTTGAGTGGATTTAGCTTCCCTTTTTTTGCCTATTTGCTCTGACTAGGACTTTTTTGTTTTCTCTTAAAGATAAGTGAGAAAGAAGGTCATGTGACTGCTCAGAAACGCTCTGTGTTTTCAAGCATGCCTTTTATTGTTAGGGGATGGCATCCAGGATCACCTAGAGCTAGGCAAGTGCTCTTGCACTTAGCCCTGCCCCAAGCAACTGTGGTTTTAAATTTTTTTCTGTTGAATATGATGCTTGCTGAGGGTTTCTGGGTATTACTTTTATTGTGTAGTGGTTCCTTCAAGTTCCAGTTTGTTGAAAGGTTTACTTATCTCTATCATGACAATGTGTTAAAGGGTGTCAAATGAATTCCTGAATATCTAAGATCGTCTTTGGATTTCTTTTATCATCTGTCTATCTGTCTGTCTGTCTGTCCATCCATCTGTTTGCCCATCCACCTATCCATCTATCTATCTATGTTTCACAGCGTCCTTGCATTCCAGGAACATAACCCACCTGGTAATAGTGTGTCCTCATTTTAAGCTGCTGCATTTGAGTGTTACCTAGAATTTGCCCGAGCATGCTTGTATCAGCTTTTGTCAGGAATATTGTCTGCAGTTTTCTTTTCTGGTTGTTTCTTTTCATATTCATGTTTCACTAGAAGGATGACTGTATGGAATGAGTCTGGTAGTGTTGCCTCTTCCTCAGTGTTTTGAGGAGGGTTTGGGCAGAACTTGGGTTAATTCTTTAGACGTTTGATGGGATTTCCCGCTGCAGCGACCCACTCCTGAGCCCTATTTTCAGGAGGGTCTGGCAGCTAATTCAAATTCCACAGTGGCCACGTCAGCTCAGAGGCTTTCGAATACAATCTTGGTGTGTATTTCTGGAAACAACCCATCGTTCAGGTTATCGGTTTCAGGCATACTCCTGCCCTCACACAGTCGAGGCCTCACAGAGGCTTGTCCTAACCACATAGTGGCGAAGGCTGTTGTGCAAACCACATGACATGCCCACTTTGTTCTCTTTTCTCCTTGTCCCCCACAGACTCAACCCATTCCCAAAACAGGGATGTAGAAGGGATTACAAACATTTGGGCTTTTAATATAATAAGATTAAAAAATACACATTTGAAAATCTGTCATGTCCTTGTGAAACAGAGAGGAGAGAGAGAGAGAGAGAGAGAGAGAGAGAGAGAGAGAGAGAGAGAGAGAGAGAGGAGATGGGAAGGGAGGTCCTGAATTATTGTTCACACTGATGCAGATGGCTGCAGCCTAGAGTTTTAATTCATGGGAAAAGCTTCTTATGACATCTAAAGCCCCTAATAATGAAATGTAAAGTATGAAGTAAACTCACTATCCCCAGATTAAATGATTTTCAGTTTCTTAAAGCAGGACAGACTTTCCCCTTTAATAACAGACTAGTCTAGATGACTCCCAGTATCAGACAGCATGCTCTCAGACTCAGTACAGAAGAAAACGAAGTGAGAATCTGAAATCATATTGATGATATGCTTGGTTCTGGTTCCTCTCCTGGGCCTCTTTGAAATACCCTTGCTCGCCTTCCAGCCTTCCCAGTTTCTCATTGGGAGATGCCCAGTCCCACTACCAAAGACAAATGCTCCCTGATGACAGGAATCAGTGCCTTAGGTCACGGAGAAGTGAGGAGAGGAAAGGAGACCACAGCCTAGACAGAGACATTCAGCCAGCTCTGTTCAAGAGTCTTTAGGAAGACTCCAGTCCCAAGCTAATTTGTTATTGGATCCAGGAGGATGAGGGGGCTGGTGTGAAGTCTGAGGGGCTTGGAAGGCTTGAAGATGTGAGCTGTTGAACATTCTGAACCTGAACTTGCTTTCCTGGAAGTCAGGTTTGCAGCTGCCAGCTGCTGCATGATGAGAAACCAGGGAATGCGCACTCTGCCCTCAGCTCTGGCTTCATCGCCATGCAAGCTGAATCTCTTTGGGCTCGTTCCATGATGATGGTAGTGGAGGTTGGCACACACACACAGAAAGTGCTGGCTAGCAAGGGAGGACAAGGCAGAGTTGGAGACAGGCCCAGGTGCTTTCATTTGGGCAGAGACTATTCCTGTCAGGAAGGCGAGCATCCCTGACACCCGTCACCCTCTGTGCACAGCACGAGCCCTTCACTCCAGAGCCTCTTTCCTCAGTCCATTGCCCCAGAAGCGTGTTCTCTTCAAGTTGCTGCCTGCTTCAATTTGGAAAAAGGTTTAGTTATGTAGTTCCTAACTGTGGCTGACTTGTGCAGTCATTAGAGTAAGAGAGTCTTGCTTGCAGGGTTATTTGATACTACTTTCCAGAAGAGGGTGCCCACTTAGCTCGTTACTTAGCAATTGGAGTGAAAACAGAATGTTCCAGATTGTGGGGCGGGTACTCTGAAGGTCCATTCAGAAACTAGAGCTATACCTTCCACATGGTGTTTGGGAATGGCTAGCCAGAGATGATGTGCGTGCGTGCGTGCGTGTGTGTGTGTGAGTGTGGTGTACAGTTATATGTCACTTAATAATGGGGACTCATTCTGAGAACTGTACTGGGTGAATCCGTCCTTGAGGGGACATCAGAGTGCATCATAAGAGAACTGTAATGTTAGTAGGTAATAAACCTTGAGGGATATTGCTGTCTATAGGGGTTTTGCCAACTGGATATCACTATGACCTGTCTGTTTTTGTCTGCCTGCCTGCCTGGTTTTTATCATCTATCTATTTGCTGCTGGTCCAAAGACTGAATCACACCCCCAAGCCTATTCAGAAGCCTAATATGACACAGAAAACAATAGGTTTTGGAAAAATTTGCAATATGAGAGCTAAACACTGATCATTCTTTTCTCTTTGTCCTTTCTTTTAGGTTCACACTTGGTGCTTAGACATTCAAAATGAGGAAACACCGGCATTTACCCCTAGTGGCCGTCTTTAGCCTCTTCCTCTCAGGCATTGCAATGACGCATGCCCAACAGCAAGCAGGTAAAGTTTGCTTTAAGAAACAAAACAAAACAAAACCTAGCACCAGTTGCTTGAGTCTAGTAGCCACCCAGAGCTTGACATGGAGCCTGGGGATGTCGAGAGAGAGTGCAACGCATGTCACAGGTAGTATACAAACTTTGCAGGCCTTTCAGACACTGTGTCCAGGCAAGGTGACTTTTTTTTCTTTGCTAAAACTTGAGTTTCAAATCCTAAATTGCTTGAGGGCTGAATTATCTTCACATTGGGTCTTATCAGCTTCTCCACCCCACGGTTCACCATCTGGGGGACTTTCCCACATCCCTGGCACCAGTTTGCAGGAGGAAGACAATTACCGTGATAAAAGTTATTTTCTTAAAACAAGAAACAGAACCAAACAAAACCCAACCTCCCTTGTCTCTAATACCAGACACAGAATGACAGTTAATCATGGAGCCACTGTATCTTAAAAAAAAAAAAAGATGTTTCCCTAGACAACTTTAGACAGCAGACCTTAACACCCTACAAAGAATTTGCTTTCAGAATTTTAGGGCAGCAAGGTAAATTTCCTGTGTTGGAACTAGGAGCCCTTGTCGGGGTCTCACTGTCATTGCCCAGGGGTACTGGGCCTTCCACAGTGCTGTCTACAAGTCTGGGTTCTTTAGATGGAGTGTAAGATAGCCCACCTCAGTGGGAGAGCAGCAAGGCTTAGAGCCTCTCAGGGAAAGCTGAGGTAAGTAGAGTGTCAGAGGCAATCTGGCTGCAGCTTCTGAAGGCTCCTCCCAGGGCCACAGATGGCTTCGTCCCAGGGTTTCTATAAATGCCGGGAAACAGCTCATCCTCAACCAAGCGTGCTACTGCTTGGAGTATAGGCAGGTTGCTTTGCTCTGGAAATACATAGTAGCTGCTTAGAGAGCTTCTCTCTCTAAGTTGCTCCAGTTTTCTCCACATATAGAACCTACTTGTCATATTATATTTCTCACAAGGTTTTAGAAACCCTGTGGGGTGGTGAGTTCTCATAAAGTACCGGTGATCTCCTTATATCCCTGTCAGGGCCGCTTTCTACCCCACACTGAAGAGTGAGCTGCTAATGATGGTTGTTTGCCAATGACATGAGATCCCTTTGGTCTGGTCACGTGGACATGGGGGGGGGGCGTCAGATTTTCACAGTCATGCCTCAGCTCAAAAGTGCCCACAGATCATTCCCCTATTCTGGAATATTCCATTGGCCTCTGATTTGGGGCTACTCAGTACGAGATTTGGAGTATTGCTGGGTATAGCAGCAGCAATGTCCTGGTTCTTGGCTCTGCTGGGCAGGTAAGTCCTTCTCCCTGCCTCCATTGCAACACAGATGTGAGTCACTCGTTAGTAGCGGAGGATCCGCTTAGCTCATTTAGGAAGAGGTGCTCCAACGGGAGATCATGGTTTGTATCAGGAGAAAAATC
Organism: Microtus obscurus; assembly: GCA_963919715.1. Taxonomy (NCBI): domain Eukaryota; kingdom Metazoa; phylum Chordata; class Mammalia; order Rodentia; family Cricetidae; genus Microtus; species Microtus obscurus. Next base: position 5,306,485 of record CAWTZC010002279.1, on the reverse strand, counting down.
TGAACCAATGTCTTTTTTTGAAGATGTCAGAAACGGTGCGGCTGCCGACATAGTGTTTCTAGTGGATTCCTCTTGGAGTGCTGGGAAGGACCGTTTCCTGCTTGTTCAAGAGTTTCTGTCTGATGTGGTAGAGTCTTTAGCTGTGGGAGACAATGATTTCCATTTTGCTCTGGTCCGACTCATCGGAAACCCACATACCGAGTTCCTGTTTAATACGTACCACACTAAACAAGAAGTCCTTTCTCATATTCTGAACATGTCTTACATTGGGGGAAGCAATCAGACTGGAAAAGGATTAGAGTACATAATTCACAGCCACCTCACCGAGGCTTCTGGAAGCCGGGCCGCTGATGGAGTCCCTCAGGTTATCATAGTGTTAACTGACGGGCAAACAGAGGACAGCTTTGCCCTGCCCTCAGCGGAACTTAAGTCTGCGGACGTTAACGTGTTTGCAGTTGGAGTTGAGGATGCAGACGAAGGAGCCTTAAGAGAAATAGCAAGTGAACCGCTCAGTATGCATGTTTTCAACCTAGAGAACGTTACCTCTCTTCATGATATAGTAGGGAACTTAGTGTCCTGTATACGCTCCTCCGTGAACTCAGAAAGGGCTTGGGACATGGAAAGCCTTAAAGACATCACAGGTAATGTCTTCACTGCCAGGCTGCTCCCTGCCCTGCTGCTCTGTGCCTACGAGCTTAGCAAATACTGGCCTAAAGCAATATAGTGCCTAAGAGATGCCGCGGGCTTATGGAAGAGATGTTCTCAAGCTTAAAAACAAAGGCTTGACTAGTGAGTCTTCTCCATCTCCTGCAGACACAGCCTCCACCAGGACCTAAGAGGTTTCTGAAACAGCCAACATGTGAACCTTAAAACTCATATTCTGACAACTATCCCAAAGCTCCTTTACATCCCTTAAATAGAAAGCCTCGCTCGGACGAGCGGGCATCCATCTAGGAGCTGAGAGTTCTGGCCTACATTTGTGTCTGACCATCGGTGGACCATTCTTCTTGGCCACTGAGTGGAACTTATTAAGACATGACAGAATCATAGTACAGGGAGTCCTAGCTGTGATGCAGTCCAAGTTTGTTTGGGAGAAACTGAGTCCTCGAGGGTGGATGACAAGCTGGGGAAGGAGCCAGGGCAGAGCTGTGGCATCCCTGCCCAGGGTCTGCACTCTGGTGTCTTTTGTGCCCCTGTGACTGTAACCATGAGACTCTTCGGATTCTAACGGCCTGCTCCCGGTCACCCTCGGAGTGTGTGACAGCAGCTGGTTATCACCCTGGGTGTTAATATTACACAGATGGGCAGACTCAGTAACCGGAGAGTCCTTAAATCAATCAAGCCTATTGGTTTTCCCCTTCCATTGATAAGTTCCAAAAGATGGAGAGGGAAGGAATATGACAAGATTGTAGATTGTCCTGCTCAGCCCCAATCTTGCCTAGGGGCCAGGACTAGCTTCTCCATTAGATATGGGCAGCCACAGGGCACCCTGTGCTAGAACGTAGGTCCATGCAACACGCAGGAAGGAGCAGAGAGTGGGTGGGGAGTAGGGAGGCATGTCTCCTCCGTAAGAGAGAGGGTCCGCACCTAGGATTCTGAGGTGGATATGAGAGGAGCTGAGCAGCTCAGGTGAGTGGGCATGGGTCATTTCTAGAATGCTGGTGGCAGAGGGGGCAGCACCAGGGACGGAAGCCTAGGGTCAGAGCTGTTTGGAACAACCGGTGCAGAGATGTGATGAGGGTTCCCACAGTCCTTAGGAAATGGTTGCCGACTTCCAGCAGCGTTCACTAACAACCAGAGCTTTCCAGTCAAGGGACCTTGCCACCAGGATGTCCCGCTAGCTTCCTTCAAACTCCTCAGGAACTTTCAGAATTGAAAGAGCTCCCAGATTGGGCCTTTCGAAAGAGGGAGTTATGCAGTGTGGCTGCAGGTTGCTCTCCATGTGACTGAGGCCACAGAGAGAGGCTGGGCATGTGGCTCGTGGCTGGTTCTTGACTAGGGAAAGAGGGATCATGCAGTCAGGAGTCAGAAGACAGGTACAGCCCAGAGGAAGCGGGAGAGAGGAAGCAAGGCTGATGAGCACCTCTGCCCCTCCTCTGAGAGAATGGGCGAGGCAGGAGGCTGGAGGTAAGGCAGCTGCTGAAGTCAGTCTCCTACTAATGATGATACTAAGGAGTGGGATGAAGGGGCAGGAGAGAATTTGAGGCGTGAATCAAGTACTTTGAGGGGCGTGTGAGGAAACCTAGGGGTGGCTCAGAACAATTTGAGCTGCTATAAGGAAATAATGCCAGACAGGTTTTCACCACAGGAACTTAAAAGCAGCAGGCCAAGAGGGAGGTGGTGTGTATCAGCAGAAGGAAACACATTGCCGTGGACCGGAAAGGCTTGGGTACACAAGTGCTTTAGGGCCGAGACATCCTAAGGAGTTTCAGAAGACTGTTCATCCCATGGCTTCTCCACCGTCTCCCACGATCTCAGCCTTGGTAGGATTGGGGTCACCAAGGTCTACCAAATGACACAGAAGAGACGGTCTCCCTCTTGTCCTTCCCTCTGAAACAGGAACCACGTATCTGTACTACTGGGGTTTCCTGCTTCCAGTGATGTGGGGGCTCTCATCCAGTATTGTGTTATTCGCCAGGTTATAGGACACGAAAGTGTGTTCTAGAGATCACCCTAGATCACATTCCCGTTTCAAAGGGAAGGACAAGGGGGAACCTGGGGTAACAGTCTGTGGCCACCAAGAATCTCTGACCCAACTCTTTCAGTATATGGGTGTAGTAACATACTCACTTTAAAACGTGTTTGGTAGAGACTGGCACATTTTCAAAGTTAATGTCTTGGCAAACTAATGAACAGGAAGAGGTGATGCAGCCATTTATATGGGTAAAACCAGGAATGACCACTGCAAGAGTGGAGAGTCTACCAGCTGCATAAAGGCGGATTTGAATTAAGTCAGAAGGATAATTATAAGGTTATACAGCTTTATTAACTCACGCAACCAAAAGTTCCCGCGCCGAACAGGAGAGAGCAAGCAAAACAAGGGCCGGCGCAGCGTCTGCGCAACTTATTTATCAGTCAAAACCTGCCCCAGGCGAGCCCACCCACTAGGGGGGTGGGGCTCATCCCTACAGCTGCATATTTCTGTCTAGCTAAAACCTTTGTTTTTCTGCCAAGAGAACATCTCCGTCTTCTATGTCTAAGTCACCGACAGCACCAGCACCAGGGTGGAGTGTCATTTCTCTCTTCTGATTAACTGCACTCTGCAACTCCTTCATACCATGTCTCACTGTGTGCTCCATAGCAAGACTAAAATAAGATAAAAACGAGCAGCCAGGATCCCAATTGAGAGCCCTGAATAAAGTATAGGAAAAGGCACGTCAGTGGTCTGAGTAAGATAGCCACAGGGACCATTTCCCTGTAGACTGTTCTATATTCTAAAGCAAGAGCCTACACACAGAAAGCATTAAGGGTCACCATTCTGAATGGATCCTGCTGTTCTCATTAGACATCCCCTTGTCACCCTCTGAAAACAGACATACCCAAAGTAAAAGCTAAAGGTGATTCTGAGTTCAGCATACATTTTTTTCAAATTTGTGTTTCTCACAGGAAATAGGAGTGTGATGTTTCCTGAGAGCTCGGGCAACTAGGACTTAGAGCTCTTCCTTGTCACCTTGAACACCTTCCCTAGAAAATGAGACACAAAGTAGGAAACCAGACAGCTTCTAGTCTGGTTTCTCTTGGACTTGGTGTTGGCCATTGGTGTGCCTCGCTGCACACAAGGACCCAGGGGTCCTGGGTCTCTGTGAGGCTTCGGCTCTAGAGGCTAACAACGCATGCTCTGTGTGTTCCATTATCGTGTGTGTGTAAGAGGATCATGGTTTTTGATTCAGTGATGACAAATTATCCACCATTTTATGACCTACCATTGATGATGTTCAGCCTCCTTTCCCACCCAGAGAGTTCTTTTCTGGAATCTACATCATTAGAAATTATTGCTGAAGGTATCGACTATCAGAAGTATCCATGCCCTGCTATGACTGAAGATCTTTCTGTTGTCCATCTTGGATCATAATTAACTCTCTTTTAAAGTGTCTAGATAGGATGACTAAGCAACAGGTCTTTCTGTGTCCATTGAGGTCACTGACTTAGGCCTAGAAACATAGAGGTGTTTTATGGTGTCCGCCATGCAATGGTGAGAGCCATTTTTTTTTTTTCGAGACAGGGTTTCTCTGTAGCTTTGGTGCCTGTCCTGGAACTAGCTCTTGTAGACCAGGCTGGCCTCGAACTCCCAGAGATCCGCCTGCCTCTGCCTCCCGAGTGCTGGGATTAAAGGTGTGAGCCACCACCGCCCGGCTAGTGAGAGCCATTTTTATGGTCTGTGTAACGCACATTCCCTGGCTCTGCATCCTCTCAAGATCCTCCAAGAATCTTGTATTTTTATTGCAGATTGGTGGAATGCTTTGGAGTTCAAACCAAGGGTCCGGTCTGCTGATATTCAATGACAGTTATTCTGACACATTGATCTCAGTCGCTGTAGCAAAGCGATTGTCCTCTTGTATTTTGTAGGGAGGACAGTGGTAGCAACATTCCAAATTGCCACATCTCATTGGCTTAAACCTCTCTCAGGATTACAGCCTGATATATGGTCAAGGATTTTAAGTACCTGGGCAAGAAAGAGCACACGGAAGCCTGACACTCCCTGCTTCAGCTCGCATGAGAAACACTGCCTGAGAGAAAACTCGTCGGTTTTGTGAAGTGAGCTTTGTGGGTCTTTCCTCAGAGAGAACATAAACAGATTTTCTGGCACAAGGAAAAACTAAATTAAAATATGAAACACTCACTGGCACTAAAAAATCCAAATAAAAGGTCTGTTCTTGTGTTACAGTGTCATAATTATGCCCCAGAGCCCAAGAACGTGAATATTCATACTCACGCAGAGGCCCTTTTTGGCCCCTGTACACCCTTAAGTATTAAAACATTTGCTGCTCGAGGTAAACCTTTGCACTTCCTTGCCCTGGCTTGTAGACTCACTCCTCGCTCCCCTTTACCTGAGTCTCCGTGTAGACCCATTTTTCAGTAATAGAATGGAAGTCTCAAGTTCCCCTCACAGGGGCAAAAAAGGTCTTTGGCAGCCATTTTTATGTCCTTCAGTGATGACCACACCCATTTTGGTTTAGCCAATCTTGGTCCTGCTAGGTGATCCACTAGGATGTCATAAAATGAAGTTGGATAATTATGTCATGGCTGTTTTCATGTCACTCTGCTTAACACCGTTCTTCATTATTTGACTGAATATAGAGGCAACGCAAAACAAACATTTCTGACCCCAACGCCATGTTTGATTCCACATGGCCACACACTCGAGAGATGAACATTGGAACCATCACACGTTAGGGATTTTTTTTTTAAACTGTGTCTGAGTTTTAGGTCCCAGACATGTGTGGAGTCATCTGTTTTGATTTTCAAGAAACAAAATGAACAATATTTATCCAAGGAATCAAATAAACTTCGGGAGCTATCAATCACTGGGCCACAAACCTGAGCTTTTGTTTCCTAAACTGCATTTGCATCAAAATCAATGAGAAATGAGAGCCCAGATTAGAAGTAGCCTTTGGGTTTGTGACATCCTAATCTCCTACAATATGGTACCTTATCATCTGATGCAATGATACCTTTAGAAATAAAGGTCCGGAATATTGACCTCTTCCTTGGATTTTAACCGTGAAGGTATCACAGATGAAAACTGGTTATGAGTGGCCCCGTTTCCACCACAATCCCTAAGCAGTTGCCTCTTATCCACTCAGAATGGAGAACTAAAAGAGACTCCACACGCCTTCATTGACACCGTGTTTTGTTTGTCTGTGTTTCGTGTTTCTTATTGGTTTCCAAGGAAACACGTCAGGTGATGCATGTGGTCACGTGTTCTAATACTTTCACTTTTGTTTTTTTCTTTTTTCCTGCATTTCTTTCTTTTAAAGCACAAGACTCAGCCGACATTGTTTTCCTTATTGATGGCTCAGACAACACCGGAAGTGCCAATTTTGCTGTCATTCGAGACTTCCTTGTAAATGTGCTTGAGAGACTCTCAGTTGGAAATCAGCAGATCCGAGTGGGGGTAGTCCAGTATAGCGATGAGCCCCAAACCGTGTTCTCCTTGGATACCTACCCCTCCAAGGCTACGGTTCTAGATGCCGTGAAAAGGCTCAGCTTCGCTGGGGGGGAGTTGGCCAACACAGGCCTGGCCCTTGACTTTGTGGTGGAGAATCTCTTCACTCGGACAGGTGGCAGCCGTGCAGAGGAAGGGGTCCCCCAGGTGCTGGTCCTCATAAGTGCTGGGCCTTCTAGTGATGACATTCGGGATGGGGTGGTAGCTCTGAAGCAGGCTAGTGTATTCTCATTTGGCCTTGGAGCCCAGGCCGCCTCCAGGGCAGAGCTTCAACACATAGCTACTGATCACAGCTTGGTGTTTACTGTCCCGGAATTCCGTAGCTTTGGGGACCTCCAGGAGCAATTACTGCCATACCTTGTTGGTGTGGCCCAAAGGCACATTGTCTTGCAACCGCCGACTATTGTCACACAAGGTATGTATGCCTTTTTTGCCATCTTTACAGGAATGGGGGGTGTGTTGTGTGGTGCTTGTCATGAAAGAAAGGTGGACACTGGAGTGAAGCCGTAAGTACCCACAGCCAGTCAGTCATCCTGTGATGTGCTGAAGTCTGTATGGACCGTGTGTGGTCATTGCATTGATCAGAGAAATCTAAAGATGGATGAATGAATGAAATGTTCTTAGAACTTGGGTTGTAAGCAGAACGTGCTCTTTAGGCTAACACAACAAACCTGCTGCTTTGAGATATTAGACATCAATGAGTTATCTGTTTATTATCCAGTCACCTTGAAAGGGGCTTGAGGGACTCGCCAGTTCTGAGAAAGCTATTCCAGGGTATTGTCTGTGTATTCTAAGTGTACTCACCAATAGTGGCTCCCCAAAAGCAGCAAAGGGGAGTCGTGTCTGCTCCCGTGTCAGTGTGGTGGACACAAGAGGGACATTTCTGTAGGTAAGGCCCAGCTGAGCACCTACTGGATGGGGTATTCATAGACCGTTCTGGTCCTCTGCTTTCAAAGGAATTGTTTTGAGTGGCAGATTTATCGTCTATGCTCAAGTGGAAGGCCTTCAGCAGCATGGCCAACTGCAGTCATTTAAAGAAGCCAGTCAACATCATACGAGAGCTACACACTTAAACACGGGAGGTAGGGGGACAGCAGAAAGGCTGAGGGTCTCAGATCCCATCACTTTCAGATGATGTCTGCTTCATGGCCTCAACCAGGCCAGTTGGAAACCATCCAGTATGTGGGGACACACTCCCAAAGGCTTCATTACCCACAAACACTCAGTTCACTTCCTGGTGCTGCCTTCACACAGAGATACCCTCAGATCCGTCCTTGGTCGATCAGACCCTGTTCCTCCTTGTTCTTGGACAGCACGTGAACAATGGCTCACAGGAGGGAGACACTGGCTAACATCTGTAGTCTGTGATTCTCACTTTTCTGTGTGGAAATATTTGTCTGTCTGTCTATGTTTGCTAGCTATCTAAAGAAAGAGCCTGGACCTGTGAAATGACTGTTGTCATAAGGAGTAATACCCATTGTCATAAGTAATGTCCATTGTTCCCTGGGATTCCTGGCTGCTTTTTCTTAGCAAAAGGGATAACAATGTTCTTAAAAAAATAAATGTTTTGGTGAACATGCCAGTGTATGAAATTATCAGCAGAACATTTTAAAGTCTCAATGAAAAGCTTCCTCGTTGGCTCGTGTATGGAGTTGACCTCTGCTTCCTGGCACTGGTGAACAGGCAGGTCTAGTCATAGAGTAAAGGTAGAAGAAAATGGACCACACCTCCTGGTGTGAAATCCAGCCAGAATCGGGACTGCTTCCTTCAGATAAATTTCAGACAGTGCACTGTGACAGAAAGCTCAGGGCCACAACATCTTTACCTGGTTTTGGCCCCAAAACTAACCATGTGCAAGCCTTCCCCGGAAGTCTCTTGGTATCCCTGGGTTCAGAGGTCAATCAGACTGCAGCTTGTTGTGCCCCTTTCTCTTTGCTGCTCCTCCTGTTTGGATGGGGATGGGGTACAGGAAGGGATGTCAGTAGCCTAAGCTGGGTGCTCTGTGAGGAAGCAAGGGACACCGGGTCTGAACACTGCCCGGCTGTGGTCTGGGATGCAGCTGTGCGCCTGAGCCTTGCAGTGGCCCTGGTCATTATAGAAACAATGCCAGGGGTGGGGTGGGGATTTCCAGCCCACTGAGCTTCTCTGAGTTCGCACACACTGGAAGCAAGCCACTGCTCTGTGTTTTAGAAGCAGAGTAAGTACCACAACTGTCTCTGGGAGATCTGGCTCTGGGTCCAGGTCTTTTGTCATCCTGGCCAGATGTCACATCTCTGGGCTTCCATTCCTTCACTTCTTACCAAAAATGTTGTACCAAGTGAACATACTCTTGCTTCAAGCGAGGCTTCAACTTCTGTATTAAAATGGGTGGCGTTCTGCCCTTATGCTGGATTTTCTGTAGTTAACAAGTATTTTAGATCCTTCCTCACAGACATCACTGTGAGTCTCAGTGATGAACTCCTAAATCTTCAGTAGATATTCTTGGCTATTTGATATGTACCAATAACTACACCATCACTGGGGGGCACAGGATAGAGAAAGAGAGTCGTTGGGTCTGTACCACGTGAGCTACTGACCAAATGATACAGTTCTCAAGTGTGACAAGCTACAAGTCCACCAAATGGGGCTGCGTTAGAGAGCCTGGGGTCAGGGAACTTAGCGGACCTATCTGCAAAGTTGTAGGGCAGAAACGAGCAGAGTCCAGGCATCACAGAGGGAAGAGTGCTCTAGGCAAAGGAAACGGCAGGCAGGCTGTTCTCGCAACATGAAGTGTGGCCTCCCTGAGCTGGCAGATGACAGGGCAGCTGGGGTTCTGAGGATAAAGAGTCTAGCAGTGTCTAGGCTTATTTGACTGGTCAGAGAAACAACTGTAGTATTATTATTTCAGCTGTAGGTGGGAGATTGGATCCTCCTATGGCAGTGGAGGGGAGAGAGCAGAGTCATAAAGTGACTGAGAATGGGGAGACTATTTTCCTGGGAGCATTCCATTGTGGCACTCTGGTGCTGTCAGCCATGTGTCAAGTGAGCACAGGCTTCCTGTTTGTGTTATTTCCCCGGGAGCATCCGTTTGCTTGGGTGGCACACGGGGAGTAGGGGAGAGCACCATAGGGGCTTTGCCAGGAGGGTCTGATGGAGGACTGGGGGACTCAGAAGTGAGGCTTAGTGAATCAGAGAGCCCACGAGGATAGCACAGGGTGAGGGTTGTGAGGTTGAGAGGGGTTGGCCGAGGGAGGGGAAGTGCCGAGGAGGGTCAGATTTGAGAACTTGGTGGATGAAGAAGTGGGGGTGTCATTTGTCTGAAGAGGAGAGGCAGGGGCAGGTCATGGGAGATTTCAGGGGTGTACACGCCCTATAGTATCTGTAGAAGATCATAAGACGTAACCCTAGAAGCAGGGGTGGAGTGGACAGGAGGACATAGTAGCTGTTAGCACCAGAGTCTTCAGGTGACAGGATTCCCAAGTCCTTCAGAAGACTGCAGAGAGACACGAGAGGATAGGCGGACTCTCCAAGGACAGGGGACAGGAGTAAATGGATGGGAAGGGGTGACTCTTGAGAGGATTTGACTGGGGATATCAACAGAAAGACTGCGAATGTCCTTTCCCAACTCACAGGCTTTGGGGAGAGAGAGAAGGGATCCTGGGTTTGTCCTGTTGGCAGCCACAGAAGAGGATCTTTCACAGCTGAGATTAGCAGGCCCTTCAAGGTCACTCCCTCCCTAAGAGACAATGACTTACCAGAGCTCTGAGGAAGAGAAAACCTGGCCCTATCAGATCCCTGAAGGAAACCTTGGTGCATCCTCGAGATGGATCCCAATCAGGAAGCCCGAGAATCACTTGGTTTAAGAACGGGGTGTGAGCTAACTGGGTGGTGGCGGCGCAGGACTTTAATCCCTACACTCGGGAGGCAGAAGCAGGTGGATCTCTGTGAGTTTGAGGACAGCTTGGTCTACAGAGTGAGTTCCAGAACAGGCTCCTAAGCTATAGAGAAACAAACAACCCCCCCAAAAAACAAACACACAAACCGAAAGGAACTGGGTGTGAGATGATGTATAAAGCAGCCCCTCAATCTCCAGAAATAGACACAAGAGTACACAAACTCCCAAAAGGTTAATCAGCTAGTGTTAGAAGCATGTAGCAAGCATAGGAACCTGATCATTCTTTGAGAGGCTTGGGCCTTTTTTTTTTGGTGCTTATTATGTTTGCCTAAGTGCTATTCCAGGCGTCCCCTTGTTAGCAGCTTCCAGAAATGTAAACACAAACCAAGCGACCGCCTCTGTAACCAAAGAGGACTTGGGTCATGGAATCTGGGAGCTTCAGACACACTGCAGAATCTGCAAAGCTAAGTCCATGCTGTACAGTTTCAGTGTCCCCCACATGTGGACATCTGTCCTGTCCGTGGACCACTGTTAAAATTTATGGCAAGGTGCTAAAACTTGGGAGGTGGAAGTGTGACTTGCCACAACCTGGAGGTGGGTATGGCACTTTTCAGGTGGCCCCTCCCGTGGATATTTGTCTACCAGTGTGCTGCGTGAGCGATGCATGGTAAAAACATGTAGTACAGATGCGGAGCATTGTATGTGCAATATGTATGTATATTCATTCGCTTGTGTGCACATTGTTCCCAGTGACATAGAGGTATTAGAAACCCACCACACATATGCACTAAGCTAATCTGCAAAGACATGTTTACATTACAATCAAAGCTGCAACCCCAAGAGACTGCATGTTCTCAACTGAAGGAGGAAAGAGATCCCTGAATGGATGTTCACGGCCTAGGGAGGAAGGGCAGGTGGTGTTTCACACACAGTCACACCAGCAGATAACCGGGCACCTGGACTAAACTGCTCATGCACAAACATCTCTCTCCTGGAAGAACTCAGATTTGGCCCCTTTGGGTGCAGAGAGTGATACAGAGAAGGCACAGCCAGAGAAGGCAGTGCCCGTGATCCTGACATCATCTTCCCAGCCTCTGGTCCCTGTGATGAGGAATGAGCTGTTTTATAATACATCATGAGAGGTCTCAGCTCTTAGGAAACTCTTCCTTGCCTTTATTTCCAACCTTCCTGCTTCTGTTGGGTATTATAAAATTAGATTGTCATACCAGATGTCTGGTACAAGGGATACCCAGGGGCCTTTTGTAAACACCCCCACCTCAGCTAATATCTTTACAGTGTAGGAGCAGCCTGAGACATTGAGTCTGGTAGAGACCTTGTTCCATCCCCTGGGTAGGTTGTCCACATTCTGCGACAGTGGCTGGGTGAAGTCACAGTTACTGCCAGTGGAGTTCTGAGCCAAGGCGCTTGTTTTCGTGGTTTGTCTAAGCCATGCAGGCTGCGGTATGCCACTGACTGCCATTCCCATCCTGGACTGTGAAATGAATACCCATGGCTGCCCTTGGTGGGGTGGATGCTGGTTTCCTTTCCCAAGATTTATGAAAAACCGTTAAACGTCTGTTTTGCCTGCCAAAGGAAGTCAAATAATATAGAACCAAAGAAAAAGAGGCGATGCCCGTTCTCTTTCAGATTTTGTGTTGGGCAGTGTGTGGGTTTGGCATCAGATTAGTGATACAAAACGCTTTCTGAGAAGACCCAGGCGTTACTCATCCAAACTTTCAAACCTTGCTTATAGCGATAAAGAGCCAATGATCTCTTTAGTGGTGGTGTGTGAAACTAAAAGTTATTTTCTTTTCTGAAGCGATGTCTTGAGCACAGTGCAAGTTGGCAGGGTTGGAAGTGAGCCCGTCACTCATATGTGACAGTTCCCCTCCTGAGCGAGGGAGAGCTGTCTGTGCAGAGTGGGCTTTACAGTGTCACTGTTGAACCTGATCACTGTGGCTATTCAATTCACATTTTATTATTGCTATCTACAGTCATGGAAGTCAACAAGAGGGACATAGTCTTCCTGGTGGATGGTTCCTCCAGCCTGGGGCAGTCCAACTTCAATGCCATCAAAGACTTCATTGCCAAAGTCATTCAGAGGCTGGAAATCGGACACGACCTGGTTCAGGTGTCAGTGGCTCAGTATGCAGATACTGTCAAGCCTGAGTTCTATTTAAATACTTACTCCACCAAAAGGGATGCCATAGCCTCTGTACGGAAGATGAGGCCCCTGGAGGGCTCAGCCCTGTATACAGGCTCGGCTCTGGACTTTGTCCGAAACAACCTATTCACTAGCTCAGCTGGCCACAGGGCTGCTGAGGGGGTTCCTAAGCTCCTGGTGCTGGTCACGGGTGGTAAGTCCTTCGATGAGGTCAGCCAGCCCGCCCAGGAACTGAAGCGGGGCAGCATCATGGCCTTTGCAGTCGGCAGCAGGGCCGCTGATGAGGACGAGCTGAAAGAGATCGCTTTTGACTCCTCCCTGATCTTCACTCCTGCTGACTTCCGCCCTACTACTTTGCTAAGCGTGCTACCCAATCTGCTGGCGCCCCTCAGGACCCTCACTGGAACCACAGAAGGTATGGTAGCTATGGTCTGTACATGCAGGAGGGGGCTGGCAGGCAGAACCGCTGAGAAAGGCCCAGTGACGTATCGATGTTTAATTAACAGAGCACTGTTTTGTGATGAAAACGGCCACAGCAAACTGTTTATTTAAGGTTTATTTTTTCTTCAGGGTTGAGATTGTGGAGTTGAAAATGTCACTCTGCAAATGCATATGGCACTAAACTGTATCATCACAAGGTCATCCACCTGTGCTTCTGGTCACAGAAGTCACTCTATGCTCTGTTTTCATTAGTGACCCTGTCTGAAACCTCCCCTGAGTCAAGGACCTTCCCTTCTGAGATGACAGTATCTCTGCTCACAGAAGATGTGGTGTAGTGCACTCAGCTTTTGACCCCTCTTTTCTCTCTGTATAAGGGGTTCCCTTCAAGGGAAAACATACTGATAGATGGGCATGACGACTAAGCCCATGGTCCTTCAGCTCCCTCACTTTATATGATTGACCGTGCAGAGCTATTCCTAAAGACACAGTAAAGCTCTCAGCCTCTGAACTGGGTAAACGCCAACCTCCATCCTCAGTGAAGAGAAGATGGATATCCTGGAATCCAGCTTGCCCTCCTCACAGACCTCACACTGAAGGAATCCACAGTGCATGAACCTTCTGCATGAGTGCCTGCTTGCTCCTCAGACCATCTGGGCTTGCCAGTACTCAGACACTCTCTCTCTCTCTCTCTCTCTCTCTCTCTCTCTCTCTCTCTCTCTCTCTCTCTCTCCTGAATTCACTCTTTTATAACCAAAGTTAAATTTGATGAATGAACATAGAATCCTGTTAGTCTGAACTACAATGAGGCATGGGTGGGGAGTAGTAAGTTCTAAATGTATCCATAAGGGATGGCTGAATTCCCTCTGCCCATGGATACAGAAATCCACAGATGCTCAAGTCCCTTGATTAAGATGATAAAATGCTCAAATGGAATTCATGCCACCCTCTCTATATAGTAACAAATGTGATGCTAGCATTATAGCCAATCTGAAGTGCTGACAATTAGTACATTTTTTTTCAAATATTTTTGAGACTTGGTTGAATCCCTACAAATGGGCCCCATAGAAAAACTTCTTCTCGTGCAAGCAATTTTGGCCTGACACAGGATATAATATCTTTGCATTTTACTGTCACCTAATTTCCCTGATATCTGTGACAAATTCCGTGACACGAACAAGGAATTGAAGGAAAGGTTGATCCTGGCTCACAGTCTAAGGATGCTGCCACTATGGTGAGGGAGGCCCGGCAGCAGGAGCTGGTCACATTCACAGTCAAGAAAGCAGAGAGAGAGGGATGCGGCTGCTCAGCCAAGCGTTCTCCTTTGCATTCTGCCCAGGACCCCAGCCCACAGAATGATGCCATCTCCATTTAGGGTGGATCTTTCTACCTCAGTCATCCTAGAAAAACTCCCTTTATGGGCATGCGCAGAAGTTTGCCTCCTAGGCAAATTTTAGATTCCGTCAAGTTGACATTGTATTAGCTATCACACCTACGATCCTGCCACACCTCCCTAGAGGATCTGCCCTGGGTGCCCTATTGCCCAGGACTGAAATGACCCTTAAGAAGACAGAACAGTAGGGAGTGGCAGGGGGATGAGGACTCCAGTTAGAGGACCACATGCTTTCATTGACAGGTAGTCTGATTAAAGAAGGGGTGTTCCTAGGGCCGTGTGGGCTGATGTTTCTGGGGCTTTGGGTGGAAAGAGCCCTCTGTGTACTCAGGGGAGTCCCGGAGGGTTCAGCCAGCAGGGGCCACCATCCTGTGACCAGGAGTCTGGAGATGCCAAAAGGACAGTGACCCGGTGGAATTAGTTCCAGGGAAGGGATGCTGTTTCAGGAGTCTGGAGATTTTGTTGGTTGTACACATTCTAACTCGAGCACTTTGTTTGTCCATGAGCAATCTCGGTTTTTTACACTTGGCTATCAGTGTGCCTCACCAGCTCCAGCCACCACAAGAGGAAAATATGCAGCCGCTTGCCATATTTTACCAATGACCTGCTCTGCCACGTTGACTTCCTCTGTGTTGTTCTGTTTGCGCCATGTGTGCCCCCACAGGAAGGGCACACATGGGAAGCCCTCTCAGGGGGCGTGTCTCACCGTGTTTTCTGTGCTTCACTGCAGTTCACGTAAACAAACGGGATATCATCTTCCTTTTGGATGGATCCGACAACGTTGGAGAAAGCAATTTTGCTTATGTGCGTGACTTTGTAACCAACCTAGTTAACAGCCTCGATGTTGGAAGTGACAACATCCGCGTTGGCTTAGTGCAATTTAGTGACACCGCGGTCACGGAGTTCTCTCTAGACACTTACCAGACCAAGTCAGAGATGCTTGCTCACCTGAGGCGCTTGCAGCTCAAGGGGGGCTCGGGCCTGAACACAGGCTCTGCCTTGAGCTATGTCCATGCCAATCACTTCACGGAGGCAGGCGGCAGCAGGACCCAGGAACATGTGCCTCAGCTGCTGCTCCTGCTCATGGCGGGGCCTTCTGAGGATGCCTATTTGCAGGCCGCCAACGCCCTGGTGCGTGCAGGCGTGCTGACCTTCTGTGTGGGGGCCAGCCGGGCAGATAAGGCTGAGCTAGAGCAGATTGCTTTTAATCCGAGCCTGGTGTATCTCATGGATGATTTCAGCTCCCTGCCAGCTTTGCCTCAACAGCTGATTCAGCCCCTAACCACATATGTTAGTGGAGGGGTGCAGGAAGTTCCGCTAACCCAGCCAGGTAAACCTCCCACCAGCGTGGGCCCCTCTCCCTCTTCAGATGCCTTCCTGGCAACAGTGGCCAATGAAACCCCAGAGCCGGTGACATGTGGATGATGGGTGCATCTTGGTTGCACTGGTTGAGAACACTGTGCTAGCAAACTGACACTCTATAAGAGTGTTCAGCTATGCTCTGTTCTTGCTGTCTCAGATTCTTTTAGAAACTGAACAAGGTTCTAGACCAGTGGTTCTCAACCTTCCTCATGCTGTGACCCTTTAATACAGTTCCTCATGCTGTAATGACCCCCAACCACAGAATTATTTCATTTCTACTTCATCACTGTCATTTTGCTATTGTTATGAATCATAATATAAATGTCTGATATGCGGGATGATCTTAGCTGACCCATCAGATGGGTCACAGCCTACAGATTGAGAACCACTGCTCCAGACTGAAAAATCCAGGAGAAAAGGGAAAGAAAGAAGAGGAGGGAGAGAAGGGGAAAAGGGAGGGAGGGTGAGAGAGGAAGAGAGAGAGGGGGTTGACTGATTGACTCTATTATATGATTATGCCTTAGCGTCCTTTACAATCCGAATCCTTCCTTTATGTGACATTCTACGTTCAGACTCTGCCACGTGTAAAAAGCTACCTGTTCATCTTCGTGCAGCCGTGAGTCCGTGTTGCTATTACCGTGGCAGATGATTATGAGCCTCAGTGATTGACACATGAGAGCTACCAGTTTTCTGCCTTCATAACCCAATGGCTAGCAAGCCTGCACCAGTGGCTGCTTCACTGAAGTAGCTCTTAGAGCAGTTTGAGATGACATTCATATGGCATGGCTGTCACTTTTGGCCATCACTCATGTTTTCTGGGCTTCAACTTTCATAGATTGGAAGCGTTAGTAGAGATTTGAACCCCACACCACCCCTAAAAACCATTGACAGTTAGTATTCTGGGTCTTAACTCTTGACCTTAAAGTTACTGAAGACATGATTGAGTTTGAGCCAATCCAAGTCAACCCAGGTGTTCATAGGAAGTTAGTCTGTAACGGTTTTCTGTCACAAGAGATGGAGGTCAGTTTTCAGAAGTATAGAAAGGAACACAGTTTTGGTAGTTCTGTTTGTAACATGAAAACACCGTCAGTTCTCAATGGTCTAACCTGCTGCAAGAACAGGACAGGCAGGCTTTCCAGCAGATTGCTTTGTCAAGAATGTCTGGGTGGTGGGCTTGTAGAATAGCCAACCCAGTGCTGTTCCTTTGCAAATTTTCACTGCTCTGGAACAGCAGAACCATGACAGGGCCTTTGTCCTCCTCTCTTGTTGGTACAGTAATGTCAGATGAATCTGGGAAGCTCCCTCAGCACGTGGCGGCGCTAGGCAGAATCCACTTGGTGTCAGGTTCTCTTCGCTTACTGTGTCCATCCGTTTTCCTTGTAGAGGCCCAGCGGGACATTCTTTTCCTCTTTGATGGCTCGGCCAATGTCGCGGGCCAGTTCCCTGCCATCCGAGACTTTCTCTACAAGATCATTGAGGAACTTGATGTGAAGCCGGACGGGACCCGAGTAGCCATTGCTCAGTTCAGTGATGACGTCAAGCTGGAGTCACGCTTCAGTGAGCACCAGAGTAAGGCTGAAATCCTGAACCTCGTGAAAAGGATGAAGATAAAGACAGGCAGAACCCTCAACCTGGGCTATGCCCTGGACTTCGCACAGAGTAACATCTTCGTGAAGTCGTCCGGCAGCCGCATTGAGGATAATGTGCAGCAGTTCCTGGTGCTGCTGGTGGCCGGTAGGTCGGCAGATGCCGTGGCCGGGCCAGCAAGCTCCTTGAAGCAGAGAGGAGTAATACCGTTCATCTTTCAAGCCAAGAATGCTAATCCCGATGAGCTGGAGCAGATTGTGCCCTCCCCTGCGTTCATCCTGGTGGCAGAGTCACTTCCTAAGATTGGGGACCTCCAGCCCCAGATTGTGAGCCTTCTGAAAGCCGTCCAGATCGAAGAGCCCGAATCAGGTATGGCACACTATTGTGGGCTCCCCTTGCAGCCTGGACTTTAGCTTTAGAACGTTAGCAGAGGCTGCTGGCTATAGATTCTCAGATAAAGCCCTCCCAGGGCTTACAGAGAACATGGAAATTACAGGATGTTTCCAGGGGAACAAAAGAAAAGGAGTGTTCTCTCTTTCATTTTCTAACTTGTGTCTTCGAATGATGCGGGTGAGTTTTTTTAAGGCACTAGAATATTTCATAAGAAGAGGCATTATAGAGGTTGAGATAACAATAGCTTACATCTTTAAAAAATTCCTATCTGGTTATAAAGCCATAGGCTATGGCTATGTCAGAGCTAAAGCAGCCTGTATCTTGATGTCAAGAGTCAAGTGATGTGCTTTAAGTGAATGTAACTGATGTAAGTCCTTCAATTACGTTCACCAAAAATCTGAAGACATTAGAGAAGACAAATGAGTTCAGTTCAATCATGAAGACTGCATTAAAATTTCTGACTGAATTTACATTCCCTTATGTTGCTATTTAACCACTCTTTATTTGGTGATAACATGAATATATATATATATATATATTCCCATATCATGAGAGAAATGGGTTATCTTCCAAGTCCTCTAGCAAGAAGACAGCCTTCCCCACCAATAGAATGAACACATACTCAGCTCGTGTGTGTGTGTGTGTGTGTGTATATATATATATATTTTATGATCACCATCTATACACATACTGATCATATATCCTTTTTGATTGAAAACCGAGATGCTTGAGGCTCTTTTCTAAAGAAAGGATTCTCTCAACGTTAGTCTGGGTCAATCTGTGACCTGACATAAGGGCCACATTCCTTCTTCCCACCCATTCTCTTATGCTCTGTAGTGAACCCTTGAAGTCTTCACAACTGCAAAATGCTTGGCTCCGCTGGCTCAATTATTTTCTGCTCCCTGTTCTTTCCTTGAGTTTACTTTTTAAAGTTAGCGGTTACTGATTGATTGGTGAGACAGGGTCTCACTACATAACTCTAGCTGGCCTGGAACTTGCAATGCAGATCAGGTTAGTCTCAAATTCACAGAGACCCTTCTGCCTTTATCTCTTTGGTTTTCACTTAAGAAAGTTAATGCAGAGGCCCTCTGTGCCGGCATATTCATCTTCCATTGCTGCCTCAGTGTTTTACTGCACATATCATGGCTTACAACAAAAGGATCTCCTTCCTAACAGTTCTTTTAGGTCATGCATCAGAATCCGTCCTTCCTAAGCTAAAGTTAAGGTATTGGCAGGAAAGGAGGCTTCTAGATGGAGAGTCTGGGAGAGAACCCATTTCTTTTCTTTCTCACATTCCAGAAATCACTCAAATTCTCTGGCTCACGGTCTCGTCCCCATCCCACGGATGTGCAGAATGATATCTGTTCTAGTCCCTCCTCCTTCCTGTAATGATGTCATGCCTGTTTGGGGGAATACACACTCTTCATCCCTAACTCATCTTCTTCACAGACAGAAGGATTTGGGCTTGGACCTCTCTGGAGAGTTGCTATGCCACTCAGCACAGTTGTATATCGCTGTTGTGTCCAGTCCTGTGTGAGTCACCAGCAGTTTTCCTCTGATTTCAGGTGAAAAGGATGTCGTGTTTCTGATCGACGGCTCCGAGGGCGTCCGGAGTGGCTTCTCCCTGCTAAAGGAATTTGTGCAGAGAGTAGTGGAGAGCCTGGACGTGGGTCCTGACCGGGTGCGTGTGGCCCTGGTACAGTACAGTGACCGGACCAGGCCTGAATTCTACCTGAATTCCCATATGGACCAGCAGGGCGTCATCAATGCCATCCGCAGGTTGACGCTGCTGGGCGGCCCAGTCCCCAACACAGGGGCGGCGCTGGACTTCGTGTTGAGGAATATCCTGACCAGTTCTACAGGGAGCAGGATAGCAGAAGGCGTCCCCCAGCTCCTGATTGTACTCACAGCCGAGCCCTCGGGGGATGATGTGAGAGGCCCCTCCGTGGTCCTGAAGCAGGGTGGGGCTGTGCCCATTGGTATTGGCATTGGGAATGCTGACATCACTGAGATGCAGACCATCTCCTTCATGCCAGACTTCGCTGTGGCCATCCCCACCTTTCGGGAGCTGGGGACGGTCCAACAGGTCGTCTCTGAGAGGGTGATTCAGCTTACTCGTGAGAATCTGAGCAATATGAAACCAGTTATTCCGAGAGCAGGTGAGGGCTTGGGTGTGGGTTCTTTGAGTTTCTCATCCCCATAATCACCTTGGCTATTTGTTCAGACTGTGTGCTACAAAGCATTTTCAGTTTTGATTCCTCTGCCACATGGAGTGTTAGAGATGTGTGAAAAACTAGGAGCTTTTTTTTTTGTTTGTTTGTTTTTTTGAGACATCAAATAGTGAAGCTAAGATTCATGTTTGTGGCCAAATTAAAACATCAAAAAAGGGCATGCACATGGCGTGGATGCAGGCTCTACAGAGGAGCCTGAGGAGGACCCTTGCTGAGTGTTTAGCCACAGTGGCACCTTTGGAAACAGCAGCCTTCTGCCCTTTGGAGAAACTTGAGCACAGGTGCTCTGCTCTGGGGAAAGGGGTAGCGTCTCTGAAATATTTGTGTCTTAGCACCAATGTGGGAAGCTTGCTTGGGGCCAAGAGGTGTCCCAACCGTCAAGAGGATTTCCTATTCTCTGTGCAATGGCTCTGAATAAGGTCTGAACTGTGGCTGCTAAGAGGGAAAGAGGCGGAGATGCACTCACTCATCCTCAGGATGTGTCAGCCCAGGGCCTGTGCTTCCTGGGCACTCAGGCAGGGTGGTCCCAGGGCAGAAGGGAAGGAGGCAGATGTGGCCTTGCATTTTTGTGACGTGGAGAGGGGAAAGTGAGGGATCAAGGAAGGAAGATGGAGTAATGTGAGAGAAAGTCAGAGGCAGAGTTTGCCTCCCGCATGCCCTGAGGGGTCAGCTTCTCCTTGGTGTTCAGGGGAGAGCAATGGGCTCTGCATACTTATATAGAATATCTGAAGAGGTCACACTCATATACATTTGGGGATCTCTCTCTCTCTCTCTCTCTGTCTCTCTCTCTCTAACATAGGAGCATCTGTCAGGGTGGACCTTGAGGCCCTAGGGCTCCTGTGCTCAAGGGTGTGTGTGTGTGTGCGTGCGTATGTGTGTGTGTGCACACACAGAGCCTGTCTCTTGGGAATCCAGATCTATGCCTCCATAGGGCTTGGTTCCTGTTACACACACACACACACACACACACACACACACGAGCATCTGCCAGGGTGTACCTTGAGGACCCAGGGCTCCTGTGCTCAAGGGTGTGTGTGTGTGCACGCGCGTGTGTGTGCATGTGTGTGTTCGCGCGCAGAGCCTGTCTCTTGGGAATCCAGACATATGCCTCCGTAGGGCTCGGTTCCTTTTCCCCCCAGTCTCCCACACATCAGAGGGACCAGTTTGTATGTGCTTCCTTTCTTCCCACCTCGCTCCCTCCACTCCTCTTTCCTCACACCTTCCTCTCAGCTTCACACCTTGAGTCCCATTTCTTAGACAAATTACAAGGGCTTTGAGGAGAATGTTCAGAAGCTTGGCTTGGTCCCTCCCGGGAGTGGTTCCTCACTTCAGAGTGATCTTTTATGCTGGGGTGGCCCAGCTCTGCTTCTCCTGCTCTTCTCTTTGTGCCTGCTCAGTATACATCCACCCTACTCTGTCACCCCTGCTCCGATCTCCACTGTACTGGACGATTCTTCTTGCAATAAATGTGCATCTCTCGGTGTGCAGCCACCCTCCAGCAGCTCCCTCACCTTTATAAGACGTACAGGTGCTCTGTGCAAGGTCTCTCCTCTTTGATTCTCATCAACCATTGCTATCCCTCCCCTCACTTTCCTCAGAAAGGGCTCTTGTCCAAGACCCCTCCCTGGCAGAACCAGTGACTTGCTTCCTAGCACCATCGTGTGTGGCCTCTGTGGGTAGTTCTTGTCACAGTTAATGTCCCCTTCCTAAAGCACCATCCCCACCCTGGTGTAGATACAGCTCTTCAGTTTCTGCTCCCCTCAGACTCATCCTTCCAAGTCTCTTGCTGTCTTTTCTTTTGTCTGACATTTAGATGTGGAAACACACAAGACTGGATCTTTGGACTGGTGTTTTCACTATAACATTTGGTACTGGGATTTCCTGCCCACTGGGCATAGGTTTGATGACAGATTAGGAAGTGAGTGGTTCAAGAGCACCTGAAGTCTGGAACTCTTGAAGTTGAAGGCCATGGTCCCGTCTGCTTTGCAGGTACGGGTGGCAAGAAAGATGTGGTCTTTCTCATCGATGGATCCCAAACCGCCAGTCCGGAGTTCCAGCACATCCGCTCCCTGATTGAGAGGCTGGTCGAGGACCTGGACATAGGCTTTGACACCACCAGGGTAGCAGTCATCCAGTTCAGTGAGGATTCCAAGATAGAGTTTCCTCTGAATGCCCACTCCAGCAAGGACGAAGTGCTGAACGCAGTGCGCCGGCTGAGGCCCAAGGGTGGGAGGCAGGTCTACATCGGGAACGCGCTGGAGTACGTATTGAAGCACATCTTCCAGAGGCCTCTGGGGAGCCGGATAGAAGAGGGGGTCCCTCAGTTCTTGATCCTTATCTCCTCGGGGAAGTCTGGCGACAAGGTGGACGACTCAGCAGCGGAGCTCAAGCAGTTTGGTGTGGCCCCCATTGCCATAGCCAGGCACACAAGCCAGGAGGAGCTGGTCAAGATCTCCCTGAGCCCCGAGTACGTGTTCTCAGTGAGCACCTTCAGGGAGCTGCCCAGGCTGGAGCAGAAGCTTCTGACGCCCATCACCACGCTAACCTCCCAGCAGATCCAGCAGATCCTGGCCAGCACTAGCTATCCCACTACAGGTAAGACCTGAGGAGGCAGGGCTGCTCTCCCATCCTAATATTTTTAAAGTAAAGTTTTCATACTAGTATATACTGTATACTAGGGGACCCCTCCTCCTGTCTCTTTACCCTCGCTTTTCTTTCTTCCAACTCTTTGTTCCCCCAGAGCAACGGTTTGCAAATACCCTGACCACACCGTGGAGAAGAAAAGGCTTAGTTGGCTTATATGTTCTGATCCCATTTGATCATTGAGAAAAGTCAGGGCAGGAAGTCAAGCAGGAGCAGAGGCAGGAGTCATGAAGGAGCACTGCTTATGGACTGGCTCTCCATGGCTTGCTCACCTTGCCTTCTTCTACCATTCAGGATAAATTGCTCAGGGCTGGAACTGCTCACAGTGGGCTGGGCCCTCTCACATCAGTGTTAATGGAGAAAACGCCCCCATTGGCTTGCCCACAGGCCAGTCTGATAGAGGTAATTCCTCACTTGAGGGTCCCTCTCCCCAGAGTGATTCTAGTTTATGCCAAGTTGACAGGAGCACATAGGGGAACTGACAAGGAGAGGTCCTCTTTTGCTTTTCATGGAGTCTTTCCTACCGTTCCGAGAGCACTGGGATGCACCCATCACAAGGTGACTATCTCTCAGCATGCCACAGGGAGGGCGGCGCTGAAGGCCATCCAGGGTCCCAGCTCGTGGTAGAGAGTTTTGTGCGAAGCCAAGGATGCTTTGGCCTGGATCTGAGACTGTGCCGAAGTTTGTGGTAATTCTGCAGGCGGTCACCAGTCTTCTCTAGAAGCAGAAAGGCCTTAGGGAAGACTGGAAATGTTATCTGTTGCTCCGACTTGCCAGAAGAGGGCCTGCAGGCTGTCCTTGGGTTTAGACAATACTTATCTCTTTATGTGTAGATATAGTTGGTGGAGTACTCTCGCCTTCATCACAGGCAGAGTCTCCCTGACTCCGAGGTCCTAGGGGAAGGGTGTTGTGCTCAGCAGGGAACCCCAAGCCTTGACCCAGGCCAACTCCCCAGTTTCCTTTCTCAGTAAATGGTCTCATTTCATAATCAACTCAACACTTCACTTTGTACCATTGCACTGTAAAAGCCTGGAATTGAGGCAAAAGCTAGACTTAAACTCACCGAGAGACAATGTATTAGTTTAGTTAAAGGTTATCTGAGAGGCATCTGGAATTCCAACAGGAGCATATGGCTCATCTTTCCCAAGATATTTTGATTAATTTTATACAAGTTGAAAAATCTTTAATGAAAAATTACTGGGACCAGAATTACTTCAGATTATGGATTTATTTCTACTCTGAAATACTTTCAATTCATAATGAGCTAACATGGGCATGAGACTCAAGCCTAGACATGGAATTGCTTCTGTTTCTTACAAATCTAATGCAACAGTCTTTAGGTAATTTCATTCAATTAAAAAAAAAACTCAGCATGAAGAAAAACTTTACAGTGTAGAGTTTTCCACTAGTTAAAAAACCAAGTTCTGGAAAAAAAGAGAAAATAATAGCAAAAAGAGAAAAATTATTGAATGCTATGAATTCATTAAAATGCAATTTAACAAGATTCAAGGGATATAAGAGCATCAATGTCTGGGGACAGGTAACATGACTCTTGACGTGAAGCATTGCATTGCACTGTGGGAACCATTCCTCCATGGATAAAGGCAGAGGGGCAAGAAATGCCAGTGAGTCACGTGGGTTCTTCTCAGTGGTGTACACTATGGACAAGTGAGGACAGTTGACCAGAGATGTCTCTCTTTCTCAGAGATGTCAGCATCAGTGATCACAATATCACAATCTCTTGGGAGGTTTCTGCTCGTGATTCATGATTCTGTTGTTATGGTAACATAGAATTACTGTTTCTCAACAATTATTATAGGTTTTTAAATTAGTAGTAACCTAAGCCATAAGGCTGAAACCCAAATAAAGTTGACATAGAAAAAGTTTTGGATGACTTAAAATAGTTCTTAAAAAGAAGTAGTTGTTACCAGCATTTAAAATGGCATTTTTGTGTGTGTGTGTGTTAAAAAAAGAGTGTGTGTAAGGTCAGAGGGCAACTTTTGAGAGTGGTTGTTCTCCTTGTCTGGGATCTTGAATTCAGGTCATCAGGTATGCCGGCAAACATACCTGTACCAGTAACCTGAAAACCCCAAATTTTAATGATTAAGTCTCAAAGGCCCAACATATGTGTTGGAATGTAACTTCAGTGTTGGGTCACACAGGGTGTGCCAAGCACAAGTTCGAGACTGAGGTCGTGATAAAGTCGGAGCAGGGCTGCGCAGGAACTCATCTCCACTTTCCCTTTCATCTGCAGTGATCGAAAGTGACGCTGCGGACATCGTCTTCCTGATCGACAGCTCCGATGCCGTCAAGCAAGACGGCATTGCTCATATCCGAGACTTTGTCAGCAGGATTGTCCGCAGACTCAACATTGGCCCCAGTAAAGTGAGGATTGGGGTCGTGCAGTTCAGCAATGATGTCTTCCCAGAATTCTACCTGAAGACCCACAAATCACAGGCCCTTGTCCTTGACGCCATACGACGCCTGAGGTTCAAAGGAGGGTCTCCCCTGAACACTGGCAAAGCCCTGGAGTTTGTGGCCAGAAACCTCTTTGTGAAGTCTGCTGGGAGCCGGATAGAAGATGGGGTGCCTCAACACCTAGTCTTATTCCTGGGTGGGAAGTCCCAGGATGACGTGACTCGGCATGCCCAAATCATAAGCTCATCAGGGATCATGAGTTTAGGGATAGGTGACCGAAACATCGATCGGGCAGACTTGCAAACCATCACCAATGATCCCAGACTGGTCTTCACAGTTCGGGAATTCAGAGAACTGCCCAACATAGAAGAGAGGGTCATACTTTCATTTGGACCATCTGGGGCTACTCCACAGCCTCCCGGTGGTGTAGATATATTTTCTCCTTCACCGCCAGGTATGAACTGTTTGATGCATGGTTGCAGAATGTGGTGTCAGCTGTCTTAAACAAAATGATAACTAGATTTTTCTGAAATGATTTGCTCACGGTAGTGCCTGCAGATGTTAGAAGTTAAATAGTGGGGAAATAGTTCATTTGACATTGTTGAGGGGAAACATGTCTCCAAAGCAAATGGTCGTCAGTCCTCCATCTTCCCTGAGGCTACCTGTAGGGCCGCTGAAAGGCTTGGCATAGGCTGGAGTCAGCCAGAGCCACACTGCACACAGCTTTGGAGTCAGGTCATCCCTCACGGTGGGTTACCTATTGTGGTAATCTTCCTTCTTTGAAACCACATGGTCACTATGACTGTCCTACTTACAGCCCCCTCTTCGTGTTCCAAGTTCTCACCCACGAGACTCCAATCCAACCCCTGCAGACCCCCTGCCTTCTCTTCCGGGTGATGGTCATTCAGACATTCAGTGTCCTCAAGCAGGGGTGGTTTTTCTGGGGGAGCCACGGTCCCTGTTGATTCTTTAACTGCCTCCTTCTGAGCTGGGTGGGCACATCCTGTGTTCATCACACTGTCTCCAGTCTCCCATTTTGGCATTTCCAGAAGCATCTGCGATTGCTGGTCCCTATTAAACTCTCAGCATAAGTCCACATGGTCAGGTGACTGGGTCTGGTTTGCTGAGTTCTTAAAATCCTTTTCCTTTTATTTAGGTAGCTTGCCATTTATCTTCCAATTTTTAGTGTACTGTCTGCAGGATGGGGCTAGAGGGGCATGGGCTAGGGTGGAGGCTCTTGTTACACACGAAGCAGTAGACATGTTAGCTGTTTTGATTTGCGTGTGTGTGTTCATACTCTGAGTTTGGAGACCCGAACTCCCCTCATTTTCATCTTCTTTGCATTCACTTGTAGAGAAGAAGAAGGCAGACATTGTATTCCTGCTGGATGGTTCCATCAATTTCAGGAGGGAAAATTTCCAGGAAGTGCTCCGTTTTGCCTCTGAAATTGTGGACACCGTTTTTGAAGAGGGCGACTCCATTAGAGTGGGGCTGGTCCAGTACAACTCAGACCCCACAGATGAATTCTTCCTACGGGAATATTCCACCAAAAGGCAGATCATTGACGCCATCAACAAAGTGGTCTACAAGGGAGGGAGGCATGCCAACACCAAGGTGGGCCTTGAGCACCTACGGCAGAATCACTTCGTGCCCAGTGCTGGCAGCCGCCTGGACGAGCGGGTCCCTCAGATCGCCTTCGTGATCACTGGAGGGAAGTCAGTGGAGGATGCTCAGGACGTAAGCCTGGCCCTCACCCAGAAAGGAGTCAAGGTGTTTGCTGTCGGGGTGAGAAACATTGACTCTGAGGAGGTGGGGAAGATTGCCTCCAACAGCGCCACAGCCTTCCGGGTGGGCAGCGTACAGGAGCTCTCGGAACTCAGCGAGACGGTACTGGAGACCCTGCATGACGCGATGCATGAGACCCTCTGTCCTGGTGTGACAGATGTTTCTAAATGTAAGCGATGTGTGCGCAGCTTCCCCCTTCCTGCTGACACCGAGTGTCCCTAGTGCTGCCCTGGGGGTTCCTTAGGCTCATGGCTGCTTTTATTTATTTATGACTCTGTGCTCTTCTACCTACTGTTCTAGAAGGTTCTTCCGGGATAAGAGTCAAAGTCTTATCAACTTCACTTTTTTTCCCTCTATTTAATTCCCCAGATAGTTTGGACTATCTATCTATCTATCTATCTATCTATCTATCTATCTATCTATCTATCTATCTATCTACCTATATTTGTGACATAGCAGGCTTTAGAGCCTAGACTGACCCAGAATTATGAAACTTCTGGGTGGGCTGGTGCTGGGGTTATGGGTGTGCCTCTCATATGTTTATTGATTGGATCAGTTGCCAGGGTGGGGACATTTGTG
This sequence comes from Microtus obscurus, assembly GCA_963919715.1. Classification (NCBI taxonomy): domain Eukaryota; kingdom Metazoa; phylum Chordata; class Mammalia; order Rodentia; family Cricetidae; genus Microtus; species Microtus obscurus. The sequence continues at coordinate 5,279,452 of CAWTZC010002279.1, read as the reverse complement.
TTCTACAGTACCTTCAATTTAAAACACCAACTTGAGATATACTTAAATACCAAATGTACATGATTGTGCTCAAATAACTAACACCCCCAGCCCCAAAGAGCAAACATGTATTCAAGTGGCCACAGTTTTGGTCCCTGAGAGTGAGAGAGAGTCAGAATTAGCTGCTTTCTGAGCTTGCACATGGAGGGTCTCATTTTTCTCTCTACCTTCAACTCTTTTTGCCAGCCTGTAATCTGGAAGTCATCCTGGGCTTTGATGGATCTCGAGATCAGAACGTGTTTGTGAGCCAGAAGGGCCTCGAGTCCAAGGTGGATACCATCTTGAATCGAATCAGCCAGATACAAAGGATCAGTTGCAGTGGCAACCAGCTGCCCACTGTGCGTGTGTCGGTGGTGGCCAACACGCCCTCTGGGCCAGTGGAGGCCTTTGACTTTGCCGAGTATCAGCCAGAGCTGTTCGAGAAATTCCGCAACATGCGTAGCCAGCACCCGTACATCCTCACTGCTGACACGCTGAAGCTGTACCAGAACAAATTCAGGCAGTCCTCGCCCGACAGTGTGAAGGTGAGCAGGCGAGGGCTGGGAGCTCTGTGTGCAGCACCGCGGGCTCCTCTCGCTTCTGGAAGCCGTCCTGAGTGATTGGCATGGCTCACAGTGGATGAGACAGGGTTGTTGGTGCCTGTGAGGAGAGTTACTCTCTCATGGAGGACCGTAGTTCCCATGTCTTCTTCCTCTTGTTAGATCTCCTTAAGCCCCTAGTGTCCCAGAAATTAGTAGCTCAACTGGGAAGAGGTGGGTTTGCGATGGACCCAGTTTTAATTATAGTCCTGTTAAAGGTATGCTGTTCGTATTCTTTCTCTGTACATACATACATCATATACATACACATCACACCACATACACATAGCATACATACTCACACACTGCATATACACTAACACACCACATACACACACCATACCACATATACCACACTCCCAAATACACATTTTACACATAACACACACACACACACACCACACACTCCATCACACATACCTATAGCACACTCACCATACTACACACACACCCCACTGCACATATACACAACACACACACACTACTATACATGCATATACACAGAGAGAGACACACACACAGACTAACACACATACACTATTCGCACATGTATATAACACACTCGCACACACTACATCACACATACACAGAACACACTTGGCACACTGCATACACATGCACCACTGCGCGCGCGCACACACACACACACACACACACACACATTATGTGCACTCATGCTTTATTTGTTTGCTAAGGCTGCCAAACAAAATACCATAGGCATCGTGCCTTAAACCACAAGAATTTCTTTCTCACAGTGTTGGAGGCTGAAAGGCCTGTGTGAGGACCTGGGCAGGGCTGTTCTCTGCAGCCTCTCAGCTTGACTTGTAAATGGTAGTGTTCTCCATGGGTCCTCACATGGTCATCCCTCCAGCTGCTTGTGGCTCGGTCATCTCCTCCTAGGAGGTCACCAGTCAGGCTAGATTAGGGGCCACCCAGCAATCTTACTCAGCTTTAGCTGCTTCTTTAAGGTCCTGCCTGAAAGTGCAGTCACATTCTAAAGTATTGGAAATTAGAATGTCAACACATTTCAGTACACACACACACACACACACACGTGCGTGAATGTGCACACACACGTGCGCATACACACGTACAAACACATGCAATTTCTAGAAACTGTCTCATAAGTATGAGAATGAGATAAACTTTGTTGCTATTGTTAATAGGTTTTAAAGATAAATCAAACATGGATACACATTCCTTTATGTTACCTGGCCTACAGTCTCGTCAACTGTAGATGAGGAATTCAACCTCGCTACAACCTCTCAGTTCCCTTTCAACTGTCTTTGATGTTCCCCGGCAGTAGCGTGAGCCTTGACCCCTCCATTACTTACAGGTAGTCATCCACTTCACGGATGGAGCGGATGGAGACCTGGCTGACTTACACAGAGCGTCAGAGGAACTCCGGCAAGAAGGTAGGTCCCAGGCTTCCATGGCATGAGAAGTGAGCCCCTCCCCACTGCCCAAGACAGACCTGCCACTTTGCTGAGAGAAATCTGCCAACTCCACCTGTCAACACCATACCTGGGGTGTGGGATCTAAGAGGCCCTTGCCCTGGCATCTTGGCCCTCCATTGCTGCTTAGGCTGTAACATAAGGGAATTGAAGCTACTTTGAGCAAGGGGCAGCTTTAGTGCCAGGACCTGGCCCTGCTTCAGAGACACATTTACCAGAAGGAATATACAGAATTATATTATTCAGAATTATCTGGGGCTTTCTCATAAAAAGCTCAAGTATTAGTTCATTCAAGGCCATCACATAACTGAGAATGGGATGAGCTGACTAGGAAGACATCACTCTATCAGTTTGCGTGTCCCGCAGCTAAGTCCTTAAACCAATATATATAACACAGCCAATAGTAATAACTGAATTTAATATATGCATAACTAATGGAAAATAAATCACATAAGCTCTTAAAGCAGATTTGCCCATGTCTGGATGAGCAGCCTTTCTTGTCAGATGAGCGTTGGAAAGTCCCGGTGTTGACTGTCACACAGTTGCCAAAGCCAGAGGTTCTAGAGCATTGGTTCCCAACCTTCCTAATACTGGCACCCTTTAATACAATTCTTCATGTTGTGGTGACCCCCCAATCATAGAATTAGTTTCATTGTCACCTCGTAACTATAACTTTGCTACTTTTATGAATTATAACATAAAATCGGATATGCAGGATATCTGCTATGTGACCCTCAAAGGGGTCATGACCCACAGGTTGAGAGTCACCTCTCTAGAAGATGTTAAGGAAGCAGAGCTATGCAAGTACGCTGTCTTTAAATAAAAGTTTTATTTATTTATTTATTTATTGTGTGTGTGCACACATGTGTGTGAGAGAGTTTATGTGGACCAAGTATGTGCAGATGCCCTCAGAGGCTAAAAGAGGATATCAGGATATCGTGTCCCCTAGAACTGGAGTTACAGATAGTTGTGAGCCGTCCATTGTGGGTGCTGGGAACCGAAACTGGGTCCTCCTCCAGAGCAGCAAGTGCTCTTAACCCCCTGAGCCATCTCTCCAGACCTTCCTAAGTGCATTCTATGGATTAGCTGCCCCCTACCTTCAACATAGTGGAGAGGACCCGCTGTGTCCCGATTTCAGATGCACTAATACTTCAGTTCTCTGTAGGGCCAGCCGCGGTGTCCTTCACGGGCGTCTCTTCAATTACTCAGGAGAGCTCAGTATTCCAACTCTTCCAAGAAGGAAGGAAATGGGTTTCACCAAACATGGATGGGTCACAGCAAAGTTTTGCTGTGAACGTTTATTTTAAAACAAACAACAAACAAGCACACACAAAGGGCCGGGGATGTATCTCAGTTATAGAAAGTAGGCATAGCGTGCAAACTGTTCCCAGTTTGGTGCCTTGATCCCCAGAATCACCAAAAGCAAACACTGCCAGAGAGATGGCTCAATGGGTAATAGCGACCACCACCTTGCCTGCTAACCTGAGCTCAATTTCTGGGGGCCCAAAGGGCAGAGGGAGCAAACCAATTCCTCAAAACTGTCCTCCTCTGACCGTCACTTGTGCATGCGGTGCTTGGAGTCACCCTCCCAAAATGAACACATGTAAATTGAACAACAACAAAGCCCCCCAAATCGGATAACAGCACAAAACCAGAGTCAGGTAAAAGGACATCTGGCTCTCTAATGCCTAGACGAGGTGTGTTAAATGGTTCTCTCCTCACAGGTGCCCGAGCTCTGATCCTGGTGGGTCTTGAACGTGTGGCCAACCTGGAGCGGCTGACGCAGCAGCTGGAGTTTGGACGGGGCTTCATGTACGACAGGCCCCTGAGGCTCAATCTGCTTGACTTGGACTATGAGCTGGCAGAGCAGCTTGTGAGTCTTCGTTTCTGTTCAAGGGTTTTACGCACATACTAATTTAGATTTTTTGGCATCTGAAGAGAGTAAAACTGGAGGATGTCCTGATGGCCTGGTGGCTGGGGGAAGAGCATATGGGTGTCTCATTTGATTCACCTGAGACCTGCTTTATTCCTGTATGAGTCCTGGATATGCTATCTACCTTATCTGCATGATAGAATCAAGAATATACAGTAAAGGAGAGACAGAGACCACTTCTGGGTGGGAAAATCCTCTCCTTGCCTCCCTTCCGGGCTCCTCTCTCAGTGAGAGTAGTTGCCTCCTGGGGTGGGGAGTAGGGGTGAGGGACAGGATCACTGATTCTCAGATAGTGACTAATTCTATAAGAGTGGGAGGGAACCAGCTCTGCCCTCTTCTTCCTCTCCACTTCTTTCTGTCATAAAAAAAAAATAGGTTGTTTTTATTGGGTAGAAGCAGGTTCAGCCTAGAACAGGGCAGAAAACGAAGTCTGTAGGGAGTTCATTGCAAGGGAACACTCATGATCAGCACTCCATCTGTGGATAGAAATATAAACACATTGGGATGGGTAAGGTCAGAGGCTGAGGGAAGGATTCAGAGGTGGCATTAGAGACACTGGTGACCCACACTGTGGTGGTTGTGGCTCAGAGCCCAGGGTCCCACGGCTGCTCCAAGGGCTCCTCCAGGTAAACACTGATTTCCATGAGTCTGACCACAGCTCAGAGGAAGGCAGGGTGCTGGTCCCCAATTTCGAATCTTCTTTGACCTCAGCCAGCTTCAGTGTATTTGTTGGATTTTGTATTTGAGGCTTAGACATGTTTAAGTTATACTGAAAATGCAAACCTTGAACGTCTGCACTGGAAATATCTGGAAACTGGGCCCAGTCTAGGGTACTGTGAAAAAGAATTATAGTTGGTTGCTCTTTTCACTTCCAACAATGGCATCCACCCTATGCCAAAAGCTGAGCCCTCAGCAGCAGCCAGCTTTAGGAAACGGCCTTAGGTAGCTTCATAGCGTGTGCCGCAGACTGGGACTGTTACCAGCACACTGGTGTTCGCTGTTTTCTCTTTTTTTATATTTATTTGTTTCCTTGGCAGGACAACATTGCTGAAAAAGCTTGCTGTGGGGTTCCGTGCAAGTGCTCTGGAGAGAGAGGAGACAGAGGGCCCATTGGCAGCATCGGGCCAAAGGTACAGATACAGCTGCCTTCTTCACACAGCAGGCTAGACTTTAGGCTCGGACACGACCTAGCTGTGTGACTTCTCCAATACCATGGATGGGCATGAGAGAGGGAGAAAGGCCCTGGTCATATGGCCAATTCTGGGCTCCTAGGCATCCCCAGGGTGTGTCTTGTTGGTGATGGAGAAGGCCTAAGCACCTGACACATTCCTCTCTTCCGCTAGTTGGGAGAATCTGCTCTTCGACACCTGGATTTGTCTTTAAAACAGCTTGAAAAACCCGTGCCTACCCACTGGCAGCCTCACGATGTGGGTCAGTGGGACGCTTAGTGCTTGCCTTGAAGGAGTGCCACCAGCTCTCTTGGTGAAGAAAGAGTCTGAGCCACTCTGATGGAAAGAGCATCACTGAGGATTGAGTGGGCGGCACTCTCAGCTCTGCCCACTGTCCTACTGCCCTGCTGAGTGTCAGAACAGCCCCACCCAGTGACGGGACCACTGAGACGCTTTATGTGGAACACAGGTGATTTCATTTCGTGTGCTTTATTTCAGGGTATCTCTGGGGAAGACGGCTACCGAGGCTACCCTGGTGACGAAGGCGGACCCGTGAGTAAAAGCTACCCTTTCCCTCAAGTTTTCCCTGGCTCCTGTTCTTCTCTAGGTGGGACTGCACAGTGGCGTTTGTAACCTGTCTGGTGGCCAGGGCCTTTCTCATTTGGAGGAAGGCGATTTCCTAACTTACTTAACCATTTTCCTTGCATTTCCGTGCTATGAACAGTGAGGGTCTTTGGGTGTGACAGTTATGGGTGTGGTATGCAGGTGGAGACTTGATCTGTTTGCAGAGTGGACGAAGGTTAGACAGAAGGCCACCAAGTATGGTGTGCCCAGTGTCCACTTACACGAATAGGAGCAGAAAGTGGTGGTAAGCATCCCTAATCCCAGGTTTCGAGATGCCGAGGCAGGGGGATGATGGGCAGCCTGAGCTATTATGTAGCAAGACTTTGGCAAGTCTGAGAGGCTTTGGGACCTTAGGTAGGACAAGGTCCATCTCTGGGATATGGGACGGAGAGACTCCAGAGGCCTCCAAGTGTCCAGCCTAGGTGAGTGAGTCAGTGCTGGCCCTGTTGCCATGGGACAGCTAGAAACCTTGACAATATAGAGGAATAGTAAGAGGGAAAGAACATCTACGGGACCCAGCATCCATACATACCAGGGTCACTGATGTTCAACCAGTCAGGCAGTAGCCCCTGGACGTTGCTACCATCCCAGAGCCTATCTTCACCCCCACCCCCAACGTTGTGAGTTCTTGCTCAGCCAGGAGCTAGGAACTAAGGATGTTGTGGCACAGATAGCCTGGTTATAGTGAAGTCCTCCTCATGCTGCGTGCCATTCTCTGAGACAGAGTTAGAAGAGACACCAGACAAAAGACTCCGGCTTGCAAAATGCCTCTTTTCTTTGCAGGGTGAGCGAGGTCCACCTGGTGTGAATGGAACACAAGGTTTCCAGGGCTGCCCAGGCCAGAGAGGAGTCAAGGTACAGTATGGATTTGGGCGTGTAAGAGAGTCAGGATAGTACATGAAGGGAGGGATCGGACTTCTCCACATGCCTTGAGGAGGGAGGGTTGCAGGCTGGGGTTTTCTCCATTCTCAGTGCCCAGTAGCTCTGCACTGGGTGGGTCAGGAGTCCAGAGCAGAGGCTATGGCTGGAAGGGAGCCTGAGTGGAGAAGTGGTTTCCTGTGGAAACATTTAGCAGCCAGGAGCAGAAAGGGGTGCAGCCATGAACTGCATAGGATTCCAGGGTAGGCTGCTTGCAGCCATGGAGAGCAGGGGTGGAAGGGAAGGGCTTGCACACCGAAGTCATGAAGCTGGTCTTCTGTCTGTGGATTTACCCCTCCTTTCCGGAGATGAATCCCACCCAAGTGTTCACCTCTAGGCAGATTCACTTTACAGCACCCTACTTGGCAGTGAGAGAGGAAGCCAGAATACATGTTTAATATAGAACCCTCAGTGCCGGGGGGCTTTTGGACTTAGGCATGGGGGTGGGGGTGGGGTGGTCGTCCTTTGGCTTCTGTACTGAGGCTCTGTATCACTCGTGTTTCCTTTGTTCCCGTCCCTTCCAGGGTTCTCGAGGATTCCCAGGAGAGAAGGTAGGAAAGTTTGTTTGTTTTAATGAAAATACCCCGATACTTCTTACTTTCCCTTGATGGGATAACTCATTCCACTCTCTGTCTGCCTCTTTCTTCCCAGGGTGAACTGGGAGAGATTGGCTTGGACGGTCTGGATGGTGAAGAGGTGAGCGACTTGACTTCCCAAGGACCTCTATTCACGAGGTCCAAGTTTCCAACAGCCGAGTCCCTAGGAGCCATCACATCACGTGACCCTCTCTCATTGCCTTTACAGGGAGACAAGGGGTTACCTGGTTCATCTGGAGAAAAGGGGAGTCCTGGAAGAAGGGTAGGTATCCCTTTATCTCACTGTTCCCTGGGGCAGGGGAAGACATAACACTGTCTCCAAGGACCAGCTAGTATTCTTCCCAAGGGTTTGCCTCTAGATGTATGAATGATGTCCCCTCTCAACTGTAACATCCTATATGCTAGGATATATAACAAGGACATCCTATATGTCCTTGTTGGAAAGCATGTTCCACAGGGTGGAGAATGAGTTTGTTCTGTTAAAATGAATTCCCAAAGCCTGGTACTGAGTGGCTCCCCAGGAAACCTTTGTGGACTAACCAAACTCATCAGAAATATTTTGGTGTTATTTGGGAGCTAAAGAGATGGCTGAGTGGTTAAAACCATACCCTAATCTTACAGTGGACCCTAGCTCAGTTCCTAGCACTCAGGTTGGATGTTTCACTACTGCTTTTAACTTCTACTCCGGGGAATATGATGCCCCCTGCTGGCCTCTGCAGACATTGCACTCAGGTGCACATATACACAGACACATATACATACTTATAAAGAAAATGTACCTTAGAAGTGACTTTTTTCTAGCCTCATGATAAGTAGGAAGTAGCAGCAGATGTTATAGTGAGACTTACAAAATGGGGAATGTAATTTTGATGAATGATCTAGATGTCTAATGTATGGCATGAGGTTATAATTAATAAACACTGCCATATTAGAAATTCTGGTTAGAATAGGAAACATCAGTTGCTTTGATCACAGAAACAAAGCAATTGGTTGGGACAATAGATGCAATCACTTCCTTCACCATAGCAACCATCCCACAGCGGTACATGTCTCATGCCATCATGTCATAGATCTCAAATACTCGCTAAAATGCCTGAAAAAATTCCACCAGAAATTTCTAGTTTTTAACTTCCATTGTGTGATTGGGTTTAGGGTGACAAAGGACCCAAAGGAGACAAAGGAGAGAGAGGAGATGTTGGGATTCGAGGTGACCCGGTAAGGTGGAGTCTGTTGTGGATATCTGGTGGGGGGGGGGGTGAAGAGGAGGCTTATGGAAGAAGAAAGGAGTGGCTTACATTTAAAAATTGCTTTAAAATGTGTTGATCAAATTTATCTTTCCCTTTCAATTTTGGGGGTCATTGGAGGTGATATGTCTCCAGCACAGCAAGCATTGGCAAGTCATTTGGTAGCTGTTTCTCCCAGAGTCTTCCTAAGATGTCCTCTGGACACTTCGTGCTTACAAAATGAACCAATGCAGTTCTCGGTATTCCATGGCTTTGTAAACCTTTTAAGCAAAGGCCCACTGCTGAGATGGCCTGTTCTGCAGGTTACCTACCTCTGTGGTAGAGGAAGGAAAGTGAGGCCAAATGTTCTCCTCAGTAGGGAAGGGCTTGTGCTGCCCAGTGGGGACTGTGGTAATCTCTGGGTGTTAGCTGGGCAGGGCATAGCTCGGAGGACAGTTTTTGAGAACCTTCCCTTTGTGCTGTTACAAAGGATTCCAAGGGCTGCAGCTTTCCTCATGTGGGGCTCATTTCCCAACCCCTGTTGTTTTCAGGGTGACTCAGGACGGGACAGCCAGCAGAGAGGACCCAAAGGAGAGACGGGTGACATTGGCCCCATGGTACAGTGATCCATACCCAGAGACCCCTGTGCTCAGGGCAGAAAAGTGACTCTCCTGTCCTTCGCCCCTCACTAACTGCAACCCCCATGACCTGCAGAGTCCATGAGACCAGCAGCCTTGTTCCCCAAAGCCTGAATTTTTCTAAGAGTACCTGGAGCTCTGTCCTGCAGTCAACAAACCCCTCCCCTGGAAGTATACCCCGCCCCTGGCTCCTCCTTCAGTGGCTCCAGCACCATACTCTGGGGTGAAATGTTCTTCTCTGCTGTTGAGAATCTCATCCATTTTTTGTCCCCCCTCCAGGGTCTCCCAGGCAGAGATGGTGTCCCAGGAAGGCCAGGAGACCCCGGGAAGGATGTGAGTATCTTAGGATGCTGTGCACTGCCAGGCTGCTCGGTGGCAAGAGATTGGTACAATATGTCTGGTGCTGTGATATGGAGCAGTTCCTTACTGAGGGGATAGAGCCATTCCTGAAATCATCTCTGTTTTATACTGTACAGACACAGTGCAAAAAAAAATAAGACAATTTGCATCCATTTAAAATGAGCAGCGTTTGGTTTTTGATTTAATGTTGCTGTGCCCCTAGATTGTTTGCTTGGTTAAAAGTTCTGGAGGTTTCAGGGAGGCCCCACAACATAGAATAGGGCCTTCACGCCTTCACAGAGCATAGCTAGCAAGGGCCTCCATGCTTGTCCTCCCACGGTGGAAAGGCAGAAAGCAAGAGGTGAGTCCTTCAACCGAATTTGTTGCTTATAGAAAATTTTCATTCTCAGTTTCCTCTGTCACCCGTTGTATCTCCATCCCTCATTCTTTCCTCCCTCCTTCAGCCCCTTTTCTTTCCTTTCATAGAAAACACTAAATACTTAAATGAAAAAAGCTCTTTGCTGTCTTCAAGTATTTGGTCAGCTCTTTCCCGCCAAGTAGCTAAAGCATGCAGACAGAAATGGCAAGGCTGGCGGCTGAGGGCACAGGGGATGGAGACTGAAGGAGCAGGTACTTGGGTGCTACTCACATCAGGAAACCAGGTGCAGTGTGGTTTAGCATATTGTATTTTCAATTCGGTTCTGGAATGTGTGTGGCGGAATAGCTCATTGCAGACCCAGTCACTGAAAAAAGGTGGAAGCCAAGGTAAAGTCAGTCACTGTTAGGAAGCCACGTGACAGCTTCCGGGGTCCAGGTGAGCAGAGAGCAGGGTCCCAGTAGCTGGGAGAAGAGGAATCCCACCTGAGAAGGAAGAAGTGGCCAGGAGGTCACAGTCCTCAGGGAAGTTCTGGAAGTTAGTAGTGGTGTGTGTGTGTGTGTGTGTGTGTGTGTGCGTGTGTATAAGAGGGGGCTGGGCAGCTAAGGACAGGATCCCCAGCAGAGCTGGGCCCAGCAGCTGACAGTCACAGGGAGTTTCTGAGGCACAGGGCTTTCCAGAGGAGGGACTCCCTTGCCCTCAAATGGCTTCCAAGTTTCTAAAACAAAAAAATTAAAAAATTATTGCCTTTAAAAGACGTTTGGACATTTTAGACTGGAGAGCTAGCTCCATTGGCCAAACGCTTAATCATACAGGCTTGTGAACTTGAACTTGAAAGTAGAAGTGTAAAGTCTGGGTGTGGTGATGCATTAATGTGGGTGAGCCATGCGGAGACAAGGGCTGTTGCCATCAGCGTTAAAAACCCATCTCTCAAAACGGTTTTAGAGCGTGACTGGAAGTCCAGTGGGGGGTACGGTCATGTGGGGGTACGGTCGTGCTCACTACTATGTGTGAGATGAGGCAGAAACTCCTGTCGGAATCCAGGGCCTCTTTTAGTCTCAATTTAGGGGCTCCCTAAGTAGCAGGGGATGGAACACAGTAAGTTTACCTCAGGGTGAAGACCAACAGAGAGGCCTTCTGCTTTGCCAAACACAGACCAAGATGGGTTCCATGGGGTCAGAGCATGCTTCAGCTGCCTCCTCTGGCCTCTGCAGGCTGCCAGGGAGCCATGAAACCCCGTTTCTGGTGGAAGAACATGCTCCTTAGGGAGGAGCAGGGCTGGATTGCTACTTTAGGCAGACAGGAGTGGCCCTCACTCTCACACTGACCCAAGGAAGGAGGACAGAACCATAGTGACTAACAGAATGGCTACTGTGGCTTCTGGGACTGACCCCCTCCCTGGGGGTGGAGAATGTGGCTTCTAGCTTGGCTAAGCCCTGGCCTTCCAAAGATAACCCAATACAGCCACAGATCCCTTCCCCCCCACCCTCCACTGGATCAGTCTTGAGGTGGGGAATCTCTGGGTTCTTCTGCAGGGAGCCTCCATTTTTTTAAAACTAAGGTTCACCCCTGTAACATCCAGGGAGAAGCTGCCAAGACACGAGCCCCACTTGCAGGTTCACATGTGTGCACTGGGGTTGCTCTTGTTGCATTTGGCCAGGAGGGTTGAGAATCTGGGACTCCCTTTGCCGCAGTGAAATCCCAGCTTTGCTAAGTTAGGGCCATGGGCAGGTTGGAATTCCTGCTTCTCATTCTTCTCTGGGAACTGGCTGGGATTCTGCAGCCAGAAGCCATTATTTTCCTTGGCAGGTCAGGAGTCATTCCCAAACTTCCATTGGAGTAATGAGCAGGCGCGGCACAGAAGTAGAACCTGGTGGAGATGGGGGAGGAAGAGAGGAAGGAAGGTCTCAGTGGGAGCTCGCCAGCCTCCTAGACACAGGGGCTAATTTCTGGCATGGAGTTTGCATTAGAATGGATACATATGTTAGGGTTCGGTATCCCCCACCACCTCCTCAAAGTCATATGGCTTCTCCCACAGGGTGGCTTTGGCCGAAGGGGACCTGCAGGAGCTAAGGTGAGCCTCTGGGCTGGATCTGCATGTCTCTGGTCTCTCTGTCACCCAGTTCCCCAGGAGACTCCTGGACACTGTCAGTCCAGGAATTAAGCTATTCTCCCAGGCCAATGGCTTACAAAGCGTCTGCCTTCTTCCCCACCATTGTCTCAAGCTCAACCTCGTCTACAGTAGAAAGGTGTTCATGTAATCTCCAGAGCGGATGGAAGGAAGGGAAATGACTGACAGATGAAGTTCTGGGCAGCCTTCTGTCAGGCACGCCCGTGTGTCTGGCCTGCTTTTATACCTGTGCCAGAGAGGATTCAATCCGAAAAATCCTTATTTCTCAAATTTGCTCTGTGGAACAGGCAGGTAACAATTGTGTAGGCTCAGAGAGACAGCTGCTGCCCCATGAGTAGGTTCTTGCCCTTACTGTCATCAGCTGTCGGTACCCATTTCTCGGTCCGGAACGGAGAGCTGGGGTTATTTACCTGCTTGTCTTGTCTCCAAGGGCAACAGGGGCGGTCCTGGCCAGCCAGGCTTCGAAGGAGAGCAGGGTACCAGAGGCTCACAGGTCAGTATCCTGGCATGAACTTCCCCAGAGACCCTTGTCCTTTCGTTTTAAATTGAGGTGATGGTCCCGTAACACATATTCGACTTTTACGGACAATTCCACAGCATTTAGACTGTTCGCCATATTGTGAAATAATTTTGAAATGTTTTATTATCTCCAAAGGAGGCGTTGTCCAGTCACCCCCTCCCTATTGCTCTCCACCTTCATTGCCCTCTACCCTATCAACCCTCACCTGTTACCTTTCACCTTTGTCATTCCCCACCCATCTCCCCTCATCCTTATAGACCCCACGCCTGGCCCCCTAACTCCTGTCACTGTCAATGCTTGTCACCCTTCACCCCTATTGCCCCCACCTTTATTGTCCCCACCTCTGTCACCCGCACCCTGATGCCTCCATTTCTGGCCAACACTGGTCTTCCTGTCGTCATGGATTTGCCTGTTCTGGATACTTTGTATAAATGGAATCGCTTGATAGGTGGACTTTTATGTGGGCTTCTTTCACTTACTACAGTTTCTTCCTGAACTTCAGACATGTTCTAGCACATGCCAAAATTTTATTCCTTTCAATGGCTGAATAATATTCCACCACACGGATGAAGAACCATTTTTCCATTTATTGATTGTTTAACATTTGGGTTGTGACCACTTGTTGGTTCCTGAGAATTCATAGGATCTCACAGGCTCAGATCAAGATGTGACATGGCCTTTTTCTCCCTAGGGCCCTCCTGGTCCCACTGGTCCCCCAGGCTTGATTGGAGAACAAGGAATTTCTGGACCTCGGGTAAGGATCTGAGTGTGACCACCAGAGTGTGTGTTGGCTGGTGGAGCTGATGCAGGACTGGCTGACTGTGTGGAGTCTGCAGAAACTGCTCTGTGATTCTCGGGGCTTGAGTGGGTAGTGCTGAGGGTCACTGGGTGCTTGGGGTCTGTGGGTGAGACAGCTCACCTGTGACTTCGGACAGGGAACAGCTAGGATCCTTGGTCTGGAGAGCTGATGCTTCATGTACACCCCTCTCCTTGCCTTACAGGGAAGCGGAGGTACTGCTGGGGTTCCCGGAGAACGTGGCAGAACTGGCCCACTGGGGAGGAAGGTTTGTCTGGAGGACAGTAGCTCTTGCTTAGGGATGGAGGCCTGTGCTGAACTGGATGCTGCTGCCTGCCTGCTGCCTGTCTCCCTTGACGCTTTGTATGACCCCTGTGCTTCAGTTATCGCAAGCACAGATACCCTGCCCTGACTTTCCCCACTGAATGTTACAGTTCGTGGTGGTGCACACCTTTAATCCCAGAACTCAGGAGATAGAGGCTGGTGAATCTCTGTGAATTTGAAACCAGCTTGGTCTAAATAGTGAGTTCGATGACAGCTAGGACTATATATAGTGGTCTCAAAACATCCAGCCAAAATGAAAAAAAAAAAGAAGCTAGGTATGTAGCCTCTTGTGGTGGCTCATGCCTACAATCTCAGCACTTGGTGAGAATGTAGGGCAGGAATATTACTGTAAGTTTCAAGTCAGCGTATTCTACATACTGAGATCATGCAAAAAAAAGCAAATATAGTAATAGTATTTTGTCTTTTATTTAAAAGTTTAAAAGATCTTTTAAGATGTATGTATGTATGTGTATCTATCATCTATCTATCTATCTATCTATCTATCTATCTATCTATCTATCTATCTATCTATCTATCTATCTATCTATCTATCTCTCATGAGTGTGGTGGTGCACTGCACACACCACAGTAGGTGTGTGGAAGTCATTGGACAATTTGGTTGGATTTGTTTTTCTTGCTCCACCACATGGAATTCAGGTTTGAACTCAGGCTGTTGGACTAGACAAAACTTGCTTCCTTTTCCCCAGCCCCTACACTTAGCATTTTAAAGTTATGGATGTAACAGTGCCTATTAATTTAATACATACATATAATGATAAGGTCAGAGAAACGGTCATTTCTTTGTCTTGGGACCCTTGACACTCTCTCTTCTGGTTGACATATACAATAAATTGTTCTAAACTCCAGTCATCCTGCAGCGCCCACTAGAACATCCCACTCTTACCTAACTGCATGCTGGTACCTGTTACTCATTTGTGCTCTGTTCTTCCTCCCTCTGTCCCTACTGGTAACGGGTCTCCACTCTCTCATGATGCTTTACCCATTGTCATTTCTTGCATGAAACAGCATGTGACCCTTGTCTTGCTGTGTCTGGGTTACTACAATTAAAAAGAAATCTCATGGAAACCTAAAAGGTGAACTATGAGGTACCCCCAGTACAACACTACCCCCGACATCAGGACAGTAATTGTGGGACTCGGGTCCCCAGGAGTCATCCTTTCTTCCCCTGTGTAGGGTGAGCCAGGAGAGCCAGGGCCGAAGGGAGGCATCGGGAACCGTGGACCCCGTGGGGAGACGGTAAGGCCACTGATCGTGCTGATAGGTGCAGAAAGCTGGGACCCAGAGAGGCTTGTTGTGGTCCCTGCTTGACTTAATGGGAATGTGGTTGAAAATTGTGAAAGCTGCTCATTGCAAAGTGGGTTTTGTTTCATTGGCAGCTTTATGAATGGAAAATAAATCTATAGGTGGTTGGGAGATTTTCTAAAAAGAGCCACTCTTCTTGAAGACTGTGAAAAGGCCAGCCAGCAGATGATTAGAATCCCAGGCTTTAAAGTACCAATATGTCTTTCCAACACGTTCCTCTTGTTGCAGAACAACTAACGTGTTCGCTCTGAGTGCCTCACGTGGTGTGGGCACAGGCCTGGGGACACGGAGCCCTGAGGAGGGCTGCCTGGAATGGGTAGCAGGGTGACATAAAGGCCTTGGGGACCGGAGATTAGGACCTAAGCACAGAAGACTCGGGAGGTCCTAGCGGTCAAGGTCACCGTTCCTGCT
This sequence comes from Microtus obscurus, assembly GCA_963919715.1. Taxonomy (NCBI): domain Eukaryota; kingdom Metazoa; phylum Chordata; class Mammalia; order Rodentia; family Cricetidae; genus Microtus; species Microtus obscurus. Next base: position 5,264,060 of record CAWTZC010002279.1, on the reverse strand, counting down.
CTGAAGGAGCCTCATAGATAAATGGTCACATAGATCTGAGCGTCTCTATGGACACGACCTTGCCCACACCTGTGGAGGAGGGCACAGGGTGGAGGGCCTCCCACTCTTGGCCTCTGGTCCAAAACCATTCATGCACACCCCCGCCGCTGGGGTGGGGATGGCATGGCATGGTGGTTGTGAGGTGCCTGGTGCAATGGCTTGCAGTAACATTCTCTCCGTTTCCCTTAGGGAGATGACGGGAGAGATGGGGTTGGCAGCGAAGGACGGAGAGGCAAAAAAGTATGTATCTGCGGAGGCTCCTGAGGAAACCCCTGTTGTATGAAAATTGATTTTAGATGGCTTTAAGTTGGGACCCAGTACTGAGGCATTTACTGTCTTTTACAGGGAGAAAGAGGATTCCCTGGGTATCCAGGACCAAAGGTGAGCGCCCTAGGTGATGGAGCACAAACATTGCTGTGGATAAGCCTGGGTTTTCCCATGAGCTGAAGTCGATATTTCAGCTTTACTCTTGGGTCAGCCACTTAAGGGCCACACTGGGAAAGTCCCTGCGCTCTCTGAGATGCTCCCTCTTGTATGAATGGAGGCGGCAGTGCTCAGTGCTCACTGTCCATAGTGCTTGAAGTTATGTGCCCAGTGGAAGAACTGGGGACCTGTAAATGCCATCAGCCCTGTGGCAGTGACACCAGTGAAGAAATAAATCTAGGCCCTGCCAATGGCACCAATACACTGGAGCCATTTGTAGAAGCGAACCTGTGAACTATTTGGAAAGTATGGTCCAGATGCCCTGTTGGAGTTCTGCCCCAGGGACTCTCAGCAGGACTTTCTGGTGCAGACCTTGATGGCTCTCTTCTTGGCTCTCTTCCCAGGGTACTCCTGGTGAGCCAGGGGCTGATGGACCACCAGGACCCAAAGGCATCAGAGGCCGAAGGGTAAGTACGCCCATGTCTGACTGGATGGGAATGAGCAGGTTCATGGCAATGGGATGGGATACTGAGCCTTTAAAAGGCCATCCTATTTTTCTCAGCCTGATCAGGGACAACAGAGATGGTAGAAGGAAACTCTAAGTATCAAACCAGTGCCCTCATGGCCCATCGTAGCTGTGTTATGCTCTGTCTTCCTTTAGCAGTGTCCCATTGGGGGAGGCCCTGACAGCCCTTTCTAAGCATGTCTCAAAAGTCACTAGCGCACAGATTACCCCAGCATGGTTCCATGTAGGCTTAGGTGCCAGGCTAGATGACATCAGTCTTCATAGTCCCATCTGGCTATGTCTGTTCAGATGTGAGAGAACAGAGCTTAATGGGGGCACAGGCTGCTCAGAAGGCCTGCAGCATCCTAGGTGAGTCATGCCTGGGCTATGGGCTCTTCATTCCCTGATTTCTGAGACACTTCTTACTTTAGCTACTATTGCTTCTGAATTTTTCTCTTCAATGATCATTCATCTACCCTACTAATATTGGATTGAATCTTAATTCATGGTCCAGATATAGATATAAGCTACTAATAGTTGTTTGTAGCCTAAATATAGTTAATAACAATAACTACCCAGTTAATTTGACCATGAAGACAGTCAGTCTTGATCCTTTTGAAACAATGGGCTAGTGGTGTTCACGACCAGTTATCTAACTGATTGGCAGGGACTAATTGTCTTGGACACTCAGAGGAATTTTAGTGATGGTTTGGGACAATCTTCTATCTTACCCAAGCCTACCAGAGTGTAAATTGTGGAGGCTCAAGGAAGCTCTTTGGGGTCATTTGTCCTTTACCCCTGAAGTTTGGAGACAATTGAGCCCTGTTGAGGTGAGAGACTTCTCAAATGAGAAGTTGGAATGGATTCCTCCTACCACCCTTCCACCTACAGGGGCTAAGAATGTTCCATCTTGTACCTCCTCTAGGGAAATTCAGGACCTCCAGGGATAGTTGGACAGAAGGGAGACCCTGGCTACCCAGGACCATCTGTAAGTATCCATCCAGTTCCTAACAAGTCGGTAGGTGGAAGGAAGGGTGACGGGCATGTCTGAGCTCTGAAAACTTCCGATCATCTTTCGGTCTCAAAAACGCTCCCTGCACTTGTGTGACTATCTGTTCATTAACCTTCTTCCCTTCTGATATCACGGTGGAGAAAAGTACATTTGAGTTCCGAAATATTGCGGAAAATGTCTTATAGGAGCTGGGAATGTATCTCAGTGGCAGAGCATGTGCCTGTTATGGCTTTTATTCCTAGAACCATAAACAAGAAAACAAAACCATGTTTTTTTGTGGTACTAGGAATTGAACCCAAGGTCCCGTTCATAGCAGGCAAGCTGTCGGTCTACCACTGAGCTCTAAATTTGTTTTATGTGCTTCTCCGCAGCCTTTGTAATTTCTCTCTCTTAGTTTGTTCGGAGAGAGCAAGTTGCAGTACGTTTGCGTGCATCTTGTAGAAGTTGCACAAGTTGCACAATTAGACCAAATCTGGGTTTGGGGAACACTTGCTGTGGCTATAAAATTCCCAAGGGAGCCACTGACTCATTGTTTAGAATCCATCAGTCATGCTTTCCCCAGGGCCAAGAAGGGACCTTTGTGACTGATACCACTGTTTCCATGTTTGGTTTGTCCCTCTATTGAAATGCATGAGGTTCAAGGAAGAATGGACAAGATGAACCAGGAGCTGGCCAAGCTTCCTAGAGGGAAACTCTGAGGGACTGGGTTGCTTGAAGCCAAGGGACGAAAGTTGAGTCTGTGAATATAATGGTTGCAAGACGGAGGAGTGCCGCACTTAATTGGGTGGCTCACAGTTATTTCAGGTTAATAGCCAAAAGTAACTGCTTCAGGGAAAGCCAGCCAAGTAGCCTGCAAAGCTTGACCATCAGGTTGACCAAACACAGGGACAAAGAGGGCAGTCATGAGTTGGTCTCTGGAGCCTAAGTGTAGAATCCTGCAGAGATGGGGTACTTTCAACATGGAGGGGACAATGTGGGAATCCCTTACCTTCGCTTCTCCAGGGACCGGGCTGTGCACGGTAGAGAAGCTGTGTTCTCAGGAGAAGCTGTGCTTGTTGCTAAGGGCAGTTAAGAGGGGCCCACGTGGTTATGGTTAGATTCACGAGTTATTTAGATGGACAGTGAACTTCCAAGTGTGATGGGTGCTTCTTCAAACCCCGCTCACTCCCAGGGAGAACACTTGGTCTTCAAAAGTGTCTTTCTTCTACTCAAACAATGAAATCGATTTTAGATGGAGAGGCTGCAGAAGCTCAAGGTTATGTGCAGTGTCTTTTGCTTCCCATCATGATCCTAAGGCTAACAAGTGACCTTTTGCTTTTTTATTTTTCTCTTTATTATGGTTCTTAACACAACCCATTGGGTTTCCTCTGTTGTTTCCATCAGTGTACATATCATGACTTGATCGTGCTTGCCCCCTCCTCATTAGTCCCCCTCCCCTCTAATTCCACACCGTACGCATCTGCTTCCTCTCTCAGATTGTCCTTGCTTGGTTTTGCAGGGTCACAAGGGCAACCGAGGCGACTCTGTTGATGTAAGTAGAGTGTCCAGAGTGAACTATTGTCTTGCATGCCTGTCACCTGCCCTCTCTAACACTCTCCTTTTCCTTCCAAGCAATGTGCCCTCATCCAGAATATCAAAGACAAATGCCGTAAGTATTCGCTCTTCTCTTGCCTATGGAGTATCATGTTTTTATGCTTGGCATTCTTAACCAACAAACCTGACTTTCATCTTTTCTTCTCCTTGTTTCCTTTGTAGCTTGTTGCTATGGTGAGTTTTAGTAATTTCGCATCCTTCTGAAGAGAGAAGGCTCCGTTGGGTGAGTAAAACTGGTCTCTGAAACCCCCATTTCCCACAGGGCCCCTGGAGTGCCCTGTATTCCCAACAGAACTTGCCTTTGCCCTGGACACCTCTGAGGGGGTCACTCAGGACACCTTCAGCCGGATGCGAGACGTGCTCCTGAGGATTGTGGGAGATCTGACCATCGCTGAGAGCAACTGCCCGAGGGGTGCCCGGGTGGCCGTGGTCACCTATAACAACGAGGTGACCACAGAGATCCGCTTTGCTGACTCCAAGAAGAAATCTGCCCTGTTAGACAGCATTCAGAATCTCCAAGTGGCCTTGACATCTAAGCAACAGAGCCTGGAAACCGCAATGTCCTTCGTGGCCAGGAACACATTTAAACGCGTGAGGAGTGGATTTCTGATGAGAAAAGTGGCCGTTTTCTTCAGCAATAAGCCCACGAGAGCATCGCCTCAGCTCCGAGAGGCCGTACTCAAGCTTTCTGATGCAGGGATCACGCCCTTGTTCCTTACAAGCCAGGAGGACCGACAGCTCATCAATGCTCTGCAGGTCTGGGCTCTGTGCTTTGGTCCCCCTCCCCCCTTATTCCTGAGAAGGCTTTCTGGAATGCATGTTCTCCACCGAGGATTCATGGTCTATGTCTTCTAAAGGGTCCTAGTGTGGTTGGGCCAATTGAGACCTCTTGTGGGCTGTCTAGAGCAGCCTATGGCTTCAGAATTGGACCAATCAACAACCAGGGGACTGTAACTTACTCCCTCCAGGTCCCGTCATACATGCTAATAGTTCTGGCTGGGTAGCAAGGCTCTGTGTCCTTACCGAGCAAGTAGAGGGTGTTGGTGTGGGTGAATTCTGTCACTCAGTGGAGTGGGATAGTTCTGGCTCCTCCTCAAATGTCTCGATTTGAGTTTCAGATGACCCTGTCTTGGGCATTTGCTTCCTACAACGTGTTCTAAGCTTTGTACTTTCACTTCCACCCAATGGATAAGAAGATCTTGGTATTAGTTAGGACCCCAAGTGTGGAGAAGCTGCTGGACCACCAGACTCTGAGATCCATGCACTGGATATAGCTCGCTCCACTCTGTTCTGGAGGAGACTCTCCCAGATCTGGTCATGGGGGGCGGGGCTTAAAGCCTCTCAGGGAGGTCTTCAAAATACGAGTGGCCTCAAGATCTGTCCCACTGTGAAATCCTTTCCTTAACTAGGCCCCTAGGGCAGCCTATGGAGAAGACACACACTCTCCTCACTTGGGTGTTTAATTGTTAAATGACCAGCAGTGTCTATTCAGAACCACTTCTAGTGACACTAGTCAAGACTCATGGATAATAGAGATGAAGGACTGGAGTCCCTCACCAGAATTAGGTGTCCTTAGTCCTCACTGCCACCTGCCTTATAGGCATGCCACATTACCCCTCTCTGTGCCTTGGGTTTCTTTTTTGGGAGGTGAGGCTGGGTGACATGGAATCTTGTGCCTTACCAGTTGGGATCACCGCTTTCTGTGTCAGCAAGCTAAGGTTCCCTCAGGGCCACCATCCCTCAGTGTTTATTCTGCCAAACTAGGCTGGTTTGAGGTCAGACACTGGGTTTGGAGTTCAACACTAAACTTGGGCTCCTGGCCATGAGTTCTTACAAGCGAACATTTTTGTTCATCTTACTTTGTGTGGGCTGAGTGACTTAGAAGCATATAAGAGTATTACACTTTCCATGGATCAACAGGGATCCCCTCACTCATTCACATCTGTGACTCATTACACGGATGCTACATGCCCATGGCTAGGATGGGCAGGACCTTCTCATCTCCTAGGAGTGATGTTCTTGGTTGCCTTGTCACTGTCTAAACTGGAGGAAACTGGGAAAGGATGGATCAGTGTTTGCTAGCTTCTGCCCCTGCTAAAACCACCACTATAATATTTTATCCCCCACTGTTTATTAATGCCTAATTAACCATCTAAGTACCCAGAGTCCAAATGAAAGGGCGCTGTGCCGGGGGGGGGGGTATCTCATTGGTTGTGTCCTGTCCCTACTCCCTGTTTGCATAATGACTCCCCATGTGTGTGTCCACCCCAACATCTCCCCTTGTTTAAACCAGATCAATAACACAGCAGTGGGACACGCCCTGGTTCTGCCTGCAAGGGGGGACCTCACAGACTTCCTGAAGAATGTCCTCACCTGCCATGTTTGCTTGGGTAAGCTGTCCGTATGGGCCTGGGGGTCTGTCCAGCCACTAACATTATGACTACAGAGGAACGTTTGAATGAGGAGTGACCATGATGAGCTTAGTTCAGTTAAGACTCAAGGCTCGTTATATTTACCAATGTAAAGGCCATGCAAGGATGTTCTCATCTTGGAATCTAGAGCCTACGTGTTTGGCTCAAAAGCATTTTTAGAACATGTTTCTTTAAGGAATAGCAAGTGACAGGAGTGTTTTAGCTTCACGGAGCATGACTTTAAGTCATTGACAAGTTTCATTTAGTGAAATGAGGGGACAGAAACTGAGATCTGGCCACAGTTAGGGCAGTGAGGCATAGTCTTAGTATGTATCCCAGGCTGCCTCAACCTGGCAATCTCCTGCATCAGCCTCCCCAGTGCCAGGATTGTAGGTGTGTGTGCCATCCTTCCCAGCAAAGTTTCTGTCTCATGTGATGATAGTGGTACCTGACTCCCAGAAGGTGGGGATGCTGAGGGAACCACAAGATAATAGGCCACTATACTTTTTTTCTAGACATTTGCAATATCGACCCATCCTGTGGATTTGGCAGCTGGAGGCCTTCCTTCAGGGACCGGAGGGCAGCGGGTAGTGATGTGGACATAGACCTGGCTTTCATCTTGGATAGCTCAGAGGCTACCACTCTATTCCAGTTCAATGAGATGAAGAAGTACATAGGCTATGTGGTCAGGCAGCTGGACCTGAGTCCAGACCCTAAAGCCTCCCAGCACTTTGCCAGAGTGGCTGTCGTGCAGCAGGCCACCTATGAGTCCATGGACAATGCTAGTGTTCCCCCTGTGAAGGTGGAATTCTCACTGACAGACTACGGCACCAAGGAAAAGCTGCTGGACTTCCTTAGCAGGAGGATGACCCAATTGCAGGGAACCATGGCTCTGGGCAATGCTATTGAATACACCATAGAGAACGTCTTTGAAAGTGCACCAAACCCACGGGACCTCAAAATCGTGGTGCTGATGCTGACGGGTGATATGCAGAGGCAGCAGCTGGAGGAGGCCCAGAGAGCCATCCTGCAGGCCAAGTGCAAAGGGTACTTCTTCGTGGTTCTGGGCATTGGCAGGAAGGTAAATGTCAAGGAGGTGTACAGCTTCGCCAGTGAGCCCAACGATGTCTTCTTCAAGCTTGTGGACAAATCAACTGAGCTCAACGAGGAGCCTCTGATGCGCTTTGGGAGACTGCTCCCGTCCTTTGTCAACAGTAAGTCCTATGCCACACATAGTATATTCTGGTCCATATTGTGGTCATAAAGCTGGGAGAACAGTCACAGAAAACACATATACACATCTATGTGCTGATGTGACCTTGTTCATTCACGCACCAAGTACGTATATTAATACAATATAAATATATAATACAACATATAATATAGCTATTATATAGTCTATTAATACAATATAAATGTTTAATATATACTCATTCAACACCATATATACATATATGTATATATATACATACACACATACATTACATATATGTGTTTGTGTGTGTGTGTGTGTGTGTGTGTGAGAAAGAGAGACGACCCTGTGCCTTGAGTTAGGAGCTAGAGTCAACAGGGCATACATAGGCCACACCTTTTGTCTCCTTGCTTTCTCATTCTGCCCATTTGACTGGTACTTTCTATCCATCCATGAGACATTGATGGTGTTCCAAAGGGTTCACAACTAGTTTACAAATGTATCAAACACACCTTGACTATGCATGACCCAGTATGCTGGTGTGCCAGAGGAAGTCTATCCTGCTAGGGGGATTGAGGGAAACTTCTAGAAGGGGTTGCGTTGCTTTGGGATTTGCTGTCAGACCTATGTTTGCCTCTGGGTGGGACACACACCCCTATCTCGTTCCTTCCTTTGTCATCTCAGTGCCAGCTCTGCATTTGTCTTAAAAGCTAATTCCCAGTAGTCCCCACCTTTGAACACTGGACTTAGGGTGTCAGTTATGTGGCTTATGCGTCATTTGTCTCTTTGGTGTCTGGAGACTGCATCCTCCATAGGAACAAACAGTTCATTGTGTTTGCCAGGGCATGGTATGGTTCCCAGCAAATCAGCACAGGTCACAAATCAAATGAATGAGGGCGGTCTATAAAACATAAGAAATCATGCCCATGCTGAATATTCCCCACTGAAGAGGAAGCTGAGCCCCTTGAACAACATCCTGTTCACATTGTAAAGACCCACCTCATAAAACAGTCCAGGAAAGAAGAGTGCACCCCACAAAACGTTCAGAGAACACTAACATAAATGGATTATAATTCGATGTTCATGTCTGGAACCTGTTATTCTTTCTACTTAAAGTTTCGTTGATTCTGTTCTACTTTCTCCCATTGAGGACATATTGTCTTTAAACGGAGTCACCTAAGTAGTGGTGTACCCAACTCATCAACACACTAATTTTAATTTCCATATGATCCTCATGAAGTTTGATTTTTTCCCCCCCGTTCTAGGTGAAAATGCGTTTTACCTGCCTCCAGATATCAGGAAACAGTGCGACTGGTTCCAAGGGGACCAACCAGTGAAGAATGGTGTGAAGTTTGGCCACAGACATGTGTAAGTATTGTAATTGTCATACCAAATGGCCATAGCACTAGAGAGGTTGTAGGGCAGAATTTCTCCAACCAATCCCAAGCTTCATGGAGACACTGAAGCAGACAATATGGCTTCCCTAAAGTAATGTGAATTCTTACGCATGCTTTTGTATTGGTTAGTTTCTGCCGCATAACGAAGCACCCAGGACTCAGAGATTTAAAACAAGAGTAGTTTTCAGTCCTGTGGGTTAGAAATTTCTGACTGGGTTCAGCTGGGTGCTTTTTCTTCCTTTTTTTTCCCCCTAATGGCCTCCTTTATGTTGATGACCATATGTTTCTTTGCTATGGACAGGCTGGTCTAGCTTTGTCTTAGATGGGAAGGTTCATCTCTGCTCCACAGAACCTCTCATCTTCCAGTGGTCTAGCCTGGGCTTGTTCACAAGAAAAAGGACTAAGTATAGGGTTTCTTGAGACCTAAGCCCATCCTAGAACGCTGTTGCTTTAATCCACATTTTATGGGTCAATATGCTCCGAGGCTAGCCTAGATTCAAGTGTGGCGAGTGTGAACTGAGTTGAGGGTCTGCTGTATTGCATTACACAACCCTCTGCCTCCTCTTCTGCCTCCCCCACTCTCCCTCTCCTTTCCTTTTGACCTTTTTTAGACATGGTCTTACTGTGTCGTCTATGCCGGCCTGGAGATCTCACTTTGTCGCCCAGGCTGATCTCAAACTCATAGCAATTCTCCTGTCTCATCTTTCCAGTGTTCCAGGAGTACAAGTGTGAGCTACCTCCCCTAATGAGGAGATACTTTATATGTGAACAAATAGTACTGGTTTCGACATTCATGACTCAGTTAGCTGTTTAAATTAGAACATTGTTAGACATTTTCCTCTCTCCCTTTTGCTTTCCATCTTTTCTTATCAGTTGGAAATAGCATAGCCCATTTATTTATAATTGATGTAATTGTTTTGAATAATTCTATTTTAATATGCTGTTCAATATTTTCTTAGTGGTAGATTCTAAAAGTAAGAAATAGTACATGCAATGCTACATAAAATCTACCGACGAGTACCTGGATGTTGCTAAAACCACAAATTTCCTATTTATCATAAGGGTTATGACTCTCTATTTCACATAACATGCAAAAGTATGGGTACAGGTAATGCTTGATTTGTTTTTTAACAGAAACACTCCGTATAATGTTAATTCAAGTCTTACGCCCAAAGTTGTGACCACAATGAAGCCTGTGACAACAACCAAACCAACAGCAATTGTGAATCTGCCAGCTGCTAAGCCAGCACCAGCTAGGCCAGCCCCTGCTCAGCCAGCAACCCCTGCTAAGCCAGCCCCTGCTCAGCCAGCAACCCCTGTTAAACCAGCCCCTGCTAAACCAGTAGCCCCTGCTAAATCAGTCCCTGCTCAGTCAGCATCCCCTGCTCAGCCAGCAACCCCTGTTAAACCAGCCCCTGCTAAACCAGCACCTCCTCCTGCTAAGCCAGCCCCTGCTCAGCCAGCAACCCCTGCTAAGCCAGCCCCTGCTCAGCCAGCAACCCCTGCTAAGCCAGCCCCTGCTCAGCCAGCAACCCCTGCTAAACCAGCTCCTGCTCAGCCAGCAACCCCTGCTAAGCCAGCTCATGCTCAACCAATGCATACTCAGCCAGCCCCAGCTCAGCCTGTCCTGGCTAAACCAGCCGCTGTGAAGCCAGTCTCTGCCAACAAGCATGTGGGAGCCAAACCCGTGGCCACAAACACAGCCACAGTCAGACCTGCGGCAGCGGCGAAGCCAGCAGCAGCAAAGCCCGCAGCAGCCAGACCCGTTGCTGCTGCTTCAAGGACAATTGCTACTAAGCCAGAGACCTCCAGGCCACAGGCCAAACCAGCTGCCACCAAGCCAGCCACTACTAAGCCCATGGGTAAGAAAAGCTGACTAGAGAGCCATCTTTGATGCATGTGTTTACCATTCTGAGGCTATGGCCCTGGAAGCCGGTATACAGGGTAGGTTGCTGATCCACAGTGGGACTAGCTGATGACAGACTGTAGAAGATGCTAGCTGTGACTGAGGATTGTCTGCACATCGCTTTTGCTTTTTCTCTGTATCGCGAAGCAGCTTTTCCTCTTACGACCTCTCAAGGCTGCTGGGGTCCTGATGAAGGCAACGCCTTCCCTTACTACCAATCCTGCTTCCTCGGGTGTAGTTTCCCTGCCGTAGATGTCCTGTGTCCCTGGCTTTTACAGCATTTTTTTTCCTTCTTCCATAATGTTCCCTGAGCCTTAGCTGTAGAGGTTGTGCTGTAGATGTATTAGTTAGCGCTGGGTACCCCACTATCAGTTGGTCTCCATCTCTTCCGAAAAAGAAGCATCTTTGATGAGGGGGTGATAGCTGTACTTACCTGTGGGTATAAAGATAAGCATTTAGAATGCAGCTAGGAATCACACTGGCTTAGGAACACAGCAGTAGTAAGCTCTGCTCTGGGTCCCATGGCCTCACCACCCGTGGGTCATGGGTCAGGAGTCTGTCCAACTTTTTGACATTGCCACGTGACACGGTCATGGCCTAAGTTCAAGCTTGAGAACTCCGTAATCGAGTTACACAGGAAACGTTTTGTAATATTTTATGTAAATTTATGATTTTGTGTGGGGCCACATTCATAGCTGTCCTTCCTTCTTTTGTTCCTTCTCTTCCTTCTTTTCCTTCCCTTCCCTTCTCTTCCCTTCCCTTCCCCTTCCTTCTCTTCCCCTTCCTTCCCTCCCTCCTCCCTCCTCCCTCCCTCCCTCCCTCCCTCCCTCCCTTTTTTCTCCCTCCCTTGTTTCTTTCTCTCTTTCTTTCTGGAACCAAACCTTCCCCCTTGTAATATGACTTGGAAAGATCTAAGCTGGAGCCATGATAATCACTCCGTTCCTTCCAATATGGATGCCGACAGAAAGGGGTCCCACACTGAGCTCTGTGTCAGTACCGGGGGTTTGTTCAGTAAAGTGAGAGATTGCACCTCAGAAACTCAATTGTTCCTCAGAGGCTGACACGCATGCTCGTTCTGACCCAAGGAAAGCACATCCCTCAGGCTGTTAGCGATGGATGGCTGAGTTAAGGAGACCCAGGGAGGATCATTGTTTCCTTTCTTTCAAAGAGGTAGGAAGAGTCTACAGAATGCCATAAGCTACAAAAGAAGAGGAGCCTAGAATATATATGCTCTCAAAGCAGTGGAAACTATCTTCATTTTATGAGCAGAGAGAGAGCTGAGACCTCCTGACAACCAGTTCTTGCCATAGCCTAAAACATCCTGATTTTCCATGGCTTGGAATCCCAGGATGGGTTTCAAACTGCACACCTAACTTCCTGCTATCATGCTGGAAGTTAGTATCTAAAGTATCATCTTACCAAGTGATTTTTGATAGAAAAATCAAAGTAGTTATTTATGTGCTTTATTGATAAAGAAGTGGGGGGAGCAGCTTTGTTACTGTGCAGTGACATGCCATGCAGGCTGATGGAGGATTTGATTGATAAATGGGACATTGGTTCCCTTTCTTGGCAAGCTTTGGGATGGCTGTCCGCTGACATCTTCCAGACCTCTTCTGAAGCTCCCATGTGTCCGTGTGAAGTGTTCCGTGTCATGAGGAGTTTTACTTTTTAACCTTGCCCTCTGCTCTGCTCTTTCAGCGAGAGTGTTTCGAGAAGTGCAGGTCTCTGAAGTCTCGGAGAACAGCGCCAGACTCCACTGGGAGCGGCCCGAGCCCTCTAGTTCCTATTTTTATGACCTCACTGTAACCTCGGCCCATGACCAGTCCTTGGTTCTGAGACAAAACCTCACTGTCACTGACCGTGTCGTCAGTGGCCTGCTGCCTGGACAGATGTATCATGTGGCTGTGGTCGCCTACCTGCAGTCCCAGGTCAGAACCATCTACCAAGGAAGTTTCAACACAAGTAAGTGCACGGCTCATTTGGGAGCACTTAATTCTTGATTTTCACATGGCATGTCAATTAGGATGTAAAACAATGAATGCTGTACTGAGTCTATTCTGAAGCACTAACCCAATTAAAGAGTAAAATCTGGGCCAGGTGATGGTAGCACACACCTTTAATCCCAGCACTCAGGAGGCAGAGGCAGGTGGATCAAGACCAGCCTGGTCTACATGAGCTAGTTCCATGACAGGCACCAAAAAATAAAATAAAATAAAATAAAATAAAATAAAATAAAATAAAATAAAATGCAAACCCTGTCCATCCTGGGTACTTAGGTTGCACCCTGCAAGTCTAAAACACAGCAGCCACATGGAAGATGGAGCCCCTATACAATGTTCTTATCCTTGGCTTCTGGGATAATTTATGGGGGAGACCAGATTTGCTCTGCCTTAGCCCATCCCACCCAGGGCAGCTCCTAGGGAAATGGGGCTTGAATCCTAGCTGTGGAGATGTTGGGGTTTCTGTTGACACTACCTGTCCCTTTTTCTAAGTTCAGTGAATGGAAGCGAATCCTTAGGGAGCCGGGGAGGAGTTTAAGAACTCTCGATGTGTGGAGAGTCATGAGGTGTCTGACTCGAGGGTCTGACACCAGATGGTCTGCCAGTCTCTCCCTCCCTGGTCCTACACACCCATACTCAGCTGGCTTGTACACTTTACTCAGGCCTTTTCTCTCTTTCCTTTTCAGTAATTTTCTATTATTACTATTATTATTATTATTATTATTACTATTACTACTACTACTACTACTACTACTACTACTACTATTGATAGGTCTCCACATTGTTTAGGCTGTCCTGGAACCCTTGGGTTCAAATGATCTTCCTACTTCACTTCTCAAGTGGCCGGAACTTACACCATGTCCACATCACCATGTTCTTTATTTCCAGCCCTTCTGAACCACTCGGGACCATACGTCTCTTCTTTCCGAGTCATTCTGGATTCTCATCCCTCTATTCTTGACCCCTCTGCTCAAGGATGTGGGCGGAGCATCTCCTTAGTTCAGCATGCTTCAGATGGTGGAATCATTCTTGAAGAAATGAATTCCCACCAGTAGCCCCAGGCTAGGGAGTCTCCAACTCCAGGGCACCATTCTTCTGGGTCAGGGGATCCCTTCACCTGCTTTGAAACAGGTGCATTTAACATGTATATCACAACATCTGTAGTGAGTACAGACTTCTGTGTTCTGACAACACCCCATTACCTAAGAGATTAATTGTCTGGAAAGGCAAGTGTACATCTGTGGCTTAGCATTCCCCAGTGCTTTTAGTTTCTATGTCAACTACTAGTTGTCTGCTTTTCTTTTCCTTATAGAGAAAGCCCAGCCAGTGCGACCAGCGTCTAGTTCAACCATCAATCTAATGGTGAACACGGAACCATTGTTTCTCACTAAAACAGGTGAGTCATGGCAATAATAGGCTCACTGATGGATCTCAGGAAGTATTCGCCCAGGCATTGTGAATCTTTTGAAAGTGAGGCCACCTGCCTGAGACTAATTCGCATGACTTCCATGGGGTAAGTTCCAAGGAGGCTCTTGGTGCTGAGTTCATCTCATTCTGCAAACTGCCTGACTCAAATGCAGAGAGCCATGTTTGTCACCATACTTTGGAGGGAGCTGGAGGGAGCTGCTTCTGAGCCCGTGGGTAGCATGCTTGTCTCTATTAGTCACTTCCTCTCTCGGTTTAAGATTGAGACTAGGGTTGACTTTGTGGTCTGCAGTGCTGCAAAGAATAGGGTTTCACTCACTCATTGAATTACCTATAAGAAACTGCTTAGGAAACACCAGACAACCAGATTAGACCCCACAGAACACGAGAATTCGGATGTGTTTCCAGTTCCCGAAACACCACATTCTGGCTTGGTCTTGTAGACCGCTCTTTTGGGTGCCAGAGTGTGTCTGTTAGTGACAGGCATGACTTATGTCCTTGGAATATGAGTCTAAGAACCAGTAGCCCCCTATATTAGTTAATGTTCTGTTGCTGTGATAAGACACAATGACGAAGGCAACTTATGGAAGAGAGAGTTTGTTTGGGGCTTACAGTTTCAGAGGAATAAGGGTCTATTCATGATGGTGGAGCAGAGGTAGCAGGCTACAAGCAGCCAGAGTAGCAGAGAGCCCATCTCCTGGTCCACAAGCTAAGAACTCATTGGGGGTGGTGAGAGGATTTTAAAGCCTCAAAGTCTACCCAGGACACACTTCTTCCAACAAAACCACACTTCCTAATTCTTCTCAAACTGTTCTGTCTTAGGTAAGGTTACTGTTGCTATGATGAAACACCATGACCAAAAACAACTTAGGGAGGAAAAAGTTTATTGGCTTACATTTACAGATACTGTTCATCATCAAAGGAACTCAGGGCAGGAACCTAGAGGCAGGTGCTGATGCAGAGACCACAGAGGGGTGCTACTTACTGGCTTGCTCCCCATGGCTTGCTCAACTTGTTTTCTTATAGAACCCAGGACCACTAGCCCAGGGATGGCACCATCAATCACTAATTAAGAAATTAATTGCCTACAACCTGATCTTATGGAGAAATTTTCTTAATTGAGGTTCACTCCTCTCAAATGACTTTAGCTCTTGCCAAATTGTCATAAACTAGCCAGCATAGGGGACCAAATGTTCAAACACACGAGCCAATGGGAGTCATTCTCATGCAAACTACCATGCTCAATTAGCAGAGCAGAGGCTTGGCTCATCTCCTTAGCGTTGAGGAAGTGATTACTGCAGTATTCAATATATTTGACTTAGGATGGGTCGCCAAAGAAGCCAGCACTTACAGGACTCAGAATTCCGCAAGAACTTAGATGCGGTGCTGTTTCATAGTCCTCAGAGTGCAAGCTTCTGTCAGCGTGGAGATGGTGTGGTACTTTCTGGCCCATCAGGAGGAATGGAATGCCTCTCACTGTGTCCTTTTTCTGTGAGTCATCCTCTGTAAGAAGCATTTGCAGTTGCAGCGACACTGAAGAGCCACCACAGTCTTAAGATGCTTCTGTCTTCTGCCTCGCTCACAGTCTATTCCGGTGTATACTTAGAAGGTCCCAATAAGAAGACTGACCTCAAATAGAAGCCACATTTCTGTAGCTGGGCTCTTCCAGATTTCCCTTCAAGATACTGGTTACGGAGCAGTGAGATGACGGAGTGGGTGCAGCACTTGCAATGCAAGCTGGACAACCTGATTTTGATCCCCCCTAGAATCCATATAGACGTGGAAGTAGGGAACCTACTCTCTATTTTTCTTTGACTTTCATACTCACACTGTAGCATACCCTTCTCTCCTATCATGCGTGCACACACGCACGCACACACGCACACACACACACACACAGTAATAGTAATAATAAAATTTAGGAAGAAAAAATAAAAAAAAAACAGTTGAAGAAGACCTAGTATACACACACTTCAAAGGCACAGAAAACTGCGAGTTCCATTTACTAGTGTTTGCCTCTTTGGCAGTGGAAAATACAAAATCTCTAGCAAATTCTTGTTTTATGGAGAAAAAAAATGGCGTAGAGGAACTCCTAGATAGCAAGATTCAGGGATGGTTTTGTTTCCTTTATGTGTATCTCAGAAGGATAAGACTGGATAAACAGTGTTTAGTTAGTGTAAACAGCATAATCTTGAAACACGAATCTGGGTCAGGCTGTTCTGTGTTTCAGTGTGGAGTTGCTGCTTTCAGATTTAGGGAGGCATTTTCCAGCCAGACAGGCAGCACTATGTGAAAAAGAGATGATGCTGGTTTTGCTTTTTAATGGAGCCCACGACTCTGTCAAGGTTACAGAGCATCTGTCAGAGGTGAATCTAAAATCTGTCTCCTTCCCACTGCTGGGCCTGGAGCACCCAGCCTGAGGCTGTAGGTGAATGTCTGTGGCTTGTCACAGCCTCAAGAGGGGAGGGGACTCTGACTCCACCCTCCGTCTGAGGTCTGTCGCTTTGGTAGAGGCCTATCCTCTGTCAGACCTAGCCTGAAGACGAAAGTTGATTCTGCTGGCAGACCTAGGGTGCCATCCATTGCTTGCTAATTTCAAGATTCTAGATTTTGAAATATCACATTTGAAATGCTTAAAATATGTGTTTCTAAAACCAAGCAAGACAAACTTTCCTTAAGCCCCCCCCCCCCACTCCACCTTTTATTTTCTTCGGCTCTTAAATATTACAATGCAGCCACTTTACAGTAGTCTGGTCGCTGCCTGTTAAACAGGGCCCTTAGCAACAGCTGAACAATTGCTTTGGTTTTATCTCACTTGGGAAGGCAGGGAGAGGTTGAGTGTGCGGACGCTGATTGACAACCACGAGCTTGTTACTGCAAGGACTGTGCATTGGATGTTAATTTTGGTTTTAGAACTTTCTTAGTAACTTTTTTTTTCTCATCTCACTTGTGGCTGGGGAAGCCTTGGGGTGAATTCTTTCTTTGCATCTTGCAGTTTAAAGTGAAAATTTCTAACCAAAGCAAGTCTAACTAAGAGCATTGATTTTTTTTTCTCTATTACCGAATGAAATGCATATCAATAGCTTAATCATTCTTGTGGAAAGAAAGTGTCAGTGCCAAAGCTAGCCAAAAAACCTCGTCATGTGTTTGGTGTCCATTGTCACTTATCTGGAAAATGACCAGGCTGTAGAGCTGACGGCATTTTATCAGAGGAGGTAGGACTGGGTCGATTGCACAACTCCAAATGAATGGTTGGCCCATGCTTGCCAAAATTTTATTGTTGTATCGATTCTAAGATACACATTTTTTTCTCATAGTATCACTTCTGACACCAAAATATGACTCACAGTTGGTGCATGCTGTGATTTATTTATTTATTTATTTTGGCAGTTTGTTTTGGTAGGATAGAAAGTAATTTAATATGGAAATACACCATTTGGTTAGCTATATTCCACTATAGATAAATTCTCCCTCCCTCCTTCTCTCTCTCTCCATCCATCTATCTTTTGTCTATCACTGATTGACATAAGATAGTGCAATGGAGGGAAATTTATGTCAATAACAATTTAAAGAGCTAAACTCTGCAACTTGAGAGAAATAGGTAAAAAAAAATTGCTTGCTTTCATTGGCTGTCCTTAAGGCTGGTGATCTCTTGGGGAGAAGGCCGCTTAACTGGTTACAGTGTTTGACTTATTAACCCTGAAAGGAAGAGTCCAAAATTTAGCCACAACCACACTGAAAACTGAAGTGAAACATTAACCCTCAATTGTAGGCATGGGTTTCTGGCTTCAGAAACTTACATCTGCCTTGGAAGATTGGCAGAATCTTGTATCAACACATCAACACTGCTGGTACCCAAGGTGATCAATTTGTGTTCTTAAAACCAGGAACTGCTGAGAAACACATTTCCAGTTATATTTTGACTACTTTTGACTGAGTCCTCTTGATTTTGCTCAAGGAAGCGCTTACTACAGCAATCACATTCTGGTTTGCACAGGGTTAAATGGAGGTGGCCCTCTGTGGGGAGAGCAGCATGTCAGGCTGGTAGCTGGCACACACACACACAAACACACACACACACACGCACACAGACACACACCACACACACATACACACACACGTTATCTGCTCCCAGGGCTTTTGCTGAAAGCAGGCTTTGACTTCCAGACCTTTGGATTAAAGCACTTTATATGCGCACATCATTCCCCAGCAAACTCCAGAGTTTGCCAGAAAGTTCTGAAAACAGAAACCTCGCGGCTCTTACACTGTAAACTCACCTCTGTAGGCATACAGAGGACCTGGCCTTCCTTTGCAGCTGGGTACAGCTCAAGTATACATTCAAAACATGCACTTCCCTAGCTGGAGGGAAAATTAATTCCTGTTCCCTTTTAGCCTTGCCTTGGGGCATTTCTGCTTTGGCAAGGAGTTTCATCTCCATGTTAGTTTTATGTGAGAGGCTGGGAAGATACTTGGCTACACATGTGTGTGTACACATACCTGTCATAAAGAACATCTGTTGAGAGCCCAGAGAGGAGGTCCAGCGGTTAAAGGTGGTTATTGCTCTTACAGAAGTTCAGAGTTCAGTCGGTTCCCAGTACCCATGTCAGGCTGCTCACAACTGCCTGTGGCTCCAGTTTCAGGGGATCTGATGTAGCACACAGACACACAAGTAATAAAGTAAAAATATTGTTTTAAAAGAGTGCCCACTTACACTCTATCTAAACTTTCAATCTACTTTCTTTGTGAAATGTGCAGCTTTACTTTTGAAGTACATTCTAACGGAATTTCATGCCATTTTACCAAGGAGTAGAAAAGTCCATGGTCTGAGAATTCAGTTCTTCTCTGGGCACTGAAGATAGAGCGAACTAAGAAGCAAATGGCTTGGAGAGTGAAATGTGTGTGTGGGGGGGGTGGAGTTAGTTATTTTATTGTTGCTACTCAGTGTTGGCTCATAGGAGATTCTTGATGTGGTTTTATTTATTCTTTGCAAACCCGAGAGTGACTCTTCTGTCAGTCAGTGCAAGAGTGGGGAAACTGAGGCTTGGGGAGATTGCAGCCTTCCCGCCATGAAACCCTTCTCTACTGTAGCCCTGAGATCCTCCCGTAGGCTCTGACATGGACTCTGGAGGCTGAGTTGTTGGCACGGTCTGACTGGCGCTCCTTTCTCTCCTTGATACTCTAGATATTTGTAAGCTGCCCAAAGATGGTGGGACTTGTGGCGACTTTAAGTTGCTATGGCACTATGACATGAACGAGAAAGGTTGCAAGAGGTTCTGGTATGGAGGTTGCGGGGGCAACGAGAACAGATTCAAGACCCAGGAAGAATGTGAGAAGATGTGCAGTCCCGGTAAGTGGCCCTTCCCTTGGGTTTCATCTTTCTCTCGTGTGGGAAGAGGTCTGGGTTAGCAACCTCACCACTGGGAAATATTTGAATTATAATGATTGTGGAAAACCTGAACAAAGTTAAATTGTATCCTCAGATAGAATGTGCCAATGGGAAACACTAAAAAGAGATACAATTTTTAATTTTACACACACACAAAGCCACACAAAATTGGTTATTTTAATGATTGATTTGTTTCCTGGAAGCACATGTGTATCTTTGGCAGTTAGGAACCACAGAGCCAAGTATATCAGAAACGCTACCATGTCCTTGTCTCTTTAGAAATATCACACTGTCACACTGTACATGATTGTTAGAATAGAATAATGACCAGTAACAGAAAACTAATGATAAACATTCATGTATTCATTTTAAACTAATTTTACTTCCTATAAACCATAATGTTGACTCTGGGACCATTTAGTCTTTCCATCACAGTGGGAAATTTTGTAAGCAATGGCCCAGCGCCTGAGGTCAGAGTGGGGAGAGGGCTAGTGCACAAAGTGGGGGTGAGGCTGGGCTCCTTCAGGGTGGGCTCTGATTTCAGACCTGAAGCTGCGAAGGTCCCAGAATCCAGTGAGGAAGGCCGGAGGCTGTGGGGTCGTTGCCACGATAAACACAACATTTTTTATGTCTAGTGATGACCTCTCTTCTCTTTCTTCTCTCTCCATCTCTTGCCTCATTTTTCTCTTCCTCCTTCCACACTCAATACGTTCCACGCCCAGATTTATCAGCCTGACCGGAACCCAAGCATGGCCTTCCGGCAACACGTACCTCTGGGAGAAGAAGGAGGCGGCCATTTCCAAATCATTTTTTATAGAAGCTCTGGGTAGATGCCCCAGCACGGTGCCTTTTCCTGCTTTGATTGACACTCAACCTCGGGAGGAAAGCCTCTGCACGTGACCTGTCGATATGGTGCTAAACGTGTCTGTGGACCCTGCTCTCCGTCTCCAGGCAGTTCTACCGTATACTTGGACCATTATGTAACAGCTAGCCACTGCTGGTGTTTATGTGAACGTTCCTATAAACTCGAATTCCAGCTGGAGTTTCTTTGGATGCCTGTGCCAGGCAAACACGATGTCTAGAACATAGTCTCAATGTCACAGCTACTCTGTACATTTCTGCTTGGTTCATGTTCCTGTATTTGCATGACTTAGATGGAGAAGCAAGAGTCTAACCTTTTCCTGGCCCTAGTTTCCTGGATTAGACGTTAAGCAACTTCCTTCGTCTAAAGTTCTCTGAAAAATGATCTAATTAGAAGAAAGTAGATCCCCTTCATCTTTGTGCACTGTTGGGACAAATGCCTCGATTAAAGAATTCGAAGAAAGTCGTAATAGAGAATATTTTTGCCATTCCCTTAATGTGGGTTCTTTTTTTTTTTTTAATTGTTGTTGTCTTGGAGTTTGGAGGTGGGATTTAATGTTGAAAATTTTAGGAAATTTATACAAAGAAACTTTTTAATAAAGTATATTGAATGTGTCATGGGTTTTGTGGTCTTGGTTTTCTTGTTTCTAAATTGCTCACTGTCAAGATTTCCCCAAGGCCAAGGATTTTTGGCTCAGGCCCAGCCTCTGGTTTTACTGGAGGGGACAGGAGACCCTATGGGACAATGTTCCAGGAGGTCATGGAGTTGGAGCACAAGATCCAGGTGCACACTGTTTATTAGAGCCAAGCCAGGTATACCAGGTATACCAAACTGATATTTTTTTCAATTTAGAGACAGCATTTTTCTGTGTAACCCTGACTGTCCAGGAACTCATTCTGCAGAGTGGACTTGAACTCACAGAGATCTACCTGCCTTTGCCTTCTGATTGCTAGGATTAAAGGTGTGTGCTACCACACCCAGTTTGTACTCTTGGTCTTTCTGGTGTACCCTGAACTCAGGTAGACTCAAGGGAGGACTGATGCTCACACCGTCCTCTAACTTCTGATGGACCCAGAACCTCAGCTTCTGATCGCTTCATAGTGATTTTCTTTTCTTTTTCTTTTTTTACCTACCTAACAACAGCTGAGAGAGATGGTTCCCTTTGATTCCTCGGCTTCCCTGGGATCTCTAAGTCAAAATATACCTTGTTGTTGATATTTTTCCCTTTTTAACAACCTTTTCCCCTTTTCTTCAGAAATCTCTCTCTCTTTCTCAGGGCTAGAGAAATGGCTCAGTGGTTAAGAGCACATGGATGCTAACAACTGCCTGTAACTCCAATTTCGGGGATTCCAATGCCCTTTTTTGACCTCTGGTGGTATCAAGCATACACATACTGCATAAACATACATGCAGGCAAAATACCCATAAAATAAAATGATGCAGTCTCCCACCCATCCCCACTCTGCATGCACATACACTTGGTGTTCTCTCTCTCTCTCTCTCTCTCTCTCTCTCTCTCTCTCTCTCTCTCTCTCTCCATCATCAACAATAACACTGCAAGAAGATACACTTTCAGAGGGCACACAACTTATGATGGTTACTGAAACCATCACCACTGAGTCTTAAAACTGGGATCTCCTATCCATTTTGGAGATTAAATCTCAGACCCTAGATGAACTCTTTGTGTCTTAGCCTTCTTCAGGCTCCACTCCCCAGGATAAGCTCAAACTCCTGACTCTGGGTGGAACTTGAGTGGCAAATCTATGCCCTGACCTCCCAGTCTCCCCTCTGTGTTCTCCAGGCACGTAGAGCCCTGGTGGACTACTTCCTGGATTCTAGAGGGGAGGTATGAGCTGGTGTCTGCCAGTTGCTATTCTTCTTGGCTCATGTCTGTGGCAGGTTTCCCCTACCAATTAACTCCCTTGTGAAGCATATATTGGTTCCCTGGAGGACTCTTGGTTGTCTGGCTTGAGGGACAAACTTCCTTTTCTTCCCTGCATCCCTGTGTAAGGCAATGCCATCACTCACAGGCTCTTGATGCTAGGATTCGTTATCAGACAGGTCACCCTCTGGTGGAGCATAAGAAAGTCAGTGTAAGTCCATGACTTTCCAGGGTTACTCTGTCTATTGAAAACTTGCATGGTGTTGCCACAGAAACCAGCATCCTGTCTTTTTGCTCAGTCACCATAACATCCTTTGTGAACATACAAAGGCTGGACTTGTGGTCAGTGGAGAGTGGAGTCCATCCTGTGACTCAGGGTGGGGAAGGAATGGCTCATATGCCTGTCTATACAACTTTGAGTGTCCCCTTAAGGGACTTGGGGACCTTGGGCTTGAGGAAGGATCAGTTGAATGCCCCTCTTTTCTCCACAGAAGATGACAGTAGCATATATCTCGTTGCAAGAGTTCGTCTTTGTCCTCATGAGACCACTAGGACCTTCTTTCCTGGTCCTCTGCTATCCCACTAGTGACCACCGTGGATTCAGTTAAGTTCTCTGATTTGGAGCATTGGTAACCGATGGTTCTGCCAAAATAGGACTACCAGGCACCCAACCCCAGCCCCAAAAGGGCCCTCAGTAGCAGAGAACTTTGGACCCTCACAATGGGCTGAGCTCTACATCTTCCTTCTTGATTTATGTGACGTGAACCTAAAATGGGTTATACTGACCCAGTGTCCTTTTTGGGGTTCCTTCAGAAGCCACCCCGAGGAGTTAGGTGTGAGTCAGTTCTTAGAGAGTTGAAGGGAGCCACCGAGAAGCTGGGGAGTGGGAAGTGAGGTGGAGGAAAGACCAGGATTAAAAGGTGGTTGTCAGTCACTGCGGGGGCCATGGGTTTGATTCAACAAGGGAAGTTTCAGAACCACTGTGGCTTGTGAACCTTGCAGCCTAGCTGTAGTGTGAAGCTGGTTTTCATGGGTGAGTGTCTGACTGTTCTGAAAGTAAGCCCCCCTGGTTGTTCCTGCTTGTATATCCACTGGCCACCAGGCCTGTGTGTCAAATTCTGGAAAAAATCTGTAGGTACATATGGTGTTTATGGAGCACAGGACAGTGCTTGGACCAAAGGTATGTGGGAAGGACCTTTATATTTCTGACAAACCAGAAGATTCTGTTCCAGGTAAGCTACAAATAGGCTGAGTAGTGTCTATTAATTGGTGTGCCATTTCCTCTTCTTCAGAGAGAAGCCCTCTCTGTTCTTCCTGTCTGCTGTTGCTAGCACACCTCACTCAGATTTGCTCCACAGCACACCTGCCCCATCGCTTGGATTTGGTCCACAGCACACACCTGCCCCATCACTCAGATTTGGTCCACAGCACACCTGCTTCATCACTTGGATGTGGCCCACTGTGTCTGTGTGCTGCTTTTCTGTGCCTGTTCCTGGGCTGTTTAAGGTTGCTAAGAAAAATCACCCCAACCACTTTTCCAGAGTTAGAAGTGCAGATCACAGGGATTCAGGTGGTTGGCTGAGGGGGCCAACCATTCTCATGCTGGGCTTCCCTGCTCCCTGGAGCAGGGGGTATGTGAGTGCCTCCCCACTTTCAAGAAGCTCAGGTACTGTCACAGAAGGATTGATTCAGGCCATGTCCCTACCAGGCAGAACACCCTCTCCTCCTTTAAAACATTCTAGTTTTATCCCATCACTGGGATAAAGACCATCAATGAAGGCAACATTTCTCTCAGGCTCTGTGCGGATGATGATGGATAACTGTGGGGACCATGAGTGGAAAAGGAAGGGGTGGCATCACTAGGCTGTGATGTCATCAGATCTCCATAGGGATCCCTGCAGGGAGGCAGAAGAGAAGGAAGTGTAGGGTCAGAGTTCTTCATGGCGGGAAACTCAAGGCTAAGGATATCAGAGGAGTAACAAGACTGGATAGGTCCATGAGTGGTCTGGGCTACTAAGAGGGGAGGCCACAGGCTCCCTGGGGTGGTAGAAGAAGGCTGGTTTTGCTCACTGAAATGGGATGTATCCAGCAGCTCAGAGAAGCCGATGAACATTGAAGGATGCCCAGGCTGCCATGTATGGGTAGACAAGATGCCAGGACTGCAGGGCAAATCAGCCATGAAACCACTGCAGAAATTCAGGGAAGACCGTACTGACAGTTGATGAAACACATAGTTGTGGCTTCTGGGATCGTTTTGACCCGAAGATGCAGAGTGACATAAGTTCTCACACAGCAAATAGACCATGCCATCTGTGGGGTTGTTTATGCTGGCTAGGACTGGGAACAGTGTGATCTGAGCTGCATGACCCCTCCTGGTCCTCGACTTCTTGCCGTGGCCCACTCTCAAGAACTCTTCTTCATGAGACCGCATGAGCTTTGTGTCTTATCTTGATTTCTGACATGTTCGTGGCACTAGTGTCCCCTCAGTCTCTTTGGGGCAGCTTCTCACTCTACTTGGCAACAATGAGCACCTCGTGTGTGTGTGTGTGTGTGTGTGTGTGTGTGTGTATGTGTGTGTGTGTGCATGTGTGCGTGAGCACATGTGCATGCACACGTGAGTGTGCTTAAGAAAGAGATGTCTACTGGGCTGAGGCACTGAAACCATGGGATGTCCTAGTAGCTCAGTACATACAAGTTGTCCTCATTGGTAGCACTGGAATCTGGCATGACCATTGGTACGTCTCACACACACACACACACACACACACACACACGTGGCTCCCCCAGGGGAGGCCTTTATTTCAGCTGTACAGATAACTATTCAGAATGTCAGCCTGGCCAGTTCACCCAGTTACGTTATAATACACAAGGCATTACAACACTGCTCTTCTGAAGTTCTGATGAATATCGGTCCCCAAGTGGTCCCAACAGTTGCTCTTCAGAGGCCTTGGCTTTCTGTCTTGCTGAGGTGAGAGAATCTTGTGTCTTCTTCCAGAGACAAGTTTACCCCCTTTTGCCAGCTCTGCTTGGACCTCCCGTTCTTCTCTCAGACAAAGCATCCTCCCCTGTCCTTCCACTGTGACCTTCTCAATTTATACTTGTTATCTGAGCTGCTCTGGCTTCCTTCAGGAGGCCCTGGGGAAGCAGGCTGTTCTGGAATGTGTCTCTGGCTTGTGGGGAAGTGAAGACCTGGGCTGAGGACCTCTTGTAGCCCTGCGCGCTGCCCTCTCCTATTTGTGAGCATAGAAACTAACTCAAACTTGACTTCAACATCTAAGTAGGATATTCAAGTGTGTAGTTTTTATTAATCTCTATGATTCTGCACACCGTTTAAAAGAGGCTTAATTCATGTGAGCGGGCGCCAGGCTTTTTGTAGGAAGGTGGTATCTGGATCCATTGAGATTCATTTGGAGTGTATTCCTCTTAGTGATTTCTTTGGAAGGACTGGTTCATAGCTTTATGTCAGATTTACCTGCTGAGCTTTCCAGCTGGCCCTGCAGCTCCCTGGAAGGCAGGGTGTTAGGGTTCCACATAGCTGCATGTGACTGCTGGGAACCTGAAAGTTGCCATGTCTGACTATGCTGAGTCATGGGGTCGTGGTGCAGGGTTGGTCGGGCATGGTGCAGGGCTGGTGGGGCATCGTTCGTCAGCGGCTCTTGACTCTGATCCTTCTGTTTATTTTTTTAAATATTTATTTATTATGTATATAGTGTTCTGTCTACATGTATGCGTGCTGGTCAGGAGAGGGTGCCAAATCTTATTAAGATGGTTTTGAGTGACCATGTGGTTGTTGGGAATTGAGCTCAGGACCTCTGGAAGAGCAAGCAATGCTCTTAACCACTGCGCCAACTCTCCGGCCCCTCTCTGTTTCTTTCCAGATTTGAGTTTCCATGCTGCCTGTGGGCCCCATCCTTCCCTACTACCAGGGACTGGTAGCTTCTCTAAGGTCCAATGCATTCTCAGGGCATCTTTGCTCTTTGCTTGGAATCTTGTATAAGGGTGAGATTATCCTGGGCTCCTGAGGCCCCACATGGATCCAGTTTGTATATTATTAATTCTGTGGCCTAGGTGTGGGCACTCAGTTGCTACGGAGCAAAACACCAGTGGGGGTGGGTTTGTACAACCCAGTTGTGACATTTGGTAGTGAGCGATGGACAGCGAAAGAGGTGCTGTATAACGAGTTTACATTATATTCAGCCTGGAAAACAGACACTGGGCTCTTGCCTTGAGCCAGAGGTGTCTGGTAAAACCTTCACGTGGCTTGCAGTCATCAGACAGAAGACATGAGGGCATCTGCAGAGGGAACGAGCCGCACATGTTTGATTTCAAGAGAACGATGGACTTCCAGGATTTGCAAAATTTTTCCAGAGATCTTGGAAACAGAAATAGCACAACAACCAAAAGAACTTGGTGGAGCTTATATACCTAAGAAAATGTATTTCTGCTTTTGGAGGCTAAAGTTAGAGCTCATGTGTCCGATATCTACTCTATCCAGTCCAGTGAGTAGAGGGGCCATGTGTAAAACAAGTTACCTGAAGCAGGTCCGCATCCAGTTTTGGCCACATGTAGCAAGACTACAGTGTGAGAAGGTCAGCGTATGTGCATTGTGAGCAGCCTGAACTTGGTCATGCTGAACCACTGGGGCCTGGGGACAGTGTGTGTAAGTCATAGGAATCTGGGTGCTTATCTGTTTACTCTCAGTTCTTTGGTTGGGGGTTAACCTGGGTGTGCTAACCGTTTCCATTTGGCGGAGGACCTGCACAACACTGCTAAGGAAGGTACCTGGGCAGAGAGGCAGGGGATGTGAACCACACAGCACAACTGGAGATATCCACCACCGATACAAGTGAACTCAGGGTGGGCTGAGGATCGAGGAATAAGTGGGGTTAGCCAGGTGCGTTGGACATGAACCTGGAGAAACAGAAGTGGAGACAGAATCAAGATGAGAGACTGCGCTGCCCACCCTCTAGAAGAGAGGCATGGGTTGCCTGGCTGTGATGATATTCTGAACAAGCAACAACGCCTGCTGTATACCTGGCACTCTATCCCTTGAGATCAGTGAAGTTCACTGGGAAGGAATGCATTTATGTCAGAGGTGGCCACTGAGTGCAGAACCTGTCTGGGATGTGAACTCTGGCAGTGGTTCAGGATGCCTAGGTCCTTGTTTCCTATCCAGTTTTGGGACTGAACCTGGTTTTGAGGCATCCTAATGTTGCCGAAAGCTTCGCAACAGTTTTCACCTATTTCCAACCATGGGAGGAACTGGCAAGTTCTCCTCCAATGTGATGGAAAGCCGTGGGAGGTTGGAAGCCAGGATGTGACGTTCTGATAAAGTGAATTGGGTCCCACTGTCTTTCCTAAGTTAGGCATTGGGGACGATGACAGGGGTTCAGAGAGTTGGCTCAGAGGTTAAAAGCACCTGCTGCTTTAGCAGAGGACCTGGGTTCAGCTCCCAGCACATGGTCACTCACAACCATCTGCAACTCCAATTCCAGAGGCTCCAGCGCCCCCTTCTGACTTCAGTGGGTACCAGGCATGCACATGGTGCACATACATATATGCAGGCAAACACCAACACACATATAGTGAAGTAAATAAATTGAAAAAAAAAACCCTAAAAACCATGATTTGAAGTTTTCTTGAATCAAGTAAGCCTGAATCCAGGGGCAGGGACAACTCTGGGAATCAACGGGGCTCTGAAAAGAGAATTGGGCTGAGGGAGTCCACGACCACACTGGTGTGAGTACTCTCATGTGCACACTTGTGACATAACAATTCACGCTATTTAACAGACCGTGTTCATCTATGCAGAGGGCCAAGCTTTATCTTCCCTGCTGATGGTCTTTATAGTTTCTAAAGAAATCAAAACATTAGAAACAAAATCTGACAACTTTTGTTAAAGGGAACACCTGAGGTATGGGACTAAGGACTTTTGGACTCTCCTGCTTCTCTCCGCAGGGACCAGGAGAACCAAGTCTGTGTGTGACTATCAATCAGCTGTCTCAGCTGGACTCAGACTTTGAGGAAGCCCTGGAGTTGGATACTAGAGGACGTGGGACCACACTCCAGACACACCTTGTCCTCTGCTCACTTTCTGATGGTCTTCACTATTCTCTAGACCAGATCTACCCCTTTGACAGAGTGGAAGACAGGAGTGTGGGCCAGCAAGGTCTACATAGCGAGTTCTAGTACAGCCAGGGCTATATAGTGAGACCCTGTATCCAAAAAAAAAAAAAAAATGTTTTCTTTAAAGCTAAAGAGGGCTTTGGCAACATGGTGCCTGCCTGTCATCTCCACCTGATAGTTTGTTGAATCTCCCATCTCAAGGGATAAATACCCAGGGTAAGACACAGCTTCAAGGTAAAAATTAAGTAATGGCCATTTCTAGAAACAGCGCTTTCACGTGCTTTGAGTTATTTATTCAGAATTAGGGTCCCTAGTGGAGACATATTTTAATTCTATTCTAGTTCCATTATTCTATTCTACCTTTCCTTCAGAATGTCTTCAAAATGCTTTCTTTCTGTGGGCTTGCCCTGGGGAAATCTGGCATTGGGGACTGAGTGTGTTTAGCTGCAAGCTGTGACCAACAGGCAACATAGCTTTGACTGGAAAAGTAAATGCCTGGAGGAAATTTATCCAGGGTCCCTGTCTTTGGTCTGAGCTCATCAAAGCTATGGATTCGAATTGTTGTCCCTCTTGAGGTTTCAAAGCAAAACCCTGTTTTCCTTTCTGAGCATGTTCATAGGAGGTTCTGGGGAGTTTGCTGTCCTGAGAAGCTCTTGAGAACGGAAATGTGTCCACATCTGTGGTCCATATTCCTAGCTCACAGTCAGCCCATGGACTTTCTCCTGCCTTTTAAGGAAGCAGGTGCTAGCCCCGCCCTCTGGGGGGTGTTTCTGTTTCTGCATTCCAGTCTGCACGTGTGGCGCCCATTGCCTGCCATTGAGCGGGAGCTTGTGCCAACGTGGCAGTAAGGACGGCTAAAAATAGCAGGGCGGACTGCAGCAGCAGCCGGTTTTCATCGACTGAATATAGGGATGTCTCATTGGGACGATGCTAATTCCCTTGTTTGGCAGGAGCCATTACTCACAGCCCAGCCCAAGCCAAAGGCGGGTGTTCAGAGAAATGGCACCAGCATGGAATCTCTCAGATTCTCGTCTTAGAGTCCCCCAAGCACAAAGCTCTTACCTCCTTAAACTCCAGAGTCAGGAGACATCACCTTTCTGGAAATGGACTAGTCAAGGAAAAGTCTCAGCAACCAGGGCATCACCCTGGTTACCATGACCACCCTGCCTCAGCCCTTTGGGGTCCTCCTGAACCTCACTAAAGGTGCTTGGGTTAGGTGGAGCCCCAGGCTTCAATGACACAAACAGCCAAACAGGTGTCACAGAGGAGGAACACCGGAAGAGCGAGGCACCAGGGATGTCTGTTGTTTGTGTCAGGTAAGATCTATCACTTTGAGGACAGTTGAGTTTAAGGATTTTGACAGACTACAGCCAAATATCCTAGGCAGGTATGGACCCTGGAACACTGGCTCGCGAACTCTGGTTTTAGAAGCACTGACGTAGGATTCATTTCCCAGGACCGGCTCCTGTGGGTGGTCAGTTGTATAAGAAGGTATGAAACTTTGCAGCTTTGGCCTGAGTGTAGATCGCCTGACGTGGTCATTACATAAAGACTGCACACATGACAAGGTCTAGGGGTGTCATAAACTGGATCGTGAGGAGTTCCATGTTGTATGAAGGCCCAGTGGGTCGAGCAAGGAAGACCATGTGGAGTACCTTACTTACTGCATGTGGGCATTCTTGTTTTGTCCCTAGACTACAAGCCATGGATGACCGAAGACCGTTCCATGTCAGGAGCCAAATACTGAAGAGTTTTCATAGGCTGAAAGCAAAAAGAAACTTCTAGAAGTAAAACTTCAGGCCAGGTTACCCTTCTCAAGCTGGTTGTGGGGGTGTGGCTTCGTTTGGTCACCACCACATCTAGTCATTACAAGGTGCATGCCTTTCTAAGACCCGCCATGCTACACGGGTAAAGTAGTAAGCTGGCCAGGCACACTGCATGGACATGAAGAAACCCTTTGGGTTTTTATCTCTCTTATCTAGTGAGGAAATGTGTGTAAGCAGTGACCGCAGTGCAATGTGGTAAGAGCCGTGATGGTGGCGAACCTGACTGAACTGTCCCCAGCCAGCCAGACACTGCAGAACCATCATGGAGAGGCAAAACCTTCTGGTCCTTGCTCTGGAACAGCATTTCACGACAGCATAGGCCAGTGAACACACCAGCGTTTTGGTTGCGGTGGAGATGAATCTGGAGTTGAGTCCAGAAAGACCCAGCCTCAATGGTCCACATGACAGCTGGAGGGGCTGCTTGATTGCTCCTTGTGGCTCTAGTGAAAACTGGGGTCCTAGTTTCTGCCACCCCAGTGCATCATTAGGGCTGCAGACTCAGAGCTGCGGAGAAAATGGCAGCCACCCTGGGTCTGGTGCTGTCTCTACACACCCCAGTCAATGCGACGTCTGATCTTCAGAGCTGCTGCTGTAGCGTGGCACTGGGAGGGGTCTGCCAGCTGTCAGTCAAGCCACTAAACCACTCTCATCTGACAGTTCTCATTACTTAAGGAAAGAAAATCTTCAAGAAATGCTAATAGCAAATAATAATATCCATCCAGTTGACTTTTTTGGTGAGGTCTACTGTTTACGGTTTCCCTTTAGGCACAGGACCTCAGACAGGGCCGGGTCCTTCTGGTGTCTCTCAGTAGATTCTAATGGGCCTCTTAGTAACCTGGGGGTCAAGTCCTCGACTTCTTATCACATCCTCATTCCCCATTTGTACCTAGTCACATATCTGCCATCACACTGGAGAACACTTCCCTTTAGTATGAAACACTATGGGAAATATTGGCTGTGAGGCTGGAAGCTGCTATGCACTTAGTTATTCAACATCTTTAGCTTAAAGTTGAGTGACTCGGGGCTAGAGAGATTGCCCAGTGGTTAAGAGCACTACCAGCTTGGAGACAAGGGGACACAGATTTGACTCCCAGCACCCATAGTTGTTTTTAAGTCCAGTTCCAGGTGTTCTGACACCCTCTTCTGGCCTCCACAGATACCAGGCATGCATGTGGTACATAGACATACATACAGGCAAAAATCATAATGCATAAAATATTAATAATTTTAAAATGAAGTAGAAAGAGAGTGAGTGGTCTTTCTTGGAACTGGAGAGGCGGCTCAGTGTTAATAGCACCCGCTGCTCTTGCAGAAGACCTAGGATTGCTTCCCAAAACCCATGGCAGTCGATAACTATAACTTCAGTTTCATGCTCTGCTGGTCTCTTTGGACACTGCAAACATGTGGTGCATATACATATATACATTAAAAAATAATACACATACATACTCATACATATAAACATTCATATATACTTCTTTAAAAAAAAGAGTAAGAGTAAGTGGTGTCATCACTTCTCTCTCTCTCTCTCTCTTTCTCTCTTGATGCCTGTGTACATGTGTGTGTGTACCCAAGTACAGCATTTGATGAGTGTGTACATGCCACTGCGTGTGTCTGAAAGTCAGGACAACCTGCAGGAATCAATTCTCTCATCCTACCTGCGGGTCCTGGAGATTAAATTCAGCTCATTGAGTCCGATTGGCTGAGGCCATTCTGCTGGTCCCTACTTTTAAATGATACATTTTCATTTTGAGAATTGTATCTCTGCGAATCTGGACAACTTCCATTTATTGTTACCAGGCAATGACATACTAAACAAGGTTTTAAGTATGGTCCATCCTCCCCGGACTTCGTGACTGAGAGTGTTGGGACACCATAACAAATACTAGGCTCGTGGCCCAAAGCATCGTGCAGCCATCTCGGAAACTTGTCTTGGATAAATCAATCCAAGCAGATGCTCCAGAAAAGCATCTGCTCCTGCATTTGTCACGGAAGCCCTGCTGTCTAGCTTTGGCATTGGCTTGGCAGTCTCCCATACATCAATTCCTTTTACTTCCCCACAGGCACAAAGGGAAGACCATGCAGGGATGAAGATGGCTGCGAGTTGAAGAGGTGAGGAGGACACATGTCTAGTAGGAGTATGCCTACTCCGCAGGAGGAGGAATCAGGTTTTGAGAGACTCAGGCTGCCTTTGCCAAGGCTGCACATGTATGGGGTGGGGGTGGGGCAAAGACAGAGAGAGATAGACACAGAGAGGCAAACAGAGAGAGACAGACACCGAGAGAGGAATTTACACATCACCAGATTTTGAACACATCCAATGGCCACTCTGCAAGGTCAGAGGAAGGCGGAGAAAGCACAGCCTAATCATGTACTGGTTCTGGTCTTGGTTTTGAGCAGCATAGACTAGCAGGTGTGACCATCCACTTAGGAGACTTCCCCACAAGCTGTTCTTGAGACCGGGGACACAGCTTCCATTAACCCCATAGCTTTGAGTGCAGGCCTGAGCATGAAGGAAGTGACCATAGACGTCCTGCCGATGTCACTGGATAGCTTGTTTCTTTGCAGATACACATATACACACACACCACCAAAAAAAAAAAAACAAAACCCAAACCACTCCCCCAAATGTTAGAGCCATAACTTAAGCATTTTCCTAAAAATAATTTGAGCTGTGAAGTATGGAACTTTGGAATCGGCGCTCTCTCAAAATCAGCTGTAAACTGTTGGGAACCATTTGTACTATCTGTAACCTCGAAACTGACCATGTATGATAGGTGTATTTAAAAATATTTCATTCATTCTTTGAGATTTCCACATCTGTATACCATGTATTATGCTCACTTCCACCCACACTGCCTCCCTCCATCTCCCTCAGGGCCTAAGGAAGCTATTTTGATTGGTATTGTCTCTCACGCTTTGCACACAGATTCGGGGCATATCTGAGCCGGGAGAGCTGGGGTCATGGACTTGTGCTGGGACGGCACTGTGGTTGCCTCACGCACAGCACTGGAGGGAAGTTCCCAACAATGTAGGCTCGTTAGCTCAGCTCCATCCATGTTCACCCTGAGTCAGGGACACATAGGACAGCTATGGAGCTTGTGCTATTTGCAGGAAACCAAGTGAGCTCTTGTGTACCCAAAGGCCTCCAAAAGCAGACCCGGTTGTGCAACCCTACTCTTCTAATTCTTTTTCCGCAGCAATAAGGGAGCTAAGTGTCATTTTGAATCCCCGGCTAGTTTGAAGTCGTCTCTATCCCCACCGTGCTTGGTGGGAGATCTAGGGAGAACCCCTCCCCGTGGCAGCCACTGCCTGCAGAACTCACTCCCTGCTCTGGCAGGCATGGCCCTGGGAATGTGGTTTCTCTCTGCTCCATCTGTTCTCCATCAGGGCATCTGACAGCTCCTGAAGATGGGATGCAGCCGAGCAGAGAGCTGTGTGTGGAGGTGGGGTAGCCTGGTGTGTCACTTTCTGGTTAGCGGTGACCAGAGGAATCCCTGACTCACTAAGCCGGAGTTCTGGTGTGTTAAGAGCTTCGCTCCTGATTCTTATCTAGTCTGTGTTTTGGCCAGTGCTGTGGACAAAAACATGGAAGTGAGTATTTCCATGGTTAGGGATGTCATGAAGCAGAGAGGAATGTGAAGAGATCTGGATAGAAGGAGACAGGTTTCAGAAGTTGGGCTCGATCTGGCGATACCTACTTCTGATCCCAGCCCTTGAGGCTGGTAGATCTCTATGAGTTTGAGACCAGCCTGTTCTACACAGAGAGTTCCAGGTTAGTCAGGGCTACTACATAAGGAGACCCCGTGTGCTGGCTAGTTTTTTATCAAGTTGACAGAAGATAGAGTTATCTGAGTGGAAGACACCCCAGTTGAGAAAATGGCTCCATAAGACTAGATTCTAGGCCTATAGGGCATTTTCTTAGTGATTGATGTACGAGGCCCCAGCCCACTATGGGTTGTGCCATCCCTGGGCTGGTGATCTTAGGTGTTATAAGAAAGTAGGTTGAGCAAATCATGGAGAGAAAGCCAGTAAGCAGCACTCCACCACGGCCTCTGCATCAGCTCCTGCCTCAGGTGGTTCCTGCCCTGCATGAGTTCCTGTCCTGACTTCCTTCAGTGATGAACAGTGATATGAAAGTGTAAGCCAGATAAACCCTTTCCTCCCCAAGGTGATTTTGGTTATGGTGTTCCATCACAGCAATAGAAACCCAACTAAAACATTGTGACTCAAAAAAAAAAAAAAAAAAAAAAAGCAGCTGGTCTGCCTTCCAGTATAGATGAAGGATGAACTAGCATGCTGCTATGTTGTCTCAGTTCAGTCTAAACAGTGAACCAGGTGGAAGGCTAGTTTGATCTCAGGTGGAAGCAATGAGGTATCCAGGAGGAAGGCTGATTAGAACATGCCTATATGACTCCCACTCTGTATGGCCTTAAGGAATCAGGAGTGTGTGAGGAACACTGCACCCAGGCATAGAGAATCTTCTAGAACATGCCCTGAGAGAATGGTGAAGGAGTCAGAGCTGTTCCACGTGACAAGGAGGAGATTCAGAAAAGCCCGCAGCTCCTTTCCTCTACAAAGCTCTGCAGTGGAGAAAGACCTCTCTTGTTCTCTTTAGCCATAAGACCTGAAAGCACACGGGACGCTGGTAGGGAAGGGGCTGGGCTGCTCAGAGTTTGGCTGTGTCCCCATGCCAGATGCATTCTAGTCCAGACTGTCACCATGAGGCAGGGAGGACTCCAGATGCAGTTTCCATCACGTGGCTTTAGTGCTCACCAGCCAAGTTTGCTCAGGAAACGCTCCAAGGCAGAGATGAAAGCCATCCTGAGCTTTGAAGAGCACAGAGGTCTTGGCTACAGGGGTGCTGGAAGTGCCCCAGAAGTCACAGGGCAAACGAGCAGAATGCTGGGTAACCATACAGAGACAGGAGAATGGATTGGTAGGTGCCTCCTGAAGTTAGACTTGTATTTGACATACCCTGCCACCTGCTTAGCCTTGTCATCTTGGTGCTGTAGACAGAGGGTGGCCCTGAAAGGATGTCCCTGTCACAGGCCTTGTGACCCGAAAGATGTCTTGTGACACAGCATAGGGACTTGAGGTTGAAGATGTAGTTGAACTCAGCTTGAATTACTTAGTGGACACAATGTCTTTGAAAGTGGAAGAGCGTGGGCATGGAGATTGCCTAGCTGGTCAAAGCCTTGCTGTGCAAGCGTGATGCCATGAGTTCTATTCCCAGAGCTCAAATAGAAAAGCTGGTCCTGGTGGCACATGCCCATGGAGGTGGAGATGAGGGGATCTTGGAGGTTCACTGGCCAGCCATTTTAGCCGGTTGGTCACCTCCAGTTTCAGCGGGAGACTCTGAGAACGATTGAGGCCGGCGCCCAAAGTGGACGTCTAGCTTGCACAGGTTCGTGCGTGGCCACATGTGTCTCTAGGCATAAGTGAACACACACCTACACTGCACACTTCACTCTGAAGTGACAGGTGAAGGATGGAGACCGGAGTCGGAGAGTCAGATGTGATACCGGAGCAGGGAGAGCTGCGGCATGGGTGTATCTTAACCAACTTAACCAACCAATATAATAATAATAAATATTATATATTATATATACTACAGTGTGCTAGAACCCTAACTTTGGAATAGTCCAAGAAAAGGCCGGACCAAAATGAATTCTCTTCTTCGTTTTTCTAAAAGTTAGTTAAGAAGATGATCAGTCTAGAAAATGGGTGGAAAGAGGAGGAGGGAGGAGCCCATTCTTCTATAAAAGGCAATTCGCTGAGTAAACAGCCCTGCGTGGCCAAGCGCGGTCCAGATGAGCCGTGATTTATGAGTGGGAATCTGCCCGGCTTCAGCTAAGCCGTGGGGGAAGATGGAAAGCAGATGTCTAACCTTCATCCCAGAGGCCCTCGGGTGAAGAGTCAGGCGAGTGGGAGCAGGGTGAGAAGCAGCCAGGGATCTCCAGGAGCCTGTGAGCTCAGGGGATCCACAGAGAGAGCAAGGAGGGGGAGGGCAGGAGAGAGAAAAGGCTGATGGGAAGCAAATTGCCCTAATCAGGAAGGTCTGGCCAGACCTGGTGCTTGTGTGGGACACGTGCTTTGCTCTCGCAGGTTCCCATGGAAACCAGCTGGGAAGGTTCAGGCATTTCCTTTGACTTGACTACTTGGATTTACAAGTGTGTGTGTGTGCGCGCACGAGCGTGCGTGCATATGTGTGTGTGACTATGAGTAAGAACGCGTGGGGGTGAGTGAGCATAATTATGTGAGTGTGTGTGTGTGTGTGAGAGAGAAAGAAAGTGAGAGAGAGAATGCTTGTGTGTAAGTGGGTATGAGTGGGTGAGTATGAATGTACACATGTGTGTGAACACATCTGAGTGGTTGTGTTTGTGTGATGTGGCATATGTGAGTATTATGCCTGTACATGTGTTTATTGTATGTTTATGAGTTTCAGGTGTGTGTGCGTGCGCATGTGTGTGTGTGCTCTATGTATGTGTAAGCGGTGGGTAAGGGGTGGGGACTCATATGATACATTTCAAAATACATTGTAGCAAAATGTCTCTTCTCTTTGAATCAGATCTCTGCCTAAAACATAATGTAAGCTGAAACCATTCAGGGGTCTGCTTGTCCTCACTGATCAACCAATGGGAAGGGGATAAAAATCTGGCACCAGGGTTGGCAAGGGGTGGCAAAGAGATGAATTTTTGCCCACGGCTTGTTTTCTAAAGTCCATGGTTACGTATCACTCAAAGTCTCACATGAGATTAGGCCACGTCTGACCATTTGCCGCGGAGTCTGCTAGGTCTTGATCTAGACTCTGACACTATTGCAAGTGAAGCAGGGCAGCAGGATGATGGCTTCTGTGAGCCAGCAATTACTTGAAATACATTAGAGAGCTGTACGGTTCTGCCTGGGTTACAGAGTTTGTCAGCCCACTAACCGTTGAGCTGCCATGAGCCACCCTGAGAAGCGAGGCATCGAAGAAGGAGCAGCCTTGCTCTATTGCAGGAAGGTGTATGGTGTTCTGGGCTGGGTGCGGCTGAGGTGGGCATGCTTCCCAGCTTTGAGCTGGTACCCATCTGTCAGGCCTCACAGGAGCATGAACCATGGACCAGGAAAAGTCAGGGGAGAGTGATGTTTCTTGCATTTTGAAGATTTCCATAAAACAAGTCACACAAGGGGAAGCAGTCATCAGATAACCAACATTGAGGCTTCTATAACCATGAGGGTGAAAATATGATAAACCCAAACAATAACTGAGCCAATGGCTACTAAAATCGCCCCCTGGTGTGTGTGTGAGTGTGTGGTATAGCAGGCACTAGGTTGAGCATCTCTTGTGAAGCCATCATCATAGCCATCATAACCCCGTGAGAATGAGGAAATAGACTCAAAAAGAACATGGTATTTTCAGGACCTGTAACCTTGGAACGGCTGGTTAAGATCCAGTTCTTAGTCTTCAAATTTATCACTCCTCAAATAAAGAAAATCCCAAAGTAAAGTATTCAGATATAACTATGTAGGACACAAATGGAATCGAACATATCACATTTTATATTATATATTTATCATAAAATATCATCTTTATTTTATCTTACTCCTTTCCCCCAAAGTCTACAAGAAAACCTTCAGAGCCAAGGTATTACATCACAAGGTTCTAGAATTTTTTTCCCACAGATTCTGAGACGGCTCCTGTCAGACCTGTCTCACTATTGTAGACTTTGTTTTTGTTTAACCATGAGGATAATAATATGCTAAGGGTGAAAATATGATTAAAAATATGAGAAAAATTAAGTTTCTCTTGCTTTCATCCCTTGTTCCTTGAAGCCCGGGTCAGCAGACAATAGGATCTATCTTGGCTCCACTTGGGAACAAAATTCTGGTCAGTATACACAAGTTCTTCAGGAAACGGTGATCTCTTATCACACAAGGCTATACATGTCCAGTGTGTCCACAGCAGAGGACCCGTGTGAGGTGTCAGAGGAGGCTCAGCAGGGGCAGACATACACCTTGTCTGCAGGCCTATGGGAGGCAGAGCTCTGTCAATCAGAGAGGGTGGTAGCGAGCTGAAAGGGCCAGAGTCTGCCTGTCTCTGGAATTCAGCTTTGACTGAACTTGGTCAAACTCTTACCTCTGTTTGCCTGTGGGGAATGTGCTGGTTGCCTTCCAAAGTTCCCTCTTTGACTTGGCTTTTAAACAATTCATATATGAAGTGCTGAGAGGTGTTTTTTTTTTTCCTTTTCAGTGTTTCCTGTGTTCTTAGGGAAGCTCTGAGTTTCTTTGATCTAATGTCGTTCATTGTTTTGATATCATCTTGTCTACAATTTCTCGCAGTAATTCTTCTGGTCATCTTGTCTCTTTAGTAGCTGTAATTAAATTTGTGTTAGACTATTTTTCCACTTGTAATAATATTTTACACAAGTGACAAAATATATACCCAATTTCTAAATTTTTTCACTTAAAAGAATACATGTTAATCCTTACAAAAGTATTTTTTGTTGCTTTCTTTTTCTTTCCTTTTTTTTCTGAATCTTAAAATTTTCCCCATTGTATAGACACAGACTGGTGGACCTAACCAGAGTTCTTAGAGTAGTCGTTCATGTTAAGATCATTCTTCTTGGAATAGAGAGAGCATCTAGATACAATTGAATGCATAACAACATCCGATGCTTTTCATTTCATGGGAAAAACTACTGAAATAGGATTGTTATCAGGGCATGGTCACATGCTAAATTATTGTAATAGCCATTGTGATACTGCTTTGGAGATGCCTCTAAAGAAAAACCAAATCTAAGAACAAAACAGTTTTTCCAGCCACTGACGTATCTTTAGTTGTGCTGGGGTTCGCTTTTCTTCACTGCTGCCATGAAGTGTTGGGAGTTGTGAACCCCCCAGATCCTGAATTTCTGGTAAACAACTTGTAATGCTTGCAGCTTCTCTGAGCACGAGATCCTCTGAAGTTCCTGATGGCAGGAGAGTGGTTTTTGGTGGGTTTGGCTGGGGCGTGGCTATCAGTTAAGGATCTCTATATAAGCAGCTCTGGTACACACTAAAGGGGCATTCTGGCATCAAGGATGACCTGTGTCTCTGTCTGTGAGTCTTTGTGTGTTTCAATCTCCAGCCCCTTGCCCGGTTCACGAACTGTATGGTGACGCATAATGCGCAGACAAACAGGGTGCGCCGCAATGAAGACCTTTGATATATTTCCCCACTTTGCTGTATTAAGAAGACAGACTGTGGGCAGGTCATTCTATCATGGCTGTGGTTGGGTGATTGCCTTTGTGGTACTACACGTGCTGGTGTGCATGAGTGCGTGCATGTGTGCATATGCATATGTGTGATGCGTATACTCAAGTGCACATGCGTTTATGTTGATAAGCACAAATGCACAGGCCACGATAGGATGCCGTGTATCTTCTCACATTCTGCGAACCATTTCCTGGATACAGAGTGAGTCTTCCACTCTGAAAACCGGGGACAGGCTACATCCTTAAGAGCTCCATGTTGTATTTTAGGGGGGAGTGAGCTCTCGTGAAGGTCACTCCTTCTGCTCCCATACTTAAAGTGAGGGTACCATAATGACATTTGCATTTCAGAAGGTCGCCATAGTCCTCCCCACCACCCCCACCCCTAGACTAAACAGAAACTGCAGAGCTAGCAAGTCCTGTGGCATTTAAGCTGTGGCCAGATTGTTAAATCCTATAATCTGTTTCCCCTTGTGTGGGCTCCTTTGTCTTACATGAGTGCCTTTCAAATTGAAGTCAGGAAACTCTGGAATGCACCCCCAAAACCAGCCTGCCTTTGAGAAATCCTACCATCCAGAAGTGGTTGTGTTTCTGCCATGGGCTGCGGTCATGGGCTGCGGTCATGGGCTGCGGTCATGGGCCCCCAGCTCTTGCCCATTTGCCCTCTCACGAGTGCGCCAAAGCCTTACTGGGCTACCACTGCTCAAGTTTTCAGTGAGTCAGTTCCTCTGGGAAGTGAAATGATGCTGCCTTGTACACAGAACCCTTATTAGGGAAAGGAACTTTGACCAACTAAGACTCTAAGGCAGGGATCCTTGAACACCCGAGTCCGATCTGAGCGGTTACCATGTGCAGTGTTTTGGGACCTCCTGCCTCTAGACTGTTCCCAATTCACTTTCTATTTGGATTTTAAGTAAAGACAGCAATGGTCATTTTCTGAATATTCTGATATATTATATACATATATATGTATATATACACATATATATATTTCATTTGAAATAATTATTTTGGGTCAAGATGGCAAAATTCTAAGTGTTTTCAGTCAATAATGATTTTGGAATAATTTACATCTTGCTAAGTGTTTTAGAGTTACTATTGCTGTGATGAAACACTATGACAAAAGCAGGTTGGGGAGGAAAGGGTTTATTTGGCTTATACTTCTACATCACTGTTCTTTGTCAAAGTAAGTCATGAAAGGAACTCAAACAGGGCAGGAATCTGGAGGCAGAAACTGATGCAGAGGCCGAGGAGTGCTGCTTACTTGCTTGCTCAGCCTGCTGTCTTATAGAACCCAGGACCACCAACCCAGGGATAGGCCTACCCACCATTGGCTGGACCCTTCCCCATCAATCACCAATTAGGAAAATGCCATACAGGCTTGCCCACAGCCCAGTCTTAATGGAGGCATTTTCTCAGTTGAGGTTCCCTCTTCTCAGCTACAGTTTGTGATCCAGCATATAAAGTGATTCTACTTGGGGAGAAAACTTCTTTTTTAAGTGATGAGTATTAGGGACTTTCTCATGTAGCAAGCATCTTTCATGTATACCATTAATATGAGATGCTGTGTGAGTCACTGAGGACCCAGATAAGAACAGGATAGAGGGGCTGCTGTCTGCACATAGCTTGTACCTAGATTGAAATTGACTAGAAGGAACACAGATGCAGCAATGGGTCTCCTCCAACCATCTACTCCAACTCTCAGATCTTAGGTGTTGCTCCCCTCAGACAAGGGGCTGACATAGGCCTCCTTGTTAGTGTCTACAAAGACTGGAAGTGAAGAACCACTGATGTAGGAGTGTCATATATCAATCTGTTGATTTCATTGGTTAAAATAAAGAAACTGCTTGGCTGGTCCTATAGGTTAGAAAATAGGTGGGTGGAGTAAACAGAATAGTATACGGACAGGAAGAGGAAGTGAGCTCAGAGAATGCATGCAGCTCCGCTCAGAGAAGTCAGCCTCCTCTTTCGCGGGCCGGAGGGGATCGCTCGGCTCTCTGAGGCATGCTCGCGATGAAGCTCCAACCGACCCAAGATGGACGTAGGCTAGAATCTCCCCGGTAAGCGCACCTTGGGGTGCTAACACAGAATATTAGAAATGGGTTAGACCAGGTGCGAAAGTTTGCCCGTAAGAGGCTAGAGCTAGTGGGCCAAGCAGTGTTTATAAATGAATACAGTTTGTGTGTTGTTATTTCGGGCATAAGCTAGCCAGGCGACTGGGGTGTTGGGGATGCAAACCCCGACACCTCAATTTCAACAGATGGCGCCCAACGTGGGGCAACTGAATCCACAGAAAGCCTGAGAAAACTTGGGGAAGAATAGAGTAAAGCATGTTTTCTTGGTAGCAGCGATTTCTCGGGTCTAGCACTGCTAGAAGCAAACAAGCACTCTCATCTAAGAGAGGCTTCCTGACTCAGCTTCAGCTGCAAAACCCTGCAGCTCATTAAGAGGTCCTGCCACGAAACACTTAAACGGTGTTGACGAAAAGCTGATCGCATGCTTTTCGGTTTTCAGCCGGAGAAGGAAAAAAGCTGCGCCGTTTAAAAATGCCAGCATTCTGGGCCATCCTGCCAGGGCAACTCTGACTGTTTGAGGCAGGAGGGCCGGCTACAGAGAGAGGACTTGAGTGTTGTCTGTTGTAGCTAGCTGGCTGGCAGGGACCTTGAAACACTGTAGAGTTGTGGCACTGAAGGCGGCTCTGGCCGATACCTCAGCCAAAAGTTTGGAATGGCAGAAAGCTAAGGAATGGACTGGAACTAGCTGGCAAAGCCACGCCTTTAGTCCTACTGAGATTGCTTGGTAAATTAAAGACTTATGTGGTCAGAAAAACAGAGAGAGATACAGTAAAAAGAGATTTGAGGATAAAGAAAATTTTTAAATGATTTACAGTTTGTTAAAATTATATGTAAGCTATAAGTAAGTTCTTAAAAGTAAAAAATAAGGAAGAAAAAGAGAAGTTGGTTGTGGTAGTACACGCCTTTAATCCCAACACTTGGGATGCAGAGGGAGATTGACCTCTGTGACTTCAAAGTGTGGTAGCACACGCCTTTAATCCCACTGCCTAGAAGGCAGAGACAAACAGATCTCTGTGAGTTCAAGGTGTAGTAGCATACACCTTTAATCCCAGTGCCTGGGAGGCAGAGACAGGTGGATCTCTGAGAATTCAAGAACAGCCTGGTCTACAGAGCTATTCCAGGTCAAAGATATACGCTCAAAAAGTTAAAAGTAAAAATAAATGAAATAGAGGTTAAAATAAAGCGCACAAAGATGGAAAATACACAGAGAATCTTGATACTGTATGCTATTATGCTCTCTTTGAATTGTTTGAATGCTGAGGAAGGAGCAAGAGCTGCTAAAAGATATTTGTCTATAAATGCTGCTAAACTAACCCAATGTGAAATTGCCTTGACTTTGGAATTTGGATCTAAGGATATAATACTTTGGAAAGGAGTTTCTTGTTTTGTTTTCACAGAGGATGAGACCCTGTTCATTTCTTCTATTCCGATATGGTATGATGGACCACGCCCTCCTGAAGGGTTGCTGTGAACGCCTTCAGAAAACTGCTTCGCTCAACTGCCAACTGAGATAATACTAGCACACAGGTTATACCATGAAAGACCTAATTAACAACGCCCCCATTCAGCAGGAAGCAGTTTGGAGAGAAAGAACTGCGCCCATGTTCCCAAATATGGTTTATAAGTGTTCTTTTATATTTAAAGAGGGAAATGGTATAGGTATGAATAATTTACATTGATATGGATTTTGCTTTAGTGATTTAAATCTAAGGTCAAT
Source organism: Microtus obscurus (assembly GCA_963919715.1). NCBI lineage: Eukaryota > Metazoa > Chordata > Mammalia > Rodentia > Cricetidae > Microtus > Microtus obscurus. The sequence goes on along the minus strand of CAWTZC010002279.1, from coordinate 5,221,047 downwards.
TTTGTTATGTGTATATGTATTTCTGATCTTGATTAGGTGTAGTGATTGTGTAGTTCACTTAAAAATGTAATGTATATAGGTTGTTAATGGATAATCATCAATAATGGTCAAGCTTGTAGTTATGTTAGTTAGATTTTCTAGATATATAGAGATATATTTTAGTTAGATAGGCATTCTTCATATCTTTCAAAGACTACAAAATAGGACATTTAATGTTTTAATAACTTAGAACTTTTCATGACAATGAGACACTCTGCTCCTGGCAGCACCAATCTACTTCAAGAAGAAGATGGGCATCGAAGAGGATCCTTATGGAGTTTGATAGCCATTTGGGCAAGAAACTGTTCTTGCCTGGACTATTGCATAAACTGGACATAGAGAACCCGCAGAGAGAGGACTACTGAACTTGCCTAAAGGTGAGATGATCTTTCGGGGGTTCCTGATTCGTGAAAGAGTCTGCAAGACATTCTTCAGGACAAGCAGATAGTGACTGCCTTTGAAATTTCCTGCTTTGTGGAATGTCTGCTGAAAACTATAGGCCTGTAGGCCGAAGACGGATGCCCCAACAGTACAGAGGAACTTTGGGTGACTGTCCAGGCAGCGAGATGTCTCTGTCATTTCTAGAGTTTGGACATTGTTTATTTCTTGTTTGCTTAGGTGATATTGTATCTTTCTGGAGTCTTTGATAGAGTTAAGAATAGTTAGTTATAGTTATACTTTTCCTTAGTTATGATAAAGATTATTGTAATTTTTACTTGATAACTGTTTTATGTAATTTTGCTATGTTAAAGTTAAAGCCTTTCTTTTTGTTTAAACAGAAAAAGGGGAAGTGATGTAGGAGTGTCATATATCAATCTGTTGATTTCATTGGTTAAAATAAAGAAACTGCTTGGCTGGTCCTATAGGTTATAAAATAGGTGGGAGGAGTAAACAGTATAGTATACAGACAGGAAGAGGAAGTGAGGTCAGAGAATTCATGCAGCTCCGCTCAGAGAAGTCAGCCTCCTCTCTCGCGGGCAGGAGGGGATCGCTCGGCTCTCTGAGGCATGCTCGCGATGAAGCTCCAACTGACCCAAGATGGACGTAGGCTAGAATCTCCCTGGTAAGCGCACCTTGGGGTGCTAACACAGAATATTAGAAATGGGTTAGACCAGGTGCGAAAGTTTGCCCGTAAGAGGCTAGAGCTAGTGGGCCAAGCAGTGTTTATAAATGAATACAGTTTGTGTGTTGTTATTTCGGGCATTAAGCTAGCCAGGTGGCTGGGGTGTTGGGGATGCAATCCCGGCACCCCAATTTCAACAAACCACCTTAGTGAATCATTTAATACAGGCACAATTCAAGCTCCTGGGCTTGAAGGCATGGCCCTGTCCATCAAGGGCTTGCTGTGCAAGTTGAAGACCTGACTTTGATGCTTGGAACACACATAAAAACTGTGCAGAGATAAGAGGTTCCCTGGGGCCATCTGGCTACTGAGCCCTGAGTCTCAGTGAGAGATGAGCTTCAGAATATCTGTACACTGTGAAGATGTGTCTTTGCCAAGGTGCCTTCTGATCGGTTTAATAAAGAGCTGAATGGCCAGTCGCTAGGCAGGAGGTACAAGTGGATTTTCCAGGGAGAGAAAGGAAGAGGAGGAAGAATCAAGGAGCATAGGAGATGCCTGAAGACACAGAGAGGAAACAGGAGGTGCAAGATGGAAGAGGGGGAACCCCACGTGAGAGAACATAGATTAATATAAATGGATTAATTTAAGCTATAAGAGCTAGTTAAGAATAAGCCTAAGCTATAGGCTGAACTTTCATAATTAATAAGAAGTCTCTATGTCACTATTTGGGAGCTGTCTGGCGGGACAGAAAAACACTCATTGTTATAGGTCTTAAAAACCAATGTGGTCTTTTTAAAACCCACATAGTTTGCTCAGTGTTTCCAATATATGCATGGCTGTAGAGTCATCCACTGCAGCATGGACATCTATGAGGGGTCGCATCCCAGAAAAGAACTGACCGTCCCTCTCCCAGCAGCCACCAGTCACCGACAGCTCTTTCCATAGGGGTGAGACTGCGTGAGTCCCTCCCCTTCCATTCTGGGATTTGGGAAAAACTGATTTTGTGTAGTCCTTGTGACTAAACCATACTATACGTATTTATGAAATTCTCAAACAACAAATTAAAAGAAAAGAAATATTGAGGTGTATATTGACCTTTATTCAACACACACACACACACACACACACACACACACACACAATACTTTATTCACTAATTCATCCACTGACTTGTCCTACAGACAGGGTTAGGACCCACATAGACTTTCTGAGAATTCTGTGTCTACAAAACCAGATGTAGTGGATTGCGTCCTCTTGATAATCTAGAAAAGTTAGCAAAGCAGGTATTATTTATTGAATCTATTCTATAGTGAACAAGAAATACAATGCTCTTCAACCAGGGTCTCCTGTAGCCCAGGCTGGCCCTAAACTCACTATGTAGGTTATATAGCTGAAGCTAAGCTTGAATTTCTGGTTCTCCTGCCTCCACCTCCAGAGTTCTGGGATTGCAGATGTGTCCCCACTACACCTGGCTTCAGGGACACCGCTTTTGGGTGTTTGTTGTGTGCTCAACCCTGTCCCATCTGCTATGGGGTTTAAAGGCATGGAGATACAAAGATGTTGCTGAGCAGAAGAAAATCTCAGAGTTCGAGTACACAGGGTGTGGTATGTCCCAAGGGCAGTCCTCTGAGGCAGGGTAAGTCACAGTGACCTCTCCTAGCCACTGTGGGTCAGCTGGCCTTGTGGGACTGGGCTTTCATTCTGAACCCTCAGTTCTGCAGGAGTCCCTGCAGATGCGGATGACGGCTGGTTCTCATGGTGTGTCCTGGGAGCCGCTGAAGACATTTCCTTTCGGGATGACTCACTAGGGAGTGAGCGAGACATGGGGGAGGATGGCCCCTGATGGCGTTCCTCGCTGTCCTGCCTGTTGGGTGTCGACTCCCACATGTGCAGTACAATTTGTCAAGGTTCCCTTCATTCCAAATAAGCTCAGAACTTCGTGGTCCCGTTAAACGGCAGCACAGAGATTTACAGCCGCCCTTTAAAAATTCCATCTCGTTAGTTCTGGCTCTCGCTCCTACTTTCCTTCTGCAAGGGGTGGGTGAGGGTGGATTGCTCAAACCTTTCTCAGTTCTTGCTAGGATCCCGCCACATCAGGACCATGTGACACACAGATGAAGTGCCAGGAGGTGTCTGTCAGAGCTGCAGGGTATGGGGACAGAAGCTTAGGATGCTCCTCTCACAGAACAGGGACGTGTGAGACGGCTGCCCTCATGCAGATGCCCAAACTGGCATGCATGATAAGACATGATGCCATGGTGCTGCTTGCCACTCGACCCCATACCCTGTCTTGTCAACCCCCCACTGCCTATAGACCCCTGAACCCCTTCTGATCTCACCCTTTGTGTGTGTGGCCTTGGAGTACCATTGCCAGCAACTTGAAAGCATTCTCCCACCCCCATACCCAGAGCCTCTGTCTCTGTCTCCCTCCCTTGTAAGGATTAGACTTCTGCGCATCTCTTTCTCTTCTTCGGCTTCATCCATCAGTACCATATGCCCTCATGTCTCCTGGTCTAAAACAAACAAGGACACACGGGCAGTATCTGCCGATGCTTCTAACGCATGCTCTTCTTCACTGCTCACCTCAGTGTCACAGCCACACTGCTCCTAGGGCCTTTAGATGCTAACTCCACTACAGTGGTTATGGTCCAGACCCTATCTACCCAACACACTGCCAAATCTGGCCGTGATCTTGTCATTGCCTAAAGGAGGTGATTTGTGGCTTTTCACACCGCTGACCGCTCTGAGAACCTTGCCTCTCTTAGCTTCCTGGACTCTGTTCTCCTCTGGTCTCTGCTGTCCATGAGCCACGATGTGACCTCTGTTTTAAAATCATTTGCTCAGGGGCTCGCACTGCCCTACCTGCAGGTACAGCACACGGGAGCTGATTAGTGCTCTTTATTTGTAAATCAGAATGTCACCTCAAAAGGCGAGTGAGAGCTGTCAGGGTGAAATGAGGAGACGGGTACATCAAGGTGAGAGTCGTAATTTAGGTATTCTAAAAGTGAGCCTCAATTTCCCCTCTATTTTTATTTTAATTAAAGTGTTATTATATTCTTTATTTCCTTCTCTTTCCTCCATCAACCCCTCCTATGTTCTTTTCCAGCACCCCCATACCCCACTTAATCTCTTTCAAACAGATGGCTATTATTATTATTATTATTATACACACACACATACACACACACACACACACACACAATGCACACATATATCAACACAACCTCCCGAATCCATTTAGTGTTGCCTGTATGCACATGATTCCAGGGTTGACCACTTGAGATGGCATACACAATGAAGAGGCTCTGTTCCTATTTCTAAAAATCGTATTAAAAATGTTCTACTCATTATCAGCCTGGGAAAGGATGTTCTAGACTCACCAGGAATGCCAATGGCCAAGGTACGGAACAAGGGTGCCTTATGCTGTGCACTCCCATAGTGGCTGGGGGATGAAGGATGTCTCTAAGCGCATGCACTCAAATATCTATCTTGTCTATGGACCTCTGTGGACATTCTCAGGTTCTAATGTAAGTTCCTGAGACCATAGCTAAGTCTTCAAAGTCTGCCCTTTAATCTGGGAATGGCAGCTTGTGTGTAGCTCTGTTTCCACCGTTGTCAAGTTTGAGGACAGTACACTAGAAGAGACAGTGTTGTCTTTATGGCCTAGGTCATACTCTGATGACAGCTGTTAAGGGCTTTGAGTTGTAGGTACCCAAGCTTGGGGGATTCTACCTGCTGAGTGGAACTCAGAATCCCCTGTGCGAATGGACAGTGTGACAGATGATGACCAGGAGACCCAGAGAGACTGCGGGAAATGATGGACGGTTAGATAGATGGAGGGATGGACAGAAAACAGAAGCCGTGGGGTCCAGCCACTGTGAGCGTCCTCAGAACGACAACCCTGTGCTGCCGATTTCATGGCTCACCCTCCAAAACTTTATTCTCCTCTCTTCACTTTTGTTTAGCAGACTGTTTATCTTTGTAAGCTGTGTTTCTCAAAACCCCAAAAGGGCTGGGGGGAAAAAATGTAGAACTGAAGTGTTGGGAACAGATGGAGGGGTGGGGTTAGCAACTACCAACCAGATGAGGGTTTCTCCAAGGTCACTGTCCTTTCTTGGGATTTCTGCCTTTCCATCTTTTTTTTTTTAATGGATGGAACACAGGGTAACAGATGACAAGTGACCCGGGGTCATCCACGCCACATGACGGAGTTGCACATGGCCGGGCCTCGCTACCACTGGTTACAGCACGGTGACTGCTTTCCACTTGTTCCCAGATATCAGAGCTATCCCAGGACCCTTCTCTGTCAGCTGCCAGTTCCCAGGGGATGTCTCCACACAGTGTTTATCCCCCTTGCCCCTGTCATATCTGCTGACCTGCCCTGGCCCCTCACCATTGGGATTGTTCAAGCTGTCCCTCTGCAGATGCTCTTCCCTCCTGTGTTAGCATCTTCTTAACTTTAGGGCCACGGACCACCTCCTTCAGGAAGCCTTCCTTGCTGCCTGCTGGCTTTCTGGTGTGCCCAGGAGTTGTCAATCAGAGTTAGAAGTTATAAAACTGAGACGTGCGCAGCTGTGAACTTGGAGTCTCATCTGCCAGCTGGTCCTACTTGTCGTAAAATTCTGAGATAAGGGTCACAAGTTCTTCAAGGGGTGGGTGGGGGGGATGTGGAGTTTCACAGAAGCCACCAGAACATCTGCGAACATCTGCTTGGATGTCAAGATGCTTCTCTGCCTCTGAACAGCGACCCCAGGTGCTGATGTTGTAAGGAGAATGGGTGGAGTGGAGGGAGCCTGGAGTAGGTGGTGTGCCCTGACTCTCCCTGGCATTGATCCCCATAGCTGCCTGGCTGGGATAGCAGGCTGCCAGGCCTGGAATGAACGGCTCAGATGGCTCTTGGCCAGCATTTTCACCAGTTGCTGCTGATAGAAGCCGCTGACATGGGTTTTAGTGGCAAAAAAATATCCCATTACCTCCAGCCCCCAGTTTTTCAAACTGTTTTGCCCAAGGTTAGACCCTCACATTATGGTTATTCTCTACCCAGGGGCCTGGACAGAGTGAGTGACCCCAGTCCTTTGCTCTCTGCTGAAGGGGAATTTTAAGGCTCCCCAACATTCTACCCAGGGATAAGTAAAAACTGCTAACCAGATAATATAGCACAGCTAGAGAACAGGGGGACGTGTGAGGACCACGGGGGGACCCCCCCACACACACACAAAGTCCCAGCACCTAGCACAGATATCCCTGACCGCTGCCGATGGCCGTCACGTTGCATTCTAGCATCAGTGGTGGCAGGCAGCTGGCGGGAGATGCTGGTGCACATCTGGACAGGCTGTCTTAAATTCTGCAGTGCATATCTTCTGCAAATCTCTCTTCGAATAGAATCATCCATAAGTATCCTGCAGCAGTAGCTGCTTCTCAGGTATGTCCTAAGGTGAGGAGAGGTTAGGGAGGAGGACCAGTTGAAAGCCAAGGCTAGTTGGAGCCTGCTCCTGTGGGAGGGGCAGGCCTGGGGGCAGCCCTAGCCTCAGAACAGGTTTGGAAGCATGAGCCTGCCTCTTTCCAGGCAAGGAAAAGACAGAGCCATGCTTCTTCTGAGAGTAGAGGGTGAGCAGCTGTCCCTGTTCATCCCAGACAGGACGCCGTGGTCTCCAGGGACTCTGCCAGCAGGCACGGGAACAGAGGCTGGGCCTTCATTCCTTTCCCCACTTGGCAGGGAGGGGCCCAGGATGGAAAAAACATTCAAACTTCTGCCTGGAGTTTTGCAGCCAGCCTTCTGCTCATGGTAGGGCAATGGAAAAATCATAAGACGCTTAGGAGCCTGTCTGCCTGTGTTCACAGGGAGAAATCCTGGCATTTACTTAATCCTTCCAAACTAATACCAGGTAGTACTTCCCCAGTGGCTTCATTTGCGTATGCACTAATTGGATTATTTTTACGTAGCTGTGACTACTCATTCACCAAGTGAATAATTTTACAGCTCAGAGCACCTGAATCCAGGTGCTGATCCCAGATGCTATATCTGCCTAATTGATGGCTATTTTACTTGTGTACACTTCAGAGAGTGGTTATGGGGGTCTGTGTTTATGGAGTCGTTTTCGCTGTTAGACTGAGTGACAGAGACAATCAGAGAGAAGAGAGTGGTTCCGGAGCGAGTCGGTGTGGGGCGTTATCGGTCTCATCCCTGGGAAGGTTGGCAAGTCACAGAACTTCTTATCCAGGGTCTTGGTAGGGTTAATACGCACAGTGCTGTCTGAACGCAAGCATTCAAGCACATGACCCCTGCCCACTTCCTTCCTGTTATCTAGTGCTGGGTCAAGCATGGGCACACTGTGGACTTAGCAATTGTGCTCCCTGTGGGCAGACTGTGGAGTCAGCAATTGTGCTCCCCATGGCAATTTTGTGGAGCTGGGTCCCACTCTGATTCCAATTAAAGAGAAAGAACTGACTTCCCCTGGATCCCAGAGCCAGTAAAAGTCTAAGTTGGGATTTGAACTCACACAGTGTGGAAAAACCAGAGTTGAGTCTTTGTTTCTTCAGGACAGCAAAGGAAGAGGTTATCAAGGCTGTCCCCCATAACCAGCATTAAGAGAGACAGTGGGGGAGGTCACAGGATGTGCAGGAAAACAGAGAGGGCAAGAATGAAGGCAATTTGGGGAGGAAGCAAGACTCCGTTGTAGACCCCTGGGGAGGAGGAGCTGGCCCAGGGGCTGAAGTCATCATCTATCCCCTTCAGGGTCAGCTGAGCTCTGTGAAAAGGCTACACAAGCTCCGATACATCAGATCGGATGACTGGGACAAAGTGGACCCAGTGTGTCAGAAGAGGGAAGCTATTTCTAGAGCTGTTCTTGATACATTAGAGATGAAGTCTGGAAACTTCCAGAAGGCAAATGCCTTACCCAACACGATGGCTTCTGAGCTATTTTCTTTGGCAAACTGAACCTTGTAGTTGATCCAAACTCCCCATCACTCATTCCTGACAATTCAAGCCGGGCACCAAGTATAGAAGTGGTATTGAACCCAGGCTGCCAGCGATCCATGCAAAAGTTGTTTCCACAGAAATAGACCTGTCACCATGGAAACCGCATGAGGTCACTTGGGACAGACACACAACTGCTTCGTATTATTTGTTCCAAATAAAATGACTTTTAGATAATTCTGCCAGTTATTTAAAAAATAAAAAAACTTTTTTTTCTAAAAATTAAAATTTAAAAATCTATTATTATTTGTTGGTAGGTATGTGTAATTGTGTGCACAAGTACATAGGGGCATGTACATAGTTGCCCATATGTGGAGGCAGGAGGATTACTTTTGAAAATCAAGCTTTCTCTACAAATAGAAGGTCCTCTGCTTTCATCCTGAGTCCCAGCCCCTCAGGCCATCAGGTTTACATACAAAAGCCTTGTCTGCTGGGCCATCTCACCAGCCAGCTTTGTTTTTATACACACAGGTAAATTATATACAGTCTTACCACCCATGTACCTGGATAAGCTTCTCAAAGTGAGTAGCTAACCATCTCACCGCAGACGGAGCAAGAGCACTGAGGACCAGAGAAGGCGAGAGTCAGGATTCCCAGGCTGAAAACTCCAGTGATTATTATTTGACGAGAAGGAGCCCTAAGCATCTGAGTGTGAGAGTCTGACATGATCGCGAACCAGTCCTGGCATCTTAGAGTTATTTCTTATGTTTTCCAGAGGGGCTTAGAGACAGGCTAATTTAACAGTGTTTGTACTACAAGGAGAGTAAGTCTTACCTGAGAGACACTGAGGAGAGGAAGCGTAAATGAGCGCTAACTTGGGTCCAGCGCCCCAGTCCATGGCTGTCTTGAGACCTCGGCATCCTTTTCACTTTTCATTCTGTTTTTAAATAAAACCACAGTGTTCTCTGCTTTTGCGCTTCTTGTGGTTATGATGAATATTTTTTATTACCTTTAGCCTATGATTTTAAGTAAAAGTGCAGTGGCCTAACTCTTGGTAAAATAAAATGCTATTTTATGTGACGGCTTTTTAAATTTTTAATTAATTAATTAGCTTAAAATCTTATGTGTATGTGTGCCTGCTTGCTATGTGAATGCGGTGACTAAGGATCCTCCGGTCCTGGAGTTCCAGGCGGTTGTGAGCCATCCCAGTGTGGACACTGGGACCTGAACACAGGTCTCCTGTGGTAGCAGCAGGCTCGTCACCACTGAGCATTCTCTTCACCCCAACCGGAACCGTTTCGATGAAACTTGTCCCTGAGAGTTAATGTCCTGGAAGACCCCAGGGTGGTAATGCTGGGAGGTGGTGGCACCTGGACTTTAGGTCATGGGGATGCTGCATTCAGAAGGGTTTAACATGGTTCTTGTGGCGTCCTGGTGTGTTCTCTATTGCTCAAGTGGTTAAAGAAGCCCTACTTCCTGCCTGGTGCACTCTTGCTACGAATCCACACAACCCCATTACTATGATGCCATCAGTCCTGGGGCGATCACTAGAGCCACTTTGATCAGTACCCTGAACCTTCATAACTATGAGCTAAATAAAACTCTTTTTAATATAAACTTTAAATGCCTCAGATATTCTATTATAGTAGCATAAAATGGCTTAATACATTATATGACAATACTCAACGATTTGTGTGTTCTCTGTCGCATGACTTATGCTTAGACCTATCTTTTTATGACTTTAGATTGGATACAGCCTTAAAACCTACCATAGATCAGATATTCTTCATATCTGTGTATGTGGATGGACATGGAAATGTATTTCATCTTAACTCCAAGTTATATGGAAATATTTTCCCCAGCCAGAGAAGCTGTCCTGCTGCGGAGTTTGTACCACAGCAGCTGGAATGTGTCTCCTCGGTGGTTGGTTTATTTATTTTTATTGTACTTGCTCATTTCTTGTGTGGGGGGGAGGGGGTGTGGGCTGTGTGGAGACTTTCCTGTGGAGGTCGAGGACAACTTGTGAGAGTCTAGTTCACTTATTTATGATCATATTAATTTCTCCCAAGTTTTCATTCTCTCGTGTGTTGATGAACAGCTTCATTCATGTGATTGACAGTCTTTTAGAATAGTTTTCTAGAAGGCCTTTGACTGAGCCGGAATACATGGGACAAATTACTCTTTCAGATACTTAAACCAAATTTCCTTTCCTAGCAGTTCCTTTGGGCTTTCTCTCTGTGAACAAGAGAGGCAACAAGAAGGGCCCGTTAATTTTCCTTTTCTTTTTTTTTAACTTGGTGTTTTGGAATGGTGATCCTAATTTGCATTCCTGTTGGTTTGGTAAGTTAAACACAACATTTCTTATGTATTGATCCATTCCATCTTCTCTTTTGCAGATCCCCAGTTATCATGCTACTTTTCTGACTGAGGGTCACCTAGGAAAGCTGGGTTAACTGTAATTTGATCTTTATTCAAAAATAAAAAAAAAAACAAATTAGAGAAAGGAAATTGCTGCCGATCACTGGCCACCGAATTTCTCTTTATGTTCTTAAGTCTACTTCTCTTTTCCTCTCTTTTGATTTCTATGAAAATCTGAGCATGCTTGCCACGTGGCTTTAAAATATTTTTGAGGTGTATTTGTCCGTATGTTATGTGCACAGGGTTCTGCCTGTGTGTCTGTGAGCCACACAGCGCTAATGGAGGCCAGAGGAGGGCTTTGGTGACACCTTCTAGTGATCGTCTTCTAGAAGGACTTCCTCTGTTTGCTGGAGACCCATGTCAAGTGACTCAGTCTTGACAAAAGTGTGTAGTTGGGCTCTGCTCTCCTTCTTTTCCTTTCCCCTGGTTTATAGCGAAGTAAACTGGAATTTATCCAACCATAGATCTTGAAGCACATCCTTGTCACCTGTCACTGTTCTTCAGGTAAAGCCAATCTGAAGTGCTGGCTCCTCCCACCCCATGGTGAGGATGCTCACCCAGCTCTGCTGCCTGACAAACTGCAGATAACTTTGATGGGGCTTTCTATCTGAGTGGCCGGTTCTAATGGTCAAATCGACACAGTCTGGAATCACTTAGGATGGCAGTTTCAGTGAGGGATTGTCTAGCTTGGCCTGTGAGCATATCTGTGGGGGATTATCTTGATTACTTTAGGTGGGAAGAGTGGCCTACTGTGGGCGGCACTCTTCCCTGGGCAGGGGGTCCTGGGATATATAGGAGCAGAGAAAACAAGCTGAACAAAAGTAAGTATGCATTCGTTGCTCTCTTCCTGGTTATGGATGTGATGTGACCAACTCCTTCAAGCTCCTGCTAGGATGGACTGTAACCTGAAACTGTGGCATAAACACGCTCTCCCTTAAGCGGCTTTTTTCCTTCCTTCCTTCCTTCCTTCCTTCCTTCCTTCCTTCCTTCCTTCCTTCCTTTCTTTCTTCCTTCCTTCCTTCCTTTCTTTTGGTATTTTATCGCAGCAATAGGAAATGAAACTAATGGAGTTGCTTAGATTTTCCACACCCTCAGAAATGGAAAAAAAATCAATCATCTCCTCCATAGTAATTTATCCTTTTATTTTAGTGCACTGTTGTTTAATGCATCTTAAGAAATAAAGCCATAATTTGTAGGTCTAGCATGTGGTTAGAACTTGTTATGTGTCTGTGGTAGCATGCTTTATCCTTCTATTTTAAGCGTCCCATTCCTCCCCCCTCCCCTTTTTTTAAACCTTGGGAACAAACACGTTTCAGAAGCACAGAACTGATGCTGGCTTACAGCTATGGAAGATGTGCCCTAGGATCCAAGGTGATGGCATACAGAGGAAATTTGCTAAGGGGCAGTAGGAAGCCAGGACCAGCTCTGAAGTGGACTGGACATTCAGCTCACTTCTAACAAGCTGTGCGCCTCTGGCAAGCATCCTAGCCTTTCGTTGGTTGCATCCATTGATCTACAACAGCCCGTGGAAGGGCCTGAAGGCGCCTTGGTTCCCATTGGCTTGAAAGACCCAGGATGCTGGACCTAAGAGTTCGCATAGGTGGACTGTGAGATCTCAGCAGCTCGCGGAGGCTGTAGGAGCCGGAGGCTAATCCCTGCATGAGTCAGTGCCGAGTTAGTGGCCAAAACCAGTAGCTGCGTGAGCTGGCGTGAGAGCCCGCCCAGAGTGCTGCTGAAGGACACTGGTGACTCACCTGGTCTGCGGGGACACCCCCCACCCCCGCCCACGTCCCTACTCAGTGTTGAGGAGGTTCTAGAATAATTCGTCTAGGTAAGCTTCTCAAACTCAGGGTCTGTGTACCGTAAGCGCCACACAAAGCTTTATTTGTTTTGGGATGGAGGATGGTAGCTTTAGTTAGAAGGTTTAAGAATGTAATTCTGCTGTTTCTCTTTGTTTTATTTTGTTGTTGTTGTTATTGTCATACCAGGGGTCAAATCCAAGGTCCAGAGAGAGTTGGGCCAGCTCTTTGCCACCGAGCTACGTGCACCCATCGCCCTGTGCTTCCTCTTTAAATGGACCACGTTCTGGAGGTACCTGACACACTTCTGCTCAGCCACTCACCAGGTCTCGTCCCCCTAACCCTCATGATCATTTCCTGTAACCCATCACTGGGCACCCTGCCGACCTCTGGTGTCATTGATACTGTTTTTATTGTACTCAAGAGAGGACGTGAACATTTCTTAAGTTTTCCTCAATACCTTATAAAGAAACAAAAAAAAAATTAAAAGAAAGAACACTATGGTTTCCAAGAGGGGAAAAAATGAGCATTTTGTAAAAACAAAGCCAATTAATGTGCAAAAATTAAATGATTTTCTGTGTTTATGTCCCCCCAAAATCGTATTGTATACAGAAAACCTCTAACTAGAACAATAGTAGTAACCTTTATGAGCAGGGAAAAGGCTGGTGGAGAATTTAACACACTGTAGAAACAGGGGGTTCTAATGGGCCTGGCTTAGTCTCTTTCTGCTGTTGTGATAAAATGCCCCAGCAGTGACTTACGGGGGAGAGGAGTTCATCTTGGCTCATGGTTCCAGAGGGACACAGTCCATCACAGAGGCAAGACATGGCAGCAGGCAGGAAACACATGGTGGCAGGAGCTGGCTGGTCACACCGCATTCACACTCAAGAAGCAGAGAGGAAGAGCAAGCGAAGCTGGGCTGCACAACCTCCAAGCCATACCCTGTGGCCCACTTCCCCCCACTGAGGCTCTACCTCTTAGGGGTCGCATACCTTCTCTAACAGTGCCAACTCTGGGGAACAAGTAGTCAAGTACATAAACCTGTGGAGGTTAACCACACAAATACAGCTTTTCAGGTAAGTTCAGCAATTGATATGCAATTAAAATAAATAAATTAATTAAAAATAAAAAGAAGCCTGTGCTGTAAGTGAAAATAGCTATCCAGATACGAGGTCAAGTTTATCAGCATATCTTTCCAGAAGCCTAGAAGTTGTATAGTTTGCACACATGTATTGGCAGCTGTTGGGTTTACTGTGAACATGAGGAGGGAGATGTCAGGGGGAACGGTTACTCACTTGCAGTGCGGTTTCTTATTGACAAGGAAAGTCTGCATAGCAACAATGCTCTCCACAAGCTTTCTCAGGGGTCAGTGAGAATCTCTGAGAATGTTTGAGTCTGTGTGCAGGATATTCCAGGTTTTGAAAAGGCACCAAGCTTTTCAAAGCTGAGAAAAAAAAAAATCATAGAGTTGAATGTAGATGAATCCATATGAGCACCGAGGGCCACAGCTGGGCACCTCTAACAGTTATGCCAGTTGTTCTCAAGGAATCCACACAATCCAAGATGTTCTAGTCAAGTGATGATGCTTGCTGCTAACACAAAGGGCTTGGGATAGTCACAGCAATAGCATTCCCAGGATATACCTGGTTCTCAAATGAGAACAGTGAAATGGGTCAGTAAATCTGACATAGTTCTGCTCTGAGCGCTATGTCTCTCTGCATTGGAACCATGCAGTTGGGTGTGGAAGGTCACTAGTGTTTGTGCTGTGGGAAGGCCCCTAGTGCTGTGGAATAATGCTCTTGTAAACTGTAAATATTTGCCATTTGTATTGGTTTAATAAACTAGTAATTGACCAGTAGTCAGGCAGGAAGTATATAGGTGGGACAACCAGAATGGAATTCTGGGAAGAGGAAAGGCAGGTACAAGCCAGACTCAGAGGAAGCAAGTTGAAAATTTCTTACTGAGAAAAGGTACCAAGCCATGTGGTTAAACATAGATAAGAATTATGGATTAATTTAAATTGTAAGAGCTAGTTAGTAATAAGCCTGAGCAATAGGCAAAACGGGTTTTTTTTATTGATTTTATTGAACTATACATTTTTCTCTGCTCCCCTTCCTTTCTCTCCCTTCGCCTTTAACCCTCTCCCATGATCCCCATGCTCCCAATTTATGCAGGAGACCTTGTCTTTTTCTACTTCCCATGTAGATTAGATCTATGTATGGCTATCTTAGGCTCCTCATTATTGTTTAGGTTCTCTGGGTTTGTGAAATGTAGGTTGGTTTTCTTTGCTTTATGTCTAAAAGCCACTTATGAGTGAGTACATATGATATTTGTCTTTCTGGGTGTGGGTTACCTCACTCAATATGATGTTTTCTAGATCCATCCATTTGCTTGCAAATTTCAAGATGTCATTACTTCTTTCTTTTGTGTAGTACTCCATTGTGTAAATGTACCACATTTTCCTTATCCATTCCTCGGTTGAGGGATATTTAGGTTGTTTCCAGGTTCTGGCTATGGCAAACAATGCTGCTTTGAACATAGCTGAACACATGTCCTTGTGGTGTGATTGAGCATCCTTTGGGTATACATCCAAAAGTGGTATTGCTGGGTCTTGAGGAAGGCTGTTTCCTAATTCTGAGAAATTACCTCACTGATACCCAAAGGGGTTGTACCAGCTTGCACTCCCACCAGCAGTGCAGGAGTGTTCCTTTTACCCCACATTCTCTCCAGCATAAGTTGTCATCAGTGTTTTTGATTTTGGCCATTCTTACAGGTGTAAGATGGAATCTCAGAGTTGTTTTGATTTGCATTTCTCTGATGACTAAGGATGTTGAACATTTCCTTAAGTGTCTTTCTGCCATTTTAGATCCCTCTGTTGAGAGTTCTCTGTTTAGGTCTGTACTCCAGTTTTTATTGTATTATTTGTTCGTTTGATGACCAATTTCATGAGTTCTTTGTATATTCTGGAGATCAGCCCTCTGTATGATGTGGGTTTGGTGAAGATCTTTTCCTATTCTGTAGACTGCATTTTGTCTTGTTGACTGTGTCCTTTGCTTTACAGAAGCTTTTCAGTTTCAGGAGGTCCCATTTATTAATTGGCAAAACAGTTTATATTTAATATAAGCCTCTGTGTGTCTATTTGGGACTGAACAGCTGCGGGACCGGGTGAGACAGAAACTTCTATCTACACTCTAGTTCTAACACAGTACCAAAATGCTGTTTAAATCCATAGGATAACATCTCACGGAAACAGTCCTATCCTCTATAGCAAATTTTGAACAAAGACTCAACATTGCAGCAAATTCAGTAAATTGAAATTCATGTTTATTGATTAGCTTTTTCTCTGCTAAAGGAACAACTTGCTACATGATTTTGTGATTCAACTCGGACGCTGGAAGCACATCCATTTTCCTTAGCTTCACCTGAATGACTGCTCTGGGATTGTAGGAGTGGAAGGTGAAATCCAAAAGTGGCTTCTAACATTAGACTTGGTTAAAATGGCCCAGCATTGGGCTGTTTGCTTTCAGCTGTGTCCAGGATCAGGCATAAAAACCTCGAAGCAGCCATTGCCTGTCCTTGACAACACAGGTGAATCAAAGTGACTTGGAAAACAAGGATCTTGGGTGTTCATGGTTCCTGGCTTGAGGAAGCAGGCTGTCTGGATTCTAACTTTAGAAATACATGATTTAATTTTAGGACAGTTTTTTTTTAGGTTTTCTGATAAGCTATGTAAAAGTCTAGGGAGTTCCTGGGCACTCCAAATATTACTCTCTAACATCAAACGGTGTGCTTGCTGTGGTTAATGGATATTAATACAAGCAGGGATTCATACTTGTTCTTCTGCCTCAGTCCCTTTGGCTTCTGGAACCCTACTGGGTCATCACACCAGTTCTCCCTGGGTGGCTCTCACCTCTAGGATGGTTCCTCAGATGCTCTTTGTTTTTGTTTAATGGCTTTGCCAGTTCCAAGGTGCACTGGGCAGGGTTTTTTGTAGAATGTTCCGCAGTTGGGATTTCTGATATTTTTGTCTGAATAAGAATGGGACTATGTCTTAGGGATCAAAGCCATGTCAAGCAAATAACAACTAACCGTTAGTACTTCCCTTGGTCACCAGGATGGTTGGTGTCAGTTGGGTGTCTCTAAGCATCCTCCCACCCCATGCCACATGGTGCTTCTAAGAGGACAACATTTATGCACCACCAGAGCGTGGAATTGCCCCTTAAATTATGCGGAATTCTTCTGTGTGGACAACTGATTCCTCCTATTTATTTTGATATCATAATGGGCCAATGTTTTGGTGACAACCTCATTGTGCTCTATCTTCTTCAAATCTTTCTGCTTGGCAAAAGGAACTTCTGCAGTTGGTTTCTCTCTCCCTTTGACCTAACCCCATTGTTTATTTTTCCTTTAAAAGTGATTGACTGCTTCCTTACTTTCTGGCACTATAAAATGCCCAAGGCTCATCTTGTTTATTTCTTTTTCTTAAAAGAAGACTTATTCTATTTTAAAGTGTGTGTGTGTTTGTATTTATGCAGGTCTGAGTGTGGCTACTTGCAGAATCAAGAAGAAGGCACTGGAATATCTGGAGCTGGAATCACAGGTGGTTATGAGTTGCTCAGTGTGGGTTCTGAGAGCTGAACTCAGGTTCTCTGTAAGAGCAGTATCTGCTCTTAACTGTTGATCTGTCTCTCCAGCCTGACATCTTGTGTATTTCATGTCCAACTCCTGGAGTCAGCTCTGTTTCCCTTTCCTTTATTGGAGAACAGTGTTTAAAAATCAAAATTTTGGCACTAGAATGTAAGTTACACGGGTAAGTTTTATTTTAAATTTCTTACCAAGGGCATAAGTCATTAAAACATGTTGGATCTTTTTTCCTTTTCTCCTAGTAGGAACCTACACTCAATTAGTCACATAAGAGGGGATGGGGGTGTGTGGTTCTGGAAGAGTGTGTGCCAGTTCTTTATTTTACAATGATATCCTCCACAAGAAGTTGGTCAGTCACCATTAGTAATAAAAATAGCATATGCAGGTGGCTACTGAGGCCTTGAGGCTTGAGTAGGATCGCTTGCCCATTGAAGGTAAGAAGGTACACATCGGGGCAGGCTGGTGGCCATGCTCTGTTCTGTGACCCTTGCATGCCACCCCCTGCCACTGTTCTTTCTCCTCTAATCCCAGTGCATGGGCACATTAATCCAAGGGAGAGCACGGGGATCATTACTCCCCTAGTCTCTGGGAAGCCACAGCTTCAGAGTTTCTTTCCAGAATGGGAGGAGATGCTCACTACGCCATCCTTTCAGTGCATAAGGTGACGTTCATCCCTGTAGGACAGACTGAGGTGAGTGTTAAAAACCAAGCTCTCATCAGTCAGTGAGCTTTGGCAAACATATTAGGCTCCTGTATCAGCAACAGCTGTAATCCTGAAACTCTAAGGCCTTGGTTTTCATACAAGTTGGGGCTGTTTCTCTTTTCCCATGTTCTCAAATACACTGAACCTGATGCCATAAATCATTTCATAAGGTGGCCTATAAGCTCACTGGGCATTCCCTTCTCCAACTTCATCTCTCATTCACCACTTCTGAATTTGATTTTTAAGTAAAACTGTTTTTGAAAGATTTGATCATGCAGATTTCTCTACAGGAAACATGTGTGAACTATAGTTTCAAAAGCAGGTTACTAGGTTAGTAGGTAGAAAAACTAACTGACCAACCAGCTAATCAGTAAGCTAATCAATCAACCAACCAACTATCCAACCAACCAACTAATCAACCAGCAAGCCAACCAGAAAACCAACCAACTGATCAACTAGCCAACCAGCCAGCAAGCCATCAAACCAATGAACCAGTCAGACAAACAGATAGCTAGCTAGCCACCCAATCAAACATGCACCGAGTCAGCCAGCCAGCTAGCCAGCATAAAATAGCTGCTCTTTGGGAAAAGGCAACATTGCCAGTCTGAGCTTAGCCAGCTGGGTTCAGGATGGCTCAAGATGGGACTGGGAGGAGTGGACGACTTCCAGACAGAATGCGTGCATGCCTGTAGATTTTTCCTTGTGTTTCATTTGCTGACCTCAAACTGTAATTGGAAAAGAAAAAAAAATTCATCAAGACTTCAAAGGAAAATGGTCTTTTAATTGCTTAATGCAATGATAGTAAGAGAATCCGCTGCAGCTGTCCAGAATGCAGAGATGGGAGGTCATTTCAGAGCCGGTATCAGGCCAACTCCACCTAAGTGTCAGAACCAGCCCAGGGTTTTCCTGCCCCAGGGCAGCCAGGCCAGCTGCAGCTGCCAGACTTGGGTTTCTGGGAGGGTCTTTTGGCTTTTGGAGCTCTTCCCTGTCTATATGTTGAAGGAGACAGGGAGAGTTCACTCCCAGAAATAAATTCAAGATCTGTTTCCCAAGAATAAACAAGGGTTACTTCAACAAGAAGGCAATCCAGATAATGTTTATTTAGCAAGCCTTATAAAGACGTAAGAAAAGCCAGTGGAACTTGGAGATGTGTGTGTGTGAGTGTGTGTGTGTGTGCTTCTCCACAGTACAGATGGCTATTGCAGAACTACATAGTCCCTATTGCATTAAAAAAAATCAGTCTAGTAAATTCCCTTTTGTATCTCTTTATCTTTCTGTCTCTCTCTTTCTTTACACACACACACACACACACACACACACACACACACGCACACACACATTCCTCTAGAGAACTCTACCTAATCCAGTGAGGACAGCTTGGTTCGTTCTCATAGTCTTTTTATCTGGCTGCTGGCTCCATGTCAGAGCCTTGGGATACCCTACAGGGTAGTTGCTCAGTCCCTCAAATATCAACTCTTTGGTTTGTAAAGGAGATGAAAGACACCTTTTTAAAATGTCTTTAGGACTAAAGGAGACAGAACTTACAAAACTGATAGCTCTAAGCCCATTTTGTGGCATGTAACAACCCCTGAATTCAATTATCAATTTGATGGCTGTGTATTGAATATCCATTGTAGAAGAAATGCTACCCAGATTCAAGGACATAGCAGCAAGAAAATGGGTGATATTACCCTCACAATCCCTCTCTTCTGGGGACACAAGGCACAAAGCAAAGATACCAAATTCTGTGAGTGACACGTTCAATTTTAAAGGCTTCTCAAAGACTAGAACTTAGAACTGGCTCTTGGATTAAAATTTAGCATAGGCTGTCACTGTATGGGCGTGTGTGTGTGTGTGTGTGTGTGTGTGTGTGTGTGTGTATGTGTACATCACGCTTATTGTTATTGGTACATGCAGAAACTAGAGACTGGTATCAGTATGTGTTGCTTTATTGCTTCTTCCCTTTAGGTTTTGATGCAAGGTTTCCCACAGAAATCTTTTGCTTGCTGTTGTAGCTAGAATGGTTGACCAGAGCCTCCAGGGCTCTACCTGTCTCCACCCTGCAACAGTGAGGTTAAAGACACATGATGCCAGCCTTGCTTTATGATGTGGAAAACTGGGGATCTGAACTCATGTCCTCATACCTGTGCCGGAAAGCCTTTACCTGCTGAGCCATCCCCCAGCTCTGTGTGGACTTCTCTCCTGAAAAGCCACCATGTTTACCCTCTACCTTCCAAAGAGGAGTCGGGGGGGGGTTATAAAGTTGGAAAAGTTTTTGACACTCGCCCATCTGGCTGTTAGATGAAGACCTGAAGACTTGTCGTGTCTTTGAAAATTTCGAAACACAAACCAATGATTTTTACACAAACCAACCACATGATTTTTACATTCAGACCAAATTGAAGACCTTTATTCTCATACCTTCTGGTGTTCCTGGTGCAATAAAGAGACTTGGATGGGGAAGGGAAAGCCAGTCCTGCACAGTGGACAAAAATGGTCCACACAGCCAAGTACTAGAGTGACTCACCACTGTCCTGTAAAAACCAGAGGCCGCTGCTGCCCTCTTGGCTGAGGTTGTTGGGGGGTGGGGGGTGGGGCTCTGACAGTTTTTAGAACTTCAGGATAATTTAATATATGAGTCACTTTCCACACACAGAAAGGACCCAAGTATGCAGTTAGCTTGAAATCTCTTTGGAAGAAAGTTTTGGACGTGTCGCGTCTGTTCCTTTGGCCTTTGAATCCACAGTTCTTTTCTGGCCTCAGCGAGTCTTAGGGAACTTTCTGTGAAAAATGACTTAGCAACTCCCTCGCAAACACACCACATGTATACATTATTCATCGGTGGCCACGTCAGGCCTGGCTTGATGGCTTTATAAAAGTCATGACTGTGTAACAGCGGATACCTTGGAAACAAACAAAAAGCAACAGCAAGAGGCTCATTAGAAAAACAGACTAAATATAACAGATAAATTGTTTCTTGTACGCTCTGCTCTGAGAGGCAGAGCACTTGACTTTGATGACTGATGTGGAGGAGGTAGAGTTTAACGGTTGCTGCAGACAGTGTACACCATTGCATGAAGTCTGTTTCAGGCGAGCATCCAGAGCTACAGCTCCAATGGACACGTCTGAGAATTACACTTTCTATAAAGAACATCCTAGAGAGTTCTAGTACCTTCTATTCCCAAATATGTTTTCATAGAATATTTGTATTATTCTCTGGGAATTTCATACATGTTTACAATGAATTATGCTCATACCCACACCTCTGCTCCTCCCCTTAACTTCTTCCAGGTCTACCCCACACTCCACAGCCCTAACTTCATGCCTTATGTTTTAAGTAACTTACTTAGTCCAGCTTGTGCTGACCACATACTCCTGGGTGTGGGACCCCACGCTGACGCATGCTCATCGTACCAGGGACCACATCCTTAATCCTTCAAGAAAACTGATTCTCGCTCCCTCAGCAACTATCAAGTCCTAGTAGTTCCTCAGTCATGGGTGGGGTCCTTAATCCCCTCTTCTCCATTTTAGAATGGTGGCTGGCTTGCCCTTGTGCAGGCAACCATAGTTGCAGTGAGCTCATGAGTGTGGTGGTTTGGTCACACCCAGAAGGTAATATGGAGGAAGCAAAGAGGTTTTTGTTATTAATCACAATTCTGCTTAAGTTTTGCTTTTTTCACTATTTTTAATATTGATGACTTTAAATTATTATTATTACTAAGACGTGATCTCTCAAAGCCCAAGCTAGTCTCAAAACTTAGTGTATAGCCTTGAATTCCGCCTCTTGCCTCTACCTCCCAAATGCTATTATGAGTATGCGCCACTCGCCCCAGTTAGTTTACTCCCTGTTTAAGCAGAGACTTGCGTGCATTGAAGAATCCATGATGAGAGTAGTGGAGACAGTGGGTAGTGATGGCTGTAACTGGCATTTGTGGGTGTTGAACATGTAGCAAGCTTGTCAGGCATGGTGTCTCCAGGTCCTCACCACCTGTGATACAGTGTGTTTCCCTGCTCTCACACTGTAAGGCCATGGGGGTGGCCCAGTTGAGTACTTTTCTAGCATGTTCAAATCTCTGGGTTCGATCCCCAGCACTGCATAAACTGGGCATGAAAGAGCAAGCCCTAGACCCCAGTCCTTGGGGATGTGGAGGTGAGGAGATGAAAAGTTCATCCTAATTACACAGTAAGTTGAAGGCCATCCTGGACTAGGGGCCCTTTCTTTGAAAAGAAAAAATAATGGAGTCTGGGGCAAAGGCTCCGTGGGTAAAGTATTTGACACGCAAGCATGAGGACCAAAGTTCAAATCTCTAGAATGCGCAGAAATGCCTGGAGAATGTAGAAGCCCCACCTGCAATCCAAGCACTCTGGAGGCAGAGAAGGGAGATCCAGGAGAAGCTGGTTAGCTAGACTGGCTCAACTGTGAGCTCCAGGTTTATCTGAGAGATTCTTCTTCCCTGAATCAAGTGACAAAGCAAGCAAGAAAGACTGGGTGTTAACCTCCGGTCTTCACACAGATGCACGCACATGATCTCACAGACACATCTACCAGGCACACCACACACGCACATACACAAGCAAAAGAAAACCAGTCATTACAGACTTCAGTATTCTCCAGATGGGAGGGCTTTCCCTCAGCCAACCAGCAGAAAGCTACACTTCCAGCAGACCCAGGCTAGGCCCTCTAACACTGCTTCTCCTGACGCTGTCTACATGGCAACGGCGTCAGATCCCACAGACTGAGGTCTTGGTTCCCAGAACTGCCCTGACCAGCTTTCTAGATGTCAGCCAGAAGCTCCAGAAAGCGTTGCTTGTGGCCTTGACCAGCAGAAACAGAAACAGAGCACACAGTTTGGGGAGCATGACCTCACAAAGCTGTGTCTAATACACAGTAGAGAAGCAGGTCGCTCAGCCAAGAGTACGCACCTAGAAAGCAGTGGTCAAGATGAGAGGCTGGCCTCTTGTGGGTGATCCCAAAATGCATTATTTAATCTCTATTCTTCACGTCACTGGCTTCTTATTCGGGGGAGAATTTCAGAACTCAGAAGTGTAAGAGGCATTACATAGAAGGAAGAATTTGCGGTGCTTACCAAGTACGCCCGGAGAAATGGATGCAACAGAAAGAGTTCATTTTTTCTCTTATGTTTTTGGTATTTAATTCATTCATATACTATCAGGCTTTGGCTAGGTCACCATGGAGCTCATATCCCAATGTGAGAGACCAATGAGAGATGGGAGCTAGGACAGGGTCCTTGGGGACATGCGGGACACAGAGGAGACTTGTTCTGGGTTGAGCGAGGAGGTGCAGGTTTAATAGCAGCAAGGAGAGATGGGGCATGCAGAGCCCCAAAGAGCTGGCCAGCTGCCTGCAGATAGAGGACCCCACCTTGTCCAGGTGTGTGTATGCTTCATTGGCCAACGGTCTTGTTCTCTGGGTGTGTTGAACTGTCTGCCTTCTTTAGGTCCTGGCAGCCACACATATGCTCAGTTCAGAATTGTATTTGCCTTCCCTAAGATGGACATTTCCTTTGGTTGACAATGCTGAGCATCACATCTGGCTCTGCATGTGCTGTAATTGGAGCGGCGGGGCTGCGTCCCCGGCACCCGGCCGCCCACATGGCTAGCTTATGCCCCGAAATAGTTACACAGAAACTGTATTCTTTTAAACACTGCCTGGCCCATTATTGGCTAGCTCTTACATATCGATCTAACCCATTTCTAATAATCTGTGTAGCCCATAAACTGGCTTACCAGGAATGATCTTAACCTGTGTCTGCCTGGAGTGGGAGAATCATGGAGACTCCTTGACTCAGCTTCTTTCTCCCAGAATCCTGTTCTGTTTACTCCACCCACCTAAGGGTGGGCCTATCGAATGGGCTTAGGCAGTTTCTTTATTAATAAGAAATCACTCCCACATCATGCATGAAGTTCGAAAGTAGCTATTCTGGGTGGGAGCAGATTTTGCTTGCATTGTGAGGCCTTCTTCGTTTTTCCTTTTGAGAACGGTCAGTCACATACAGCTCCACCCTTTGACAGAATCGTGTGTGACTTCTCATGACTGCCAGGATCACTTTTTCCTTGGAGGAAATACTTCACAAATGAAGCAGTCCAACCACAGTTTTGAACACCTCCTTGGAAGTTGACTCTGAAACGGCCGCTTCTCCACCCAGGGTTTGGTTGGCAGGATTGGAGACTGGCAAGAGGGCTCAGCTACGGGGCACATACCCAAGGGTGTGGGCTTGAATAGACCTTAGGAATGAGTGAGAGAAGAGAGAGAGAAAGAGAGTGTGTGGGCCAGGTCTGAGCTAGCATGGCCTTCATGCGGATCACAGCCAAATGGTCACATAGCAGTGAATAGCTGGGCATGGATGGGACAGGAGGGGCTGGTGGGGGCAAGCTGGAGATGGGGCCAAGGCAAGCAGGGTGTTAGGATCAGGAGAGGAGTCACCTTGCTTGGAAACAGTGTTTTCTTTTCTTGGATCCAGTATAAGATTCTCAGTCCATGAAGACATGATCTTGGAAATCCAGTCTACCAAAGGGGGAAAAAAAAAAAGAAAAGAAAAGAAAGGAAGGAAGGAAGGAAGGAAGGAAGGAAGGAAGGAAGGAAGGAAAAGAAAAGAAAAAGCCTTGGATATGCAAAATAAGATCTTATCATAAAATAAATTGCTACAACTCTTTCTATTTTTCATAATTATTCAACAAATACCAGTTCAGCTTTAATTATATGCTGGGCACCACACTGGGGTTTTTGTGGGTGGCCTTCTCTCAGGTCCTTTGCTCAGAAGAGCTGTTTTTCTGTCTGGTGCCCACTCACCCTCATTCCCCATGTGCATTTGAAAGGAAGATGAGCAGCTTTTCATGCTGTGTGGCTCGAGTCCGGTCTATGCTAGCCGACTGTTCTTTTGATTTTGAACGAGTGGCTTTATTAAGCATTTAGTGGGCAAAAGTAAAAGCATAGGTAACAAGTGGTGGGCAGAGGGCAAGACGTCATCAACTTGGTCCTCACAACAGGCAGCAGATGACTGACAACTGAAAGAGCAGACAAAGGTGACATCATCAAATCCAAGGCTGTCAGCATCAGGAGAAACCAAGCAGGGGAAGTCGAGGCAGTCAGATGAAGCTCCCAATCGAGCTGTTTCTCCATGGGTGATTAACTTCCATTCTGTGGCAGGCGTTTTTATACCACGGGGTAAACTATAGTAACCTTGGCTGGAAATCGTTTACATTTTAGCTGTCTTTAAAACTGCAATGTTTTCATTCTCCTAAACATTTATCTAGTGTATGCCATGGCATATCTGTGAAGGTCAGAACCTGTGGGATTTGGTTCACTGATTCTGCCGCTGGGATCTGGGGGGTGGTGGTCACACTTGGGTCATCAGGCTTGGCGGCAAGTGACTCAATATTTTATTAGTACTGGTAGCTGTTTACTTTTTTTCCCTGATCTGCTCTGGAGCCAGAGCTGGGGCCAGGGGTAACCCATCACCACACAAGAATTCCTGTGTGACATTTGAGATAAACATGCCCGTTGGAGGTGGGGTGGAGTCGGATGGGGTGGAGTCAACTCTCCTTTCAGAGGCACTTCTCAGTAAGTTTAAACAGCATATGACAACGTGTCAATATGATGTACATTAGACCTCATGAGGCTGAGGAGGCAGCCTTGTACAGATCTTTGATGTTTTTATCTAAACTTCTTGCCTCGGTTGACATGGAGTTCCCCAGTCACCTTTGCATGCAGAATACATCATCCTTGGTTAAATAGGAGAGGGAGTGAGGGAGGAAGGCAAAGAAGAGGAAAGGAGAGAGAGAGACAGGCAGACAGGCAGGCAGGCAGGCAGGCAGACAGACAGACAGACAGACAACTAACCCCACAGGGGATTCGTGGTGGTTTTCTCTTATCTAAAAACAAAGTGGTGTCTTCACTGTAGATACAGTCAGTCCTCTGCTCTGTTCTCTGACACTCTGCCCTCTGTGAATTCTCCTTGACCTTGACATGCAAGTGTCTCAGTGACCCAGAGAGCTGGCATACATGCATGCATGCATGCGTGTATGTGATATTGGAGTCCTATGCCATCTGCCTCCAACTCTCACAGGTTGCCATGTTGTGGGTGCCGCTGTCCTGTCTGCTTTTTGTCTGACCCTTTCTTGAGGCAAGTTGGCTGATCTGTGTGTTGTGGAGAGCGAGGAAAGCACAGACTCCTTCCTCACAGCGTGCTGATGACTTTGAATTGACTGATCTGAGGAAGGAAAGATGGGCTGAGGTTGGTATCTGGGAAGCCACAGAGCTGGCCCTCTGGCTGAGCCATAGATCAAACTTCCCCACAGTTAAGACTTTCTTATCTCCCATGCAGCCCACATATCTCACCTCCTCTGGGGTGAAACATCCATATTTAATTACTTGGATTATTTTTGCATGGAAATATGTCTCTTTCCTCCCTACCTTTTGATTAATTCCATTTGTATGAGCTTGAACCGAGGCTGTCTGTTTTATGGTTTGGATTATGACCTAATACCATTCATTTTGTCACTGGAATTGTTCTAGTTCTGGCCAGTTGGAGCACTTGAAATTGGCCCCATTTTTTTAACATGTCCCTGTGAAGCACGATTAATAAAAACTCAGGGTCATAAACTGGGGTTCAACCTGAAGATCCGAAAAGCAAAACAACCAGTCACTCACTGGCTCTTACCTCAACCTCAGACTGAAATGGTGATCCTGCCTCCTGGAAACTCAGGAGTCTGTGTGTTGAGAGCTGTTTTCCTCCCATTTTATAGTCCTCTCTAGGACTGAGATTAAAGTCATTTACTGCCCAGTTTCTATGGCAACTAATGTGGCTATTGGGATTAAAGGTGTGTGTCATTGTGGCTACTAGGATTAAAGGTGTGTGTTACCATAACCTGGTCTGTAAGGCTGACCAGCGGGACTGTTTCTTCAGGCAGTCTTTATTTATTAAAATACAATAGAAATGCCACTACAGTCCTGAAAATGTGGAGCCTACTTCTGAGCTTTTCTT
The DNA here is from genome assembly GCA_963919715.1 of Microtus obscurus. Lineage (NCBI taxonomy): Eukaryota > Metazoa > Chordata > Mammalia > Rodentia > Cricetidae > Microtus > Microtus obscurus. The sequence goes on along the minus strand of CAWTZC010002279.1, from coordinate 5,194,457 downwards.
ATCTCTGGCACTACAAAATGCCCCTTGTCCTTGTTTCTTTTTTTCCCCGCACCGCCAGAGTCAGCCATTGCTCTCTGACCCCCCAGTTCCTTCCATCACAACATGGCACCATAGGCTGGGGCTTGAATGCCAGGCACACTTGTTGACACTGGGGATGACCCGCTCCTCCTACAGAGCAAAGAGGCATCTGAATGCTGGTACACATACCAATAGACATGCTGTAGGCAAGTATTGAACTTCCATGAGAGTAGAAAGATTTTGTGCTGAATTCCGAAATCCCCTTTCTAATTAACACGTGTGCTTTCTGCTGTCTCCCTCTCTGGCTCCTCTGTGAGTTCCCACCCCGACATCGAGAAATCTACCATCTTCTATTCACTGCATCCTTGCTCACTTCTAGTAGCCCGGGAGCAGTATGACTACTGCTAGCCCGTGTTTCTCCTAAGACAGCTTAGCTTCCTCATGGAGATCGCAGCCTTGTGTGCGGTGCCCTTTGCTCAGCCTCGAACATGCTACTATTTTGCAGAGTTCCCAGGTCATCATTGGTCACCCATACTCTTTCCTGTTGGTTTGGGACCTTCATCGTAGAACCCGGCGTTGGCCAGGCAGTGTTCTTCTCTGGATCCTCTAGCCTCCAGAATGGTTTTTTAAAATTTGGGCACAGAAGATACACATTTTTATGGGGCAAGTCTTTGTACTTTTACACATGCACAGTACAATGGAAAGGAACATGTCTCATACCGAACTACTTTATGCTAAGAACCTGAGCTTTTCCAGCTCATTTTTCGTTCTTCTCCTGACGCCCAGAGGCTATTTTACTGTTCTTTACTTTTTAACATTAAGAATTTCAGTTACGGCCCGAGGCAGCAATGTCCACAGGAGTGTACTTGAGCCAGGCCCAAGGCAACAACCTCCACAGAAGCAGGTACAAGGGAGCCACTGCTGAGGGAGCAGGCCCAAGCCAGAGACCTCTGCAGGACCAGGCCTGAGTCAGTGACCTCCAAGGCAGCAGGCCCACGCCAGCAACCTCCACTGGAGTAGGCCTGAACCAGTGATCTCCGCCGCAGCAGGCCTGAGGAAGCAACCTCCATGGGAGCAGGCTCAAATGACCCCTGGTATTGCAGAGCAACCCCTGGAAGTGCTGAGTGACCTATAGGATGACTGAAACCGTGGCCCTGACTGCACCATGAGAAGCAACCATATGAGCCTTGGATTCACTGGCACCTGGAAGACTGATCACTATAGACACAGACAGCCCCAGCCACTCCAATCAGAGGAAAAGACAGGTAGACAGGGTAAGAATACACTCAAGAGCAACATGACACCAGTAAAACCTAGTGGCCCTACCACAGCAAGACTTGAACAACAAAATATAGATGAAGCAGAAGAAAATGATCTAAAAAATAACTTTAGGAGAATGTTTGAGGCCCTTAAAGAGAAAATGAGAAATTCCTTCAAAGAAATGGAGGAAAAGACAAACAAAAAAATTGGAAGAAATCAACAAATCCTTAAAGAAAACAAAAAAAAAAAAACAAATCAAACATATGAAAATTTTTTTTTCAAAACTTGAAAACCGAAATAGAAACAATAAAGAAAACACAAACCAAGGTGTTTATAGAAATGGAAATTATGAGAAAATGATCAGGAATCACAAATGCAAGCATAAACAAAATATGAGAGATGGAAGAGAGAATCTGAAGTGCTGAAGATACAACAGAGGAAATAGACTCATCAGTCAAAGAAATCATTAACTCTAACCAAAGCTTAACACAAAATATCAAGGAAATATGGGACACTATGAAAACACCAAACCTAACAATAATAGGTATTGAAGAAGGAGAAGTTCAACTCTAAAGCATAGAAAATATCTTTAACAAAATCATAGAAGAAAACTTTTCCAACCTAAAGAAAGATATGCCTGTGAAGATACAAGAAACTTACAGAACACCAAATAGACTGGATCCAGAAAAGTCCCCTTACCACATAATAATCAAAACACTAAACATACAGAATAAAGAAAATATTAAGAGCTGCAAAGGAAAATATCCAAGTAACATATAAAGGCAGGCCTATCAGAATAACACCTGACTTCTCAATAGAAACAATGATAGCCAAAAGGTCCGGGTCAAACATTTGCAGACATTAAGAGACCATGGCCCAGACTACTATACCCAGCAAAACTTTCGATCACCATAGAAGGACAAAACAAGATATTCCATGACAGAACCAGATTTAACCAATACCTAGCCATAAACCCAGTCCTACACAAAGTACTAAAAAGAAAATTCCAACCTAAGGAAGTTGGCTACATCAACAAAAACACAGACAATAGATAATCTCACAGCAGCAAATCCCAAAGAAGGCAAAAATCACAGATGATAACATTACCAACAATTAAAACTAATTGTTATAGTGATTGAGCTAGCAATCACTGGTCATTAATATCCATTAATATAAATGGACTCAAATCACCAATAAAATGATACAGGCTAACAGATTGGATATGAAAACAGAATCCATCCTTCTGCTGCACACAAGAAATATACTTCAACTCAAAGACAGACATAGTCTCAGAGCAAAGAATTGGGAATAAAAATTTCCAATCCAATAGACCTAAGAAACAAGCTGGTATAACTATCCTAATATCTAACAAAGTAGGCTTCAAACTAAAATCAGTTAAGAGAGACAAAGAAGGACATTTTATATTAGTCACAGGAAAAATCCATCAAGAGAAAATCTCAATACTGAACATCTATGCCCCAAATACAAGGGCACCCTCATATGTAAAAGAAACACTTCTAAAGCTTAAATCTACATTAAATCCCACACACCAATAGTGGGAGACTTTAACACTCCACTCTCACCATTAGACAGGTCAGTCAGACAGAAAATTAACTGAGAAATAAGGGAACTAACAGATGTTAGGACTCAAATGGACTTAACAGACATCTATTGAATATTCCATCTAAACATAAAAGAATATATCTTTTTCGCAGCACTTTGTGAAACCTTCTCAAAAACTGACCACAAAGCAAACCTCAACAGATACAAAAAAGTGAAATAACAAAAAAGTGAAATAACCCCATGTATCTTATCAGATCACCATGGCTTGAAATTAGAATTCAACAGCAACACTAATTCCAGAAAGCCCACAAACACATGGAAATTAAACAGTGCTTACCTGAATCATCAGTGGATCAAGGAAGAAATTTAAGACTTCCTAAAATTCAATGAAAATGATCACACAACATATCCAAATTTATGGGACACAATGAAGCAGTGTTAAAAGGAAAGTTCATAGCACTAAATGACTACATAAAGAAGCTGGAAAAATCCCACGCTAGTGAGTTAACAGAACATTTGAGAACTCTAGAACAAAAAGTGGCAAACTCACCCAGGAGAATTAGACGGCAGAAATAATCAAATTGAGAGCTAAATAATCAAACTGAGAGCTGAAATTAAGAAAATAGAAACAAAGAAAACAATACAAAGAATCAATGAGACAAAGAGTTGGTTCTTTGAGAAAATCAAACAAATATACAAACTAACCAAAAGGCAGAGAGAAAATATCCAAATTAACAAAATCAGAAATGAGAAGGGGGACATAACAACACAGAGGAAATCCAGAAAATCATTAGGTTACATTTTGGAACCCTGTACGCCACAAAAATGAAAGACTTAAAGGAAATAGACAACTTTCTGGATAAATATCACTTACCAAAATTAAATCATGACCAGATAAACAAATTAAATAGACCTATAACTGTTAAAGAAAAGTCTCCAAACCAAAAACTAAAAAACCCAGGACCAGATAGTTTTAGCTCAGAATTCTACAAGATTTTCAAAGAAGAACTAATACCAATACTCCTCGAATTGTTACACACAGTAGAAACAGAAGGAACATTGCCAAACTCTTTTTATGAGGCTACAATTATGCTGATACCCAAACCATAGAAAGATATTACTAAGAAAGAGAATTACAGACTAATCTCACTAATCTCATGAACAATGATGCAAAAGTAGTCAATAAAATACTGACAAATTGAATCCACGACCACATCAGAAAAATCATCCACCCTGATCAAGTCGGCATCATCCCAGAGATGCAGGGATGGTTTAACATATAAAAATCTGTCAATATAATCCACCATATAAACAAACTGGAAAAAAAATCATCATCTCATCAGATGCTGAAAAAGCCTTCAACAAAATACAACAAAGTTCTTGGAGAAAGCAGGGATATAAGGAACATACCTAAACACAATAAAGGCAATATACAGCAAGCCAACAGCCAACATCAAAATAAATGGAGAGAAACTCAAAGCAATCCCATTGAAATCAAGAACAAGACAAGGTTGTCCACTCTCTCCGTATATATTCAATACAGTTCTTGAGGTCCTAGCTAGAGCAGTAAAACACCAAAAGGAGATCAAGAGGAATACAAATCGGAAAAGAAAAAATCTAACTCTCACTATTTGATGATGATATGACAGTTTACATAAGCGACCCCAAAAACTCTATAAGGAACTCTACAACTCATAAACACCTTCAGTAATGTAGCAGGATACAAGATTAGCTCAAAAAACAAAATCAGTAGCCCTCCTTTACACAGATGATAAATGGGCTGAGAAAGAAATCACCTGTCACAATAGTCACAAATAGCATAAAATACCGTGAAGTAACTCTAAGCAGACAAGTGGAAGACCTGTATGACAAGAACTTTAAATCTTTGAAGAAAGAAATTTAAGAAGACACCAGAAAATGGAAAGATCCTCCGTGCTCTTGGGTAGGTAAAATTAACATAGTAAAAATGGCAATCTTACCAAAAGCAATCTACAGATTCAATGCAATGCCCATCAAAATCCCAGCAAAATTCTTCACAGACCTTGAAAGAATGGTACTCAACTTCATATGGAAAAGCAAAAAAACCCAGGATAGCCAAAACAATCCTGTACAATAAAGGAACTTCTGGAAGCATCACAATCTCTGACTTCAAACTCTACTACAGAGCTACAGTACTGAAAACCAGCCTGGTATTGGCATAAAAACAGACAGGAGGACCAATGGAACTGAACTGAAGAGCTAGATATCAATCCACACAACCTATAAACCTGATTTTTGACAAAGAAGCAAAAAAATATAAAATGGAAAAAAGAAAGCATGTTTAACAAGTGGTGCTGCTGGCATAACTGGATATCAACATGTAGAAGAATGAAAATAGATCCATATCTATCACCACGCACAAAACTCAAGTCCAAATGGATAAAGACCTCAACATAAAGCCAACCACACTGAACCTCATAGGAGAGAAAGTGGGAAGTACACTCGATCGCATACAGGAGACTTCCTAAATATAACCCCAGCAGCACAGACACTGAGAGAAACAATTAATAAATGGGACCTCCGGAAACTGAGAAGCTTCTGTTAAGCAAAAGATAAGGTCCACAAGACAAAATGACAGCCTACAAAATGGGAAAATATCTTCACCAACCCCACATCAGACAGAGGTCTGATCTCCAAAATATACAAAGAACTCAAGAAACTGGTCATCCAAAGAACAAATAATCCAATAAAAAAAAATGGAGTACAGTCCTAAACAGAGAACTCTCAAAAGAGGAATCTAAAATGGCTGAAAGACACTTCAGGAAATGCTCAACATCCTTAGCCATCAGAGAAATGCAAATCAAAACAACTCTGAGATTCCATCTTACACTTGTAAGAATGGCCAGGATCAAAAACATTGGTGACAACTTATGCTGGAGAGGATATGGAATAAAGGGAACACTACTCCATTGCTGGTGGTAGTATAAACTGGTACAGCCCCTTTGAATATTAGTATGGCAATTTCTCAGAAAATTAGGAAACAACCTTCCTCAAGACCTAGTAATACCATTTTCGGATATATACACAAAGGATGCTCAATCGTATCACAAGGACATGTGCTCAGCTATGTTCATAAGCACCATTGTTTGTCAGGGCCAGAACCTGAAAACAACCTAAATGCCCCTCGACTGAAGAATGGATAAGGAAAATGTGGTACATTTACACAATGGAGTACACACAGCAGAAAGAAATAATGACATCTTGAAATTTGCAAGCAAATAAATGGATGGATCTAGAAAACACCATATCGAGAGAGGTAACCCAGACCCAGAAAGACAAATATCATATATACTCACTCATAAGTGGCCTTTAGACATAAAGCAAAGAAAACCAGCCTACAATTCGCAATCCAGAGAACCTAGACAACAATGAGGAGCCTAAGAGTGACAGACATGGAACTAATCTACATGGGAAGTAGAAAAATAAAAAAAAAAAAATTCAATCATAATAATTTTTTTACATTTACGTATTTCCTGTGGGGGGCCTCCTGTGTGTCACAGTATGTCTGTGTAAGTCAGGGGACAACTTGCACAAGTAAATTCCCTTCTTCCCCCATGTGGGTTCCAAGTATTGAACTCAGGTCGTCAGACTTGCCAGCAAACACCTTTACCTGCTAAGCCATCTCATGTTAAATCTGAATCAGGATTAATTTACTCACATGGGCTCACTCAGCAGAGATTCTTCATTTAGTGTTTGGAGTTCAGGGAACTCAAACTGTCTGCTTTCAAATGGCAAGGCTGGTAGTGTATTTTCACAGTCTTACCCCAGAGGCATATTAACCCCCCGACTCTGCACCATAGTTCAGTCCTCAGTAATCTTCCCCTGTCCTTCCACAAGACGTCACTTCAGTCCATTGGGTCAGTGACATTATGCCGACTGAAGCTGCCGAGGGAGAAGTCCCAAACATTCTCTACTTCTTGGCAGGATTTGTGTGTCAAGATTGGGAAATGAATATGACCTCAATTTAGGAGCATTCTTTGGGGGAGATTCAGAGGTCACGCTCGGTTCAGATAGGCCAAAGCATCTAAGGTGGAAGATGAACTAATGTGTATCTTTCTATGGCTAAATTAAAGAGAGAAACGGCACCTAGTTGGCCTCTTTGGAGACAACACATTCCTCGTTTGGGTGTTACTGTCATTTACTGAGTGACCCGGAGAGCTGTTAGTCTGAATGGGATCCAGAACAGAAGAAGGCTCTCCAACAGATCCTGGCTGCACGGGAGCTGTGCGGCTGCTGGTTTGGGCTGTGGATTCCAGCAGAGTTATGGGTGCTGCAGTGACAGTGGCTGTTTGGAGCCAGATGCTGCTACAGGTGAACTGTCCCAGCCTTTGGACACTGGAGCAAAGCCCTCTATTTCCTAAGGGAAACTACTTTGCTCTTGAGAAATATTTGACCTGCTGCTGGACCTTAGCAGAGACTGAGTGTTGACAGGCTGGGTTGGCTTGGAATTTTCTATGGAGCCCAGACTGGTCTCAACTTCACAATCCTCCTGCCTCAACTCCCTAAGTGCTGGGATTACAGACATGACTCCCATGCCCGTTCTTGTCTTTGTCTTGATGGTCCATGCTGATATCTCAGTCATCTGAGAGTCCTTCATTCTTACTGGACAAGGTCAGGGAGGTCATGCTGGTGACAGATCTCTTCTCCAGACTGCACTACCAGAGGAGGTAGTAACAGTTTCAAAGTAATTTGATGATAGATCTTTGCTGGGTGTCACTTAGCCATGTCTGAGGAGTTGGTTACCGTGGAAAAGAGTGGGTTCTTCATAATGGGACCCAGTTCCTTATTTGCATCCTTTCAAGCATTTGGGTTCTATTCTCTGTGATGCTACAGAAGTTCTGACCTTCTGACCTTGTTGGATGTAGGTCACCGTCAAATCCAAGTTCAGTCAATGAGCTAATAAAGTCATCCCAGCTGTGAAAGCTAGAACATTGAATTCTGAATCTTGTAAAAGTCTCCCCACTGGCAAGTTCAGCCTGATCCAGCCAAAGTTCAGGCTTCTTTTCTAATCCCCTAATAATGACACAGACAGCAGAAGTTAAGAGTGGCAGAGATACCATCTCTTCCAGCCCTTGTCTCACCAGAGAACTTCAAAGCAAAAAGAGACCCATGCAAGTGTGAAGAGTCACAGCATCCCAGAGGACCTTGTTTCTTGACGTGAGTAAGCAGTTTTAGAGGCTGCCACTAGCCCCCAGTGGTGGAGGCTGGGGCTGGAATAGGGCAGAGAGCTGGAGACATCTCCAGAAGCTGGGAGGTGGTGAGAAACTGCTTTCTGACTGGGGAAATGCCTGTTAGTGGCTCCTCACCAGCCTCCCACGCTCATGTTCTGGTGGGATCACAGGGTGTTCTGCCAAGGCCCGTGGCTACTATGAGTAAGCCTGGCCTGCACAGCCTCCGTGAATGGAGATGGGCGAGAACTCTAGGCACCAAGCTAGAGGCATTACCACCCGTATTCACTCCATCCTTTGCTGAAGAAAACTGAGGGGATACTCCTCAGCGCCAAACTTATCCAGGGCTGTAATTCTATAGGCGCTGGCCCCAGTCTATCAATATGCTCTTACCTGGATGCATCCTGCCTGTCCCGAGCAAGGCAACTGAGAAACCTGAACGTGTAGTAGAAGAATCTTTGGACTTATGAGAAATGCTTGCCTACTGCCCCCTTGCTTTCTTATGTTATAGAAAGTTGTGATTCATTTCCTATTTTAGAGCTAAGCTTGTCTGGGGTGCAACAGGCTCTTTTTCTGAGAATATAGATCATTTCCTCAACATGCCTGTCCCTCTTTGTCCACTGACTTGGGAGTTATTCACTCTCGTGAGAACTTGTGGCTAAATTATGTGAAAGTTCGCGCTGAGCTCACCCATCCTGTCAGAGGTCAGTGTATGTCTGTGTGAAGATGCATGCGTTTCCAATGCTTTACCAGTCCCCTGGTACCAACTCATGCCTGCTCATGGAAGGTAGGAAAAAGTAGGGAGCACTTCAACTTACAGGCACAGGTAAGGACTTTCTGGAGACTCCAGTAGCATGGAAAATAAGACCAACAAATAGGATCTCATGAAGCTGGAAACTTCTGTACAGCAAGGGAAATGGAAGCAAGTGAACAGGTAGCCAGCACAATGGGAGGCAGTATTTGCCAGATGTTCATCCAGCAGCAGATAGCTGTTGTCTTTAGTACACACTTAAATTGTTCCACTTTTGGCCCTTGGCGCTCCCCTAGGCTGGCTCCCAGATCTTTGCAGAAACCCATATCCTTTAACACAGTTTCTCATGTTGGGGTAACCCCAACCACCATAAAATTATTTTTGTTGCTACTTCATAGCTAATTTTGCTACTGTTATGGATCATAATGTAAACTTCTGATATTTCTAGTGGTTTCAGGCGACCCCTGCAGAAGTGTTGTTCAACGCTCAGGAGGTCGTGACCCACAGGTTGAGAATCACTGGTCTAGAGTGTACTATGACCTCCTCTGTTGATAAATTGCCACACCTCACACCTTCTGCCACAAAAGGAAGGTCAAAAGCTGTGATGTTGCTCTCTTTGGAATTCAAATATCTCCTGTGGCTGATGGGACTGCATAGGTCTACATATTGTGTGGCATGCCAGGCTACCGACTTCATGTGGAGCCCAGAGCTGTGGGCTCTGCAGTCTGTCCACAGGGCAAGCTTGCTCAGCTCTGCAAATCAGAGGTTTGAATGGACAAGGATGTGGTGAGGTAGGCGGGTTATACAATTCCAGTGGGTGAGCTGTCATGTAGACCACTGCGACCCTTGAACAAAACCATGCAATTAGTAGCCAGACTCATCAAATCCTCAGATCAAAAGACTGCAGCAGAAGATGGGGTGGGATACATGGGTTAAGTCTGAGCAGGCCCAGAAAGCACCACAGCAAGAGGTAGGTGACCCTTACTCTCATGTCATTTACTCTCACACTGCTGCTTCCCAGGTAGCTCACATCATAGCCTCATGGTGAGGAGTCGCGATGGGGATGGAGATCCCATAATCCTCTTGGGGATGAACAAAAGCACCACATCCTGGGGTAGAGATGAGTTGACTAGAAGGGTGACCGTGCTTGAGACGGAGCTGGAGGACAGCAGTGACAGGCAATCATCCAGTGGGTGGTAGCAAGCAGGAGAGGGTCTGTCTAGGGAAGGAGGAAAGGATGGAAGCAAGGAGATGCATGTGCTCTGGGCAAATGAAAGACCTGGTTGATGGGTCAGGGTCCAGAGTGGGCAAGAGAGAAAGACTTGAAGCAATGAGGAAAAGGCAAGTAGATTGACCTCCATAAGAACAACCACCGGGTACGCAAATTTCTGGTCCCATGTTTATTTTAGGCAAGACACTTAACAGCCAGAGGCTTGGCTGATTACCTCTTGTTCCAATCCAGAGAATGCCTAGTGGGCCCCTGACTAAGCGGCACGTGGCAGGCTTAGCAGCCTCAATACAGACCTCATAGTCTAAGTCCATCAAACCTCCTAACTGTCACTGTCAGGACCCTGTATGCCTGCCCCTGATGATTACATCGTACCCATGTCACCTGTAAGTCTGAGGCTTGTCCTTATTACAATGAACCTCTTTTCACAAACACGAGTCTCTGGACACCACCAACACTCTGAAGACAACTGAAGGCTTGCTTGGTCAAATCCATTCCACAAACCTCTGCTTCAACCCAAGGACCTTCTTGGTCTCTCTCTACAGATCACGATGCGAGGAAGCCTCGGTCCTGACAAAACAATGGGATGGCCTGTTGATGATTCAAGCTTTCTGCTGAGCTGGAAGTGCTCCAGACAGACTGCTAATGAGCCTCACCCAGTGCTGGCACACGGGGCCCCATTAGTGAGAAGCCACAGTTGGATGGCCCGAGGTTGAAAGAGAGTCATGTTGCCCACTGTGGCTTCCAGAAATTCACAGTTAGAATGTGTGCTTCTGGTTTTGATAACAGCAGGCTCTCGGGCCCTGATGGCCAGGGGTGCAGCTTCCTCCGGGGACACCGTGTTTGCCAATTCAGAGCTCCAAGTAGAGCATGTGCAGTTTGGACTCGTCATGCAGGCAAGCAAAGAGTCTTGTTATTGGGGCCCAGGCTTTTCCTGGTTGGGGTGGGAGGTGGGGTGAAGACTCTGAAGTCTGCAGAATCCAGGTGAACATCTGGATTTCTTTCTCAGTTGGGGTTGCCAAACTTCCTTTTCAGGAGGAGATGTAAACAGGCAAGGTGTTACATCTATGGTCCCTCCTTCTAAGGTCCGAACAACAATCCAAGGCACGATTCCACCTCAGTTCCCCTGGGAAATCAATACATTTATTGGCCCTCCTTACAGAACATGGATGAAAGCTCGCTTACTACAAAAAGAGACCACATCACAAAGTGTTTACCCAGCGAGGATGAGCCCCCATAGTAAGATAGATAAAGACAGATTACTTCTCTCTATCCTTCCTTTGGATGCTCTCTAGTCCCTTCCTGAGGCCACGTGCAAGCCGAGCAGTGTTGCATACAATAGGTGGTAGGGAGTAGCTGGATACTCAGGTGAGGGTCTTACCACCCTCGTTGCCTCCCTATTAGGATATGTAAGCTGCCAACAGGCCTAGCTGGGATGACCTTTGGCAAACAGACACAGACGAACTCCACAATATGGCGGTCGCTTCCCTCAGAGGATGATGTCAGCGACGGGCAACCACAGTAATCATGACCTGGAAAGGGAAGCAGGGCTGTTCAGACCCTCAGACCCTCAGCAGTGGAGACTGTGTCTTCTTCTACTAACTTGGTGTTGTGTGTTTTGAAGATGTTAGCTCAGCTGTTGCCTTGAGGCAGCCACCTAAGCAGAACTGACTGAGATGAGAGCCAGGGATGCATTGAAGGGGTGACTGAGGTCCCTGCACCAGACAGTCTTGGAACACCCCTCCCATCCCACTCCACTTGGCTTCACCTCATCAGTTATGACTGCAGTGAGGAAGATGTGGGGAGGGAGCCTTGGGAGAGGGCTCCACCCACGCCTCTCACCTCTGACCTCCAGTAAGAGCCCATAGTGCCCCTTCGTGTGTACCTTGGAGCAACTCTGATGCTGTGGACACAGCAGGACTCCCCTTAACAAACACATATGGGCATTCCAGAAGTGTGTGGGTGCCCGATGGGGGATGGAGGCTGAACAAAAATTTCTTTACTGTTTGGTTCTCAGGAAGCCAGTTCTAAAGAGCATCTGTGTATTCCTCCTGAGGGTGAATCGGATCAGGTCCCTCTTATCTGACTCTGTGCTGGACTCAATATGGTCATTCCTCCTTCCTTTGTTTCTCTGTCTCCTTAGCACTTGTCTCTGGGACCAGGACTCAGATCAAATATCTACACACCAGTCTTGGGGGCAAACTGTTCTCATAGCAGCGGGGTGGAGGGGAAGCTCAAGTGTAGACATGCTTACAATGTGTTGATAAGTCACTTGCATAATGGGACCCCAAAGGACAATAGCTACAGGACAACAAGGCTCTAATTGAGCTTCCTCTGTAGCTCCTTGCTTTTATTATCCTGTGTGCTCTGGATGAATTCAACACCAGGAAAACAGCATGAATATCTGATCCACGACTGTAATTTTCTATCCCTGATCTCGGAAGCTCTAGGCACTCACCTCCCTCTCCCCTGCCCCATATCCTAGTGGGCACATGGCACATTCAGTGTCCAAACCCAACACACTCTCTTCCATGCTTATCTTTCCCAGTGTTTCTCCTGGATGCTGATATTGTCCCATTTCCCTCTGGCAGTGGAGCCTTGCTTGATTCTTCTCTTCCTTCTCTATGACCTCCTACCCAGGAGGTCTCTCCAGCTCGTCCCATTCTTTCCACTTCTGCTGCTAAGAGAAAATTTCTTATTTGTTGGAGGCAAGTGTGCCAGTCTGCAATATCTACCAATTACTTCCATAGCATATTCACTATGTATCATTACCAACATTTTTGTTCTAAAACATCTCATTCATTCATTCATTCATTCATTCATTCAACAATTAACTCTGGATTTCCCATCTATTCCTTCAACAGTGAAAATTCTTGGGTTTGTAGAATATTTCCAAGATGATCCACGTCTACTCCTTTGACATCTTGTTGGCTGCTTCTGCTTGCATACTGCAGCCCCACAACCACGCGGCATGAAGACTGTGTCTCTCTGCTTCTCAGGTGCCTGTCTTGAAGCCATGTCTCTGATCTCAAGTGGCGGGTAAGGAAGTTGGTTTCTAACCCTAGATATAGGAAGAGGACATCAATGGCAAAGGAGTTTGGTGGACACACATAGGTGTACATGTCACTTTGCCTAGGATGGAGTAGACACTAAGCCTTATGATTCAAACAAAAGGATTTAGCAGGATTACTGGGAGAGCCATCCTTTGGCTTTAGATAGTCTGTGTTGGTGTTGGGCAGGTAGGTTCTGGGCTGTAAAAAGAAAGCCAAAGTCCCCTCTCCTGGGGAGAGGAATATCTGTTCACTTCTTCTGCATGTGAAACTTGCACCTCACACAGTCAGTTTGCCATTTGACTTTCAGTGACCTCATCTCCCAGCACCTGGCTCTGACCTCACATTTGTACTGTACCCATCATTGGCTTGGAACTTTGTTTTTTTTTTACCCATGATCCTCTAGTATTTGACCCTGCACCCTCTCGTGGTTCTTGCTCCAGTATTCCCATCAGTCAAAGAGGTCTTTTCCTAACTGCAATCAGAACTTTTCTGGGTCCTCTTGCATCATGGAATAACTTCTCAAGGTACCTCACCCTCAGTTCTGGTTTTCTGAGCCAACCCCTCTCCTGCCTTCTGCTATCACTCTTAACTATTCCCACCATGCCTGGTCTCTTTTTGCTCTGTGACTAAGAGACGCCATGCCTCTGCTTGCTCCTCTGTACCTGCTTCCCCTAGCACCTTCTTTCTGTGTTTCCTGCCTGTTCTACGTGTTATGTCTCTGTGCATAAGTTCCTTTCTTAGACAGAAGCCATCTTCAGTCCCTGGATGAGGATACAAAATCTATAACAGTGTTAGCCTTTGCTTCTTGCATCATTTACACGTGTGATGATTTATTTGCTGACCCCCAGTATACAAAAGCCTACTACCATGCCTGGTACATAGTAGGTGCTTACACTTGCTGAAAGAATGCATTCTCTGTTGCCGGGGCACTGTGTTGATTTGTCTTAACCTGAGTTCTTTAGAAAGGGAAGTCTTGGACACACTTATACTGGGCGGGGGAGGGGGGAGCACTCCACAGGGAGGTGAGACCCTAAGGGCAAGTCAGCAAGCAAGGAGGTAAATGCCAGATACATCAGTAAGCGGGCCACTACTGTGGGAGACTTGTATGTAAAGCCATGAGACCTATGGAGAAGTCATCAAAAATGTGACTTCGAATTGGCACTGTCGGATGGGCGGCAGGAAGTGTGTATGTACTGGTTCCTGTTTTCTATTTCTTAGGGACTCCCCCGATTCCCCAGTGTGGAGGTATCACTCTTGCTTTGTGCATTCGTAGCCACCAAGAGACACCTTTGATTCCTCAGTCCTGGGCATAGCCAGAAACCAGAGGGTCACAATAGCTATGAGACTTGTGAGCAAAGCTTAACAGGACACTGTCGGGTTGCACCTAGATGAAGGATGAACCTAGATGGAGCTTATCAGAGCCACGCAGGGCTGGCTGCCTCACTCCTGGATTAGGTGCAGGACATCATTTATTGCATGGCTTGAACTGCTCAGATGTTTTGATACCTTATGTAATTGCTGGCTCCGGTTCTAAAGATGTGATTTCACTGATTTATAAATCGAGATTCTCTCATTCCTTCCTGGATCAAGGGAGACTTAGTGCGGTCCAGGGCAGATTTCACTTACACCCTGGGGGCCAGATTCAGTCTCTGCAGATGTAAGCCTAGAAGGTTGTTGGGACGTACAACATGGTCACTGGAGTGAGCCATAGCTGGTATTCCCATCTTCTCTCCCCCTCTCCTATGGCATATTCTCACCCTTTAGAAGCATTTTGGTGGGTCTGAGTTGCTTGCCTGTGTGTAGGAGGGCATTGAACTTGTGTCCCTGAGGGGTCTGAGCCTTCGGGAGATTCACCCTTGTCAAATAATGAGAGAGTTTCATCTGCCCCCCCCCCCAGCCAGAACCACTCTTCACCAGGGAGGGCTTGGGTTCCAGGTATCCATCTTAACCACTATTGGGTACCACAGTGGTTCTTAGTGGTCATTGGGGCTGACTGACAGACCTTTGGGGCTCCCCAAATCCCTTCTCTGTGTTTCACAAGCTCAAGACTATTTCATAGCACCTAGAAAACCTTCTGTCTACAGGACTGCAAATGCTCTCCATTTCACCATGGTAGAGGCGGAATATAGCTCTCCACTGTTGGGGTGGGCTGACGGATTGACTTCCTTCCCATGGGCACTTCAGAAAGAAGGAAAGCACAACTCCAACTCCATGGTAGACAAGCCTGGTAAACATCACCTTGTCCCGGCTCACACGGTTGACATGAACTCTGAGTCACTGAGATGGTAGTGTGCAGGGCACACAGGGGTGGGGCATTTGGTATGAAGGGCCCTTTGCCTTCGGTTCTTTTTTCCTAACCCCAGAAACTCAGCCTAATCAAGAGGAAACACCAGAAAGAAATCATCGTGGGACATCTTATCAAATTCATAGCCAGCATCTGTTGTTTTTTAACTAAGTCTCTACATCGTTCTATTTCATCAATAAAGAAGTGGGAGCCAGATGCGGGGATGAAAATCTTCTGGCTCAGAGAAGCAGAGAAGGCACCCAGCTGCTTCCTTCTCTGCCGTCTTCCCAGAAAAAGAGCTTTCTCACATGACATCTCAAATAAAATCTCCTCAACCAGATGTCTCTACCTTCTCCTTCCTGAGCATCCCTCTGCCCGTCCTCCTGACTGCCTCTTGCTCTCTATCACTTTTACTTCCTGTCAACCGGTTGCTTGATTGGTCTCTTGACCCAAGGTTGGTTTTATCTCATCCTTTTTATAATATTCAAGCAGAAGGCTCTTGGATTAGGCGTGTGCCAGGGCTGAGCCACACCCAAGCTAGAAGCAGGTTTTTCCAGTAAATAACACAATCTCTGGGTTCAGGGTATGATTAAATATCCTGCAACAAGCTTTCTTCAAGACCATCTAGAGCCTAAAACCAAAAGAAGTCTCAGTGATGGACGGTGTAGACAATGCCCAATGAGATGTAAAGACCAAGATGATGTGGGATCCTGGGTGGAAGGAAACCTGGAAGAAGAGAAGGCCATTAGGCAAAACTAAAAACTTTGAGTCAAGGATGACTTTGGTTAATACAGTTTTAATTCTGTGTTTCTGGCTGTCACAGTGGACTGAGCTAACATGAGATGTTGATAATAGGGGAGAACTGGCTGTGGCGTTCATGAGACCTCTCCAGGTAATTTTTGCCATGTTTCTCTACTCATCTTCCTCTCCCTCTTCCTCATCTCTCCTTTCTCCTCCCCTTACTCTCTCAAATGCAGGCTCTATGGAATGACAGGTGTATTGATTATATTGGCAGCAGCAGTCATTTCACGGAGTATGTGCTGAATGTCCACACTGTGTATCTTAAAGTCTGAATTTATAGGCCAAGTGTGCATTAGTGGAGAATCAATGAAGAAGGCACGACGAAGAGAGAGACGTACAGCAAGCACTCAGTGCAAAGGCTACCCCGAAGGATGCCTCTGTGGCTCTGTGAGTTCTGAGCCGATCTTTAAAAAACAAAAGAGAGACAAATTATTCAGACGTACACATTTGACAGGAAGCTACTCAGCAACACATGAAATGAAGTGTCACTTTGAGAATGAGTGACAGTGTTTGTGGCTGTCCTGGTGTCCTGGCTAGTGTCTGTCAACTTGACACAAGCTGAAAGCTCTCAGGGGAGGTTAATGAACCTGAAGAATGGCCTCCATCAGATTGGCTTGTGGGTATGTCTTCATTGATGATTGGTTTTGGAGAACCAATTGTGTTATGATCTAAGGAGTAAACTTCAGTCTCTTTCTCTTGTTCCACTTGTTTTACATTATTATTGTGCTGGCCAGGGTTTTGTCGTTGTTGCTGCTTTTCAGTTTGACACAAGCTAGAGTCTTCCGAGCAGAGGGCACCTCAGTTGAGAAAATGCCCTCACCAGCCTGGACTGTGGGCAAGCAAGCAAGGTTTGTTCCTGATGATTGATGTCGGAGGGCCCAGCTCACTGATGGTGGTGCCATCCCTGGATGGGTGGTCCTGGGCTGTATGAAAAGCAGGCTGAGCAAGCCCATGGAGAGCAAGCCAATAGCAACATCCCTCCACCGTCTCTGCTTCAGTGCCTACCTACCTTGGTTTCTCTCGTTTGTTACAGGAGACTTGTAAGTTGAACAAAGCCCTTTCTTCCTCAGGTTGCTTTCAGTCAGTGTTTTGGTGCAGCAACTCGACAACAAACCATAATACTGGTTTAGCTTTAACTGGGAGTGTGATGCAACCTACAGCACCTAGAAAGAGTCTTGGTTGCGGGATTTCCCAGGTCAGATTGACATGGGAGCATGTCTCAATTGTTAATTATCAATGTAGAAGGGCCTGGAAGGGTCTTAGTTATGTTTCTATTGCTATGGTCAAACACTGTGGCCAAGGCAACCTATAAAAGAAAGCATTTAATTTGGGGCTCGCAGTTCCAGAGGGTTAGACTCTCTCATCCTCATAGCGGGCAATCAGGCTGCAGACAGGCAGGTAGCTGAGGCACTTGAGCAGGCAAATTGAGCAGCAGCTGGGAGTTTACATCTTGATCCATAAGTACAAGGAAGAGAGAGCTAACTGGAATGGCATGAACTTTTAAAACCTTAAAGCCCACCCCAGTGACACACCTCCTCCAATAAGACCACACCTCTTTATCCTTCCCAAATGGTTCCACCAACTGGAGAACAAATATTCAAGCTTATGAGCCTATGGGGGCCATTCTGATTAAAACCACCACAATAAGAAAGTTAGCTAAGATGAGCCAGAAACCAACATTCCTCCATAGCTTTTTGCTTTGACATCTTCATGGGCGGATTGTGATCAGGAAGTGTAAGTCAAATAAACCCTTCCCTTTCTAAGTAGGCCTTTTTAAAATAGCACTAACAGAGAGGAAACTACAAGGGTAGCCAATAATAAAACTTTAACTCACAAACATAAGGAATTTCATATAAGTTTTAATAATTGTATGCATTTTTTATAATTAAGTAAGTTGGTGTCTTAGAACTCTGAATCAGTCTTGGCTGAATCAGTTACTTAAGGAACGTATTTTCAGCCTTTTCATCTTCTATAGTTTCATACTGAATAAATATCATCTTACCGATATGTGAGTGAATTGTCAAAACACGTAAGTCACAGGGAGTACTCTCTTCCATTCTTTAAGTCTAACTATGACTACTTACCTGGGCTTGGTGAATGTT
The DNA here is from genome assembly GCA_963919715.1 of Microtus obscurus. Taxonomy (NCBI): domain Eukaryota; kingdom Metazoa; phylum Chordata; class Mammalia; order Rodentia; family Cricetidae; genus Microtus; species Microtus obscurus. The sequence continues at coordinate 5,176,190 of CAWTZC010002279.1, read as the reverse complement.
CACAACAATGTAATCATAGTCCCTATCCCATGTGAGGTTAAACTCTGACCAACTCAGAAAGGATGAGGGCTTCCTTGAGAAGAGGGTGGGGTGCTGGGTCTTAGGAAAGGAGTTGCTGTCTGTGACCTAAGGACAGCAAGGTGTGGGGGCGTCAGAGAAGAGGCAAAGCCAGGAGGGGGTCCTGGGAGGAGCCTGACTTCTGCTTGCTTATGGGGGAGCTGTAGAGCATGTACTGCTCCACAGAGTTGGTTCCATTTTGGGGTGCAGAGTCTAGTCCATTGTGCTGATTTAGGCACTGGCCCCTACCTCCTTTGTGTGTGTGTGTGATTTTCTGAGCCAAGTGGTTGTCACTGTTCCCAGGCCCCTTCTGGGGCAAAGGGAAACTGTGAGTCCTCAGAAACCCATATGCACTGCAGCTGGTGGGCGTGCACCAGCCCAGAGCTCTGGGAAGGCACACGAGTATTGATTATGACTTATCCGTGATCCCTGTTTGCTGTAAATAAAACCCACACCCCAGAAGCCAGAATGACTGAAGTGACCCGTGGTACGCCCAAGCAGTGGTTCCTACCCTTGCTAAGGCTGTCACCCTTGAATATAGCTCCTTGTGTTGTGGTGACCCCCAACCTTAAAATCCCATTCATTGCTTCCCCATAACTGTAATTTCGCTACTATTATGAATCATGTTAATGATCTGTGCCTTCTGACAGACTTAGGTGACTCTCAGAGGGGTCGCGACCCACAGCCTGAGAGTCCCTGCTCTGGAGTCTTAGTGACTAGACCAATGAATGCATCCATTCTTCCTACGGAAACTTTGGTACAGATTCAGCAAGGGCCGTGCCATTTTGTAAAGCTCTTCCATTAATTTGTTTTTCTAGATTCTTGCCCTCCCCACCCTCACAGATAATTTTTCATATTGGTCTCAGACTAACAGACTCCCTCCCACCCTCACCTCCACCCCCGGCCTCCAGGAATCAGAGGAAACCTGACTACAGACATGCACTATGAATTCCCACTCAACCACAGGGCCCAGGCTCCCCTTAGTGCCCCCACCGCACTGCTGTCTGCTGTCTCTGGCATTAATATCTCTTCTAATAATGCTCTTATAAAAAGAGTACACGCCCCCCCCCCCCCCGAGGTCCAAATATATCTTTCAGAGACTAGAGGAGACCCTGGCAGCCATTCAAGAGTGAATTTGATCATGGAGCTTCATCTCAAGAGTCATCCTTAGGCTATGAGTTTCTTTGGATCTTTGCCATGTCAAGGCAATCCCAGGAAAGTGGTCATGTGTGTGTGTGTGTGTGTTTGTGTGTAGTGTGCGTATGTGTGTATGTATGTATGCATACACATGCTGATGCACATAGGTGTGCAAGCATACATCACATGCATACATGAACATAGGAACACAGAAATGCATATTTCAAGTCCACAAGTACACCTGATGATAGGGATCAGTTCATCCACATCCCAGCTGATATGGTTCATCAGCTTTAGGAAGAACACAGTTTGCTGGGTTCTAAACCAATGCAGTTTGTAGAATAAACCAGAACATTGAAGAGCAGAGCTAGAGGAAAGGGGACCGGTGATCAGTAAAGCTGACAATTATCTACATGCGAGGGAGTCTAAAATGGAAGAGAATGAAACTTAGGCATGGCCACTGGGCTAGAAAAGGTCGTATCTTCCTGGCTACCTAGGCAAGCTTTTTAAAAGATGCTCTGGCTGCAGCTGGTGCACCTATACAGTAACCCACCCTGGTTGTTCTACTTTCAGAGGGACGAGTTGAAAACAGATACCAGAACGGTACACATCTGGGAGCCCATGAAATTCGACACTGTCAATGATAGGAAAATCGGTGAATCAATGCCCACATTAGTGCCCAAGATGGTAGTGCCCATGACAGTGCCCACGATAGCCCTGAGAGCTCCCACTGGGCCGTCTGTTCTCTAACAAAATTGTAAGGCCCCAAGATGTGTTCCAGGGTTTGCAGTTTTGAAAAGCTGACTATTGAGATGGAACGGTTTGGGTGACACTAACCTGACCGTGGATGAACTCTCCCTACGAAGCTGTTTTGGGCCAAGGTTTTTATCATCTGGAGAATAACTGCTTGTGGGATGTTTAATCAATGTGGCAGGGGCCAATCAGTTTTTCATCAGACAAAAATGTGGGGATTGTAATACTCCATCCCTGTGGTCCATTATTTTTCTTTGCCCAGTAAGATAATTTTTTTCCCTCCTTGAGCAAAATGGCAATCCACCGCCAGTATGTTGTAAACAGGAAGTGCACCATCTGTGACTGCCCCCCTCCCCCGCTCTTCCAGCTGAGGCAGCACCTGTGTTCCACAGGACACAGTCACATGCCACGGACATAAGCATGGTACCCAGAAGGGGTGCTTTGCTAAACAAGAGTGAGCTCCCCAAGATGCCAGCTTCAGTACTAAAGAAAAGAAAACAAACAACCATAATCTGACTGGATCCCAAGCTTCCTATGGAAGTCATGGACTCAATAGTCCCGATGGGAAGCTATGACATAGTCAACCCAGATCATACCTAAGGTCCCTGTGATTGAAGCCTCTTGTCATTTTCTAGATGAAGACCCAAGGCCTAGAAAGGGTCACCAGCCCAACAGGGACGGAGTTGAAATGTGTGTCCGGGCAAGCAGAATCAGCGAGTTACCTGCATTTCCTCACAGCTTCCAGGTTCAGGTCCTGCGCCCTGGTCCTCTGGCCCAGCGGGTCAGCTCTCCAGGTTATCTCTGCTCCTAGTTTCTGCAGAGCAGTGCAGAGAACCTGGGCAATAGCACAGCCTCAACCATAGAGGAAGGGAAGGGCCACTGACGGTGGGATGGCGGGATGGGTCTCTATTTCCTCTTCCAGGCCGAGTCTAATAGAGTTAAGAAATCTGGTAGACAAGGTTGACGGTGACGGGGGATGCTGTGTTGTGGGGGTAGGCGCCACACCCACGCTCTACTTTCTTCTTGCTGTGTGATGGAGCAGTGCACATACCTCTTTCTCTTGTCTCCTTTCAGGAAGAGAGGGTTAACAGGGTGGAAGTGCAGAAGCCATTAATACAGATGAAGATGGTCCTGCAGGCTGAGGGCACTGAACTACGGTCCCGTGCAGTGGCAAGCATTCTTGACCACTAGGCCATCTCTCCAGTCCCCACCCTTAAAAATTATGCAATCAAAATTCTTTTTAATTGCCAAAAAAGCTTCTTTCTAAAGTAAGGAAGTTAGCTGCCTCTCTACCTTAGGTTGCAATGCTTTTCCCTTAGCCCCGGCTGGAGATTTAAAGTGTGAAACCAGAATTGCCTTCCAACTGTTTCTTTTTTTGATCGATGATAATTTTACGTGTTTGGATTTCTTTCTTTTCCCTTATACATTTTGGCTGTGAAGTCAGTCTACCTCAATATTATTCAAATATCATTCAAAATCATTCCTCATCATTTTGTGATTTTTATGTTTTGTTTTTAAATATTTTATCCATCTGGAATTCATTTTGGTATCAAGTGAGTCAAAGAGAACCAGCTTTATTTTATTTATAAGTGTTCCAATAATATTTTTAAAAGAGTCCTTCTTACTCATTTCTGTCTTAAGCTGGACTCTCATCCATTTCTCTTTCTCAACTCTCATTTGATTCCATTACCTGCCTATTCCTTTACTCTCACTCCAGAGTATGCTTGAATATCAGACCAGATAAATCTGGTTTCGTTAACTCTCCTCATGCCAAGCTTCTTCTTAAAAATTACAATTACTGCTATTTTTTCTATTATAATTTTATCATAGTCTCCTTTCCTTTACTTCCTCCCACCTCCTCCCATGTCCCTCACTTGCTCTCTCTCAAATTCGTGGTTTCTTTTACTCTGACTGTTGGTACATATGTATGCATATACACATACGTACTCCTAAATATGTGAATACAACATGTGTAGACACACGTATACACACACACACACATATATACATACACACTCCTAAATATATGAATACAATATGTGTAGACACACATATAAACACCCCATATATATATACATATATTTCATATTATATAAATATAACCTGCTCCGTGTGTATAATGTTTCTTGTACACATTTTTTCAGGTTGATCATTTGGTATCAGATAACCAGTCTTGTGCTTTGCCCTGAGGAATATTATTTCTCTTATTCTTAGATTCCCTAGGTACCTGTATTTTTTTGTTGTAGGATGGAGGCCTCCTGAGCTTCCCCCAAGAGTTCTTTTAGATCTTGCTTAGAGCCAGTCCCCCTTGTCAGCTAACTCTCCAGTTGCTGTTTGAATTATACTGAAGTTCTTTGAGCTTTAGGTATGCTACATATTGAGGCCAATAACATTCCCAGAATTCCCTGCCAACACAAGGCGTGAGTCAGCTCAGCGGTACCTGTTGGATAGGGAAGTGAAGCCATTTGTCCTCCTGCTATTTAACACAGAGGGACAGTTGCTTACTAAAACTCTCTGTCTAGCCAGGCTTCCTTTTGCTGCTTGCCTTGAGGCTTCCTTTACGAGCTTGTTGAAATTTCGGCGTTGCCAGACCCAAGGTGGATAGTTGAGGTATACAGAAGCTGCAGGAAGTCAACTTGTAGATTGTTCTGGGGGTGCTACACTTCCTAGTTAACCTGAAGTCTTCTGTCTACTAGTCAGAAGTCTCATGCTCATTCACACACAACACCTAGGGTTTTGTTGGACTTGAAGGACTAGGGAGGGTACCTCTACCCATCTTCATGGAAGCAATGCTCCCCTCTGGTCCATGCTCAGGTTCTGTGCTGTCTTCTCTTGGGTCCTCACATTTATACCTACTTTCTAAATATTTTAGTAGTAATAAAACTCTCAACAATCTGTATCCACTGTTAAATAAAGATACAGGAACTTTGAGGCAGAGCATCCATTGCTCCCTTCCCCCCACACGCTCCTCTTTGTCTCTGTCATAAAACCCCATCATAGCAGATACCACGATTGCTTCACACAGTTATCTTTTAATGAATCAGTATAACAAAATGGAAAGGCGGGGGCTTTGTTTTGCCACCGTTTTTTCTTCCCAAGCATGCCGCCTTTCTTCAGGTAGTTCCAGGTTTCTGACCGAATGCAAACGCATCTCCCAGGCTGACACGAATCCCTCAGTTTTTTGTTTGTCTGAGAAAACCCTTTATTCTCCTCCCTCTAGCAAGGGTAACTCTGTAGGACACAACTCTGGGCTGATGTTGTCCTTTCAGTAGTTTTCAAGTCTACACTCCCGGGGGATCGGAGGTGGGAAGTGCCCAGGCTCACAGGTTCTAAATCTCTTCAGCGTTTCCCTGTTTTGTACCTATCTACAGGTCACCAAACCCAAGCTGCTTTTGGTCAGGGTGTTTTGGCACAGCGAGGGGGTTGAGACGAGGACAGGGTAAAGACACACACCAATTCTTTGCCGCCTATTTGTGCTGGGGGTGCTCTTTCTGGCAGGAAAACTGCCTTTCCACTGGGTCTTAAAACAACAGGGCCCTTTGTTTTTAGTGCGAAGGTGTCTCATTGATATCGAGCCCCGCTGTTTTTGTTCTACAACTTTCAGAGATTATTTCTTTGCGGTGCCACCCTCTCGTGTTTGTTGTTGACCCTTCTGTCACCTTGCCTCAGGAGTTACTTCTTTTCTGTCTTCTAAACCTTGAGCTGAATGCTGAGTTGATTTCTGTTTACTCTTTCTTTGCTTCTAGCCCACGCTGTTTAGGGAGAAGGGTGTTTTTGATGCCCTGTGTGGCAGGGTTTGCTTTCCTTCCTTTTCCTACTTAGGTCATTACATGAATTTTATTGCATGGTAGTCAGCGATTCTGAGCTCTGAGGTCTCTTTTCTCTCAGTCTCTGTCTAGTTCAGGAGATCTTAGCATTCCCTACCGCCCATGTTGTAGAAGACACACTCTTGCCAAGCTTATGTATGGATGCTTGCCCTGAGAAAGGTGACTGATGGCCCCTCGGGGAGCTGTGTGTAATGTACAGCTCTTGCTGTCTGCTGCAGAAAAGGTTCACACACATATTTGATCGTTGGGTTTAAGCCAACCTTGCCTGCTGCTTCTAAATAAACTGAACATCGGCCTGGGATTTCATTGACTATTAACAAATCACTCCTCTGCAGTCTTTCCCATGGTTCTGTTTCTTGTATGACCAGTCCCATGTAAGCCAGATGGGCCCCAGCAAAGTCGCTGTACGTGGGGGAAATAGGGCATAGCTTGGCTGCAATATAGCCTTTGCCCTGCTGAAAATAAACCCTAGAACTCCTCCTCCCTGGTTTGCTGGTCAATTATGCCTCCAAAAGGTTCTTCAACGAGAGCCACCACACGCTGGATCCTGCGGCATCTCGAGGCCAGAAATAGAAAAGACTCCAGATTTCAATAATGTGAGACTTCCGTTGTTGAAGTTCCGTGCAGCATGAATGTCGGTGCTCCAAGTCTCCCCTCCCCCTAACCTCAAAGGCAGGAAGGCCCTTCTCAGTTTCTCCTGTCGGCCCTGTGCTCAGCAGATGTCCAGCCCCCTGTGGTGTCTGTGGAGTCCTCAGCCAGGAGAATCCAAGTCAGCAGCTTGGGGGAGGGGGCGTTGAGGACATAGACCTGTCTGAGTCATTCTTTGTATAACCACCGTCTCTAAGATACGGTGTTTCCCAGGGTCCGGAGCCCACAGAGTGATCTATAGCTGTTGCTCCATGTGTCCTCACTGACTGCTAGTGATGAGAAGCAGCTGCTCGCTGCTCCTGCTAACTCATGCATTTCCATATTTCTCTCTCTCTTTTTTTCTGAAAAGCAGTCCATCCCCCTGAGGAGACTCCCACGTCTGAGCAGCTGAGGTTCCAGGCCTGATCTTCAACCCAGTGCTTCAACCCTATGCCTCCCTGCTTGATTCAGCTTGTCCACTGCTGGGCCCCAGGTCAGTGGGGCACTGCCAGCTCTGTGAGAAGAACAGAAGCTCTGGGGACTCTCACTATGGCACTGGAGAAGACAAGAGGAGGTCACCCTGAACTGTGACAGTCAGGGTAGAGCAGAACAAACTGATCAGCAAATGTTCTCTCAAGCATCCCCGCCTTCCCCAGATTGTCATGGTCTCCTTTATTCCTCTCCTAAAACACCCACACATGGCCCACATGCCTCATACACACGCCATGAAGGCACACATACCCATATTCATACCACATCGCATGTAAGCCACACAAATGCACATCCACACACCGCAAAAATATGCAACAGGCATGTGAACATGCACGTCACATACATCATATACATGTCACATACGCATGCATGCCATACATATTCGATGCCATTTAACCCACTCCCACAGATACACCATACATGAAAACACCCATCAATACCAAACAGCGCAAAATCAAAGACTTGTACTACTCCAGGTGCGGAATCTCTGCCTCCGGCCGCCAGATACAGATGTGAGCTCTCAGCTGTTCCCGCTGCCACGCCTTTGCTCCGCCATCACGGATTTTAGCCCTCTGCAACCATATGTCCAACTACCTGATTTCTTTGATAAGTTGCTGCAGTCACAGCGTTTTATCGTGGCAATAAAAACCCCGATAGACTAGGCAGTCATTTTTTCTCATTTTCTTAGCTCCTTGAGAGTTCTGTACGATGTATTTTGATTGTGTTCCAGCTGAGAAGCTACTGGAAACTGATAGCTGCTCGGAAAGGGAAAGTCTGTTTTCTTAAGAGTGAGGCCCATGGTGGGGCAGCTACACACATCCAAGAGGATCTGGGCAGTACAGACTATATTTGATGTGGCGGGGGACACACAAAATCGAATGGGTTCAGAGAAAGGTGGATCAGGAGGATTGGGGGGAGTGAACATGACCAAATGCTCTACCTGTTAAAACTGCTACTTTTGTTAGGTGTTTACAGCCAGGGTGTCTGATACAAACATCGTACCTGTCTCTGTGCCTTCTCTGTGTGGCCCTCCTCCCTGTTGCTGCTATTTAGTACAGCGGTGAGGCTTCGTGCTTAAGGTGGAGCACCTGAGTGGGATCAGCAGGACTGACCCCAGCATCCCGACTCCCTTCTCAGTCCCCTTTGGGGACCCCAGCTTCTGGTCTTCACAGATAAAGCCAGGCCTCCTCCACTACAGGGCCTTCACACTGCTCTTTTGGGGGTCTCAGGTGTGCTTTTCTCTGCTATAGCAGAGAGCCCCTCGCCTCATTCACGTTCCTTCCTGACCCACCAGCTCTGCTTCTTATTATCTCCCTTTCTGACTTTGTATTTCCTCTGTTTATTTCCTGTGTTTATATGTGGAAAATATAAACTATATGTTTTCCACTTATAATTTAATCAAAACTAATGAATGACTTCTTTTGTTCCTCTCTCTCTCTCTCTCTCTCTCTCTCTCTCTCTCTCTCTCTCTCTTTCTCCCAGGAATAAGGGATTAAGAGTTTTGTCTATTTGCTCACCGTTGTAACTCCAGATCCAGGCGTGGTACCCGATACACTGTTCCACAGCTGGTCAAGACCCTATGTCACACACCGTAGCACAGAAGCTGCTCTTAGATGTTTCTCAGTGGCCCCATCACAGTTCTTCCACACCCATCCCTGCCTCCTGCATGCTGTTCATCTAAGAATACACCCCCACCGCCACCGCTGGAGAGGGTACCACTTCATCCACCCCCTCAGGGAAAACAGACTGTGTATGGTTTATTTTTGTCAGGGGAAAGAGAGTCACAGCAGGGGCGAGGACCCTTCCCTCTCTCCTGAAGGAATCATCTGGAGGGTTTGATTTTCCAAAAGCCCCACTGGGCCATGCTTTCCCGTGGGCACTGCACGCCAGTCAGTTCTCTCTTACCACAACTTAGAAATGAGAAAGGTTTCTTCGGTCTAGAGATTACAGTGAGTCTGGGCAGTCAGAGGCCTGTGGTGAGGCTCCTGGCTAGAGCATGTGATGGAAGATCTCATCAGTAACCAGAGAGTAAAACGGGAAGATACAAGGGTAGAATACTGTGGGCTCCTTCCATGGCAGGCTACTGCCATCTAAAGACCTCCGGCTGGCCTAGCCCCTTCCAGGTCTCACTCCACCCCCTGGTATCAAGGTACTTGTTACTTTTCTCATTGGTGTGACAAAAAGGGACCTAAGGGAGGATTTACCCTGGCTCACAGTTTAAGGAAACAGTACATCACAGTGGGGGAAAGTGTGGCGGCAGAAGCAGCAGGCAGTCCAGAAGAATGCTGGTACTCAGTGTGCGTTCTCCTTCTTTCTTATTGTTTCAACTGGGACCTCAGGCAGTGAAATGAGTCGGGGCGGGCCGCCCCTCATTGACTGGGTCATCTCTCTTCAGATAAACCTCGGTGGACATTCACAGACACAGAGGTACATCTCCTAGGTAACTTCAAATGTTGACAATGGGAGCCGAGCATCACAACTATCCTCGGGGCCAAACCGCAATGCAAGGCTATTTGGGAGACATTCTTGGCCTAAACCTGCTGAGCTTGCTTACTATCTCAGGGGTGCTCCGAGAAGTCTGCTTCATCCAGCAACAGCCCTGGTGTAGAAGATTCTGGCCTCTGCTGGGTCAACGGGAGTGTTAGCCGCCACCTACATCACCTGGTTGTCACGCTGTGTTCTTCTTGGACTGTCTAATTTGTGAGCACACCACTTCCTCTGCTGCCTGCACAGGGGCAGCCCATGGTTTCCTCCATGGGGAACACGGGGCTGTGCTATTGAGATAGTAGATGAGTACTCTGAGAAGCAAGATGGAGACAGGAGAGCTCAGATCTTGGAGTCAGCCTGATTTCTCGAGAAGCAGAGGTGAGACCATCTTTTCTTCCTCGCCCTTACTTTTGCCAGCTCTGCCAGGGGCCTCCAGAGTAACAAGAGGCAGATCCTCTCTAGGATGGACACTGAGATTTTTTTTTCCAGTTTGGTAGAATAAGATCCAAAGCCACGGATGGCATTAGGTTTAGAGCTAGAAAATGTGTCCATTAATCAGACCCAGGAGCTCATGGAGCAAGAAGGCGACATAAAGAGGGAAAAGCCTGCATTGTGTCTGCAAAGCATCAAGGCCAAGGTGACAGATGCTTGCTCAGCTCCTTCCGGGATGGCCAAGAGATCTTGGTCAGGGGCGGTGGGTGCATCCAGCAGTGTACACATGTGTGCCCCTGGCCTTACCAGCATATGTTTGCAATTTGTAAAGATCATTTCCTCTTTTCCAGGGTGTGGATTTTTATGACTTTTACAAGAACTATGTGTGATGTCTCTCTGTCATAGTATACATCAGCAACAGGTGAAATCAAAGCCATCATACAGATCTTTAGGTGTTTAAGGACGTGGACAGTAGCGGCTAATCGCAGAGTTCGTGTGTCAGGGAACACAGCAACAGAGCAGGGTCTTCTGTGCTGTTACTGTGTTTCCCAGGCTTATTGTCACCATACCACGGAACACGTTAGGAGTCTGGGACTCTACCTAGTTCATTGTATCAACAAGCCTATAGTGACCCAATCAAGGGAGTCTCCCCAAACTCTAGGGCTTCTTTCGTCAGCTCCCACAATACAGAACTCTGCCTCTGGGCTGGAGAGATGGCTCAGTCGTTAAGAGCACTGCCTGTTCTTCCAAAGGTCCTGAGTTCAATTCCCAGCAACCACATGGTGGCTCACAGCCATCTGTAATGAGATCTGGTGCCCTCTTCTGGCCTGTAGGAATGCATACAGGCAGAACACTGTATACTTAATAAATAAATAAATCTTAAAAAAAAAAAAAAAGAACTCTACCTCTGATTTAAACCAACACAAGGAACCCAATGGACACATTGAAGCTACCCATGAGAGAAGCTGGACACATCTGTTTGGGAGGAGAACAGTCTTCCTAGGCCAGGCAGAGTGTCAGACAGTGTGGGGGTTATCAAGAGTTACTAAGTCTGCTGAACAGGAGACATGCTCTGTGCTGTGCTGTGCTGTGCTGTGCTGTGCTCTGTTCTGTTCTGTGCTGTGAGGCGGTGCTGTGCATATCCAAAATGCATCTGGTGCTGATCCGTTGCCAGGAAGTGTCTGTGGGGCGCTGATGCCTGCATCTCTGCCCCTCTACACCGTCTCCGCTCTCAGATAAAACTGACACCCGAAGAGCTCTGAAAGATTTCAATGTACATTCGTGGCACCTCATCCAATCAGAATTGAAGATGTTATAGCCTATGGAAGTGTGACACCTCAGAGACAGCAGGTGACCCAAACTGTCCTGCCTTCTATCTCTGAAAAAACTGGGACTGGGAGAAGGAGAGGTTGGTCAGGCCTGTACCGGGAGCAATTTCGCAAGCAATCTGCAGTCTTGTGTCTGTTTTATTTGGACTCCAGGGGCTGGTAACTCGAGCTGAACACAGACCGTGGATCTGGATCACACATCGTAATCACAAAGCACGCTTAACAGTGAACCTGCCCACTTCTTGACCTAGTTACTAGGCCCCAGTTCCCACACTCTGAGCGCACTACCACCCCACTTTGCCACTGGGAGACATTATATATTCGCTTTAATAGGACAGTCTACACACAGAGAGACAGACATACAGACACACACCCACACATTTTCTTTAAAGGGGCAGGATTTCCCCCTACTGATTGCAACTTTTTCAAAGCAGTTGACTATTTTGCAAACATCTTTTCATGTGTGCTTGCACAGCACTTCCCCCAGGTCCAGTTCTTGCTCCACTACATGGCACAGTTCCTGAGTCAATCCTAGATGAGCTTTGGTAACTCGTAAAGTCGAGACCTGGAACCTCTCACTCCAAGGCTCTGATTCCATGTCGCCGTTCCTGACAGGGCCTTATGAGACGTGCCATTCCCTTCCCCACGGGAACATCTTTAAGGCTATGCTTTCCTTATAAGCAGAAGCTGCTAGTTTGCTTCCCAGCCACCCGGCAGCTCAGACCCGAAATAACCACACAGAGAATGTATTAATTAAATCACTGCTTAGCCTGTTAGCTCTAGCTTCTTATTGAATAGCTCTTACATATTAATTTAACCCGTTTCTAATAGTTTATATTTTACAATGAGGCTCGTGGCCTGCCAGCAAGGTTCTAGCTTCTGGTTTGCATCGTTCTTGTCAGGTGTCTCCATGGTGTCTCCATGACTCCTCCTTCTTTCTCCCAGCACTCAGTTTAGTTTTCCCCCCACTTAATTCTACTCTGCCCCATCACAGGCCAAGATAGTTTCTTTATCCATTAACCTATAAAAGCAACACATATACAGAAGGACTTTCCACACCATTTCCTGGCTGGTTTTTATGTCAGCTTAACACAAACTAGAGTCATCTGAGAGGAGGGAACTTTAGGTGAGGAAAGTCTTCCTTAAGATCCAGCTGTAGGCAAGGCTGTGGGGCATTTTCTTAATTAGTGATTAATGTAGGAGGGCCCAGCCCATTGTGAATGACTCGCGCTGCACTGGTGGTCCTGGGTTCTATAAGAAAGCAGGCTGAGCCACCCATGAGGAGCAAGCCAGTAAGCAGTACCCCTCCATGGCCTCTGCATCAGCTCCTGTCCCCAGGTTCTTGTTCTGCATGAGTTTTTACCCTCACTGCTTTTGATGATGAACTGCTATAGGGAACTGTGAGGGACATAAACCCTTTCCAGCCCAAGTTGCTTTTGAGCATAGTGTTTCATCACAGCAATATCAACCTTAACTAAGACTCTTGTGATATTTGTTTATCTGTTCCACATATTTCCCTTCAGTTCCTTTTCATTCTTTTCTTCACAGAAGTGAGATCACCTGGCCTGGTCACCTTGACAGAACATCTTAACTCAAATGCCCCTTTTTAATTTTAAATATTTGTTATATAATTAAATATTTGTGATATATATATATATATCATATATATTTGTGGGGGGTGTGCATGTATGTGCACTTGCCCAAGGAATCCAAATGAGGGTGTTGGATCATCTAGAGCTGGAGTTAGAGGCAGTCACAAGCTGTCAGATGTAGGTGCTGGGTATTGCAAGATCAGCCAGTGGTCCTAATGGCTGAGCTATCTCTCCAACCCAATTAAATGCTCTGTAAACTCAAAGAAACAATTCCACACTGCTCACATACACCTGCTTGGTCAAAGTGGGTTCAAATCCTGGAAACAATGGGCCCCAAGTGTCATACCGAGCTTCCAGTATCTTCATCTAGATAAGGATAAAACTGCCATGTCTCTGGTAGAAAAAATGCTGGCTTCAAGGTTGTGCAGGTAGAGTCCCAGGATCAAAGGTCCTTGATCTTGGCTTCAGTAGAGAATCCCTGGGGGCCTTTGAACACCTCCCTTCTTCCACACTCAAGCCTTTCCAAGACCAGATAAACCACAATCATTGGTGCGATATAGCAGAACTGAGAACTGTCTATGTTGTTATAGAGGAGATGGAGAGCTCGGGGCCAGGCCAGGAGATTCTGCCCCAGGGTGAAGGATCAGATGTAAAGGCCTGTGTAAATGGTTACAAAGCATGCTGGCATCTCTTCTAAGCCTTCCCAAAGTTTTCTAAAAACCAAAAGTACAGCCTTAAAACTTGGAAGAGCAAAAAGCAAAGGTGTTCACCTGGATAGTCACTGCTCTAAACTGCCTACATGCTGAGAGTTCTATTTACACAATGCTTTCTATAGTTTTTAGCTATGAAGGTGGCTGAGGACTCAGCTTCTGGATTTGCAAGGCTAGCTAGCTTGAAAAAACACACTCAATTCAGATGGATTTACTCCAGAGCAGTACGGAGCCTTTTCCAATCTACTGCTAGAATTATGGGATTCATCTCGGATGCAAACAATTAGCAAAACAATTTCTGGTTTATTTTAATGACTTGATGCTTCTTGAAAGGCTGCTGCCCTGGGCCTTTGCCCTGGGAACAGTCATGAAACTACCCATCTGGGAGAAATCCCCAAGGCTTTGTTCTGTAGCCATGTCCTCAGTACTGAGACTTCTCGAGGAGGCTTGTTAAGACTCAAGTAATAAACACACTTTACTGGGTTCAGGAAGTAAACAACTCAGAAGTCCCAAGAAGTTCCTGAGATTACAGGATTCATCAGGGTCCTCTCTGGGGTTATACAAGCAGTTACAAATGCTCAGGAAAGAAGACTCTGATGGGCCCACACGTTACAAAGCCATGCAGGGATCCCCAGGGACTCATCTTCCATGAGCTGTCATCCATGTTGCAGTAGGGTTCTTGGTGATGGAGTGGCCTTTGAGTCACCCACACCCCTGTAAGTAACCCAGATAAACTGGTTCATTACGCTAGTCTTCAATGGAATATGTTTTGTTTTTTTTTTGTCTGTTGCCCGTGCCCTAACTGTGAAGAATAGACATCTCATCACCTCTCCCCAGGGACAGTCACATGACAGTCATTCACTTACTTCCTAGTCATTACTATCTTGTTTTAATTTCTTCTAAGAACTTTGGATAGTGACTGGCTGGCTGAGGCTCTTCCTTCTGCATGCTAATTAGATATGTTAGGTAATGCTTGGATCGGGTTGCTTGTTTTTGAAGTTCATTAACAGAGAAAATTACTATTCTTCAAGAGAGAGTGAAAGTCCTTCAGGCCTGCCCTATGAGTTCCACAATGGAATATAGGATCATGCTTCCAGTCACAAGGGACAATATGGGGTCTCTCGACTACGACTTTATGTAGAGAAGAAACTTTGAGCCATGTGTGTTTTGTGTGGTGTACCAAAGAGAGAGGACTGGCAGGAAGAGCTGGCATGTTTCATATAAAGCTACGTCTGAATCGAGGCACGTGTGCTAAAGGCAGCTTTTCTCATGGTGGGTTGGGTAGTTGTTCCCATGATAAGTTGGCTAGTGTGTGCTGTGCTGTGCTCCACTGGGGACAGACTAGGAACAGGAGCAGTGTGAACTTGACAGCAAGTATTAGAATTTAATTTTTAAAATTATAATCATGTGTGTATAATGATTGCATGTGTGTGTGTACAAGTGTGTATGCACATGCCGTGGCGCTTGTGTGGAGTTTAGCAGATAACTTTTGGCTTATATAGCAAGCACTTCCGTCTTCTGAGCCAGCTCACAAGCCTGACAGCAGATATTTTAGCCAAGTTCACACCAGCTTTCAGGAGTGAACAAAGGCAGACATCTTGGGGAGAATTTTCCACTTTTGTCACACAGTGTCTCTCAAGTCTTGCCAAGGACAGGACAAAGCATGGGTAAGGATGCCGAGAAGGACAGACGTGAACTTCTTCAGCTTCCTGTTGTTGGTGTCATTAAGACGCTTTGTAAGCACTGTCCAGGACAGCTGTGCTGTTGGAGCTGACCACACCTTCTCTGTTGCCCTGCAAGTTCCTCACACCCGGGATGCACGCACAGCCTTCTCCCTTTCCATAGTTCTTGATTTCCTGTCTAGGAGCTGAGCCAACAGAGCCAAGAGTCCAGATGTTCCCACCACTTCCAGCAGCAACCCCGCCCCTCCCACACCTGGGCTGGGACCTTGGGCTCCAGGGAGAAGCATATTCTCAGTGCACACACGCATGACCCTAGTTGGAGACAGAAGTATGAGACACCTTGCTCCTTCTCAGTGAGCAGCAGACTCTGTACCAGGAACGGGGTGTGTTTTATTTCCTTCTCAGATCTCCTTCCCTTGGGCCTTTGCTATGTCTTTGCATCAACAGTGCAACACACACAGGGAGAGGCCCACCACCCTTCCCTTTAGACACAGGAAAGCATGGAGATGCTCAGAACCTCTTCAGAAAGTAGGACCTCCAGCGATCCACTGACATTTGGACTACAAATTGGACACCGAGTGTAACTGTAGGCAGAGGACAGGATGTGCTGTGGGACTGACCCCATCCTTCTCTGTTGACCTTGGTGACCGGAGGGCTTAGAAATTAACTCTGCATCTCAATACAAATGCAGAGGGCCAGCTTCAGATTGGGGGACAGGAGAAAGATGAGCAATTAATTCCCTTCTCCACAGACATGCACGAAACAGCTGGAACTGGTGAGCAGGCTCTCTGAGGTTCTCCGCGGCTTTCCTCCCTAAATGACCTTGAATCAGGGAGGATGCTCAGGACATCCAGTGGGCTCAGCCATGGTCGTGCACATACTTCTAGAAGTGGCACAGGGAGGTGTGGCACATACGGAGAGAAGGCTACATGGCCCTGGAGGCAGTGATGGAAGGAAGCCAACCCCAAGTCTACACCGGAAGCTGGAATCGGGGAGGGGAGGCTTCTCTGCAGCTTCCAGAGGGATGGAAGCCTTGTCCCTATCTTGGTTTTAGTCTGCTGATTCTTATTTAGACTTCTGGTCTCCTTGTTATTTTAAGCTGACAAGGATATGGCAGTTCATTGCAGAAGTTACAGAAGTCCAAGGGGATCAAACAGAATAGGCCCTGGGATGGAGCCAGATCCTGGGCCAAAAACACACCCTGTGTCAGAGACCAGGAAGTCAGTCAGTCATACAGACAGACAGAAAAAGATGGAAAAGTGGGATAAAGCCAGGGTCTCCTTTCTATGGTCTCCAATGCACTTCAATTCTCTCTCAAAATAGAATTTTCCTCTTTATGTTCCCAAGAATCGTATCCGAGAATCGTATGACCTGGACACAGAGACGTGGTTCCATCTCAGCACAGATTGGTCCTGGGGGAGCTGCATGCTTCCCAACCTGCAAGGATGCAAACAAAGCCAATGGCTCTCCCCAACGCCCAGTCATGAAACTGTCTCTTCAAGAGAAAGGCTGTGTCCCATGGGAGAGAAAGAGTGAGGTGCCTGAGTTGACAGGAGCTAGTGGCAGAGCCCACGCCCCAGCTCTGAGGCAGCAGTGCTGGTGGCTCACAAGTGTCCTCCTGTGTTAGTCACCGTTCACCACTGTGACAATCACTTCATGTCTACATCTTAAGAGGAGAATTTAGGTTCATGGCTTCAGATAGGGTGGGTACCATTGCTGTGGACCTGTGACAAAGCAGAGCGTAATTATGGAGGTGGGAACCGTGTGGAGGAAGCAGCTCAACACATTGAAGCCAGGAAGCAGGGGTGGGCAGGACATACCCATCAAAGACACGCCTCTGGTACCCACTTCTTCCAACTGGACCCTGTCTCCTAACAGTCCATTTGGTTATGGACTTGTTAGTTGGGTAATTCACTGGTGAAGTCAAAGTCAGAGTTCTCGGCGGATCGGACCATTGATGAAGCCGGAGCCCTCTGTGAATCAGACCATTGATAAAGTTGGAGCCCTCCGTGGGTTAGACCAGTGATGAAATTGGAGCCCTTATGATCTATTCACTTCCCAGCCGTGCTACCAGCTGGGGATGAAAACTCCAACATGTGAGCCCATTGGGGGAACACTTCATGTTGGAGTTTGAAAACGAAATATCACTCCTATGTTCATGTTTTCAACACTTCAATCCAAGCTGGTGGCACAATTTTTGGAGGACTTTGAAGGAGGTGGGACGTAGCTGAATGAAGGTCACCGAGGGGGGGGGGCTCTAGGGAGCATCTTTGCTTTAATCCCTTTATCTCCATCTTCCTGCTTCCTCTCACATGCTCTTACCACCACGGCATGCTCCCCAAGATCATGGGACTGAGCAACCACGGCTGAACCCTGTAAAACCACAAGCCGGCATAAATCTTTCCTTCATCAAAGTCTTTATAAGGGATTTGATCCCAGTGATAAAAAAAGAGAAATAATAACCTCACATCTAAGCCATATCTAAAAAAATTCTATCCATTCCCCTTTATGCCTCATACCTCAGAGCAGGACATTAGCTGACTTCCAAGGGAACTTGCCTCATGAGCCTTTCTGGGGCCTTCCTCTGTCCTGGAGATTTTGCCTTGAGGTGTGTGAACTTCCCAACAGACCCCTAGGCTCTCCTGACTGAGCTGTTCAATAAGAAGCTGCATGTTGCTCTCAGACTTCTCACAGAATTGTGAAGTCAAGTAAACTCCTCCTAAGCAACACAAGAGGTGGGTGGGTGCGAGGCAACAAACAAACAAACAAAAACACTCGATGGTTCCGAGCAGCTGTGGGCAGGACCCAGAAACTGAGAGCTGAGGTGGGAGCAGGTGACTGCTGGGGACTTCTTGCTGAGCCTATGAAAGATGACAGGAAACCCTACCAGACTTCCGGTGGGGAAGGCTGCTTCCTAAGAAGTGTGTCCTTTCTTCAAAGGCAGGCCTGCGAGATCTGCTCCCTGAAAACATTCTCCCTTTTGCCGAGCTTGGACAACAGTTCTGCTCTGTCCTTTGCTCCTCTGTGCTGAACTGATTTCCAGTCATGGGATGGAGAAAGTATTTGACCTTAATGCAATAACCCATCCTATCCCCTAGAAGACTTTTCTTCCTTCACATGACAACAAGATAAACACTTCCATGCTCCAAGTGGAGGATCTTCTAGGCAGAAATAGCTGCTCATTAGGTTTGCTGCCCCAAAACTTGTGGTGACAATCCCCAATGGGAAGTTCCGAACATTTGTGGGGTGGGTGAAAGATTAAGAACAAATGTCTTGGCTGTGTGAGCTGTCAAAGCCCCAGGGACACGAATGCATCCGTGGGATTCGGATGATGACTCAGCCCAGGGTCAGTGACAAATTGCTGAAGAAGAGGCGGCAGGGTGGGTGACTCAGCTTCAGAACCTCCCAGGAGCAGATAGAGATGGGACCACCAAGATTTGTAACCCACAGCTCCAAGAAAGTGCAGAGCAGGGTGACATGCTATAAGCATCATGAGATCTTCTTTTCTCTAAGAGCTGGTGGCTGTTAGAAGGTTGTGGGTTTAGACTTGGCCAAATTCTCCAGAATGGTACAGAACTAGAAATCTGTGGCTGCATGGAAAAGTTGATTTTATTCCCCAAAGCCAAGCAAACCTTGGATATAGCGGCCTCTGAGATTGTATAGAACTTTCTAGAAACTTAACAATCATCACACTTTCAACAAGGGCTATGCTTCCTATAAAACAGACTGGTTGGGTCCTCTTAGGGTGTTCCATGTCCAGTTGACGCACTGGCAATATGTGTGGCCCTGTGGGGAAAGAACACGAGGTCCTGGATATCTCTCTATAAGGGCTCAGGTGAGCACCATAGGACCATAGAGAAAGCAGCTCAACTCTGAGTTCTGCTCCCAAATTTCAGCTTTGCAGAGAAGGAAGGAGAAAAAGGTGTTTAGCCATTGAATGACACTCTCAGCCTTTGTTTGTCTATTGCCACACTAGAGGCCCATGCCAGCCAGCAGGGCAGTGACAGGAAATACCAGCGTGCCAAGTGGGACTAAGAGCATTCCTGTGAGCACTTGGTGTTGACTTGAGACTCTGGCACTGTCCAGGTTCAGTGAGCAGAGGGTGATTGACACGGCTGTGGGTGGGAGTTTGTAGTACAACCTGGAGGAGAGAACTCACTGGGCTGGGTCTTCGCTCCCACCCAGACCCTACTCATTAGTGTTGAGACAGCAAATGCCCTTCTGCTTTCTGAGTCCTTAAAGACCTGCTGTAGCAAGAAGCTTTGTACTGTCTGATTTTCCCATATTATCTGCAAGTGTCTATAGAGTTCTCCCGAACACCTCCTCTGGCAGATGGCATCCACTCCAGCTCCTGGACCCATCCACTCCAGCTCTTGGATCCATCCACTCCAGCTCTTGCACCCACCCACTCCTGCTCTTCCACCCACCCACCCACTCCAGCTCTTGCACCCACCCACTCCAGCTCTTGGACCTATCCACTCCAGCTCTTGGACCATCCACTCCAGCTTTTGGACCCATCCACTCCAGTTCTTGGACCATCCACTCCAGCTCTTGCACCCATCCACTCCAGCACTTGAAGCTTTAGGGTCTACTCATTATCTAATTGAGTTCTTATCAGGAAAAGATCTCTACTCAGGTCTCACTTGCCATCAAACAAGCCAACATTGTACTGCTCTGGCATCTATTGCAGAGTGTGCACTTTGTGACCTGAGACCCTGGTCACCAGGAATACCACCAGCGAGATACTCTTGAGCCCTGGGTGCATGCCTCTTTCACAACAGGTGACAGATAAAAGGGAGGACGGGCTGTACTCATTGCTGAAATGGAAGATCAGGAAGGGGGTTCTGTTGGCATGTCACGGAAGGCCACTCAGAAAGGGCCATCTGAGCTGAGATGCCAAGGCTGAAGAATTGTGGTGGCTGCCCTCCACGCGTGCTCTGGGAATGAGGATTTCATTCAGCATTTTACATAGTCACTCCGTCTCTGTGTAGTTCAAGCTGCCAGATGTCAGCACGCCATGCGAAATGAAGCCATTGAGAATTTGTTCCTGGCCACCAGGTATCCAGGGCTTCAGTTCTCTGTGGATGGTGTCAGACGGGCACAAAGGAAGAGTATAGCTCTGAACAAAAGGCCCCACCTCCTTAGAGTCCCAGAGGCCAGAGTGAGAAGGAGGGAAAAGCACAGGAAATGAGGGAGTCTGAGGGCCAAGCATGGAGACCCTCGTGTCAGAGGATCTGCCTCAGCAAGCTTTTCTGCTTGCTGGGGGTTAGGGCACCTGTGCCCTCCTCGGCTTCATGACAGAGAGACAGCATGAAGGTGGTCAGGAGATGTGGGCCATACTTGGGACTTAGACCATAAACCCTTGGGC
This sequence comes from Microtus obscurus, assembly GCA_963919715.1. Taxonomy (NCBI): domain Eukaryota; kingdom Metazoa; phylum Chordata; class Mammalia; order Rodentia; family Cricetidae; genus Microtus; species Microtus obscurus. The sequence goes on along the minus strand of CAWTZC010002279.1, from coordinate 5,155,698 downwards.
TGACCTGAGCTCTGGCATGTGTTGCTTCTGTCTTGGAGAGGGTGGCTTTGTGTCTGCGAACCTCGTTTGCACATGTGGATTATGCAGCAGACACATGGGGCTGTCAGAATGCCCTGTGGGTGTGTGGTGAGCACACCCCCATGCAGGACTGTCAAGAGTGGGCGCTGAGGAACTAGTCACACCCCACTACAATCTCTACAAGTTGAGTCAACCTAAGCGCAGCTTCAACTTTACTGGAGAAACATGGACGCTGGGGTCTGGGGGAGATAACTCAGTAAGGTGCTTGCCACGCAATTAGGAGGACCTCAATCCCTAGCACCCACAGAAAAAGTAGAATTTGGTGGTGCATACTTCTATTCCCAGCTCAGAGGAGCAAAGACAGGTGGATCCTTGGGGCTCCCTGGGCAACCTCAAGCCCCAGGTCCTGGTTCTCCTGAAGAATTCCAACAGAGGTAATTAGAGAATTACTTCTGGTTTCCTCATGCACAGGAAGAAGGAGAGAGGGAGAGAGACAGAGAGTGACAGAGAGAGAAGAGAGAGAGAGAGAGAGAGAGAGAGAGAGAGAGAGAGAGAGATCTACAAGTTGTAGAGCCTAGGTATTATTTTTATTATTTCTGTTTTAGATGAGGGTAAAAAACCCTCTCTTTGTGAAGTACAAACACACAGAGACTTTGTTAACCAATGGAATAAAGAAGTCAAAATAAGCAATTAAGGCTCATAAGTACTTTCTTAATTTATGTCACGAGACTAGAAACATTTCTAGTAAATGGATGAATATTCAAACACACAAAATACTTAATCCTGGACTTGAGCACAGTGGATGCCCTACTGTCAGCAGTTTCCTGTACTCCTCCTAACACGCCTGCTGATACCGTCTGCCCCGCGTGACATGAACATGTGACAGACGGGTCTGGAAGTCGGCCCCCCAAGGCTCCTGGCATCAGAACCAATGGATCTGGTATCAGGATGTCTTTACAATGCCTCTACTTCCTGTCTCTGATTATACACCAAGCGCATGGGCTCCACCTACAAGGTGACATCTGGCACTGCTGCCCAGTTAGAATACAAGGAGAGGGGTAGACCTGGATGCGTAGGCTCAGAAAGTCAGCACGTGAATTCTGCTGGTTGTAACTGTGTTAAACTGGCGGAGTCAGAAGCTGCATGCGGGAAGGCTTCTGGAGACCTAGCTAGGGAGAGCTGTGAGCAAGGCCTTCTTCCTAACATCTGGTATGTTCCCCTTGTGTCCTTGTGCCATCTGGAAGCTTCAGCTGCAAGCAGAGGTGACCGTCCCCAGGTTATCCTCATCTTCTGTTTCCTCACCGTTTGCTCTGTCAGTCAAAGAGCACAGACTTGATGGTAACAAACCTGAATACCGGCAATCTAGTGTCTTCTTGACTTTGGTGAATCACACAATTATATATTGCACAGTAGCACTGCATCGCAAACCACTCCAGGCTTCTACAGGTATCTACACCAATGTTCATGAACCTATAAACAATGCACAGCTGGGCTGGCTAAACCTGGACTCAGCGGGCAGCCTTCCTTCCGGCTGTGTGAGTCGGTTCCATTTGGGTCTATGGCCGTGTTCTGTTCAGGGTCTGGACTGAAAGGGAAGCAGCCACCGTTAAATCTTTTAGTAGCAGGTAACAGTGTATGACAGACATCTGGACCACTCATGCACAGTGACAGGTCACATCCCATTGGCTAAAGCACGCCCAGGGGCTAGACCGGTGTTGTGAAGCGAGGATAAAAGCTGGCTGGGAAGGCAGAGGTGAATGTTAGTGAACAACAGTCCAAGTTCTCAGACTGCCTGAAGCTCGTCTGTAAATCCAGGGACAGCACTCCCCCTCAGAGGCTGCTGTGAGTGTGTGAGTTGGACAGAAATGTCTAGCCAGTGTGTGAGGTCAGTATTATACTAATTGTGATGTCTGAATACTGAGTAACGAGCCTCCAGCACCCACATAAACAGCTTCCATTGACCCAGGAAGGCATGCAACCAGGGTAGTGACGGGTATGTCCCCTGCAGAAGACCACCCTCCCCTGCCAGCTGTCTACTCTGTGGCCTCCTCCCTGCATCCCCGACTCCAGTCGTCTGAGGACTCTGACAGCAGAAGCTGCGATTCTGCTGGTCTTTCCTGGTCTGGAAAGCCCAGTGCAGATGTTGCTTCTTCTGGCCACTTTCTTCCTTCTCCCAAAGCTACACCAAGAACCATTCTCAGGCAAACACGTCTTTGATAGTGTGATGGAAATTTGGCACTAGTGTGAGGTTCTTACGAGAATTTACACTGTCGTTTGGATAACGGAACATTCCACAGTGAATCTCCAGAGTCTATCTTGTTTGATACAGAGCAGTTTACATGTGGCGCTGCCTTTGAAGTGGGCCAGCTCTTAGTTGGTAGCCATGAGTGTGATGAGCCTTTTGGCACAGGGACATGTGAAGCCTGACTTTTCCAAGATGGTTGCCTGAACTGATCCCTTCCAGAAGAGTCTCCCTAAAAGCTCTGTGACTGTGGGTGATGGGTCCATCTTCTTTCCAGTCACATGTCCTTGGTAACTTGGCAGCCTCTGTCTGGTCTCAGCCTAGGAGTTGACAGGTGCCATGGAGATAAAAGGAGGCATGTACTAGGAGGGACCTGGCACCCATGAGGAGTGGGGATGCCTGTGATGGTGAATGTCACATGGAAGAGGGAGGCGAAGACAGTGTGACAGGCTAGGGCCAGGTCTTGGAGATGACCACAGGGCCCTGGGTGGGAGGCAGAACTGTTCGGCCATGACAGCTCAGGTCACACTACTGATGGAAGACAGACAGAGCCCCAAGTCCAGCTTTTTAAGAGACCTGTTTAAGAACCAATCTTTTCCTTCTCCTCTTTCTTTCTTTCTTTTTTTTTGGGGGGGGGGGCAGGGTTTCTCTGTAGCTTTGGAGCTTGTCTTGGAACTAGCTCTTGTAGACCAGGCTGGCCTCAAACTCACAGAGATCTGCCTGCCTCTGCCTCCCGAGTGCTGGGATTAAAGGCGTGCACCACCACCACCCAGCTCCCAAGTCTTTCCTAATGGGCCAGGGTTGGATGGCACCACAAATGTGTTCCAGAGTAGAGTGTCCTCAAGAAACCCACACGAAGATCCTTGATGTTGACGGAGAATTGTCCAAGAGCCTGCCACAGGTTAGGCAGTCACTGTGGAGAGAGATCACAGTCCAAGTAATGCAGATGACTCTTCCATTGATCTAGGGTTTTAGTATGCTGATGTCTTGTTTTGAAAAGGTGTTCTGGACTCAGACCAGAGCACCCGGAACATGCCTGTGTCATCCTATCGTGTGACAGTGCTCCTTTCTCATTTTATCTCCTCTTTGCCTCCTATTCCTCTCCTTCTAGTATTTATCCTTAGGCAAAGCACTCACTCCGTTCTCACTCATAGGCTTCACCTTCCCTGATCAGGGTAGGTACACAGAAAACTGCTAGCCATAGAGCCCCCAAAGTCATAACAACAAAGCTGTCATCAAGAGCCAGAGAAGGACCCTTCAGAGGCAGCGCCATGACCTCCTTGGTGGTACACTGAGCCTCAATATGCTTCCAAAAGGGTTTTGCCCCCACAGAGAATTTTGCATGGCTGCTGTTAGATGGTTGCTGGCAGGCTCACTCTTTCAACTAGTACTGCCCAGCGTCTGCCAGGTGCCAGGCAGGACTCACCTGGCCCCTGCCCTCACGGAACTTGAGGACATGTGCACTGAAGTCAGACCAGTAGCACATGAGTCAGCATTGGGAAGAAAAGCCCCTGAAGCCACCACAAGTATACCCAACATGGGCCCTGGTTTATTCCAGAAGATGAGATTTGTTTTTCAACAAACGGTAGCCTTTCTGGGGTCAACAGACCGGAAAGTTTCTCAGTTTCTTGGGAGATTTATGAGGAGGGCTCCCCAGGAAGTACCACAGGAATGCCAGGCAGGCAGGATTGGGCAGAAAAGCTGGTCTACATCTGAATTCAAATAAGCCCCAGAGATACCAGCCATTTATGAGGATAGCAAAGATGGCTCCTCGCTATACCCCAGCCAATGCTAAGGGCCTCATCTCTATTTTCTACACCCCAAACCAGCCTAGCTCTGAGTCATTACTGGATCAGGAAAACCCTGAGTCAGATGTTCTCTGGGGCTGAGAACAGTTCCCAGCAGGGACACGACTGCAAGCCATAATCCCTGAGGGCCAGCATCTGGGATGGAGTAGGCAAAAGCAAAGCTGGTGGAACTCCACAATGCCATTGGTGAAGCTCCACAATGCTCTCTCACAGAGGGAGAGCCGTGGGAGTTTGGTGACTTGAATCAACAGCGCATGGGAGAAAATGCTCTCCCTGAATGCAGCCCACGCACTGGGAGCTGGGTCAGGCAGGTCGCCAGGAGGAAGCACAGGGAGAGCCCTGTGTTCTGGGCTTGTTCATAGGTAGAGGCTGCTGGTGGCTGGACCAGTAGGAAGGAAGCGGGTGTCGCAGTACGTCTCCAGATCCATGCCTCTTGGAATGTCCCGGAGCTTCATCTCTGTCCATCACTAGGAATCCCGGCATGAGCTCATCTGGCCTTCGGACTTAAAAGACACCTCCTGTGGAACAATGACCCTGAGTTCTCCTGCCACTCCTCCCTTGGACTCCAGCAGTGTGTCCAGCTACTTCCCATAGGAGTCCTATATGCAGATCCCGGGCTGCTTCGTACTCCTCATCTTTGATGTTCCCCCGGCTTGACCTTCCTGCAGCCTTCCTATCTCACCTGAGGGAAAATTTATTCTCCCCAGCCAGCCAGTGCCCACTTCCAACCTACCAGCTCTAACTCCAAGAAATCCAGAATCCCACAACTGTGGGCACCTTCGCTGAGTCCCCATTGCCACCTGTTCCAGGGCAGAACGCATATTCAGGTGTTTGGAATTGGGGGTTCCCTCAACTTTCTCTCTGCCATCACTATGTCTCTCTCCCCATGTGTATGTGCACAATTATCGTCTTAATGGTGTTTGACTTTTTTAGAACCTCAACTAAAAATTCAGACCATGCCTTTGATCACTTTGTGATGTGATCACTTTGTGCCGGTGAATATCGTCACCTTGACTCACCCAGGAAACAGATCTTTAGCCCCATCTAGAGAGATAACTAGATAAGCTGAATTGAGCTGTGAAGACCTACCCATTGTGGGTGGCCCATTTCCTGGGCTGCAGTTCTAAACTACACGGAAAGGAAAGGAAAAGCAAGCTGGGCAGTAGCCTTCGTCTCTCCCCAGTTCCTGACTGTGGGTGCAATGTGACCAACTTCCTCGTGGTCCTACTGCTGAGTCCTCCCCACCATGAAAGACGGTACCCTTCAACTGAGCCCAAATAAACCCTTCCTTCCTCAGCTGACTTTAGCGAAGTCACTGATACATAATTTATATCCCCTTTTCTACTTGACTTATCATCTATCTTGTCTACTAAAATAGAGGTTCAATGGATTGTAGGTCTTCCTTTTGAAAGATTCGGTTTCTTATTCTATTTCTAGTACCAAGAACAAGACCTGACACATAATAGGTTTTCAAAACTAGTTTGAAAAAAAAAAAAAAGAACATCTTGACTGCCTAAATCTCTACCCCAAGGGGGAAATGAAGATCTGGAATGGGATGCACCCTCAGCAAGTAGCCTAAAATGTGGCTGTCCCTCTAGGAAACAGAGCTTGGCCATTTGTGATGCCCCAATGAGATGCGTTAACTTCCCTCCAGTCGACATTAGGGGCTGACATGGGAAAGCCCTGGCTAGCCTTGGTTACATTGAATGATTGCTGTGATAGCACGTGTACTGAGCTCACACTGGGCCGAGCCTGGATTCTGCATGAGTTGGGTCACAGACAGAGGCAAGAGGCCCTGTCCCCTAACAGGAGGATGAAGCCTGCATCTCCCTGGTCACGTGACACCGAAGGCTGTGAAAGGAGGAGGCACAGGAAAATCGGTGAAGGCCCATGGAGGGTCGAACTCCTTCCCCGTTATCCCCCAGCAAAAGCCAGGGCCGCTAGCTGGGAGAAGCACGTGACCCCATACAGAAGATCCAGCAGCTGATAAGCTCACAAGCAGGCCTGTTTGTCCTGACACCCGGATGTGGATTGAGGCCAAGCACCCTGTATTTTGCGGTCATAAAAGCAGATTCTGTTTTACCAGAATGATGTGTGTGGACTTTCAGTGAACAGTACTCAGAGAAGTCGACAGTTTCCTCCAGTTAAATGGGGAAGCTCTGGCCTGGAGCTGAACTTGTGTAAAAACAGTTTTCTGTAAACTCTGAAGGAAACCAGCAGATCCAGCCGTGCTTGGAAAGGAATAGAATACTCTGAGCTGGATTCAAGGATTCCCCCCCCCCCCTTTGATTAACAAGGTGAGCTGGGAACGAGACTCAAGTGTTTCCTGAGGACAGCCTTGCCGGACTCAGTCGTAATTACAAATTGAATTCTAAGAACCTACGAAGCTCATTTTCCCATGGTATCTGACAGCTTAACAAACATGACTGAAACCAGACACAGAGGCGAAGCCAAAGGTGTCAGTGAAGGCCCAGGAACTGCTTCGTTCTCTGCTCCCTTAACTAATTACACCACGATATTATTCTTTAACTCCTGGTCGCTATTTTTCACCCCCTTTTTTTTGCCTCTTTCCCGCCCGGCACCCCCCTCCTTTTTATATTCTTGGCGCCCCACAAGAGGCTGCTACTGGGAGATTCTAGCCTGCATCTGCAGGGACTGGGAACATCATGGCGACTCCTAACTCAGCTCTTCAAAATCTCTTCCCCCCCAAGTTGCCAAGGCGAGTTCTTTTCGTTTCTTTATTTTAACCAATGAAATCAACAGATAAGATACAAGACCCACCTCCATCATTTCCCCTTTTTCTGTTTAAACAAAAAAGAAAGGCTTTAACTTTAACATAGTAAAATTACATATAACAAAACAGTTATCAAATAAGAATTACAGTTACAATATTTATATCTACTTTATCTTTTATCATAACTAAGGAAAACTATAACTAACCATTCTTCAACTCCATCGAAGACTCCAGAAGGATATAAAACTACAGTAAACAAGAAGTCCAAAATTCTAGAAATGACAGAGACATCTCGCTGCCTGGACAGTCACCCAAAGTTCCTCTGTACCAGTGGGGCATCCATCTTCGGCCTTCAGGCCCATAGTATCCAGCAGACAGTTCCATGAAGCAGGAAATTCCAAAGACAGTTCAGTCATTTTCTGCTGTGTCCTGCAATGTCTCGTAGACCTTTTTATGAATCAGGAACCCTGAAAGACCATCTCACCTTTAGGCAAGTTCAGCAGTCCTCTCTCTGCGGGTTCTGTGTCCAGTTTATGCAATAGTCCAGGCAAGAGCAGTTTCTTGCCCAATGGCTATCAAACTCCATAAGGATCCTCTTTGATGCCCATCTTCCTCTCGAAGTAGATTGGTGCTGCCAGGAGCAGACGTGTCTCATTGTCATGAAAAACCCTAGGTTATTAAAACATTAAATGCCATATTCTGCAGTCTTTGAAAGATATGAAGAATGCCTATCTAATTGAAATATATCTCCGTATATCTAGAAAATCTAATATGACTACAAGCTTGACTATTATTTATGATTATTTAACAACAACCTATATTTCCTAATTATACATTACATTTTAAAAATGAACTACACAATCACAATACCTTGATCAAGATCAGAAATACAAATACATATAACAAAATTGACCTTAAAATCCACACCAATGCAAATTATTTATATCTATATCATATCCCCCTTTAAATGTAAAAGAACATATATAATCAATATTTGGGAACATGGGCGCAGTTTTTTCTCTCTAAACTGCTTCCTGCTGAATGGGGGCGCTGTTAATCAGATCTTTCATGGTGTAACCTGTGTGCCAGGGTCATCTCAGTTGGCAGTTGAGTGAAGTAATTTTTTGAGGGTGTTCACAGCAACCTTTCAGGAGGGCGTGGTCTATCATACCAAATCGGAATAGAAGAAATCCACAGGGTCTCATTCTCTGTGAAAACAAAAGAAGACCCTTTCCGAAGCATCATATCCTTAGACCCAAATTTTGAAGTCATACCCTCATGATATCCATTCTGGTTCCATTTGGCAGCCCATATAATGAAATGTCTCTCTGTACTTAGCTCCTTTACAGTCAAAAATCTTAAAGAAAACACAATGTACATAATCCAGACTCTTTGTGGATTTTCCATCTTTACGTGGCTTATTTTTCTTTATTTTTTTTTAATCTCTTAACCATCTGTACTCTGTCTCTTTAAAGACTTTACCTTTTTATTTTTAAAGGCATTAACTTTATTCTCTCTCTCTATATATATATATTTTTTTCTCTCAAGCCCACGTACATTTATCCAACATTGTGATTCATTTAGTGGTCTGTCTGAATCTGTTTTATTGTGAATCTGTAATTTTTTTTTATCCAGGAGCATTTTTTAAAATGTTAAGCACTTCTTAAAAACTTAAGTTGCTTCTTGTACAGTTAATACGGTACCGCCTGCATTCTGCCCAGTAGAAACCTTAAGTGCGCTGTCATAAGGTAATTACGGTAGTTGCTGCTTGAGACCAGCTCAGTTCATCATGGCGGAGCTGAGCCGCTCCTGCCTCAGATCTATTTGGTGCACCTGAGCTGCGCACAGTTCCAGGCACACAGCAGGTCCACATTGGAGCCGCACTCAGCAGTTTGAGACTGAGTATGCGGCATTTTGAAATGCTTTGAAACCAGAGTTCACGCTGGCAGCACAGCCCCAGGAAGCCGCACTTTTAAAATGACGCAGCTTTTTTCTGCTGCTGTTGCTGAATCAGAAATCTCTCTACGGCACGTTGGTTTTCGGTTTTTTTTTACAATGATCCAATAAATCAGACCCACCGCTTGTCTGGGCTGAAGGAAAGAGGATGGGGTGGGGTGGAAAGAGATCACACAACTGCCTCACCTCTCTCATCTTCCTGGTCCTGGGAGTCCGACTCAGTCAACAGGAGCAAAAACCACAAAGGCCAAGGATAGTGCCTACCTGATCCTGTTACAGAGTGAGGAGGCCTTCCAATAAGAGCTCATGTGTTCCTCATGACAACCACTCTCTGTTGTATCTGCTAGAGAGGCTGTGGTCTGGAGGTGCCTGTTGTGATCCCAAGAAAAGAGAAATTGAGTGGCTGTGTGTGGAAGACGCAGCCAACAGAAACCAGGAAGGACCTTGCAGCAAGGCTGCGGACAGAGCTGGACCCTTTGTTCCCTGTGCAGGTGGATCCAAGGGATGTCTGCTTGTACTGCAGTGACGTTGCCTAGCTAAAGGAGCAGCCACAGATGTCCTCTTCTTCGTTCCACCTCCCCTGCACCCTGCCACGTGTCCCCTCTGAAGAACATCCCCAGATTCCAAAAACAATTCTCATTGGCCTCTGTGGAGAATCCCAACCAACTCTCCTTCCTCAGAGTGGGCACTCGTTTATTCACCCAAGATGATCCTTTTCCTCTACCAGGTCCAGGATTCAGTGACCAGGGACAGAATCCTACACAGGCCCAGCCACCTGGGGGCAGTGGCTGCAGACTCACATAGCACAGCATCAACCCTGGTCATTGAGGGTCTTCACTCCTACATGAGACATGCACGGGCTAGTGTCTATCTTCTGCAGACAAAACACAAGCACAGCTTTCCAGAGCTGTTCAACCCCATAGGGAAATCAATGCTTAAAGATGCCATTTGGCTTCTCTACAAAGACGAGATAATGAAGACCCAGACAGCAGCAGGGCTTGCCTAAAATAATATGAGGAATTCTGGGAGTGGAAAGAAAACATGGCCTGCACACTGGCTATCCAATTTCTAGCCCTCAGAAGAAAGGTCAAAATTCAGAACACATGTGTAACGAAGGCCAGAGGTCAGACTTGGGTGGTGGTCCTCAGGAAAACTATCCATTTTGGGTTTTGAGACCAGGTTGCTCATGGGACCCAAGGCTCACTGTTGGGCTAGGCTGCCTGGCTTTGGAGACTTCCTACCTTGGTCTCCTTTGTGAGGATAACAATTGTGCTACCATGCTCACCTCTTAGAGCGTTTCTGAGGCTTGAACTTAGGCTTGCAAGGTGAGCATTTTACTGACTGAGCCATCTTCCCAACCACTGCTTCATTTCATATTGATGTTTCTTCTTCCAGTATTATATAGCATTATAAATCTATGAATCAGATGAGATGTCTATGATTTGGATATCTTTGGGAGGATTTCAAACAAAGTGTTCAGGGGGGCAAGAGGTTGGAAGATAAAGATGGAAGAGAAGAGGTGGGGGGGAGAGATGGGAAAGACAGAGAAATACAGAGAGGGAGGTGAGACTCAGGAAGGCCGCAGGGTTGAAAGTATACACCAAGGACTTGTGCCAGGTCTTGGAGTGAAAGGATGGACCAAAGCCGACTCATATTTGCCCAAGTTTTTCTTACTGAGGTTCCTGAGTTGCTGCCCTTACTTGTTTTCCTCTTCAAAACACACGTTATACCACAGAAGTGCTCATCCCCACTCATGACTCCCAGGCCCACAAGCTAACCTTACACGTTTTAATCATATCATCTTAATTTTCTTTATTTCATACAGTTGGTCTGCTGTCTGTTGCTGTAACGAAGACAGGAGATGTGTCAAATATAAAGGCTTGCCTCTGGAGTTTCTGTCAATGCTAGGTTGGCAACATGGCTTTGGTGTCGTGCCAAGAAGCACATCCTAGAAGGAGGTGTGTGGCAGAGCAAACTGCTCACCTGGAAATGGGGGGGAGGGGATGTGGAAGAGGCCAGGGCTCTTTCAAGGTCGCGCCTTTAGCAGCCTACAATCAGCTTGCCAGAATTCACCTCCCAAAAGTTTGAGTTCCGTGAGAAAGACCCAAGCCTTTCACTGTTGAGCGTATGCAGCCATCCTAAGCCAAGGGACCAGCATGCCATTTGTCTTTGTTTACAAGCGTGTACGATGCTCATGAAGGCACCATCCACCATGAACACGAACCAGGAGGCTCAGTGTCTCATGAATCAAGCGTTATGGAAGAAATGAGACCCAGCCCTGTGGGGAACATGTGGTCACCCACGTGTTTACTTTTTTCTCATGCTGAGATAAAACACCGTGACCGAAACAACCCATAGAAGAATGAGTTTATTTGGGCTTGTGGTTCTGGAGGCAAAAGGCCCATCATGGATCTGAGACAGGCATGGCGGATCTGAGATCTGGGAGATCACATCCTAAAGGCAGAGATGAAGCCGAGAAAGTGAGCTTAAAATGTCACTAGGCTCTTTACCCCAACACCTGTCCCTAGTGATGCCTTTTCTCCAGCAAGGATGCACCACCTAACCCTCCCCAAATGGTACCACCAACTAGGAACCAGAGTGGATGAGAGACAGTCTCATTCAAACCCCCACACTCCATTATGTAGTTCGAAAACTGAGCCTTGAAGCAGTTATGCAACTTGCTAAGAGCCATGTCAGCATCAAAGCTGACAGGAAAGCCTAGTTCCGGTGAACTTCGGAGTCTTTGCCCAGCTCTGTGCTATGAAGCCAGACAGGATTGAGGCTAACACAGGACGGATGTTTCTGCTACTCTTGGGTCTTGCGTTTATAGACTCTTACACATGTATACACACCCACGTGCATCTCACTCGACTCCAAAAGTGCCTTTTCCTCAATGTTTTGCTCAGACAGACCTCCTAAGAGCTCCCCAGTTAACTCAAGAGCAGCCCCCATTTTGGATCGGCCGTTCCCCTCCTTCCTTACATTTTGTTCTCTGGTTTATGGGTCTCAAATGTGGAATATCAAGTCCACATCCTGTCTGTTGCTGGCCCGAGCAGCAGGCAGCATTCTTGAGGAATGGCCAGTTGATTTCCTGTCTTAAAGCAAGGATCTCGCTCCTTCCTTCCTTTCATTTCCTCAGCTCGAGCACTCATGAGAACGAGAGCTGAGCCACGTGTTAGTGCAGGCGCTTCTGGAACAAAGGCACTGGCTGCAACAGATGGGAAACATTTGGTGCTAGGGTTGTTTCTCCTTTCTGGACATCCCCGAGCCTGGTCCTCGCTGGTGGGAGTGTTGTCTTGGGCTTACCAGTAACGACTCTGAACCCCAGCTTCCCCACTACTACCTTTCCACCCTGACATAAACTTCCCGCTTCATCTCAAAGTCTGATTCCAGAAAGAGAACAAATTCTCAGTTAATACATTCAGACCTTAAAAAAATGTCGGTCTAATTTTCCCTCCTTATTTGGGTGTTTGGTAAAAAGTTGTGATCTGGTGTGGCCAGTCAGGCTGTAAGCTAGCAGGAAGCCGTATGGTGTGTAGGCTATGAACTGTCTCTTTTCTTTTTCATGGAGATTGAAAGGTAAGAGAATCAAAAGGTGACACGTTGTATTTTCATTCTAAGGCTTGGTTCACTTCCAAAGGGACCTCTCTAAGACCAGGAGCCTCATGTCCATAGCAGCCTGTCTCCAAAGACTGGGGCAGACTGAGAATACATGAAACATTCAGCACCCTGGTTACAGGAGCTAAATTCCTAGGGAACCCTTCAAGGGGTGAGAGGCATAGAGAGGAGCTACAGTGCTTAGAAACACACAGTCAGCTTCCCTTACTTTTCTCCGATTTGGAGGGGAACTCATCCAGGAGCCCTCTTCAGAAACATTATCACCCACGTCCCAATGAGGACAGGGTATTTGACCTCACCAGACCCTAATGCCACACCCACAGGGATAGAGTTAAAGGAGCATTCCCGTAAACTGAGCTTTTGAGTGGGGTGATTGTAACCTCTAAAGGAAAGGCGGTGGGAGATTTTTGAGAGGAATAAGATGGGTCTCCTTGGAGACCATTTTGTGTGATTGACAGCAGGTAGGCTGGGAAAGGGGAGGGCATGGTGTCCATGCACTAAACAGTGTAGAAACATAACCAAGTTACACCTGGGTGATTGTTCCTCTCTTCTTACACGGCAGTGTGCTTCTTAGTTGGAGTGCAAAAGAGGGAGAGGTGGTGTGCTCTCAGGGGAGTCTGGAAATGTCCCGACTATTCCTGTCAGCTTTATCTGGAGGGCTGTACCACACCCGAGTCCGTAATGACCACTGCACCCCCTCAGGTGAGTTCTGAAGCTCTTTCTCTGGGGTGTAGTTGGACCATAGCAAGACACGGTTTTAAATGTTTTCAAATACTTGTTTGTCCTTAAATCCTTCTGAATGTCATTAACAAGGACACCGGAACACAAGAGATTTTGTGCTGTCCAGAGAGACAAGGCTGATGTGTGCATGGCTGGGATTCTGGAACCCACACCTGCAACTGCCAGGCTAGGTTGCCTCCCTTGCTCCTATATTCTAAGTGTCTGCCCACCAGCTGCCTACCACACATCACGCTCACATCGAGTGGGAAGACATGCTGCTCTGGGTTCCCTGGGAGAGAGCACGGGGAGACCCCGGGATTCCCTTTCAGGCAGATCAGCCAGAGTAAGCCAGGGCGCACAGCAGCAACCACTCCAAACTCCCAGTGGCTTTCCAGAACCCAGTTAGCTGACAAGATAAACTGCTAACTGCCATGAAGGACTTGCCACCATCCAGGCCCCTATGCTGGTCTGAGTCAGGTGTCTTAGTCAGGGTTTCTATTGCTGTGAAGAGACACCATGACCACAACAACTCTTATAAAGGAGAACATTTAATTGGGGCTGGCTTACCGTTTCGGAGGTCTAGTGTCCGTTATTGTCATGGTGGGAAGCACAGTGGTGTACAGGCAGATAGGATACTGGAGAAGGGCTGAGAGTTCTACATCTGGATCGACAGGCAGCAGGAAGAGAAGTCACACTAGGTCTGACATTAGCCCCCACCCCCTAGTGACGCACTTCCTCCAGCAAAGCCACCTACTCCACCAAGGCCATACCTTTTAATAGTGCCACTCCCTATGAGCCCTTGGGGGCCATTTTTAGTCAAACTACAACAGGCAGGTTGTAGCAGATGTCCCCCTGGCAACTTTGCCCTTCAGCCCTCGCTGACCCACACATCCTCCTTCTGCACGAACTCACAAGCCCCCACCAGGGTTCACTTGTCGGGAACTGGCACAGCCATTGCAGAAAGTAGCAGAACACTTTGTCGCTAACTTCCTGGGAGCAGCCTGCCAACTGAATTGGAAGGTGGGAGCATGGTCTAGCTTGAATACGAAGCATCCCCGGTTGTCCATATGTTGAAGATATGGTTCCCATCTGGTGAAGCTGTTGCAAGGTGATTATGTCACTGGGGTTCTTTATTCATAAATTAACCATTAGCCTAATCTTTTGATGAGTTGTAAGACGGTGAGACCTAGAAGATGGGGTCCTAGCTGGAGAAAGTGGGTCCCTGTAGGATTATCTTTGAAGAGCATATCTTTGGCCCAGCCCCTGTCTGCCTGTCTGTCCATCTCAGTCTCTGCCTGTCATGAGCTGAGCCACCTGACCCCCCCCCCATGTTCTCCCTGTGTCAATGGGTGTTCTGTTCTTCAAGGGACCAGAAGCAGCAGAGTCAGTGACAGTAGACAGAAACCTTTGAAACTGTGAGCTGAAATGTATCGTTCCTCCTTTTACGTTGTTTCTGTCTGATGTCTTGTCACTGGAAGGAGAGGCTGTCAGGACGCCCCATACTGAGAATTCCTTACCCTCCACCTTGCAGTTTACCACCAGAAAAGCTTGTTTATCTTGGAGAGGTTTTGTCCAATGGGCCGAGTTCTTCCGTTTTACAAGATGAAAGGGTTGTGGAGATGAAGGTGGTGACAGCTATGTGATGTTACATATGCTCTTAGTACCACTGAATTCTAAGCTTAAATATAGTTCTGGTGGTAAAACTTAGGTGTGTTTTGCAGCATCCACTTTGGAAAGAGGTTTGGCAGTTCCTTACAGTTAAAATACACTTGCCACCCCTCCTGTGTTGAAGGTCTATTTTACCATAGCTGTGTTCAGGATTGCTCTAAGCTTGAAAGGACAAAGGGGTCTCTCAGATGGTAAACAGACACATCCTTACACACAGATACAACTGAATACCAGGCAGTCGAGAAAAGAAACAGACTGAAGATATGCAGCAACGTGGATGAATCGTCAGTGGGCCCTGATGGAAACCAAGGGTCAGAGGTCTCATTTTGTTGCCATGATGATCGCAGCAAGGCAGAACCATGAGAACCAAACAGATCAACAGTTGGCAGGGCCCAGAGAGGAAATGAGGGGCTGACTAGAACATGGCCTGAGGGGCTCTTGGAATAATAATATTCTATGCATCAGTTACTGTCATTGGTTAGTCAACTGCAGTCCTTTGATAAAATGCAGAGCTGTTCATCTGAAAGGGTGATTTACTGAGTATAAATTAAGCCTGAGAGTCTGGTTTTGAAATAAACAGTAGTGCAGAGAAGCTGGGTGTGTGGTACACATCTCTAATCCTCGTATTCAGGAGGCTGGAGGCTGGAGGTTCTCAAGTTCCAGGCTCACAGAGTAAGATTTTTGTGCCTCCACCCCCTCCAAAAATAATCAAGCCAAAACACCAATATCAAAACCCTTAAGCAAAAATCCTTTTTGCTATCTATCTATCTATCTATCTATCTATCTATCTATCTATCTATCTATCTATCTTCCATCTATCCATCTATCTATGACAGGGTCTCAAGTATCCCAGGATGTCCTCCAACTCTCTATATCGTAAAGGATGACCGTGAACTTCTATGCCCCTGCCTCAACTTTCATTATAGATCAGCTCAACCATCCCTGTAGCGGCGAGGACTAAATCCAGATTTCGTGAGGTTTAGGCAAGGGCTCTACCTATGGATCCCCTGGCTTGGTCTGTTTTGCTTTGCTTTGTTTTCTGAGTCAGTCTTACTAAACACTTCACTAAGGCTGTCTTCAAACCTGTAGGCAAAAGTGACCCTCCCACCTGAGACTCCCAAGTAGCTGTGACTACATGTATGAGCCACTTGGCTCAGCTTGTTTGATTTTTAATTATGGCCAAATCTATAAAAGCACAGTGACAGAAACAACACATTGCAGTGGTTCACAACATCCCTGCTTCTGTGAACCTTAATACAGTTCGCCATGTTATGGTGATCCTACCCATATAATTGCCTTTGTTGCTACTTAATAACTGTAATATTGCTACTGTTATGCAATATAATGTAAATATCCGTGCTTTCTGAGGGTCTTAGGTGACCCCTCTGAAAGGGTCATTTAATTCTCAAAGAAGTTGAGATCTACAGGTTGAGAGCCGCTGTTCTTGATATCCCATAATATGGTCTGTTATTAACTATTTTCAATGGCTAGTACAATACCATTATGGTTGGACATTGTTTTTCAATCAAAAATGATGACTTTTTTTTTTTAAAAAAAAGAAGTGATAATGCTTGAGGTTCTAAAAAGCAAACAAAGAGTAATTATTTTGGTTACAAAATAGATGCAGTTGAAACTACAGAGAGACTAGGACAGATGTGTCTTTCAAAGCTGCAGCTTGGGGCAAAACAGATGTGAGTCCTCCATTCCCAAGATTCTTATGCAACTGGCCCTGGCCAGAGTCATTGGCACTTGGCTTACAGAGGAGCTGGATTCCCATTAGCTAAGTTCCTTTACAAATGACACCACTGGAGTTCGCATCACGTGAGTGTTGCAGGCAGCAGGGCTTTGCTGGGTGACACTGACGTGGAGCCTTGGCTCCACAGTGTCAGGTGGCTCCTGACAGCTGTGTAACAGGAGAAGTTGGGGAAGATCGTTGACTCTGGTGACACAAAAGCCTTGAGGCTTGGTGAGCTTTGATGTGGTCTGAAGGACATGTGTGGCCACAGCACCACAGTGCCGTGGGTAGTGATAGAGGGATTCTGATTTGTTGACACAATCCAGGGGAGCAGAATGAAGTCACAGGGTTCAAAGAATCTTTCTTACACAGACCCACAAAGTGTCTTCAAGGAAAATATTATTTACAGGAATTTTGAACTGAGAGATACATAAAATATGCTTCCCCTCACCCCTAGTGTAGACAGTGCTCAACTCTTAATCAGGAAGTGTGTTTCAGCAACACTAAGATGACCGGACTAGCCAGGTCTGACCCTGGGAAGTCATGACTGTTTAGAGAACAAAGTTTGCTAAGAGCCAACTGTGGGCAGATTGCTGAAGTGCCTGACTTTTGTCTGCAGTCATGGCTTTACAGGAGAGAACAAGGTCACTGGGGAGTTATTAAGTATTGAAAAAAACCACATCCAAATTCAGCAACCAAAATGAAGAAATGCTTCCCAGAACCGTGTGCCACCATTGACTAGATTTGGAGTTGTTACAAAAAGCATGCATGCCCTTTAGAAATGTCTTAAGCAGAGCATGAGGTGGAAATGAGCCTCCTCCCCAGCATCCAGCACCCCCAATTCCTGGGGGGAACCATTTGTCATGTCGTGTTCTCAGATGTCTCTGTGTATGCATGCGCTCACATATAGCGGAAGACATCGCACGCATACCACAACACACACACACACACACACACACACACACACACACGCCAGATGGCAGATGAGGTAATTCGTCTTTGAAGATTCAAATAAAATTGGCTGAGCCCCCATCCCACATGTGGTAGGCAGTCCGTGCCTCTCAAGCAGCCTCAGAGTTTGCAGCGGGGAGGGGAGGAAGACGTGTTTCCTAATCCCTTCTGCTTTTCGGCTTCAGCTCTTGCCAAATTAGGTCAGGGAGTGATTGCTTTGGTATCCCAAACATAGACATGCTGTGTCTCTTTTTTTCCCCTTAAACCCCAGATGCAAAGGGCTCGAATTATTATTCTGCAGCTCATTGTCTTAGTTCATTTCCTGTCATCCTGATACAATACCCTGACAGGAGTTACTTGGGGGAGAATGGGTTTGGTCCAGCTTACAGCTCCAGGTCACTGGGGTAACCATTCGTCATGTTCTCAGATGTCCCATTATCTGCATATGCATGTACTCATATATAGAAGAACACACACCACATACTCACACACACACACACACACACACACACACACACACCGTCCATCATTGTGGGGAAGTCAAGGCAGCAAGGACCTGAAACATCACATCCATAGTCAAGAGCAGAGAACAAGAAGCTAACACATGCATACTTACTCCCAACTCACCCCCCCCCCCCCCCCAGAGTCCTAGATTTAAAGCTGAGGACTGGCTCCACGCACTTTTAGGCTGGGCCTTCCCCACACTGATCAGCACAGTCAAGACAGTGTCTCCTAGGCAGACTTGCTATGGATGATCCCTCATTGAGACTCTCTTTTTCGGGGGATTCTAGATTGTGTCAAACTCACAATTAGGCTAAATATCCTGTTCGTGGACCACTGCTGCCAGGAATCCCTGTTGATGCTCCATCTGTCTGTGTCTGTCCGTCCACAGTCGAGTCATCCACTCATTCACAGCTCCATCCAGACATCATCTATTCCATCTCTTCACTGCAAGCCATCCCATCTGTGGTGTTACTCTGAACTGGCAGCCTGGCGGGATTTGTAATCACCGTGGGACCATGTCTGAATGCGTCTCCGAGGGCATTTCCAGAACGATTTAACCGATCCACTGTAATGGTTTCAATGAGAAACATCCCCCAGAGCACTGAGCATTTGAATACTTGGGCCCCAGGTGATGAAGCTGTTCAAGGAAGTTTAGGAGATGTGGCTTTGTTGGGGAGATAGAGCCCTGAAAGAGGGCTTTGAAGTTTCAAATGTTACATGCCTTTCCAGATCTCTCTCTCTCTCTCTCTCTCTCTCTCTCTCTCTCTCTCTCTCTCTCTCTCTCTCCCTTCCTGTTCGCCATTCAAGAGGTGAGACCTAAATTCCCACTTTAGCTGCCACGCTCACTCTGACATCCTGGACTCAGGTGGCCTCATAGTTCCCACGGGCCTGAGGGTGACCTTGAACTTCTGGTGTTCTGTTTCCTCACCAGTGCTTGCACACAGAGTGTGCAGTACTGGGGATCAAACCCGGGGCTCTGCGAAAGGCGCACGGGTAAAGCGCCCACTGTGCGGCACCTCCAGCTTGCCTTATTTCTTAAACACACCATGTGGGAGGCAGGTGTTGGTGCACTCCATTCTGTCCCAGTGACTCCTCTCCAGACGATGATGATGGCGTTCGCATAGCATGGACCCAGAACAAAGTCTACACCAAGAAGCCAAACTTAGGAGGTCAGGAGACCGCTGAAGAAAACCTCTCTGGACTTGCGTATGTAAGCTGAGGCCGTCATCATGCCTCAGCTGACCGCCCTTCCTCCAGCAGCTGTCCATGTGAGAGAACATTTGGGCCTTGCTGACCGCATCCCGGCCCTTCAGTGTTTATTCAGGAAGACCCTCTTGGGATGTCCCGCCCACCTTTTCTTTCCAAAGCTAGCCCGGCCCAGAGTGAGAAAACTTGTTCGGCACTGAAGTCTTTCTTTCTTTCCTGCTCTCACTCTGCCAAACTTCTCATCCCTCAGGGAGCATTCTTCTTTCCCCCAGATTCAGGTTTTTTTGGGGGAGACACCACTCCTTATTCAGACAGGAGAAAGAGGTTCCAGAGGGAATTGTGGTCAGCTCTACGTTCAGTGCCCGAGCACATTGGGCTTCCCATTTCCCGGTGCCTCCTGAGGGCCCTATCATGTGATGCTGGCTGGATACGCAGAATTTGTCTGTTCCAAGTTCTTTCACTAAACTGTAGCGCAGTGCCTGGTTTAAAAACCACATGTTACGTGGCGTGTCTTCCTCCAGTTTCCACAGAACCCAGCCTTGAGCCACCAACAGTGTGTGGGAAAAAACAGTCTAGATGTCTCCTTTTGGTTTGTGCTTTTCCTGGTGCTTGAGATGGAACCTGGGGTCTTGTGTGAACTAGAATGTCTCTCTCCCACTGAGACACACCACAGCCCTTAAAGAGAGGTCTTTGGAGGGTGTTGTTCTCTGCCAGAACCTCTCTGGGGAGCCCAGGTCCCTTTCTCTCCAACATTCGCTCTTCATCCAGAGTCACTTGGCTTGATTCTGATTTTGATTGTTTACAACATAACCAGACAGAAGGAAAATGTGCAGGATGGACCAGAGTTAACCATAACTCAAAAACCATCTGCGGATAACATTTAAGAACTTTGGTGCCAGACAGTGGTGGTGCACGCCTTTAATCCCAGCACTCAGGATTCAAGGCCAGCCTGGTCTCCAGAGCTAGTTTCAGCACAGGCTATAAGCTACACAGAGGAACCCTGTCTTAAAAACAAACAAACAAACAAACAAAAAACAAAACAAAACAAAACAAAACAAAGAAAGAACTTTGGGACACTTATGCATATGTCACAAAACGGCTCAGGTATCGACTTCTGCATGCTGCAGGTCACCTTCCCTGTAACTGATTGTCATTGTATTTTCTCTGTCCTCACTTTAGACCTCGGAGTCTCCACACTGGCTAATGCACTAGCATTTCACTCCCTGTGATTATTGCAAGCATAGTTGTTCCCTGTCTTCCAGGAGAGTAAATGATACCACAAAAGGTCATCCCAAACATGAATGGCCCTTTTCTATCCGAACCCTAAGAGATGGAGTTACCAAGGTTAAAGCTTACACATGGCTCTATATTTTTGGAAAAACACAGCCACAGGAGCTTGGGAAACAGGCGAGCTAGGGTCATCTTTGGCAGGCGTGGGGAAATGGCCCCCAGGTTCTTCCTTTCTGCTGAAGGCTCAGGTATCTTCCAGGCCACAGCGGCCGTCACCATCATTGGTGACCTCCACTCAGGTGAGTTCCTCCCAGCCCTGTCTCTGTTTCTTTGGTCCCCGATGATGTGTCTCCCAGGGTCTCCTGACCCTCTTACCCATCACACTGGCCTTGGACACGGTTGGGAATCATAGCATCTGATGAGGAACTTAGCCTCTCATCCCGTTCCAGGAACATTCTTAGGGGCATTTGACGAGGACCCCTAAGAAATAGTTCGGAGGATTTGTGAGGCCTGCCCACTGTCTGGAGTCCCTCTGGTCTCAGAAGCTCTCTGGCTATGCCAGGGACTTGCTAATATGTCTTCCAGTTAGGGTCCCTGTCCTCATTCAGCATGGCCCCTGCCCCCCCCCATGTCCATGCAATGGACTCCCTCCTCCCATCTCTCCTGCAGGCCCCTGAGGATTTTCAAGGCTTTGTCACCTTCTTAAGCAGGTCATTGAATTCTACCTGGGAGTACGGAGCACGGCGTTGTTAAATATACAACAAAGCCATCCCAAGAAAATTCTAGTCCTGTTATCTAACATCTCTTCAGACCACTTTTGGGAAGCAGCCCTCCTGCTTTCAGCTCGACAACAAACCCTTAGAGATTTGGCCCAGCTGTCCCTTCCCCGCAGTGGCGCCTTGCTCCGCCAGAGAAACGGGTCCTCTCTTCCCCACATTTGCCAAGTTTGCCACATGCAACTTCCAAGACGTGGGGGAGTCTCAGCACTACCTCCCAGCACTATTGTGGGGCCTTTTCAGGTGGGCACACAAAAGCTGTCTTGGGAGGAAGCTGAGAGGCCAGTTCTGGACTAGCCTGTTTCCCCTCATAAGCTCCATGCAGGGCTGGTCAGGTCAGTCACCCTATGGGGTGTGACTCTCTGGGAACACTGCATAGTCCATACAGGGCTCCTTCAGGGGATATTTGAGAGTATGAAGCTCCTCCCAAGGTTATCAGGAGGGGTCCTCTGAGCATGACTGATCTTAACAGTCTTCGGGCTTCCTACAAGTCTGGGTCTCTAGATGTAGAGGTGGTTTTCTATCCCTTTTCGTGGACACGGATGGTGTTGGAAAGGCTCTGAGACTATGAAATGTACTGAGTGTGGGGTCTGACCTGGAACACTGAAAACATCAAGTAACAGCTCTGCTGGAAAACAAGCAAAGCCAAGGGTCTAGCAGAATGCTTTTCATTTTCACAGCGGGAAAACCTCTACCAGGGCTGAGTGCGACCTACTGAGGCAGAGTTCAGAAGGGACACTTGGCACCACACCAGCACAGACAGTCACCACGCGGATGTGGCGTGTGGACTTCCAACCAGATGCGAAAACTCATCTACTCACCTCAGATACGGCACCCGCGGAATGACTCCGCCCAAGCCTAACCTGGTGCACCTGAGTTTGTTGGGATTACAAACAAGAGGACAGGTCAGGGGTTATTTACAGCATAGGTGACCCCCCAAGTAGCTACATCACTGACAAGCGCTACCCCAGCATGGATGTTGACTTCCCTTAGCTACCCAATTGGAGTCCCCCCTGCTTCAGTTAGCCTTCCAGACCTTTGAGATCCTAACATCTCCCAAGACCGTGCTCTACTGTGGCACAATGACATATAGCCAGGGGACAGATGCAGGAGGGAGTGGATGGCTGGAATCTCAGGTGAGGGATTAATGCCCCGCCCCCAGCCTTCCTTCTGTGAGAAACATGAACAAGTCTGATCTTGCTAAAGGTCAATGACAGTCACCCCAAGCCGTCCCGTGAGGGGGTGTCAACAGGCTGGGTCTTATTGATGGCCTCTTGCCAATATTTATCAACCCCTTATCTGTCCTGAACTGTTTTCTCACTTGCAGAGTGGCCATATTCTGTCGGCCCATCTGGAGGGTTTTGATGGAACCAGTGACAGCGTGGGACCATGCCAAATGCAGGCACCACAATGGTCCAGAAGGCAGAGGCAATGTCTCCTCTCTCGGGAGAGCATTGAGTCCCAACAGTTCAGAGAAACCTGCTGTAGACTGTAGGGCCCTTTGACTGTGCTGCCCCTGGTTGATGGGCTCTTAGCTCCTCTGCTGAATGTGCGGTACTGTACCCACCTCTCTGTGGCTATCACTATAGGAACATGCGGACGGTATGAAGGCCAGGGTCCCTTTAAGTCTGGGTTCGGTGAGCTTAGGCTATGGTGTGCAATGGGAAGTGTTTAAGAGAGTGGAATCTGCTTAGAGACTTTGAGAACGGACTTCAACACTGAATCTCCTCACCTTTGCTCCCTCCCTCTGAGAAATGGGTCAAGAGGTGCCTTCCTACAGGGATGCACAGTGGCCCAAAAGAATTAGTCTATTCTCTGGTTTGCTCTGGTCATAATGGCTGGGCTCACGGGTGCCATGGTGCAGTGGGGGAGGGTCAGCAGAGCTGTCATTTCACGGAGAGCATACCAGCCACCCCTGGACACCATGTCATAAGAGACCAGGGGACTGAAGAAGTTGAACTGCCAGTAAGGAATTGTTCCCTAGACAGACATGTGCAAAACAGCTCTGGAGAGCCTGACTGTGACTCACAGGCAGCGTGCCCCCACACTGCAGCTGTGGGCAGCGCGGCCACCTTATGAGTCACATTTTCCACGGCTCTCCAGAAAAATGAAAACCATCTGGACACAGCAGGACCACTCAGATGGACGCCGGAGCCCACACGGCTCACAGACTGGCATGGAAGCTTCCACAGTCCCGCCTCGCCCAGAGCTGCCTCCCCAGCTGTAGCCCCTGTCTGCCTCCACCACCTTCGGACTCCAGGCCCACTGACCCAGAGGCCTCTGCAGAGGACACCAAGTGGACACAGAGGTGCCTGCCTGCAGCGAGGCAGGGTGCAAACTTTGGGGTCTTTTAAAATTCTCTTACTTGCTGTTTCGGGTAATTGTCCTCACACCAATCACAGGCCACCATGTGGTGCCTCTACCTTGAGTCATCTCGTGTCTGACCTGCGCAGGGACACTAGGATTCCTCTCTGATTTAGGGTTTTGAAACTCGTGTAAGGGAGGTAGGGGTGTCCAGAAGAGAAGGGTGTCTTGGAAGGTTCCCAGCATCTGCCGTCTTGAGAAAGCAGCTCCCTAGCTGTGTACAGCCAGCTGCTGACAGTCTGATTCCTTTTGTGTGTGTGTGTGTGTGCAGACCTGTGAAGAATGTTCCCCTTAAGATAAGCTCCACCCACGTTTTAGATGAGCGAGCACCCGGTCCCATCTGAAGCCTGGCAAAGGTTGCTAGTCTTGCCAGCTGAAGAGCCAGACACCCTGGCTCTATTTCTCCTCCCACGTTGACTGCCTGGCTCGGTTTCCTGGGGACCTTAATGGTTCGTCTAGAGAATGCCTAGAAGCTCGAAGGAGACAGGCCCTGGGGAGCACTCAGACAGACCTGGGGGTGGGAGAACAGCAGAGAAAGCGTCAGTTATAAAGTCACTGCTGTGGGGTCCTGGGGTGCTCCCTGCCCTTTTTGGCTGGAGGGTAACTTGAGTACCCCCTTTCAGCAGCCACCGAGTTCCATGAGCCGTACATTAGTTACCCCTTTAAGCCCACATGTAAAGTTCCCATGGCTGTAAGAATCCTCCCGTTCTCCTGTTCTTACAGACAGGCTAAATTCCCAACCATTGCCCAAGCTATCCCCTCTATGGGCTTCACCCCTATTCCCCCACCTCCTCCCATTCCACTGCTCCACCCCCCCAAAGGCTAGAACCCTGTTCTTGGCACCTCTCCAGGTCTGAGTGGTGTCTTGTCTCTGGAAGACAGCAGAGGCCTGTGTGATGAACAGTGGCAGGGCTGGTGGAGAGGTGGGCCCAGGAGGCCCTCTGCCTGGGTCACGCGTGTGAGCAGAGGATACAGAGACGGAGATGTGGAGGGTGGAGGATGGATGGGGGATGGGTAGCCAGTCCAATGGAGGATGGGGAGAAGACAGCCTGGCTGTAGTTAAATGTAAGGGGAGGGGGGAGGGGAGAGACAAGAGCAAGAATGACAGTCGTGGCTCTGTGAAGCTACTGAAGGCCCTGCCCTTCCCAGGGAGACAATTTGTGCTCCACACTGCAGAGAGTACCAGCTGGGAAACAGAATACCATTTGGAACATGCAACCAGGAGTTGGGGCGGGGGAGGGGGCTGGAAGTCAGGGCCAGCACTCACTTCCTTTCTGGAAGCATGGCTGGAGAGAAGCAAGGATGATAGCATGCTGGGTGTGCAAGGACTGGCGTTCATCTGGCTTTGGCGTGGGCCTGGGGCGGTTCAGAAGCATGGTGGGAAACCACTGCTGAGTCTACAAAACACCCCCTGGCCAAACGCCCTGTGCCTCTGAAAGCGGTTGCCGCTCCTGGCCAGACCAGGAACCAGAACCAGACAGTCTTTTCACGAGGTGACCCTTCGCAAGGAAGGAGACCAAGAAAGGCCTCTCAGATGTGAAGTAGCCTCCCCCACTTAAGATACTGGAAGCAGCTGCCAAATGGGCCACCTCCCTATGTTTCAAGGCTGCCATCTGGTGGAAGGTCAGGGAATAGCAAATACCTTAAACTAGGCCCTTTCCCTCCAGGGTCTCCTGTAACTATTGATTCAGTTATTGAGTGTTACATACCCCCTCTCCCATAAAGAGCTTTCCAACTGGGAGAAAGCATCTCTAGGCCTAGTTGATTGACTGGCAAACAGAGAAGGTAACTGACCTTCACGTGCCTCGCTCCAAATCCCTTAGTGTCTCCTCAGTACCAGTCAGCAATGTACAAGATAGCTGGCACTCCAATCTTGCCCAGCCTTTGACAGCGGTGTGCGCTTGTGTACAGGGTATGGATGGCTTCAGAGATCAGTGTCCTCAGGTAGCACTCGCCTGCATCACCATGGAGTCTGAGAACTATCGCTCCTGCCTGTCCGCTTGTACTGTGCTGTCCTCACGATCCATCAGCTACCAAGCCCCACTATTGGGAAGGCCAAATGATGTCCTCTCCGGTGAAGGTTCTGGAGTGGGACAGCTTAGCCAGGAGGGTGGGGAGACGTGGGAGCCCATGCTGGGGTGATATGCTTCAGGACTGGATACGACTGACATCCTCGGTGAGGAAACAGACGCTCCCGAAGACTGTACCCACAAAAGCTGGGTTTGAACTTCTGCCTCCAGAGCATCAAGACACTGCATCCGTGTGATGTTGGCCCACTGGGCTTTGGCATTTGTTGTATTTGGCTTGGGATGTTGATGCGGACACGGCCTCAGGGTCGCGGTTGAGCAGTTGGACAGACATCAGATCTCACAGGCACGGCGGTGTGAAAACTAGTGTGTTTGCACCATTGCACCCCTTGGGCTGGTTTCAGATCCTTTTTAAAACTGATTTCTTAAGGCTAGTGAACGGCTCAGTGGGTCAAGTACTTGCCACTTAAGCCTAATGACCTGGTTTGATGTCCCTGGAACCGACACAGAAGTGGGAGGAGAGACACAGCTCCACAGTTGTCCTCTGACCTCCACACACAGGCTGTGACAAAGGGCATGCCCCACATCATATATGCACAGACACAGTAATAATACAAGCTTTTGAGTTAAAGTAATTTCTCAGCATTTTGAAATCATGACAATTCTATATCGTTATTATTTTTTTTTATCTGAAACCCACATTTACACATGATGCTATCTGGACTTTGCAGCCCTTCCAAAACTTTCTCTTCCTCCAGACTTTGAAGACTATTTGGTCACTATGGCCCAGGGGCACAGTTTAAGGAGGTGGCACGGTACTGGAAGACATCTCCCTGCTCGACCTTCCTACTTTTAAATAATATGTCCAACCTGGTGTGCTGATCTCTTTCGTTTGTGGGTCTAGAACTGAAGATGAAGACTTAGCTCTTTGGACCTCAGGCCGAGCCTGCTCCTCTCCTGTCTTCTCTCTGTGACTGAACCATAGCATTTGAACTTCAAAAGACCTTCCTGAATAGCAACAAAGGGGACTAGAGGCACCCCAGGGTCACACCACGTGCCGAAGGTCACAGTTTGGAACACTGTTGGAGGGAATACGGAGACTGGAATCGTGGGTTCCCGAGATGGAGGCCCTTATTCCCCCGGTCACATCTCATCTCAATGAGTAAAGAATGTGTTGGAAGGAGACACCCCGAGGATGGACATAAAGGGAGGGAGAACTCTTCAGAAGAGGAGCCCGAGATCCCAGGACCTGTGACTCTGGGAGACAAGCATCTTGGGAAGGGTATCACCTTGGACTCCAAGAGCCTCTGAGACCCCTATCAGTTCTGATAATCCCTAAGGATCTGGCCAGACCTCCTGGCTCTGCTATGGAAGAATGTGCCTACCACTATGGAGGACAGAAGAGACGGCCGGAGCCCAGCATCGAGACCGCAGCATTCCCAGAACAGGTTGGGAACTTACAGAAGAGAGAGGATGCTGTCCCCATCTTTGGCATTGGGGCCATTGCGGTTGACTGGTCGATTAGCTCCCCAGGACAGGGTCCTGCTTGGAAGTCCGCAGTTAGTGTTGCAGTCACCAAACCCTGTGTGAAATTAACACAGATCTCACCAGATGCATGCCCCAAAGGCAAGCTGGGACAGAAGACAAGGTGAACTCCACAGACCAGGAACAGCCTAGTGTTTCCAAAAGGTGGATTTCTCAGTAGTAGAGATCGGTCCTGATGGCAGATGGCAAAACGAGATGGCTTTCACTTAAGTAGATGAGGGGCTGTCCCAGACAGTGCTATAGCCCACAAAAAGCCTTCCTCTCTCCCAACCTTAGCTCATTCATCTATGGACTCAGTCTCTGAGCACTACCTATCAGGTA
The DNA here is from genome assembly GCA_963919715.1 of Microtus obscurus. Lineage (NCBI taxonomy): Eukaryota > Metazoa > Chordata > Mammalia > Rodentia > Cricetidae > Microtus > Microtus obscurus. Next base: position 5,128,275 of record CAWTZC010002279.1, on the reverse strand, counting down.
GCCATGAGAGTCACTCAATATATGGCCATCTTCAGCAATGGCCTATGATGACACACAGCTTAGAGCCGTGGGCTTCTTTCCAGCACCCGTGACCAGAGCTTGAGAGTACTGTGAGCCCAGAGTCTGACTCTATTCTTAACTGTCCCTGTGTCAACTGTCTCTTGTCCATGTGGCCAAGGCCTCTTTGCTCCATCCTTCTCCTCCACCATCTTTCCTTCCAAAGGGCTTTCACACTGCCAGAACTCTGCTATAACATGCCCTGGATAAGCAGGCTTTACTCACCAGGGGCTTGTTTGCTTGGCTTTACCCCTGCACTCTTCCTAAACACATCCCCAGAGGAGTGCTAGCTGGGTCAGGGAGATATCACTGGATGGCCATTCTCAACTCTTCCTCAGGGTCCACCTGGGACCTGTCCCCAGTCCTCCAGGGAGTGTGGGGAGTATGTTGGCATGACCTCATATAGGGAATCTTGGGGAGTGTGTTGGCATGGCCTCATATAGAGAATCTCAAGTAGACTGGATGATGAGGTGGCTCTAAAGCCTTAGTAAGTGGGGACCTCTGCTTTTTTGCCCAGACTGACACAGGGCTTTTGAACTGGGACAGATACCTCTCTCCTATGTTTTGCTTTCTGTTGCTGCCATGAGCATTATGGGATAAGTAGCTTGGGAGTGAAAGGGCTTGTTTCATCTCACACCTTACAGTTTGTGATGAAGCAAGGTCAGGGTGGGGACTCAAGGCAGAAAGCAGAGCAGAGGCCATGAAGGAATCTTACTTACTGGCTTGCTCTCCATGGCTTTCTCAGTTCGTTTTCTTATGCCTCCTAGAATCACTTGCCCAGTTGAGTTACTGCCCATGGTGGCTTGGGTCCTCTAACATCAATCATCAGGCAAGAAAATGCCCCACAGATGTTTGCCCAGGTCAATCTGATGTGTGATGTGGGCATTTTCTCAGATTGAGGTTCCCGCCCCCTGCCTCCAGCTTGTATCAAATGGACAAGCACTAATCAGTATAACTTCCTTTCTAATTATCCCAATGTACCCCCGCTCCGAGAAAGGCTCTAAACAACCCCTCCATTCCTGTGTGGATTTCACAATCCCACCTTCTGAAGGTCGTGTTTCTCACAGTAGAACAGTGTGGAGGCCAGTTTCCTGGTGCTTTGGAGTTACACCAGAGGGTAGCCTGTGTAGCCGGGCCCTGCTATTTCCAGCAGTTTGGTGTGACTCAGGTCTAGCCCACCGTCCCCAGACAACACCCCTCATTCTTATCCAGCCAACCACACACTCTCAGGAATTCCCACACTCACCCCAGCAAATACTAGCAGCAAATCTGTTTACTCCCCCAAAACTTTCTTACTAGAGTTGTGTTCTCAACAGCAAGAATGAATCCGAGGGGCTAAACACTTTCATGCACAATTAGGTAAGGGAATGCAGGAGGCTGCCTTGCCTTGCTCCTGGACTGTTTGTTTGCTTGTTTGTTCTTTAAGTCTGGCTTCTCTAGAAGTCATGCGTTGGCTCCTCTCTCCCATCACTTTGCTCAGCCAGGAGCTGGCAGCAGCAGCCCTGCAGCATAAGCAAGAAGCAGCTCAGTTCTCCAGAGCTCGCTATGCCATCCAAGAAGGCGCTCCTGCCCTCAGGGTGAGGTGGGAGCCCAGCCCTGGGGAGGTGAGCATGGGTCACTGGCCTGAGAACAATGGTGGCTACAAAGCTCAGTTGCTTGTTTCCTATTAATTTATTCTGAAAATTTCCCATGATGCCAGCTAGGGTTCAAGAGCCACTCGGCCATTATATTATCAAATAATGACGACAGAAGTGTGAAAAGCCACCCCAGAAGGAGCCAAGGATGGGTTTTCCAGGGACCGCTGTCCACAGAGAAAATGGTACCCTGTGTTCTCAGACCCTTGGGCAGGAGAATCTGACCCAGTCATAGAAGTGCAGTAACACGGTAAGAATATGGGGATCTATAAAGTCTTCCCCCAGTGCTCCTGGAGGTGGGGCACTGAGTAGCTTAGGACCACAATCCAGGGGAGGGGATGCAGGGAGAACACATGACCTTTCCCTGAGTTCTTCAGGCCATCTGAGAGCACCGTGGGCTGTCCTGGCTCTGCACACTGTGCCTGCAGGAATAGGACGGTCTTGGGCTTCCTTCGCATCCAAGGTTTAAGGTATGGTGATGGAGGTGGGCCTCTAAAGGGACAGGAGACTCAGCCTGCCTCCTGGGCCACCTGGAGGAGACTGAGTAGAGCATCGAAGGTAGGCCATTCAGAAGCCCCACCCTGAGGGACAAAGTGGAGGACGCTCAGAGGGAAGAGGCAGAAAGAAAAATACACCTGTACTGAGCACACACGGAATTTTGTTTTTATTGTTCTCCCCTCACACGTCAACTGCTTACACAGCATTTCAGACGTATTCGGTACGGAAAGTGATCTGCAGAGGAGTTCAAGGCTATGGGAGGGGGAGGGAGGGGAGAGGAGGTAGCTCAGCAGGTAGAGGTGCCTGCTTTCAAGCCTGTTGATCTGAGTTCCAGTCCCAGGCCCCCAACGGGTGGAAGGAGAAAGCTGACTCCCATGTGTTGTCCTGTGACCCCCACACATCACTATGCACACCCAAACACCCCATAAATTAAAACTGCATATTTTTAAGTGTAGGAAGAGTATGTAGAAGCTATGTGCAAATGTCATCGCATTTTCTGTCAAAGAACTGTCTTCAGTCGGTCGAATCCTCAGTTTAGGGTCTATGGATATGAAGGCTGTCTGTATTTTCCACCGTTCTCTCTGCTCTGCTAGATTCCCCACTATCAACTGTGACATGAATGAGTGATGATGTCTTACAGTATCTGGGACTCTGATCGCCCCTGTCTTTGTCTTTCTCATTTTCCTCGATTCATCCGATTTGCCGAGTCTTTCCTCAGCCTTCTCAAATTGGCTGTTGTGCCTCCATTCACTAACATCTCTGCTCTACCTTACTGTTGTTCTTATCTTGTAATCCAACTTCCCTAGAGTCTCCCTGACTCACATGGCCTGGAGACCACATGGTGCTCAGACCCCCGAGGCTGTGAGTTCTCCAGCCACTAAGGACCAGTGTGTCTGTGGGTTGCAGGCCCATTTGGATGTCGGGCAGTTCACACGTCTTCCTGGTTTTACTATCTGTGGGCTCTTTGTAAGTCTCCTTTTCTTTGGATGTATCTAAGGCTCGGTGTCCAGGTAGGCGTGTGCAGACAACAAGGATACACTCTGTCCCCTCCTGTGCATGTTCACACTTTTGCACATGTGGAAGCTTGCCTGGGAATGCTAGGAGTGTCTGGTGACATAACTCTCCCTATGATTGCTCTCTTCATCTCTGGCCTTGCTTGCAGCACGCAGTGCCCAACCTCCAACTGACCAAGGCATCTCCTCTTCTCCTGCCATCTACTGCTAAGACTTCTGCTTCTTCTCGATAATGCATCGAGCCTTGAACGGTTCTGTGCAGGCCTTGGGATTAAGCCCCTGCTGGTGGCAGCGGCTGCTTGGCAAGGCAGCCATTCTGGTAACTAACATACGATTGTATTGACTGAGCTAGGGAGGCACAGCAGCTCCCAGGTGAAACATCTCGGACTCTGGGTTTTTCCACTCCAGTTGTTTGTCTTGAATAAACGTTCTCTGTTGGTTAGTTGTTGGGTAAAGTTTCAGCCCCCGAAATGGTTGTTTGGATAATTTTATCCACTTTTATTATCATGATTTTCTGTCACTCCAGAAGTCAAGGAGCTGACAAGTTCACAAATGATGGACCATCCTGGCAAGGCCGTAATTGATGTTTTGTTAAAACATCTGTATGCTCAATCCCACACTCAAATTGCATAATCCCCATGTCAGCAAAGAGACTCAGAAAAGCATCAATCTGACCGTAGGAAGACTTGGCTTTACCCTCTGCCAAAGTCACCAGCTCAGTGGCTCCAGATCGCCATCGATTAATCTCTCTGGCTTTCGGGATGTGTATGGCTTTATGGGTGGGGCACCCAGAATTAGCAATGTAAAAATTAGATCCAGTAATGAGACACATGTGTTCTGGAAACTAAAGTATATGGCTAAAGTTTACTGCCCGGCATGTGGGGGCAGGGAGGTTCTATGCTGCAGGCTGTGACCCGCAGTGAACAATGCTGAAGCTCTCCTTGTCCTCAGGGAGCATACTGTCTGACAGGAAAGCCAGGGGTCACTGTGCATGCAAGAATTTGGGCACCACTGCAAATAACACCCTGCTGTTCTTTTTCAAAATCTTTTGCCAGGGGAGAAATAAGAGGCTAGTATCCAATAGATAGAAATGAAAAATAGCAGTTTTGTCAGTGACAAGGTTAAGTAGAAAGGTGGATCCGTTCTTTTTTTTTTTATTGAAAAAAAAATTTCAGCCTCCTCCCAGCCTCCCATTTCCCTCCCCCTCTTCCCGCCCCTCTCCCTCCGCTCCTCTCCCCCTCCCTCCCTAGTCCAAAGAGCAGTCAGGGTTCCCTGCCCTGTGGAAAGTCCAAGGTCCTCCCCCCTCCATCCAGGTCTAGGAAGGTGAACATCCAAACTGGCTAGGCTCCCACAAAGCCAGAACATGAAGTAGGATCAAAACCCCTTGCCATTGTCCTTGGCTTCTCATCAGCCCTCATTGTCTGCCATGTTCAGAGAGTCCGGTCTTATCCCATGCTTTTTCAGTCACAGTCCAGCTGGCCTTGGTGAGCTCCCAATAGATCAGCCCCACTGTCTCAGTGGGTGGGTGCACCCCTCGTGGTCCTGACTTCCTTGTTCATGTTCTCCCTCCTTCTGCTCCTCATTGGGACCTTGGGAGCTCAGTCCAGTGCTCCAGTGTGGGTCTCTGTCTCAATCTCCATCCATTGCCAGATGAAGGTTCTATGGTGATATGCAAGATATTCATCAGTATGGCTAAAGGATAGAGTCATTTCAGGTTCCTTATCCTCAGCTGCCCAAAGAACTAACTGGGGACATTGCCCTGGGCACCTGGGAGCCACTTTAGGTTCAAGTCTCTTGCCAACCCTATGGTGGCTCCCTTAACTAAGATATGTGCTTCCCTGCTCCCCTATCCTCCCCTTCTCACTTTTCTCTCCCCATCTCCCCTTACCCCCATCCCACCCCACCCCCAAGATCCCAAATTTTTGCCTGGCAATCTTGTCTACTTCCCATAGCCAGGAGGATAGCTATATGTTTTTCTTTGGGTTCACCTTCTTATTTAGCTTCTTTAGGATCACAAATTATAGACTCAGTGACCTTTATTTATGGCTAGAAACCAATTATGAGTGAGTACATCCCATGTTCATATTTTTGGGTCTGGGTTACCTCACTCAGGATAGTGTTTTTTATTTCTATCCATTTGCATGCCAAAATTCGAGAAGTCATTGTTTTTTACCACAGAGTAGTACTCTAATGTGTATATATTCCACACTTTCTTCATCCATTCTTCCATTGAAGGACATCTAGGTTGTTTCCAGGTTCTGGCTATTACAAATAATGCTGCTATGAACATAGTTGAACAAATGCTTTTGTCATATGATAGGGCATCTCTTGGGTATATTCCCAAAAGTGGTATTGCTGGGTCCAGGGGTAGGTTGATCCAGAATTTCCTGAGAAACCGCCACACTGATTTCCAAAGTGGTTGCATAAGTTTGCATTCCCACCAGCAATGGATGAGGGTACCCCTTCCTCCACAACCTCTCCAGCAAAGGCTATCATTGGTGTTTTTGATTTTAGCCATTCTGACAGGTGTAAGATGATATCTCAAAGTTGTTTTGATTTGCATTTCCCTGATGGATAAGGACGTTGAGCATGAAGGTTGAGCATAGAGATCCCTAATAACACTCCTTACATCCCCCAAACCCGAAAACAGATTCAGTGAACCTGATCAGGTGAATGACGGAGGAGGTAGGTGGATGACGGAGGAAGGTAGGGGATGAAGGAGGAGGTAGGTGGACACCAGAGGAGGTACCTGCAGCGGGTGGGGGGGGTGGGAGTGTACTGTTGAGAGTTTGGACCAGAACGGTTGGCTAATTTTAATCAATGTCTCCTCAGAAACCAGAAGAGGAGATGCTCTTAGCAGGGTGTTCAGGAAACTCCAACACCTCATGGTTGGGTGGAGGAAGGAGGAAGAAAGAAACAAACTAAGGAGCCTCCTGGCTAAGAGGCACATGAAGGAGTATTGCCTTGGCCCAGCAAAGAGCTATTCCTAAATAATGTAGTCCTCAGTCCAGGCTGCTCAGGAAGTCAGGGCTGGTGGGTAGGAGGCTCATGTGTCTGCTGGGCTGTCTGATGTCCACAGTGGGAGCCAAGCCAAGGAGACATACAGGAGGCCTCCAGGCTTTATGAATGGAGGACCGAGTAAGCAGAAGTAGAGACAGAGAGTGATAACAAGGGCTTGGTGGGAGGTAGAGGGTGCTGAGCTAGCGGGGAGGAAGGGAAGGTGGGCCACTAGCTGCAGGGCATGCATGGAAGGCAGTTGCTCTCACCATGGGAGTGACTTGGGTTGCTGTGCTGACTCTGATTTTCTATGTGTGCCTAATTGTGACCGGTTGAGGGACATGTCACGGGTTCATTGGTGTGACAGTCAGCCCGTTGTAGGTTCAGTGGGGTGCAAATACACCTGTTGCTCTATAGACGGGGGGAGGGGGAGTAGGGAGGGGATGCCAAGCCACAAGAGATGCCTAGGTCTGCAGCCTGGGAGAGCAGTTCCTTCCTGGATTGCAGGAAGAAGAGGAATCTAAGAGAAGACGCGGGAAGTGCAGATTTGCCGGGGTGAGAGCCACAGAGAATGGATTGTCTCTGAGAGAGAAGTGAGATCTCAGGAGAGGAAGGAGTTAAACAGGGCAAGAGGCCGGAACAGAATGGAGAGAGTGGGTCGGTTGGACAGTGTTGGCTTGAACCACTAATACTTAACCAGTGGGTCTCAATCCCCACCGGGGTCGCATATCAGATATTTACATTACAATTCATTACAGTGCCAAATTGCAGTTACAAAGTAGCAATGAAAATAATGTTATGGCCGGAAGTCACCACAACCCGGGGAACTGTACTGAAGGGTCACAGTGTGAGGAGGTCGAGAACCGTCCTGGACTTCCACAGACGCGTGTTTTGTTCTGTTTTCATTTTTCAAGTGTAAGAGGCTTTCAATATGATACGGATTTGCTGAATTCTTGAAGTGTTCTCTGCTCTTCTGGGTTTCGTACTTCCTCACTAATCCCGCCAGGGCTTCCATTAATTGTTTCCAGACTCTATAAAACTAGGAGCTTGGCAGGGACGACCCGCGCCGCTCACCCTGGGCTGAGAAAGACACATTTCCAAGGGCGGTAATGGTTGGGGTTCTTCTCCAAAATCTTAATGACCAGAATATGTCAGAGTTTGGTTCCAGAAGCTCATATTGATAGAATCAATTTATCTTCATATACTTTTCTCCCGGAATGACTGAGACGCTCCCCTGAGAGGCCTGACTTCCTTGGTTCAGATCTAGACCAGGACTTCTCTCCCTGCCCCCTTCCCCCCCTTCTCCCTCTTCCTCTCCCTTGCCTCTCCCTCTCCATCTCCAAGAACTAGTACTTTCTCACCGCTGTCAGAAAATACCCAATGGAGGCAACTTAAGAGGGGAAGAATTTATTTCAGTTTGTGGTTTGACAATACCATTAGTCCACTGTGGCAGGAAAGGAACGGAGGTGGGAGAGGCTTGCTGTGGAAAGAAGGAGTGAGGCTGCTCGTTCACTTCCTAGTGGGCCAAGGAGGGACTCGTTGCCCCCTGTCATGGCTGCTGTGGTGATTAGTTTAATAGTCAGTCAGACAGTATTGGAAGAGAATACCAACAAAGGACTGTCTAGGTCAGGTTGCCCTGCGCACAAGTCTCTAGGGGATTGCCTGGATGGCCTTAATTGATTTTGGAAGATCTAGCCTGAAAGTGGGTGGTGTCATTCCCTGCTTTGAGGCCCTGGACGAGGTGACAGTAGACACAGTCAGCTGAGTACTAAGCATGCGTGCAATCATTTCTCCCTGCCCTTGGCAGTAGATGTGACAGCTGCTTCAAGTTCCTGCCTTGAGTTCCCTAGAGCGATGGACTGAGACCTAGAACTGAGGGCTAAAATAAACCCTTCCTCCCTGCTGAGTTCTTTTGATTAGAGTACTTTATCATCACAGCAACAAATGGCACTAGGACCCCTGCTGCTGGCTTGTCTCTAGAGACCAATGTCCTTTCGGGATTGCTTGTGTCTGATGACAAACCCGTGGACTGTGAAAAGCAGGGCTAGCCTGATTTGGAGTGGGGAGTGGGCTTGTGCTTAACAGAAACGTCTCATCATCTTCTGTCCCCCTCGGGAACCTCTGTCTTAGCCAATGTGAGCAGGGATGGCCAGAGCACTCCCTAGTCACCCACTGACCACCGCTGTACTTCCAATGACTGCTCCCCAGTCCCGTAACCTTCCAAACATGTTTAGGAACATTTGGGGGATCCCCCAGGACCCCACCCCATTGTCTTCCTGAGAAGCATACACAGCATATACCAGCTAGCCCTTCCCTCCAAGACCACCCCCCCCCCGGCTCCCTGGAGTCCCATGAAGATGCTCCTGAAGGTGCTGGACTGTGAACTCAAGCTGCAGTGTCCACTGTTAATGCACCCCTCAGCGCTGCTCTTGCAGCCATCCGTTGCCATGGGAATTTGGGAGACAGCAAGTCTGATGTGTGAGCTCGTCACTTTGAGCCAGGAGTAGTTAGTTGGTAGTTGAAGATGCTCATGCTACGGGTTTCTCTTCGGCATGGTGCTTTTTGGTTCAGGATGAGAAAGGGGTGTGGCAACCGGACTTGAAGCATAACAGACACCCAGGCAACACCTAGCCTGACCCATCTTTCCCTTGGTGAGCAGCAAAGACTTCTCAGGGAACACTTGGGCCTCGCCACATGGGGTGTGGTTCACATCCGTGGTTGGAAACCCTCGATCTGCAGATGACTTTGCCCTTTCCCTGTGGTTAGAAAGGGTCCATTAAAGAAGAACATGAAGTATACTGTGTCTTGAAGATATAATTTTCCCACCCACAGCTAAGGGCTGATGACCAAAAGCAGTTCCCTCAAGCCTAAGAAAAGATGGCCAGCCTGTGGGAACATGAGTCAGTGGCCTTGGCTCTGGGGAGATCTTTGGCTCCCACAGTGCCGGTTGGGGTCACGCAGCCCACTCTCTCTTCCTCTTGTGTCAGAAACTTACCCATGATGCAGCATTTATGGGCAAGAAGTCTCTAAGGAGGCAAGAGGTATTGTGGGTGCAATGGTCTCCTCTGTGGAGGTCCAGGGCTGAGGAAGGCTGTCTCAGGCTCAGACTTGCAGCAACCCAATTCAGTCTTCCCATCTGGGGGTAGAGGCTGACTCCAGTCCTAATGCCCATGCCCTATTTGTCTAACCACATGTGGTTTCTTCTCCCTGCCTTGGTGTTCTTGACATTCTGAGAAGATTCTGTGGCCTTATAGAGCAGCTCAAAGGGCCGCCGGAAGAAGGCCGGGCCTGACTGGCTCACCTAGGCACAGTAAGGCCCACTCTGATCATCTTAGATGAGTGACCGGGTGGTCATCCTTGGGGTGATCTCACACACTCTCCTTTCTAGCTCTCAGAACATGAAGTTGCAGTGATTGTATGAGGGATCTTTGAGGATTAGGCCCCCTTAGGACTCTGGTGGCCTTCCCCTGCTCTCCAGGCCTCCTGAGCAGTTATGCCATATATGACTTCTGCTCCAGCTCTGTTCCTGTAAAGTCTCCCAGCCTGAGACCCACCTTCAGACGGTCTCCCCTTCCCCTTGACCCTCAGTTCGTGCCATTGGGAATGTACCAGGCTTTCCATAACAGGCCTGCCCTGCTGTCTTACAAGCCAGGCAACATCATTTGGTAAGGAGAAGACAGTGAAGATGTATCCATGAGGAATCTCAAGCCCAGGGCCCACAGGACATGGTCATTGACAGGAAGGAGTGTCATGGGCCATAATGTGAGGTCATAGTATCAGCAGGGGCAGCAGTGACCAGCTTGTATAGCTTGCAGAGTCAGGACCCTCTGATACTCAGACTGCCCAAGAGAAGTGGAACCATCTGGAGTTATTAGTAAAATCTCCCCATTTATAGCTGACAATACAAAGCACACCACACATACACACACAAGATCTATAAACCATAGACTGTCTGGTCCATGGGCCATTTATGAACTCTGCTCTGGATGGAGTTGTCTAACAACAAAATAAAATGGTGATGTTGCTGACAGCAAGGGACACTGGGGGCTCACCAAGGGCGGGTGGTATCCTGGGTGTCCTCTATGACCCTCCCTTTCACCGTGGTTCTTTCAAGTCTATAGAAACAGTTATCACCTCCTGCTTTGTTCAAAGATATGGGGCAAATCAATTTAAAAGAGGCTAAGGGATGTCCCCCAGATCACATGCCTAGAAGCTCCCTCCTATGGCTAGGCTCTCCCTGGGCAACCCTGGCTGTCACACTGTATCTCCGTCAGCATCTCTATGATGCTGGGCAGGGAGTTCATTCTTCTAAAATATTGATAATATTATTATTTACTTTAACCATTAATACTGCTAATAATATTATTACCAATAATAATACCAGTATTACCAATAATAATAACAAATACACAAAAATGCCAAGTGGCCCTTCTAAAGAGCTAGAGTCATGTGCAACTCTTTTCTTTCTCTTTGTTTTCAGATATTGCTTTATATTTTTAAAGCAAATTTGGCAGAGTTGTTAGTCTACTACAATTCCCATCTTGGAAGAAGAGCTGTCTCTTTTGGAACAGATTTCCTAACCCCTTGGTGGTACAACCCCACAGAGGAGAATAAAAAGTGTGTGTGTGTGTGCTTGTGTAAGTGCATGTGTGTATGTGCATGTGTGTGTTCATCCATGTATGCATTTGCATGTATGCAAACTCACCAAATATTGTTTTTCAGCTTCCTATCACATCCCCGCCGCCTCCACATCCCTGATGTAGCCTGTCTATGGCTCTTCCATATTGGTCAGAGTGTTGGTAGTAACTTCCCACCTTCCTTGCAACTGACTGTGCCAGGACATTTCCTGCCCAAGTTTGCTATTTCAAAAATTACAAAATGAACCTCTGAGTATTTATTAGCCTTTTAATGTGTTGATGCTCAGATTTCCAGAGTGGAAATCCATGAGTAAAATATCATAGACATCTATGATATTTTATTAATATCATAATATCATTAAATGTGCTGCAATATTCTTTACAAAACTTTTGAAATGACTCATTCTCCATCTAAGAGTGGATGGAAGGGCCACTGCTACACCTTCCAGCTTTGGACAATGTTATTTAAGCACAAGCCAAAAAGACAAAGGGGGGAACAAACATTTTAATTTTTAAATTTAATTTTTATTTTTCTAACGATTTATTTTATTTTTACTTAGGTATCTTCATATGTGTGTACATCTTTGTGGGGTTATGCATCCATGAGTACAGGTACCCTTAGAGGCCAGAAGAGGGCGCCAGAACCTCTGAAGTTGGAATTATAGGCAGCATGGGTGTTGGGGACCAAGCTCCAGTCCTTGTCAAGTACACTGTGTATGCACTCTCAACCTCTGAGTCATCTTTTCTATTTTTGGTTGTATTGTTAGTTATGTATTGGGGTACATGCTACAGTATGCTTGTGGAGAGCAGAGGACAGCCCGAGAGTCAGTTCTGAACTTCCACCAAGTGGGAGACAGGGACTGAACTCAGGTCATCAGGCTTGGTAGCAGGTGCCTTCCCCCACTGAGCTGTCTCCTCAACCCAAGCCTTCTGTTTACAAACTGCCACTGCACGGTGCTCATTGTGAGAGGGACAGCCATCTTGCCTTTCACTGGGAAGTCTCTTGCCTGGTTAGCAGTGTGGCACTGGCTGAATGACTTTACTTTACTTGAGAAGCTCAGTGCCAGGAGTGCTTCAGAACATGAAATTTACTTGGATCTCTTTTTCTCTTGATTTTTGTGGCAACATTATCACAATGTTTTAATCATGATTTCTTAGGCATGGGTGATAGCACCGATTATGCCGATTGCTTTGTAAAATACCACTGAACCCTTAGGTCACATGGCTTTGTTGCTCTGCCAGAAACTAACAAACTAACAGAGGCTGGCAAAATGGCTTCGTGGATAAAGGTGCTTGCTGTGCAAACACGACAACCCCAGTTCGAGCCTCAGAACCCGCCCGAAGGGGAAGAAAAGAACTCATTCTGCCATGTTGTCCTCTGACCTCCACACGTGTGCTGTGTTCCCATGTGTCCACACAACACACCAATACACACAAATACCATGCCTTATGCATACATGATAATAAATTTTATAAGGAGCTAGCAAACTGATCATATAAAGTTTGTTTAAAGACTTCAGAGTGAAATTAGTTGGAAAGGACCATGTTTCCGTGATGAGGATTGAGGCCAAGTCATCCAAGTTTAGTAGTGAAGACTGGACAGAGGTCAGGCTCAACTGACCACGGCGACCCTTGCCATGTTGCTTGACTTTGAAAAGAACGCAAGCGAACATTTATAGGACTCCTTTGCAAAGACCGACCTAGAAGATTACACATGTGTGTTTGTGTCTTGGAGCTTTTGCAGCTGGACTGCGGAGCGAGGTAGTTAGCGTGCCTAGCCAAGACCAGCTGCGGCTTCAGCGATCGTTAAGTCAACACCACTTGGGTCATTTAGATAAAATGTACATTGCCAACAGTTCAGAATGAGCCAGTGAGTCAAACTCATCGATTGGCAATGGCGTTCATTGTAAATGAGACGATAGTCAGTCGTCTAGATGTCAGTCACAGGATCTCAGAATCTGTCTTTTGAAAGTCACGTAAGACAGCAGATGCTCTCCATCCCAGAGCATTAGTGAATGCTCCTTGTCCAACATGTCACCACAACCTTTCACTGTTTTATATATCCGTTGCATCACCAAACTCCCTCTAAAGTGATCCAACAAAATTAGGGAAAATACTCCATGACCGCTGACTGCTTGCAAAAGAACCCACCTGCCTTTTCTCCTGGCAGTTTACACTAATGAATGGTGCCAGAAAGCTAAGTGGATCTGGAAAGACCTTCCCACCATGCACATGCTCCAGGGGCTACAGAATGAAGAGCTTCCATTAGCGGGGTATCCCAGTCCTGCCAAAGCTCCCGTCTGCAATCACTGTCTGCAGACGGAGGTGGGAAGGCAGTCGTGGAAGGTGTACGGAATCTGCTGTGTGGCTCTTGCTGAAGTCTTTTCCCAAGTCCGTGGTGAGGAGATAGAGGCTCATTACTGGCCCTACGCTGGCTGTGGGCAGACACCCAGTAGATGCAGAGAGGCTGTCTTCAGCACTGGTTTCCCGAGCTCGCATGACCTTCTATTACCTTCAAATCCTGCCCAGCGTGTTAAATTACATTAAACCCACAGAAGAAAGGGGAAGGGTGCCTTTGTTTTGGGTTGAGTTCCCTCTGCTAGAGAGTATGGAAGGATTGTTACTGTCTGAAGACACAAAGAAAACCAACAGTTACCCTGCTTAGGTGGAGAATGCCTCTAGGAAGCAGAGATGTTTCAAGAAACAGAAACAAACTTTAAACAAGAAATCAATGTTCAGAAATGTGACAACATAGCCAAGTGATACTTGAAGATCCATTGTTTCCTTCTCATGACTATTTCACAGATCTGGTCTGCAACAAAAGTAAATTTCTAAGGTATGTTTATGAACAAATACCAAGAGCAAAATAATTATGAGCTCAGAATAAATTAGACATTTACAAAATCACTATCACCCTGAACTCGCAAATGAATGTATCACCCAGATAGATTAAAGCAGCCCCTCAAACACTTACCCAGCCCCCACTTCTATATGTCTTAGTAAACTTCCATACAGTTAGATTGGCCATTCTGAAACCATGGAACCTTGCTCAACACAGCAGGAACCACCATAGATGTCCATCAGCAGGTGAATGGATCATGAAAACAAGATACCCAAATAAAATGCAATGCTTAGCCGGGCGGTGGTGGCGCACGCCTTTAATCCCAGCACTCGGGAGGCAGAGGCAGGCAGATCTCTGTGAGTTCGAGACCAGCCTGGTCTACAAGAGCTAGTTCCAGGACAGGCTCCAAAGCCACAGAGAAACCCTATCTCGAAAAACCAAAAATAAATAAATAAATAAATAAAATAAAATGCTATTTAGCTAAAAAGAACAATAAAATCACACAGTTGTGGAAATTTTTGATGGACCTAGAAAATACAATAGTAACCAAGGTCACCCAAACTCAGAAAAAAAACCATCTTCTCCCTCATTTGTAGATCCTAGCCTAAAATGTGTACACACATGTACACATGTGAAGAGCTGTAAGTGAGGGTAGAGTGTAACATGTAGAAAGGACACCAAGAAAAGGCCGTATTAGATGGCGAGGAAGACTGGAAATCAGACAATGGCTGTGGAAATTGTAAAAGAGAACATGAAGCTAACTGATTTTCTAGTTTAAACTCTGTTATGGGTTTAATTTTATTTTCTTGCAGTGGCAAAGTGCAAGAAGATGCAATTGAAAGGAAGAGTGTATATCACATCCTTTCTCAGAATGGAAAAGCATTGCAAATAAAAGAATCTGGAGCAGGGGAGATGGCTCAGTAGTTGAGAGCTCTGGCTGCCCTTCCACAAGTCCCAAATTCAATTCCCAACACCCGTGTGATGGTTCACTATCATTCCTAAGTCTAGTCCCAAGGGATCCCGCACCCCTGCCCCGACCTCCACAGGTACCAGGTCCGCAAGTTGTACACAAAACAACCACATACATAAGCAGTAAAATAAAACTCTTTTTTTTTTATTTTAGAAAAAGAGGGATCTAAGGAAAAGAGATGTGGAGTCAATGAATCCACGAACCCCTGGGAATAAACCAGAGCCACAAGGAAAAGACACTATATCATTAAAATGGACCGTGGGAGGAAGCCAAGGCTGCTCATAGGTCAGCGACTGTACTTAGCTTCCTAGTGTCTCACAGAAGACTCTAGAACAGTGGCTCTCAACCTGTGGGTTGTGACTCCCTTGGGAGTTGCAGATTCAATATTTACAGTAGCATGAATTTACATGATTCATAGCAGTAGCAAAATTAGTTATGAAGTAACAACCAAAATAAGTTTATGGTTGGGAGTCCCCACAACATAGGGCTGCAACACTGGGAAGGTTGAGAAGCATGTCTCTAGGGCATTGGTAAGGTTCCTACAATTCAGTATAACAAAATGGGGGAAACAACCCAAAATGTTCTACAAGAAAGAATTCTTAGCGACAACCATTTGCAAAGCCACTCAGTGTCCTTAATAACTGGGGCCAGGCACAATCTGTGGTACTGGATTTTTTTTGACTAGCATCAAGAAGCAAGCAAGGCCGGGTGGGCGGTGGTGGCGCACGCCTTTAATCCCAGCACTCGGGAGGCAGAGGCAGGCAGATCTCTGTGAGTTCGAGGCCAGCCTGGTCTACAAGAGCTAGTTGCAGGACAGGCTCCAAAGCTACAGAGAAACCCTGTCTCAAAAAAACCAAAAAAATAAATAAAATAAAATAAAAATTAAAAAAAGAAGCCAGCCAGATGGCATCAAGCGTTGGTGAGGACATGTGCCGAGACCCTTGCTCATAAATGGCCTTGGGAAGGCCATTGGTTGGCCAGCAAGCCTTAGATCAAGGATTTGGAATCTTCCATGTGGGTTCTTCCTGCTGTTTACTGGAAACATTTGGGGCTCTGTGGGGTGGGAACCGCTCTGTGAGAAGATTTGGCTGAGGGGTAGTCAGGGCCCCCCAGGAAGCAGACACTGCTGCTCTCACACGTGACTGAGCTGAAATTCTGTCTTTCCTACTCACCCACACCCATCTCCTTCCCATCCCTGAAGAGGGCCTCCATGGATTGGAGGTCCTGCCTCCACCAGGGGCCGCGCTAAGGGATCCTCTGAAGGGAGGCAGCCATTTTTTAGCCTGAGGGCTACGGAACCCCAGGCAGACAGGCCTTGCTCTGTGGATATTCTGAGCTGACCAGTTCTCTGTGGTGAAACCAGCCCGTGCAGTATAGCCCGTGCAGCTGCCATCACTGGTCCCTGCCTGCTTGATGCCAAAAGCTCCCTGCACTAGTAACTGGGGCAGCCTCAGTGTCCTCAGGCATGGCTGACTGTCCCCCAGAGGACAAAGCCACCTGGTGAGGAGAGCTGCTTTAGGACAAAGTCAGGGAAGATGCTTAGCTTTGTGGCGGCCCCCACCTGTGATAGACTCGCCCAGTCTCCAGGGTGCTTTCCTCAGCAATTGCACCGGCAGGTGAGGGAGGACCATGCAGGACACCTCACACACCGGCTTCCTTTGCCCAGGCCTTCAGACCACCTCCAGGCCCCACCCAGCACTGAAGAGATGGGCATCCTGAGAAAGTCACCAGAATTAGTTTTTTTCCCCCCTTAATCTCTTTAGAAATCTGTGAGACCACTTGGAATTGAGGAAATAAGAGTTTTAGAACGAGGCGGATGGAGTGCAGAGCCCCGGCCATGCTGTTTTCAGCTGGACAGGTCAAGTTTCTGACCTCTGGGACTGGGGGTAAGATATGAAAGTGTGGAACACAGAACATGGGCTCTTGTAGAGGGGGAAGAAGAGGAGGAGGAAGGAGAGGGAGAAAAGGAGAGGGAAGAGAAAAAAATGGAGGAGGAGGAACGAGGAGAGGGAGGAAGGAGGAAGAGGAGCAAGCCCTGTATAGTCCCCCTCCCCCCCACCCCAACCCTCGCACAGATGTAGCTATGCACTACCCTTTCAGCTCACACGCATGCTCTGTCTTGGTCTGTCCGGCTTTCTGCACCTCCCTTCTTACAGGCTGTGTCCCCAGCTCACCACAGGGGATGAGAATATCAACAAGGAGCGGCCAGCTCCCTCATTGCTGCCTCTGTTCCTTGTCCTCAAGAGCTGGGCAGTGCCGAGCCCAGTGCCCAGCTGAAAGCAGAACTTGAGACTTTTGTAAACAGCTCCTGAGGTAACAGAGGACAGCCCAAGTAAACAAATAGGTGTGGCCCACAGAAGAAGATCTTGTGGAGCTTCAGGGCAAGACCCAGGATGGCCAGGCGGGTGGAGGAGGCAACTGAGGTGGCCTGTGGAACCAGGCCAGGGTGTAAATCAGGACTGCAGAAGTGACATCACCAGGTGTCATTGGAAGGAGCCTTTTTCAAGCCTCTCCCACAGGATGCAATTGAGAGAGGGTAATACAAGGTGAGGAAAACCGGGGTACGTCAGCGTCCCCACACAGTGCATTAATGCAGCCCATACACACATATACACAGATTCCCTTCACTCATTTATACATGCATGCATGTTGACTTACACACACACACACACTATATACGTACACACGCACACGCATACACACGCACACATGCATGTGCTTTCCCACAGTCAGACATCTGTTTTGCCCTCATTCGGACCACAGAGCACACATGTTTATTCTCTCCAGTTTCCCATCTGTGAGAAGTGCCAGCCTCCAGTCATCCCCCATAGCTCAGGTCTCCAGAAGGAGGCTCGTGTGGTTTGGCTCAGTTCTGCTCCATGTGGAGGCCGCCTCACCCGGCTTGAGTCACAGGCTTCTTGTTTGTTCAGCCTTCAACAGGCTGGCCTTGTTTCAGGTGCCTTCTTGGGCAGCAGGAGACTGCTGGGAAGTGAGCCAGGAGCAGAAGGCAAAAGCAGAGGAACCCTTCACAAGGAGGGAAGAGGGAGGGTGGGGGTCAGGAACATGCAATGGGGCAGCTTGTAGCCTGGGGAGGGTGGGGCCCAGGACACCCAATGGGCAGTTTGTGATCTGCCCGTGGACCTCTGGTGCCCCCTACAGATCAAGAGAGTGCAAGCATCTTGGGTCTGTCTGGTCCTTCAGGCACCTAGTGGAAACCTGTGAAAGAGAGTGGATCCCCACCCTCGGAGCCCATTCCTACTGACAGATCCCAGAGGGATGGGTGCCAGGTCCTTTGAAGAAGGAAGATACGACCCCACTAGAACCTCATGCGTGAGTATAGCTGAGCAGATCAAGTGGAAAAGCATCACTGGGGAGGTTTGTGCACTGGTATCGTGGCACGCACAACATCCCGGGAACAGAGATTTCAGTGGGCAAAGGCAGTGCCCTGAGAAGAAGAAGGGAGGGCCTTCGTCTGAGTGATGGCAGGACCAGAACAAGAGGCTAAGTAGACAGTGTAACGATCTGTTCTGTCTCCTTAGAAGACAAGCCACGCCCACTCCCTCCCCCATCCGCTGAGGCAGGCAGATCTTCCTTCCTGCTTGCAGCCTGAGTCTCTTCCTTTTCTGTCTCCCTCTCGAAGAAGCAGCTTCTGTCTCTCCCTTCTCCTCTCTCTCTCTCTCTCTCTCTCTCTCTCTCTCTCTCTCTCCCTCCCTCTGCACACTGATTCTCCAGACCTGTACATGCCCCTTCTAATAAACTCCTAAGCAGGTTTGTTGCTTGCTCCGTGTTTCCTTCCTGCCCATGCCAGGTAATTTCATTGGTGCTATGAGACTTGGGAAGCTCTCCTGCCCCAAGCCCCACTCCCAGGTCGGGATCTGAAAGCAGATATTTTTTTCCGCAACAACCACATGTTCCATATGCCCTATGGGGGCCTTGAGTACCAACCTCAGCACCCCCTCAAGGTTCAGAGCAGGGCATCTATGGCAAAGATCTGAAGGTAAATGAATTAACTCAAGCATGTTACCTCTATGTGTTCTTTAGTCCTTTGAGTAAAGAAGCAGAGAGAAGAAGAAAGGGTGATCTCCATTAGGTTTTTCGTTTTTTACAGACAGGGTTAAAAAAATTCCATGGGCAAAAACAATGATATCAACATGCATTTCAGAATCACAAAAAAGCAGGTAGAACCTGACAAAGCAGTGCTCCAGGAACAGGTGACACCACCCAGGAAGGGCCAGCATCCAAGGGGAAATACTTGTGGACTCAGCTCACCACAGACTCCCCATCCCCCGCCCCAATAACATGGAACTTAAGGGAGGAGAAGCTTGTTTGGCTCACAGTTGAAGAGGAACACAGTCCATAGCCACGGAAAGGCAGGGCAGCAGGAGCATGAGGTGGCTGGCTGTACTGCATCCACATCAGGAGACAGTGAGGTTCAGCTCAGCGCACTTCTTGTTTCTCAGTCTCAGCTCCCAATCCAGACCCAGAGGACAGTGCTGCCCACATCCAGGGTGTGACTTCCCTCCTCAGTTGTATCTGTTTGGAAACTCCCTTACAGACCCATACAGAGACCCATCGTCTCCTGGATGACAGAGTCAGTATTAACCATTGCAGACCTATGGACACATTGCTATCAGAGAAGACTGCTAGCTTTCATAGGTCGCATGGATTTATTAATGTATCCCCCTCTTGTGCTTGTAATGGTCTGTCCTGTCCCTTTAAGAGACAAGCCATCAAGCCACACCCACTCCCTCTCCCACTCACCCAAGCTGATCTTCAGCTTCCAGCCTGAGTCCCTTCCTTTCCATCCCTGTCTCTCTCTGTGTCTCCATCTCTCTGTGTCTATCTCTCTCTAAGAGGCAGCTTCTGTCTCTCCCTTATCCCCACTTCTCCCCTTCCTCCTCTCTGTTTCTCTCTCTCTCTTTCTGCCTCTCTCTCTGCTCTTCCACCTTCTTCCCTTTCCTTCCATAACCCACTAAATAAATATCCAACTTCACTCTGCATGGTGTGCCTATCCATCTCTGTCTCTCACCCGCCATGTGGCTTCCTGTCTGGGACCCGGCTGCCTTGGTAGCCTGCCATGGTCTTGGGACTTGCTGCCCACTGCCTACCACTGCTCAGGGACCTGTGGCATGCCCTCATGGCTCACTGCTTACTGCCACCACTTGGGGACCTGTAGCATTTCTGCCACTGTGCCTCTCAGGGGACCTGCAGCATTTTACTTAAACCATTACAGTGCCAACAAAGGTCTGGAAGGTATCTACAGAAGTACATTTTTGAAAAAGAAAGTCACAAAGGCAGTGTGGAGGGGGAAATGGAGGAAGAAGTGTCATACTTCAAAAGAAATGAAGAGTATTCTTGTGAACACCTGCTGGATTCTTCATTTGGCTCTGAGTTCTTTATGCCCTGGAGAAAATGCCAGAAACAACAACTGGAGAGGCAGCTGGGATCCACAAGACAAATCTCCAGACACAGAGACCTGAGGGATTTCTCATGGCAAGGAAGAAGATTCCTTATTTTAAAACATTAGTTGGTAATGTGGGAGATATCTTTCTCTATATTTTAACAGAAAAATATAGTTCAATATCCTAAGCCACCTTCTCATGCTTTCTGCTATGGGGTACAGCCCCCCAGATAAACACAGATCTAGAGTGGAGAGGTGGCAAACCCCGAAAACAACCACATCAGGCTTCAGGTTTCATGGGGCTCGAGACTCAGCTGGGTCTTGGTGAATGCAAGTTTTGACTCAGTAGGCCTGAGGCTTCTGAGCAGCATCCAGCTCAGAGTCAGGACATGCTCGGAGAATCAGTGCTATAGAAACTTCCCATGACAATCCTTTTTCCTACCAGGACTTTGGACAAAATGTAGAACACAGTGCTTAGAGTCAATGTTCTGTGGACAGACAACAGGGGGCTGCGCTAGCCTGGGCTGCTGTCAAGGATGGACCACACCCTTTGGGTGTGAAGGCCGACTTGTCCTGAAGAGAATGGTGGGCCAAACCAGCTGAGGTCCCTGCACTTCTCCACAGTGAGGGACTTGCCATTGACACCCAGCTGGAGCTCCTTCATGTCAGCCGTAAACTGTCTGGGATACTTTAAACAGGACATGTGTGTTTTATCATTTTAAATTGTAATATATGTTTAGATTGCCTCTTCTAAGTTCACAGACTGCAAGAGGGCCCCAGAATCCAGTGTGGGCCCTGCTACCTGCATGCTGAGGATACCGTGCCTTCTAGAGAGCCTCAGCAGCATGCAGGGCTGTCTTCCTTATCCAAGCCCTTCTGAAACCTGGAGGAGGGGAAGGTAGAGAGGAGCAAAGCTTCCCTGCAGACAGCAGCAGCCTTACCTCACAGCAAGCACAGCACCCAAGCATGTCACCATGTCAACAACGGAAAATAACTCCAAAAGTAGGTAAAAATAGGCAAGACCGAGAACAGAGTACTGCTTTCCTGCATCTCCTCCCAGGTTACCTTGAGAAGGGTGGAAAACCCTGAATGATGTCTAACCAAAGCCAGGATTCTATGAAGAGGCGGCCAGTATGTGTGAGTGAGGCTGGCGGTGGACTGGATTTCCTCACCCATTCCTACTCTAGCTTTTCCACCGAGTTCTGTAGCAGACACAGGACACCGTGGATGGGTCCTTATCACCTTAGCCATAAGCAGGCATTTCTCTCAGTGTCCTGAATTGCTCTTCTTGGAGACTGTGCTCAGGCACATGACTGGGAGAAAATAATGAAGTCCAGACTGGTCTTGGCAATTGCTCCCCATCATGGGATTCACACGTGGAAAAATGTCTGGTTCCTCTTTTCTCTCTGTGAAGGGTTTTTCTACAACTCCACCCAGGAGAGAAGTCACAGCTTGACCTGGGATGCGTGTGCTTTGGTCCGGGGAAGGGGTGGTGACTGCACATGGCCTCTTCACTAAGACCCACTCATTCCTTGAAGAAATGTCAGGAACAAAATCAAACCCCGCTTGCTTCTCAATACCTCAATTCATCCAGGAGAATGCTGTCAATCATTTCCACTGGGACCATTTCCTTACTAGCTTTTTAGCTTGTCTATAGATATTTAAATAAAAGTACACAACCACTTCCACAGTGCTTTGAGAACTTCCCTTTTAAAGCACTTTATGTTCAGAGAAAACTTAGATCTTCGTTTGGCCACCAGAAGGTGATTAAATTACATTACCTAAGGTTATCAATGCCTTTGACAAGGCAAACACCCAACCTCCTCTTACTGCAGTGCTCTCAGGATTTTCCAAATAAATGGGGACACAAGGATAGCATGATGAGCTGCTCCAGCTGCATCCCTAGGTGCCCTTGCTTTGTTTTCTTTCGATACCTAGTTCCCTTCCCACTGCCCAGCCCCAATCTGTGAGACTCCCATGAATGCATGGCTGGTCTTATAGTAGTTAATGCAGAGGAATGCTCAGGACAGGAGTTACTTTTCTCACCGCTGTGACGGTGATGACCCAAAGCAGAACAACTCACAGAACGAAAGGATTAGTTTGGCTCATGGTTTGAAGCAACATGCCATGGCAAAGGCAGGTGTGTCTCCTGGTCACACTGCATCCAAAATCAGAGACCGTGGAGAAAAAAATGCTAATGACGCCCCACACCCCAATATGTTATTCGGTCTGGTTAACCCTTTCTGGAAACACTCACGGACACACTCAGAAATGTGTCTCCTCAGTGATTCTAAATCTTTGTCAAGTTGAGAATGAAGATTAATCACCAAAAGTGTACCCCTTAAGTCAGGTGTGTGGTGGTGCACACCTTTAGTCCTAGCACTTGGGAGGCAGAGGCAGGCAGGACTCTGTATGTTTCAAGGCAGCCTGCAGAGCAAATTCCAGAGCAGCAAGAACAGTTACAGAAACTGCCTCAAAATAAAAAAGTCTACCCCTTATTAATTTGATACCAAAACACAGCCATTTTTGGTCATAACATTTTATTCCTCCTCATCAAAGATTTATGGTTTTCTCATAATGAAAAATGTTTTTATTTCAACCTGTGTCAAAGTCTGTGTCTTAGTTAGGGTTCCACCACTGTGAAGAGACATTTAATTGGGGCTGGCTTACTGTCTCAGAGGTTTAGTCCATTATCATCATGGTGGGAAGCATGGTGGCATGCAGGCAGACATGGTGTTGGAGAGAGAGCTGATAATTCTACATCTGGATCCGCAGGCAGCAGGGAAAGAGTGATACTGAGCATGGCTTGAGCATCTGACACCTTCAAGTCCACCCCAATGACACACTTCCTCCAGCAAGGCCACGCCTCCTAATAGTGCCACCGCAGTGTGCAGAGTTTTAACAGTTCTGCTATAGTTCAAAAGGACAGAGTCAAAGTCTCTTCTAAGAATCAAGATATTCACTAAACTCTGATCAATAAAATCAAAACATGAGTTACATACTTCCATTATATGATGGCACTGAATAAACACTGCTGGGGAAAGGTGCAAAGAAAAATCAGACCCAAACAATATAGAAATCCAGAAGGACAGACATAAACCCATGGTAACTTAGACTTCACCTCTGTAGCACTATGCAATGGCTCCTAGGGCTTTTTTTTTTGTAGGGATTCTGACCTTGCCACATATTGACTGACCTCAGCAGCTTTCTGGAACTATGGTGCAAGCATCTATAATTCTATAACACTTGTGTGTTCATGCTTGCAAAAGCATGTGGTTACTGCTGCTGGATTCGGCACAGTTAAGGGGCATTCTGCCTGTTTTCTGCCATAGTTCCAGCTCTGGTGTGCTCTGGCAGCCTGAGCTGGAAACCACTTTCTCTAAGTGGTTGTTTTCAAGCACGGCTGCCCCTCAGCAGCCTTCTCAGTTAAACCTCTCTCCTCTCAAATTTGCATTTTTGCAGGTTGCATGTAGGTGGACTTTTCTGTCCTGGCTGGCAGTCAGTTCCCAAGTAATCACACAGAGACTTATTATTATTTATAAATAGCTCCAGTTTGTGACTAGCCTAACGTCTGTTTTTTTTTTTTAATTTATCTATTTATTTTGTTTTTTTCTTTTCCACTGTCGCTAATACTTTATTGGTTTCCTATAGACCTGTGCCTAGTTGGGTGGGTTCAGGGCAGAGGGTAACTATTCACCAGATTCCAGATGGGCAATGAGAAAGCCTTGGCCCAGCCTCCAGCCCCTACACAGACCGTGAAGGGGGATCTAGTCTTTTCTGGGCCAGTACAGGACATCCAGATGGGGCGAGATCCAAGAACTCAGGATCACTGATGTTTAGCCATCTTAGTTGTGTTTGGAGAAGTATTCCTTGCTGTCATCCACATTGGGCTTGATGGTGTCACTGCCGGGCTTCCAGCCAGCAGGACAGACTTCCCGGTGCTCATCTGTATACTGAAAGGCCTGGATTAGGCGCAGAGCCTCATCCACAGAGCGTCCCACCGGTAGGTCATTGACTGTGATCTTGTAGTAATAGGAGCGGCAGGCTATGTTCCCCCGTACCCGGCCGCCCGCATGGCCCAGCTCAAGCCCCGAAACAACAACACACAAACCGTATTCATTCAATCACTGCCTGGCCCATTAGTTCCAGCCTCCCATTGGCTAGCTCTTGCACCTGGACTAGCCCATTTCTGATAATCTGTGTAGCACCCCAAGGTGTGCTTACCGGGGAGATTCTAGCCTGTGTCTCTCTGGAGTGCGGGCATCATGGCGACTCCTTCTGACTCAGCTTCTCTTTCCCAGCATACTCTTCTGTCTACTCCGCCTACCTAATTTTCTGTCCTATCAGGGCTCAGGCAGTTTCTTTATTGAACCAATGAAATCAACAGATTGATATATGACACTCCCACATCACTTCCCCTTTTTCTGTTTAAACAAAAAAGAAAAGCTTTAACTTTAACATAGTAAAATTACATATAGAAAAACAGTTATCAAGTAAGAATTACAGTTGCAATATTTATATCTACTTTATCTTTTATCATAACTAAGGAAAACTACAACTATGTATCAATTCTTCAACTCCATCAAAAACTCCAGAAGGATATAATAAGTTATTAAAATATTTTAAATGCCATATTCTGCAATCTTTGAGAGATATGAAGAATGTCTATCTCCTCCTACCTCAGTAGGTCTGGGTTTTTGCTTGGAGTTCTTCCTCTGTGTTTTAAATGCCATCTGCATGCTGATTAATTTAAGCATCCAGACAACACCCTGCACCGGTCATCTAAAAGACTTCTCAGGTGCACAGGCCCCCACAGAGCAGTGCATGTCACCACCAACCTGCTTGTCCCAGTCCTTCCATGGGCACCCCCCAGCACTCGGCCCAGTTTCTGTCATTCATCCTCTTCTGCCAGGTTTGCACTGCACAGATCTCAGTGACTCTTCCCTACACCCTTCACTACCCCAGACCTTGACCTGGGCCTCACCTCTTACTTTGATCATTGTAGTGACTACAAGCTTGACTATTATTTACGATTATTCAACAACAACCTACATTTCCTAATTATATATTACATTTTAAAAATTAACTACACAATCACAATACCTTAATCAAGATCAGAAATACATATACATATAACAAAATTGACCTTAAAATCCACACCAATGCAAATTATTCATATCTATATCATATCCCCCTTTAAATGTAAAAAAACATATATAATCAATATTTGGGAACATGGGCGCAGCTTTTCTCTCCAAACTGCTTCCTGCTGAATGGGGACGTCGTTAGTTAGGTCTTTCATGGTATAACCTGTGTGCCAGGGTCATCTCAGTTGGCAGTTGAGTGAAGTAATTTTTTGAGGGTGATCACAGCAACCTTTCAGGAGGGCGTGGTCTATCATACCAAATTGGAATAGAAGAAATCCATAGGGTCTTGTTCTCTGTGAAAACAAAAGAAGACCCTCTCCGAAGCATCACATCCTTAGACCCAAATTTTGAAATCGTAATACCCTTATATTCATTCTGGTTCAGCTTGGCAGCCCATGTAATGAAATGACTCTCTGTAGTTAGCTCCTTTACAGTCAAAAATTTTAAAGAAAACACAATGTACATAATCCAGACTCTCTGTGAATTTTCCATTTTTACGTGGCTTATTTTTCTTTATTTCTTTTATTCTCTTAACTATCTGTACTCTGTCTCTTTAAAGACTTTACCTTTTTATTTTTAAAGGCATTAACTTTATTTTCTCTATATATATTTTTTTCTCTCTCAAGCCCATGTACATTTATCCAACACTGTGATCCATTTAGTGGTCTGTCTGAATTTGTTTTATTGTGACTCTGTAATTTTTTTACTATCCAGGAGCATTTCTTAAAATGTTAAGCACTTCTTAAAAACTTAAGTTGCACCATGTAGGGGTAATACGGTAGTGCCTGTGTCCTGTAAAGTCTAAACCTTAAGTGCACTGTTATCACAGTAATTACGGTAGTTCCTGCTTGAGACCAGCTCAGTTCATCATGGAGGAGCTGAGCCGCTCCTGCTTCAGAGCCATTTGGTGCCCCTGAGCTGCGCACAGTTCCAGGCATACAGCAGTCCACATTGCCATCAAGCAAGCCGTAGAGCTTTAGTCCAAATGCTCCATTCAAAAGCTCTGTCTCCCACCGGAGCCAGACAGAGATTGCAATGGCGGCACAGCCCAGAAAACCGCACTTTAAAATGATGCAGCTTTTTTTCTGCTGCTATTGCCGAACCAGGAAATCTCTCTATGGCACGCCACCAACAAAGAACAAAACTCTGTGTTAAACTCTGTTTTTTCTCTGTTTAGAATTAAGCTCTCTCAGGTTTTTAAGTGGATTCAGCCCATCACATCCGCGGGCGCCAATCTGTAGTAAGAGGAGCGGCTGGGCTGTGTTCCCCAGCACCCGGCCGCCCGCATGGCCCAGCTCAAGCCCCGAAACAACAACACACAAACCGTATTCATTCAATCACTGCCTGGCCCATTAGTTCCAGCCTCCCATTGGCTAGCTCTTGCACCTGGACTAGCCCATTTCTGATAATCTGTGTAGCACCCCAAGGTGTGCTTACCGGGGAGATTCTAGCCTGTGTCTCTCTGGAGTGCAGGCATCATGGCGACTCCTTCTGACTCAGCTTCTCTTTCCCAGCATACTCTTCTGTCTACTCCGCCTACCTAATTTTCTGTCCTATCAGGGCTCAGGCAGTTTCTTTATTGAACCAATGAAATCAACAGATTGATATATGACACTCCCACATCATGATCTGACACAGGACACCCTTGGCATCGATGATAAAGAGGCCCCTGTAGGCAATGCTCTCATCAGTTTTTAACATGCCGTAGTTCTGGGACAAGCTTCTAGTCACATCAGCAAGCAGGGAGATGTTCAGGGGGCCCAAGCCTCCCTCCTTCCGTGGAGTGTTGATCCACGCCAGGTGGGTGAACTGAGAGTCCACGGACACTCCGAGCACCTTGCAACCCAGCTTTCGAAAGTCCTCAGCATGGTTGCTAAAAGCGATGATCTCCGTGGGGCACACGAAAGTGAAGTCCAGCGGGTAGAAAAAGAGGACCATGTACTTCCCTCTGTAGTCTGAAAGCTTGACTTCCTTGAAGGCGCCATCCACCACCGCGGTGGCCGTGAAATCAGGGGCCGGCTTTCCGATGCATGCGTTGCCAGATGCCATGACTGCGTGGGCAAGATCCGGACACGCGGACGACCAGACACGACAGGACACAGAAAACAGAGATCTCTATTTATTTTGTTTTTCGAGACAGGGTTTCTCTGTAGTTTTGGAGCTTGTCCTGGAACTAGCTCTTGTAAACCAGGCTGGCATCAAACTCACAGAGATCCGCCTACCTCTGCTTCTTGAGTGCTGGGATTAAACACATGTGCCACCACCACCCAACTGCTAATTTACATTTCAAATTAACCCTTAATCCTTATCTACATCCTGCCACGTGGCTTGGTGTACATTTTCTCAGTAAGGCAAGTTCATCTCCTCTCCATCTCCTCGAGATTCTCAGACTCCTCCCTTCTTCACATGCTCTTTGTCTGCAAGTCCCCTTAACTTCTACCTGTTCAGCTATTGGGCAATCAGCTCTTTATTAACCCAATCACAGTGACATATATTCATACTATAAAGGAATATTTCACAATTATGGGCTTTGATGGTTGGAATCTTGCCCTCTTTTCTCCCCGTGAAGATAAAGAGGTTCCTCTTAAGACCCGTGTCAACAATTGAAGTTGCTTTTTCTTGCTGAGGCTTTTCCATGACTTTAAACTCACTTTCTTTACCAAGGGACCTATTTTTTTTTATTGTTGTTTAATTTCTTTTTCTTTCATTGTAAATCTAGATAAGAGCATTGAGTAACAAGCATGCTGCAGCCTGGATGGTTTGCTGTCTCTAAGTCTTGTTTGTCAAACAACTTTGTCCATTGCTTGAGTGTTCAACTACACCCACACTTTCCAACTTTAGGCCGGAAAACGGCACAGGTGACTTCTTGTCCAATTCCTGATGAAGTCCTTGTTCCACTCTGAAACTTCACGAGCACACTTTTTACTCTCTGCCTCTCTGTTGATGTCCTGGTCTTTCCCATTCCTGTCAGAATGGTTCATTGGCCGTCCTGGGTTTGAAGCATCCTGGGGTGTCTCCAGCCTGTGGCTCCAAACCCATCCCTATTCTCCCCACAAGCTAGCTCTAAAGGGTTACCAGCCCAATGGTCAGGTTTGTCATAGCAATGGCCCCACTCCTGGTACTGATGTTCTGTATTGGTCACTTTTCTCATTCCTGTGATAAAAACCCCTGGGAAATCAACTTAAAGAAGAGCTTGCTTCGGCTCACAGGTTGAGCTGCGGTTCATCCTGGCAGCTACCACACTGGGCATCTGTAGTCCCTGAACAAAGTGGGGGAGGGGGAAGGGATGCCGATCTGGTGTTCAGCCCATTTTCTCCTTTGAAAGTTTTATGTAGCCTTGGACCGAGCCCACGGCATTATGCTATGCACATTCGGGATGTGTCTTCCACCCTCAGTTAAATATCTCCGGAAACATCCTCACAGACACTCAGAACCATTTTCTTAGATGATTGTCTAACTTAGGAGTCCTATTGTTGTGACGAAACACCATGACCAAAAAGCAAGTTTCAGAGGAAAGAGTTTATTTGGCTCACACTTCAGCATTGCTCTTCATCACTGAAAGAAGTCAGGACAGGAACTCAAACTGGGCAGGATCCCGGAGGCAGGAGCTGATGCAGAGACCATGGGGGTGGGGGGAGTTGCTTATTGGCTTGCTTCCCATGCCTTGCTCAGTCCACTTTTTTATAAAACCCAGGACAAGCAGCCCAGGGATGGCACCACCCACAATGTGCTGGGTCTTCCCTCATTGTTCACTGAATTAGAAAATGCCTTACAGCTGGATCTCATTGAGACATTTCTTCACCTGAGGCTCCTTTCTCTGATGACTCTAGCTTGGGTCAAGTATTCACATAAAACAAACCAGGAAAATGATTCTACATTTTAGTCAAGTTGCTAATGAAGACATTCAGTAGTAAGAGTTCTTGTGTAGTGTTCTGTTCTCATATGTGTGTGTGTGTGTGTGTGTGTGTGTGTGTGTGTGTGTGTGTGTGTGTGCAATGAGAATTCCTTCCCTGGGGAGAAGTAAATAAACATCTGCCCTCTCTTTCTCTAAGACCCCAGTAACAAACCAATGAACAATTTATTCCACCAAGTCTAAAGTCCAGCTTGGAGAACCAATGAATTCATTAGAATTACAGAGCATGGGTGAGGGGTTGCTGCCAGGAATGCGGGTAATTTCAAAGCGGTCATACTGGGAAGTTCAGCCAGCACAGATGGCTTCTCCACAGGTTCATAAATGCTTGCCCTTCTGGTGTACCATCCGCAGTCAGCACTCTAGCGCCTCTTGAGACGAAGCGGGCATGTGCAGTTAGAGCAGAATTACCTACAGATGGATGGGAAGGGCAGGAATGTTGCAGTTGAAACTTCAGTTGATGGTCCAAGGACTCCCCCATCACCTCTTTCTGTGATGGGAACATCTAAAGTCCAGAATGCCTCTTTCTCTCTCTCTCTCTCTCTCTCTCTCTCTCTCTCTCTCTCTCTCTCTCTCTCTCTCCCTCCCACCCTTCCCTCGTGTGTGTGTGTGTGTGTGTGTGTGTGTGTGTGTGTGTGTGTGTGTGTTACACACAAGGAAGCTAGAGGTCAACCTGGGATGTCATTCTTGAGACAGGGTTTCTTACTGGCCCAGAACTGGCCAATCAGAAAGCCCCAGAGATCCACCTGCCTCCACTTCCCCCGCCCTGGGTTTGCAAGTGCACACTATTATGCTTAGCTTTTTACATGGGCTCTGGAGACCAGACACAGGTCCCCAAGCTTACACAGCAAGCACTTTACCAACTGAACCTGTCCTTCCAGCGTCTGTCCTTCCCATTTTTGGTACAAAAAGTGGAGAGGAAGTTGGGAGGGCCCGGGAGGACCTGTACTATAGTCAGTCTGTCAGCATTGTTCACAACAGCTCATCTGGAAACTGAGCTTAGCTTCAGTGATTCTGACTGATAGCATCTCGCCATTGGCCCCACTGGCCACCCACAGGCACTAGTCACATGTGGCTCCTCAGGGTGTAAAACGAAATCTTACTATGTCTTCTATAGAACTTAAAATCATAGGTGATGTTGGCCTCCAGGCATCAGAAAGCAGGAGTCTAGACAGTTCGAAAGCTCTTCGTGGTGTTAAGCTTAAGTCTGCCTTTTGAGCTCTTTTGATTTTGCCTTCTGAACAATTAGCAGAATTCTTTCACAGGACAGTCAGTTCAGTATTTGAAAACAACTCTTCCCCATCCGTTTATGACATGTGTTAGATATTATTTATCTGGCCTTGGAAGACATTGAGCTGGGTGATTTTGTGAATAGCCTATCTGACTGTTGCTGGGCTCTCAGGGAACAAACTGAGTTCACAGCTGCCCCCTTATCAGTGGTGAGCAGTCACTCAGAGTTCAACCAGAGAACAAGGAGTGTTCTTTAATATGAGAAAAATGCAAAACCCTCATAAACAAAGCCTGGGGATTATGGGAAGGGAATCCTACTGGACTTTGCCGTCATCCCCATTCTGGTTGTTGGGGACCCAGCTACACACGGAGTGTGGTTTGTCTGGTTGATGCTTTTCATCTCGGAGGAAAGGGTCTTACTAAGCTGCTCCCTGAGCTGCAGTATCCTCTCCATTCCCACCCCAGACTGCCAGTCTGGGACAGGCAGTGCCACCATCACATGGGCCAGAGATAGTACCGTACAAGGCAGTGCCCATGATTTGTAATTTGTTACAGCCCCACCTATCTATTTGGATTTCCTGCGCCATTGGCTACTGAGCTGGGAACCCGAGTTTGGACTCCAGAGCCCTTGGGAAAGTTAGGCATGGTGGTGTGCACTTGTGATCCCAGCATTGGGAAAGTGGAGGCAGGGGCTTGCTGGTTAGCCAGTTCCAGGTTAGCAAGAAACACTGTCTCAAAAATGAAGATGGCTGGGTGGTGGTGGCTCATGCTTTAATCCCAGCACAAGGGAGGCAAAGGCAGGTTGATCTCTGTGAGTTTGAGGCCACACTGGTCTACAAGACAGGCTCCAAAGCTACAGAGAAACACTGTCTCAAAACAAAAAAACAAAAAACAGACAAACAAAAAATCAAGGTGGATAGTTTCCTGAAGAATGAGACCCCAGGTTGACCTCTGGCATTCTCAGGGAATGACTGCCTGTTACTGTATCTTGAACTGCTTAACTGTGTTTCCTTCTAGAAGTTTCAGTGTTTGGAGTTCTATATTAAGGTCTTTCTCCTATTTTAAGTTGATTTTGATTTAGACATCACAAGTATTTATCACTGATATTCAGCAAATGAGTGTGTGTGTGTCTGTGTATACACTCATATCCTCCTCTAAATGTTTACCTTCTCAAGGGAAAAGTATTCTCTATTGGAGCCACAGTAAAATCAATCAAATCTGCAAAGTTAATCTTGATGAAAAATAACCCAACCCAAGGACTGAAAAACATTTCAATGTAGGGTCCCGGTGGCAAATGTTTCAGCCTTACCAGGGTGCGTGCTCTGTCACATGTCTTGAGTTTTGCAGTTGAGAACTCGGCCACAGCCAGCATATGAATGAATGGGTGTTGCTACATTCCAAAAAACATTATTTGTGAAACACTGGACAGCCTGATGCAGGCTCACAGGCTGTGTTTTGCTGTGGATCTAATCTGCAGTGTCTACCCAGATCTCACCCATATCCCAGGAACGTGCCATGGCTTTGCCTTTCCAGTCGCTGAGCATCTGGGTTTCATTCTAACTGGGGCTGTTTCTGATCCGTCTTCATCTCTCACTGACAAATCCGAGGACAGGACAGTGACTTCGCAACATGTCCTCCATCCTGGGTCTGTCTTATGTGTCTCGTCTCTGTCATTAACATGTAGTTTACACTTGCCACAAATTCCGTGTGTTGCCCGTGTGCCAACCTTAAAGGTGACCTGACCAGGCTGCTGACGACAGGGCTGCCAGTCTCAGCCTCTCTAGCTGTGTATGTGGGGATGCCTGTGGGGACAAGGTTTGGGCTTGGAAAAACTCCCAGTTCCCAGGCTTCCATCCGCTCGTGCATCTCCGCAGCTGAGCCTCCCTCACCTCCACCCTTTTGCGCATCTCCACAACTGAGTCTCACCTCCATCCCTTTTTAACAGCTTCTCCATTGTGACCAGCTGAAGGTATATAACTCCATTAGGAGTTTGCTCAGCTCTCTGTGCCTGAACTGTGCAGAGTCTGTGGCTCTGCAGGTGAAGGGGGTGGCAGAGCACGGTGTCAGGGGTGTGTGGGCGCCCCTGTCACATACCGGACAGAAAGACAGCTGGCTCTTGGCATGACTTAGGGGGATCTCACGAGGCCCAGGAGGTTTTAGACAAGTACTTCCATTAGCCCTCCATGCCCTAATGAGCTTCCACGAGGCCCCGCCTCCTGGAGTTCGTGACCCTGCACAGCCTGGGGTCAAGCCTCAGTCCAGGGGCCTCTGAGGAGGACGGAGCATCCAGGCCACAGCTGTTCCCAAATGGAGACGTTCCACGTGTATCATTCCCTCCACATCTGAGCTGGACTGGTCCTTGGCTCCTGCTGCTTGATGTATCGGGACGGAACTGTGGCTTCTTTATTAGCTTGTACTTTTTAACGAGCATTATTTATTGCTGTGATTCTGGCTCCTGGCCCTTTGGAAGGTCTCCTGTTCTTTGACCTCCTCTTCACTTTCTGGTGTAACACGTTTGCAATGTCCCAAGCTGTTCTCTACCACCGGAGCTGGCGTCAGCTTTTTCTCTGAGGAGCTCCAACTCCTTTTAAAGAAGAAGCTTTTGGCTTCACTAATTTTATCTATCATTGTGTGGGTTCTATCTCAGGCATTTCGATTTTTCATTATCTGCTTATGTGAGCCTTGATTTGCTCTGTTTCTAAATTATTGAGGTGGACGCTTAAGTGCCTTATTTAAACACAAACACAAAGCTAGCTCTGCTATTAATATGCTTTGATTGTCTTTCATTCATTTCCTTTCTGATTCCTTCTTAACAGCACAGTTCAAAATTACTGAATTTGTGGAAAGTCTCCACACTTACTGCCACCGGTTCCTAATTTGACCTGTTGTGGTCATGGAACCACTATGGTTTGTGACTTTAAGCCTTGTACGTGGATGGACACTTTCTTCATGGCCCTGAGTGCTCAGTTGCTCAGGGCTGCTGAGTCTTGCTGATTTTATGTCAACTATTAATTATGAAGAAAGAGGAATTGAAACTTGCAGTTAAAAACTGTGGGTTCAGGAGTTTAAAGCTGTAGGCATAGGCAATGGCTTTCTAAGAACTCCCACCATCTCAGAAAATAGTAGCAAGAACTGACAAACAGATTAGAGCAAATAATAATAATAATAATAATAATAATAATAATAATAAAAAAGTCATCAGAGTGAAGAGACAGCTACCGAGGGAACAGAACCTGGACAGGGAGATCTCTTTGTATCTACATACTGGGGCAGCTCTCTCTATCTCTACACACCGAACAGGGGAGACCTCTCTGTTCTACATGCCAGATGGGGGAGATATTTATTTCTGAATTATTAATGAAACAAATCCAATCAACAATTGGGACAATGAATTTGTCAGTTCTTAAAAGAAATACAAATGGCCAGAATGTATTTAAGACATCTGCAAGTTTGGTCTCTTGATCCTGTATTATAGTTCTTGGAGTCGTTTTATTTGAGTAAGTCGCACTAAAATACTTCTCTCACCTCTGGTATTTATTCTCCTTAATCATATCCATCAGTGCTGGTTTGCCCTGCTCTTTAATAAAATTTTCTTCTCAACATTTCTGGCTGGTGTCTTTCAAGCTGTTTCGCACTGACTTTCTCTCTCATGCTGCTGGGTTCATGTCTCTGTCTTGACTCCCTCACTTTCCCATTCATCCTGTCTCCTTCCCCTTTGAAGCTGCACTTTTAGAAGCTGAATCCCTTTCCTGCGCTT
Organism: Microtus obscurus; assembly: GCA_963919715.1. Lineage (NCBI taxonomy): Eukaryota > Metazoa > Chordata > Mammalia > Rodentia > Cricetidae > Microtus > Microtus obscurus. The sequence continues at coordinate 5,094,182 of CAWTZC010002279.1, read as the reverse complement.
CAACCATTCCAGTATCACCAGATTCATTGATGGAAGAATTGTGATCTCTTGGACGTATCATGTTTGTCTTGCTTTTTCATGTTTGTGTGTATGCTTCTGTGTTGCAATTTGCATATCTTCTGTATTTGGCTATTTCTTCTGGATGTATCTGGGCATCTTTTTAGTAAGCACCTGACTCTGGAGGAATCACTATCACCATTAATTACTAGTTGATATAGGGAGGTGCTATGGGACAATGATGGTCGCCTTATACCCTGTAAAGATTTGTCAGTTATATTGGTTTAATAAATGCTGATTGGCCAGGAGCCAGGCAGGAAGTATAGATGGGGTGACCAGAACAGGAGAATTCTGGGAAGAGAAAAGGCTCAGACTATAGTCGTCACCCAGATACAGACGAGGCAAGATGAGAATGCCTCACTGATAAAAGGTACCAAGCCACGTGGCTAACACAGACAAGAATAATGGGTTAATGTACGATGTAAGAGTTAGTTAATAAGAAAGCCTGAGCTAATAGGCCAACAAGTTTATGATTAATGTAGGCATCTGTGTGTTTCTTTTTGGGACTGAAAAGCTGCAGGACTGGGCAGGATAGAAATGTCTGTCGATAAGAAGATCCAACCCATTGTGAGTAGCACCATTCCCTAGGCCTGAACTCTGTAAGAACGAAGAAAGCTGGTTAGTGAGCAAGGAGACAGCATGGGCGCATTCATTTCTCCCTTCTCATTGTGATGACTAGTAGTCTCTGGCTCCTGCCTCTGTGATATCTCTGCAGTGACAGCCTGCAACCTAGAATTTAAGTCACACTAGATAATTTCTTGGCTGAAACTCTTTCTGGGTGATTCTAGGTTGTGTCATTGACTGTTAAATTACAGTTAAAGCCAATCTTTCTCCTTAAATTGCTTTTGGTTAAGCTCTTTTATCAACGACAATGAACAGCAACGGGAATGAAGCTAAGGCATACTGGAGATCCTCTTGTAGCCTCCTCCCAAGGGTTGGGCTAACCCACGAACCACCACTCCCTGCTCTATTCTTAACATTACCAAAGTGGCACCTGATTTCTGGTGTGTCTTTTCCCATCATTTAAATGCAACAGCACAGAGAATGAAATAATGGCCAGGATTCATACCCTTCAACTCTACAAATACCACTGCATCATCTACCTGGTTTTCCTGCCACTGTTCTCAGGATAATGCCCCAACTTCGGCTGCTGCATTTTTTTTTAATATGCTGACTTTGCTCTTCTGTAGTTGGTGTTTCCTGGTGTAGATGTCTTTGCATTTACCCTGTGGGGTGTGTCTGGGCTTCCAGATCAGTATGGAATATTCTGGGCCAGGAATTCTAAGCATTTACTTTCTTGTTGTATTCCCTCCTCTTTAGAACTGAAAGGTGAATATGACCAGAGTCTACTGTGTCTTGGCCATGTCCATGGTCCACTGTTCCCTTCAGTGTTTCATTCAGTGCTGTACTGGCCTCATGTCCACTTGCGGGTTTTTTTGTCTTTGTTTTTGTTTCGAGACAGGGTTTCTCTATAGCTTTGGAGCCTGTCCTGGAACTAGCTCTTGTAGACCAGGCTGGCCTTGAACTCACAGAGATCCACCTGCCTCTGCCTCCTGAGTGGTGGGATTAAAACCATGTGCTCATTTGCAGCTTTTCTAAATTCTACCCCTGGCTTATAGGCATACCCACTGACCCCCCAGCACAAAATTCCAGGGAAATTCTGAGCATAGGCTCTCACTATCAGGAGTTTGGCAGGACCATTTTGCAGGTTATCCCTTTCGAGTGACCATTCTGTCTCACCATCCTAGAGGAAGCTTTGAGAAGACTGCCCAGCTGGGGTAACCGCTCAGGATGAGCAAATGGGTCATCTTTGTAGAGCGCTCTTGACCATTGCTCTTGCAACTGCACTGCTTGAGGGCCAGCGGCTTTAAACAGGACACAGACTCAGCTGCTCGAACACTTGTGAGTTGGCCTTTGGGTGCTTCAGCCCAGGAGCAGAGGCCTCGTACTCAGCAACATCTCTGCTATCAGTCTTTTATGTCAGAAGGAAACCCACCGATCTGCCTGCGGTTAGAGCTGTCAACTCAACACAACATAGAATCTCCCGAGAAGAGTCTCAGCTATCTAGATCAGGCTGGCCTGTGGGGGACTGTCTTGATTGCCTTACTTGATGTGGGAGACTCTGCCTCAAAACGGGTGGCACCATTTCTTGGTGTTGAGCCCCAGACTGTGTGGGTAGAGAAAGCTAGCTGAATATTAAACTTCTGTTAATTCATTCTCTCACTCTTGACTGCGGTTTTGCCAATTCATTCTCTCCCTTCTTGACTGTGGTTTTGGCCAGCTGCTTCCGGTTACTGCCTGTACCTCCCTGTAATGATGAACTCTACCTTTGCATTGTGAGCTAAAATAGACCATTTCTCTCATCAGCTGTCTGTCAGGGAATTTGTTCGAAGCAACAGAATAAAACTAATGCAGAAATTGGTACTAAGAGGAGTCATAACTGTGCCCTGACCTCATGGCTCTTAAAGGCCTTTGCAGCCGTCCAGAGGAAGAATGTGGAAGTGTATGGCACATAAGACTGGACAAATGATTGAGTGCTGGAAGTGCATCTCAGTGGGTAGCTCTGTGGGAGCTCGGAAGACAGTAATGCTGAAAAAAACATGAACAGCAGAGGTCTGGCTTAGGGTCTCAGTGGGAATGCAGACCTCAACAGTAAGTGGATAGGGGCCGTCTGCGTGGCATTTTGGTCAAGGATCTGGATTCATTCTGCCTGTGTCCTGACAACCTGAAAGAGGCAGATCCTAAAGATAACAAACTGGCTTGTTGGCAGAGGAAATAGCAAGGCAGGTTGATGTTCCGGCTGATGCTGAAGCAGCAGCTGTAACTGACAGATCAGTACCGTGGCAGAGAAGCCTCCTGCACTGCAGTGGGGCAAGAGGAAAGCCTTTCCTCAGGTCAGCACAGCTGGTACAGCTGTGGTCCAATGGAGCCAGGCTGCATCTCAGGCTGGCAGCAGCCCCTGGCAGTGTTGTGTCATCTGCAAGATGCTGGTTTGGAATGTAAAGATGTAAGATTGGAGGCATCACGGAGAACAGCTGAGGCTGTTGTAAGACTGTTAACCAGGCAAAGGTGTGTTACATTTGTTTACACTGCATTTAATTATGTCAAGCTGGGTTGACTCTTTCACCTTGCCTGCCTAAGGCACCTGATTAACTAGGCAGGAGAAAGGATAGGCAGGGCTGGTGGGCTGAGACAATAGGAGATATCTAGAAAGAACGAATGGATGTCTAGAAAGAGAAGAGAAGAGACAGAGGGAGAGAACGAAGGACATGCCCAGGGCAAGAAGCCAGGCAGATGCCAGACAGACAGCTACAGAGAAGCAGTAAGATATACAGAAGTAAGAATGGTAATACAAAAGTAGGTAAAGAGAACCAGCTTAATTCAAAAGAGTGATCCAGAAATGTGCCTAAGCGGGGCCATGCACTCAAAACTATTAAGTCTCTGTGTCAGGATTTGGGAGCTGGTTGGTGGCCCCAAAGAAAAAGCCTGGTACATGTGGCTGGGCATCCTGCAGTAGGTGTGGAGAGGACCTGAGAAGCCACTGCCTGAGCTGTCGTGGTGAAGTGTCAATTGCAATGGAGACTCCAGACTATTGGAGACACTGGAACCATGAGCCAAGAGGAGCAGTAGCTGTCAAATGGGGTCTGCCTGCCCGAGCCTGGGAGAGAAGCTGTGTGCTGCGGAGACAGAGATGGGGAAATGCGGATACCCATGGCCTTTGGGCCCAGAGTACATTACCAGGCCCAGGTGCTGCCATGTAGCTGCTGGGTTTGGACTTTGATTTGCTGTGACTGTCCTTGGATCATCCTCTCTTTTTTTTTTTTTTTTCAGAGAACCAATGTTTGCATGTAACTTTTTATTGTATGGCTCAGAGACTCTGGATTTTTAAAAGGTTGGATTTTTTAAAGACTTTGGGGACTTTAAAAGTTGGACTATATTGTGTATTCTGAAAAAAAATAGAACATGAGACTTTGGGGAAAGCAGATGGAAGGTTCTAGTTTAAAAATGTTTGTGTGTCAGATTGAGAAAGGGTGGAGCTGTCATACTTTGGTTAATGTGACACAAGCTACAATCACCTGGGAAGGGGATTAATATGGTAGTGTTTGATTGTCTTAGCTGATGTGGAAAGACCTGCTTTGAAGGTAGGAGTGCCATTTACTGGTTTTGGACCTGGGCTGTGTAAGAGTAGGGAAAACTAGCTGTGCACTAGCATGCATGCACTTCGTCTCCATCTACTCTTGGCTGTGGATGTGATAGCTGCTCCAGGCTCCTGCAGCCCTGACTTCCTCCCGGTGATGGGCCCAAAACTGTGAGCTGAAATAACCCCTTCCTTCTTGGGTCACTATTTGTCAGGGCAGTTTACCCCAGCAACAAAACAAACACAGACACTGTCCAGTTGGATTCCTTACGTCCTAGGATTGGCTGACTTTTCTCAGTAGTGTTTAACTTATTCCACGGATGCTGATTTTATGTAAATGAGCAAGTGCTGATTAAACATGCACACATAGGTATCTTGGGAAAGAACCCTGAACAGCTGATGCTGCACGCTGACTTCACCAACACATCAGATTGCTCGACCCATTATGGACATACACGTGGTAGCCTTGCTCTCTAGCCATCTGCTTTTGTGAAAACAAACCCAGTTCTGACCTAACTGCATTAAGCCCTTCTGAGGGTGGTGGTATCATGTCACCGCCCTGTGATAGGTCTCTCTTAGGGATCGATTTCCAGCATTTAAACTTTCAAGAGACAAACTATCTCCAAACCACAGCACCCACCTCAGTGGAGGACTCCACAGTGTGAGGAGTGGGGGCTTCCGATTCCTAAGCACAGCATCTTTCATTCAGACAGAAATCTGGAACCTACCCCCTACCCTAGTCTCTTCGTCAGTAGGCAAGGGTTAGACCCAGTGTCCATCAACCTCAAGAAGTAATAGCAGGACCGCGGATCTCCTGTAGCTGCGAGAGGGACCATGAGTGGTCAGGAAGCACGGGTATGTCCATAGGGACCCTACGACCTCACCTTGGGTGTCCTTGGAAGATAATTCTGGTTCAGATGGAGACTGAGGAAAACTAAAATGAGGCTTTGCAATGAGTTTCTGAATAAGGCTCACTTTATGAGGCTGCACACACACACACACACAAAATCCCTAAGCCACAGAAAGAGAGCAACCTCCACCTGCAACGCAACTCCAGAGTTGTGCAGGCATGCTTCTCACTGGGGCTTCCAAGGAGCTGCCCCTTTTGGGTGCTGCAGGAGGCTAGAGGAGGTCCCTCATCAGCTTCTTGCTTATTTGCAGCGGTAGAAGAGAAAGAGAGTAAGAGAAAACTCACTCAAAGCCGGGTCCTACAGACCGGCAGGAGGGCTGGGGCGGGTGGGGAACAGAGAGGGTGGTGATGGTGTATGAGGTACTGGGGACTGAGCTTGGAGCCTTGGGAAAGGCAGGCAAGCACTGTACTGCCGAGTAGTAGCTCTAGCCCCTAAGAGGGGCTTGTTTTCCAGTTTATTATTTGACAATTTTATATAGCATATACATTCTGGTCATACTCACAGCACCACCCTCCCTCTCCTGTTGACAACTCCTACTCCTCCATCCAACAAGCCCCCTGCCCGTCCTCAGGTCTTTGTGTTTTAGTTTTGCTTTGGGACTACATTGATAAGTTTTTGTTTTGTCAACAAAAAAACTTAATTGAGAAAATGTGTCCCTCAGATTGGCCTGTAGGCAGATTATAGTCTCTAGGGGCAGTTTCTTGATTAATGATTTACATTCAAGGGCCCAGCCATCTCCACCCCGGGCAGGTAGTCCTGTGATGGACAACATAGCAAGTCCAGTGAACTGTGAAGAGCAGTAAGCAGCTTCATCCCGTGGTGGGTTTTTGCTTCAGTTCTTGCCTCCAGGTTTCTGCCCTGACTGCCCTTGGTGATGGACCTGGAAGCCCACACATGGAATTAACCCTTTCCTTTCCATGTTGCTCTTTGTTATGGGGTTTATTACAGCAACAAAAAGCAAACTGGAACGGTGAGTTGCTGATTAGCAAGGACCACCCAGATGGGCATTGGCGTGGTCTGTGTCTGCTACATGCTAGGTAACTTGTTAGTGGCTACACCATTGAAGACAACAACTTCTCCTACCCCATTAGTCTGGAATGATCTGCAGACTCAGTCACTAATGTCTTCATACCCCATCCATCATGGACAATGAATATTTGGGCGTTAAGATTTCTAGATTGATACATGATGTGAGAAAAAATATTTTGTTTTTAGGAAGAAAAACATTGTTGAGCAATAGGAACAAATGTAGTCTTATTTTAGGAGTGTGTATATTTGTAAACGGGTGTATATATGTAGAAGGCACATATATGTGCTAGTGTGTGGACATGTGTGCATATGAGAAGTCCAGAGGACAGCCTTTGATGTCATCCTCAGGAAGGCCATCCACATCCTTAGGGTCAGGGTTTCTTATTGGCATGAGACTTGGTTATTCTGCTATTCTGCCTAATCAATGAACCCTAAGAATCCACCTGTCTCCACCTTCACAAGATCACAAACGTGTGCCACCACGCCCAGCATTTATGTGGGTTCTGGGGCCCAAACTCTGAACTTCACACTTGCAAAGCAAATGCTACTAAACTGAACGACTGTCCTAAAAGCTTTCTTTAAAGAGTGTGATGTGTGGCGTGTTATATAGTGTGTGTGGTATGTATGGTATATGTATGTTGTGTGTAGTGTGTATGGGGGGGTGTTGTGTGTGGTATATAGTGTGTGCTGAGTGTGTGGCGTGTATGGTGTTTATGTATGTGGTATGTAGTATGTGTAGTGTAAGTGAGGGGTATGGTGTATGTATGGTAAATGTGGGGTATATAGTGTATGTGTGTTAAGTGTGTGTAGTGTGTATGGTATCTTGTGTCTGTTGTGTGTGTACATGGTATGTGTGAGGGGTGTTTTGTGTGTGGTAGTCTATGTATTGTGTATGGTGTGCTGTGTATGTTGTGTAGTGTATGTGTGGTGTGTATATGCTGTGTGCAGTATGTACTGTATATATGGTATGTGTAAGGTATGTGATGTACTCATAGATAATTCACATGCTAACAGCTGACTTCTGGCATGGAGTCAGTTGGCACCAGCAGCATTTACTGAGCCTGCGTCTTTACACGCTTCCTGGCCTAGCCCGTTCTGTGCCAGGCAGTAGTCTGTAGGCTGACCTTCTGTACTAGTACCAACTCCCTAAGACTCTTCCAGTCAGTGGCCTTGCCACCTAGCAGCGCTGTCCTCTGCTCACTCTGGGCCTTGTCTGTTGGGAGGAGGAAGTACTATTTACCAAGAAAAATCAGACATTTCCAAGTCAAATTTAAGATCATCTGCCACCAGCAATGTGACTAATTGCTAATTTATTTTATGAGCATGAAGGATGGCCTTGTAAACTATGACACCACTGGCAATGCAGTCACCTGAGATGACACTCCCGTGTGTGCAGGTATGCACACATAGGCAGCTGAACCTCCTGCGTGAGCTACCCTCGCACTCACTACACACCACACTCAGCATGAGATCTCCTGCTCTATCCACAGCTTCACTCAACAACTCCGTCTATGTCATCAATCCCAACGAGGACACATCTGTGTCTACTCCAACGCACTATTAGAAACAGGAGCCATCCATCCGTTTAGACTTCGTACCTGGTGTCTGCACTGCTGCTATCACTGCCTTATTCTCAACACTGGCTTCTGTAGTCCTCATTTTGCCAACTGTTAAAAACATTTTAACATGATTTCCCAGGATTAAATAAAGTGGAAACTTAAAAAATATTGTCAGATCATTTTTAAAGAATCAATGAAAACAAATTATGTAACTCACCAGAGTCACAGGTAAAATAGTTTCTCAGTGGTTCTCAATTTGTGGGTTGCAACCCCTGCAGGCTCAAATGACCCTTTCACAGGGGTTACCTAAGACCATTGGAAATGTTAGATATTTATATTGTGATTCCTAACAGTAGCAAAATTACAGTATTGAAGTAGTAATAAAAATAATTTTGTGGTTAGGGTCAAAACACGAGGAACTGTATTAAAGGGTCACGGCATTAGGGAGGTTGCGAACCACTGGTCTGGGGAAGAATCTGAGAAAAACAGGATGAATTTGAACTAAACACATTATAAGCATGCATGGAATTCCCAAATAATAATAAAAAGAAAAAGGTTTTAACTCTTAAATATTTCTGAGACAAGGACAAACTTATAACTGTACTCACAGTAAGACCAAGATGTGAAATTTCTAGAAAGAGCTTTAGATGGAACCGTTTAAGAATTCAATTAAATATTTATTGAACAAATGCAGAATAAATGAACCAGGGCTGTTTTAATCTGAAGATACATTAACCACCTCAAATCTTCAAGGGCTGTCATACAGGAACAAAAATGGATGCACTCAGCATTTCTACACAGGATGGCGAGACACAGGAAGGCTGCAGGGGCCTCCCCCGCTCTAGAGCTTCCTTCAGCACACAGCGCACTCCATGCCTTTCCCTTCTTCTGAAAGGAGACATCAGAACTTAGAGTTCACGCGAACACATCAGCTGCATTCTAACTGTGCACCGTCCACCTCATGCAATGGATGCTTGCGCATACTGGGAAAAACTGTAGCACTGACAAGCCCCTCACCAGGAGACAGTCTCTGCACTCCTCAGCGATTTCTGACCCTACAGCAGTGATTCCTTGTTCTGGGGTGGAAAGAAAGCACATTCTCCAGAGTGTGAGAGATAATGAGGGTTGGTCACTGCCTGGGGACAGTCCTCCACAAACCCCAAGCACATCACTCCAGCCGGAGGCCAATGGTATGCAGGAGTGTGGTGTGGTCCACAGTACCCTCTCTGCTCCCTGCAGCAAGACAGCTTGTGTTCAGAGTCCAGTCGCTGACAGAAACTAGCTGCATAATACTGATGGCTCCAAACTAAGTGACCAATACAGATGAGAACTGTTCCAAGGACATTCAGCAGTGTCTGAGGAGAAAACTGTTCAATCCGCTTCATCTTCTATGTGCATTTTATCACACCCAAAGGACACCGAGGTGCTCGCCCTGTTCAGTAAACTCGGAATAAAACTCCATGTCTGTTTGCCAGTGACAGGGGCTGAAGGTGAATCTTGAACTCAGATCTATCAGTTTTCCAGGAAAGCCACGTAGTCGGTCAGCCTGGCGAGCTGCTGCTCGTTGGGGATTGGTGGAACTGGGGCAGGCTCTACAAAATAACAAGGGAAGCACAATTGAAGTTAGCCAGTGGTGTGAGCGAGCACCTGACCTGCCACCAGCCTGTGGAGGACTTTAATAAGGTAACTGTATTAGTGCTACCTGATCTTAGACAAAAACCATGCCTGTCACAGGCTTGGAAGGTTTTGGAGAACAGGCAAGCTGTCTCCATTTTTACCAGCCTGGTTTCTCAAATGAACATGAACACGCCTCAGAATAACTGTATCTGCTGCAGCAGGCTATGTGAAGACTCAAACATGTCTAGCATGCAGCATCTCTTTCAGACCACAGCGCTACCTGGACAGGTACCCACCTGTGTGTGGGACACGAGGTGAAGAACAACTCTAAGTGCATCTCATGAGCCTGGTCCAAGCAGAACACTGCACTGTCAACAGCTAGAGCAGCACAAGGACAAGGATCCAACCTCAGGATTTACACGCAAACAATGAATGTGGCACGCCAGGCTGTGGAGCCTTCTGCATACACTCCAGAACCCCAGAGACCCTAGCATGATGGCAGGTAGTTCCAAATCTAGGCTAGCAGATATCACCACTCTGGCACAGCTACGGGGAAGCCTACAGTTTCCTTCTTGTAGCCACGTGTGTCACTACACATTTGCAGAATTTAATCTCTAATCATTACAGAAAATACATTAGCAAACAATGAAACACTTAACAATGCCCATTTGAAAACACGTACCTGATAAGGGAATAAATCTGTTAAAGGAAACATCCAGGGCTCCTGAGGCTAAACAGAAGAAAAAGACAGTTACAGACGCAACAGAAGTCATGTCAGGACTGTGACGCTCACCCCCACTACAAACACTTGCTTCTCAAATGGGGTGTAACTGTGTTCCACTTCAAACACTTTGGCTTCCATCTTCCTTAAGATCTACAACCTTGGGGTTGAGGACTGACATTTGTCTAAACAATAGGCCCCCAGGGCAGCTGAAGGAAGTAGGGCTGCTGCAGGACTATGATGAGGTAGCTCTAAAGACTTGGCAGAAAAGAACACTCCTGTACTCAGGAGGAAAAGGCAGCACAGGAAAGAACAGCCCCCCCCCCCGCCCCGAGGGTGAGATGAAGGGCAGGTATGGGGGTGGGAACACTAGGGTCAGGGCAGGGCCTGACCTGAAAGGAAAGCTAGAACAACTAATCTAAAGTCAGTCAAAGTCAGTCATAGAACAGGAGTCTCAAGCAGGTGACCTTCCACGTCATCTGCTCTGATGTCACTTGTCTCTGAGGATTCACCTACCTGGCTTCCTGGGAAGAACCATTCTTGTGGCAGAGTCGGCTTGCCATCCTTGTTCCAATACACCTGAAAGTGCAGAGTTCACACACAGATGGGAGAAGGGCACAAGTCCCAGCAGGACCCACACCTGCCCCGTCACTGCACTAAGGGCCATACTCAGGTGCTGTGTATTTACTAGAAAGGTTGCCACGAGGATTGGACAAACTTATTTTTGAAATATCCTGAAAATTCAGAAAGCCCCACTTTATTCTCTAGGGTATAATCACTGACAACTTTGGTCTTCTGCAGTAGTCACCTAATTAGACCAACAGTTGTATTCTACCAGTAGTAAGTACTAATCATGCAGGTGTGTGAGGATCCTGGGTTTAACGCCCACACCAAAACCAACTGCCCATAAAATAAAGCACAGCCACCAACTGCCCATAAAATAAAACACAGCCACCCACACCACAACTTCCAGCACCCACTGTCCTGTGAGCCTGAAGCTGTTCTAGGCTCTGGAAATTAAAGAATAAATGACACTTGATGGCCTCCCATTTTAGTTGGAGAATCCAGACTACCAATCACTGTAAAACAAAGTAACCAGTACATGCAATGTTCGACCTGTGGGTTAACAGTTGCAACAAGTACCTGGGCGTGGCCAAGGAACTGGAGAAATGACTAAAATGGAATGTGAGACAGAACTGTCTTTTTGAGCACGAAAGGGTAAACCTGGGCAATTTGGTCAGCTGAGAAGAGCTTTCTTAAGTAGTTGTGCAAATGTCTACACAGACGCCACAGGGACACTCCTGAACTTGGTTACAGGTGCTACATGGAGGTGATTAAAAAAAAACCCACCACCTAAATCCCAAAAATCATTCTCCTCGACTCCCAGAGGAGGAACAGAGAACCTATGCTTTGTGTGATTTCTGTTCCCTGTAGGGAAGCAGCAAGTCCAAGTACCTTTCACAGCTTCCTCCACAGGGAGGCCGACAAAGGCAGCGAAGTCATCTGCGATTATGGAGGTGTATGCCTGAGAGACCAGGGCGAAAGCACGTCTCCTCGTTGCATCTGTCATGGACGGGGATGGTCAGCAGCAGGAACCAAGGGAACAGGACTTTTAAACACAGCTCTGTCCCACAGTTTTTATTTACAGGCAAGACTAGACCCACCCAAGCAGACACAGCAGCCAGAAGGTATGAGGGACCCATAGTTTGAGTGAACACATACATTCCTCACATTATATGTGGACACAAGCTAGAGGTGGAAAACATCCACAAGACCCCAGTCTTAAGAAAGCAAACATTTACCAATTTAGGGCACAAACATTTTCAGTTTCCCTTGCTCTCTATTTCACTTGCAAACACTAGCAGAACGGCTGAGATACAGCGGCCCCTCTCAGGAGGGTCTCCAACACAGGATTCCTCTGGTGCAGAAGCACAAGCCTTATCCTCAGCACCTGTCCCTAACCTCCAAGTGTGCCTCAAGTCAGGATCCTGAACCCCATGCCTGAAGGTCTGACTCTCAAGGGAAAGTGCTGCCAGGCCCCAGCACAAGATGTTCCTGGAAACAGCCTTCTGCATTTCCCGTGCTCACACACCTACATTAAGAAAACTCCAGAATGAGACAAATGCCCCACCCAACCCAGCCAGTCTTGCTGTCCAGTGCCCTTTTGGTAATACCAAGGCTCCTCCAGAAGGCTGCCAACCTACTTAATAAATATCCACAGTTGAGGCAACTGGACATAATGCAGGTCCCTTCGGGCACCCTGTGCTCCAACTAGTCCCCTGGTCCAGACTACTTTTCACAGTCCACACATGGCTCTGGGCCCCGGTGTTTAAGATCTGACAAAACCTATTGCAGTGCTCCTGTGAGCACGGGCTTGCTGACAGTACAACTGGAACCAAAATGGGGTTATGTCCTCAGCCATGGGATTTCTCACAGGTCTGAAAAACTGCAGATACAATGGACCTGGAAATGGCTCAGTGGGTAAAGGCACTTGCTACCCAAGCCTGGAGACCTGAGTTTGTGTGTTGCACCCTGCCCACCCCCCACCCATGTAAAGGTGGAAGGAGAGAAGCCTCTGACCACTAAATGCACACTAAATGCATACCATGGTAAGCAGAGTCTCCCCAAAACAACACACTGATGCTAAGCTGCACTCCTTCCTTCCCCCCTAAGCCTAATGCCACCATTCCTCCTCTGCTGTCTTTACACTTACATCCTGCTTGAGTCTACCACCTCCAGTAGACTTCTAGAATGTCTTAGAGGTGCAGAAATTTCCCTATGAAGAAGACAGACATTCAAGGGGGAAGAATTAAGGCAGTAATGGCAGGAACATACATGCAGAAAGAAATGTGTACCATAACCCTCTCCCAGCATTTAAAATCACTGTCTATATAGCTCAAGCGTTCTAGCCAGACTTTAGAGTGGGAATAGACAGGAGCCGATGAGAATGGAAAAGGAAAGAAGCAGGTGTGTGAAGAGGCAGAGGAGGGCTAACAAGAATGGAGAGCATACAGAGAGGCAGGAGGAGGCCGACAATGGATGCAGATATGTAGGCTCTGCATCCTAGACCAACAGCCACATGCTTGCTCCCCAACTAGCCCTGCTGACATCCCTCCACAGCTCTGGAATCAATCCTCTCTAGAGTCCAGTAAGACTGGCCCTTCATCCCCCTCAGGCTTTGGTGAGAGTGACCGCTATGAACAACTACCCCCTCGGTATTTAGCCAGCCCTTTCTGGCTTTCTGTAACAAACAGCTCTCCCACCAAGCTCTTCAGCCGAGACATCTCTAGTTTCCTCATGGAACTGAGTTGTTCGGACAGAACTGAAGGTGCTATGGCTTGAGGACTCTGTCCCCACCGGTCTGTGTCTGAGCTCCTGGTCCTCAGCTAGTGGGTGCTGTAGGGAAGTCGTGGGACCGTAACAGGTGAAGCTGTGGTTGCTCTTGACTAGAAAACCAATTTATAATACACCAAAGAGCAAAACATCAAACTCTGTAGCAATTCCAATCTGTTTTGAGCCTGTCCTCACCAGGCTGGCATTTTACAGAGAAAAGAATGGGACAAACTATTTGGAGAGCTGGGGATTTGTTAAATCCCAAGAAAATCTTCATTGATAGAACAGTGTCTCAGTGTTTACAAGTTAACTCTCCAATTTTGTCTCCTAACAAGGAAATGAAGCTCAACAGGCAGATGAGTCAAAATGAAAACTCAAAAGTCTGGCTCCAGAGATCCAACTCCAGCATGCTCCACTAGATGGAATGGGTGTCTGTGAGCCGGAAGCAACTCTTAATTTCATGGACAATCCAGTGTGAGGGGGTACTAGAAAGAATAAACTCCACACAACACTCACTGGATGAGTAGGGAGCCCTTACCCAAGTCTTGCCTATGAATTTGCAGCCCGACACCTGAAAAAGGCAGCCTGTACTTACCAGGCTGAACCCAGTCCTGTCAATCAACCCTCCAATGGCTCCTCCCAGGGATGTTTCCACACTAGCTGTCAGGCAGCCCCACTACACTCAGGTGATGTCACCCCACACTCCTTCCCCTGCCCGCGTCTACCCTGAAATTCAGCTCATAGTTACTGAAAGTAGCTATTTCCTGCTCTGTTTACACAGCTCTGTGTTGTGCTGATCCAGGTACTACTGCAGAGGGCTGACTGGTGCAGCTCCCCGGCAATCCTTACTCTCTGCTCCCTGGTACACCCACGTCCGTACCCGGATGAGGACCTGCACACCAAGAGAGAGAACACACTGAAGGCAGGCAGTGACTACAGAGCTGAGGTGACAGGAGAGATCACTGTATGAATGTGTGTAACGGGGCTGGAAAGACAGCTCAGCAGCTAAGAGTCCGGAGTCTGGTTCCCAGCTTCCATGCTGCGTGGCTCAGAAATGCCAGGAAGCCGACCTCCAGAGGATCCAATGCTGCTGGTCAACAAGAATGCAACATGCACACGGACATGCACCTACCCAAGCTAATAAAAGGGACAGGAAAGAGTGACCCAGAAAGACTGGAAGCACATGCAGGGGAGTGTGAGACAGGAGGGAGGCGGGACAGAGATGGTGTGTGTCAGTGCCACATCACGCCGGGCCTCTACCCTTTCAAAGCAACCAAAACCAAAACTGAGCCCCTAGTCTCTGAGCTTATTCATTCATAAGATGTATACAGGGGACACAACAGCTATCAAAGGCCAGGGTTAACAAAGTCCAAAGTCTATGTATTTGAAAATACAGACTTAAAAACTCTTGACCCACCCATACCATCAACTTGCAGATTATTGCCTAGTTTCATCTTATAGCAAAGAAGTCTTTCACCAGGTCACATGTGTGGTTCACACCAGTAACACAAGGAGTAAAGGACAGAATGAGCTATACAGCGAGGACCCTGTCTTAGCCTTCCTGTCCTTACAAAGATATGATGGAGAGAAGAGATGGCTAATGGAGTAACTACAATGTGGAACCGGTAGTGACACCCTTGGCTCCCGCCATGCTCCCCCAGAAAACCCCAGTAAGGAAATGAAGAATCAACTAGCAAAGATCTAGAGCAAGCCTGAAAAACACCAACAAATCAGAACTGTCTACTTCTAAAGTGCACACTGACACAGCACAACACTACACATCCCAAGGACTCCAAGGACTGGACACAGCACAGGACTACAGCTCTAAGGGCTCCAAGGCAGGCTTAATGCGACGTGACTTTGAACCACAAAGAAACCCTACCTCTAAGGGCTTCCATGATTGGTTGCACAGTCTCCGACCACTGGTGGGCGTTGATGGTGGTATAGATCCCGGGAAAATCTCTCTGCCAGATTCGCTGTCCTACTGACCAAATTCCCCCAAGTTCAGAATTTGCCTGCAATAAATATTGTTGCCTTTGAAGGAATTCACTCTGAAATTATAATGACTGGATTGTCAAACAAAATTTCAGAAATGACACAAAATTTGTTAGCTATATCATTAAAACACACACTACTGGTTTTAGGAGACACAATTACTTTTCTAAGAGAACCTGCAGACCATAGGTATGAGCTGTGAAACCTTTCTCTTTTTGCAACTTGCGTGCCCAGTTTCAGACTATGAACTTTGCAAGCGACAGAATGGTTTTGCAACATCCAAAGGTTGGATCTGACTGATTCTAAAATGTTGTGAGCAGTAATGTCAACAATTTATATACTTAACATTTTTATACAACGATTATAAAGCATGAGAAAGTAAAAACTTGTTTTGGGGATCAACTATCTTAAGAACTCCTATTTAAACTGAAGACGCTGGCATTTACTCAGCTACGACAAACTACCAGGAAGCTGATTAGTGAGGCTATGTCAAGCGCAGAGCCTGTGCGCAGAGGTCCATTCATACCATCTGCTCTCCTGCCTCTGGTTTCACTCTTAACAAATACAAGTTCAGGGAAAGGAAAGACAGTGAAACAAAGTCTTCATTTTACTTGGCAAGAAACTTTTCTCAGATTACTGCATTAATCTCTCATCCCAAGTAAGAAATTGAATTAACAAAGTATCTGAATGCAGTGACTTTCCATGTAAACCACGCCAGTTCCCAAACTGTCATTACAGGACCAAGTTGTCTGCTGAAGTCTCCAGCCCCTTACTCACCACCCACACAGAGGCAGGTCTAGGAAGCCTCATCAGCACATGAACAGACTCCTGAGCCCTGTCAGAGAAAGCTGGAGAGCTGTAACTTTAGCATTCTAACAACAGCTTCTGTAATGAGTAAGGGAAAGGAAAGACTGGAGGCTGTCATTTAGGGCGATGCCACTATCTTTAAATCAACAGAGACACACTGTGGAGTACTTACAGACTTTATAGCAGGTGGAATCCTCTTCCAAAGATATCTTGCATTATTCCTAATTTACAGAGATCAATTAAGAACAAGTCATCTTAGTCAATTCACGGGTTAATCAAGAGGTGAGAATTAGCCAATAAGAGGCTGAAACTAATGGGCCAGGCAGTGTTTAAATGAATATAATTTGTGTGTTGCTATTTCCGGTATAAAGCTAGCCGTGCGGGAGCCGGACGGAAAGCAGGCCTGCTCGCTTCCTCACTACACTGAAAAACTCGGTTTAGTGTCTGTAAAAATATGACAAAGGGTTTGGAGCCACAGGGGCCCTCTATTCTCTAGCACACTCAGATGTCCTGCTTCTGACCCAAGAAGACTAATTAAAAACATGCCTAATGCCTCCTGCCTTTCCCAGTGTTCCCCTGAGTCATGGTTTCTCAGTGTACCCTTGGCTGTCCTGGAAATCACTCTGTGAATCAGGATGGCCTTAAACTCAGACATCCACCTGCCTCTGCCTCCCAAGTGCTGGGATTTAAGATGCGTGCCTTCAGACAAAAGAGGACAGGTCAATGGCTCCTGACACTAGTCTTTCCTCAAGAACCTGCCACACAACAAGAAATTCTAACTTGATGATTATTACGACTGAACGGGAAACAGTTATGACGGGACTATGATAAAAGACACCCACGGGCTGTGTGTACTTTCGCCTAATCTCGTGGAAGCTGCTGCTCTTCTTACTACTTACATGTCATTCTGGAGCAAATACAAAGCCAGAAGCTGGCCGTACACTGGTGGTGTGGCAATTCCTCCAGGAGCCTACAGGGACCAAAAGAGGAGAAAAACCTCACTTCCTAATACACTTTCAGAAAAGGAAAAAAATCAGATGTAAAAAGTAAGCCCCTTTTCCAGTACTACTACAGATGCAGAAAAATCTTAGGAAAGTATCACGGACTAGAATCTGAGGAGAGAGCTTAGATCTGTTGTCGGCTGTCAATTACCTCCAGTGGGGTACAGTTTCTTTACATACACACAAACATTTAAGTGGCATCACCTCGGAAGGACTCAAACTTAAAAAAAAATAAAAAAAAACCTCACGATTTCCTACAGAAATATTTCTAAAAGGTTCTTAAAGCACTGTGTTTCGGCCCATTATGGAAAAAAAAAGGCTATACAAGTAAGCTAAAAACCAACGGGTAGCTAGAGAGGCCTTAATCCATTCTTTCCTTAATCCATTCGGCAAAGGTCTATTAAGTGCGCATCAACATGCTGCTGCCGTCGTCTTTAGTCGGGGAGCCTTTTTTCCCTATTTCTTTTGTTGTTTTGATTTTACGTAGCCCAGGCTGGCTTCCAATTCACCGGTAATCCTCCTGCCTCCGCCTCACGTTTGCCCCATGAGATTCCTATGGCACCGCTCCTAGCCTGGTTAGTGAACTTTTTATCTTAACATTACAAAGAAGCGTCTCCCGACTACGGTCAGGAACCGCGGCGTGATGAATGGGGGGTGGGGGGTGGGGATGGATGGTGGTGGTGGATCTTCTCCCAGCAGGCCGCGGCCGGGCCCGTTGCCCTGGAAACGGCGCCCACCCGCCCGCCCCACTCAGCCGCGCTACCTCAAGCTCCTGGTTCTCGCACTGATCCAGCAGCTTTCTGAAACTGAAGGCGCTGTCCGCCATCACCGCCACTGGCATCTTCCCAGCCGCTCTCGCCGCCACCGCCCCGCCAGACCAAAGCCCAAGTTGGCCCTCGGGGCGTCGCGCCCGCGATGACGTAAAAGTTGGTGTCGCTTAGTACGCACGCGCGAGCGTGCAGTCGCTTCCTGAGCGACGCAGAGGCGGAGAGAACGAGGCAGCGAGCGCTCTGGCCCGCAGTCTCGGTGCTCTGGAGGATCCGCCCCAGGTTTTCCAGAGAGAAGCGGCTTTCTGAGCCGAACCACTCCAGTTGGGAGGAGCTGGTTGCGACTCAGGGTCTTCTGCTCTTGAGAGCGGAAATGCATCTTTCATACCCACTGTTGCAGTGAGAGAATAGGAAAACCGTTGGAGCTCCATGTGTCTTGAAAACGCGGAACTGTACTTATGTAAGCTAAAGGTGTTACCAGCCGAGGAAATTCCGAAGCTGAAACTCTTCTTGGCTTGGGCCATGTACACACCGTTCTTTTAACAATGCACTTGGCAGCCTGAGACCCTCACCTCCACCTATTATGCTCACACACACCCTTTTCTGGAAAACCACCTAGTAACTGCCAGCAACCCAGGACCCCTGTGCACACACGTGGGGAACTGCAGGCGCATCCTCTTCAAATAATGGGATAACTTTCTCCTCCTCCAACTGACCATCGAACAGATTGTATTCATTAATACTCTAGTTATGTTCGGGATGAGGACAGGAGGTCTGACCTGGTCTGAACTGGTTTTTAGGTGCCTGCCCCATAAGGCATACTGTGTTTTCTAAGTGAACTTTCTGGGAGAGTTTCCTATTTACTATCTTATACCTGTGCCTATGATTAAAATCAAATACATTATAGGAAGGGGCATACACAGTAGGAAAAGAGATAACGTAGCTAAAATCTGTCAGTCAAAGCAGAGTACAATGCCCCTTAGCCATCAAACTCCTCTTGAAGTCCATAAAAGCCACAAACAGTAACTGGGGCCCTGGCCTAGAGTATGCTGGCTAATGCGGCCACTGTTGTTCTGACAACATGTTTCTGCAGCACTGCAATGCTATTTGCAAATCTGTGTGCCTGAGGATTCAGTTCTATGCATGAAAAGTAAACACCCAGCCCAGACCCTGATCACCAAAAACAGTACCCCCAGAATTCTATACAGCTCCCTGGACATAGTAAGCCATGCCAACAACTGCCCCTTTGCTATCTCCCCAGGCCTAATTGGCAGCACTGGAAATTGGACCACAGCCTCAAGCATGGTAGTTCTACCATTGAGTTGTACCCCTGGATCTCCTTTTACTTATGAGGGGGGTGGGCAAGGTCTTACTAAGTTGCCCAGGCTGGCCTTGAACATGTGGAAGAATCTCCAAGCCTAACTCTCACTTCTCTGTCTACCTGTCTTCTCATCAGCCCTCCCTGTCTCAGTAGACTCCAGCACGGCATTGCCTCCTGTGTGCTCTCATGCACACACACTGTATGTGAGCGAAGTCTCTCTAGCCTGGGCCACTGGTGGGCCTGAACTTTGGTGGTCTCATGATAGGCAAGCACTCTTGATGTGGGATTTCCCTCTGTATGCTGTGATTACTTCTAATGAATAAAGAAACTGCCTTGGACCTATAGCAGGGCAAAACTTAGCTAGGTGGGGAAAACTAAACTGAATGCTGGAAGAAAGAAGGGCAGAGTCAGAGAGAAGCCAAGGAGCCACCAGAAAAGACGCTGGGAACTTTAGCTGATAAGCCCACGTAGCAATATACATATTAATAGAAATGGGTTAAATTAATATGTAAGAGTTAGCCAGTAAGAAGTTAGAGCGAATGGACCTAGCTGTGATTTATTAAACAGTTTCTGTGTGATTGTTTCAGGTCTAAGCTAGCTGGGAGGCTGGGAACCAACAAGCGACCTCCAACACACTCTTCCTTGCCCTACGAATGTTCTTTGAAGCATAAACCATATCTTTTTTGTTCTTCTGCTCAAACTCGGTGAACAAAAGGATCCAGTACTTATCAGAAGCTCCACCTTGTAGACTGCCGGACTGATTAGCGCCCCAGTGACTGTGGAGAGGTCGGAAGGTTGCAGGTTCAGAGTGTAATTACACTCTATCTTGGGCTGTCTTCACTTCCCTTGATAGCTATTCCTTGCCCACTTGTGTCTGACCTAACAGCCTTCTAACAGTCAAGTGAAACCTTTGGAACTATATTAACTTCATGGGCTACTGGCTCCTCAGAACTGTGAACACCCTGCTCACTCAGTTATGCCAGGACTCTCTTCCCTTGTGGTTATTTGGAGGTCCGCTGATTCTGCACTATTATGTTCCCAGGAAGGTTTATGTTTTAGCTACGGCAGGAAAGTGAGGTCAAAATTAGCATATAAAAGAAAGGTGGCTGGAAAGTCCCTTCCCACCAAGATTGACAGACACCAGAGTCTGAGCGAAAGGAATGCGTGTACTGTATGTGTAGTGTACAGTCTCCAGTCAGTGCACACTGAGCTTTTGACCTTTCTCCAGCTCTGCGGCAACTCTCAGAAGTACATCTTTGCCTTACTAAACTCTCTTCTTCTGTTCCTACCCAAGTGTCTCCATCTAAGTCCTTGTTTAGGGATAGAAGAACCAGGAAGTCCCTATGGGTGCCTACTGGGCACCATATTTGCCTATAACAATGGTGCACTGTGAATGCTACATGGAATGGCAGTGGAAATGCATATGACATATGACTCAGCTCATGTGTGTTCTCTGTGAAAGACCCAGGCCCCAGCAGATCTGTAGCCACAGCACAATCCCTGAACACCCTGACTCTGAACCCAGAGCCAGTGAGAGAAACACACCCAGGATCTGGAACCTGAGCCAGCAAAAGAAACGTCTTATCCCTGAACCCAGAACCAGAGAAAAGCACCCTGACCCTGAAACCAGAGCCAAAGAAACACACTAGAATCAGAGCCAGTTGGAGAAATATGCCTTGGCCCTAAAATTAGAGCCAAAAGGCTAAAAAGGAGAAGTGAAAGAAATGCAGTTTGACCCTGAAATCAGAGCCATCTCTGCCCCCTGACCAAGTGAAACACAAAACCAACCAATCCCTGAGCAGGAAAACCCAACCAATCCCTGAGCAGGAAAACTCAACCAATCCCTGAGCAAGAGGCAGTCCCTGTAATCTAGAGGCATGACCTCTCTCCCTGACTTTAACCCAGGGAAATAACTTCCCATAGTCTAGAGGTGTAGCCTCCCCCTGACCCCAGACACCATGGTCTTCTCTCCCTAAAGGGAAGAGTCAATCAGAAATGGGCAACTCCTCACCCCATAGGGGGCAGACAATCCCAAATCTGTAGCTATATATGTTTGGAATTCCCCAAGGCCACCCTCTTTGCCTGGATACTATAAAAATCCCCTCCCTATGCTGTTTGGGGTCTCTCCTGCTCTTCTTCTTTTTCTTCTGCTGCTGCTGCTTCAGACGGATCGAGAGGCCTGAGTTAACTCACAATAAAGACTCCTTGCCTTTGCATCAGATTCAGTCTCATCATGGTGTTTTGAGGATCCGGACTTTGGGCATAACACTTTGTTGTCATAAAGGACCTCTCTAATAAAAACCACATTTTAGAGAAACATATTAAACACTTTCAGATAGCAACAGCTATCACTGATGATTTTAGTATAATGAAGATATCTGTAAATGGATATAATTATGTTTAATGTTCTGGTTAGAGTATAAAGATTACGGGCTGAAGAGATGGCTCAGCATTTAAGAGCATATGTTGCTCTTGCAAAGGACCTGAGTTTAGTTCCTTCCATCAACTTCAGGCAACTCACAGAGCAACTGTCTGTGACTCCAGTCTGGAAACTACTATCTCTGGACTCCAAGAGCACCTGCACATGCACACAGATACACAGACACACTAATAATAATATAATTATAATAAATAATTTTTCAATAGAATATGAAAAAAATTTAAGGTTAAAATATTTAAAAATTTTACAAGAAATTGTTATTAGATTATAGTTTTGATCTTTCAAAATCCATCAGAGGGTCCATGTGTTGGCATAGTCCCCTCCTTGGCACTCTTGGAGACTTTAAGAGGTGAGACCTAGTGATGGGAACTTAGGGTCACTGAGAACATTCTCTTGAAGAGGACAGTGGAACACCTGTCCCTTCTTCCTTCTCAGTTTCACTCCTGGTCATGGGGGAGCTGTTCTGCTCTGTCACCATGAGATCCCATGAGCATCTGCTTTCAGAGGCCAAAAGCGGTGAAGCTGCCTGACCTTGGGCCAGAAACCCAAAGACCGTGAGCTCAGCTTTGCCTTCTGTCTCTGTGAGTTGCTTATCTCTGCTATTTATCACGGTGATGGAAGGCACACTAACACACAGCAGCAGCTGGTAGAACGCTTGGCTACCATAACCAGAGGGGTGTGGAGGAACAAAGTAGCAGGGTGTTGTCAACAGCCATGAAGAAGAGATGGGCTCTGCTGACGTGATCCAGAGATCACCTCCATAAGGCCAAGGACCAGGATCTAAGAGCGCAGTAAGTTATGATGACCTTTCAGTCTCTTTGAGGCTGTGGGGGAAGTGTGGGCTCCTGAGGATGGGGACCTGGGTTTTGTAGCCATGGTCCCAAGTCTTCCCATGAAGAGCTGCCTCTCCACCTTCTCTAGCTCTTCTCATAGGGAGGAGTGGTCACTAGGAGTCTAGAAATCTTACCAGGATAGCCGATTCAGGGTTCTGCGTGTTCTACCCATGATCTATTTCAAATGTCGTCTGCTGGAGCAATACATAAAGAACCTGGAAGAAGAGAGCTCCTGAAGAACTTAGATTCCCTCTAGACAGTGGTTCTCAACCTTCCTAACGCTGAGATCCTTTAATACAGTTCCTCATGTTGTGGGGACCTCCAACCATAAAACTATTTTTGTTGCTATGTCATAACTGTCATTTTGCTATTGTTATAAATCAAAATGAAAATATCTGATATTCCTGATGGTCTTGGACAATGCCTGTAAAAGGGTTGTTAGGACCCCCCAAAGGGATCATGACCCACAGGTTGAGAACAACTGCTCTAGAAGGCTCCATGCTATCAACCCAACCTGGCTAGCAAGGATAAGTCTCCAAGGATTGAAGGAAATGCCAAAGATCTGACTGAGGGGATCTTGAGATCCAGGGCATTTGAGCTCGAGAGTAGTGCCATCAAAGAACTTTTTTTTAAAAAAAAAATTTCCTACTTCCATGATAATTTATTTTTTATCATTTCATTAACATTTATTTATTTGTTTACTTTTATTTTTTTATTACTTAAATACCAATCAAAGGAAATTTGGATTGGTATTTTTTTAAGTAACAAAGAACTTTTCATCTTATTATTAAAACAAGCAAAACACGAGGTGATATTTCCAGTTAATTTAAGCAAATGCAAGTACAGCGAGGGAGTACACCTGGTGTTATGCCTTATGAATATTATCTTTGGTCCTGTGAAAGAGCCAAGAGTCTTCCCCCAGTCCTCTGCTTTCCCCACAGAGATAAGGTGGACATGCCAGGGCATTTCCTCCATGCCTTTGCTTTCAAGTGCATCCACTTATCATAGTTGATGGAATTCTTTCCAGAAGGCCACCTTGTGGGAAGAACATTCCTCCCTCTTTCCTTACCATAGTTCACAGTAAGTTCACATCTTTCTTCCACACGGCCCGAACACCATGCCAGCTGTCTATTTGCTTCAGAACCAGTGTTGCTTCAGCTGACCTTGATGGCACTTCAAAGGAAACCAGAATGAACATTCACTGTGTGGCTGGCTCTCAGTCATGGGTCTTCTGTTCTCTTTGTCCTCAGATGACTCCTTCGTGCCAACCAGCGTCACAACAGGAGGCGAGAGATGCTCAGGCTGGGGCATAAGGAGAATGGGGATGCAGGGGATGCTCAGCCTGGGGGCATTAGGAGAATCGGGATGCAGGGGATGCTCAGCCTGGGGGCATTAGGAGAATCGGGATGCAGGGGATGCTCAGCCTGGGGGCATTAGGAGAATCGGGATGCAGGGGATGCTCAGCCTGGGGGCGTTAGGAGAATCGGGATGCAGGGGATGCTCAGCCTGGGGGCGTTAGGAGAGTCAAATGAAAGAACTATTTACAGAGATGTAGGCAAGATGTTGGCAAACTATAGAGGACACACCCCAGAACTAGTCAGAGTGACATCATGACCATGCTAAACTGTGCAGGGGGGTGTTCTGCATCTGGGGAGGGAGTAGAAGGCACCCCTAGAACTGTCCTTAGTGAAATGATCATTGCCAATGATAACTATTTCTAAGTAAATTCAGTCCAGGGAAATGCTCTCGAAGGCATAGATCCCAGAAGAAACACTTGTTGCAGAAATGCCACTAAAATGAGGCAAGAGTGACTATCTGTGGCATTTGAGCTGTGCGTATGCCAAGAGTCCGCTCCCCCTTACCCTCTCAAACAAGGGGTCTGGCATCTCCTCAGGGAGGATGGCTACAATTCTCAACAAAGAGGTGACCTTTCAGGTAAAGATGTGAGCCTGGAAGTGATGGGGAAACCTTTTTAGTCAATTATCTTTAAGAGGTGGGTCCACATTAAGGCGTGGCTTTCTGTGACTTGGAGTAAAACAGGTGCAGGGTGGCCCAGCTGCTCGTTCTCTCTGATTCCCACGGGGCACTGCTGAGCTTGGACTTCTCGTTCCTGTTTCATGAGTTTTACCCTTATAATAAATAAAAATATAATTGTTTTATCCTTTAGCTAGCCTGGTTATTTCCAGAACTGAGCTACTTTCTACACGCAAGTTTCCCTCCTCCCATGTTCTTTTCATTTAGACAAAGAAGAAAGAGAATGCTGGGCTTTCCAGTAGCCCACCCCAACTTGCTTGTGGGCCAAATGTCTCATTCCACAAGAAAACAGAAGTGACTGGAGGCTGATACCCTAGCACCGAGACCTTGCCCGTGGCTCAGAGACATTTGTTCCTGACAGGAAACCCTCCTGTAGGAGCAGGGCGATGAAAAGCTGTCAGCGGAGATACCGAGTTTCTATGGAAATGAATCCTAGTGGTCAGGGAGGGCAGGCATCACCCAGAGCTGCTGCACAGAGTCTCCACTGCACCTGGGCCTTGCACCCTGGCACACAGAAAAGGATGAGAAATGCCATAGTCACTGTTCAATTGCTATGGAGAGATACCATGACCAGGGCAACTCTCACAGAAGGAAGCATTTAATTAGGATTTACAGTTTTATGGGGTTAATCCGTGATCGTCGTGTTGGGAAGTTGACAGGCATGGCACAGGAACATTAACAAGAGCTTTTACTCATGATCTGCAGGGAGGAGGTGGAGAGAAAGAGAGACTTGACTTAGCTAGGACTTTTTTGGAACCTCAAAGCCCTTTTCCGGTGGCACGCCTTCTCCAACAAGGTCAAACCTAATCCTTCCCAAACAGTTCCACTAACTGATGATTAAGCATTCAAATGTCAGAGTCTATGGGAACGGGGTCATTCTCATTCAAACCACTGCAAGCAAGAAGACTGGAAACAATGAGGGCCATGGCTAAAACTAGGACTTAAAGATGGTAGAGAAAAATCAAGGAAAGGCAAAGGTGTATTTTTGCAAAGTTCAACGAAACTGGCAAACTAGTGGACTGGACAGTAAGAAGAGAAAACAAGCAAACAACTAAATGGGTGAAGGACTTTGCAGTTCGGTGGAATAAACAAACCAGAGTTTACAGGAACTGCTACGAGAGGGACTGTGGCATCTACATGGGTTCTGTTTGATAGGAAAGATGAGTGCCGGCCAATGAGACGAGCTCCTTCAGAAGGACACAAAGCTCCAGACCAACTAACTCTGTTAGTTAGGAGAGTGAGGAGAAGCTCTGGCGAGTGGCTAGAAAGGTTGGGTTTGCAAGGAAAAGTCCAGTCCAGGAGCTGGGTTTGCAGGTTGAGTCTACCAAAAATCTGGAAAACAACTCAGATCACTTCCTCCAAAATTTTTCTAAGAAATAAAAGAGAAGGCTACCAGCAGAGAGAGGACACAAGTAGGATGCAATAGTTTTTTTTTAATGAATATAGATGCCAAATGCAAATAAAACATTAGCAAAGTGGATTCAGCGAGTCAAACACCCAAAAAGGAATCCATGTAATACACAGCCTCAATGGAATAAAATATGCATTAACCCTTTCAGCTGCAGAACAAATCACACACACACACACACACACACACACACACACTACCTCTAAACTAGATGCAATAAAGAACTGGAAACGAGAATGAAAAGAAAAAGATGATAAAGAAAAGTCCAGCTTCTCTTCACACTTATTCAGTGGACTATGGCTAGAAGGCTCCACCCTCAACTCACAGACAGAAACCATGTAGACGGCACAGTTCCTTTCTCTTCCTTCCTTCCTTCCTTTCTTTCTTTCTTTCTTTCTTTCTTCCTTCCTTTCTTTCTTTCTTTTTCTTTCTTTCTTCCCCTTTTTCTTTCTTCCTTTCTTTCTCTTTCTTTCTTTTCAAGACAGGGTTTCTCTGTAGCTTTGGAGCCTACCTTGGAACTCGCTTTGTAGACCAGGCTGGCCAGAAACTCACAGAGATCCGCCTGTCTCTGCCTCCTGAGTCCTGGGATTAAAGGGTATGCCACCATTGCACATGTTTTTGGTGGACCCCGCAGTCTTGATGGTTGAAGACTAACAACTTTCTCCTATCCTTAGTAAAAATAGCAAGAACCTCATCAGCTGCCATTTTGTTTATTCTACACAATAGTAGCAGTGGTTCAATACAGAGCCCGGTTCAGAAATAAATATGTGTATGAATTAAACGCATAGATATGAGGTCTCTGCTGGGAAAGGAGGAAATAAAGACAGTCTATTTAAAGGTGGCAAGTCAAATGATGGTACAGGGCTCTCTTTAAGGACAAGGCCATCATTTTTCAATGGTGAACCCCTTTTCACACTCATTGACTTCTGTGGTGTAAAGGCGTATAGATTCTAACAGAACCTGGGAAGATGGGCAATTTATTGAAATTACTGTTTCTCGCTTATTTTAATTTCGTAAACTCCATAGAGCTTGTCTTACTATAAGCACTCGACGGACAGGTGTTCAGTCACTGCTTACCCGCTTGCTGGCCAAATGTCCTCTTGTTTGTTCCCTGAAGGTAGAGCCTTGCCTTCTCTACCTTCTACCCATCTGCCCTGGATGCTGCCCAACGGCCTTTAGCCTGCAACAGCAGGGTGTAACGAGGTTTTCAGCCTGTGGGACTTCTGACATAGAGGACACTCGCGGAGACAAAGGGGCTTGTGGAGTCCACTCTCCAGCTCTTTGTGAGGAGGATTTGACTCAGTGTGCTCCTGACCTGAGTTCGTGCTTGACCAGGGATGTTGTTATTGCTGCTGTCTTCTGAGGCCTGGGACAGGAGGGCTGGGCTGATGTCTCCTTCTCGCTCCCTGCTTGACATGGGCTGAACTCCAGGATGCTCGTGTCTATCTGTGGAAACCCTTCTCTGTCCTGCCTGGCTTCTTCATGGTTGTGTATGGATGCCTGCCTTCAGAAGCACCCAGAGCTCCTATCCCTTCTCATCGATGGGGGCTCTGGCAGCTCAATACAAATTGCATCTATTTCTCTGGAATCTTCTCCCTGGGCATTAGACCATTTCCTCCACCCCAGTTCTTAGCAGGAGGGATTCTGTACACATGCAGTTGTCTTAGGACCAGTAAAGACAGGTCCAGACTGTCATGAATCCTAGTCTCTCTTCCATGGAGCCAGGGAATGAATTCAGAGCTGTCCTCCGCAGAAAACCTGTGCTAACTCCCACCAAAGAGTCAAGGTTGCTGTGCCAGCTGGAACCTGCCGCCGTCTCTGTGCCAGAGCGGAAGTGCCACCAGTCTTCGGTCCCCAGGTTTCTCGAGCCATCATTCTCTGAGTGCCGGGTCAGGGCCTCGGCCTTCTGAAAGCATTTCCAGAGATAGAGTGGAGTCGGGTTTGCTCCTGTGAAAGTCCTTCCTTTTCTTGTCCCCATTCATCTCCCGCCTTCTTCTTGCCCCAGCCCCTGTCCCCATCCCAGCTCACTCTGTTCTCGAGTCCTGCTGTGTCACAGTGACCCTCAAGCTGGCTCCATGGAGCAGTCTGAAATGAGTCGAGGGCTGGTTTCGTTTCTTGGCTCCGAGTGTCTCACTGAAGCCTTCCACTCAGTGGGTGTCGCCAGTCACTTTCTGGACAGTATCACTGACTTGCCCCTCAGTGTCCCACCCAGTTTCTTGCAAATAGTCTTTGATCATTAAACTTTCCCAAAGGGATAAGCTATATTTTCCTTAAAACCAATGGGAATATAGAGCTGTTGTACAGAGAGCCAGTATTCAGGGGAAAAAAATCAAAGAAATGCCAGAATTTTATAAATAAAACCAGAGTTCATTGTTCAGGAGAATATGTTTCCTAGGTACATTGATACCAGCACTCTTGAGAGCCCAGGCCTGGGAATCCTGGTGTGACCACTCTGGGACAGGCAAGTCCCCAAGCTCGTCTTCTCGCCTTTAGAATGAACAGTTAACAAGCCCCAGGAGGCTGCCAAAGGGGTTGTGAGGTCAGATGTCCTTATCCTTATTCACACAGAACATTAAGCCAAATATTCTAAACCGTTGATAATGGCGAGCACTGTATTATATTAACTACTCTGCAAAGGACACAATTCTCGGGGAATCGTTTTCAGGTTTGTCCCCTCCAAAGCAGAGAGAAGGAGAGGAGCAGCTAAGCAAAAGCCATGCTCAGGGACCTCAGCCTGATTCCAGAGTTCCCAGCAGGGGGCGCTCTGTCACCGCTACCGACTTTAACTCTCAGGACAATTCATTTTACCACAATTACCTTTCAAGTAGAAATCGGGGACACTGCTTGTGAGTAGTCATCTACATGGATTTTGTCTCTCTCAGGCTCCGTCTTGGTTCACCCCAATTCAGATGGCCCAAATGCAGTGCACATTGGGTGGAAGGCTAAGTCTGGGACGTCAGTGGGCAGATGATATGGCGTTCATAGCGAGAAAAAAAGGAGGGGGCCTTGGGAAACTTCTCCTAAGGAAACCTCCAATGGAGGCTCCTCAGTCTCAGAGCCGGGGAGGTCACTCCCTAGTGATCCGAGTCCAGTTTCTGCCCCAAGCAGCTCACAGCTCAAGGCAGAGACAGGATCTGGGAGTAAAAGGGCTATTGAGCATGACTTCTGAACTCTTTCCAGACTGGCTGTCTCCTACCGCAGTAGATGAGAAAAGGTCTCCTCTTCAAAATGGGGAGCGGGAGGCAGCAAGCACAGCAGTCTCTGGCTCACTGACTCTCTGATTTGTAGTGGGGGAAAGGTTAGGAGCCTCCAGAAGGGTGCTGAAGCCTGGAAGTAGTATTTCATAACAGATGCTTGAACGATTGTTTTTCTTCTTTCTTTTTGCGTTGAGAAGTGTGTGTGTGTCTTACCTGATTGCCAAGGCTGGCCCAGAACTTGCTATATAGTCCAGGCTGGACTTGACCTCATGGCAATCCTACTGCTTCCTAAGTGCTAGGCTTGCAGGCATGGCCCATCATGCCTAGTTGGATTTTTTTTTTAATACACAGTTAACTAACTAGCGAGACCTCTAACCAGATTAAGGAGTCCAGAAAGGACCCAACTCCTTACAGAGAATCAGAATGTAACGGAAGAGGCATTTCAAATGCTAACAATGCAGTGACCTCAAAGAAACAGCCCAGCGGAGCCCAGAGGGATGGCTCAGTCGTTAAAGGCTAGGCTCACAACCAAAAATATAAGAAACAGCCTGGCGGTTAAACATCTCCCACAGTAACACATCACACATGGTAACACACAGGCTGCTGTGAGCTGCGAGAGCATACGGGCACCAGAGGGCAGCTGCACACCGCACTTCACAAGGAGACACTTGTCATTGTGCCCCAAATCCAGATATCAGAAAAGAAAGTATGGATGAGGTTAGACTCATAGAAACAGAAAAGACGTGCGTGGCGTGAAATGCCGCAGATGAAAAGATAAATTAGTGGAGCATAGTCACGATTTGTGACGGAGACATGGAACTTATTTCATTCATGTGTCAATAATTCTAAAACGTTGGGGGAGGACAGGTGAATATGCCACACTGATGGTCATGTGTGTGTGTGTGCGCGCGTGTGTGTGTGCATGCATATGTGTGTGTGCACATGCGTGTGTATGTGTGTGTGTTTGTAAGACCCGAGAGAGGACAACAACAAACACAGAAGGAATCAATGGTTAATCTACTGGGCTTCAGAAGGGAAGAAGCTGGGATGTCTAGCAACTTCATAGATGGGCTGAGCTATGAGTTTTCATGCTGGAACTGCACTGGCCTGGTCAAACTGTGAACTCAGGCATTGGATTCTGCAGAAACATTCCTTCACATGGGATGCCAGCCTGGGAGGAATTCCTAGAGTGGAATAAACCCTTGTCCAGAAAGGGGTGACTGCGAAACAACAAGGGGGAACACCCAGAAATGGCTAACTCAGGAAAACTGCCAGGCTGTTTCTGAAGCCAGGTCTCCAGAATTTTCAGAACAGTTCACAAAAATGCCCAGCAGAGAGCGCTCTGAGGAGCAAGGAGAGCTGGTGAGCTGCTGCACAAGTCTCCACCAATAATGGCACAGAGCTGATATGTACTTTCAGTAAAGTGGCAGGTTACAGAAATACACAAAAATCAATATGTTTCCCATGTGCCCAAGACAAATGTGCTGGAAAGGAAATCAGGGAAATGACCCCATTCACAATAGCCACCAAAATAAAATAGAATGAACTATTTGGGCATAAATCTAGGCAGGAGAAAGAAAGGGCTCTACAATGAAAACTCTAAGACACTGGAGAAAGAAGCTGAGGGAGACACTGGAAGATGGAAAGAACTGCCATGCACACAGATGGACCTTGTCCACAATGACCATCCTACCAAACACAATCTATAGCTCCAGTGCAATCCCAATCAGGTTTCAAAGTCTTTTCTCCACAGACATAGACAAAACTATCCACATGTATAAGGAAGTACAGAAGACCAAGGGAGACAAAGCAGCCTGAACACAAAGAAGGCAGTGGGAGGCATCGCTCGTTCTGAGCTTGAGCTACACTACAAGTTATGGGGATGAAAGCAGCATGGTGCCAGCCGGCACAAAAGAAAAACAGACATGTAGAAGCATGGGAGGTGACCGAAGGGATCAGGATATAAGTCCATGCAACTACAACCATCTGATGTTTTAAGAATGTTTTTTTTTTAAGGCAAGAGTGTGTCTTGTATGTGCACCATGTGCATGCAGTACCCATGGAGGCCAGAAGAGGGCAATAGAGCCTCTGAAACTGGAGTTACAGACTGAATGTTTTGGGAACCACCATGTGGGTCTTGCAAATCGGACCTGGGTTCCCTACAAGAGCAGCCAGTGCTCTTAACCACTGAACTATCTTCCCAGCCCCCAGCCACACTGACAAAGAGAGAGCCATGATTCCTTTTTAACCAAAAAGAAGAAAACTAGGAAACAGAAAAAGAATGGGAACACGTAGAGTCTGATATGAAAAATGGTGAGAAAAAAGGCGAAAAACTCATTAGAAAAATGGACAAAGCCCTGAACAGATCCTCAAATTACACCAAGAGGCACAGAGGAGTAAAGATTCTGTTCCATTAAGACCAATTGGCAAAGGCTGATGTTGCTGAGGTTGTCCGGACTATTACATCTTCCTACACATTGCTACATGGTATGGCCCATGGAGGAGAGGAACTTGACACTGTGCAATTACTTTGTTTACTTCCTAGGTTGAAGTTCCAAATCCAAATTCTCTTGGAACATGTGTATGTGATATTGGACACAGCCTAGAGTCATCTGATGGGGTCTCCACTGAGGGACTGTCTAGCTCAGGCCTGCCCGTGGCCATGTCTGTGAGGGGTCGTTGTGACTGTTGAGATTGATGCGGGAAGGTCCAGACTACTGTGGGCGGCTCCATCCCTAGGCAGAGGGGTCTGAGCTGTATATCAAAGCTAGCCAAAAATGAACCAGTAAGCGGTATTCCTCCATGGTTCCTGCCTTGAGTTCCTGTCTTGTCTCCCTCAGTGATGGAAAGGCCTGGGAAGGGTATGTCAGATGACCCCTTTCTTCTACAAGTTGCTCTCGGGCAGAGTATTTTACCACAGCAGCAGATCAATGGTAGAATGGAAGCACACGCCTCTGTGACAAGAGATGTAGGAGACCTGTGCGCAGAAGATCTAGCCTTCATTCCCCTAAGAAGCATAGATGTAGCCATGATAGGAACCGAAGAAAAGGAGAATTGGGTCAGCGCTCCATAAACATCTTGTAATCATGTTTTACGTTTCGGTGTCGGGATTTGATTGGCCATGTACACCAGGGGTCCCCTAAACTCTTCACACTGGACGTGGGGGCCATGAGATGGAGAGGTCTGAGGCAAACTACTCTCAGGCAGGCATGCTGGGTGTGAGCCCCTGAGTTGGACAGAGCCCATCGTTTGTCAACTTGTGGATCCAGTTTCTTCCAGGTTGCTTCATGCTCAGCCACACCCTCTTCCAGCTGCGGTAACATGGGCCGCTATTATTCGTGCAGGTACATCCAGCAGGTCTTACCCCAAACCAACCTTTACAGGGCCTGTTTGTAAACCAACCACAGTGAGAGGCTTAGGTTAGGCAACATGGCCGTGGGCCAGCTCTCTTGGTCAGGGTGGGAATGGCTTCTAACTCAAATCTCCATAGAATGACCAGAAGCACATAGAGATGGACAGGTAACAAAATCTCTTGATAATGACCAGCACCTGCTAATCCCTACCCCAGCGGTGATGGCACAGAACCTCCGAGGTGCTGAGTAAGTTCAGTGAACTAACCTGTTCGGACCACTTAGAACGGTGCTCTCAATAAATGCCCACCATGGCTGAGCACCATTCCCAGCTTTGAGAGAAAACCACGAGAAGGGAGCTAATTTCCCCATTTCACAAGAAAGGAAACTAAGATTCATGGAGATCGTATAAATTGCCTGAGCTCACACACCTTGTAAGAGAGGAAGTCAAGATCTGAACCAGCCGAGTGTGGCCTCACACTAATTTTGAGTGATTACCCTGTCTCCGCATGACTTCAAGAGGGTGCCTGTTTAAGTTGAGAGGGAACTTGAAAAGTAGAGGTGGGAGGATATGGGGCTGTAGTTCATCCCCATCTACTTAGTGAGTTCAAGGCCAGCTAGGACTAGGTGAGATGACCCTGCCTTGCGCAAGCCAGAAGGGAAAGCGGAGAGGTGTCCCGCGTGTGGGGGCAGGAGCCAGGGAGGGGGCTGGATATGCGTCACATTCCCCCAACAGTGTGAATCCGATTCTCACAGTAGTTAATTTTCACCCAGTTTTGAAATGGGGAAACTTTTTCAACTTGCCTTAACACGTCCAAGGTAGAATTCTGTGATGTGGGAGTTAGCACCGCCTTCCTGTCATCATGGCAACCACAAACGCTTCCCCAGGTTTCCAGCGCTTTAGAAGTTGCGGCGAGGACGGCACTTGTGGACGTCGTGCAATGCCGTGGATCACGGGACCCGGTTTAATTCCCTAGCAAAGCTGTTATCGCGAGAGTTTATGGACAGAGAAATAAAGGACACTTGCGGAGTCTCCAGGGGCAGATAAGGACAGAAAATGCAAACTGCCGTGCTTCGAGTGTCCTCTGCCATGTTTCCGTGTCCTGTGGTCCAGCACCTGCTGTCCCCAGCCTGTGACTGACAGCTTTAACTGGGAAGATCACAACTGGTTGTTCTCAAGAGGAGGTCAGCAGGATGGGGAAGGAAAACAAGTGGGCGAGGTGGAGCCATTCTCCCCCGCAAGTAGAATGCTATACGGTAGCTCTAGCACAGATCTCAAACCTTTAGCCTCTTTCTCTGAGATTAGCTGGATTTTTCCATTAAGCCTGTCTAGAGCATTCTGGGGAATTGTTTGAAGCATCCTTTTCTGCCGATTACCCAAAAGGGTGGGGATTCTCTGACTTGGATGATAAGGAACCAGCTTTTTTTTTTTTTTTTTTTTTTTTTTTAATCTTCCGTAGAGTCTTATAGGATCTCCAAGCGGAACTTCAAGCAAGAGGCATGGGGATAGTCTCATCTGCTTTAGTTTGCTTTCTGTTGCCAGAACAAAGTATCCGAGGTGGGTGCACTATCACAAAGAACAGGTTTATTTCAGCTTACAGATTTAGAGGTTGTCTTTAAGCGCTTATGATAACACTTTTGCTTGGGAATCTCTGGGACGGACCTGGGCCCTCAGGTGGGAAGGGCACAGTAGGGTGGATTTAGCAGCAAAGTGCAGGTATGGGGGAGCAGGAGAGAAGAGGTTGCAGAGTTGGACTTTGGAAATAGGCTTTCCTACCAGCCTTGGACCATTGCTTTGTGCTCCTGGGAAATACAAAAGGCACCACAAGGTGGCGCTCATCACAAAAGAATTCTTTGACCAAGCACAGCTCCACCATGGAAAGATTTGTGCAAAAACAAGGCAGACAAAGGCAGCTAGATGCCCCTAAAATTTCTAGTTTGATGGAGACAGTTTCTTCCTAGTTCAGCTAGAGTTGGCGTCTTTAAAAGTGACCTTCAAGCAGGAAGAGTGTATGATATAGGTAAAAATAATTTGCATTGGTATGGATTTTAAGGTCAATTTTGTTATATGTATATGTATTTCTGATCTTGATCAAGGTATTGTGATTGTGTAGTTCATTTTTAAAATGTAATGTATAATTAGGAAATATAGGTTGTTGTTAAATAATCGTAAATAATAGTCAAGCTTGTAGTCATGTTAGATTTTCTAGATATATGGAGATATATTTCAATTAGATAGGCATTCTTCATATTTTTCAAGGACTGCAGAATATGGCATTTAATGTTTTAATAATTTAGGGCTTTTCATGACAATGAGACACATCTGCTCCTGCCAGCACCAATCTACTTCGAGAGGAAATTGGGTATCGAAGAGGATCCTTATGGAGTTTGATAGCCAGCCATTGGGCAAGAGACTGTTCTTGCCTGGACTATTGCATAAACTGGACACAAAGAACCCGCAGAGAGAGGACTGCTGAACTTGCCTAAAGGTTAGATGATCTTTCAGGGTTCCTGATTCATAAAAGAGTCTACGAGACATTCTGCAGGACACAGCAAAAAGTGACTAAACTGTCCTTGGAATTTCCTGCTTCATGGAACTGTCTGCTGGATACTGTGGGCCTGAAGGCTGAAGATAGATGCCCCAACTGTACAGAGGAACTTTGGGTGACTGTCCAGGCAGCGAGATGTCTCTGTCATTTCTAGAGTTTGGATTTCTTGTTTGTTTAAATAATTTTATATCCTTCTGGAGTCTTTGATGGAGTTGAAGAATGGTTAGTTATAGTTTTCCTTAGTTATGATAAAAGATAAAGTAGATATAAATATTGTAACTGTAATTCTTACTTGATAACTGTTTTGTTATATGTGATTTTACTATGTTAAAGTTAAAGCTTTTCTTTTTTGTTTAAACAGAAAAAGGGGAAGTGATGTGGGAGTGTCATATATCAATCTGTTGATTTCATTGGTTCAATAAAGAAACTGCCTGGGCCCTGATAGGACAGAAAATTAGGTAGGCGGAGTCGACAGAGAGGATTCTGGGAAAGAGAAGCTAAGTCTGTGAGTCGCCATGATGCCCGCACTCCAGAGAGACGCAGGCTAGAATCTCCCCGGTAAGCACACCATGGGGTGTTGCACAGATTGTCAGAAATGGGCTAGTCCAGGTGTGGGAGCTAGCCAATAAGGGGTTGGAGCTAGTGGGCCAGGCGGTGTTTAAAGGAATGCAGTTTCCGTGTGATTGTTTTGGGGCATGAGCTGAGCCATGCAGGCGGCTGGGTACAGGGACACAGCCGGCCGCTCCTAATACTACAAGTGTATAGGTACACACTCACATATGCATTCACACGCATGCTCTCATGAACACATGTGCACACACACTTACTTACACATGTACATTCACATGTATACCAACATGTGTGTCCACACTCATATGAACACTGAATATACATGCACACTCACACACGTACTCTCATGCATGCACACACTCTCATATGAGTGTGTATACACATATGCACACACATGCATACACATGTGCACACATGCATGCATACACACACACACACACACACACACACACACACGACCCCAGCTCTTCTCAGGGCACTTGAAGAGGGTGAGAGTCAGGCTGTGGCACCTCAGGTGAACCTGTGACTTTGTTCTAGTCCTCAGACTGTGGAGACGTGGAGGGATTTGGTTTCAGGCTAAAATTACCCTCTTCCTGCACACTTCTTGCTTGTGCTGCTGGCTACCACCCCATCTATGGTCCCTCAGTTTCACACCACAACAAAGTAGCAAGTCCTCAGATAGTAAGAATACCTGAGGGACTCTACAGGGCCTGGGGTATGGCCCCGAGGACACAGCAGGGAGCTGCGGAATAGCACTGCACTTGGGAGACACACCCAACCAGGAAGGAATCCAGATCTGATGGACAGAAACAGGTGCACGGCATATTCTTAGGAAAACTCATCTAAACCGTTTCTTCTCTTGTTAGCCTGTGGGGTGCCCTTTGGGTGTGAGAGTTTGTCTATTCTTGAAATACTAACTCCCAGGGTGTCTCAGACACACTCACAGGATCCCCCCCACCTCTCGTGGCCAGACAGATCCATGAGACCTACCTGGTGTCTCCTGGGGGGACCAGCCTACCTACCTTTGTGAAATCCTGAGTTTCTTCCTAGAGCCATAAAGATGTGCACTTCCATCACAGCCAGAGCCTGTGTCCGAGCTACCGGATCTTACAGTGGGCGAAGCTGAGAGGATTTGTTCTGAAGACCCGGGCCCACCACGCACAAAGAACACACTCGATTCTCACCTCAAAGAGCACAGCAGAACGGCGCAGTAAGACCCCATGCCTTGCCTGCGACTCCTCCTCTTGCCACAGGGCCTCAAGCATGCTGCGTCGGTCCCCAAGGGGAGGTGGTCTGGGGTACAACACAGTGTGGCGGGCTAGAGACAGCCATGCATCACCCTGCACAGCTCAGAGCCCGTGTGGCCTGCAGGGCCACGTGGAAGCCAGCTCTGTGCACTGTCACTGCTCTTGTTCCATCTCTGTCCTGAGCTGTCCTCTGTGCCCCCACTGCTGGGGCGATCAGCCCCACAGTCCTCGAAAGCATGTGTCACAGAACTGGCCTCCAATGTGAGGCTTCATTTCATTGCCAAACCGTTAACACATATGAAAAAAAAAAAACCCTTAGTGGTTCACGTTGCTGCAATTTCAATGCTTTCATGGTAAATAGTGAGAAGAGAGGTGCGAATACTCGCGGGAGCTTGCCACTGCCTTGGTAGCATTTGCAACGAATTTCTTCCAGTCTGGGGCAGAAATTGGACTCACTGTGCAACAGAAGTTCAGAAGAGGAGTAGGCAACCCGGGCATGAGCAATTGGCTCCTGCTGATTCCAGCAACACCAGCTTCATCTCAGAGCCTACCATGCTAGTTTTGTTTTCATACGCATTGGTTTTTTTCTTCTTCTTCTTCTTTTTTTTTTTACTCCTCTTGGCTGAGCCTCTACTTCCTGTCTGTGCCCTAGGTGTGGGGCCTATGTGCGACTGAGTGGGGTTCAGGATCCCTGCCTCCTGTGCTGTCTCCCTCAGTCCCCTCACTTTCCCACTGTGGAATCTTGGCCAAGATGCTCAGTCTCTCAAACGAGTGGATCCCTGGTAAACAGCTTCGGGAGGAGCTGTGTGGATGAGGAAAGGCGGCTCCTCTCTGTGACCAGGAGCCCACTTAGGAAGCTCCCTGGTCCCAGCGTCTGTAGTGGAGCAGAGGGGTTGTGGGGAGAAAAGGAGCAGGCTGCAGAAGATCCTTCGAGAATGGTCCTGTGTGGCCGGTCCAGTGAACAGCCTGCATTATCTCTAAGATGACTGCCTTTCTTCTTAGCAACTCACACTGGACCTGCCGGGTTTGACCTTCAGACCATCTTGGCCTGATAACCAAGCTCATGGTTAGACTGGCCTCACCAGCTCCTAGCCATCTCTCTAGACTCTTTGCTTTAATAAGACTTCCATATCGCTCTCTTTTCTGGACTTCTCAGAGGCCTCCCTGGTCTCTGTGTGTCCTAGATGGTAGTTCCTATTTTGCAATTAGTCCCAAAGAAAATCTTTTGGTTGGATATTCATCTTTATGTTTCTTGGCTTTAACACCTTACATCCAGGCAGGCTGGGGATTATGATACATTGGACACAGTGATAATTCAAAGTACCCAGAATTCATGAGAGCCAGGACAGGGTAAGACACTATGGAGTATGGATTGACAAGAGGAAGTCCT
Source organism: Microtus obscurus (assembly GCA_963919715.1). Taxonomy (NCBI): domain Eukaryota; kingdom Metazoa; phylum Chordata; class Mammalia; order Rodentia; family Cricetidae; genus Microtus; species Microtus obscurus. The sequence continues at coordinate 5,055,908 of CAWTZC010002279.1, read as the reverse complement.
CAGGAGAGGAAAAAGTGGGGGTTTATCCTGCCTCATTCTCCCTACCCTGGAAGAAGATGCCAAGATGCTCAAATATATACTAATGCCCATTAAAGAAGAAGCTGGCTAAGGATAGAAGGAGCTTCTGACTGAGAAGGAGGAGTGAGAGGAGGGCCACAAGCCACCCGGGAAGGAAGATCTGCATGTAGACCTTCAGTAGAGCAGCCTGAGGGACCCCCTGGATAGATGCAAATATTTAACTGCCAGCAAGCTCAGCAAAAACACAGCTCTGCTATCTTGGATGAAGGCAACCATGACGGCAGGGGTGGGGGCGGGGGGAGTGAAAGCAAGGGAAGGATTGAGAAGGAATTCTTGTAGCCATGAATTTTGCTCACGTCTAGAAGAAAATGTCTTTACTATTAAGCCTGCTTCAAACCCAAGCATTGGGGAAGTGACTTTGAAAGGGTCTGGAAATGAACGTTGGTATGTATTTATAAAACAGAATTCTGAGAATGAAGCAATTGACTAATTTTTTTTTTAATCAATAAAAAAATCGGGAGCCAGATATCCGGATAAGAACCTGAATGACCAGAAAAGCTGCGGAGAAGACGCCAGTCACCTTCTACCTCTTCCGTGCCTTCCTCCAAAATGGCTGAGATCCTCTCTCAGCCCCGCCTTACTACTTCCTGTCTCCTGTCTGCCCCAAAATCCTCCAACCTCTATGGTTAACTTTGGTCAGCCAGTGGCTAGCTCTGCCCTCTGACTCTGGCAAGCTTTATTATCAAAACGAAAGCAAAATATCACATAGCTTGAGAAACCCTCAGTGGCAGAGAAAACTGCTCTGACCTGGAAAGAGTGAGTTTGTCTTTGCAAGTTAGAGGGAAGAGTGAGAAGTTACACAGTTGTGAGGACTATTCCCTGTGTGCAGGGAGACCTTTGCATCTATATATTCTTATCAGTTATTATTGTTCTGGTGGTGCTACTGCTGACCATCAAGCCTGGGGCTTTGTGCGCAGCAGATAAGCCCTTTACCATGGAGCTAAGCACTTGCCCTAATTTAAAATAGATGATCCCAAGATTCTCACCTTCAAATACTCTCCACATGCCTGGGGTGGGTGGGGTATCCTGCTGATGCCTGCTTGCCACCAACAGGGAACGGGCAGGGTTGTCGATCCACAATGGGGTGTGTTTGAATGAAAAATGAATGAATGATGACATGACTGCCCCTTGGCATGATGGAGGAGGCTTATTGTTGATATGAGGGAGGGCATGGGCAGAGGCATCTAGAAGGGTCCAGAGTGAACATGACCCAGAGCCAGGCCATTGAGGAGACTGAGGAGAGAGTGAAGGGAGTGGGGACAGCCAGGAGCCAAGAGGTCAGGAGGGTAAAGAGCAAAAGATGTCAAAGGACTGGCAGAGTAAAAGGACTGGATTATATAGGAAAGAGTGACAGGGGAAGGGCAAGCCCAGGCCAATCCCTGAGCTGGAGAAGTTTGGGGTAGTGGGCAGGGAATGCCAGCCAGGAGGATCTGTAACAGGCAGGGACTGTGTGCTGCTGTGAGAACCTGGTGGCCAGTGTCTGCTTTGATATTTTAATACGAAACTCAGTTGGCCCTTTGTCCCTGGTTTGAGATCTTATAGGGTGCAGATGTAGCTCCTGTTGTACTGGGGTGCAGGAAGAAGCCCCATCATTAGGCCAGGGTCTATTGCCCCTCTGTGTTCCTCAGGGCCTCTGGCTCTGGCTTAGGTGGAGTTGCCGGGAATTCAGATTTGGCTCGTCTATGGATATAACTGGAAAGTACTAGAAAGCCCCGAAAACTCAGAGGTAGCCCTACCCACCTGAGCTCACAGCCCTCCGCAGCTCACCTTGGGGGAAGTTACCAACTTCCTATTCTTTTATCTCAAAGTCTAAGACAGCCTATCTCCAGCCAAAACCTCTGCCCTTTGCAGGCTGCCAGGCTGGGGGGTAGGTTAGTATGCCCACTTGGCGAGGCTGTGTCCACTCCAAAGCCCAAGGTAGACACACTTGGCTTCCTAACTGTGACAGTTCACAAAGCAGTGTTCACGGACCCATAACACTGAACACAGACCTGCTGGAATGTGACCCCAGTGAGTAAATTCCTCCCCTATCCCTGGACTCCAGAAGGTTCTATAAACAAAGGCCTTCATCTATTAACTGCTCATTTGGGGTATAATACAATCTCCTGCCAGTTATCTGGACTTTTGAAAATGGATTATTTCATCTCTAAGGTTTGCGGGCCCTTTCTTTTCTGACAGTAGAAGGGAGTCTTGGCAGAAGCAAGTGTTGGTTGGCCACATTAGCTCGGTCCCCTTCCATTCCAGCCTTACTCCTGGCTCCCATAATAAAAACCAGTTTCTTCTCCCTGTGTGACTTTTTTTCTGTGATAGCTTTGCAGGGCTTCATTAGAGTCAAACCTCGCTTCGCTCCGACAGTTGCCTGTGAGCTTTACATAGCCCAGCTGCTACCGTTATTTCTGGAAAGGTGACCGTGGACAGCGGCAGAGGGCTGGGCTCTGCACGTAGCCGTCAGACTGGAGTGGCATAAACCACACTAGGAACACACTGGGCCAAATTTGTTCTTAAACCTACTCTGTATGGTTAGTCAGCTGGCTTTTGGCTCAGAAAGGAGGGCTTCAATTAGATTCCTGTTTGCGGGCCCAAAGTTGAGGATTAGAAGTGAATGCTCCTGGCTGTGTTTACTACATCTGACAGCAGAGAGAGTGGCTGAGCTCATAACACGTCCCCCCCCCCCCCCCCCACGTTCACAGGCAGAAGACCCTGCACCACACCGAGACATGTTTTCCACCCAGCCTGCTATGTGCAGATCCAGCCAGGCAGCCATGGAGACCCAGTCAAACCCTGGCTTTCTCTTCTCCTCTTGGTTCCCACATACCTGACAGAAGGACCCATTTATCAATCCAGTGCTCCCCAGGTTCTGTCCTATCTGGAACAGCTGCCCCCACTCTCTGGAGGAAGAAGGTGATGTCTGAAAATCCTCAAAGGCAAAGGGTCTGTAAGGATTCTAAGACTCGAGGATCTCAGCAGTGAAGTGTCTAGGGGTCCATCCTGTGTTTAAAGACTGTATCTTACCCTCACATATAAAGTCCTTTCTTAAAATATTGGGAGCAATACAAATGAGGTCTTATGAACATAATCTACATTTTGTACTGTCTTTGCAACATTATTATAACACACTTGAAGTCTACTTTAGAACATAATTAAAAATTTCCCTGTAAATGCACGCTCTGTATTTGAGCATCACAATACGTACACTTGAAAGTTTCTATTTCTGTTTTGCAGTAACTGAAGTAAGGGTTGATTTTCGTTTTCCCTGGTTTTCAGGATGGAACTCAGGACCTCAAGTTTGCTAGACAAGCACTCCATGACTGAGCTATGTTCCCCGCCCTGGGAACCTTTTTGAATTTAGAATTAACCACGATGAAATGTGAAGACTGGTTTCTCTGCCACAGTAACCACGGCCCCAGCAGTCAGAGGCCAGGAGTGGTGCAGGCTGGATATGGAATAGATGCGCACGCATCTTGTTCCTGAAGATGATGTCACAGCAACAGGCCAGCAGCTCCATGTTGGCCCATTAGCGTTGTCTGACCAAGAGGGGTGAAAGACAGGACCAAGTGTAAAAATCTGCATGTCCCACTCCAAGCAGACCCCAAACCATCACCTTAAAAACCACTGACCCGCAACACCCCATGTGCTTTCCCACCTGTGGTGTTTTGAATAAGAAATGTCCCCAGAATCTCATCATGTATTTGAACACTCAGCCCCCAGGTGGTGGCTCTGTTTGAGGAGGGTGCTGCCTTGCTGGAGGAATTATATCATGGGAGTGGGTGGGGGATGGGTCTTGAAGTTTTACAGTCTCTCCTTCGCTTCCTGTTCTGTCTGTTTGCCCTTGTGTCAATGAAAATGTGGCCAACTGGGCTTCCTGTTCCTGCCTCCAGGCTGTGTCATCTTTCCCTCCGGAACTGAAAACTAAAATAAGCTCCACCGCCTCCCCTTAAGCTGCCTTTGGTTGCGGTGTTTTATCATAACAGGAAAGTAACTAATACATTGGCCATTGTTCATTCAGCACTCAAATCATTTCATTGAACCTTTGAAATTGGTAATGGTTTTTAACCATTGATTCTATGGGAGAATTGCATAACTTCGATGTTGCTGTCTGAAAGTGCTTGTGGCTTGTATTTAATTTCCATACAAAAAACAGGCTAGCGGGAAAAGCTTTCTCACAGCCTACATGTCTATGGAGGTCCCTTTGTCAGGAGCCATTTCCCCCCAAAAGTATTTCAGGGACCACTGTCCTGGGGAGTTTGCTGAGAGCCCCACACCCCAACGATATTAAGAACTGTTTTATTGGCAGAGCCTACCCCACACCCAACTATCTTGAGAGCTATCTGTTAGCAGAATCCGCCCCACATTCCAACTATCTAGAGAACTAGGTGTGTCAACTCGTGACCTCCTGACCAAGGAATCATGACCTGACCGATTGTAACCTCCTGACCTACGACCTCGTGACAGGCTCGACTATCGCTGCAAGATCCCTTCCTGCCCTGGTCATGCCCCTGCCCCCCATTCCAACCCAAATTCCTCATCCAGGGGCTTTATAAGCCGCAACCATGATGCTAATAAATGGAGGCTTTGACAACATCTTGCTTGGCCTCCTTCCTCTCTCTTGCCCATGTCTTTTCAGATAGCGCCTCTCCAGGACCCTGGAATAACTGACCTGCCAGGCGGGTTACAACCCCTAGACTAACAGACCCGCCAGGGCGGTCAAACCCCTTGGTGCCAAAGTTCTTAGTTTGGAGGTAGAGAGAGACCTGGGAACTTAAGCTCTTGGATGCTCTCTGATGAGGGAGGCACAGGCTTACTCAGAATGTATGGTGCAGGCCATTTCCAAATTATCAAAGAGAAACAAAGGAGAGCGGAAAGAGATGGGAGGGGGAGGGAGAGAAAGAGGAGAGATGAATGAGAAAAGAGAGAGAGAAGAGAGAGAGAGAGAGAGAGAGAGAGAGGAGGGAAGAGCAAAGATGAATGAGAGTGTTGTAGAATATTATTTTAAGATGTGTTACATTTGTTTATGCTGTGGAACATTTGTTTAATGATGCAAAGATGTGTTACACTCTATTATGTTGCCTTTGTTTAACTCTGTGAAGCTGTGTTACGGTGCTTGTCTAAAACACCTGATTGGCCTAATAAAGAGCTGAATGGCCAATAGTGAGGTAGGAGAAAGGATAGACAGGCTGGCAGGCAGAGAGAATAAATAGAAAACTGGGGAGAGATATCAAGGAGCAAGAAAAGGAGGAGAATAACAGGGGCCTGCTACACAGCAAGCCACGGAGTAAGAAGTAAAAACAGGCATATAGCAACAGAAAAAGATAAAAGCACAGAGACAAAAGATAGAATAATTTAAGAAAAGCTGGCTAGAAACAAGCAAAGCTGAGGCTGGGCATTTATAACCAAGATAAAGTCTCCCTGTGTGCTTGCTTGGGAGCTGGGTGGCACCAAAAGAGTCAAAGAGAAAAACAAACAAACAAACAAAAAAATCAGACAAAAACCAACCAAAAACGTTAGAGAGAAGAGAGAGGAGAAAAGAGATTGAGAGGGAGACCATTCACATGGACTCTGATCTGCCTGAGGAGAGCCCAGCCTGCAGACATTCCAATATCCAGTTACACACAGCCCAGTGTCTGGATAGTCGCTCACAAGACAGACGTCTGCTCCTACACTGATCCACTCTCCTGAAATCTCTGGGGTTAGGGAGAAGGGCATTGTCCCCCAATTCCATCCTGGTTGATTTACCTGTTCCTACTCTAGCACAGTAGGATTGGGGGAGACCCCCAAAACTGCCTTCTTCAAAATCAGTGTTAGTTCTGATTAGATTGTGAGACCAAACAAGTTACTGCCTTTAATTAATTTCAGACTTCAATTAGGCCCATGAAGCATTATCAGGAATTCTTGAGTGAAAACCCACAGGCTTACCCCCTCCTCCGGCTTCCTCTGTTGACAGCCGTGGGGTCCCTTTGCCCTTGATCTTTTCTAGAAGCATTCTGAGGTCCATCTATTAACACCGTGGCTCCTCTACTCCCCCATTTTGTTTTCTCTGGCTGTGAGCCCATAGTCTTTCCAGGTTTTCCTTTCCTGAATATTCATGACGCTTGGGGCTGAACGAGTCCATATCAGCATATGTGGTTATGTGTGGCCATAGCTTTTCTCTTTGTGTTCAGCCTAAGCTGCTGAGGTCTTGGATATCAATTCTTATGACTGATTTGTGCTCCTAAAATCCCCTGTGATAGTTATATAAGTACATTTTTAAGATTTTTATTTTATTTTTATTTATGTATCTGTTTGTATCTATGTGTGGGTATGTGCACATAAGCAGAGGTGTTCTCAGTGGTCAGAAGGAAGCACCAGATTCCCCTGGAGCTGAAGTTACAGGAAGTTGTGAGCTGACTGAGTTGGGTATTGGGAGCAGAATTCGGGTCTTATGCAAAAGCTGAGCCATCTGTCTAGTCCTATAAATCTATTTGTGTGTGTGTGTGTGTGTGTGTATGTGTATGTGTGTACGTGTGTGTGTAAGGATGCACTAAATAGTGCAGAGACACAGCTATACAAAACTGTGAGTGCATCCTCTGTGGGTCATGGCTGAGTCCCCAGACACAGGTCTGGGAACTTGGAGAGAAGAGGGGAAGGGAGGGGAGGGGAGGAGAGAGAAGGAGAGGCTGTCAGGAGGAGCCAGTGCAAACCCAGTGCCAGGGAGCACAGCCTTTGGGACAGGGCTCTCCAGTCTAGGTCTGTCTGCTACTGTCTTTGGCCGCCATGGTCCCAGCCACCCTGCTACTACTGCCTCTGGCCCAGCTTCCGGGTAGACTGAACTGAGAAAAGGAGAAATCCTGATGAGCGCCAGTGTTCACCCCTTCCTGTTTCCTGACTGTAGACACAGCGCGACCAGCTGCCTCCTGCTCCCGCTAGTGCCTCCCCGCCATGATGTATCGTGCCCTGGAGCCGTACACGCACACGACCCTTCCTCTTGGAGCTTGTTTCGTGTGCTTCTGTATTCGGTCACAGCTAAGAGAAAAATCGCTGTTGTGCTCACTCAGCCATGGTGCACACTTGTTTCATTCACACCGTTAATCCCTCAGAGCAGGGCAGAGAGCCGGCCAAGGCCGTTCACAAGCGAGACTGGAGATTTGGGGGTCGACAGGAGAACCATCCCAAGAGGTGTTTGGAGTTGCTGTTCCGTGCCACCTTCAGTTGCCTGGTGGTTGAGTTTCCTCTTCTAACTCCGGGCCCATCTGCCTGCAGGAGACTGTTTCCTACCACAGGTCCCGCTGGAGACCCAGCATAGTGTCTGAAGTCCCCCAACCAAATGACACAGCCCTCCAGACTGCCCTCTTCTTGAACAACAGAACTCCACACTCTAGTCGTTCACATCTGTACACTTACTCGTGAGGGTGTGGTTCATCCCTGTTTTGTCCCAACAAGACCACCGTGTCAGAGCCATGACATCAATACATGTGTTAGGACATTCATTAATGAGTGTTTGTAATCCTACATAGTGGATAGTAACTGGACTGGATCTTTTTATAGCTTCAAATCCTCCTGAGATGCCGAGCCGCCCATTTCTGTTCTCTGCAAACAAGAGAAGCATGTGCACACATGGACACACATGTAAGTACATGTGTGTGCATGCATAGGTTCATCTTCCCAGAAGTACAATGATTAACAATAATCGACACACACTAGTCAGTCCAAATGCACAGTTACCCAAACGTACTTCTAAACTCATTTGGCAGGTGTAATTTTAAAACTCTGCCTACATTCTAAGATCTGTCTCCGGGGGCCACCAAATTTGATTTGCCTCCTAAGAATTATATTGTCTTGCTATTTCCTTCCTGCAGCATCTTCTTTTCCCTGGGAAGCCCTCTCTGTGGGCTGTTTAATTATGCAAATACGAGCAGAAGATGATAAGCTGGCCGGGAGCCCCCAGGCAAAGGCAACTCTCCCTCCTCAGCCAGGGAAACTGCGGAAATGACAGAGGCTTAAATTAGGAAATAATTTGGAGATGTGGAAAACTGGTGTTAGCAAGAGCTCTTTTAGCCAGCCCTCAGCTCTAAGTATTGTTCATAGAGAAGTCAGTATAAGGGAAGCTCAAGGCTCCTTTAAGACTTCGTGGTCTGCTGTTCTAACCTTCTGTTCCCAGACACACCCCATCTCCCATTCATTCAGGTTCTTCTGTCCACTTACTCATACTTCTGGTCCGTATTGGAAACCTCCACACAGCTGTGCAGATGGTTTGAGACAGACTCCATTTCCCCTCCAATCCGATGACACTCCATTCCATGTTAAGTTTCAGGATCCTCATCGCTGTGCGTGAGCTTGAAAGCATGTAGTCTGTTCGTTAGTACATCAGTGTGTTGCTGCACCAGACACACTCAGTCTCTCAGGAAACAACCCCCAAGCAGATAAAATCTGGGGCATGCTTTTCAAGATACTGTGCACTTAGCCTAGAAGCAACGATCCTTCCGAGATAGCCGGAGAACAGCAATTAGACTTCTCCCTTAATCTTCCTCGCCTCGGAGAATTTCCATGCGGCAAAACACAGTGGGGCCAGCAGAGCCCAGGGGACTCTTGAACTGAGAAGAAAGAAAGCCATTGTGGCTGGAGTCTGGAGGACTTAACGCCAGCCAGGAAGAGCTGCACAGAGTCGAATCTGGAACAGCTTCAGGTATCAGGTATCAAACTGGACATTTAATGTCATGTATATTTAAAGGGACACTTCAATCTGGCAGAGAAACTATTGAGGATTAGCATTGTTGGGCCTGGGAGCCCGCCTAGGACCGATAGGGGTGCTGTTCTTATCAGCCGGCTGCCACCCTGCCCAGCCTGCCGGATGTGGAGCAGAGACCACAGGCAGCCTCATCACACCTCCAGGGTTATAATTAACGCCACTTTGATTATCCACAGTCCCCACTACATGATCTTCATGTCAAGATCTACGCATGATCCAAGCAACTTACCTGCATCCCAGCAAATAAAAATAAAAAAATAAAAAAGAATATTGAAAATGTATCGTCAGGATTTGACTGTATGACAAATGCCCAAGAGGACCGCTTAGAAGGAGGATATGCTCTTCTGGGCTATGGTTTCAGTCCCTAACCAGCGGACTTTATTGAGGGTTGGGCTACTGACATCCTCCGTGGTTAAGACCACTTGCTCTTGATGCACAGGACCCAGGGTTAAGTTCTTAGTGCCCAGTACAAGTGGCTCACCACCTGTAACTCCAACACCAGGGTACTAGGAACCCTCTTCCAGCCTTCTTGCAGGCACTGCATTCTTGTGCGCACACACACACATAGTTTAAAACGAAGTAAATTTTTAAAAACGGAGTATGTCTCAGAAAATGTAAAGTGTTACACAAATGCCTGATGATGCTATGTGTTTGAATGCTACCGACCAAAGCGTATGCTGCTCACTCTTCTACTATGTTGCCCTGTAAAAATGTGATCTTTTTCTGTGTGCTATCTATTCTGCATCTGTTCCTTGAGGTAGATCCACTCCTCAATGGCAGTCACCTGCAGGATACTAACCTCTTTTGACTGTACAAAGAGGTTATGCGGTATGTATATATGTATGATGTATGTATGTGTGCATGCATGTATGATGTATGTATGTGTGCATGTATGATTATGTATATATGATGTATGTATGCATGATGTATGTGTGTATGGTGTATGTATGTATGATATATGTATATTATGGTGTATGTATATACAATGTATGTATTGTGTATGTGTGTATGTATGCATGATGTATGTATGTATGTATGATGTATTATGTGTTTATTGCTGGTTGTGGGCTACAGCGGGACTCAGTGGATGTGAGAACAGCAGGAGAATGGGGTCAGTTATTTACAGCTGAGGATATAAGCATATATTGCAGGTGGAAATTACATTCTTTTATGTAAGCCTCAACTCTTCGCTGTTATCCTCACTTAAAGAAAAGTGTTTACAGCGGAGCTAGACTCCTTTGTCTCTCGCACTTTCCACACAACCGACTTTATAGGTATTTCTTTCTTGGGCAAGTTGCAAGATTTTCAAGTCCCTTCATTCTGCTTTTGGTTCGTTATTCTTACCATAAACCTGGCAATCAGCAGCAGGTAATAACCACACAATACCTTGAATGCTAGCTGGGCTGCCTTGATCCTTCACCCCCACAGTTAACGACTCCAGTATTTTAAATACAGTCTCGCGTGATACCATAGGACGCAGACAAACCATAGAAAACCTACTCGCTACAGCATCACCAGAAGAGCCTCTGGTCCGACACCATAGTCCTCATTTCCGCCTGATATCTCACAGGTACAGTCTTTCTTTTTTAAAGATTTAAATTTTCTGAGTGTTGAAATTTAGGGGTTACAAGGAACTGAAACACTGAATGTGGATTTAGGGAATGTTAAGGCAGCCAGGACATGAGCAGAAAGGTGAGCCGCCACTCTGTAACAAAATCCAGGTTCCTAAGTTAGAACGTCTACATCCACTTTATAGCTGTTCTTGGAAAGTAACATTAGGGTCTGTCTCTCCACTGCCTAGGTTGCTGTCACAAAGCTTCTCTGGGACCTAAAGGCAGTCGTCATCAGTGTGGTCCCATCCCCATGAGATATTAGCAACAGTCCAGGGAATCAAGCCCTGGGCAGACTCAGGGGACCCCTGTCTTCATTTCCACAGCATCTCTTCACTTGAGACATGGAGGATTTCTTGCTTCCCACTCTTGAGTGAGAGACACACCTGACTGCTCCCCTCCCCCCTTCCCTGCTCCAGGTGTGACTGCACTACTGTTAGGGAGATGGTCAAGGTGTCTACATTGCCCTAAGACATCATGCTAAAGGTGATACTTCAAACACGGTTTTAAGTCCTCAGCTTTTGATGGCTCTTATCTCCTAACAGGTAAGTGAACACTTGAGGCAGTGCTATGTGGAGTGGTCAGCAGGAACAGGACCTGGGCAGGACAGGCCACTTGAGGAGCACCACCCTAGCTTTAGACACAATCACAGGACCAAATTCTTCCCTGTATGGGTAGGTGGACTCCAAGAACATCTGCAAGACAGTTTCATAGAAACCAAATACCATGCGTCTCCCTGGCGACCATCCTGTAGGACAAGAAACCCTAGGATCCACTGTGACAGGGTGACCTAGGAACAGAATCCTGTTGGTCCTGCCTTCCGGTGACTGCTCGCCTGGCAGATTGTTGCACTCAAGTGTGATGCTTTCCGCTTTTTGGTTTTATGTTTTGTTTGCTTGTTTGTTTGTTTTTGCCTTGCAAGTTCCCTTTCAGAAACGTTGAAGCACACCCTCTCTTGCCCTAAATGCTTCTCATTACAGATTTTACAAATCAGCGCAGGGGGTTTCTGGATGGGCTGGTGTATTCTGGATGGGCTACTGTGACAAAATGCATGAAAAAAAAATCAGCTTACAGGAAGGAAGGGCTCTTCGGGGTCCTGGATGTTGAGGTTTCAGTCCTTGGTTTATGTCATGGCTGTGGAAGTCAGGACATCATGGGGGTGGGAACACGTGAGGCGACACAAAGCTTCTCAGTGCAAGACAGGACTGACAGGAAGAGGGAGAGGGGAGGGAGGACACGTCAATCTGTCGATCTGTCAATCTGTCAATCTGTCGATAAGATATACCCTTCTATGATTGCATCCTATTTGTGTGTCGGAGGCCAAGAGAGCATGTCTGAGCCCCTGAAGCTGGAGTTACAGACAGTTTTGAGCTGCCCGATGCGGGACCCAAACTCTGGTCCTCTGGAAAAGAGCAAGCACTCTTAATCAACCACGTCATCTCTCCGGCACCCAGATATTCTTGATGCTATACGTGGGCATGAGCAAAGTTGAAATGGAAGATTGGAGATGGAAGGGGGAGGATATTATATTACAAAGGACTTCAAATTAACCTTTTCAAAATACATAGAACTCTTTAAATATAAGATTTTTGAGGATAAACATCTTGAGAGACAAAGAAAATTTCAGAAGAAAATAATTGCCTACGATTCCACATTGGAATTTAGCCGCTATTAATTTTTAATGTTGACATCTTTGATGTTCTGTTACATACTTTTTTCTGATAACAGACCCTTGGTTTCCTCATCTCAATAGTTTTTTTTTTGTCACTATCTATAAAACTTGATTGGAATCTATTATCATGAAAAAAAAATATGCCCTTCAAAAGCACACCCCGGTTACCTAGCTTCTCTGACCAGGACCCACCTGCTAATGGCCCACTCCCCTGTAAAGTCAACAACAGAAGAATTCTCTGTGAAACAGCACTGCCAGCCAGCGACCAAGCCTTTCATGTGTGAGGCTTCCTGAGGAACTTTGCACCAAACCATAGCAGATCATGCCTCTGGCCACTAACTTCTTGAGGTAAACTCCAGTAACTCCACCATCCTCTGACCTGTCTGAGTACTTACTGTTTCACAGAGGAAAACAAGCAGAAGGAAGAACCTCATTTTTCTGATCAAATCCTTATGTGTCACACCGGCCTTCCAGGAAACCCTGACATGTTTCAGACTAAACAGAACAGGGAGAAAATGAAACTCGACTTAATCGTGTTTTTACGACTCAGTGTCCTGAGGACCACGCCTGCTCAGTGTGGTGCTGTGGCCGCAAACCACAGGGCGCCAGCCAGAGTGCTGCTTGCTTCTTTCTGAAACTTTTGTACTTTTTGTACTTTTAAAACGTTTGTTTGGAGTTGGCAGCCGTAGGAGTTTCTGGCCAGGGTGAGCATTACCCTCTGGTCCTCGCTCCTCACCCTGTGCATCGATCAAATTAGATAGATACAGACCAGGTGACAGTGGGCAGAAGGGAGAAAAGAGGAGCAGTCACCCATGAAGTCTCATCTCTGCCTGGACGCACTTATTTTTATTTTTTTAATGTGAGTTCAGTAATTGAATAAGTGAGTGAGACAGACCATGTGATGGCTTCCAGGATGAGGTCTCTCTTCCTGGAGTTCGCAAGGCTCATTACATGAGTTTTCTGTATACAAACGGCACAGATTACGTATGCTTCCTTGGTTGGGTTCTCACAAATGTGATTCAAATAATGAGTATTGAGGGGGAAAAATGAAAGGAAGAAAGAAAGACTGTCTGAACATAATACTGTCAAAATCTTTTGGGAAAATACATCGAGTCAAAAAATCTCTTTGATTAGTTCTCTTTAAAAACCAAGTTGCTACCGTCGGGCTTTAAGCTTTTCCTGTGAAAGCTGACCATCTTTCCTCTACTGTGAAGGCACCAACCGCATGTCAGGAAAAGGAAAGTGACTGTTGGGTGTCTGCCTTCAGGAGGGCTTGTGTGATGTTGTCGTAGAGTAAACACCAGGCCCCGGCATGCAGGGCAAGGCCAGGCTTCCTTCCCACCTCCGTGGTCTGGTTTGTGTCACTCCCTTCCCCTCGGAGAAAGGACTATCCATCAGTATCTCCGTCCCTGCCTTTCTTTGACATCACAGATTCCTCGGTGACTTCCTTTCTGAGTCCTGATATCAACAGGGAGGAATGGAGGACTCCCAGGCCTGAAGCCTGAAGCCGGTGAGCATTGTGAAGCCCCTTTGGGTGTTTGCAGTGCTGCCCTGGCAAGTACTGTGTTTCCTGTTCTTTGTAAGAGAAAGGGAAATGAAAGGCAAGTGACAAACGTCAAAGTCATTAGGCTGACAGATCATAACCCAGATGTTTACATGTACATGATTATGGAAGCAAACCGGAACATCCGCATGTTTTGAGACACAATGGAAGAAATTCCATGCCATGGTGAAAATAACTGTTTAAGTCATTGCTATCAAATCAATCACACTAAGAACCGAGTTAAAAGAAGACGGGGGCCTCAGTGTACATTCACTGGGGCATCTCCGGCAGCCTCTGTATAGTCAAGATGGGTGGCTGATGGGGCACTCCGGGTCCCTATGGAAACGGGCCAGCTGTAGGTTCATGACGGAGATAGTCGAGAGGTCAGAGCGGACAGGAAGTAGGGTGCAACACCCGCCCCTACCCTTTTACAAAGACAGTGGTACAAGCCGGTTCTTTCATTAGCAAAGTCAAAATAAAGGCAATATTTAAAAGAGATGCAACTGTTTTATAGGCGACTATGGGACAGGGCTGGCTGAACGAAGGGTTAACTTGTAAAGACAGACCATTGGTCACCGGGTGAGCCACTGGGCAGGCCTCTTCTTGGAACCCCTGCCAATGCCTCTATCCAGCCATTTAAGAGCCAATATCAGCATGGGGTTTGGATTGCTGGAAGTGTTTGACATCTACACCTTTGTCACCTCAGTTTCTTCTCAGTGAGGCCTGCCCCCTGTGCTGTGTTCTCACAAGCCCTCCCCACACTAGAATTTCCCTAGGTTGTGATTACATATGTACTTGGAAAATTGATGTCTGTTTCCTCTAGTGTCTGGGGTACCCCAAACAGCCAGCACTTAATCACTAGAGCATAGACTTGTGATCTGGAGTTGGGGCCACAGACGCCCCTACATCCTGCAGCTACTAGAAGGTTAGGGACAAGGACACGGAAAGTAACCACACCATCTTGCTGATGAGTACATGTGCATGTTCACCGAAGGAGGGTCTCAGAGATGACTGGTGGGACCCCCAGACTGCAGGCTTGGGTTCTGGCTTGGAACTGAGGACCAAGCACCGCCCTGCTCCCTGCATGAAGTGCTTCAGTTAGGGACTGGAAACTTGTGAATGCCAGTCTGTGTGCAAGCGTGGAGAACGGGGAGATGTTATTTCAAGCATGTACACGAGGAAACACAGGCTTATGGAGAAGTAAGTTTGTTATGAAGCTGTCATCCAAGCCCTGGCTGTGGGCTGCAGACTCCTGCTTGACCATCACACTGTCTGACTTTAATAGCCTTCTATTTTTCTATTCTACTCTATTGTTGATGTGAGAATATTCTTGACCAGAAGGCACTTGGGGGATGAACAATGTATCTTTGTCTCATGTTTTAATGAGGTGTCCTTTCGGGATGGAGAGGCGGCCCAATAGTTAGGACCACTTGCTGTTCTTCCAAAGAACCTGAAGTCCATTCGTAGCACAACCACCTACTATAACTCCAGCCTCAGGGGACCTGATATTCTTTTCTGGCCTCTAAGAACATCCCCACGCTTGTAGTTATTTGCACATCGACACACACATTTACACAGAAATAAAAATAAATTAAAAAAAGAAGGTGTAGATCAGTGGTTCTCGGCCTTCCCAATGCTATGACCCTTTAAGAATTTATTTAATAATAATTTCCTGATGCTGTAGTGACCCACCAACCTTAACTATTTTTGTTGCTGCTTCTTAACTGTAATTTTGCTACTACTATGACTGGATTGTAAAAGCGTGATATGCAGGAGATCTGATATATGTCTCCTGTGAAGGGGCTGTGACCCACAGGTTGAGAACCTCTGGTAGAGTCCATCACAGCGGGGAAGGCATGGCAGGGTTTGAGGCTGCAGGACTCACAGCTTGAGGGCTTCCGAACCATTAAAGCCAGGGCTACAGGCTGCAGAGTCCTCTGTTTGACCCCCACCACATAGAGTGCATTGGCCCCTCACCACCTACGTTCCTCCCTTCACAGAAGACATAAGCCCCTCACCACCTCCACTCCTCTCTTCACAGATGGCATCAGCCCCCACCCCCTAGCCTCCTTTCACAGAGGACATTGGCTCCGCATGCCCTCCAGACCTTCTGCCCTGTCATCACCTAGAGAATGCCAGATATGAGATGTCCTTGCATACACTGCCCCACTGGCTCCTCGGCTTTAGATTTCCTGGGCTCCAGAGCCGCAGGAAGGAAACCTTTGAACTTTATATAAACACCCAGTCTTGGGTGTTTTGTTCTAGTGGCACCGACAGACAAAGGTAGTGACCGGAAAGAGAGTCTTTGCAGATGCAGTCAAGATGGAGTCAAAGTAGAGCAGGTGCGACCCAAGTCCAGGGTGACAGGTGATGAGGACTGTGGACACAGCAGAGACCACTGTGCGAAGGCAGACACAGCCTCACCCCCCAGACCAATAAATAATGAGGAATGCTAAAGGCTGGATGGGGAGCTTAGCAAATTAATTTTTTGGTGATTTTATATACATCTATGTGCACATTCTTCACGATAAATTTTCAAGTTAGCACGTTCTCACTTGGATTCTCTGGGAAAGTACTTGGCTGTAGTATTTTAGGGGTCCTATCTGCACCTCACAGCTTGTCAGTGCGCTGTGACCTGAAAATTCAGTCTGACGTCGCCTGTCACGGTGGCAGGACCCTCTGTCTGCCCTTGGCTCTAAGCGAGCTGTTTAGGCAGCTTTGAAGAGAGGCCTCTTTGGCTGTGGTCATTTGTAAAATGCTGGTGTTGGCTGGAAGTCCTTGCTAAATTGTTAGCGAAGGCTGATCTGAAAGAATTGAGGGGACCTAACATCTTTACTCACTTTCATGAGAACAGAGCAGTATCTGATGTTAAATCAAGGTCAAATGAAAGAATAGTTAATTCAAACAATGCAATGTCAGAGGCTAGACAGAGAGCCTGGCAAAACGCAGACCTCCCAGTGCCCCAGGGGAAGGGAACTAAAGGACCAGTGGTTCAGCTGTCGGCCTTCATCTCTCCTCTCCCAAGGAAGCATCTGCTGGCTCCCAACCTCACAGATGTCACCCATAACCAAGTGCAGGAGTCAGTTAGCAGTAAATGTAGCAGGAGATGGGTCCAAGACACAGTCTCGTTAAATGGCATATTTTTGTTTTTCGTTATTGCATTCGGAACACATTTTAAACATGGCTTGCCTGTCATCATAATGTATTGGCAGTTAAAAATAACCTGAGGAATACATTTAAAAAAAAAAAACAAAACAAGGCAAATGGTGACACTTGTAACAACGGCGATGCCGACAATCATTCCATCAGATTCATGAGGGAGCCTATTCGGGTCAATGTCAAGTAACAGCCGCCAACACGCTCTCTATTGCTAAACTCAGAACTAGCAATTTTGTTTCAGGAAAATAATGCCATCTGTCATATCCAATAGATACGGGTCTGAATTGTATTCATTTTAAGGTCAGAAAGGACTTTCGTGTTTCCCCCGTAACTGTGTGGAGCTCATGAAGAGGGGAGCCAGAGCTTGCTGTGCAAGTTCCTCACTAAGTAACTTTACAATGCCAGAGCCAGACGAGGGAACTTAGAGAATTATTTTCTTTAAAGGGAAGAAAGTCAAGTTGAAGTAGCAAGATCCTCATGGAATTCTGACCTTCTCCTGTTGTCTTCCAGTGCTGGGAAAATATCATTTGCTCATGGGGTTCTTGATTCCGAAGGAAGCATGTGTCCTCGGGGGCATCTTACTTATAACTCTTTCCTACAGAGTTTAATGCTTTTCCTTTACTAGAATTTCCATTTTTAATGTTTTATTTATTTTTATTTTATGTGCATTGGTGTTTTGGCTGCCTGCATATCTGTGTGAAGTTGCCAGATCCCCTGGAACTGGAACTACAGATGGTTGTGCCCTGCCATGTGGTTGCTTGGAATTGAACCTTGGGTCCTGTGGAAGAGCAGCCAGTGAGCCATCTTTCCAGCCCTAGTGGGGTTTTCTGTAAGTGTTTAATTGAATAAAGCCCAAATAGTGTGAAACTCTAAACCTCTTCTATCACTCGGTCACCGCACATGACTATCTCAGGGTGTAACGAGATGGTCACCCTCAGACTCAGTAGAGAACAACACTGCGGGGAATCAATGTATCAAAGTGATTCCTACCACAGAGCAGGATGCGGAAGTCGCTTTCACCAGCATTAGCCTGTGTCCGAACCGGGTAGGATCCGGTGGAGGGTGGGATGTAGAAAGGTGTTAGGTGGGGGGACTTTATCCACCTTGGCTGCTCTTCCTTCTCAAGAAATGCTGGGACTGGCTGAATGGCTCCAGTGGGCCCCATTGAGACTCAGTCCTTTAATCTGAGAGGTCCAGACCTGGTCCACAACAGTAGGGATGGACCTGCAAGAGCAGACCAAATAGGCCGCCCTTGAGACCTCATCGGTACTGGGATAGGGTTGAGTGACTTCAAAAGATTGACCTTTGTAGGTGTGCCTAGATGACACCCATGTACATACACTCAAGGGTTGGGAAGCAGAAGCAGTGGGGAGTGGTGAGGACATTGCATGAAGATTTCAGACACAACTCTTTTTTCTGAAGTCCCGGATGGAGAGTCTGGTGAGGGGAGGAAACATCTGGGATCTTAGGTGTGAGTGATGGGTTGAACACAGGTTTTATGTGCTCCACAGGTATGAAGCCTTACCAGGGCTGCACATTCTGCTAAAAGTTCCTGTTAGTTCTTATCTCAGTTACTTTTCTATTGCTGTGAAGAGACACCATGACCAAAGCAGCGTGTAAAAGAAAGTATTTAGTTGGGGTCTTGCATACACTTGCCAAGGGTGAGTCCATGACCATCATGGTGGGGAACGTTGGTAGCAGGCAAGCAGGCATGGTACTGAAGCAATCACTGAGAGCTTACATCTGATCCCCAAGCACAAGGAAGAAGAAGAAGAAGAAGAAGAAGAAGAAGAAGAAGAAGAAGAAGAAGAAGAAGAAGAAGAAGAAGAAGAAGAAGAAGAAGAAGAAGGGGAGGAGGAGGAGGAGGAGGAGGAGGAGAGACACAGAGAGAGACAGAGAGGGAGAGAGATAGAGAGACAGGAGACAGAGAGCGCTAACTGGGAATAGTATGGGATTTTTAAACCTCAAAGCCCAGCCCCAGGGACACACCTCATCCAACAAGGTCACACTTCTTAATCCTTCCCAGACAGCTCCACCAACAAGGGACCAAGTATTTGACCATGTGGTTCTATGGGGGTCACTCTCACTCATAATGTCACAGTTCTGTAAACTGGATCAGAAACCCTAGACTGGGGAGGTTGTGGGTTCAAGATGGCAGCACACTACCATGATGTCCTCAAATGGGACTTGTCAAAAATACCTGCTCAACATGTCTGTTTATATTCACAGTTCTTAGCCTGGCAGACGGGCTCCTTCTCACAGAAGGTGTGGGCAAATCCAAAGACTCATACCTGGTTGAGGTGCTGAGAATAGGAGATTGTTGAACGCTCAGTCCTAAACAGGACCTCTGACTGTATCTTCCTCAAGGCTTAGGCAGCATCAGGGAGAGAGGCAGAAAGAAGGTAAAAGCAGAAAGATGGGAAAGGACCCTGAACTGCTGCCATCTGGATACTATATGGCTATTTCAACCGTGGGCACATAGCAGCGATGGAACCTGCCAGAGATTGGGCCCTCCAACTTCCCCCTGGGGATAGAGGAGGTACGTGAGCCCCAACTGTTACTGGGGAACTATTGACTGCTAATGGTAGGTGTGGTGTGGTGAGTGTGTGTGTGTGTGTGTGTGTGTGTGTGACTTTCTTCAATGGTGTGGTCACAGGGGAGCTAGCTATGAAGCAGAAAGAGTTCAAAAGGAGGGGAAGAGCAGCAGAAGAGGGCAGCGAAGGCATATGCAGTCACAGTGTGTATGAATCTGTCGATAACCAAGAAATGAAGCTTTAATACTGCCACAGCATTCACCGAAAATCAGTGTTCCTCCTCTGCTTTGCTGAACCCTCTTAGGCTACGACCATGTAGCAGTTTCTCCTTTCATTTCTAAACTTATTTTGACAGGCACATGGATGCATAAAAATAACACACAACAAGGCCTCCCAACCTTGTTCTGATTGTTTATGTTGCAGTATATCTAAGTCAAGTTGAAAATACAAATCTTAAGGGTTTCTTATCTACCAATGGAAACACACAGAGTTTTGGTAAAGCTTCCAAAACATAGTCTCCTCGATCAGAGGCACTTCTTCAAGGCCGTCGCTCACTGCTACACTTTTGACACTTTATTAATTTCCATCAGTGGGTTCCAAAGCCTGTCCCCTGTCCTTTGGTTCTTCTTTCCATCCAGAGACAGAGGGGGAGAAGCTCATAACCACAAGCACACAGGTGGCAGCTGCAAGTGTCTTAGCAGGTAGCTGGTAAGGAAGGCAATTTGGGTGCCTGGAGTGAATAACTTCTCACCTGCTCAAACACCCTGGCTTCAAAGCCCAGCTAAGCTGCCAATCACCAACCACCAATCTTTGCCACAGCCCGCTGAGTCTATAGAATGTGAGCCCCGGATGGAGAGCATCTCTGCTGGGCTCTTCAGTGCCGGGAAAGTATGTGTGCACCTGGAGTCCGCACCATGGTGTCTGGTGAGTGCTGTGGACTGAGGGAGGGACTCCTGAAGATGTGGCTAAAAATTCACCCCGACCCCACCCTCAGGCTGCAGAGCAAACCATGAAGGAAAGACCTCTCACTCCTGCAGGCCAGCCGTTGTATTTTTTTTTTACTTTGTCTTTTCCATTGATAGACTACCAAGGAGGCCCCAGAGCCCAGAACCCATTCAAAAATTAGATTCCTGAGGGTGGCGTGTAGCTACGTCCTGCTGAATCACTGGAGGGCAAAGGGGAGGTGCATGGAATTCACAAAGGTTACAGATTCATGAAGACCCGTGCCAGCGTTCCATAAGCCACAGATGGATGAGAGAACACTCCTCGATGGGGCTGCCTGCCACCTGCACAGGGAACGCAATGCCATAGCCAGCACTCATCTTGGGGAGGTGGGGGCTTTTCAGGGATGCAGCTGCCAAAGTCACTCACGATCCTGGAAGGAACCCCAGTAATTCTGTGGGTCACCAAGTGGACTTGGTGGAATCACGGCTTTGGTCCATTGTCTGTATCCTATTGAAGATGAGTAGATATGTTTATGTCTCTCCAAGTCTCCT
Source organism: Microtus obscurus (assembly GCA_963919715.1). Classification (NCBI taxonomy): domain Eukaryota; kingdom Metazoa; phylum Chordata; class Mammalia; order Rodentia; family Cricetidae; genus Microtus; species Microtus obscurus. Next base: position 5,035,094 of record CAWTZC010002279.1, on the reverse strand, counting down.
GAGACAGAGGGTCAGACAGCCCTAGCTGCTGTGATGTCTGGGGGATGAGTCTCCGATTTCTTGCTCAAATTTCTTGGAGCCTTTGGAGGAGAGGCCGATGCCCTGCTGAGAGGAGGGGTTGCCATATTGCAGTGAGCATCTCGGTGTCTAGGAGGCTGCAAGAATCAGTTGTGTAGCTCTGAGAACCCCCCGAGGATGATCTGAGTGGAAAATGTGAGGTCCCGACAGGGGATTTGTTTGTTTCCTAATGGTCTGCTCAGCTGAAAGAGCAAGCCAGGCACGTGTGGTTGGCCTTCCACAATCCTAGGTACTGCATCTGAAAAACCAACCAAATCCAGAACACGACAGCAATAGAATCTGAAGAGCTGTGCACACAACACTCACGGTGCATTAGGCATTATGAGCAATCTAGGGAAGATTTCAAAATAAGATGATGTGTGTAGACACCAAAATACGAGACTGCTTTCTGTGAGGTTCGTGAGTATAGGTGTTGGGACCAGAGGGAGTCTTGAGACCAATTATAAAACTGTATGTGGTGTGTAGTATTGGCTTTGTATTGAGACTACTAGTAATCTACATCCTGGCTTTTCCTTTACAGGCCATGTAGTTCTGGATGGCTTATTTAAGCACACCAACCCTCAGTTTCTCTATCTGTAGAATGGGAATAGGGATACAAACCTCCTAGGGCTGTGATGTCTGCCAGCGAAGTCGATCGCACAGCATCCGGCTCCGGCCAACAGCTGCTGGGCTTGTCGGTGTGTGTCCCGTGAAATAAAGACGGAGAAACCTTCCACAGAGAGTCACACTTCATCACCACGTGGCTGAGTTAGGGACAGCTGTGGTGAGGGCAAAGCTGAACTTGCCTGGGAGACAAAGCACACACACGTATGAAACTTTGCACTAGCATCTTAAAGTCAGGGTCTCAGAACCCACCAAAAAGAGCGAGTCTAAAACAGTGGTTCTCAACCTTCCCAAAGCTGCAACGCTTTAATACAGCCTCGTTGCGGTGACCCCAGCCATAAAGGTATTTTCATTGCGACGACATGACTGTAATATTCTACTGCTAGGAATCGTATTGTAAACAGCTGATAGTCCCGATGGTCTTAGGAGAGACTGTGGCAGGGTCATTTGACCCACAAGTGGCCGGGACCCACAGTTTTAGAACCACGGGTCTAAAGCGACACAAAGCAGATTTTCCCCCAGGAACAGCTCTTTGATGGGACTCCCCACCTCTGCAGTGGGAATGCCCGAGCCAGCCCCTCTGTGCAGGAATGGAGGCAGGTCTGCTAGGGGATGCCCAGAGGCAGAATGGAGGAGACTTACATAAGCTGTCCTGAGGCCACAGCCCTTGGCTGCAAGCCTTAATAACAAGGTGACATCAGCCTGAGCTGCATCAGCCGGTTGTTACAAAGATGTCCCGGTGGAGGGGCTTTGTGTGTGAGGCTGTGCTGGTCAATGAACAGGCTTGTGCTCCTGGCAGAGTCCGTGTGGCCGTTACTCTCAGGCAGTCATGCGGAAGAGCCGCCTTCCAGGATCTGCCTTTGTGTGTTTATTTTTCATTAGTGCAGACAGGAATGGCTCTGTTTTGATCTCTCATAAATCCAGTTACTTAAGAATACATTAGTTAAAAAATTATTAACAGAAATGCGTTAGAAAACCAGCACGGTGGAAGAGAAAACGTCTTCATGCGCCAAATACATCAACTTGTGAATGAGTGATTGCTTAAAGCTGAAGTGATCCCAAGTGCGTTAGGTTTCAATGACCTTGGCAAAGGCACACAAGTTGCCATCAACTCTGGCTGATTATTCGAGGCCGAATTGCACAAAGTGCTGGATTCTTGATGGAAATGACCCAAATTAGGGAACATGGAAACAGGAGCTGCTCCTGTAGGGCATGGATTCTCTCCTGGCCACAGTCCCCATGTTTTGTGGAAGGCACCAGAGCAGTGGAAGAGATGGGAACAACGGGCATGCGCTTAGCAGCCACCCCTGGCGCTGAGCCCTGCAGTGTCCCAGAATCTCAGCTCTTTTTCAGTCCCAAGCTCGGATCATTTTAGTCACATATTAAAAGGAGCGAAACAAAACAAAGCAAGAACAGCAACAAAAAACAAGGCTGGAGAATTCACCCAAATGTTCCCTGTTTCTTTTGGGTGGCAAGTACCTTCCCTGTGTTGCTTTCCAAGAGATACAGCTAACTTGTTCTTTCTTCTTGACCTCCTTAGGGACGCGTCTTTAGTGAGTGGAATTCATTCTTCTTTGGACCAAGTTTTAAGCTCCCGTGATAATCATCACGTTACTGGAGTCTTCTCTATTAAACCGTGAAACCTCACATTGTGGATTGAATGTCTCTCCCATCCAAAACTCAGGTTGGAAGTTTTTTGTTTGCTTGAGACAATGTCTCCATGTAGCCTAGTCTGGCCATCAAATTCACAGTCCCACTGCCTGAATCTGCCAATTTCAGGGATTATAGACAAGCGCCAGAATGCCTGGTTCAGTCCATGTTGGAATTTAACTTGGAGATGAGACCATGTGGTAGGTGATCTCATAGCAGGATCCTGCTCCGTGGTGGGCTAGCGTGTCTTTATAAATCACTGATAAGAAATGTCTCACTTGGAGCATACGTGTTCCCCTGGAGGCTACAGATGAGTTGTTTTATAGACTTCAGGGAATTGTTGATCTAAATGTAACTGATTAATCACAAAAACTCCTATGTAGGGGTCCTTTATGGGACACTGAAAGATACATTATAATGAGGCCTTGCATGAATTCATCACTTGACCCCAACGTTTCAGGAGGACGGTGGTCAACTTGTCACAACCTAGACTCACTTGGGGAGAAGGTCTTAATGAGTGATCATCTCTATTATTTACCTGGGTCATGTCTGTGAGGACTGTCTTGATTGTTAACCGATGTAAGAAGACCCAGTCTACTGTGGGTGGCACCATTCCCTAAGCCGTGAGTCCTGAACTCCACAAGAGTAGCGAGAGAAAGCTTTGCAAGTATAAGCAAACAGTAAGCATTTACTTTTCTTTGCTCCTGACCGTGGTTGTGATGTGATTAGCTACTTGAATTCTTGCCTTGCCTTCTGTTCAATACTGAAGTATAATCTGAAATTGTAACTCAAATAAACCCTTTCTCCCCTCAATTGCTTTTTGCCAGGATACTTGATCATTGTAGTAGACATGAAGTTAGAACAGGGTCATGTTCAAAAGGCAGGCAACCACAGGTGCTTAGAACACAGGTGGCCTTTGGGGCCCACAGTACCTACGAGATATCTCGAAGAACGGAGCTCTGAGTTTCCCACGGGTCCTGCCACCATTGCTCCTACGAAGACACCTGACAGCCTGTCTGGCTCAGAGTCGAGTTTCTTCTGTTGCTGTTTGCATATCTTCCCTTCATCATAACAATATGGTCAGAGGACAGATGATGGCTCTGCCTCCATATAGTTAAAGCTGCCATTAATAATGGCAATTACACAGTATGTGAGCCAGACAGAAAACTGGCCCTGAATATGTTTTCAGCCTGTAACAGGGTACTGAGAACGGGACTGCTTTGCTTGCTTTGGGCTTTGGCTGGAGCCTAAGTCAGGGTGTTGAGCCACAGCTCAGGGGAGGCATTTTGGAGAGATGCTCACACATGGGACCCCAGAGCCCATATCTTATGATTGACATTGCCTTCAAGGGCTATGCTTCCAGAGAGGGACGGGTGGTCAGCAAATGCCCCGTGTCGCTTCCACAAGAATAGTTATCCAGACCTCACTGGGAGCCATCGGAGAAGACATTTTTCTGCCCTAGACGTGGGCTGTAGAAGGAATGTATGGCTGCCTATTCTCTCATTCATTTGCCAAGTACCTGGGTCATGTCAGGAGACACATCCAATCCCCGCCTTCTCGGGTCTAATTCAGTGGTTCTCAACCTTCCTAACACTGCAACCATTTATGCCAGTCCTCATGTTGTAGTGACCCCCAACCATAAGATGATTTCTGTTGCTACTTTGTAACTGTAATTTGCTACTGTGATGGATTGTAATGTAAATGTCTGATAGGCGGGATATCTGATACGTGACCCCTCTGAAAGGGTCGTTTGACCCCTCCATGGGGTTATGACCCACAGGTTGAGAAACCACTGGCCTAAGCGTTCCAGTGGGTGACGTGCTGAGAAAACAGACAGAAAAAAAACAAAACAAAACAAAACCAAATCTAGAAGGTGCTATGAGGAACGGTGAGAATGCAGGCAAGGGAAGAGAGGGCTATTTAACTACAGCTCCAGGGAGCCTTTCTGAGAGGTGACAGCAAAGACAGCTACCGGGAGTGGAAAGAATAAACCTTAGGTCTCTGCAAGGGAGGAGTGGGTCAAGAAGAACATGCACCCTGTGCAAAGGTTCTGAGGTGGTAGCAAGACTCCTGCATTATCTAAAGCTACTTCCTTCCTCCCACTTTATCCCAGACCCTTGCCCTGTCCTCCATCGGTTCCAACTCTGCCAGTCTGACAGATACCTTGAAAACCAGTTTTGTTGAGAAATAACAGACATTAAAAATAACTCCCGTTCCTACCTACCGTCTACAAACGCAGAGGGCAGAAGGATGCTCCTCCAGCCAAGGGCCACCATGTGGAGTTCAGATGTTCAGGTTGAGCCCTGGAGCCAGTCCTTTAAGGAAGGAGAGAGGGCAGGTGGGGGGATGCTGAGGTTCAGGCTGCTGTCAAATCCTTCTTTGTAGGAGGTAGAAATGGGCTTCAAAAGCAGGCAGTTGGCCCTGGGTCACCTATAGGGTGAGCAGTTCATCTCTCTCTCTCTCTCTCTCTCTCTGTGTGTGTGTGTGTGTGTGTGTGTGTGTGTGTGTGTGGTGTAAGCTAGAGATATTCTTGTTTCTGCTCCCTCGGTCCCAGAATTACAGGGCACACAATTGTCTTAGTTACTTTTCCTGTGGCTGTGATAAACACTATGACCAAAAGCCACTTGGAGGGGAAAGGCTTTGTTTGACTTACACATCCCAATCACAGACCATCAATGAGGGAAGTCAGGGCAGGAAGCAGGAGGCAGAAGGAACTGAAGCAGAGGCCATGGAGGGAACAATGCTTACTGGCTTACTCCTCTCTGGATTGCTCGGTTTGCTTTCTTAATGACCTCAGGACCACCTGTCTTGGCTCTACCAACCACAGAGGCTGGACTGTTGAAATTGGAGCAGCGTTGCTGTGTCCTCCCCGCACCCGGCCGCCGGCATGGCTTAGCTTACGCCCCGAAATAATTACACGGAAACTGTAATCTTTTAAACACTGCTTGGCCCACTAGCTCTAGCCTCTTATGGGCAAACTCTCGCACCTGGACTAGCCCATTTCTTATAAAGTGTGTTGCACCCCAAGGTGTGCTTACCGGGAAGATTATAGCCTACATCCATCTTGAGTCGGAGCTTCATCGCGAGCATGCCTCAGAGAGCTGGGCCATCCTGTTCGCCCGCTAGACAGGAGCGTCTGCATCTCTGAGCGGAGCTATGTGCGTTCTCTGAGCTCACTTCCTCTTCCTGTCCGCATACTATTCTGTTTACTCCTCCCACCTATGTTCTAACCAATTGGGCCAAGCAGTTTATTTATTGCTTATCCAATGAAATCAATAGATTGATATATGACACTCCCACATCACTGGACCCTCCCATATCAACCATCAGTCGAGAAAATGCCCTACAGACTTGCTCACAGGCTGCTCTGGAGGAGACATTTCTCTAGATTTATTTTTATTTAATTTGCTTTTAGGATAATATTTTAATTAATTAGTTGGGGCTTTTGTACATGTACATAATGTATTTTGATGATATTCATCTTCTCCTTCTAGCTCTTCACATGCACCCCTACCCCCTCCACCTTCTCCCAATGCTCTTAAACCATCTTAAAACATGTTTTTAGCTGGGCAGTGGTGGCGCACGCCTTTAATCCCAGTGCTTGGAAGGCAGAGATAGGAGGAGCTCTGTGAGTCCAAGGCAACCCTGGTCTACAAATGAGTTCCAGGACATCCCAGACTTCAATACAGAGAAACCTTGTCTATAAAGATTTAAAAAAAATTAAATTGAAATAGAATAACATCAATTCCCTCCTCCCTTTGCTCCCTCCAGCCCCTCCCTGTTACCCTCCCATGCCCCAAACTCTTAAGCTGACAGCCTCTTTTTCTTTTATTATATTTGTTATATATAAACACACACACATGTATGTATGCATATGCAAAAACTAGAACCTGCCAAGTCCGTTTTGGTTGGTGGTGTGTATGTGGTCTCAAGCCTGACCATTCTACATTTGGATAACCAATGAGAAGGCTCGTCCCTGGGAGAAACTAATTCTCCCAACAGTCTTTAGCTGCCTAAAGTTCTTTGTCTAGGGGTGGGGTTCTGAAATTTTCCCCTCACACTGACATGTCCATTGATATTGCTTTTTTTTTTCTCTTCCTCTTTGTTAAAGCTGCTGTTTCTAGGGGAGACTGTTGCATCATAGAAACTCCTGGTATTCTGGCCCTTACAATCTTTCCACATCTTTCCCCTTTGTCTTTCCAGAGCCATAGATGCAGGAGCAATGATACAGATGTATCTGTTGGGGCTGGGCTCCGTACAGTCCATGGTCTCTGCAGTGTAGAGTTGCGGTTTCCTGGAATGGCCTCATTGTGCTGTAGAAGGAGGTGTCTGTGATGAGGGCTGGCCGCTACACTTATCTGTGGGCACAAGGGAGGATTTTAATTGAGGTCCCTCCCTCCCAAATGGCTCCAGTTTGTGTCAAGTTGATGTAAATCTAGCTTGCATAACTATGATGCCTGGCTTTTTTGAGGGATGCTTAGGATCCAAACTCAGGTCCAAAGGCTTTCAGAGCAAGTATTTATCACCTGGGCCATCCCAAAGCCCCACTTCCTCTCTTTACTCTTGAATTTGTTCACAAGAAACAGCCATTAAGGGCTGGTTATGAAAAAAATACAGGGAGTTCTTGGAACTTCAGAAATTACATCTAGAAGTTTCCATACCTGTGTGTTTTACTGGAGGGAGATTCCATAGTCATTTTTTTTTATTTTAACATGGTCTGCGTCCCCAGAGGTTCTGGGCCCATTCGTCTGCATGGGGCTCTTTGCTACTGCCAGGGAAACAATTAGTATCTGGCACGGGTTCAGCCCCAGCTGCTTCCCTGGGGACTTCTGCATTCTTGTCTGAGCACAGGAAAGTTAAACCACCCACATGCCTCTTTGTCCAACAGTCCCAGCTCCGTGGCCCTGAGCTAATGTGTAATAGGTCTCTTTTTTTTTTAAAAAAAAAAAATCTGAGTAGAATAGACTTGCAAAGTGGTGTGCTGGAGCTTCTTCAACAAGCCCTACACAGACAGGGTGGGGTTAGTAGCCATCTCAAAGCTGCAGGGGCCACTGCATCACAGACTGAGATCCGTTTCAGAGCATCCTTTCTGGCAATTTTGGGGGGGGGGGATTACTTTCCTCCAATAATGGGAGCGCTGGAAAATACCCACTTAGAGGTTAGGGACCCCTAATGATGTGAAGAGCAAGAGCGCCTTTTCTGGAAGGACCATAAAGGGAAAGAAACAATGAGCTGGACACGGAGAATAGAAGGGAACCAACCTGGAATTCTCGCCTGCCATAAGAAGCAATCCCGATGCCCCCACGGCAAGGACTCACCTAGTTCCCGTTGCACCTGGTGGAGGTATGTCAGTTTCTGCTTCTCCTGGATCTTCTGCAAGTGACGTGGCTTTGGGAGCATCCGGTGCCCCTCAGTTGGTCTTCAACTTTCCCTTCATAAAGGACCTTCTCTGATCTCAGTAAAGAGAGGGCCGTGCGGGGGATAGAAAAGTATGAAAAGATCAGTCGCTGCGTGCGGCGGTTTTCACTGTAGAAGTTACCAGAGTTGAGGCAGGCAGCTCCTCTGCAGTTTGTCATTAGGGACTTCCTTTATGCCATCCTCTGGCCACCAGGTGGACTCAGATACTCTTTCTTGGCTGCTGGTCACTGCCTCTTGAGCAGCCTTCTTCTCCAAGGTGCATGCATGGCTGCGGAGGAACCATGTTTTCCTTGGGAGGGAAGACTAGTCCCGGGTCACGTGGTTGAATGCGCGCACCTCCTTCAGTAGTCTCTCTCTGCCCACGCACCATGGGTCAGCTTGCGGCAGGACTGCAGGTGGAGTCAGAACAGAGCATGCTCTAGGACTGCAGCACGGCCTCCCTCGTCACGCTTTGATGGAAAATGCGTCCTACAAGCTGCACCCTTGAGCTCTTGCTGCTTGACTCTCGATCTCCCTAGCAATGTCACATGTTTAGGGGTGACCCCACTAATCTCCAATGTTAATGGTGGCTTGCAGTTCCTACACAACCCATTCATCTCTTTCCACCCAGTTGCCCTCTCTTCTATGGCACATCTTAGCAGGATAGGCGGGACACTCTATCCACTCTCCCATCTACTTGTGGGCATGGAGGGTTATGTCTTCTTTCAGGCAAATGAGCTCCCATGCCAGGTCTCTGGGTTCCATCCAAAGACTGAAGGGTGCTAGAGCTCCCACCCCAGCTTCTTTCCCATCAGCCTATTCCTATGCCCCATATTCCCCTCTACTTGGTTTCTGGCTTGGTTTAGCGTTGGACACTACTTATTCTTTTGTGTTTCTTCCCGCTGATTTGAAATATGTAAAGTGTTTGGGCAGATGATAAATGTCATCTCTCTGTCATCACTGATTTTTATAACAAATACCCCTAAGGTCTCTTTAAGGTCAGTGTTCCATTCCTTTCTCCCATGGCCCCTCAGCCACCCTCCAGCTGACATAATGGATTTCCTAACTACTAAGTTCGAGGTCATTCAGCTTCCTAACCACTACATTCAAGGGAGAACATCAGCCCTAACCCCACTTGACCATCTTAGTTAGTGTTTGGCCTAGCTGGGGACTTTGCATCCTTCCTGATGTGCCCTCCAGCCTCCTTTTGCAGAGGCTCGCAGCTTACAATAGAGTCTCGTCCTGATAAACCCACCACATACTGGCAAAGCTCACAGGCCAAAAACTACATTGCTGCTCCTGACCTACAGAGCAATCTAGACAGATGTGGTGCTCCAGAGTTGTCTGGGAGCTGAGCTGGCCACAACTGCCAGCATCTCCAGAGAGAATCCTGCTGCACGGTGCTCACCTGGGAAAGCATCCAAGCTCAGAACCCAAGGTCTGGTTCCTGTTGAAGGAAGGTGACTTTCGCATCATTTTAAAAGTTGGAATAAAACTTATGAAATCACTGCAATTCGGGGGCCATCAGTATCGAATAGACTCCACTCTGTGGCTACTTTCTGTAGGTATGGGAGGCTCCTCTTTAGTTTTCTGACCTTCAGAGGTGGGAGGCCCTGGGATGTAGTGTCTTCTCTGTCTTCATCCACTACAAAGAGTCCTATTGCGATCTCCTGGCTTTACATGACATCCACATTCTGAGACTGGGGAGTGTCTCTCTGTCCAGGTCTTCCCGCTGGATCCCAGCATCATGCATCTGTTTTTCCTGATGCCCCCTTCTGAGATATCCTTGGACATCTGCAGAGTCACTCTGCTCAGCTCGGTCCCTGTGTTTCCACCACCAAGCCTGTTCTCCCTTCAGCGACAGGGAACCTTCGACTCAAGCCAATGGCTGGGGTTTGGTTGGGAGTGTTGCTAATCCCTCTCCATTTCTTACACCCCACATGAAACCGATTAGTAAATCACGTTGGCTCTGGAATCAGGTCGTGGCCTTGCCACCCACATTGCCAGTCCCCCATGACAGGCCTCCTCCAGCTCCTCTGGCTCCTTGCAGCAGCTTCTTTGTGAGGCCTGGCCTCCTTCCATGGCCCCCTTCCTTGGCACTGCCACAGCCTTCTTGTCTGCAGGATCCGTGAGGCAACCAAGTGATTCCATTTCCTCAGACCTTGCCAGTCTTCCAGCGAATCCTCATTGTCACATGGAGTTGAGACCCCTGACCGCATTATGACAGGCAAGGTTGTAATGTTGTCTCATCTTACCACGACCCCCGTCTTCTTCACTCTGGTAGAGCTGAAGCCTCTTGTGCACTGCGTCCTGAACATGCCAGTGCACCCTTGCATCGCCTCCATGCATGTTCCGTTTCTTCTGCCTGGAGCACTGTTCGATCCCTCAGGCATTCGGTTGTCTCTCACCCTGACTTTCTGGGGGGTCTCTATTCACACGGGCCTTCTGTGTTTCTCTCTCTAGCCCACGACACTGAAATGTCAACTTAGCTCTTGTCTTGCAAGCCCGCTGTTCTCTCTGCTTTATCTGTTTGTAAACGGCAGTTCTCAGGATTCGGATGCTTCAAGGGGCAGGTTTGTTTTGTCCCAAATAGTGGGAGGTCCTGGCCTGTCACTAGTGTTCAATAAACACTTGAAATGATGAAATGGAATATTTTTTGTTTTAAAAAAGATTCATTTACTTCATTTTATGTGTATTAGTGTTTGCCTGTATAAATGGCTGTGTATTGTGAGCATGCAGCACCCACAGGGTCCAGTAGAGGGCAGAATATTCCCTGAAACTGAAATTTCAGATGCTGAGAACTGAACCCCGATTCTATACAAGCAGGCAGTACCCTTACCTGCTGAGCCTCTGGAACTCTCTCTCCATCCCCTTCACGAGTCGGTCTTCTCTGCAAATGCCAACATCCTCTGTCCCACTTGGCATATTTTCTTGGGGATGTGTTGACATCACCTAGAGCATGGTGCAGAATGACACCATGTGGCAGATGCAATATGGTTTGTCACTTTTTATTCTTCCCCACATGCACCCTTTGCAAACTAAACTTGAATCAGAGGCAAAGTCTCCAACCACTGAATTGGACTTGGAGATGGCATTGGCTTCTCTCAACAGAACATTATTATACAATGTTCAATATTATACAAGCAAAGCTGCAATATGCTCACAGGGCTGGGTTTGCCTTCTGCCACCTCTGCTGTCACAAGGCTAGAAAATTACTTCAAGTGTCTTTCTTGTGCCTGGACCACAAGTCCCCGGCCCCCATACAAAGCACAGATGAGTAGAGCCAACCTCAAATGACTTGCAGCATGTGGGCCACCTTGCACACTGTTTGAGTTTGTGAGATAGTTTGCTACACACTGATACCTGGCTGCTACACATCCAAGGTCCATTTCCAAGCATTCATCCCTAGCCCAAGCTCAAGTTCAACTTTCTATCTCTTACTGGGCTCATCTCACAAGACCTATCAATCCCACAACTGGCTTCTTGTCTCCCACTCCTTCCTTCCTCAGCTCTGAGTTGACCCTGATACTTTACTCGGGCCATCTATTGGCTCATTAGACGATAGGCGGCTTAGTCAACCCATGACTCCAGGTTACAAACTATATACAGTTTGTTTCTGTCTATCTCTTTGGCCATATTGATCCCAAGGCTGGCTGCTTCATGAATGTAAGATAGTTGCCATTGCACTTTGACCACCTGATTCCTTAAACACACACTGTAGGGAGTGGTGTTGTGGGATAATCCTATTGTACACTGTAAAGATGTGTCTCTGCCTAAGGTAGCTTCTGATTGGATTAATAAAGAGCTAAATGGCTAATAGCTAGGAAGGAGAGAATAGGACTTCCGGGGAGAAAGAGAAAGTCGGGGTTAGGATCTAGGCACAGTGAGATGTCAGTGAGGCATAGGGAGTCAGACATACAGAATGGAGGAGAGGTAAGAAGTCACATGACAGAGCATAGATTAAGAGAAGCAGATTAAGTAAGTTATAAGAGCTAGTTGGGAACAAGCCTAAACTAAAGACCAAGCTTTCATAATTAATAATAAGTCTCTGTGTCATTATTTAGAGACTGGTGATGTCAAAAAGAAAGTCAGACAAGAAAGTTCAACTACAGGGTGGTTTTTCTGCAAATACTAAGAAAAAAGTCCTGGAATGTTATTCTAGTTGAACCTTCTTTTGTGACCATGATGGCTAGAGAAATGGACATTTGCTGTGTGGCTCAGAACTGAGCTGGTAGAGCCCAAGATGGATGGGGACAGGGTGGTTCAGGGTCAAGTCACAGTCAGCAGAAGTCAAGATATAATATGGAATCGCGGCTCCAAACTAGTCATCACTGTGTGGTTAAATGTATGTGTGTGTGTGTGTTTTGTCTCTCTCAAGTCCTTTTTGAGTTTGAGGCAGACACACTGATCCAGGGGATGGTGCTATATCTGGGGACATGAAAGCATGTACAACCATGTCTTTATTGGAAAGAACTCAGAGTTGTAGGGTTGAGCCTGACTTCAGTACAGAATCAGGAGAGAAGAGGGGAAACCAGGTCTTGAAGGAGAACAGAGAGACCTGTGAGAGAAGAATCACCATGACTGAAAAGGTAGGGTGAATGGGTATAAGGCAGGGGTAGTATTTCAGGGTTTGTCAGGAGATAACCTCAAATCTCCTCTGACCCAGTTTACTTCTGACTGAAGAAATAACTGTGTGTCCTGCAAAGGCTGAGCCAAAAGAATTACTCTGCTGGGACCCCACCCCTCAGTTTCCACCATCTTCTCCTGAACAAAAAAAAAATGAACAGAAACATGGAAGCAGACAATGCAAACACTGGGAGAGAGGGGGGAGGGGGAAGGAGGAAGAGGAGGAGGAGGAGGAGGAGAAAGAAGAAGAAGAAGAAGAAGAAGAAGAAGAAGAAGAAGAAGAAGAAGAAGAAGAAGAAGAAGAAGAAGAAGAAGAAGAGATAGCCAACAGCTTTAGGGCTTCTGGTGTGGCAGCAGATTGGAGTAGAGGCACAAGGAAGAAAGTATGGGCACCAGAGGGCAGGCAGAAAGAAGACAAGACCTAGGGCTGAATCAGAGAATAGGCCTATCTGGGGGCAGCTCTCTCCTCAAAAACGCCGCCCACATGTGGCTGGTGCCCAGAGGACTTGCATAAGCTGCCAAGACCATTTCTAACAGAAACACTGTACAGACACAAGAAAAGTTCAGCTGGGCGGTGGTCATGCACACCTTTAATTCCAGCACTCAGGAGGCAGAGCAAATGAATATCTGAGTTCAAGGTCAGCCTGGTCTACAGAGTGAGTTCCAGGACAGCCAGGGAAACCCCCCCCCCCCCCCTCAAAAAAAAAAAACAGAAAAAAACAAAATAAAAAATAAATAAAGAGGTTGCCAGGGAGGATGTTCACACTTGGACTGGATAGACGGGTCAGTGGCTAAGGGCTTGCTGCTTTCATAGAGAACCTGAGTTCAGTTGCCAGCCCCAAACAGTATCTCCCAATGGCCTGCAACTCCAGCTCCATGCCCAGTGCCTGGTTCTGGCCTGCAGGACCATCTCACAGTCACGAACTCCATTCCCCCAATACAAGCACACATAAGAATTTTTTTTTAAAAAAAGATCTTTTAAATATGTTTGTATTTATGAGTCATTTCTATTTTAAATGTGTCAAGGATATTTCACACTCAATAAACAAACACAACTTCTTTTGAATCAATCTATAGCCAGTCAGGGTTCCTACCCATTGGATCCTTTCTGGTTTCAAAACGTCACAAGCCCTTCTCTTGTCCCTTGCTGAAGATATACGACACTCCAGGAAACCAACACTTTATTGAGCCATCAAATATGTCAAAGGGAAATTTAGGGTGGATGGCAGGAAGGGCTTCAGAGCAGAAAAAATCTTATGGCAACACAGAAATATTTCCCAAGGAAGTTGTTAAAAATCCATTATGCGAGCCACTTTTAATGTGTTATCAACCTCTCCCCGTGGAAAAAAGTTAGACAGTACATTATCAACAAAATTCCCCCACTGGCAAGATGGACCAGATGCCCGCTAGGACTCACTACATCTGCCGATGATTTAAATAACAGCACTCTGCCTTTGAACATAATAGAGAGCAATTTTTTTATTATTATAAAATGTTACAACCAAACCAAAACAATTGCCTTCTTAGAAGGAACAAGGATAGTCTTTAGCTATCCGCAAGAGATGGTTCAGAGGTCACGAGCACTTGCTGCTCTTGCAGAAGGCTCAGGTTTGGTTCGCAGCCCCTCTATGGAGGCCCACAACTTTGTGGGGACCAGACATGTGGCATGTGGTGCACATACATACATGCAGGCAAAACACACATACAGATCAAATGAAATAAAGAAATCTAATTTTAAAAAAATTTGGTTATCATATATAGCTCCAAACTCATAAAATTTAAAACTCAATGTGACTTCAACTGAATATAATTTTTCAGTATCATATTCAGCATATGAATATATCCTGAGATGATACAAAATTCATTGCTTATTAACACGATTCATTAGCATTAACAAGGTTATTAGTACATATTAATTTAAAGTGACTCAAAGGGAGGCAGAGCTGGGTGAGGAGAGGCTTTTGAGGGAAGGCCTGGCTGGGGAGGCCATGGGAAGGGTGGGGCAGAAGCAGCTGGGGGAGGGAGCATCTACAGGGTTTCACATGTGCAAGAAGTGTATGCCAAGTAGTCTCAATGCTGCCTCGTTGATGTAGTGCCCCTGAAGACGACGGGCAGAGAGCTTTTAACATTGGAACATAGGCAAGTGAAATGGCTCAGTGGACAGAGGTGATGCTGCCAGACCTGATGACTTGAACTGGACCCCTGATCCCACAGGTTGTTAGAGAGAATGGATTCCCTGGAGTTGTCTCGTGACTTCACAGACGCATACTCCTGAACACATGCGCACACACACCACATCCAACATATTAATTAAAAACGGGAACTGAAGATCTCCAAATAGAGAAACATTTATTGATAGCTGGGAAGAATCTAGGCCCATGAGGCACCCCTATCTGCTCTTAAGGACGCTCTGTATGTGTATAAGGCATGAATAGTTCTGAGCTCCTTTAGACTTCAAAGTCTCAGGGGGTGGGAAATGGCTTGTGGAGCCGGCAAGATATCAACTACCAGGGTCTTAGTTCACAGAACAACCTTAAGGAGCAGAGACAATTCTACATCAGTGTTTGAAGTGACCGCCATAAAGTTCTGTGAGTTTGGAAAAGATTGAAGTCAAATATTTACAGTACCGAAGGGCTCACGGGCAACGGAAAATCACCAAAATTAGGAACATCTGGGAAAGTCCCAACCAGGCCAAGCTATGAAAACAGCAGGGGAGAGATAACGGGTACTGGGGAAGAAGGAGGCAAAGAAGGGGCCCTGGGCCCTCTATCCCTCCCGCTCTCCCTCTCTACCCCCCACCCACTCGCTCTGTATGAGGTTGCCTTCCTGGCCAAGCTTAAGGAAAATGATATGATTCTGTCTGACTGACCGGGTTTACACCCTGCCCAATGGAAAGATCGCTACCCCTCATTTCCCAGAAAGGAAACGGTCTCCGATGTGTAAAGCAACCTTTTGGTTTTGGAACAATGAAGTCCAATAGGCACAGGCATAATTATTGCATATCGCTCCCTTGCAGAACACGCCATCAGCATAGGAAAGGAGGCTGGCAGAGTGGAGAAGCCCTGGCGTCAGCTGCTGTCAAGCCCCGTTTCCGCTTGGCTCACTATGGCTCCAGGCCTGTGAGGTGAACCTCATCCAGCCTCAGACGATGCATCTTAAAATGTGCTCCTCAGGGGACTGGAGAGACGGTTCTGTGATTAAGAGCACTGGCTGTTCTTCCAGAGGACCCAGGTTTGAATCCCAGCCTCTGTTTGGCAGCTCACAAACATTGGTAAGTCTAGTTCTGGGAGATCTGACAGCATCTTCCAGCCTCCATGGATACCAGGCACATCTGCCACACACACACATGCACAAACACCTATACATATTATATAAATCAATGAAATTAAAAACATACAAATGGGCTCTTGCAATGGTTAAGCGAGATAATGCAGCCAAAGGCACAAGGCAGGCTATCTGGTATTTGTCATCTTCTTTATTTAGAGAATCCAGGGAGATCACAGGGAGCTTGAAGGACCGCCCTGCAAGCTCGTGTCCTGGTAGAAAAGATGGCTATATTTTGCAGCTTTGAAACTCTCAGGCATGTTTGGACACAGGGGCACAGGCACAGGAGACCACTGCAGGGCATTGTGGGGGAACGAACAAACCCCAAAGTGAGTGAGCAGGCCTCTCTTCCCTGTGCCTCCTCTACCCTGATGCCTATGCTAGCACAGCGTGTGAGGGTAGAGCAATCTCATGCCTGCTACCTTAACACAAACGCATATGAAGTTTGGGGTGTTCTTAGAGGTGTGCTACTTATCCCATGCACAGCACACTCACTCAGGGTCACCACTTTGAGAGCCTCCTGTCACTTGGGTGTTGGAAAAGCTTTGATGTCAAGAGTATGACAGGCTTCAAAGGAAGGCTGTTGGAAGATTGCTAGTGTATAGCTAGGGAACAGAACAAGACAGAAAAGTCCAACACTGTTCAAATCATGAGTAGGGTCGCTTGTGTCTGCCCACTGTTTAGACGCTCAATATCAGACCACAAAGCATTTCTAGTCTTGGATATGCGTCTACTGCCTCAGAGAGTACCTGGAGCAGTTATAGTGCCAAGAGCCTGCACAGATAAGGGGGGAATTAGAAATACTTGAACCAGGTGTAGGTCAAACTGGTCGGCGGTTCAGTGACTGCCACTGTCGATGGTACTGGGGGCGTACACATCACCTGCACAATATACGATGACATTATATAGCACATCTAATGTGCCTCGCAGAGCCCTCGAAGCATCCAGTGAGAGGCTCCGTATGAATGTGTCTCTCCAAGGGCTTCACACAAAGCTAGTGACTAACAGAGTTCTCTTTTTTCTTTTTTTCCCTTTGCAGAAAGTGAAACAAGAGTTTGTATGGTGCTTGCCAACCAGCATTTCCACTGCCAGAATTGCTTTGGGGCTACCTGGTTACTGAATGGGGACTCCATTTCTTTCTGTCATAGTGGAAGATGGGTCTGGGTATGGACCAATATGGAGTTGTGCCCACACCCTGCAAGAAGAGGAATTTATAACACTGGGAGGCACTGGGAGGCCCCACTGGTTCATGACCATCTATCTATGGTGTCTGTTCTGAGGTCCCCATAGTTCTGAGCCTGGTGTTGTGAAATATTAGCTTAAGGTGTATTACATTTGTTTATGCTGTGGAATATTTGTTTAATGATGTAAAGATATGTTGTATTTTTTTATGTTGCATTTGTTTAACTCTGTGAAGCCATGTTACTTTACCTGTCTAAAACACCTGATTGGTCTAATGAAGAGCTGAAAGGCCAATAGTGAGGCAGGAGAGAGAAATAGGTGGGAATGACAAGCAGAGAGGATAAATAAGAGAAGAAGGAGGAGGAGCAAGAAAAGGAGAAGGAGAGGAGGACGCCAGGGTCCAGCCACTCAGCCAGCCACAGAGTAAGAGGAAAGAGGGTATATAGAATACAGAAAGGTAAAAAGCCCTGAGGCCAAAGGTAGATGGGATAATTTAAGAAAAGCTGGCTAGAAACAAGCCAAGCTAAAGCTGGGCATTCATAAGAAAAAAATCTGCTTATGTTTGATTGGAAGCTGGGTAGAGGGCTGCCAGAGTAAAGAATAATTAAGAAAATAATAGCAGAACAGCGGCTCACAGCCTAGAATAGGGTCAGAAGATGGAGAGATCCATGTGGATCAGGACACTGTGCTGAGCAGACTCAGAAGCTCAGCGGGGTGAATGATTTTGGGCGCTAGGGGATCAACTAGTAATGTCTGTCACTGGCTTGGGAAGAAGACAGGAGCACACTACAGCTTTTTAGGCACCCTGTCCATATTGAAAGACCTGGCTCAAAACCATCCCTCAAGAGTCAGATTCCAGCATCATAGGAGCTCAACAATGATGAGGTTGCCCCTGCCACTGTGTATTTTAGGCAACTGCTTTATTATCCAACCCCTCTCTTCTCATTATGTATATGCTCCTTTGCTGCAGAGCCTTCTAAACCATCTTCATTTGACCACGCCATCCCTTCCCTCTCTCAGTCTGACTTCCATGTTCTGGCTTTCTTCTGGTGCATTTGCTCTGCGTGCAAGGGCGACCAGACGTGAGATCAGTTGAGCCACAGTTGAAGACGGGCTCAGCTGCATGGAGCACATGGCTCTGCATGGCGTGTGCTCAGCTCTGCTGATGGACCATCCTTTGGATTTGTCACAATGTGCTCCTTAGGCTTGGCAGCTTATGACCTGGAGATAAGATGCAGCCCAAACTAAGTCCATGGGGCCAATCAGAGTCAGTAATGATCATCTGAGCCAGATCTGTCTGCAGAGGTCACCGCATCAGTGAGGGGGACAGGGAATAGCTAAATTCAGAACAAAAGACCAGCAAGTGGAGAGCTGGGGGTCCCAGTGGCTGGGCTCCTGGTAGACCAGGTGGCTGATTTCTCTCAGCTCTCTGTTAGTTTGTGGACCAAGCTTGACAGGTCGGGTAACTCTTATACCAGCAAATGCTGCCACCGCCCAGTATGGGGTCTAAGCTGTCCAAAGGTCAGCCACAGAGCGAGACATTCATCTGTCCTGGTGGAGTGACTGATGGCTCTCCACACTGAATTCTTTCCTTGCTCTCAAACATTCTGGTGGGAATTTGTTAAGGCATTCAGGTGAGAAAACTAAACAACGCTGCTTCTTTTTTCCCTCTCATTGTTATTAGTCCTTTGAGGATTTTATACAATGATTTTGATCATAGTTCTCTCCTTTCCAACTCTGTGTCTTAAAAAAAAAAATAACCCATCAATCCAATTTGGGCTGCCTATATTCTCCTGTGTGCATGACCTTCTATTGGGCTGACCCCCCAGAGGCCACACCTTTAAAGACAGCTGACTCTCCCTTTCTAGCCCCTATCAATTGCCAACAGCTCCTTAGCTAGGGGTGGGGCTTCATGCCTAGCTCATCTCTCCACGCTGAGATTCAGCCTGACCTGTGCATTGTGTCACAACTACCATGAGGTCATATGTCCAGTGGCCCTGGTGTGTCGGGAAAACACAGTTTGTTTGAAATCATCCACAGCCTCTGGCTCTGATATTCTCTCCCATCTCTTCCACACTGGTCCCTGAGTCTTGAGAGGAGGACCAGTATAAGGCAGACATGCTGTTTGGGGATGAGCTTTCTGTCGTCTTTTATTCCCTACACCTGATCAGTTATGGGTCTCTGTGCTAATTGTGATCTACTGCAGAAAGAAACTTCTCTGATGAGGGGGAAGCCATGAGTATATTTGCAAAGTCTCTTTCCATCAGAGAAGGGTAGGTACGCAGATGTCAATGCAGGGTCACCCGGTCCTTCCATCAAGTTGTGGAGGCATTCTTTGTAACATCTACAGGTTCTAATTCATTAAGGAATGTAGAGCCCCCACAGCATGGAGGCAAGGTTTCCAGCCTTAGGCTCCTGGATCAGGCAAGGCCCTTTTTAAAGCTCCCGTGTCAGGCAAGACTCCCCTCATGTCCCTTTGTCAGGCAAGGTCCCCCTTATGTCCCTGGGTCAGACAAGGCCCTCCTTAGGTCCCTGGGTCAGGCGAGACTCTCTTCATGCCCCCAGTCAAGCAAGACCTTCCTCATGTCTCTGGGTCTGGCAAGACCCTCCTTAGGCCCTGGGTCAGGCAAGGTCCTCCTCATGCCCTTAGGTCAGCTAAAGCTCTCCTTATGTTCCTGTGTCAGGCAAGGCCCTCCATATGTCCCTTGGCTAGGTAAGGCCCTTCTCATACCCCTGGGTCAAGCAAGGCCCTACTCATGGCCCTGGGTCAGGCAAGACCTTCCTCATGCCCTGGGTCAGGCAAGACCTTCCTCATGCCCCTAGGTCAGGCAAGACCTTCCTCATGCCCCTGGGTCAGGCAAGACCTTCCTCATGCCCCTGGGTCAGGCAAGACCTTCCTCATGGCCCTGGGTCAGGCAAGACCTTCCTCATGGCCCTGAGTCAGGCAAGGCCTGCCTCAGGACAAACTCTGGGTTAACTATTTTCTCTTTCGCCCTTCAGTCTGTACCTTTGCTTCTGGGAATGACCTCAATCCCCACAGTAAGTGAAGAGTTGTGTGAAAATCCTCTTACTGGTAAAAGGGGGTGGTCTGCTTGTGGAACTAAGGACTTGACTTTCTGTGGAGACTCCTCAAACAGACTGACAAGTCTCCCGGTTGCCCCAGCCAGATCCTTCCGTTGAAGACTTCAAGGAGGGCCCAAAAACCATGTGCTGGTGAACATAGCGGATGCCCACTCGGTAGCTGTGGCCCTACCTCAGAGGACCTGTCATCTCTCAACTTAAACTTCCCCTTTATCTGTGGGATCTCTTGACTAAGGGACAAGCCTGGGAGGGCCACCCCATGTGCTTTCAAAACCACTACCACATGGGTGATGCGTTGCCAATTCTGCACCAAGCTCAAGATGTAGGCTTTGAGAATAATTACATCTTTAATTTCCTTTGCAGCTCTCAAAAGAGTCAAGAAAAAAGCCCCCGTGAACACTGGCAAAAAAAAGGCAATGGGGGTTAGGTACCATTTCAGAAAGCAGTGTTTGGGGCACTGTGTCTCGCCGTGACCTCTTTCTGCCACCGCCCTCTCTGCTCTGCTTCATGGCCCCTGTACTGTGATCTGCCCAGTCACACCATGCCCTCCTCACCACAATGGCCTCTGAAATGTTGGACAGAACACGTCCTGCCTCATTCAAGTTGTTCCTTCAAACATTTGTCCCACAGCATTGAGGAACGTAACTAATGCGTCAGTTGTGCATGGTGCTCATCGCATCCAGGTTCCCCGGTTTTCTGGACAAAAGCTGGATGGAATGCACAGAGCTGGAAGGTGGTGAGGAAGGGGCGGAGAAGCTACTGGTATCCCAATGATGGAGGCTTCTAAAGGGGCTATAAAAATTTCTCTAAAATCCTTCTCAGACTCCCACTCTCCCTTCTCTTTGTTTATAATTCAATGGCGGTCTCTAGTTATTAATATGTGCTTTCCCTCCTTATGGACCACAGCCCTGCAGATTCTCCTGGCCCCCAGAGCTCCTCCTTTCCAATGATAGAAAATGTCTGGCGGAGTTTGGGAAGTTTCTAGACCAAGATGTATTTAGAATCAAAGGTGAAATGAACCGGAGAGGTTACCAGCTACGCTTGCCTGAGTTGCATCGTGTGACTTCACAGAAAGCCTGCTTCTGAACCCACAACCTACTCGACTTTGCGCTGAGCATGCTCTCATGCCACCCGTGAGGCTACTGTATGCTGTGAACTGTGGCATCGTCCCTGTACCAACTTTTCTGCTTTTACAGAAACATGATTTTGTTATGGAAGATAAAGACTTTCCCCGGCATGTAAGCACCAGGATAGTGTGGTTTTGGACTGTGTTGTGGTAGAATGTTTGATTCTAAGTCTGAGTTTTGACATGAGATTAGGCATTTCTAGCCATTTCTGACACTGCTCTGATGTATTTCTGCCACGCTGTACTGTGTAGCTATGTTCTCAGCATTAATGGTTATAAAATCAAAGTTATGGTCAACTCTGAAAAGTGTAGCGATTCTCGGGTCCCCTAATATCAAAGATTCAGGCAGTATTTAATTCTTTATGTAAACAGCAGATAAACACACCCATCTCAATAGTATGCACATTTGTGCATATACCAAATGATTACTTATTTAACTTTAAATTTTCTTTATGATGCATTACCAGCAAACATTTGATTTGTATAATCATATACTAGGGTCACATAAAAATTTCTCAGGTAAGGGCTCAGTTGGGAGAGTGTTTGTCCAGCACACTCTAAGTCCTGGGCTTGATCAGCAGTCCCACATTAACCCAGACATAGTAGCCTAAGCTGTAATTGCAGCAGGAAGCTCAGACATTCAAAGTCATTCAATGCTACCCTGTGAGTTCAAGGTTGGCCTGGGCTATATGAGATCCTGTCTCAAATACAATAAAAAGTAAAGTAATACAAAAATCTGCCTTTCACAAATGAAAAGAAGTCAGGAATGAGCAGGCCTCCAAAGCCTTGACTCAGTGGACCATTTCAGAGAAAAAGCCTGTTATCATGAGGTCATCATGTTATCTCAGCTCCTCATGGAACTCAGCTGTGTACAAGCAAAGATGTTATTTAGCACATCAGAGAGCAACACCATTATCTTCTGATGAGAGAATGTTTGGGGAACTTATGCCCGGAAGCTTCTGGGGTTGATTCTATAGTAGCCTCCATAGTAACTTCTCAGATTTCAGAGCTCGTGAATCCAATGCCAGGCATCGGGAAGAGGCTCACCCGTGGAGGTAGAGACCCTTGTGAGGTCTCGCCATGTGCCGTGTAGTCATGGGAAGTCTACTGATAATGTCTACGCGTTAAATCCCATTTAATTAGAGATAGAATCCTCGAGAATGTAAGAAAGAGGAGGGAGCCAATGGCGTGTGCTGCCTGTCAGGACGCTTTCTAGATCACAAAGCTGCCATGTGGGAAAGCCTCCGAGTCTCACCCTGAACTTGTCTCCATGCCTGTGTACTGCAGTCTCTAATTCGGGGTGTCCCCAGCCATGCTGCTTCGAGTTTTCCCAAAGCTGTAGATTTAGCTCAATTGTGGGTGCCACAATGAGCCATTGTCCCTGGGCCGCTCTTCTCCTACCCTCTGACCCTTCCTCCTGGGGTGAGTATGCATTTTCCCAAACTCTTAATGGACAGAACCTCAGTAACAATGGCCCTGCATGTAGCTTACACTTGCGGGGTGAAATAGGGGCTCCTTTGTTGCTGGAGGTAGGGAAAAGGGCATAAATTAACCCAATCTTTACAGTCTCGTGAAAAACACACAGGCACTTTTAAAGAGAACAAAATTCAATTTTGTATTACATTTAAAAAAGAATTCCTCGGGCGCAAACTGCCAGGACAGTATTAAAGGAAGTTCAGCTAACAGCCATGCCCATAGTCCTTCCATCCTGACAACTGTAATCATTTTTATTTGCTAGGTTTCTCTCTAATCCTTAACTCAGACCCCCCCCCCCCCCCCCCCCAAAGTTTCCCCTCCGTTGTCAGCAAAGTGCCACTGGCTTTGAGAGGAGCCACATTGTGATGGAGATGTCTCTTTTAGATAGTTATGTACCATTATTAAAGATTCAAAATACCATTAATTTTCTTCAAGCTCCATTATGTTTATCATCTATCTCAATGGCAGCACATTAATCATGTCCGCGGAGCCTCAGGAGCGAGGATGAACTCTGCTTCTCCGTCCAGGGCACCCACAAAGGCAGCCGTTTTGCCCGCTGCTGACCCCAGGAGCAACGAGGTCTTTAATGGTCCCCTGTGAGGTAGAGACTCCCCTTTAGACGGTGAAATGAAAGGCTGGAGGGGTTTGAGGAAACAAAAAAGAAACGAGCCCATTCTCCCCTATTCTCTGTAAGAAGAGCAGTTGTGGACACAGCTGCCTTCACACAGTAGCCGGGAGAACACAGAAGGAGAGGGTCTTGACTGTCCCGTGGTGTCCCTCGCGGGGGCTGGCAGCTGTACTGGACCAGGGCGGGGCTCAGGTTGTAGGGAGCGTGGAGGCCCGGGTGCTGGCATCATGCTACCAGGGCATGCTGTATGGGGACATGAGCTTGGGATCAGCTAAGCGCCAAGCTGACACGGACTCTTGGTTTGTAATGAGGAATTAAGGGCCATGTGACATTTCTGAGGCAGATGCTCCTTCCCTCTCTGAAACAGAAATCGTACCAATCATTTATGCGATAGGCGCTTTTAAGCCCAAATGTGGATTCCAGTGTCTTAGTTTTTTCCCACGACCGTAATAAAAAGCAAATTAGGGGAGAAAAAAGTTATTTTAGCTTTCAATTCAGGATACAGTCCGCCATGGTGGGAGGTGGGGGCAGCAGGAGCGGGAAGCCGCTGGCCACATCACCTTCGCAGTCAGGAGAAAGACACGGATGCGCGTTAGCGCTCAACTGCCTTCTCTGTATACTCAAGGATCCCAGCCAGTGAATGGCGCCTGCCACAGTGGGCGGGGCTTCACCAACCAATTAATCCCTCACAGGTGTCTGTAGATTCTATTCAGTTGACAATTAACTAGAGTTAATTCCCACCACACTGGAAACATAATGTAAAATGGGAGTGGGAGGAGACAAAGATGGCAGTCTGGTCCCCAGCCTGTAAAATTACATTATATTCAGTGAGGTGAAGAAGCCGCGCTTCACATTCAAAGGCTGGCAAGTGGGATCTTGAATTTGTTATAGCTAGCTCGATGGGGACTGGAGGGACCAGCGTCCTCAACAGAGGGAACAGAGAGTATGGAGTCTCCACATTAAAGGGAACATGGCGACAAGAAGCTATGAGCCACAGATGTACAGGAATGAAGAGGGCACAGCGAGAGATGTGGCTGAAGGGAAGAGAGCCCTTGGCAAGGGACCGCTCTACAGTGGTCAGTTCCAAACCCAACTCCACTAGGCTGAGGGAGCTGGCAAAGCATTCTGGGAGTGTCTGTGAGAGACTGGCATTTTAACCAGCGAATGACCCTCACGTTATACGGAGAGTGCCGTCCCACCATCTGTGGGCCTGGACTGAATGAAGAAGCAAAGGAACGAGCTTCTCCTGACCTCAGAGCCTTTCCCCCAACCCCTTCCATGCTACTCCCTGGTTCCCAGGCCTCAGCCTCATACTGAGAGCTAGCTTCTCCTCTTCCCTGTTTATCAGGCCTTCAGCCTTGCGCTGACCCACACTGCAACTGCCTGTCTGTCCAGATAGCAAGAGACCTATTGTGGGACTTTTCGGAATCCGCAGCTGTACCAACAAATTCTTTTGATACCCTGGTATCTTCCTGTTATATAGTCCTATAATCTTTACATATGCATATGTCTAAATGACCATGTCAATGTCCTTGTGTGTATGCATGCATGATGTATGTATCTGTCCATGTAGCATTGGAAACCCTGACTAATCCATCCTCTACGATTGAGGAGGAGCCACAAAAGGGTGCTATAGAGATTACATATGGAGGCATAGACACAGAAAAGCCACTCTGACCTTGGGTGGGACACTCTTCCACGTGAGCAGGGATAGATAGAGAAGCCCATGAGTCTCATGAGAACTCATCTGGCTTGCTCTGGCTTGGGTGTGGCTGTCTGGTACCTGGAATGGAGCAAGTGCTGACTGCATACTTTCCTTGGGGATGAGATGACCAAAGGTAGTCGCCATGGAGACAGATGATATTAGAAGAAAAGACTGATGTTTGTCACTGCGGCTGCTTGATCCAGAAGAATCACCATCTAGTCAGTTCTGCTGATGTCAGCAGGGAGCCCATATGCCAGTTCGGGTGGTGGCTTTAGCCGGTGTGACTGGGTCTATTGATTATTCACGACTCTCCATAGAATGTAAACATGGCTATCCCAGTGAATGCACAGAGGTCACATGTGTGTGCACAGAGGTCACATGTGAGCAGAGCCTAACCCTGGACACATAATCTATGTCTCGCTTTCTGGCTGGCATCCCTTGGCCAAGCTGAGTCTACAGCCATTGTGGGGTCACCACAGAGTCACTTGTGGATGTGAAGGTTTGAGATGGGAGCCTCTCGTGCATTGCGTCACGCTGCAAGCTAAATCCCTTTTCCTGTTTTTGCCTTCTTTGTAAGAGATTTACCTCATTTTTCATGACATGTATGTGTGGTAGTTTGAATGAGAATGGCCTCCATATAGGTTCATATATTTGAGTGCTTGGTCCCCAGCTGATGGAACTTTTTAGAGAGGATCAGGAGGTGTGGCCTTGTTGGAGGAGGTGTTGGGGGTGGACTTTGAGTTTCAAAAGCCCACGCCATTCCCAGCCTCTTGCTTGTGAATCGAGATGTGTGCTATTAATCCACGTCTGCCTGCTGCCACTTTCCCTACCATGATGGTTACAGACTCAAGCTTGTCTGCAACTGTGAGCCTCAAATCAAATGATTTCTTTTATGGTTACCTTGGTCATTATTAAAGTAACTCAGAGGGTGTGTGACTTTGTGTGTGGACATGTTCCCACAGAGGCCAGAAGAGGGTGTCAGAGCTCCTGGAGTTGAAGTTATAAGCAGTCTTAAAGTCACCCAAGATGAGAGTTAGAAACTGAACTCATACTCTGTAAGGGCAGCAAGTGCTCTTAACCACTGAGCACTTTCCAGCCCCTGCCTTACACTGTCTTTTAAAATCAAGAGTTAAATAATAAGTTTTCTCTCCTTTCTTCCTTGGAGTCTTTTCTTTTTCATCCTGCCCCAATTGTAGCTCACACAATGTAATTTCAACACTTAGTTGTAAAACAAAAGAAATCTCTTAAAGATCTCTTTTAGAAAACTGGGCAGTGGTGGTGCACACCCTTAATCCCAGCACTTGGGAGGCAGAGACAGGTGGATCACTGAGTTCGAGGCCAGCCTGGTTTACAGAGTGAATTTCAGAACAGCCAGGGCTACTTTCCCTGTCCTTAAAAACTAGGGACAAAAAAAAAAAAAAAAAAAAAAAAAAGAGGCGGTAAGAATGGGGAAGGGCATTTAACTTGCTGTGAGTCACGACTAACAAGTGGCTCCCATCTTTTTAGATAAAGCAAACAGCAGCAAAGACGTGTGGCCTGTTGTTTATAGTCCACATCCCTCCTTAGGATACACTTAACCTTGCACTTACGTCATTCATTTTCTAGGGCTGTGGACCAAGTCTCCTTTGCAGTAAATCGCTATGAACTTCCTGTGCATGGAGCAGCATACTTAGGGAGTCACACTGAGCACCGCATTCTTCCTTGTGGTTCCTCCCTGGTCACGGTCTATGGAACTGTTACGAAAGCTTCATTACCACGGTGTTCAGATTAAGCCTTTGGCTCCCACCCCTGAAAAAAATTCTTTCTTTTTGATCGGTTTCCAAAATTCACATATCATCCATACAACAGTGCCAAAACCCGAAATAGATACAAACTGCACAGTGCTTGGTATGCCACGTGTGGGCAGTATTCTAAGGCTGTAATTCATGGAAACTTAGATGTTCTATGGTCCCGCCACGGGGTTCTTCAGTTAAACAATGAAATCCTGATAAGTAAACTTTGAAAGATAAAGCCATACCATGTGCAAAGACTATGTACTAGGTAAAAAGAGGAAGAAGAGAAAAGAAGAAGAAGAAGAAGAAGAAGAAGAAGAAGAAGAAGAAGAAGAAGAAGAAGAAGAAGAAGAAGAAGAAGAAGAAGAAGAAGAAGAGAAGAAGATCCTTAAACATGTACTCATGACGACCCTGGCTTGCAATGTTAGCAGATGCTGTATTCACTGCTAAAACTGCTCTCATTTGGGGTTTACAGGGACATGAGGAGACTCACCTGTAGCAGGGGCAACCACAGAAAGATTTGCAATGAGGCGGAGGATCACTAAGGACTTCGAGGTCTGCCCACATCTTACTTGTAACAGTGTTGTACAAATACATTTCCCCACTGGGGCTTAGCTCTAGGGGCTTATGTTGGGAAGACTAAATTCACAGGAACTTTTACTCAGCAAGTGAAAAATGAATGTTTGATGTAGGGCAGGTTCATGCCCAAGAACCAGAACAATGAAAACCCTGAAGCCAATATAAGATTGTGGTTTTCTTGAAGTTTCTGGGACGTTCTTTGAAGTTTACATTTATGGACTTGGCTGCTAAGATTCGGGGTCTCTGTGTAGGTGTCTACAATTTGCTTTATACATTTAAGAGGGAGAGTTCTAACCAAATCTCTTAAACATGGTTTCTTAAATGTAAAATATGGGCACTTTACTGTTTCCTTACTTAAATGAGATCTGGCAATTCCTATTAGTCTTGCTTCCCAAGCATGCACCACACATACATGCACACACACGCACATGCACATGCATAGAAAGCCAGAGATGCTGACTTTAACTTGTCTTTATGTGGTAGCAGTGGGTTGTGTGGGCATCTGTTACCTGGCGTCTGGTTCATCTCAAACACACACACTTGCTGAGCTGTTGCGCTTGTCTTTCAGCTGTGATGTTTAAGGATCGTATGTCTCCATCTTGCTGAAGCAAAGTTTACGCACCCACTTCTGTTCCCGTTTTTCCCTTGTGATATAGCTTATGTCTTTGATTCCTTATCATAGTTTTCAAGTGCTGGAGATAGAGCCAGGGCCTCATGTCCATCAGGCAAATACTACCACCAAGCTACAGCTCCCAGGCCATTTAGCCTTTTTATAACCATTTTCTTTGTAGACCAACTTCTAGGAATGAGAGTCAGAAATGTGGCTGTCATAGCACAGCAATATCTGGAAGGTCAATATGAGTGGACAGTTCTGTCCCATGCACACTGCACACACACAGATGTTCCCTGCACACTGCACACACAGCTCTGTCCCCTGAGCACTGCAGGCACAGCTCTGTTCCCATGCACATTGCACACACAGCTCTGTCCCCTGCACACTACACACAGCTCTGTCCCCTGAGCACTGCACACACACAGATGTTCCCTGTGCACTGTACACACAACTCTGTCCCCTGAACACTGCACACACAGCTCTGTCCCCTGCACACTGCACACACAAATCTGTCTCCTGCACACACTGATGTTCCTTCAACGCTGCAGGCACAGCTCTGTTCTCATGCACGCTGCACACACAGCTCTGTCCTGTGCACACTGCGCACACAGTTCTGTTCTCTGCACACTGTATGTCATCCCTCCACGTTATCTGTTTTTCCATAACTCCACTAAGAGCAAATGTCACTATTTAAATGACTTGTCTCGTTTAAGCTGAGAAAATTTCTATGTGTATTTAAGCTGAGAAAATTCCTATGTGTGTTGGGGTTAGTTTTTGTCTGATCTTTACATTCTATTTGTGTTATCTCTTGTCATATTTTACGTTCCTTTGAGTATGACTTTATTTGCATATTTTTGTGCTCAGTCTTGACCCCTGGAGTCTTCTCAGACATGTGTGCTCACTCTTAAAGGGCATCATCCGAGCAAGTCATTGCTGTGGCCACATTCATGTAAATATTTTGCCTTGCATGTTATCTCTACATCAGAGTCTAGTTCAATTTACTCTAACAGAGAGTTAAAAAAAAAAAAAAACATGGACACAGCCTAGCCATGTTTTACGTATCCTTTACTTTTGGAGAAAACAATTCGATTATTTATCATTTCTCCAAAAATGAGTTCTCTCGTGCCAATTTTCTCTACAATACATTTGTGGACTAGGCAGCTTCTCTGCTCAGGAATTATGGTAGGCAATGTGGCTGTGAGTTAGGGTTTCCTCAACCAGCCTCTACCAGCCTTATTTATGTCCAATCTCTCTTCTCCTTTTGTAGAGTTTTGTTAATAGCACATTGTGCTGGGTCTGCTCTGCCATGTGGAGTATACACACATGTCTTTCTTTGCAACCTATTAGACTTTTTATTGCTGTATAGAGAATATTGTGTTTTTCTGAAAAAGCTCAGTTTTAATTTATTTTCTTTTATTTGTAGAATTAAAAAATCGACCCACAAGGGAAGGCTGGGAACTTTATGGACTGTGAAAAGCAAGGCGAAAATAAATACAAAATATGCCTGCTGTCCCTGGGGAGGACGGGTAGAGTAAGGAGCTTGGGGCTTTCAGCCTCCTTGGCATCCTTGATATCAAACTCCCAACACAGGAGACACCAAACCACAGCAAGGTACTTCCCTATACTTTGGAACTTCGGTGTGTGAAACTGCACATCCAAACCCATCTTCTTCCTTTTAATAGCAGGTTCCCGGGTATTCTTCTGTAGTTCGAATTTGCTTGTGTTTGTGTATGTACCTATGTGTGTGTACGTCTCTCACGTGTGTGTGTGTGTGTGTGTGTGTGTGTGCCTGTGTGTATAAGCATAAGACAACTCACAGGAATTGGCTTTCACCTCTTACTGCATGAGTCCGAGGTGGATCTCAGGGCTTCCGGCTCTGTGGCAGGCACCTTTACTGCTGAGCCATTTCATCAGCCCTGAGTTTGTTTCTCTGTGTCTTTTCTGAGTGGCTCCTTTTGGGTCATTCTAACACCTTCATTAAATCTCTATGTCCCCCCAAAGGAGAACTCATGTTTGACACATTGAACCCTTACTGTTTCTTCTGTTATACTGCTGAACACATTCTGTCCTTTTAAAAGCTGCTACCAACTGTGCCCATTATTTGCTTTATAACTTGGTTTAATACACAGTGATGCTAACTGGACTAATTTTCTCCACTACTGTAGCTCACGGTGGTGATTTGAAAAAAAAAATGGCCTCCGAAGGGAGTGGCACTAATGGGAGGTGTGGTCTTGTTGGAGTAGGTGTGGTCTTGTTGGAGTAGGTGTGGTCTTGTTGGAGGAAGTGTGTCACTGTGGAGGGGGGCTTTGAGGACTCATATATGCTCAAGTCATGCCCAGTGAGATAATCTACATCTGCTGTCTGCGTATCAACATGTAGCAGTTACCTCTCCAGCACCATGTCTGCCCGCATGCTGCCATGTCCTGCCATGATGCTAATGGACTGAACCTCTGAAACTGTAAGGAAGCCACCAGAAGTAAATGTTTTCCTTTGTAAGGGTTGCCATGGTCATGGTGTCTTTTCACCTCAACAGAAACCCTGAGACACTCACCAGTCCCCCTTCCTCCTCCGTTTGTTTTCCTATCGTGTGTCTCCAGTGGCCAGCAACCAAAGCCTTCTCTACTGTGACAGCAAGTGACGGGCCCTGACTGGAAGTTTAGTAACGCCCTCACACGCCATGTTTCCTTAGATTTGCTTTCCTTTTCATTAAGAACAATGATTTCAGCTGGGCGATGGTAGCGCACGCCTTTAATCCCAGCACTTGGGAGGCAGAGGCAGGCGGATCTCTGTGAGTTCGAGACCAGCCTGGTCTACAGAGCTAGTTCCAGGACAGGCTCCAAAGCCACAGAGAAACCCTGTCTCGAAAAACCAAAAAAAAAAAAAAAAAAAAATGATTTCTTTAAAATCACGTCCCTGCATGCTTGCCAGTGTGAGGCATTTCTTCCTGGAGGCTCGCATCACCATTTCCCTTTCCACAGAGGAGATAGTATAAAATTATAAAGCACCACAGCAAGCACTTACTGCTATTTTACGAGTGGAAATTCTGACAGTAGCCAAAGCCTTGCTGCGGGCTCCAGCACCCTAAGTCATACTGGAGCAAGGCTGCCTGTGTGCGCCAAGGCATGCTCCAGTTGTTTGTGCGAATGTCTTATTTTTAACGAGTATAATTCAGACTTCATATCTGCAAGGGAAAATAAGGGTTGGTATCTGACATGAGTATGACTCCTCTGGGACGTTTGAAATTCTCAACATCTGGGTACAATAAACAATAATAAGGTCTAATGACGCTCGTGCTGCTCAGAGTCATTTTAGCAACCTGTCGGAAGAGTTTTTTAAAAAATCCAAAGAGCAGTAATAAAGCTTCAGAACCGCGAGTGCTGTTGACCCCTCTGTCCTGAGGACTCTCCTGGGAGGTGAAATGCGGACACAGCGCGTGAGATCGAATTGCTGGCTGAGAGAGACAGTGATCACAGCTTAGCAGGGAGGATGCCTAATGCACTGCACGGATGCGGCTCGTCCTGCCGCTAGAAACCATGGATCTGCGCCATCGACTGGGATCTCAGGAGGACTAAGGTCCAAATGGACTCATCAGAATAGCACAAACAAGACATGGGTTCGACTAACATATTTTTTTTTCTTGACATCTTAAATACATTTGTGTTTTTGCACAGCTTTAAAATGTACTCAGCAACATGAACGGGCCTTCCACACCAGTGCAGGCCAAAGTAAGCCAAGATGATACTTACTCGGGAAATTGACCAAATCAAGAATACGATACTGCAAAAGGTATGGAGCGACTCTCCCCCCTCTTTTCCAGCTTTTGGACTGAGTCTGTGAATTCATGCAATGGAAAAAAGCAAGGATCGACAGATGAGGCTTTGTGGACACCCCCAGCCCCTGGGCAGGGCCTGTGCCATGCGCGTCCCTTTGTCCACAATCTGTTTCCTTCCTCAGGGACACCAGGAAGCTGCCCAGAGAATCATTTCATGGATGTGGGTCAAGACCTTTTCAAAGTTCACTAAATGAAAAAGTAAAATATTATATCCAAGTACCTGTCTTGAAAACACACATCTATTTCATGCTTCCCATAGTTCCACTGGGCAACTGCTTGAGTTTCTCCCTAACTGAGGAAGATCTACGGAGAATGAAAAGCAGAGATGTTTGTTTTCATCCTTAAGAACGTTCAAGACACTAAATGCTCCCGATTCAACATCAGTTGATATGAGGGGATATTGTCTGTGATGAAAAACTTCAAAGACTGTGAGTTCTGTTTCCTAGGAAACATCGAATTGTTGTCCTGCTAGATCTAAGGTTCCGGCTCTGCTTCGGGTTTAACGTGGGTGTCTCCTGACAGCTCATACAGGGCACATTCCCCAAGCAGGTTAGGGAACTGTGGCAACAGGGGTCATGAACCTCTCTGGGTATTCACTGTACCCTTAGGAGGTCCCTGCAGCATTTGGAAGATCACAGCAGGATCCCCAATACCTGCAGGCACAGAAATTATTCATGGGAGCATTGGGCATAGTGACAAGCTTGAAGCCCACACTGTTCAAGACAGAGCCATCTCTGTACTACTCTGAGAACCGTAGACTAAAAGAATCCAGCATGAGATAGACAAGGATTTAGGAAATGCCCCTATCTGGGGGCACAAGTGATCACAGGGTCTTTATGGAAAGTCTTTTATTATATACCTTCTGAGGTGGGGTGAAAAGGTGGTCCTGCCTCCGGCAGCTCCTGCAGCTCCTGCCCTTGGCTTGCACACCTGCTGGATGCTGAGACATTCTCTCATAGTCCCTGTCTCTAAGGTCCAGGCTAGAGAGTTTGCATAGGGAGTGGAGGCTAACAGTCTCCCCTTAAACAGTGAACAGGTCTTCCTGAAACATTAGCCCGGCCTCCTGGGTTCAAGGTGGATTCTGTGTGAATGTGCACCTTCCCACAAGGACAGCCTGCCCGGAGCACTGCAGTCTGAAAGTGCCACCTCGCCACCTCAGTGAGAGCTCAGGGCAGTCTTCAGAGAAAGAAACTACGTAAGCCAAAAAAAAAAAAAAACAAACAAACAAAAAAAAAAAAACATGCTTTTTAACTTTTAGTTGTGTGTGTGTGTCTGTGTGTCTATGTGTGTGTTTCTGTCTATGTGTGTCTGTGTCTCTGTGTGTCTCTCTGTGTGTGTCTGTGTTTGTATCCATGTGTGTCTCTGTGTATGTTTGTGTCTATGTGTGTCTCTGTGTTATGTGTCTATGTGTGTCTGTATGTGTGTCTCTTTGTGTATGCCTGTGTGTTTATGTGTGTGTCTATGTGTTTATGTGTGTGTGTGTGTGTCTATATGTGTGTGTCTGTGTGTATATGTGTTTGTGTCTCTCTATGTGGGAGCTCAGATGTCTTTCCATAGGTCTCACTCGCTTTGTTGAGATTGGTCTCTAACTGGCCTGGAGTTCACCAAGTACGCTAGGCCGGACTGCTGGTGAGCCCAGGGATCTGCCCGTCTCCATCTCCCCAGCGCTGAGACGACAGGCATATACCATCACACGGTACTAGACTTTTTGCTTGGATTCTAGAGGCTGAACTCAGGTCCTCACCCTTGTGCACTTTGTTCATGAGTGGTCTCAATGCCCAGTTTTGAAACTGAGGCAGTTAGCATGAGATCTCTCCTGAGTCACACTGAGTGTTGATTCACTTTTAGAATCAGAAAGTCAAAACTCATGCTAGACATGACGAAGAGAAACGCAGGACTAGACACACGCCTGTGAAGGTGTCAGCCGTCCAGCAACACAAGAAGACAGCAAACACGAGCAAACAAAACAGACCTTTGCAACAAGAAACACCAGTCATGACCATCCAGTGGCAGGAAGCAGGCCATCTTGGGCTTCAACATCTTCCCTTCTAGGGACACATCATGATGTTCTCAGGGCTAGAAGGGCCCCCATGAATTGAGCAACGATTAAGATGTGGAAGGCAGGGATAAAACAAAATTAACTGCATCTTTAATAAACATTGATAACACTAAAAAAATACAAGAATAAGAAGACACCAAAGAAAAAAATGACAAATACTGGCAAGTCTCCCTGCCCCAACCCCCAACCTCAGGGAGATTTGGAAAGGGGCAGAGCTAAGGCACTAAGAACATGCTAGCATGCTCTGTGCTTGTTTTTCCATTCAATGTGCACGTGTGGGATGGAGGGGGAGAGATAGTTCGTAGGAATGTTGATGTTGATGGAGGTCATGTGTGCGGGGATTAGCCAAACGTAAGCCATACTGCTGTTGGCGAAATAAACAGAAAAGACACAAATCTCAAAAAAGACAGCAAGCACTACTCCAGCACTCCAGCGAAGAGAAGGGACTAAACAAGAAAGACAAGGGAAATGTAAACAGAAATCATAAGCTAAGAGAGAGCTAAGACCACCACCCCCCCCAAAAAAAATAATGCGATAAAATAAATATTCAGTACACCTATTAAAAGATGAAACCTCAGGCTGTATAAGAACAAGCACAAACTTGTTATCTGCTTCCAAAGTATTCCTATAAAATGTGGGCATGGTCCTGGCAAAGAATTTGTCCAGAGTCTGCGCTCTCACTCCCCACAGTACAGAGACGCCAGCGGGAAAGCAGGAATCCAATCATCTGACTCAACTACCTTCTCCTAAAATCAATTTTAGACTGGATAAGAGCTGGCTGCAGGAGGCATGGCAGGGAGGGACAGACAGACTGACTCAGCTCTTGGGGAGCTGACATTCTGGGGAGGTGCTTAAAGGATTCATCTATGAGGGGAAGAATCAAGGACTTACCCCGTTCCTTTAAAACAAAGAAATCAGCTTTATCTA
The DNA here is from genome assembly GCA_963919715.1 of Microtus obscurus. Taxonomy (NCBI): domain Eukaryota; kingdom Metazoa; phylum Chordata; class Mammalia; order Rodentia; family Cricetidae; genus Microtus; species Microtus obscurus. The sequence continues at coordinate 5,000,436 of CAWTZC010002279.1, read as the reverse complement.
GAAAGGATGAAGAAAGTATGGAATATATACATATTAGAGTACTACTCAGCAGTAAAAAAAAAGGACTTCTTGAATTTTGCATGCAAATAGATGGAAATAGAAAACACTATCCTGAGTGAGGTAAGACAGACCCAAAAAAAGGAACATGGGATGTACTCACTCATATTTGGTTTCTAGCCATAAATAAAGGACATTGAGCCTATAATTAGTGATCCTAGAGAAGCTAAATAAGAAGGTGAACCCAAAGAAAAACATATAGGCATCCTCCTGAATATTAACCTTCATCAGGCGATGAAAGGAGACAAGAGACAGAGACCCACATTGGAGCACCGGACAGAAATCTCAAGGTCCAAATCAGGAGCAGAAGGAGAGAGAGCACGAGCAAGGAACTCAGGACCGTGAGGGGTGCACCCACACACTGAGACAATGGGGATGTTCTATCAGGAACTCACCAAGGCCAGCTGGCCTGGGTCTGAAGAAGCCTGGGATAAAACCGGACTTGCTGAACATAGCAGACAATGAGGACTACTGAGAACTCAAGAACAATGGCAATGGGTTTTTGATCCTACTGCACGTACTGGCTTTGTGGGAGCCTAGGCAGTTTGGATGCTCACCTTACTTGACCTGGATGGAGGTGGGTGGTCCTTGCACTTCCCACAGGGCAGAGAACCCTGATTTCTCTTTGGGCTGACGAGGGAGGAGGACTTGATTGGGGGAGGGAGAGGGAAATGGGAGGCGGTGGTGGGGAAGAGACAGAAATCTTTAATAAATAAATAAATAAATTTAAAAAAATTAAAAAAAGAAAAAAAGAAATCAGCTTTAAAAAAAGTTATCAGCCATTTGTGGCTATAAATTTCACACAGGAGGCATCCGATTAAATCCCTGCTACATGACTAAATCCTTAAAATGCCACCCATTTTACAGGCAGTGTCCTGGGGTAGCCCAGACTGGCTTTGAACTCATTGCGCAATCAAGCATGACCTTGAACTTCTGACCCTCTGCCTCTACCTCCCGAGTCTTGGGATTACATACTGCACCACCACAGCCTGTAAATGTGTTCTGGGGGTAGAGCCCAAGACCTTGAGTGTACCATTCAAGCACGCCACCAATGGTGTCCCATCTGTCACAGGTGTCCTTCTATTCCCCTGGACGCCTTCCTCTTCCCATCAAGTCTCCCTCTTAATTTGATGTTGCCCTTTGTTGTTTTATGGATCCCTGAGTTTAACTGGAGTTGCCCGCATGAACAATGCTTGTGGAGTTATTTAATGAAGTATGGGAGGACTTACCAGCGGCAATAGCCCTGAGGAAACATCTGAGGTGTCCCTCAGGAGCCACCAGCCACCAGCAGCTCCTTAACTAGGGGTTGGGATGCAGGAGCCCTTCTCCCATCCCAGATATTGATGGGCTTACAAGCAGCCAACTGTGAGGCTATGAGTGCAGTGGCCTTGCCATGTCAGCAAACAGTATTTCATGACACGCCTCTTTCTCCTGCGCTTCGGTTCTTTCTGACAGTCTTCCTCTGTGTGGCCCCAGTCTTGGAGGGTGTGATGTAAGTATCCCATTTAGCGATGAACACTCACTCTTACCACTTTGACTAGTTATGAGTCTGCGCAATAACTTCTTGCAAAAAGAAGCCTCTCTGATGAAGGTTAAGAACAGTACTGATCTATGGTTAAAAATACAGATATTGAGAAGGTGTTTTGACAACATCTTCATTTAATAAAACAACAGTTAAACTTCCCTATGACCTCGCAGTCACGCAACCCCAGTACTTCGTATTCAGCTTTATCCTGGTTGTGTGGAACTAAGGAGTTTCTCTTCTCTTCTTTATCCCCAGCCTCATCCTTGTGTGCAGATCCTGAATGAATTCCTATTCATTCTAGGGTCCAGTGCTTGCAGGCATGGTCTTCACAAAGCTATGTGGTTGTGCTAGGGCACAATTACATGCCACAGGCTGTGGGTAAGAGCCAGTGTCATTGAAAGTAATGGGCACGACACAGTTGACTTCTGAAGAAGGATTGCAAAACCGGGCAAGCAACTGAGAGCAGTCAGGCCAAGGTCAAGTGTGATGCCTGATGATTCTAACCTGGGACACATGGGAAGGGTGATCACCTGGGCAGAGTCCAGACTACTCCAGGTTCTCATCTGGTCCCCAACAAGGAGGCAAGAAAGCCAGTGAGCTCCACTGTGGAAGGAGGGGGAAGGCATGGCACATGCTCCTTCTGCAGGGAGGCTGTCATATGGACCCTGAGAAGAAACCCAAAGGACCTTCCACATGTTTCTGAATGAAAGAGGGCCACCGCCATCTCTCTCCAACCTTGTTCCTAAACAACATTCCCCTGGGTGTTTACTTTGCACACGGAGTAGCATTCTTCCAGGTGCTCAGGCTGATAGAAAGCCCTTTACAGACCTCTCTGCTGTCCCTTGACTCAATCTTCACCACACAAAACAAACCCTGGGGAGCTTATTATACTGAGATTCCTGGGCTCTGATCCAAACCTACTGAATCACAGTCTCCTTTGGTGGTCCCAATGCTCTTGAGTTAGGCACTCCTTCTGCAGCCAACTATGCTTTCTATAGGTAGGAGGAGGGGATTTATCTGTCTACCACTCATCCATCCCTCCATTCATTAGCATATTAATCTATCCAGATGTTTTCTAGTCATTTACCCACTCCATTTCTTTCTTCCCTTTTCCTTCATTCTTTTCTTCAATTCTTTTACCCATACATTCATGTATCCATCCATCCATCCATCCATCCATCCATCCATCCATCCATCCATCCATTCTATCCATCTATCCATCCATCCATCCATCCTTCTATCCATCTATCCATCCATCCATTCTTCCATCTATCCATCCTTCTGTCCATCCATCTATCCATATATCCATCCATACAACCTTCTATCTATCCATCCATCCATTTATCTACCCACCTACCCAATTGTTGGGAGTTGTGGACCCCCAGGCCCTGGATTTCTTGTAAACAACTTGTTTTCCCCTGCTCTGAGTGGCCTGCAGCTGCTCTGAGCATGAGACCTTGATGGCAGGAGAGTGGTTTCTGGTGGGTCTGCGACTGAAAGGTCCTGAGAGCTGGGGCATGGCCAGAGCCCTATGTAAGCTGCCCCTGAACACAATAAAGTTGGCATTCTTGGCATTTCTGAATCAAGGATGACCTGTGTTTTTGTGTCTCTGTCTGTGTGTGTGTGTGTGCGTGTGGTTTTAAGTCTCCAGCCTAGTTCCCAGCTCATGTACCACCCAATCATCTGTCTACTCTCTTTTACTCATTCCTCTATCCATTCATTCATCAATCTATCCTCTCATCATTCATCATGCGTCCATCCATCTACTCATCGATCCACATATCTATCTATGCATCCACCTATCTACCCGGTAATCTATCTATCTAGCCATTTATCCATCCATCCACTCACCTATCCTTATATTCCCTCATTTACCTACATATCCCCCAATCCATCCATCCACCCACCTACCCATGTGCCTATTCACTCATCTCTGTACCCAGCCAGACATCTATCCATCTATCTTACCTCCCTATCTTTGCATTTAGACATCCAACCAAATAACCATCCATTCATACATTCAAAAGCACATTGAAGATTTACTATGTGCCAGGCACAGACTAGGAAGTAGAAACTATGTAGAGGGTAAAACAGATATAGCTCTGCTGTCAGAAATGTGGCTGGCTGTAAGGGAAGCTGGGTAGTATGCTGGGAGTAATAAATTATGGAAACTAGAATTTACCTTGAAGATTTATAAAAACACAGAATTCACGTGGTGGTTTGAATAAAAATGACCCGGATAGGTCCATAGGGGGTGGCACTATTAGGAGGTGTGGTCTTCTTAGAGTATGCGTGGATTTGCTGGAGGAAGTTCATCACTAGGGGGTGGGCTTTAAGGTCTCAGAAGCTCAAGCCAGGCCTAGTGTGGCTCACTGCCACTTCCTGTTTCCTTGGGGAACCACATGTAGAACTCTCAGCTCCTTCTCCAGCACCATATCTGCCTGCACACCACCATGTTTCCCACCATGATAATGGCCTAGACCTCTGAACTGTAAGCCAGCCCCAATTGAATGTTTTTCTTTCTAAGAGTTGCTGTGATCCTGGTGTCTCTTCACAACAACAGAAACCCTAAGACAAGTCAGTATGAAGATATCCTCAAGGAAGAAAGTCCCCATATGAGAAACCAGTGTGGTCTAGGGATGGCTCTAGAAACAGGAAGCCAATACAGTTGAGCCAGGGAAGCCAGAGGGAAGAGTTGCTGTCTGGGACGCATTAAGAACTCTTTCTTTCCCAGGTTGAGATAGGAGGCCCATGGAAGGACTGAGCCACGAGTCCTATGATCTGACTGTATTTCTACAGGATCACTCTGGCTGTCTGATTAGAGTGACTGACCTTCAAGGAGGGAGGGTTTTGTTGGTTGTTTTGTTTTATTCTTTTTACTCTTTACTCTTTTGGGGGACCCAGCACCCAAATAAATTACATGGAGGTTTATTATTCCTTTTGAATGCCTGGCCTTAGTTTGGCTTATTTCCAACCAGCTTTTCTTAAGTTATCCCATCTACCTATTGCCTCTGGACCTTTACCTTTCTCTATTCTATATACCTTTCTTTCCTTCTTACTCTGTGGTTGGGCAGCTGGCCCTTGGCCCCCTCCTCTTCTTTTCCTTTTCTTGTTCCTTCTCTCTTCTCTTGAGCCTAGATTTCTCCTCCTATTTATTCTCTCTGCCTGGCAGCCCTGCCTATGCCTCTTCTGCTTAGCTATTAACCATTCAGCTCTTTATGAGACCAATCAGGTGTTGGAGACAGGCAAAGTAACACAGCTTCACGGAGTTAAACAAATGCAACATAAAAGAATGCAACACATCTTTGTATCATTAAAACAAATGTTCCGTGGCATAAAAAAATGTAACACATCTTAAAATAATATCCCACAACAGGAAGGCAGATGGATTGAGGCAGCCCAGTCAGCAGGTAACTATAGTACTCCAGATGAAAGTCACTCCCCAGGGCTGCCTCTTGAAGGGTTGTCTTACACAAGCCTAGAGGAGGCCAGTGTCTGGATGGGGCTGAGGCAAGGTGGCATCTTGGGCTTGCTGATGTTAGATGGAAGGTGCTGGGATTCTGGACCTATCTAGAAGGTAACACAGACTCTCCAAAGAGGTCCCTTTCACACTGGAAATGGGGTCCTCTTTCCTTGTTAGTGACCTTCCCCGGAGCTGGTCCAGGCAGAACTTTTGTTTAGATTTTCAGGAACCAGAGGAGAATCACAGAACACTTCCCTAGTCTCGATGCAGGTCCCTACTCTCCAGAGAGCCTGGGGTGGAGCGGGGGAGGGGGTCAAAGTGGAAAGTGAAGCCAGTGTAAGGAGACAAGATGTCTATTAATAGCACATCGTATTTATGCAATGACATGGTAGGAATTTTTTAGTGTTTTCTGAAGGGGAAAACATTTTGTCTTTGATGGATTTTCTGTTTTGCAGACATAATTAATCATGTCCTAGGAAATCAATTTCTCTAAGAGCAAAAATAATCTATGTTTTCCCAACTGCAAACACCACTTTTATTTAAGATACACTCTTCTTCCCTGGATTGTACTTCTCGGCGCCAGCCACAAGCATGTACTCGGATAACAGTGAATCACCGAGCGCTGGGGTCCAGGATGTTTCTGCTTCCAGAAAACTCCCCTTCTGTTACGGAGGTGATGAGTAAGTGGCAATATACACAAGGACAAGTGTTCTCCAATCCTCTGAGCAATAAACATTCCCCGAGGAGCAACGAGGGAGCACGTGCAAGCGGTCTTAGTCCACAGGGAGATAAGAATGTGGTAGTTCTGCCTGTGACCATCGCAGTCCCCTGAGCAACCATTCCAGGAGAGGAGCTGCGAGTCCAAGGAGTGGGTACCATCCCTACCTCCTGCTTCATCAGCCTTGCTATTTAAGGTTTTTACAGTCAAAAATCCACCTTCCCGTGATTCCCCTGTGGGTTTCAGGTGTGTTCTCTGGAATTTCAAATAGTATTTTTCTGAAGAGATGAAGAAGACTCTCAAGCCACTCCTGAGATTTTACTCCTCCCTCCCTCCCTCCCTCCCTCCCTCCCTCCCTCCCTCCCTCCCTCCCTCCCTCCGTCCCTCCCTCCCTCCGTCCCTCCCTCCCTCTGTGTGTGTGTGTCCACACGCGCGCGTGCACATGTGCATGCACACAAGCCAGAAGACCACCTCAGGTGTCACTCCTAGTTTATTTTTTGAGACAGGGTCTCCCACTGAGCCGGAACTGGAGCAAGCTAGGCTACCTGGTGGGCCCTAGGGGGCCATCTGTCTCTATATCCCAGCACTGATAGAATAATCACAGGCCACCACGCCTCACAACTTCGCTTTTTGATTTTTGTTTAGAATGTGAGCTCTGGGGATTACACTCAGGTCTTTGTGTTTGCACGGCAGTCACTTTTAAGAGTCAGCCGTTTTCCCAGCTCAAGCTCAGTTTTTGTGGCATGACCCCTCCCCCCATCCCGGTGATTTCTTGTGAGTCCATTCATGCCTGCCAGGGAGGCTCATGGGTGTTTTCAGTGTCTGTCCCGGGGTTTGAGACTGGCACAAGAGTGAGACATGTTTGGGCTTTGCCTCATTCCTGTCCTGGCCTTTCACATTTGGGGTCATGTTGGGAGAAGTCCCGGCCTGCGCAAACACCCCACTCCCAATCCAGCCCCACCTCCCACCCCATACAGATGTGCAGACTCTCCTGGAAGACAAAACCCAGAGTCCCAAATCTGTCTGACTCTGGAAAAAATCTCAGGAGAGAGTGACTTGATTTTAAAACTCTAACTATCTTTGTCATTTTTTTTGGCCAGGCCTGATCTTTTTACAAATGTGCTTTTAATTAAGCGTTGCTTTGCTTATCAGTCTCCCACCCTCTTGGGTTTCCAGCCTCTGCCAACAGTTGTCCTCAGCCTCCCTCCGCTTCTTTCCTTAAGCACGAGGCTCCTGTAGCTCTTTGGGAATGCCTGGAGTGGAGGCAGGAGTGGGAAGGACAGCATTCGGATTGTCTCCCTTGCTTCTCCAAAGATCAAGTTCCAAGAAATGGAGAACACATGGTCATCCTGGGTCATGAGGACAGTCTCACTGCCCTGTGCATATTTTGGATATGATGAAGGGCTGGCAGGATCCAAACTGGACAGAGTTTGGAATGATGCCTCCTGGATGTGGAGGGGTCTACACAGAAGGCCATGTTTCTCCTTCCAAAGGACACAGCTGAGGAGTGTTTGGGTCATGGAGAATAGCTACCGTCCCAGAGAGCCCAGGACAGGGTGTCTCATCTCCAGAATTAAAAAGAAAGAAACGCCAACAGAAACCCAAAGGGAGGTGACGGAGAGTGCGGTTTTGTAACAAGCCACCTGATCGTCTGAAAAGTTCTTTAGAAACAACTGCAGACGTGAATGGTGACAGGTTTGCTTTCGCTGCACTGAGCTGGGTGACATTTCTCTATTGAAATAAAAACCCCCAGAAGTTTTTGAGGAGGGCCAGTATAAGGACAACTGCTTAACGAAACGCCCAAATGCCCTTTCTAAGCTGTCCTTGGGTGAGGCCCGATCCTGGCTTTTCTGCAGATGGAAGTTTTTGAGCGTTATGATGGGTGATAGCCCTTCAGGTAGTTGTTGATACCCTGACCACAATCCCACAAGCAAGAGACATAGGCAGGGTTTGGGAACCTAGCTGGCACGAGACTCTTACTCAGCATGTTCACCTCTAGTGTGGGGATTTACAGACGCCCATCAGTTAAATGGAAGCTGGGTGTTAAGGGACCAGCGAGTCTGCTAACTCATACCCTTGTGCCTGTGGGCAACCCAGTGGCTCAGAACACTCTTGGCAGATGGATAGCAAAGACATATTTCTCTGCAGAAGGGCTTTATTGTTATATTTATTTATTTGAATGTGTATGTGTCCATGTGTGTGTGGGGGGGGGGTACACATGTATGTGTAAGCCAGAATTCAACCTTGAGTATTTTTCCTCAGGAGCGGACTACCTTCGTTTTGGCTGTTTGTGTGTGCCTGTAGGTCAGAGGCCAACAAATCCCAGTCATCCCCCTGTCTCCAGTCCTGACCACACATGCAATCACAGTCAACATTTTTTAAAAGTGGATCCTGATGATTTGAACTCAGGCCCTTAATCTTGTAAAACAAGAACCCTCAACGACTGAACCGTCTCCCAGCCCTACCCTGCCTTGGTTTCTGATACAGTCTCTCTCTCTCTCTGGGGCCTCGGCTCAACAATTAAGCTAGGCTAACTGGCCACAGGGGCCTAGGGATCCTCTTGCCTGTGCCTCCTCAGAGCTGGAACGACAAGAAAGGACCAGCACGCCTAGCTTTTTGCAGGGATGGTGGAGAAGGAAACCAGGTCTTCATGCTTATCCAGCTGAGCCACTGTGCCAGCTCTTCCCGTGGGTTATTATCTATGATGGGAGCTTTAAACACCTAGTGTCTGCCCTGCCTGCCCTGCCCTGTCCCTGCCCTGGCACTTGTATACGGGGCCTCCTTCCCAGCTCGCTTGAGATATTCTTCAGCCTCACTCCTGAGCGGGACTCTCGCAGCAGGACACTGCTTCCCCCTCTAGGGCAGCACGGGAGAACTGGCAACACATTTTGACTGGGAAGTGGCAGGCTGGCAAGGGGAGGGGCAATGGGAATTCCCGCCCCTTATCTTCCTCAGACTACAGGAAGTCATTTTTTCTCCCAGCATCCACCGCTCCTGCTTTCCATAGGGACCATGATGAAAATAAATAACAGGAATGTGTTATCTTGCTTCGGTTACCTCATCTATGAACTCAAGGTGCCCCCTCTGCAGCTGCCCTTATGGTCTCTCTTGTCCTAGGTGGGTGAGTAGCCCAAGCTCAGAGACAGCCAGATGAGCCAGTTAATGGGTCTCTCACTTTCCTCCCCCCTAAAAGGGCCTCTCTGGGAGATCAGATTTGCACCATGCTAGGACCGGCCTACAGCATTCAGAGCCCAGGAATGCCTGCTCTAGTCCCTCACTATTGGCAGACTTTGTATTCAAGAGCCTGGACAAGTTCCCAGTGGATAGAGGTGTGTAACAGACCAGTGGTAACTGGAAAATTGTTAAGGAGTTCTGGGGAAAAGAGGTAGAATGGGGGGGGGGGGGTGCTGAAAGGGTTAAATTATTGCTCTGAAGGTGATTGCTGGAGAGCAGGGGCTGTTTGGGGGGGTTCTCCTGTCAATGACAAAGGTGGCAATGAGGTGACATTTAGGAAAAGGCCCTACTATGTGATGAAATGCTGTCATTTCCCGTCGGAGAAGTGTTTCTTGCAGGAAAGACTAGGAGGAAGTCTTGGGGAGGGAGGCAGAGAGCAGGTAGCAGAAAAGGTGAGGTCAGGGTAAGCGCCTGAGGCTCTTCCCTTCTGTGTGAGCCCGGCGGCTTCCTGGCTGGGGACCATGGGAACTGAACTGAAATAAACGCTAAGCCCGAAGCCTTCCAAACACAAAGTTGAGGCTAATGCTAAACCAGCTGAAAGGAGAGGCCACAGGAGCTGGCTTCAGGGCGTGGCCCTGGTGTCTGAATCGAGCACTAAGGAAATCGCCCACCTGGCTCTCTTCTGACAAAGGGGACATACTTAGCAAGCTTTTTAAAAGACCAAAGGTAAATAGAAAGAGCAAAAATAAAGAGGGCGTGGAGGTTTGCTCAGGGTTATTTGTATTCGCCCTGGGATACTACAGAACTTTCTAGAGGAGCAGAGGTGGGGTGTCACACTGGAGTACCTACTGCCTTTAAAAAAAAAAAAGAATCAATTCTTTATAAAATATGAAATCTTTCGCCTTTTCACGCGGCAAGAAAAATGCAGAGGAAGCAGAGATGAGGTCGCCTCCCATGTCTGCGGTCCCCTCCCCTCCATCCTCCTCCCCGTAATTCCTCCTTTATCACGCTTCTGCCCCACTCCCTTTCCTCTCGGACCACAATCCTCAGCTCACAGCTCACTGGCTGCTCTGTCATTAGTCACCTTCCAGACAGGGCCTGCGGACTCCCCATGTCAAAATCAGGGAATTCCCCCGCAAGACCGTTCTGTTAGGAAAGAAAGGCGCAGAATGAGAACGAAAAATAAATCAAACTGGGTTCACATCTCCCCCACCCTCTGCGGGTGCAAGACCTCAGCCAAGTCGCCTTCGTAGCCTGTGTTCTGCGTGTTGAGTAATTAACCCAAGGCTTTGTAGCCAGGCTTTTGTTACTCTTGGCTGATAACACCTCTTTTCAAGGGGGTCCGTTTTTCTCAGCTCAGCCCAAGACGCTTTGGCAAGTTTAATCAGGTCTAGCAGTTTTGCTATTTACTGCTGGAATCCGTGCGTCTTAAGGGCACCCTGGGACTTGAGTTTAGTGGTCGGTGGATTGACTTACAGCGCGGAGCCAGGTGGAAGCCGAGATGCTGGGGAAAAGGCACGTGAGGGCGCGCTGTGGAGTCACCTCTGTGGTGGGAGCCTTTCCCCACAGGCCTGGACCGTTGGGATCCTTTCTACAATGTGCAAAAAGGGCCTGTTGGATGTGGAGCTTTAAAGCATTCCCAGGTGGTAGAGGGACGTGTCTACTTGGGGCTGGGATTCCCAGCCCTGCCTGGGCTCTGTGATTTATGAGTTCTAAGGCCTCACTGCGTTTCCTTCATCTGCAAATGTGGTTAATGAACCCTACCTTGGGTGGGGGGGTATCCTGGGGACAGTGAGGTTATCTGACTCTCTCTGCGCCTCTATCCAACTCACTATTGCTTATTTTCCACAAAGGAGGCGCTTTAAACCATGGAGTGGGGCCCTCAAGAGGGGAGAGGGACCCTGGTGTGCACAGATGATGTCATAGTTGATACAGCCTGTCCACAGATTTGCTCAACCTATTCTTCCAGAAGTTTTAGGGAGTGATTAAGATGCCCATTTTGAATGAAGAAGCCCTGAGCAGCTGCAAAGCAGGAAGCCACACCGATGGTGCAGCCCCCATGGCTGTGGAAGGTGATAATGGTGATAACGTTAGTGTTAGTGGCAGCCATGGTAACCACAGCTAATACCAGAGGGAAATCTGGAGCCACCACTCTCCTCTCACTTTAGAGCCCTCGTCTTATTTCAATAACAAATACCCTTTTCAAAATAATGATGTTACATTTTTTTTTCTCACTAGAACGAATGGGTTTGGGTAGGGGCCGTCAAAGAGTCTACACACCACAAGAAATCAGATCTTTGTTGAGAGATTTCATCTATACTGAAAACGAGGGAAGGAAGACACCATGTTTTCTGATAGAAAAACCCAATGCTGTGAAGATGGCAGTCCTGCTCAGGGAAATCCAGGCTCAAAGGAGTCTTAATCAAAACCTGACAATCTGGTTTGCAGTGTTTGACAAGCCGGCTCTGAAAGCCGAAATCCCGAAGGTCCAGAAGGCCGTGGTGATCTCAGTGCAGCAGAAAGGGGCTGAACCTTATTCACTACTATCTATCAAGACCCATTAGGGAGCCACACTAATGAAAAGACCTCGACCGTGATGGGCAGCCAGTCCAGAACAAACCTGGGCATGTGCTTGAGATTTGTGAACACTGGCACGCTGCCCGACAGGGTGGAAAAGGCAGTCCTTTCAGACCTGGCACCGAGTCAAACAGATGTAGCTGCGTTCCGCATACTTCTTGCTTGCTGTTTGTCTTCACTGGTGGGGATGGAGTCTAAGCTTCATATTGACCAGACAAGGGCAGTGCCATGGATTTAAATCCCTAGCCTTCCGAATTCTATTGACTTAATTCTCTCTCTCTCTCTCTCTCTCTCTCTCTCTCTCTCTCTCTCTTTCTCTCTCTCTCCTCTGTCTATCTGTCTGTCTGTCTTCATCATGGTACACAGGCAGAGGCCTGAGGACAACACTAGAAAATTCGTTCTCCTCTTCCATCATGCTGGTGGGGATTGATCTCAGAGTGTCAGGTTTGGCCGCAAGCCCTTTGACCTGCTGAGCCATCCCACTGGCCCTATATCATAATGCAATGAAAGCAAACAGCCGGTTCTTGTATACAGATGGATAGGTTACTCCACACATGTAGTAACTGAACAAAAATGGTGAAAGTCCTTCATTCAATTTAAAAATAATTTAAAAAATTAAAGTCTTTAAACAATTCTGAAATCCTTGTCAATGTTATTAGAAGTTCTGGACTGTGGGAGGAAAATTGGGCGAAACTGAAGCAGGACTCTGGGGTGCCTGTGAATCTTTGTTTCTTGGCTCCCGATGTTGCTGTTTGAGCATGCTCAGTCAACTGAAGCTCAGAAGCTATGTTAGGTATTTGTATATCCCTATGTGTCTGGAGTCCATCAGTAAAAAGTGACAGGGATCATCAAACGATGCTAGGACTTTATGTTGACTTTCTGCCTGGCCTCTGGTCACTTGCGTGCCCTGTGATGGAGACTCCTGGCCACCCTGCTCTCATGGGCTCTCTCCTCCACTGTCTCTGAACAGCTCGAGTTCTCAGGTCCTGGCAAATATGGTATAAATGGATTGCGCTCCTGTATATGGACCTGGATCTGAGACCAGTCTTAGCTTCTAGAGACATTTATAGCCCCCACCATGTTAGGCTTCAGGCCAGAGTCCAGAGGAAATAAAAATACACCTGAAACCCACAGGAGAGCCCTTGGGGTCTGAAGGTTGGTGGAGGAGGCAGACATGGCTGGTCAGAGCTTTACTACTGTGTCTAGGGAGCTATCTCCTCATTGCCCCTTTGAAGTCCGTGCTGGCTTCTCACCTAAAGCATCACCCTCCAGCCATCCCTGCTCAGCATCCACTGCCACCAACTTCCGTGAGATTTGAGTAATTTCACTGTAGCCTGCGAGGGGCATGCTCCTCAGTCCGACATTGTGCACAGACTTAGTGTGCTGATTCAGTCTCCTCCAACCCTAACTCTACTGTCTTAGATACGGTTTCTATCGCTGGGAACAGACGCCGTGACCACGGCAACTCTTATGAAAGAGAACATTTGACTTGGGACTGGCTTACAGTTTCAGAGGTTATGCCCATTGTCATCATGGCAGGGATGCATAGCAGCATGCAGGCAGACATGGTGCTGGAGAAGGAGCTGAGAGTTCTACATCTGGATCCACAGGCAAGTAGACAACTGGCTTGAGCTTCTGAGAGCTCAGAACCCACCCTCTAGCGACACACCCCTTCTAACAAAGCCACATCTCCTAATAGCGCCCCTCCCTATGGATCAAGTACTCAAACACATGAGTCTATGTGGTATGTGGGCCATTCCTGGTCAAACCATCACACCTACCTCACGGGAAAGAAGTGAAAAGTTGGAGACTTCAGCCTTTGCCCAAGATTAAGTACACTAACTTGGAGAGGCTGTGACGAATGAAAGGGACTGGTTAAGCCAGGTGGCAGTAAGCAGAGCCATTGTGGCAGGTCCAGAAAAGGGCCTCCTTGTACTCAATACTACACATGACTGACTCACTGGGGACTTGAAGGGAAGGACTGTAGGAGAGTCTCAGGAGCATCTCTGCCACCGTCGATGCCTCCAGGAAAGCTGTTATCTTCATTACTGCCTGCAGCTCTCTCTCTCTCTCTCTCTCTCTCTCTCTCTCTCTCTCTCTCCTCCTGAACTAACTCAGCACTGAGTGAGAGTCTTGAATGAAGCTTATGATTGGCACATGCTAAATCACAACCAGAATCTTAGCTGTAAGAAGATCAGGGGAAGCAGCATGACTTTTGGCACTCCGCCCTCGGGAGAGCAAAAGTCACATTTAACAGAGTCGGAGTTTGAGCAAAGTCAGTCAGGGAGTCAGCAGTAAATACCCACATCAGACATTAATTTGCGAGTTTATATGTATGTGAGTGTTGCGGGAAGATGAAAAAGGTATGTCTGTGTATGTGTGGAGGTCTATAGTGTGTGTACGCGTGTCCACAGGGCGAAGCTGTGTGTAACTATGAGTGTGTATTCCCTACCTTTTTTTCCTTGTGTAGGGACTAAAGAGGAGAAAAACTCTCTCTACTCCATTCTGACACCATGTATATAATCTTATTTAGAGGTATTTTTGGCCAGCTAACTTCATGACTACAGTGAATTAAATTTAAATTTATACAAACCCACACGCCTCTTTATTGTTCGAATACATTGTAACACTCTACCTTACTCACAGATACCCACTGGGGAGTGATGTGGGAGTGTCATATATCAATCTGTTGATTTCATTGGTTCAATAAACTGCCTTGGCCCTGATAGGTTAGAACATAGGTGGGTGGAGTAAACAGAGTAGGATGCTGGCAGGAAGAGGAAGTGAGGTCAGAAAGCACGCAGCTCTGCTCAAAGCTAGACGCCTCAGACAGAGATGCCATGCTCCACTCTCCCGGGTAGACAGGATAGCTCTGCTCTCTGAGACACTCGCGATGAAGCTCCGACCCAAGATGGATGTAGGCTAGAATCTTCCCGGTAAGCGCACCTTGGGGTGCTACACAGAATATAAGAAATGGGCTAGTCCAGGTGCGAGAGTTAGCCGAGAAGAAGCTAGATATAATGGGCCAAGCAGTGTTTAAATGAATACAGTGTCCGTGTAATTATTTCGGGTAAAGCTAGCCGGTGGCAGGAGCTGGGTGGCGGAATGCAGCCCCGCCACCCCAATTTCAACAGGGGAGAGGGAGAGAGAGACAGAGACAGATACAGATACAGATACAGATACTTTGCAGCCCACAGTAGGCTCACAGCACAGAGCTGGCTAAGAAAAATTATAAGCATAAGTTTACTAGGCTAATAATCTGAAAGGAACAGAAAGCTGGAGTTTCCTCCTTTTCCTGTCCCCCTCTCTTCCTCCTCCTCTTCATACATGTGGGTATTCTGTCTGCACACCATTTGTGTGCCTGGTACCCGCAGAGGCCAGGAGAGGATGTCAGAACCCCTAGTACTGAAATTACATCTGTGAGCTGCTATGTGATTCTGGGAATCAAACCCTGGACCTCTGGAAGAGCAGTCAGTGCTCTTAACCTCTGAGCCATCTCTCCAGCCCCTCATTCGGTTCCTTGCCCTTTGTTTCCCTTTCTTCCATCTTGGAAAGGTAACCATGCTTATAAGAAACGTAATTCCCATTTGGTGATCTTGGGAGAAGAGAGTCAGAAAGGATGCTGGGGGAGTCAGGTTTCCAACAGGATATTGCAGGTGAACAAAATGTCCTCAACCACATAAGCAAGAGCTTATGCCAGAAAGGGGCTGGAAAGTTGGCACAGCAGCTGAGAGCATGCACGGCTTTTGCAGAGGATACGAGTTCAGTTTCCAGCATCCACTTTGGGTGGCTCCCAATCACCTGTAACCCCAGCTCCAGGGGGACCCAAAACCTTCTCCTGGAACTCATATGCACACTCCTATGCATGCACATGCACACATAATTAAAAATAAAACCTTTAAAAATAACTTATACCAGAAAAATTGTCAGATTTTTGGTGCTTTGGTACTGGTGAATCCTACAAGGGTCTTCCTTTGCCTCTGCCCATATTTACCCAACCTCTGGTCCAGAATTTCAGAATCAAAGAGGAGTTGGACCTACCAGGCTATCATCTATTCTACCATATAGTTTATAAATATTCATATGTGTGTATGTGCTCTATAGTCAGAGTTTGAGCCCCACCAGGGTGGGAATTAAATGCACACTACAATGTTTTAAATATAGATGACATTGCTAAGTGAATAAACTCACAGATCCTTTGATGTTTCCAGAATATTTGTTTTTGGAAGTTAATGATAGTATTAACATTTCGAAGAATGTAGAAAGCAAGAGACATCCATCTTGTGGGAAGGTTAAAAGTCGTTTGTTCTAAAATTTATTTTGTAAAACTTGGTTTGTGTGTATCTGGGAGACAGCTGACCTGAAATGCAGGGGATCTGAGCAGTCATTGCCTGGTTTGACATTGACTCTGTGGGGCTAGGGTTTCTGCTCCCTGTGGGTGGGCCACACCAGCTCCGTGAGACAGGGGTTGAGGCTGAGCTGGAGGCCTGGGTTCTTTGTAGGGGTCTGCTTGCTCACTGCCTTCTTGGCCTTCTTTGTAGTGTGGTTGCATCAGGAATGAGGGCTTCTTAAATGGCAGCTGACTTCCAGGAAGGAGAGCACAAGGTGACAAAGCCACTGGTGAGTATTCAGGTGCCATCATGGATGTCACAGAAAATCAACTCTTGTATGTTCTCTGGTCTTTGATGGTCATCTGTCTTGTCCTGATTTGAGAGAAAGAGGGAGGCAGTGCATATTGGTGCAGATGAGACAAGGACACTGCCAAAGGACAGATGGGCTCATGTGGTGGGAACTTGTGTGGTGGGGACTCGTGTGGTGGGGACTCATGTGGTGGGAACTCATATGGTGGGAATTTATGTGGTGGGAACTCATGTGGTGGGGACTCATGTGATGGGAACTTGTGTGGTGGGAACTCATGTGGTGGGAACTTGTGTGGTGGGGACTCATGCAGTGGAGACTTGTGTGGTGGGAACTCATGTGGTGGGAACCGGTGTGGTGGGAACTCATGTTGTGGAAACTTTTGTTGTGGGAATTCGTGTGGTATGGACTCCTGTGAAGGGAACTCATGTAGTGGGAACTGGTGTGGTGGGAACTTGTGTGGTAAAGACTTGTATGGTAGGAACTCATGTGGTGGGAACTTGTGTGGTGGAAACTCATGTGGTGGGGACTCGTGTGGCAGGGACTCGTGTGGCAGACACTCGTGTGGCAGGGACTCGTATGGTGGCTGGTTTGTGGGTTGGTATTGTTGTCATCCTCTATTCTACCTCTCTACCAGGGAAATTTCTCTAAAAACCAATGTTATTTAGGATTTTATATACAAGGAGAATTAATGGTTGTAGTGGTTTGAATGAAAAGGCCTCCATAAGCTCATAGGGAGTGGTACTATTAGGAGGTGTGGCCTTGTTGGCGTAGGAGTGGCCTTGTTGGAGGAAGTGTGTTACTAGGAGTGGCTTTGAGGTCTCAGAAGCTCAAGCCAGGCCCAGTGTCATTCCCTCTTCCTGCTGATACAGATGAAGAACTCTCAGCTCCTTCTCCAGCACCATATCTGCCTGTATGCCACCATGCTTCCTGCCATGAAGATAATGGATGAAACCTCTGAACTGTAAGTCAGCCCCAATTAAATGTTTTCCTTTATAAAAGTTGCTGTGTTCAGTTGTCTCTTCATAGCAATAGAAACCCTAAATAAAACAATGGTCCACCACCCTTGCCACACACATTCAGTGCTGTGATAAATTCCCTTCTCATGAGGCTTCTCCTGTGACAAATCTGCAAAGTGATTTTCTCTAGATCTGATCTCTGGGTTCCAGAACCATCTCCTGTTGGGAAGGAAGCAGCCAGCCTGTCCCCAAAGCAGGAGGTAGGGCAGTTTGCTGATGGAAATATCTCTCTGGATTGCTCCCATATACAAGACTGACCCTGAACTTCCCCCTTTTTTGTTGGAGTCTTAAATGCCAAGCTCCCATCTCCAAGAGCCCGCTTCACACCCCCGTTTCCTGCTGGCTCCCATGGAGAGGAAAGCTGAAGCCATTTGAGATTCCTTTGTTACTGGAGAGATTATCCCTACACCTCGAAGTGCTTCCTTAAGACTCCTGGGGACGTAGACCCTGAAGCTGGTGCCCTGGAAGCCACTTCCACTCAGATGTAAGACTCCAACCCTCTTGGAACTATGTAGAATTGACACACTGACCATTGGTCCACAGTGTCTGTGCAGATACGAAGCTAGACACACACACACACACACACACAACATAGTTGTTTGTGGTGAACAGCAGCCCCAATGGGGCTCTCCCAATCACTGTTTCTAAAACCCTTGATTGGCTCCAGAGCAAAACATAAGACAATTAACTTGTTTGTGCTCAAAGCAACCATGATGCAGTAAAATCCAGATGCTGTAGTATTTTTCCCCCAGTGGCCTAAAGGCAGAGGAGTGGCCTGACCACAGTGGAATCTGCCTCTAAGAGTCAAAGGGGGGATGTTTCTGGAACCTTCTACCACCCCAGTAAGACTTCAAAAGGTCGTGGAAAAGTCCCTGGTTCCTAATAGGAACAGCTTTCTGAGAAACAGCTTTTATGGGATGCAGATTCTCTGGGAGTGATCCAATCATTGGACGTCTTTATTGGTCAAATGATACAGAAGCCCAGAGAGGTGAGGGGACCCAACCAAGGTCAGCAAGCTGGAGGGGGACCGAGCAGCTCATGGACCTCAGAAGTCTTTATCTCCAGCCCAGTCAACTCTCCAAACATACCCTCCCTTGGTGTAACTGTTGCCTGACCAATCAGGATTAGCAACTCTGAAGTGCTGATACTGGCATTTCTGCCTGCTCAGAGCAAGGGCAGCAGAAAGAAAAGGAGAGGTGGCCTCAGGGGCTAGAGATTCCTCAGGTAGCCTCAAGCATTGAAGAGTGTGGGAGGTGGGCTCTCCAATATCTCATGCCTCTCCTGTAGCACAGAGCTAGGGAAGATGTCATCAGGAAGCAATGTAGGCAAAGGCACAGATGTGGGACCTCCAGAAACCCAGGGGCCCCATTTCTGAGAACCTGACTTCCCAGTACATGGGTTGCAAAGGTCTGGTGAGAATATATCTGTGTGATTGGTGGAGAAACCCGGAGAGGGGAGGCGAGTAAGTAACAGAGCTCATGAAGACAACAAGGGGGGAGAGAGGGTGGGTCCTTGATCTAGGGTGAACTAGATCATTGTGAATCTGAATTCACCTCTGCTCCACACACAGGTAGGAGAAGCTTTGAGGGACTCTGTCTGTGTGTGTGTATGCGTGTGTGTGTGTGTGTGTGTGTGTGTGTGTGTGTGAATACTGAGTGGGTAGAGGCCAGAACAGATTTCCCTCAGCCTTGTTTTTGTTTGGGATACTGAGTCGACAAAAGACAAAGGAAACACAGACTGGTTGCCCTCTGTGTCAGACACCAGGAGGCATTTTGGGAGGCAGGGAGGGTGCTAGGGAGGAGGATGGGAGAGAGGCGCAGAAGGAAAGGACACGGAAGGACACAGATGTGGAATGTGAACTGGCGAGTTACACAGATGGTTAATTAACCAAAGCAATTTGGAGGTTTGACATTTTGAGATGCTAGGACTCTGGGACCTGGTCCTCTTCAGGCCCCTAAATATTTAGTAGAGTCTGGACTACAGCCACCAGCTCTGGCTTTAGGAGGAGTGGGGAGGGTTAGATTGGATTGGAAGAAAACAGCTGGGGTCTCTCCCAGTTATACATGGAGAGAAGGAGGGGTCTACCAGTCACACCAGCCTCCTCCTTTACCTAGAGGGGGCCCAGTGGAGACAGGAGGCTGGAGTGGGGAGTGTGAGGTCCTGGACTTGCCTGTCAACACTGAGCAGGAGAAGAAAGCTAAAGCCCACACTGTCCGCATCTCAAGAACTAACAGTTCTCCGATGGCACATTCTTACTGTTTAGTAGACTAATACGATGGCTTAGTGGTAATGAGGCCTCAGGGACTTTCTAGGAGTTTGGCTAGTCCTGAGGTCAGAGCTGTTTTTTCACAGAGTGTGGGAAGGGAAAAACTTCAACCAGGGCAAGGCCTAGCTTCCTAGATTCTCATGGTACCAAGAAGGATGATTCTTCAACTTTATTCTGAGCAGAGCTATGGAGCTGGGCCCTTTCTCTGTTCCCAGGGATCGTCCCCTCATTCTCACACAACATCACTATAAGATGTCTAAATCTCCACCAGTCCGTAGCCCTGAGCAACTGTAGAACAAAGACCACACAGGTCCACATAGGATGCACAACATCAGGGAGAAATGGACCCTGTTGAGGTAAGCTACCTATAGCTAGTGGTTAACTGGTTGCCACAGCACGGTCTAGCCTGTGCTGCCTTGTATAGCCTCGTTCCTCTAGATGACACACATGTGGTTCCCCCTTTCTACAAGGAGCCTGAGAAGGGAAGCATTTAGTTTTTGTAGCTTCTACCTGGAGTCAGGCAAGGGAGATGTGCATTGTCAAACTAGAGTCTTTGATTCCTTCCCAGAAAGATCCTTAAGCCCTACAACAATGCAGATAGTATCAGGGGCCATGGACACAGATTAGAATACATACGCAAGAGCTGGTGGGAAGGTTCAGCCAGTATGCTTGCCTTGAACTAATGCCCTGGAGAGATGGCTTGCTGGCTAAGAGTGCTTACTGGTCTTGGAGAGGACCTGGGCTCGGTCCCCAGCACCTGCATGGCAGCTCACACCTTCTTCTGGCTTCCATGGGCTCCTGTAGGCACACGGTGCACATAAATTCACACAAGCACACACATACACATGTAAAAATAGTAATAAATAAGTAAATATTTTTTTTTAAATAAAAGGCAAGATGGGCATGGTGGTAATCTGAGCTCTGGGAAGTCAGAGACAGATTGAGCCCTGGGGCTCAGGAGCCAGGCAGCCTAAGCTACTTGGTGATCTCTGGCTTAGTGAGAAGCCCTGTTTAAAAAGGGAGAGGGTAAATAACAACAAATTATTGTTCTCTGGTCTACACATACACACACAATCACACATATATACACAAACACACATACACTCACATAAACATACATACATTCACACACTCTTACACACATATAGATACATACACACACTCACACACAAAGACACATACACTCACATGCACACACACACACTCACACACATACACACAAACATTTGTACACTCACATACACATACATACATATGCACACTCTTACACATATATACATAAACACACATACACTCACATACACATACATACACATACACACAAATGCACCTAATGCACATACACTCACATGCACATACACACACATATACACAAGCACACACATACACTCATACACTTATATATACATACACAAACACATATCCCTCCGCACATATGAATCTCCATCATACAAGCACACAAAAATATATACATGTGTAGTAAGAGGAGCGGCTGGCTGTGTTCCCCCGCACCCGGCCACCCGCATGGCTCAGCTTAAGCCCGAAATAACAACACACAAACCGTATTCACCTAAACACTGCCCGGCCCATCAGTTCCAGCCTCTTATTGGCTAGCTCTTGCACCTGGACTAGCCCATTTCTGATAATCTGTGTAGCACCCCATGGTGTGCTTACCGGGGAGATTCTAGCCTGCGTCTCTCTCTGCAGTGGGAACATCATGGCGACTCCTAACTCAGCTTCTCTTTCCCAGAATCCTCTCTGTCTACTCCGCCTACCTAATTTTCTGTCCTATCAGGGCCCAGGCAGTTTCTTTATTGAACCAATGAAATCAACAGATTGATACAAGACCCACCTCCATCATACATGTATGTGGAAGTATGTGCTCACACAACAGTACAATCTCTAAATCACCTAAGGTTAGAAGAAAAAGGGAAATTTCCCTTTGCCATCTTCAAATTACTGGTTGGGGGGGGGGAAGCTACAGCCCCCAACTTTGAGGCTCTCCAGTTCACTAAAAATTTAAAATAGTTCTGCTAAAAATAGCCTAAGGCAGGCTGCTGACGTGGGCACAGAGGGCCCTGTATATACCCATTGCTTTGGAAACCCTCAGAATGCCCAGGGACCAAGGTGGGTGTCAGCCAGCAACAGTAGTTCTGCCAGAATGTGGATGTGGAGGCTCACACGTGCCTGCGCTCAGAAAGAAGAGAAATGCAAGGTTCATGACATCTGTGAGGTTGGTGACTAAGATGGAATGATGGGGAGGACTTCGGCGGTTTCAGCAGAATTCTTTATTCACTAGAGGAGGCAGTGATTAATGTGGGGTGGGGCTGCGTGAGGCAGACGGTGGAGAGGCATGGAGAACAGATGTGGCTGGAGGAGCTGCCCAGAGGTCAGCACTAGGGAGGGGCCTGGATTCTGTGGGCAGAGTCCAAGGATGTTCTGCTTGGAACCATGATGGGTACAAGATGAATGTTCTAGCAGGAGGGGCTGAGCTGAGGCCCTGGGTAAGAGGCAGCTGCCTCCCCAGCAATGCTGGAATGTAAAGAAAAGCTTAGTCTTCCGTGATCGATGGTGATGAAATCAAGCCCAAAGGGGCTTCGGGAGCTAGGAAAGTCATCTTGGCCTGAAAGACAGCAATATAATATCCAGAGAGTTAGTGCTAAAAGTCCTACAGTCCTGTGGTGAAATGTCTCGTACTCATCTCCCCAGGGGCTACCTGAAAAGACTTGGAAGGTAGGAATGAGAAAAGCTATATAAAGGGAAATGCTGAGGAGGGATAGGGAGCATAGGAGTTACTTTTCCTGTTGCTATAACCAAATATCTAGCACATCACCCCCAAGGGAGAGCAGTGTCTACTGGGCTTACAGTTGTATGGGATACGTGCCATCATGGAGGGGAAGTATGGCCGCAGGAGCTTGGGGTGGGTGGTCGCACTGTGTTAGCAATCAGGACAGAGCAGACAGGAAATGGCTTGCCCAGGGTAACCCACTTCTCCAGCAAGGCTCCTCTTCCTAAAGGAAGATGTTCCACAATGTTCCACAACAGCGCCACCTGTTGGGAACCCAGTGTTCATACCCGTAAGTCTGTGGGGGACATTTGACTTGCAAACCACAACAGGAGCTGGCCTGAAGCACCCCTGTTTTTTTATTTTTTATTTTATTTATTTATTTTTTTACCAAATGCCTTGTCCTCTGTACTCAAAGCAGAACATGGCCCTGGCAGTGCCAAGACCAGCTCTTCAGGAACTTTCCCGGTGAGAAAGGCAAGGAGGGTGTGATAAGATTTCTGGCTCTGCTTGGGCCTCTGAGTCGCAGTCCCCCATCCTCATGATGTATCACAACACGGATCTGGGGAAGAGAAAGTTCAGAAGGCAGATGTCTGCTGCTCAGGCCTGGCTTTTGTCACCCTCCAGCGGGCTCCTCCCAGGCTGGCTGGTGTGTTGGCAAGAAAGGAAAGGATTTGGGATCAAGAGCAAAAATCAAAAGCCTCGATGTTGAAACATACAAAATTTCTTTCCTATCTGGTAATCCCCTCATCTGGCCTCCCCACATTCTGTCCTATAAAACACACTTCAGGAAAATAACACCTGAGACAACACCAGGGAGGGAGGATCAGCCAATACACCAGCACAGCTGCAATCTCCATTTTAGGGTTAACTGTCTCTGGAGGGCGGAGACCAGACAGGGAAGGTGCATTCCCCCCACAGGACAGCTCTGCCTTGCAGTCAGCCTCCTGCCCAGGCTCTGTGGCACTCCAGGCTCCTTCAGTAATCTAGCACGTGATAGTAGGGGCCTGTTTAAACAGGCTTATCCACATGTTTATTTTACAAGATACTTTCTGGGCAAATCTTAGCTGTATGACTTTGATATCAAGTTGACCCCTTTCCACTCCTCACTCAGAGCATCCAGTGAAGCCGAGGCGTCGTGACCGATGTGTGAAGCAGCTCCAAAGGCAGAGCGCTGGCTGACTGAAGCCTTCATTATCACTCGGTTCTGATTCTCGTCTGCCAGATGTGGCGATCCGTCTTACATGGTATCTGTCCGCTGGCTGTCAGTGGCAGCCACGCTCACTCGCGAGCGCTGGACTCTGTGTTCCTGATAATCAGGACCAGACATGGAGGTGAGCCAGCAGGGCATCAGACTTAATCACCACGACTCCAGTCTCCTGACGATCCGCTCCAGGACCTGGCCGACTTAACAACTTTTAACACTGTCAGCTGAATGATGGAGCAGTTGTCTGTGGAAAGCTGAGGTCTGGGTCTCACGCAGACAGCCAAGCACTGCAGGATGCTTAATTAGGTCCTCAGACAGATGCCTCTGCCATGTGTCTGGAAACCGGTTCCCCAGATCTGTCTTTTCGTGCAGGAAGTGTGAATCTGTCCTTTCACTAAGCCAGGTGGAATTTTACCAGTATCTTACAAAAGTCTTCTCCCCCCCACCCCTTTCTGCATCTCTTCTTCTCCTGCTTCCTCCTTCCTTTTTTTCCTCCTTCCCCTCTTTTCTTTTTTTCTGCACTAGGTATTGAACTTAAAATCTTGTTCAAGTCAGAGACTATTCTACCCTTGAGTCATAGGCCCAGCCCTCATATTTTGAGACAGGATCTTACTAGACAGATTGCCTTGGTCTTGAATTCTTATGAAGCTCAGGCTGAGCTTGAGCTTGCGATCTTCCTATCACAGCCTCCAGAGTGCTGGCCTTACAAGCCCCCACCCCTCCCTGCTCCTCCCACAGAGCTAGAGTGTTGTGTATTCTCAGAAGGTACCTGTGCTTATTAAGTAATATGGAATGCCATGTCATTTTTATCCACACGCTCCCAGCCTACTAGGAGTGTGCTCATACGTCTGACATGCACTACATGTCAGGCAGATGTGTCCTGACTGAGCCTGCCATCAACTGGAGTTCCTGCATCTGCCCCACTCCAGCCAAAGACCTTTAACCTTATTCGCTCATGGGCCAGCCTTCTGAAGCTCCCCTGTGCACCGGGGAACCCAGTCATTTCATTACAGGGACTGCATGGGATGGGACTATCTTTGGGTAGTCGGTATGAAACTCCTGGGTGATGCTGATGAGGCCGAGTTGTGCATCACATTATAGCAATAGAGTTTAGAATAACTGCTCTGAAGTCAGGTTTCCCAGCAAGCAGCTCTGGTAAAGAGCAACATACTGCAAACACCGACTCCCAAGTCCTCCTCAGTTCTAGTGAGTGGGGAGGAAAGGGTTGACACCCTGAAGTCTGAGCCTGCATGCCTCTGGTGACCCAGCTGTGCCGGCTCCACCATCTGGCTACAGAAGCATTGAATGGGTCTGGACCAGGGTGGGCACCAGTCAGAGCTACCACCTGCCTGGCTCTGTGCAGGACAGGAAGGTCTCAGGCAGACAGAGATCACTCCACAAAGGTGTCAAGAGGAAAAGGGAGCTGAAGGTGCCTGAGGACAGGGGTGCAGGGAAAGGCTGAGAACAACCCAAAGAGGTCTTGGGGCCACTGTCTCCAGGTACCTCTTCTCTTCCACTGACCCTTCTTGGCAGAAACAAATTGGCAGTCATTCCCACTGGCCAGTCATCACCAATAACACAAATAACACAAACAATACAAATAACACAAAGATAAGATTTTGGAAAGAAACTAGTCATAGTGGTGCCCACTTTTAATCCCAGCACTTGGAAGCAGAGGCAACCTGTGAGTTCAAGGCCAGCTTGGTCTACATAGTGAATTCTAGGATGGCCTAAACTACATAGTGAGACCCTGTCTGGAAACCAAACCATACCAAGCCAAACAAACAAGGAGGGGAAAATGATTTTGCAAGGAGCCTGATAAAGTTCTCATCCATGGTGAAACCAGTTTCCCATGCTGAAGGAAAAGATGGGGACACAAGCAGTCTCAAGTCTGAAGAACTCTAGCTATCCCAGCAGAGGTGAAACATCCTGCGTGCATTCCTGAGGAACTGAGACAAAGAAGGTGAATGAGGCAGGACAGGATGGGGAACGGCCGCAGGACTGACAGGTCAGGAGCATTGCTAGTAGTGAACTCACTGTCCACAGCTTGCGAGGATGGAAGACAATCGCATCACAATGTGGGTCCTCACGGAGCTCCAGCTTCCCCCAAGGGGCTCAGTCATGAATGATGTGTATTTGTAAACCTAGGAGCAAGGGAGCCAGAGCAAAGCTGATGTCTTTCAACTTTGTCCTTCAAGTGTGTGTATCCCTGTCAGCTTTTATGTAAGGAATGGTGTGATTTACTAGGGAATGCAAACACCCAGGCTCCCAGGATTGCTTCCAGAACCTGAGCACCCTTCTTTGAGGCACTCACCCTGACTTTAAGAGCTTGTTGTACCTAAATAGGTAAACTTCTCATTGTTTTACAGACATCCAACTTGGTGGTGAGCAAGCAGGGTGTTGGCATTCTTTGAGTCCTTTGACTTAAGGCTGTGGCTGTAACCTCGTTTTAGCCAGCATGCCCAGCAAGCTCTATCCCAGAGGTTCTGCACAGCCTCTTTGTGGCCCAGCCCAGGTGGGTGGCAGGCACAGTAGGAGACCCTGAGAGCCTGGGTGTTGGAAGGGTGGGTGATATGTTCTTTGGACTTGAAGAAAGTAGACATTTAGCCACTTGACTGACTCCCCATCCTCAGGACCTTTGCTCTTGGCCTGACTTTGAATCCACTTCAGGACAGACCTGGTCTACACAGCCAGGGAATAGAGGGAGTGATGATGCAGAATCAGGAGTGAGGGGCCGAGAAAACGAGAATCTTTAGGAGATGGGCATGCTTAGCAGGAACAGAGAGGAATGGGCCAATTATCTTCCTCCTCAAGGAAGGGACACTCGCAGCGTGGCTAATAGTAGAGTGATCTCAAGCACACCAGTGACCACATGTCCACCTTCCTAAAGCCTTATGTCACATGCACACCCTGCAGAGGCATCGTACCTCATCCTGGGCCCCGATGTTGATAGGGCCACACTAATTCCAAAGGTGTGGAAGCTCTTCTCCCAGCTGGAAATGTTGCATAACATCTGTTGACCTCTTCTCAGCATAAACACCCGGCAACCCGTGCTGGCTGGGTCTCTGCTGACTGGGTCTCCTCGGAGGGAGGCAGTCATCCAGTGGTGTCATCCACTTAACCCTAGGTTATATAACCCATGGAACATGAGCTGTCTGAACCATATTAAGTCCTCTAGGCAGGAATATTAATATGCCCCAAATGGATTGTGCCTGTCTTCCACCCTGGCATCCGTTCACACAGCTGTCTAAATTCACACTTTGTTCTGTTTGTTCCAGAAAGAACTCACAGATTTCTTCCCCTTCACATTCTACTTTTCGATCCAAATATGACGTGGTTAAGAGATGATAAAAGGTAAAAAAAGGAAAGGATAGTGTCATTGCAGCCCAGAAGAACATATGGGAGGAGGTGGAAAGCTAAGAAAGCATAGGGTGTACACTCCAGTCCCGTACACAGGAGACACAAAAGGACAAGGGCTGTGTAAGGGCCAAGGGCTATTAGAGTGAAGGTTGTCCTAGGATGGGCCTTGCCTAATCTGGAGATGCTGGTGGGAACTGGTGAGGTGCACTATGATAACAGAGGAAGACATAAACATGGACCTAGATCCAGGATAGCGACTCTCACAGTACAACTCCCTCTGCACGTAGGGAAGAGGTGTCAAGGTTGCAGGGCTGGCTGAAGCAAAAGTCTCAGCATACCCCAACATCCTCAGGTGCACCCAGAAAGGAGAAATGACATGTGACCCTAATGGACCCAGGGGCCTCAGCTAGGCTCATAGTGGGGCCTCCTGTACTGAGGTTTTCTTCCCTGGAGGAAGGTCCAGCTTGGACTGGAAATGACACCATAGAGCAAGTCATCTGGGCTCTTGGAGTGCTTATGTTCTGGCAGTTTGCTCAAGGTTTCTCAACAGTTCTGCTTTCAGGACAAGTTCAGCCAGTTCAGATCCATTTATGATGCATGTTTTCTTTTAAATTAATTTAGTTAAAAATATCTATCTATCTATCTATCTATCTATCTATCTATCTATCTATCTATCATCTATGTATCTATTATCTATCTATGTATCTATGTATCTATCATCTATCTATCTATTATATCTATCTATCTATCTATCATCTATCTATTTATCTATCAATCATCTATCTATCTATAATCTATGTATCTATGTACCTATGTATCTATCTATCTTGAGATATGTATACTATCACTATGTAGTACTGTGGTCTGGAGCTCATTGTATACAAGCAGAGACTGCTTGTTTGCTTCCTGTTGCCCACATCAGAATAATCACACAGAAACTTTATTAATTACAACACTGTTTGGCCAATAGCGTAGGTATATTTCTACCTAGATTTTATATCTTAATCCATTTCTATTAATCTGTGTATCACCACGAGGCTGTGGCTTACCTGAAAGTTTCCGGCAGTGTCTCTCTCCTTCAGTAGCTACATGGTGTCTCCCTGACTTCACCTACTCTTTCTCTATATCTCTGTTCAGATTTCCTGCCTGACTTTACTCTGCTATGCCATTGGCTGAAACAGTTTTATTCATTAACCAATGAAAGCATCACATATACAGAAAAACATTCCATGTCGTCTTCCCTTTTTTGTCTAATTAAAAAGGAAGTTTTAATTTTAACATAGTGAAATTACACATATAAAACAGTTATCAAGCAAGAATTATAGTTACAATATTTAGTCAATTTACATTTGGCAAATTAAGGAAAATGCTCTATCATCCATTCTGTCTTTGTGAGACTAAAGTTTTATATCTAATTTATCCTTTATCATAACTAAGGAAAGCTAAAACAATCTGTCTTCAATTCTTCAAAGACCCAGAAGGATATAATATTACTTAAGTGAACAGAAACTGCAGTGTAAGCAACTTCCAAAGTTCTAGAATTGGCAGAGACATCTTGCTGCCTGGACAGTCACCTAAAGTTCTGAAACATTGGGGCATCTATCTTCAGCCTATAGGTTCATAGTATCTGGCAGATTTTCCATGAGGCAGGAAATCTGTTTAGTTCATAGGTTTAAAGGCTTCAAGTCCATGGTCAGGTGGCTCCATTGGTGGGGTCTCTAGTGAGGGCCCCTTGGCTGCAGCACTTGGAGGAGAAGCAAGGAGTTCCTAGGGTAAGGGACAGGTTTGCTCCTAGAGACCAGGATTAATTCCTTCTGAGGATAGAGTCTCCTAAGGCCTAGTCCTGCTCACAAAGATGCCTCTGCTCTGACACACTAAAAACCCAGCTTCTTGATCATGGACGTTTGGGAGAACACAACCAAACCAGGAGAATGTCAAAGCCTGCCTTACTACACAGAACTATTTCTCACTTAACTACACCCAAACTTTGACCAAAGAAAATCATTTAGAAGTTTGTGGTGCCCATGCAAGAATCCTGGACATTCAGGATTGCTATGGGCCTGTGAACTCAAGGACATTTGGAAGAGGAGTCTCCTGGATGTGTTCCATGAGCAGGTCTGGAGCCCTGGTATCCAGATCTTCCTTGCCTCCATGTAATAAGCCAGGCAGAATTCTTCCAGCATGTTCTTTAGTAGGCAGACTTTGCCTTGTGTGCACAGAGGGGACAGCCTCTTACTTGTTCATAATGAAGCCAACAATTAACCAGCAACACCGGTGGACTTAGAAGAATTTGTATAGAACAAGTGCTTGTATTTTTCACAATCCACTCACTATCTGGATCTCATCCTTCTCTTCTACTGTAATGATTAAACAGTGAGCTATTTATTATTATCCTTTGACACCTTTATCTGCTATGTTACGGCTCTGAATGTGAATACCCAGCAGTTTTCTTACGGGATCCACAGCTATGAGCACGTTAGTAACCTGCCACCCCACAGAAGTGGAGAGTATTAGTCGCTTTTCTGTTGCTGATAGAACACCACGGCCAAGACAACTTACAGAAAAGTTTATCTGGGCTCACAGTTCCTGCACAGTGGAGAGGCTTAGCAGCAAGAAGCAAGCACAACAGAAAGAGCAGGGAGTTAGGAGCTCACATCTTGAACCTCAAGCAAGGAACTGAAAGTGTGTGGAGGAGCTCTTAAAGCCCGCCTCCAGTGACGTACTTCCTCCAGCTGAGACCTGTCTCCTAAACTGCCCCAACCAGCACTGCTAGCTAGGAACCAGGTATTCAAATACCAGAGCATATAAATTCATTCTTATACAAACCAACACAAGCAGTATCAGTTTAACCATTCTTCTTTCTCATTTGGGTATTTTGCAAGGTTTTTTGAACTCTATTGATTTTGTTTTGTTATGTATTATTATTATATTAATTTTGGGGGAGGCAGATGTGCATGAGTCACAGTGCACATTTAGGGGACAAAGGAAAATCCATAGACGTTAATTCTCTCCTTCCACCGTGCAGGTTCCTGTGACTAAATTCAAGTGATGAAACTTGTACTACCCCTGAGTCTTGTTGGCCCTGAAGCCCTATTATAAAGGAGAAAAGTTGATCCATAATTTTTAATTAAAGCTAACAATTAATCCAGATGATTTTCCTACAGTTGGAATATCTGCTTTGTTTTTGTATGGGCTCCTTCGTAATTTTTCAAAAACGATTATGTTCTCTGCAATATTTGGGAACTGCACCTAGTAATTATTATGTATTTGAAATTTGGATTTAGCTGAGTGCCCTATGTTTGATATGGCATGCCCAGCATTGTCTCTGTCTGATCTTGGGTGGGGCTCTTTCCAGGTAAGGCTTAGCCCTGATTGCCCATCTTCAGATTCGGGGCTTTGCCTCATGGCATTGTGTTCTTGCTGAGTCTTTCTCTGTATTCTTGAGGGTCCCCCCTCCAGGTGTGGTAATCTGTTTCCCCTCCGGCATTAGGGTGTTGGTGTGTTAGGGCAAGCCACAGCAAGCGTCACAGATTAAGCAGTTTAAACACCTCTTGCTTGTTTTCTTGACAGTTCAGAGGTTAAAAGCCAGGAGTCAGGCGTTGCCATGCATTTCTTCTGCGGCCTCTCTCCGGGGCCTGTAGGGCGTCTACCATGCTTGTGTCTTCAGATCATACTGCGATGTCTCAATTTCCTCTCCCAGTAGGGCTCACCCCAGTGGTTTGATTTAACCTTAATTACCCTTCTAAAGACCGTGTCCCTAGGTACAGTGTAACTGGAAACAGAGTGAGTTAGCACTTCCCTATAGGAATCTGAGTCACACGGCAGTCTGTGACACAGTTCTCTGTGCCAGTGGCTGTCCATCTCAGGCATCGTCCTTCACCTTGTACTCTCTCTGGACAGAGTGTCTATGGTCCCAAGAACATTCCTTCTTCTTCCAGGATTGGCCCCTCATCCGAGACCCTGGTAGCTCTTAGGGAGAGCCTGACTTCCCCGTGGCCTCCTCCCCAGGCATGAGTCCAGTTCTGGGTGGTGCTTCCTTGGCAGGACTCTGGTCACTGTGGACATATTCCCCACCAGTGGTCAACACCCTTCTGGACTTCAAAATTGGATCATTGCCTGGAAACTTCTGCATGTTGCCTCACCCCACCAGGGCCGCCTGACACAAGCATCTGTCTGGATCACTCTCACTCTCGAGACAGTCTCTGCCTTTTGAGTCCTGGGCCATAAATACCAAACCGCCTTCCTAAGACCTAGCCCTGCCAGGGACAGCTCAGCTCATAACATCTGACATCTCAGGCCTCCAGATCCTCAGGGTCACGCAGTTGTGACAATGTCTTGTTTACCCCTGGTTCTTCTGATTTTTAGGTTTTAATTATAATTTACTTTGTCTAGACCTTAGCGCATCCAGTGACTTACATGTGATTTTGATTCATTGTAATTGAAATCATAATAGGGACATCATAGAATTTACATAGTATCCTTGTCTACTTAATTACTTACATTGTCTACTTAATGATGTAAGAACATAAAAATCACTGGCCTGTGATGTATACTATAAGGTTGTCTTAGTGTTCTATTGCTGTGAAGAGACACCATGACCTCGGAAACTCTTATAAAGAAAAACATTAATTGGGGCTGACTTACAGTTCAAAGGTTTAGTCCATTATCATCATGTTGGGAAGCATGGATAGTTGCAGGTAGACACGGTGCTGGAGAGGTAGCTGAAGTTCTACATCTGGATTGGCAGGCAGCAGGAGGAGAGAGTGACACTGGGCCTGGCTTGAGCTTCTGAAACCTCAAAGCCCATCTGCAGTGACACACTTCCTCCAACAAGGTCACACCTCCTAATAGTGCCACTAGCGACCCTGATGACTGAACACCTAAAGCAGGTAGAGCAGATGTCAAAGCCTTTGGTCCACCAAAAGCAAAAACTAAAATACCAAAGCCAAAAACTCTTGCTAGTGATTTTTGATGGATCTCATGCTGGAATGACGCTCTGCCTAGCTACATTGGATTAAATCAAATACGGAATTAAAACCCATTTTGCCTGATTATATTTCCTGTTATTAAATGTGGCTCTTGGACATGTCAAGCTCTCCATGTGGCTGTCTGTGCTGTGTGAGCTCCTTTTCCTCCGCGCTCATTTTGTCCCTCAGACTTCAAGCCAACAATCTAACAAATCCGTGAGTGTCACTCTTAAAATATATTGTAATATCCGCGAGACAAGCCCACAACCATCGTCTGCGGTACGCTCGTGTCTCAGATTGCCTTACAAGTCCAAGCCAATTGTTCTGGATGCATTTCAAAATTGCTTTCTTGCCAAATTCATAAAAAACTCTTTAGGCTAATTCCTCTGCACAACTATAGATATGTTCTTCCCTCAAAGTGACTGCCTATAGGATATGGCTGCCTCTTATTTACTGTTCACAGTTTCTGAAAGTCACTCTTCATAGGCAATGTCTTCATGGGCTGTTAGAGGCCATCCAACTCAAATGTTGTTGAGTTTTACATCCTCATCTCTTTAATTTAATTAATTTGATTTTCTCCTAAGCATTTGTGACTGTCCCTGTCTAGGATGAACACTCTGCCTCTCTCACTATGTATCTGTCATTGTGTTCTGTTTCCTCTGTCATTGTGACTTCAACAAGATGGAGACGTCCCAGCCTTAATACACAGTCACAATGGTGGTGGGCACTGCTCCCGGGAACACTTTGCTGGTGTTGCTCTTAGGAATTTTTACCCCATTACACTTGGCAACGGTTCACCTTGGCTCAGGTTGCCTGCAAGGACACCCATTAGTGAGGCATTTTCCCTTCCCAAGTCAAATAAGCAGTCTGGAAAGCAGAATTTCCTCCTGGCTTTCTACAACTCATTCACTATATAAAAATAAAACAAAGCCATTAGCTTTTGTTTGAGAGACATATTTTCATAGGGTGACGTGCCAGACTACAGACAATCCATGATGCTTTGTAAAAACGCCCGTGGGCCATGCGGAGGTTATATTTTCCCTTCCCAGAATCCAAGTTCAAGGGCAATAAGTGAGTGTTTGGCTTGGTGTCGGGATTAGGGTTAGAGTAGGGGGACCTCATTTTAGTGTTCTCCTGCACTGCACATAGATTTTAAAACTAAAACCCCCGGTAAAAGTTTTTAATTTATGGAAATCCTCAGGACTTCCGGTAGAGCTATCTTACGGTTTACATCAACAGACAAAAAGAGGCTATTGGCATTCATCTCGGAGGAAATGGCAAGCTTGGAATTTTTATAGAGCACCCGACTGAGCAAGCAGATAACTGTAGCTCTCACGCAGAGATGGGAGTGTATTTGAGCAGCCACCAGCCAAGACTTCACCATCGAGTCCTCAGTAAGGACGGAGCTCACTGGGAGTTTCTGATTCCTGGTCCTGGAGAGATGCGCTTGGGTTATTTTAAGAACTGGGTCAGACAAAACCGGGAACCCAGCATAGAGCCTCTGGCCTAGTCTTGGGTTTCCAGAGTGTGAGAACTCTGGATCCGTTTCCATGCCAAAAAGTGGGCTTAGCACATCTTCTCACAGACACCATGCCCTCTGGACATGAGAGAGAATTTCTAGATGTACTTTCTCTTAAGAAAATGTCCCTGGAACATCTCATTCAATAAAGTGGTGGGTACCCCTCCACCTTGGCTAATGGTCCCCAGGAATTCATATGGTGGACGGGATATCTCAGTTGGTCTAGATTCCAAGAAAGTCTTTCTTTTAGCGCTCTAAATCAGCTATCCCGCCATGGAGCCCTCAGTAGGTCTCCTTGTCCACATAGTAGCCCTCATCCGGCTGGTGGACAAGGAGGGGGAGGGCAGAAGGTTCCCAGGATGAAGGGCTTTCAAGTTTGTGATGTTCCCACTGCTACTTCGGGAAGCAAAAGCTGAGGCTCTCCCCAGATCCGGGGTTCATTAGCATTAAGGAAAAGCAGGGCTTGGAGCCTGGCTACCCCTAGTTGCCTCAAGGTTCAGCCCAAAGCCATCTCAACCGCCAAGTTTGTTCACTGAGAAGTTTTATTTGGTATGGGAATATCCAGGGGGTCACCTCTGAGTACTTCTGATTCTGTCTCTAGATCCGAGGCGGCTTCAAAGTTGTCAGGCCACAGTTGGAAGCTACGAACTGAATACACATCTTTCGGTTTAAAGGGGAAGCTGCATTCTGTGCCCGCTTGTCACACACAATGGAAGAGATGGGCTCTCTACAGGGTGTGGTGTGTCCGTCCGCTGTGGGTGGTGCCTGGCCAAGCTAAGCTTGGTCCACAGTTCTAACGGAAAGATCCCCAGTCCCACAGCACACTCCCTGCACCCAGGCCATCCATCCTCTGTTTCCCTTGCTTCATTTTCTCTCTCCCACTTTGGGTGGTACAGGGAGTGTGGGAAGACCCTTCTTTGCGACCTCCTCCAGGCCGCCAGCTGTGGACCAGGAGCTGTTCCCAGAAGTCTGTGTTTCCTCACCCATTAGGAGTTGAGCTGCGTGATCTTTAGAGCAAAAGGCCTTCCAAGGCAAGGGGCGGGAACAGTGATAATGCGCTGTGTCTTCCACTAAACCCTCTTTAAACAAGGGCAGCCTTCAGCTGATCCAAGCACAGATAAGAGAGGGATCCGGGTCGCCCCTCCGAAACCGGTAATGAATCCAAACAAGCATTCTTGGATGGATGCTTCTGCTCTGGTTTGTATTAGGCATGCAATTAAAGCGTTTACACAATGGGGCCTCCAAGCGGGATCCTTTACCACATGAAAGGGAGGAAAAGCCTCCCGAAAGGAGGCGGGCCTCTGCACTCCTTGGCTATTTTTCCCAGACCTTGGAAAAGGCCAGGGCTTTTCAAAGAGGTCACTAGGAGTGAAGAGGATCAGAGGCAGGCCAAGCTGGGAAGGCCCTACCCAGTGGAAACAGCATCCTTCCTTTGCCAGCCCCTCATGGCTCCAATTTGCCCTTCACAGAGCAGGAAGAAAGGAAGAGACTAGAGTGGACCTGGGTGAAGGGGATGAGGGTGGGGGAAGGGGGAGGTGGCCCAGCTCCTTCCCAGGTCTCTGCTTCTCTGAGACCAGGTGTCACTGCCAATTCTGAGCTCCCCATGGGCCTGCTCTACTCCTGCCATGTTCAAGTGAGGCTTGCTCCTGAGACCTTTGTGGGATAGGAATGATCAGGAAGTCCTGCCCAGTCGCTGGCTTCAGCCCTGTCAGGAAAATGTCCCTTCTTCGTTGTCCAGCAGAGTAGCCATCCCTGCTCTAAGATTCTAGGCCTTGAAAAACTCACACCGAGACACTGAGGGTTGGGGTGAGTCCCCACAGGGCTAAGAAGTCCCCACATTCTCTGTCTCCACCCTGCGACCTCATGAGAGAGCCCATTATAAATTTCACCAAACAGTCTTAGAAGGTTCTGGGATAAAGCGAAGGACCTACCATGAGCTAC
Source organism: Microtus obscurus (assembly GCA_963919715.1). Classification (NCBI taxonomy): domain Eukaryota; kingdom Metazoa; phylum Chordata; class Mammalia; order Rodentia; family Cricetidae; genus Microtus; species Microtus obscurus. The sequence goes on along the minus strand of CAWTZC010002279.1, from coordinate 4,965,220 downwards.
CTCATCCTCTCGAGGGGATGAACTTAGACAGTAAAAAGACTCTAGTCAGGTGGCCTTTCTTCCTTGCCCCTTACTACTCTTGGAGTAAAGACCACAGAGCCACATCCCTGTGTGTGGTCTTTATTCTGGTGATAGTTAAATGTTAATCTTATTTTTTCCTTTATCAATGACTGCTTATCCACGGGGGAATGGTAGACTGCAGGGCCTTGTCCCTGTGTGTGGTCTTTATTCTTGCAATGGTTAAATGCTTATCTTATTTTTTGTTTTATCACTGAGAGCTTTGAATGTCCATCTTAATACCCTTTACCTTCTTCATTGCTTTCCCATTAGAGCTTAAACTACAATGACCCGGATGGGCATCTGCAAGTCATGTAATTGTCTTCTCCTGTTGGTGCGTATGGTATGGATATCATGTTTTGTAAATATAGATGCATGTTCACTGTTTAAAACAGCTTTTCAAGGTATATGTCATAGTTAAAATGTTTTAAGTTAATGGTGTCACTTAAATCCATCAGAATATAAATTTTAATGTCTTTATTATATTCCAACAAATGGCTATATCAATTTATTTAGCTATCTAAATGCTACTGGTCATTTAAAGTACTCTGGGTATAATGTACAGAATTGTGATTTAAAAAAAATCTGGATAATGTGTGTGTTGGTGTGTGCTCACATGTGTGTGCACATGTGAGCAAGTGTGCACATATGTGCCCATTTACATATATGGAGGCCGCAGGAGGATGCCAGGTGTCCTGCTCTGTCACTCCCCAGCCTCTCCCTGTTTTGCAGCTATGCTGGCTGGCCAGAAAGCCCCCGTGACTCTGTCTTACTGCTTAGGTTGCAGGGGTGCAGCCTGACTCTTACAGAGATGCGTGCTGGAATCCAAACTCAGTCCCTATGCCATGTGCAGACGCTCTTACACAGTGAACTGTCTCCCCAGCCTGGCGGTAGAATATCTTAAGGCCTCAGGAAAACTGGAATTCTTCCTCCCTCTCTCTCTGTCCCCACACCCGTCAGCACCGACTGAGTACCGTGAATGAAGCCTCTGACAGGCACATAGCACCCTATCTATGTAGATGAATTACATTTTCTTAATGCAAAACCAAACACTATTTTTAATGTTTTTAATTAAATTTTCAAAAAATTATCTATTTGATCATTGTTGCCTTTAAAGACACTTTATTTTAAGGTCTTGAATTATTTGCATAAAAGGTAGAAACTAGTTAAATCAGACAGACTGTTCCAAACAAATGGCCTCTCTTTGGAAGCTGTCCATCTGTTTGGGAATTGCATATTTTTGCATGATTAAGCCTGTCCACTTTTGTCTTCTTTTCGTTTTCCCACTTTTTGATCTTAGATTGTGCATGTGTTTGAATGAGAATGTCCCCTAAAGGCTCTGACCTGAAGCTTCCAGCGGTGGCATTAGAGATGTCCCACGGCACCTTGAGCCTGGTATTTCTTTTCTCTGGATGGTGGAAGTGGAAGGGAACCTGCTGGTGCTTTGCCATCACAGTACGCCTGAGGTAGTAGGGTTTAGTCTCTGAGTCAACTCCACCCATTAAAACAGGATCTAGTGAGAGCTCATACAACCAAGTCACTCTGCTGAGTACAGGGGGTAGAGGCATGACAGGAATCTCTGCCAGAGTAGACCACACTGCCACTACTCCCCCCCCCACACACACACACAGAGATCCTCAGTTGAAACAATGAACATTTCACGGCCCAGCCATGGCCTTTAGGTTGTAGCTTTAGAGAATATGAGGATATGGTGGGACTGTTACTATAACAACCAGCGCCACACTGAAGAAGGGTGCACAAGGTCTAGAGAGATCAATTGACTTCTACAGGGCGACATATCCTGGTAGTGGCTGCCCCGAGGCTGGAGCCCAGGTCCTCACTAGTTCTCTCGTGGCTCTAGGTTGCAGCTCCACACTGGCCTTGGTAGGGAGTTGCTGAACTTGGAGTTTCGGTTAGAAACCTCACGCTTCCTGTATCTAGTTTCTTGCTGGACCAACGTGCTGCTTCAGACACACCTTTCCTGATGCCGTGAATCTTATCTCATATCCTGTGGAACAATGGCTGGAGCGTGACGGCAGGATTAACAAATGGTCAGTTTCCATAAACAAAATCCATCAGCCTTGCTCTGTCCTGCCAGAGAGTTCAGCGTGAGCTGACTGCAGGGGAATTTTGTTGTCAATCAAGTCTGTGACACTCAGAGGACAAGCCCTTGGTTGCATTTATAGATTTCTGGCTCTCTGGATGTATTCTTGGTTTTCTGGTTGTATCTGGTCCAGCCTGAGGCTTGTTGACTGTTGTGTGTTCTTTCATGTTCCCCGTATCTGGTCCTGTTTATCCAGTCAATAGCATCTTAATTTTCCTTTGGGGAACCAGCATTCTCTATTTTTACCATTTCGAAATGTATGCTATAACATGAACACGACACATTCAATCCAACCAATTAGATTCTTTAGACATGTGAACATCAAGCCAAATGACTGAAGGCCAGTTATTGACTGGAACTCCTTCAATGGGAAATGTCCACGATTCAAACCCAGGAGCTCATCCTCTATTATTTTTAAAGTTTTTATTTTATTGGTTTTGGGGGACAGGGCTTCTTTGTATACCCCTGGCTGTCCTGGAACTCACTTTGTAGACCAGGCTGGCTTTGAACTCAGAGATCTACCTCTGCCTCTGGAGTGATAGGATTAAAGATGTGCACCATCATGTCCAGCTCTATTTTGTTTTATAATGAAAATAAATTACAATGCCCCCTACTTCTTCAGCCCCCCCACCCTTTCTTAAATGTATGACCTCTTTTTCTTTAATAATTATTGTTACATATATAAGCATGTATGTATGTACATATATATGTATTATATGTAATATATATACTGATCAATAGCATGTAGCTCTTCATCTAGGGGTGGGACTATCAATTTATCACTTTATGTAACTATATGTAATAGTGAATCATGAATTGTTCATATAAAGCTAACAAATTTTAGAATTACGTTCATTATAGCACTATATTCACACACCATCAAATGCATATTTATATTTACATTGATCAATGGGACTGCAAACTGTAAAGTGTGGAAGGAGATGTTTCTTGCACGTGGTATTCAGAATGTTTATCTGAAAGTGAATGTTCCTAGATTGGCTGTGGATGTAAGTGACATGTCCATCTTGTCACAGCAGCTCCACTGCTTAGCCAGGATGATACTCTATAGCACCGGTTTTCAACCTGTGGGTCACAACCCCTTTAGGAGTGGAATGACCCTTGCACAGGGATCGCCTGAGACCATTAGAAAACACAAACATTTACAATATGGTTCATAACAGCAGCACAATTGCAGTTAGGAAGTAGCAACAAAACTAATTATATGGTTCAAAGTCACCATGACATAAGGAACTGTGTTAAAGGGCCATAGCATTAGGAAGGCTGAGAACCACTGATCTATAAGATCACCTAATCCTTGACCTACAAAAAGACAGCAGCCAGGAAGGGTGGTGCAATAGGCAGAGAGCCAGCTGATCTGGCCTGTCATTATAAGTCAAGGCCAAAGTCATAACTGAATGCTACACTCTGTCCCAAAGATTAATTTCAGGGCATCCTGGATATTTACTGCTTAGTTAAGTTTAATGTAACGGAAACAAAAAAATTTGTGAAGCAATAGTTATTCTTTCTGTATATGCATTAAATATTCTTTTACCTACATATGTACATATGTATATAGGTATCTGCCTATCTACCTTCCTATACATCACACACACACACACACACATACACACACATCCTTTTCTCATTGTAGTTTAGTTACCTATCTACCTTACTACACAATCATACACACACACACCCTCTTCTCATTGTAGTTTAGCTACCTATCTACCTTACTACACAATCACACACACACACACACACACACACACACACACACACACACTTCCTCTTCCCATTGTACTTTATCTACTCAATATCCCAGATTCCATTAATTCTAATCAAGGCTGGGCACCAGGCTTCCAATTCACGGGACAGGGGTTCATTCTGAAGTCTGGTTTCCTGCCCTGCTTTCAAACACCCTGTGAATGAGAAGGTGAAGCCCCTGGCTTGCCATAAGCCCAGCACGAGTGGCAGGAAGGCTTTATCTCTCCTTTCCATGAGCCACTTCCTCTGCACATTTTGAACCTGTGTCCACCGGGAGCTTCTGGGAACCAAAAGTTGACCTCATGCCCGACAAGAACACCACACTGCTCATTCCCAGGATGCTGTACTAAATGCTGGCTTTGGGTAATCAGGGTGCATTATGGGAGCAGAAAGATGGGCATCTGTGGTGCCTAGTTTGACCCTCAATTTGACAAAAACCTAGAGTCACCTGGGAAGTGAATTTCCACGAGGCATTGTCCAGATCAGGTTGGCCTGTGGGCATGTCTGGGGATGACTGTCTTGATTGCCTGAATTGATGAGATAAAAACCAACATGGAAGTAAGCTGTACTTACTCCAGAGTTTTGAACCTTGATCTCTGGAGAACAAGAAGAGTAGAGGAAGCTAACTGAGCACCAGCCTGCTGGGTTCATTTCTCTGCTCTCCACTGTGGCTGTGATGTGATTATCTGTCTTAAGTTCCTGCTCCCTTGATTTCTCCACAGTGAAGAACTTTAACCCAGAAAGTTCTCTCCAAAGTTGCTTTTTGTCAGAGTATTGTATCATAGGAGCAGAAAGAAAACTAGAACGAACACCTCTTCTCCCTGCACAGCTACCTGTTCTGCTGGAGAAGGTGGTCCCAGAGAGCCCTGGGCAGTGGAGGAGGAAATGCCAGGTAGAAGGGTTAACAGCTAGGCATGAGAAAGTGTGTTGAATGTAGTGATCCCCCGCCTATGTAGGTCTCTGTGACCTTGGCAATGCTCCTCTCCCTTCAGAAGGAAAAAGAAGGAATAAGTTGGGCTCCCTCACCCAGGATGGGATCTACATAGGAAGCAAGTTTTGAGTGGTACTTGGATAACTGGTTGACCCTCATGTCTGGGAGAGCTCTGGTGGGCCATCACAAGCTATAATCCCCAGGAATGACAGCCTCCTTAGAGACAATCTCGACTGAGACTGTGGATGCCCAAGAAGTATTGTCTCTCAGGGTCTCTGCAACCAGTGTCCCAGTTTCCTTTTAACTAAAGAGTTGAAGACATACATGCAAACAGTTGGTAGTGGAAAGTTGCATGCAATAGCATGCAGATATCTTCAGGGGACCAGGAGACTCCATTGAGATGCTCAAGAGACCCGTTTACTTCTACAGCTGCTTGTAGGGGTCCTAGAAGGGGAGGAATTCATTCCTAGGGTTTGATTGTTTTCTGTTTTGATAATTCTTGGTTGCAGATGGAAACTCAGGTTTCTGTACAGGCATGGTCATCTATCCATAATTTTAACCATAGAGATGCCTAGTCATACACAGGGATAAGACGGGAAATAGGGTAGAGTTTGTCCCTGAAAGCTTATTCTGAGAACACAGGCTGCCTTCCTGTGTGTGTCCCTAAAACAAGATCAGGTTTGATCAGCTCACTCCCTCCAGTTCCAGAATGTATTTGACTATAAACTAGCCAAAAAGGGGAACTTTCTAGAATGAGGTGACATGCTGCTTTGTTGGGAAAGGGGTGTGGAGAGCATGGTATTGAGGGCAGTAGGGGAAGGACCACTATATCATGTTGCTAACCCTGCAAACTGCCTGTTTCAGGAGGGGAGTCCTGTGTGGCTCTCAGTCAATTAGACAAACCTGTTCAGAGTGGTCAGTCCTAGTCTCCTGTCTCTAGTCACAGAACAGCTCATGAGCGACTTGACAGCCATTGCAGTCACTGTAAACCCAGTGATGGTTCCCTAAGAGACAAGTTATCCTCGCTGGTGTTCCATTCCTGTAAAAAGACACTATGACCAAGACAAAGTTTACAAAGGAAAACATCTAACTGGGGCTTGAATGCAGTTTCAAAGATTTAGTTCCTTCTTATCATGGTGGGGAGCATGGTGTCACACAGAGAGACATGGAAGCTGAGAGTGCTACATCAGATCTGCAGGTAGCAGGAAGAGAGCCAGCCACTTGACCTGGCTTAAGCTTGGAAACCTCAAAGTCCACCCCAAGTGTCACCCTTCCTCCAACAAGGCCACACCTCCTAATCCCTCTCAAGTAGTGTTATTCCCTAATGACCAAGAATTCAAATATATGAGCCTATGGGGGGGGTGTCATTCCTACTCAAACTACTACACAAGCCTATTGTCTTAGTTACTATTCTGTTGTTATGAAGAGACACGACCAAGGCAACTCTTATAAAAGAAACATTTAGTTAGGGGCTTGCTCATAGTTTTAGGGAGTTAGTCCATTGAAGTGGATTGATGTGGGAGTGCCATATCAATCTGTTGATTTCATTGGTTAAAATAAAGACGGTATAGCTCTGCTCTCTGAGGCACTTGAGATGAAGCTCCAACCCAGGATGGATGTAGGCTAGAATCTCCCCAGTAAGCACACCTTGGGGTGCTAACACAGAATATTAGAAATGGGTTAGACCAGGTGCAAGAGTTAGCCCGTAAGAGGCTAGAGCTAGTGGGCAAAGCAGTGTTTAAATGAATACAGTTTGTGTGTTGTTATTTCGGGCATAAGCTAGCCAGGCGACCGGGGTGTTGGAGACGCAACCCCGGCACCCCCAATTTCAACAGTGGATGGGTATGGCATTGGAGCAATAGCTGAGAGTCTTATACCCTGATCCACAAGCAAAGTAAGGAAATACTGTACCAAAGTAAGACTGAAAACTATCAGGACAAACTTCAAATTCTATACCCCCATGTCTGATGCCAAAGAGTTCTTCAAACTTTGTTGACAGCAACACACTCTTCTCCCTTGGGCTGGTTCCTTTTAACTGCTCTCCTTGGCAGGTATCCCATAGCTCTGGCATCTCCAACACCTTGAGTCTCCAGCACAATCCAGACTTCACCTTTCCAGCTTCAAGCAATGGTTTTTCTGGGCCTCTATTCAGGGACACCCTCAGCATAAGCTTGGCCTCAGCAGCTTTTCTTAACTGTGGGGGAATACTCCATAATCCTTTCCTTCTTGACTAAATTCAGAACCACATAGCTAAAGTTGCCAAGTTCTTCTGCTTGATAGAGCTGGAATCTGGGCCCCTCCTTGAATTACGTTTGCGTAAGCTTCCATTGTTGATGGTTTTCTATGCTGCTTAAAATACTTTCCTTTATGCCGAGTAGTGGTGGTGCATGCCTTTAATCCCAGGATTTGGGGGGCAGAGGAAGGTGAATCTCAGTGAGTTTGAGGCCAGTCTGGTCTGCAAAGTGAGTTCCAGGACAGTCAGGACTGTTACACAGAGAAACCCTGTCTCAAAAACCAAACAAACAAAAAGGTAATTTCCTTTAATTCATTTTTACAACTTGGAAGTTTAGCTAGATAGGGTCTTTTCCTGAGGGTACCACCCTTGGTATTCCATTTTATTTTATTTTATTTTATTTTCGAGACAGGGTTTCTCTGTGGTTTCGGAGCCTGTCCTGGAACTAGCTCTTGTAGACCAGGCTGGTCTCAAACTCACAGAGATCCACCTGCCTCTGCCTCCCGAGTGCTGGGATTAAAGGCGTGCAATTTTAAATCAGATTTTTCTTTAAACGTTTTAACCTCCTTGAGCACAAGACTTGACTCCAACATTACATTCCTGGTGCTCTTTTGTTTTCTTTAATCTGTAGATTTTTATACTTCCCCTTGTCCCTCTTGCTCCTTTTCATGGTGGGTCTGTGAAGGGTGTTCACTAACAACAAAGGGACACAGTGAATATCAACTGTCTTAAAGTCTCCCATGCCAATGATGCTAGTCAAAACTCTGCAGTTTAGCCTCAGGAAGATTCTTTGGACAAAAACAAAAAACAACCACATTCTTTTCCAAAATATCACAAGAATGTTCTCTATGCCAGCTGCCAATATTCTGCCCTTTTAAGAACCTCTTGAGAGCTCTCAACACTACTGTGATCCTTGCTCCTGCTAGTGTGGTCCATTAAGCCCTGTTTAAAGCATTCAACTGCTTTTTAGCTCCAAGTCCCAAAGTCTTCCATATTCCTCCAACAAACAGCATGCTCAAGCCTGTCACATCAATACCCCACTCCCGGTACCAGTTTCTGTCTTAGTCACTCTTCTACTGCTGTGAATGGACATCATGACTAAGACAATTTTATAAAAAAAGAAAATATTCAGTTGGAGGCTTGCTTACAGTTTTAGAGACTTGGACCCTGATTGTCATAGCATAAAGTGTCATAAGAATAGCCCTGGAAGACTAGTTGAGAATTTTATAAACTGGTCCATAGGCAAAGAGAAAGACTAGGCCTGGTATGGACTTCTGAAATCTCAAAGCCCACCCCCAGTGACAAGCTTCCTCCAGCAAGTTCACACCTCCTGATCCTTCCCAAACATTTCCAGTAACTAGAGACTAAACATTCTAACATTTGAGGTTTGGGGAGCTAGTCTCATTCAAACCACCACACCTTCCCTCATTTGTGCTGTAAGCACCATCTGGAAGGGGGCATTTGTGCTGTAAGCATCATCTGGAAGACCAGTGTGGGAAAGAATAGGTGCTGATCCCTTGGTCCTGGATCTCAGTTCCTGCTCATGCTTCTGTGAGCTCCTCCCATCCCCACCATGGTCCTTTGTTAGCACAGAATGCCTTTCCTCCATGCTGTCCACCTAGCCTTGCCCCGGCCCCTCCTGTCTGCTCCACCAGTCGCCTCCTGGGATGGGTTGAGGGAGATTTGCCAAGGATACCATGGACCACATGCTAACTGTTCCACATATGGTGAATCAGTGAGGAAGTGGCTAATTAATCACCAGAAAGTTCTTCCCAAACAAATCTATAAAGGGACAACAATCACACATGGCCTCACGGCTGTACTCAGTTCAGCTGTTCCTGGTGTTGAGCAGATGGCTTCGGCCAGTGACAATGACTGTTTGACATAGCCCAGTCGACTGTTTATTATCGGCATCCACCGTGATTAGACACCATGACTCATCCGCATGGCAAGATGTCATCCACATGAATAATGAGGCCCATTTGCCTGCAATCACGACTCTTTGGGACACAGTGATGTCATGTTCAAAGATTTCTCTCCAGTAGAATGGGGGGTGGGAAGTAGGTGAATACCACTAACTGCGGGGTGGAAGGCAATGTTGAGATAGTCTCATCTTCACAGTTACCTCAAAAGCCCTAGTGTTGGGATAATATGAGACCCAGGCGTACAGGATCCTTCTGTGCTGTCTTGTAACTTTTCTGTAAATCTGAAACACATCTAACATAAAAACAAATGTATTTCAAAAAGTCCATCATGGCCTCCATTGCTCCCAACTTTGCTTTTCTCTTGAACTGCATCCGTTTCCTCTCTCCCTGGATGACTGTGTCCATCATGTGACTCTGACTGGTGTCCCTCATGTTTCCATCTACCCAGCTCTCAGTGTGTCCATGTCTCTCCTTCAATTAATCTTCCTCAGTGCCTGAGGTCACAACCCTTCAGGAAGCTGACATGGCCCTAGCCAGTGTGATTTCTTTACTGCCACACACCCAGTCCCAGAGTGTGGTCACACTCGCTCACATGTGCACACCCACATAGGTAAACCTGCATGCCGACATACATGCACACACACACACACACACACACACACACACACACACACCACAATGTGCATTGAAATACTCACACATTGCACACTCATAAACACATGCACAGACATATTCATGTCTGTACACTGACACACCTGTTTGTATATCTCACATTTGCACACACGCACACACAGCAGTTCCCCACCTCTCTCACACTATAGTTTTCCACACACCTTCTTGCTACTTCTCACCACACCATCACTGTGATTAAGGAGCTGGCATACGATATGCCTCTCCCACAAGTATTTATGACTTCTAAGGAAGGTGTGTCTCCCTATTATAGACTGCGAAGCACCCAGCCGGGTATCTGACAACAGTGGGTGATTGGCATTCATTTGCTGAAACACATACCTGGGAGGATTAGCCAGCTGTTTGCTAGAACAGTGATCAACATCAGTTATCACAAAACCATATAGCAGGGTGCTCCCCACAGAGCATCAAAGATGACAGCCAACCCCACACTGGCTCCAGGTATCTAGACCCATGCTCACACTGGCCTATCCCTCCTCGGACTGTGAACAGTGCCTTTTGGGGATTGTTACAGCCATCCTGAACTTACCATGTGACCAGAATCCACATAGAAATAGACCATTGCTGTAATCTGTCCCATATTTTCCCCCCAGAAGTCTAAGATCAAGTATCTATTCTCCACACACGCAAGTACACCACAAACACAGTACCACACTACCTATAGCCCAACTGCCATGTTGTCTTGTGTAGTTAGCATGATTAAAAAAAACATATGGGAAGATGGCTAAAATTAAAATGAACAAATGAAAAGGGAAGTTGTATAGACAGAAATTTCAGTCCTGCAGACATCCAGTCCCAAAGAAACACACAGAGGCCTATATTAATCATAAACTGCTTGGCCTATTGACTCAGGCTTACCATCAACCAGCTCCTACAACTCAACCTACAATTCTTGTCCATGTTTAGCCATGTGGCTTGTCACCTCTTCTCAGTGCAGCATTTTCATAGTGCTTCCTCCGCATCTGACTGGTGACTGACTCTCTGAGGCCTTTCCTCTTCCCAGCATTCTCTTCCTCTGGTTGCCCTGCCTATACTTCCTGCCTGGCTACTGGAAAATCAGTGTTTTATTAAACTAATGTGACTGACAAATCTTTTTTTTTTTTTTTGACTCATTGAACATTTTATTGATTGATTGTTTTTTGCTTATTTTCTTTTGTTTTATTTACCTTTTTTGAGACAGGGTCTCTTGCCTGGGCTGTCCTGGAACTCACTATGTAGATCAGCCTGATCTGGAACTCAGATACTCCCGTCTCTGCTTCCGGAGGGCTGGGATTAAGGTTATGTGCCACCACATCCAGCACTCACTCAACATGTTAAAAATTCTGTTGTGGCAGGTGCCTTTAATCCCGATGCAAGGGACAAATCTCTACAGTGTACAAGACCACTCATTGGACCCCAGCATAACTGGACGGGGATGATCTGAGAAGAGAACACACTAATGACTTGTGGTTCAAGGACAGGTTTGGAAATGAAAGCACAATCATGAGACAGCAGTTGTGATTTAAACTGAAGTACCTCTCGCCTTGTTCGGCCGTTTATAAAGCTGCTTTGGAAACAGCAGTAACAACACTGATCCAAAACTGCCTAGCCAGTTAGCCAGCCCAGACACTAAAATGGGTAAATTCATCTCCAAAATGCATTGCATTAAATGTTTTTTAAAAATTGATCCTTTTGTTTGGGGTTTATTTAGGAGCTGGCAACTCAGATACTGGGCTCATTAACCTTCTGAGGAATATAAGAAGGAGCCCACAGGGAACATCTCCAGCCAGCAATAAAACAACCCACCAGTGCAGGGTGATGATGCTCCCCTGGGGTGGCCACAGCCACAACCTCTTCTGATGGCTGTCGGTGGAGCCTTGTTTCTGTCTCATGCATCTTTGGAGGGAAACAAAGGTAAACTATACCAAGGCTCCAACCTTCCTTGGATTATTTCCATGAAACTCATGGAAAGGAGGAGCCGTGCCTGGCCTGGATACCTCCCACACATCCCCGGGCCCAGGCACAGGATGCTCACGATTCATAGCTGCAGCAAGCAGAGTCCTAGGCAGTGACTGGGTCTCCCATCCTGGGGGTTAGCATCCATCTACCCATGGGCAGGCCAGAGGTAGTCTGGCACTCCCTCACTGATTGGCCGTGTTCCTGTCTGTGTTTCATGATACAGGACAAGATGTACCAGCTTTGTGTGTGTGTGTAATGATTGAGAATATCCTTGAGTTCATGACCTTGGTGAGCTCCCAACAGTCATGGAATCTGAGGATCTTGTCTGCCCTCTTGGGCACTGTAAACCCTGACCAATGCTTTCAAACAGCGTGTCCATAGAAACGGAACCCTCTTCATCCCCATAATAGCACACGCCAAAGAGGCTTTCTATCTAGTCCTAGTCAACTTCCAGAACATTCCCCAGATATTTTATTAGACCTTCTTTTGTTTATCTCCATAGCCCTCACTCTGTGCTCATCAACCTTCACATGGAAGCGGCCATGTGATAACTGGTTCTAGGCTAGATTAGGTACCCAAGCTTTGTGTGTGTTTATCCCTCTGCTCACCATACTGAACCACCAGCAACCAGGGTCTATCTGTGGCTCTCTGAAAGCCTAGTACAGGCTGCCACAGTCATCACTTAGAGCATCTCTGAGTCTCAGGATCCTGCTCCCTTGTCCTCCATCTTCCTCCTTTCCGGTCTCCTGACTCAGAACAGCAACCACTGTTCCTGGAGTTAGCCGCCCAGGGAAAAAAGGGACTTCCAACTCACTGCTCATTTGCACGCCTGTCCTTCTGCATGTTTAGACTGTGGGAATCCCCTGACTGGAAGTTCAACCCCTATGTCTTTTTCGTGAACACAACTTGCACATGTAGATGCTGAGCAAAGGTTGTGCCCCACGCGTGAATGACTGGGTGGTGAGTGAAAGTCTTCCCATCCCTCAGTACACTCTCGGGTGGCCTCCTCCCCATCTTTTCCACCAGACTGCAAGGTTCTTCCGCACAGCAGCTCTTCCTTAAGCCCCATGGAACCATCAGTCCCACCAGCCACAGGCATGTCTCTGACCGAGGAGGGAAGACAGAGGTCCAAAATGAAGTTGAGGAGACAGTCATACGGGAACAACGATAATACATCCATTCCTTTCAGATCTACCAGGCAGGAATCACCACTCCAGATCCTCCTGCCTCTACCTTCCAACTGCTTGGATTACAGGCGCATGTCTCCAAGCCTGGATAATTTTGTATGTTTTCACGAACAATATATTTCACAACTGTTTGAACATGAAGAATAGCTAAAGTGGACCACACTGGGGACTCACCAGGAGATTCCCTGCATGTGCAAGAGACCCGGTTCGGCAGCCATTGAGAGAGCCGCTGATCTCTACCAGGAAGAGTCTTTGTAAGCGAAGGTTAGGGAAGGATCCCGAGGGAGGGATGGAAGAATGAGAAGTTGTAGTGGGCATCCAGTTCTAACTACATGCATGTGGCAGGGATTCAGAGCCCCCAGCCTCATCTACTTATGCCTGGGCTAGGAGCCCGCTCTCCCATCCCAAATGTCCTCAGGCAGCTGATAGATGTTAAACACAGGGGCTGGTCCAGAGGGAGGCTGATCTAGAGCTATGCTGGTGCAGTAGCCCATCCCTAAACAGACCATTAATTTACCTAGCAAATGTTTATTGACCAGAAAATGGCTACTCAGAGAGCTCCTTGGACTTGAAACCTCTCCATATATCTATTCTCAGTTTCTCTCTCTCTCTCTCTCTCTCTCTCTCTCTCTCTTGCTATTTGTCTCTTTTGGCTCCATGATCTTCACAAAATCTTGGAAAGAAAGGGTCCTCAGAGTTTTCAGTGGACCTTGGAGGAAAGAAGGCAGCAAGGTGGCAGCTATAGAGAGATGCTCCAATTCTGGACCTAGTAGGAGGGACCCAACAGCATCAAGGATGCTGACTGGCCAAGGAGGGAGAGGGAGTGATGGCTCAGGGGACCACACCTCTGAGGTCCTCAATTCAGAGGAAATGAGCTGTTTTACGGCAGCTGAGCTCTACAGTGGTCTACGTGGTTGCTTCATTTCCAGGCGATTCTGTCTTTCTCAGCTGTTTTTGGTGGGCCTGTTACATGGCAGCCTCTCGAGTTTCTTCCCCTGGCCCTCTGTGACTTGATCCTTCTGATTAATTGTTCCCCGTCTGCCCTCCGGAGTTTAGTTGCAGACACGCCTGTGCTGTTCTGGATTAGCAAAGCAAACAACAGAACTTCATTAAAGGTCTGCCTAACCCAAAAGCAGATCCTCGGCGAGACCCCCTGGGTAAAGACCAGGAACTTTGGGACATCTTTTTGCATTGTTCGGCATCTCGTCACCTTCCCTCCCTTTCCTTTACCAGTGTCCAAGAAAGTGAGGCGGTGGGAGGGCAGAGTCTGGGTAGCAGACTGCCAGACTTGATACTTCCCTACAGTAAGAGAAAACCGGAGCCCTTGACTTGTCTAGGAAATATAGGCACACAAGGCAGCATACAGCTGGAACATCTGGCCATATAAAACTAAAAATAACACTCCATAAAATAAATTTTATTCATTTATTTTGACAGCTGAGACACACTTTCCATTACTCATGGCTCCATGAGTCTCACTGGGGTGAAAGCCCCACTTTATATGCTGGAGAGCTACTGGCATCTTGACGGCAAGGTCTCATCCCTTGCCCCTCTGCTCGTATGCCAAGGGTCCAGGAACCCAGATACCTCAGTTCACAGAGCAGCTGCGGCTCAGACCTTCCCTGCCCCTTTGGTCACTGCAGACCCATTTCTTCCCCTGGATCTCAGAGGTGACTCCATGAACTCCATGACTCACGGGGATTTGGTCTGTTGCTTATTGTGTCCTGTCCTTCCTGTTCCCAGTCACTCAGATAGTTAATATCCATTGCTTTTTTGGTACCTAGAATCACCCAGGAATCAAATTTCTGGGCACTTCTGTGCAGAGAGAGTTTCTAGGTTGAATTAACTGATGTGGGAAGACCCACCTTAAATGTGGGTGGTGCCATCCAATGGGCTGAAGTCCCAGACTGAGTATAAAAGAGAGAGCTTGCTGAATATCAATCAACATTCATCTCTACCTGCTCTCTGACTGTGTATACAATGTGGCCAGCCACCCCACCCCGCTTTCACGGTGGCTCTGCCAGTGGCTATGGGAGCAGCAATCACTAATTAAGAAAACGCCTTCAAGGCTTACCTACAGCTCATCTTGTGGAAGCAGTTCCTCATTGTGATTCCTTCCTCTCAGATGACTCTACCTTGTGTCAACTTGACATAAACACTGGCCGGGACACCCATCTCCAGGCATTGAAATTCTCTTTAATCTCCTTTCCCAGCTCCCTAGCAAGGAGCATCACAGTCAATAGCTTTGAAGGTAGCTGAATGTCCATGCTGCTCCCATGGCCACCGGCAGGGCCAAGGTGAAAGCAACACTCTTGGACATAGCTGGAAAACTTCACCTACTACCAAGAAAAGTGCGAAAGAATGAACACCCCACGGAGACCTAGCAAGGGACGAAATCCTGGGCTGTGTGGTTTTCTGGGAGAGAGGATGAGGCAGCATCTGAGAGGCCAGAGCCAGGTTCCTCAGCAGCTAGCCTTAAGCCAGGAAGGAGTCCATTTCCAGTGCTCCTGAGATAAGTGTTTGCCCCTTATCTCCCAACTTGTTTCCTAACCTGTTTTAAACCAGGTACACCTGAAGAAGGACATTCCAGAAGTTTCTATAAACTTGAGTTGGCGGCCTTTTTTCACTGCTTTAAAAAAGAACCTTAATAATTTCCTTTAAACTTTTAATGTGTCTATGCACATGAGTGTAATGCCAAAAGAGGCCAGTAGAGAGCGTTATAGCCCCCTGAACGTGGAGTCAAAGGCACTTGTGAGCCATGAAAACTGAGCTCAGGTCTTCTGTAAAAGCAGTATGGGCTGGGCTCTTAACCAGCAAGCTATTCTTCCAGGCCTTTTATAAAGTTCTTAAAGGCCAACTAAGCAACGGGTCTAAGTAGGTACACTTAGCAAGATTTATGATCTTATAAATGCTCTTCTTTATGCAATCTTGGACAAGGTCAACGCCATCTATGCAGAGTTTTGTTTAATAGCTTTGAGACCTTCAAAGGGAGAAAGATAAAGATGATCTCACACATAAAGAGACAATTCTATTTTTAACTTGGTCGCAGAGAAGCCTTTTCCCTCCGTTGCTGCACCTGATTTAATGGATTCCACATTTGTAGCTCTGCCTGAGGATGTGTTTCTTGATTCATACTCATAGACTGTGGCCAGTTCACTGGGTGGAGGCTTAGCCTTTGGGATTCACCCTGTGGATTTATCTTCATTTCAGTACCTATTGTGACCAAATATCCACAACAGGAGCGATGGTTAAAGTATGCAGTATCTTTGAAGAGTGGAGTGGTCTGAAGGGTGTTGACTTTGGTGCCCCAACATAAGGACCACTGCAAAGCTATTTGTGCTGTATGTGTGCCTGTGTGCCCATGTGTGTGTGTGCGTGTGTGTGTGTATACCGTGTATGTATGTGCACGCGCGTGTGTGCATGTGATAAAGTTATCCATCAATACTGTAGAAATGTGTGTATGAGTATATGTATGTATGTATATGCATGTGTGTATGTAAATGTGTGTACTAGATAAAGACATAACTATAAAAACTATAGAAATAACAAAACTTTATATGAAACCAAAAGCACGTGAGGGTATGGGGAGTGTTTTTTCATTTTTAAATTACTGTTTATTTTTATCTTACTGTTATTGTCTTTTAGCTTTCCTTTGGGGTGATACACAAGAGTGAGGGGCCAGATGTGGAGGGATTGAGAGATGTGCGGGATTGGGGTTCATGATGTGAATTTCCCAAAGAATTAATTTTTAAAAAACAGATAAATCCTAATATTTTTCCATTCTACCTTCATCGTCCTGCTGACTGCTGTCTCTCCTCTACCCTGCTCCCAGTAGAAAGCCAGCAAAGTGCATCCTCATGCAGCCTCCATCCCAAAGCGGTCTATGGGAGTCTCCTCGCATCCTGACTCTTACTCCACCCTCCACTTCTGTCTCTAATAATAAATCCACAAGGCAGCAGCAGTCAGCTATTAATCTGTCCTTGGAGAGCATGCTCTACTTAAGCTAGAATTTTTCAATTCGTAATTCCTTCATCTGAAGATATTTCTTGAGAGTCAGGTACTTCCTGGTATGTGGCACTTGGGTTTGACATGTTTGGGACACATTGGCCGGTCAGACAGGCAATTCACTATTCACTGTCTGTCTCACTACCTAGACTGGCTGGAGTCACCATCCATCTCCAGGGAGGCTGTGCATCCTGCCCCCATCCTTGTCTTCTAAGGTAGTTAAGAGGGAGAAGTAGCCTTTATTATCACAAGACTCATATACTGGGAAATAGCTAATACTTTGTACAGAGAACATTCCAGATATCTCCAGGGGAGCCTTAGAAAGTCTGCGTTTAGGAGGCTCAGCTTGACCCATGAGCACCTTGACTTTCCTTGGCCCTATAAGTAACAATACGGCAGGCAAACCAAGCAGCCTGGAAGGTTGTCAAGGCCCTTGGTGCCAGAGAGAAAACTGCACTTAAAGTCCACTTTTTAAAGCAAGTATTTCCCAGAAGCCCCTGATCATGCTTGCCTCTGCAACTCAGCTGAGTTTTCCCCAAAGAAGAAAAGTCAGTTGTTATAGGGAGGCAGTGTCTGCAGGAGGCTGCTCAATGAGCCCTCTTTCTTCTCACCGTCTGGTTTGCTTCTAGAATAACACAACTCCGGGGCGCAGGATGGCAGGGGCCTTGGTGTGTGACCCTGTAAAGAATGAGGGGACCATCTATGACTTCAGGGCAATTGAAGAAATGGGACCGCTGTATGCAAAATGCCTTTGGGTATGAGGTAGGCAGTGTTCATGCTGTGAAGGTTCCAGCATGAGGGAGTAGCTGGCTAATCATGGCTAACGTTTCAAAATCCCTGGGTCTGGGGTTATGCCTCCACCCCCTTGTTTTCCACATCACAGGACACTTGGCATATATATGTGAGGCCTTTCTCTGTGGCTGTAAATCTTGCACGCAGACAATCACTATTTTCTAAAAATGCTACCAGACGGGTTTCACGGTAGAATGTTCTAGGCTTCATGAAGTAGAGCTCATAAATATGCAGTGTGTGTGTTCTGAGGATGTGCTCAGCCTGTTCGCGGCAGCTAGAGCGGAGGTCAGCTCAAAGAAGAGGTGAGGGTGTGATAGTGGGAGAAAGAATGCTGGGTTCAGGCAGCCAGGAACAAAATTAGCAATGGCCTGGGACCAAAAGCTAATCATTTCATTAGTAACATGTGGGCTTGATTAGCATTTCTACTGGACGGCAATGCTTTGTGACTTATCACTCAGCTACAAGGGCTGACCCCACGCTGCTTCTATTAAATCAAATTTTTTAAAAATTCTCTTAGCACTTCAGATGGGCCTTAGATGGCCTTGTCAGGTTGTCTGACAGCTTCAGGGTGGCATTGAAAGACCATGAAGTCATTTCCTGCCTCTTTTCTAAGCTCTAGCTATTACTTCTGTGGTATGTGTGTGTGTGTGTGTGTGTGCACAAGCTCAAATGTGTCTATGCATATATATGGGTATGTGAATTTGCGTGTGCAGATGTGCTATCTATGTATATGTGTGTGCATGTGTCTATGAATGTATATGCATGTATGTGTATTTATGTGTATATTTATATATTATAAACATGTGTATGTATGCATACATGTATGTTTTGTCTATGCATATATATGTGTGTGTATTTGTGTATATGTCTATGAATGTATATATGCATATGTACATATGTATGTCTGCATATATGTGGATGTGCGTATATGTGGTTTTATAGGTGTGTGTGTGTGTGTGTGTGTGTGTATCTTTTTTTAGATGCTACCCATTTTGGGCTTTAAAACGGGGTCTCTCATCGACCAAGAGCTTGCTGACTCATTCAGGCTGGCTGGTCAAGGAGCACCAGAAATCCCCCTGTCTCTGGCTCCCCAGCACTGGGATTGCAGGTTGCACACGCTGTGGCTTGCTGTCATCACATGGGTCCTGGAGACTGAACTTAGGTCCTCATATGTGTGGACTGTCAATGAGGTGGGATCCCTGCATGGTGAGAGTCTGCTTGCTGCTCAGCCTTCTTCCTTCAGCTCCATGCAGATGGAACAATGTTGGTGGACCACTGATTCAGTATCAATGGGGACTGTCGTCGAGAGCACTTGCTCGGATCTATGATGCTTGCTGTCACTATGTGGCATTTGTAGGGCCTGCCCTATAGGGGACGTCAAAGCTATCTCATGCCTTAGTTTACTCTTTATAAGAGATACCGCAGAACAGATGCCCTTATTCCACTTCCCCATACATCTTGAATAAGTCAGGGAATGGTAGGGCATTCTGCTTTCTATTTCATGATCTAATATACACAGTTCTTTTTGTGTGTTTTTTAAAATTTAATTAATATTTATTTATTATTATTATTTTTATTGAGTTATATATTTCTTCTGCTCCCCTTCCTCCCTTCCTCTTCCCCTTCTACTCTCTCAGTCATCAGAGAATTGCAAATCAAAATAACTCTGAGATTCCATCTCACACCTGTCAGAATGGCCAGGATCAAAAACACTGATGACAGCTTACATCGGGGAGGACGTGGGGGTAAAAGGAACACTCCTTTGCTGGTGGGAGTGCAAATTGGTACAGCCGCTTTGGAAGTCAGCATGGTGATTTCTCAGAAAATTAGGATACACGGTGCTTTCAAAGGCGAGGAGGATGTGGACACAGCAGAAACAACTGAAACAAGGGCACAGAGAGGAGGATGTCCCCGAGGAACACCTGCCCACAATGGGACCGGGAGTCCAGCTGCCCAGGCACCGTGTGCAAGGGCAGAGGCTTTCCTATCCACAATGGCCTTGCCAAAGAAAACCCAGTTAAAATGCAAATGGAGGGGCAGCCTGAGAGTGGAGGAGCCCCTCAAATCGCAGAGTCTAAAAGACACCCTTTCATAGCCCCTGTTCAAATTGCAAATGGCCTGCCTTTGTTCCTTGGGCCTGGGAGACAGTGGGAATTATTCCGGCCCTGAAACTGCCTTTCCTCTCCCCAGACACAGAAATCAAGTCGGTTTTAAAGTGCAAGGCACACATTTTGTTCAATGGTCTTTGCCAGGATGAAGATCAGCAGAAAAAGCAAATTCCAGAGGTTTCTCTGCTTTCGCAGGCATCATCATCTGGGGCCCCCGAAATGTTCTCAATCCATTTTTTTTCCAGGGAGGCCTGAGATTCCCACTCATTTCTTTATATCAGCTTTGTAAGCATAATAAACGTCCCAGAGTTCCCAAGAACTCGGATGTTTCCAGGAAATTCCCCAGTGACTCACAAGAGTGACGCCATATCTAATGGGCCATGCAAGTCTAAACACTGGTGGTTTCATGATTCTTTAGCACTTTTTTTTGCTATGAGGGTCTTAGAATTTACCCAGGAGATAGGATGGCCATTGCCCACAACTTAATAATGAAACTCTAAGCCCCTTCTGTTTCTCCAAGGTGGAAGAACCCAGGGCGATTCATGCAATACGGTTTAGGGTAGGTTTGCTCACAGTGTCAAATAGAGCACTGACAGCAACCACAGCCAGGGACCAATGTCCTTAGGGGCTAGAATCACTTTAGAGGCCCTTGGGGACCCCGCACTGGTCCTGGGAACTTTTTGTGGCTTACCGCTGTCCAGAAGACCCAGAAAAACCAGTGAAAAGTAGTCTTTGGTCTGTAAGGGAACACAAGCACACGATACATTTCATTGCCAGGGAAGCAGGAAGCCAAGTCTCAGGAGGCCTTATTCTCTACTGATGTCTCTTCCTTTGCAAATTGTACGGGTAGGATTTTCAATATAAGGAATGTGTACATCCCTGACCTAAGGAAATCTATGACAGTTGAATACAAAAGCCCCAGACACAGGCCTGTCCTCTGCCCAAAGCTGGTTACAAATGCCAACAAGGAGAAGGAAAGAAAAGCACCTTTGGGGATATTTAAATGATGTATTTTGTTTTTAAATGCATGTGTGTATGGGTATGTGTCTATGAGTGCAGGTCTTGTAGAGTCAGAAAACGGCTTTGGGTCCCCACAGTCGGAGTTGCAGCTGCTTCTAATCCTCTCCATGTTGGTCCTGGAAACCAAACTTGAGCCCTCTGCAAGAGCCAGCTTTCCAGTCCTCTCCCTGCATTGGGGTTTTGGCTAGAGGTTATCGTACGTGTCATGTCCCCCCCTACGCAGGGAAGGCAGAGGCTCTCATTGCTTCCTATGCTCAAGGAGTGAGGAGGCTTTGACATGGCTCCCCCTCCTAGGGAAACACTGGGGCCAGACTGGCTTTATTGCTCTTGCTCTGTCCTACAACCTCAGCCACTACCCCTTGTCACATGGGTCTTCTGTCTATGTGTTGCTTTCATTGGTTGAATAAAGAAACTGCCTTGGCCTTTTGATAGGGCAGCACTTAGGTAAGTGGCATAGACAGAACAGAATGCTGGAAAGAAGGGCAGAGTGGTGGATGCCATGGTTCTCCTGCCCGAGATGGACACTGGTTAGACTCATGCCCGTGAGCCACAGTCAAGTGACAATGCACATTAATGGAGATGGGTTAAACTAATATGTGAGAGTTAGCCAATAAGAGGCTAGAGCTTATGGGCCAAACAGTAATTTAATTAATACAATTTCTGTGTGATTATTTTGGGTGTAAACTAGCGGGACAGCCTGGACAAACAAGCCTCCCAACCCCGCTCCCTACTACATACAGACAGGTTCCTTCCTAGACATCCACTGTGCCTGCAGCCAGCCAGCCCAGGTTCCGGGTCTCAGAGAGTTCTATGACATTCCCTTTTCAAACTGTTGCCATGAGATTCAGCCAGGACCCTGGACTGGCTGGGATGGGGAACCAACCTTGTGACTACCTGGTATCCTTTATCACCTGGTGGCTCAGGACCTCAGTCCACAGCAGAAACAGCCTGTTTTAATTTCCTTCAAATTCGTCTGCCTCTGCCTCTTCTGGCTTACCCACCACACTGCAGAGAATTGAGCCCTGCTCCTATCTCCCCCTCCATGCTCCTGGGCTTACATGTAACCCACCCCCCATTGAGAAAACAGCCTGTGATATCCAATCCATCTCCTGTGTGGTCCTGTGGCTCTCTGCTTTGTGCTCTATGAAGCCGGAAGCCGTGGCCAAAAAGGAGGGTCCAATTCTGGGACCCCTAACCTCTTATATACCTACCACCTAGTAGATGTTCTGGCCTGTTCCTAAGAATGAGAACAGGAATGAAGCAGGGACCTTGATCCCAGGCCACAGGCCTTTGACCTATTCTCCATCCATAACAAAGAAAATGTGGTATCCTTCTATCTTCCCTCCCTGAAGCATTTGGCCTTATTTTCCAACGGCAATGAAAGAGATGGCGAGATCACCTTTGGTAGATCCAGGAAGCAGAAAGAGCAACGCATTCTCAGAATGGACCAAAACCACACAAATTCGGGTTTCCTGTAAAAATATAGCATCAACCACAGCTATGCTGTGTGTGGCTAGAAGATCCCAGAGTCGGGCCACCTGGAGGCACTGTGCCTGGTGGTCTGAGATGCCGCTCTTCTTTCTCTCCCAGATTTCTCTGCTCTGCATCTTGAGCCCACAGATATAGTGGTTTGGCCTCTGTTGCTGAGATTCACAAAAAACCTGGCCTGTGGGGTAGGTCATCCACAGCAACGGCGTCTCCTTTCTTCAATAGTGTGGCTCTTTCCACGCAAGCCCACCCTTGTTCCTGTTTTTCAGTGGGCTATCTGATTTCTGGGCCCTGATTTCAGCCTCTTCCTATCCTCCCAAGGGTGTCAACTGCCTTCTGATGCTGTGGACACTAAGGCTGTCTTGATGTCCTGTGTCTGTCAGGTTTTTCCAGTCTCCTAACCTGAGTCATCCTCTTAATTAACCGTGATCTTCCTCAGAACTTTGGAGAACTGTTGCTCCTCACTGGATCCTATCCAGATGCCCTATCACTGAATTTTGGGAGCCACATTGTCCTGTAGTTCTGTTCTCTTGGCTGGGAAGTAGGAAAAGCACTTTCTTTTCTCATCCTTGTGACCAAAATGCAATGGTATGGAGGAAGGGTTGGTTTTCACTTCTTTTCCAGAGAGAGAAGACCACTGTGGTGCAGAAGGTGTGCATGTGTGTGTGTATGTGTGTGTGTGTGCATACGTTTATGTGTGTGTTGGGGTGGGGAATCTCTATGCTTGCAGGAAGCTGTGGCAGAGGCTCTCCACAAAGCAGAAGACCAGGAGCCCAGAAAGTCAGGCCAGCAGAAGAGACAAGTACGGTCTCAGTGCCACCTTCTGGGGACCAAGTGTTCAAACACATAAACCTGTGGGGGAGCATACCACTTCCAAACCATTGCATAGGGTCACAACCATGTCTGCTTTGGGAAATTTTGTATGGCTCCCATGAGATGGTGCGTGGGACATGTTATTTGGAGACCATTTAATTCATTTAAGTGAAATCACACAGTCAACAGGGCCTATGGAGGGCCTGATGCCAGGCTGAAGGATGGTTGTAGGGCATCTCTAGACTCTAATGAATGGATTGGACCTCAGAGCAGAAGAGTAGGTTCCTTTAAAATTATTTTCCAACCCTTCAGAAAAGAGCCAGGGTTTTCCTTTTGCTCTTAGTCAATCCTGAATATATCCGTAACACTCGGAGCATTCAAGTCCAAGCAAGGCAGATGCAGAGCATGGATATGCAGAGGTGGAATTCCACAACGTTGCTCTGTTTACATGGAATTTATTTTTATAGCCCAGTTCTACTGAGGGCAAACAGCACCAGTGTTCCATTTCAGGAGGTGATAAAAAGTTCCTTAAACAATGAATTCATTTAAGTGGGAAAATAAAAAAAGATTGACTTGGGAAAACATAGGAGTTACCCGCATGCACAGGCTGGGAGGTGCTCAGATGACCTCAGTTCGGGGGTTCTCTGCAGTTCTCTGGGTTTAGCCGTCCGAGTCTGTGCAAAGCACAACAAAGACGTGTCTGCCTTGGAGGAGAGCGTGCTTCTCAGCCAAGTTCAACAGGAATAATGTGACAGAAGATAATTAAAGACCAAGTAATTTGTCACAGATGCAAATTCCATAAAAGTTCAAAGATGTGTGGGCTGGAGGGTGTTAGGGGAGGGGTGCGCCGCAGAATTTTTGGCGGCAGACACAGGTGCAGCAGAGGAAGGACTGCATCCTGGGGTAGTGAGGTGGGGGAAGAAGGTTGGTGTGGTAAAAAGGGGTTTGAGGTTCCTGGGGGCAGAATCCCAGGTTGGGTTAGTGAACTTTTAGGGTTAAGGAATATGAAGACAAATTAAAGGTAGGAAATGGGGATTCTGTATCACTGAGCATTGGATTACCAGGTTATAGGAGCCTCCCATAGTTGCCCATGGGCTGAGCCCATGCCAGAGGAAGACAGAGCATCTACAGGCAGAGAGAAGCTGCGTCCCTCAGTCAAGTCACACCTCGGTGAGAAGCTTTTCCAGGGCCAGGGAGAAGGCTGGCCCTAAGAAGGAAAAGTGAACTGCCTCGTGACCAACAAGAGGAATCAGAGGGTTTCTCTTAGAGTCTTCACAACCTGGAGAAACAACGAGACTGCCCAAAGCTGGCGGGATTGGGTTCCTTGCGGAGTTTCGCGGTGTGGTATGTACCTGGTCAAAGTAGAGTCTAGCTTCCCTTCTTTCTGCAGGAGTCCTCTGTGTTGCTGGTGGGAAGGGGTGTTTTGGACATGTTTGCAGCTGGAGGTAAGCTGAAAGTCCAAAGAGATGAATAGAAAGCACAGCTACGGACCCCAGCATGGGAAAGGGCCATGACAGGGCCGCCAGAATTAAGGCATCATACCTACCAGCCAGGACATCCGAGCTCTCTCAATTGGAAGCTGGGGTAAAAGGTGTGTTCCCTGCAAACCACAAACATGTGGTATGTCTATATGCAAACCTCTTCCTTACTTAGTTTTGTGTTTCTGATTTTTAATTGACATATAATTGTTCAGGCTTGTGAGACATGGCGTGCCGTTTTAACACACACATCAATGTAAAATGAACCAGTCAGGCCATTTCACACTTTCATCTTGGCCAAGATTTTTTTTGTTACTTTCTAGTTAGAACATTCACTTTTTTCTCAAGAAATTCCTTGGAAGAACATAACCAACTATTACAAATTAAGGTCACCCTACAGTATATAGAACTCTTTATGCACTGGCCAACTTTCCCCCATCCCCACTCAGCCTCCCATAACTGGCTACTCTATCAGTACCTTCTAGAAGATCAGCAGTTTTAGATTCCACAAATACATGAGATTGTGCTGTGTTTTGTGTTTGTGTTTTTGTCTTTATTTCACTTACCGTGACTATCTCCGGGGAGGGTTCATTCTTTTTTAGGGTGGAATAGTATGCAACCATAAATATATGTCACACTTTCTTTATCCACTCATACCTTGGGTATTAAGAAAACCACAAGAGGATGATGCCCCCTTCCTTCTTACTGCCACTGAGTGTGTCAGGGCATCCATGTTCATTAGTGGTAGTAATCCGATCCCCCTTCTCTTCAGCTTCTGAGCACACATGCGATTCACTCTCAGTGTGCAGCATGAATAGACAACGGCTATGGAAGAAATTCCCTTCTGCCCCAGGAGTCGAAGAGGAGACAAATTCTAGGGCTTAGAAAACCCACACTGGTGACAACTACAAACTACAACTCAGTCTCCTCTGGGAGAAGCAGAGCAGACTGAGCTATATCACAGGGAACAGTTTTGAACAGGGGACAGTTGTTCTGAGGAGAAAGTCCCCTCAGCCGAGTCTTTGGGCATCTCATTCAGGAATGGCTTCCTCCAGACACTGGCACGGGGCCACAGGACTCAGTATTCCCAGGTATTCCTTCTATGTCAGATGGCTTCTCCACCTGAAGAAAATTCCTCCAGACTCATCTCTCACAGTTGAAATATTTTAGGGAGAAGAAGTATGAGCCATCTTGATTGTGGGCTCAACAAAGCTGTCTATAACAGATGGCTTCATCAGACTTTGCCACAATACAGGGGAGACAGAGTTAAACTTGCAACTGACTTTGCTCCTTGCTAGCTTTCCCAGAACAGCCCATAATCTGGATATAGGATACATGTTGCAGAGGCGGGTAATAAACCCTAGTTGAGAAGGGCTGGAAGAGGTTCTAAATTGTTCTCTTATTTCTTATTTTCTATGGTCTCATCTTTGGGACTTTTACATAATACTGGGAATCTCAGACCTCACCCAAGTTCACCCACAGGCCAAGGCAGAGTTGCACTGTGGGCTGAGGTCACTGGGGTCAAGATGAACTATGTCTGCCACCTAGAGAAGGCTCTCACCTTGACTTGCGGCCCTTCCCATTCCTCAGGGGTCATGGCACCGTCTGTCTGGAGTCAATGTGCCAGGTGATATGGCATATGTATGTTAAGACTTGTGAGAGGATGGCCTTAGATCCATTGAACATAGGAGGGTAACAGGATGCCAGGAGGGGAAAAGAGGCATCCTTGGTAATGATGCTGAGATTATCTGTGTCATTGTGAGCAGACAGGACCTGAATTACTCTCAGCATCGACATTAACTGTCACCATATCTGTATATCACCATGCTAGTCCATATTACCATCATAGTCACCATCACCAACATCATCACAGTCACTATTACTGTCATCATCATAGTTAGCAATTGCCAACAGTCACCAACAACAGTCATCATCATAGTTATTATCATCTTTACCATAGTTATCATCATTAACACCATAGTTATCATCACCATGGTTATCATCATTGTCACCATGGTTATCATCACCATGGTTATTACCATCATCATCATCATAGTTATCATCATCATCATCATCATCATCATCATCATCACCATAGTTACCATCACCATGGCTATCATCATCATTACCATGGTTATCATCACCATGGTTATCATTATTATCACCAGTTATCATCACCATAGTTACTGCCATCATGGTCACCATCATCATCATCATCATCATAGTTATCATCATCACTACCTAGTTGTTATCATCATCATGATAGTTATCATCACCATTACCATAGTTATCATCCTCATCACCATAGTTATCATCACTATAGTTATTATCACCATAGTTACTGCCATCACAGTCATCATTGCCATCATCACCTACATAGTCACCATCATCATCATCATCATTATTATCATCTCTACCATAGTTATCATCTTCATCACCATAGTTATCATCACCATAGTCACTGCCATCACCGTTGCCATCATCACCATCACAGTCACTGCCATCATAGCCACCATCATCACCATTACCATAGTTATCATCATTATCACCACAGTTATCATCACGACTACTGTCATAGTCATTGCCATCACGGTCACCATTGTCATCATCAGCGTCACACAGTCAGTATCACCATCACAGTCATGATCATCATCACTACACCATCATCATCGTAGTCCTTAACATCATAGTCGTCATCGTCACTATCATCATCACCACCACCACCATCAGCATCATAGTCATATTACCAACATCACACCATCACGATTGCTGCCACCATCACAATCACAGTCCTTATGATCACTGCTATCATCATCGTCACGGTCACCACACCATCATCATCATCACCATTATAACCCTCACCGGCTTGTCATCATCACCATCATGGTTATCTTCTTCATTACCTTCGTCATCATCCTCACCAAACTACCACGATCACCAGAAATAAAAAGGAAGGCCATGGCTGCTTCTAGGTATGGTGAAGGAGAAGGTTCACTGTAGATAAAAGTTAGAGTGCAGGCAAAGACAGAGACATCTGGGAGAGTCCAGAGTAGACATGACCCTGAGCTGGGCCATGTGAGGAGAGGGGCGCCAGAAGAGGGTAGAGCCAGACCAAGAGGCCAGGAGGGTAAAGAGGTAAAGACCAAGTAACCAAAATAGTTGAGTCTATAAGGAAAGGCAGACCCTGAGCTGGAGAATTCAGGCTATAAGGTCAGGTACCATACCTGGTAACAGGTAGGAACTGAGGGATGCTGGGAGAGCCTGGCTGTCATGTCTGCTTTGATATATTAAATAGGTACCTCAGCCTTTTGTCTGGGGATTGAGACCTAACAATCACTGCTGTCTTTACCATAATCTTTATCACTACTTCCCCTGGGAGTCTTGAGTAAGCTCCTTTGATACATCCATCTTACTCTCCCTCTTAAAGGGGTTCTTGTGAAAACTACAGCAATTGCCAATCAGGGGTAACACCACCCAGGCTCTCAGCCACCCACTGCAAGTCCCCGAGAGAACACGCTAGGTCCCTAAGCAGGGTTTTCACAATGGTGAGTGCATAAACTCAGGCTGTTTAATGTTCACCCCACCCCTGGGATCAGAATCTTCTCACCATGAACACTGTTCAACCTGTAGAACAAATTTCGAAAAGTAGAACTTTGGAACCAAAATATGTCCAGGTTGAAATGTCCAGGTAGGAATACCAATTGTCAAATCGCCTCTTAAAACCGACCAATGAACCCTCCTCTTTCCTGTGAGGTTCTAGTTCCCTGCATTTGGTGAACACTCATGTGTCTTCCTTTAGCCTTTCCCAGACAACTACGAGGAGCGCTATGTCATTGCTCACTTCCTGTTGCTTTGAATCAAATATATCTGGGGAGTGTCTCCCCCTGCCCAGGCAAAGCCCTGTAAAGAGGGGTGTGGTTAACAATAGGCGTCTTAAAGAAGCTACATTTTCACTAAGCTGCACAGGGTGGATCTTGGGCTGTACTCCAGGCTGGACATTAACTTTGTGACCCAACTTGGGTGTCAGTTACAAGCTCTGAAACACAACCTGCCCACTACCGTGTGTCCTTCAGTGGCCTGAGCAAAGTCGCTTATTCTGGCCTGAAACTGGGCGGAAAATGGCAGCATCTGCCAACTGATCAATTCAACAGAGAGTTTTTAGATGCCTCTTGTATTCTAGGTGTTCTTCTTGGGACTTTCTGCTCTAGGGGATAGGGAAGGATCTCAGCGAGGTAAATAGATATGGAAGAGGCACCAGTACATGGCTGTTTTAGGTGCTAGGGCGAGGGGCTCGTGGGATGGCTCAATTGTTAAGGAAATCTCCTGCTCCTCTGGATGATCAGAGTTCAGTTCCCAGTATCTAGTGAGGATCTGAGACCTCAGACCTCTATGGGAGTCTGCACCCAGGTACACATATCCAAATACAGACATATGTACATACACATAATTATAATGATAAAATCAATAAATCTTTAAGTGAAATTCTTCGGTTAGTGTTCTGTCTGCCGAGTCAGGTAGCCCGTACATTTCCTAAGCTGACGACCGAGTCAACAAACCTGTATAGACCAGCTCTGCTCAGGGATGAAAATGACCAAGTCTAGTCACTTAGCTAAGACTTCTGGCAGGTTTGCAGGGCAGCAATGAGGAGGACATGGAAACACATGGACTTTTGAATGTCCCCAGGGTCTCAGCTCCTACTCTGCTCTTCCCCATGACCCTGTGGGGTCAGGACTGACACTGTCTCCACTTGGCCTCTAGGGGCTGTGCCTTGTCCAGATCACAGCCCCGGAAAATCTCCCAGCTGGTCCTAGTCCGGGGCCCCACGAGGCCCACACTCATGTTCTGACCTTCACACTCGCCCATTTCCAATGGTGTGAAGAATGAGGAGAAAAAGGGGGCATTGTGCAGAGAGACGGCGAGATGAAGTGGCCATGTGGTCGATTGCACAAACTGAATCTGATTTTTAAGACTGTCTATGTAACCCCTAGCCACCAGTCAATTTATGTGTTTTAAGCAGTTGGCGGTGGCCTGGGAAAATAGTCGCTAAAGTTCTTGTCTGGTGCCAAGAGCTCCAAGCCACCCACACTTAGAGTTTTCTTCGGTTGGTTGATCCTGAGCAGATGCTAGATCAACGGGACTCTTGGCTAAAGCACCTGGGTGGACCATGTCGTCTGTGTGGAACAAAGACATAAGCTCCTTTTATCCCAGGTCTGCCTGTGGTTATAGAGACAAGTACTTTAAAAAAGGTAAGTCAGACTCATGCTGCCAAAATGACGTGGTTTATGAGAAAAATGTTGAAGCCAGTATATTGAAAAAGCACATCATTTTAAACACTGAACAGAAAGTTCTTGCTCTCCTCAAACCCCTGAGACTGATGCTATGTGGATTTTCCTCTGCCCATGCTGGCATTGGCATTGGCACCTGCTTATGTCTTAAACACCAATTGTATTGAGGCTTTTGTGCTCGCCCTAATAAGGTTACTGCGGAGATCACACACCCTTCCTTGGGGCCCTAGGGAGGCCTCCAGGACTATCCAAAGTCACTGACGACAGACACCAAACTGAACCTATCACACTCACCTCTCAAAATCTTCTTCAGGAAAGGGAGGGAATGGGTGGAGAAAGGGAAGAAAGACAGAGAGAGGAAAGAGATGGGGGGGAAGGGAGTAGAAGTGAAGACAGAGCCCAGAGGGAGCGCTTAAAATCAAGGGGTGCCCATCTCCAGAATGGATAAGAGCACCAGGCTCTATCAAGAGGACCTCGACACTTCCATATGTCCAGTATAGAGCTGTGTGGTACATGTCTGTCTTGCAGTACTTCACCCATGAGGAATCCTCAAATCCAGGCTACTAAGGACCATGAGAGGATCAGTTCGGGTGTAGGGAAAATAAGACTCATTTATGATATGTTCCCACCTTCAACGAAATAATTCCTGTGGCTTTTCTTTTGAGAGAAATCAGGCGGCTCACAGACACCATGTCCATGGGGTGGACTCTGAGATGGAAGGACCCCTAGGTCTAATAATGGACTTCGGTCCTCTGTAACCCCGGCAGAAGGACATCTGGGGGTATTCTGAGTAAGGGGATGCTCAGCCAACCTGGGAATCCTGGTAAGCTTCTGCCCTGCCCTTTCAGTCCCGGTCCCCTTGAGAGCAGCATTCCCAATGGTTTGGAGGAGCTTGAACTCTGAACCTTCCACCGAGGGAAATGAAGAGATGAGATGAGTCAGGATGCAGCTTGTGCAACTTATTTTAAAAAAATACTTTAACATAAATGATGAACATGTTAACCAAAGCTTTGTTTAACAAACTAGATAAACATATAGGAAAAGGACCAGAGGAAATAACACATACTGAAATAACTCATATTCATAACGATTTTGTAAACTTATATTCAGTGTCTGCCAGAACTGAGCAAACCATTGGGGGATCCGAGCTGGGGGCTTATGATTCAATCCACAGATAGTCGGGCTCCCTTGTTGTTATGCATCCAAGAAAGGGGAGTCCAGGCTTCTGGGAGGCTCCATGTCTTGTCTGGCAGGTGTCTGAGGCCCCCGGGGTCTCAGAATCTCCATTTTCCAGGAGGTTGGAGGTGCAGGACTATGCTTAGTGGGTGAAGGGAGTTGTGGCTCTGACCACTGCCCTGTCAGGTCTTCCCACAATTCCCTTTTCCTTTCCCATCCCCATTCCACGGTGCAGAGCTTCTTGAGGATTCTGTGTAATAATAAATGCTGCTCTAGGTTCCTTTAGACCAAGTCTCTTCCACCTGCCCGCTGTCATCACAGAGTGTCTACTTGTCTACTGAAATGTCATGGTCTTCCAATGTTCTGTCTGTTTGTTTTTTTTTTTTAATTTATTTATTTATTAAAGATTTCTGTCTCTTCCCCACCGCCGCCTCCCATTTCCCTCCCCCTCCCCCAATCAAGTCTCCCTCCCTCTTCAGCCCAAAGAGCCATCAGGGTTCCCTGCCCTGTGGGAAGTCCAAGGACCACCCACCTCTATCCAGGTCTAGTAAGGTGAGCATCCAAACTGCCTAGGCTCCCACAAAGCCAATACGTGCAGTAGTTCTTGTTCCTTTCCTGAAAAGTCGGTATGGTTTGGATAGGAGATGAGTGAATGGCTGAGACACACACCGTGCTGACAGGTGGTCGAGGGAGAGCAGAGACAGTCACCAAGAGGGTGGACGCAGAGGAGAGCCTCCATGTCTAAGGAAGGCGGCTTCGAGTCTTTGGAACTTTGAGGCCCCCATGCCCTCTAAATCGAAGTCCTCAGGTTACTCCCTAAATCAGACAGCAGGACTGGGCTAGACTGGAGTTACCAACAGCCCCTATACCTCAGAGGCTCACCCAGTAGAAATTTGCTTCTCGTTCCCTTTCATATACCCTGTGGTCAGAATTGGACCTGTCTGCATTCATCTCTCAGGATCTGGGCCGAGGTCACATCTACTTGATCATCGCTCGCAGCCAGGTCACTAGCTCATCCCAGATCAGGTGGGAGAAGGGAGATGTGGCTGTATGGAGTCTGCAAGTGAGCTTCCCTGAACAGCTCTTAGGAGCTCCCTACCCATGATGTCCTGAGGCAGAGCTAGCACCTAGAAGAGGTCTTTCTCTCAGTGCCCCCTCACCATGATCACACATGGAACTCTACTTCCCGTAGACACACCCTCCCCACCGGTGGGTACCGAGACTAAATTAGGTCTCTAGCCAAGCACCTAGCAGAGGTCAGAAAAGAGCAGATTCTAAAATGTGTTGAAAGGATTAATTTCGAACCTATGGAAACATTCTTTATTGGGCCAGTCATTTGACAGTAGATGATCCCCTCCTCCCCCGCATTTTCTAGAGAAATGAAGAACCCTCCTGTAATTTAGTCCTGAGAATCTAACATGATAGACTGGAGTGGCACAGGTGCCCAGTCAAGTAGGGAATTTGCCAGCTGCCGGCTGGTAAGTACGTACTCATGAACTGAGAAAGGTTCTGAGGTCTTTGTGCAGGGATGACTCTCTTTCTATAAACACTCTGGGTATTAGCGTTGGGTGTTTGTACAGACACCTGTGCACAACGAATTCTGTATTTGTAAAAACCCTTTGCTCTTTGCTAACAATAAATTCCAAAGCTGCACACTCCTTAAAAGTCACAAGAATGTCCTGGAAGGCTAAGCCCTCTGCCCCTCCTCATCTCTTCTGTTGTTTTCATAGGCAGAGGCAGCGGCTAGGAGTGATGCATGGATCCTATTAACAGTGGTCAATTTCAGGCCAGGAAACTGCCCACCCCCATTCCTTCATCTCACTTCCACAATCCCCTTATCAAATTAGTGCCTTTATTTTCATTACAGAAATGGTGCTACTCCCTAGTAGTTCATGTATGGTTCATGTCCAGCTGGGATTGCAGCTCTCACACACATATGCGCGCGCGCGCACACACACACACACTCTCTCTCTCTCTCTCTCTCTCTCTCTCTCTCTCTCTCTCATACACACACCTATATACCTTACAATCACATTTTCTTTTCCTTTCTTCTATATTTTTGTCCAATAAGAAGAATGGATTCTGGAAATGAATTCTCTTATCTCTGGCATTTAGCATCTAAGTCAATAGAAGTAGCATGTGCCAGAGGAAATCATTCCACCAGGCTCAGTCATGTGATGTCACCAGGCCCAGTCATGTGATCTCAGGTGGGTACTTGCAGCTCACATTTCCAGAGATGGGCAGGGCTCCCCCAAACTAGTCAGCCATCTGCAGACCTATTCTCTTTCTTCCTGCATTTAATCTTGACCTGGTATGGTTCATCGGATAAAGGAGACTTCTGCCAAGACTGACGACCTGAGTTCAGTCCACAAGAAGTAGAGAATCTACTCCTGCGAGGTGTTCTACACACAGAGAGAGACACATACACATACATACATACATACAGGTACGCACACACACAGAGTGAGAAAGATATGTGTGCTTGCACGCACATACACAGTCATAGCACACACACACACATATCAGACACTTGTGCGCACACACACAACATGTACATACACAGAGACATGTACACAGACACACATGCACACATAGTCATGCATACACACACACACAAATAAATATGCGAAAACAGAATTAAATCATTGTCAAACTAATGTAGGTGCATTGCAGAAAGAAGGGAAAATACAGGAACTGTTAAGTATCAGAACCATTAGCTGACTTCATATTTTCTGTTTCTTCTAGAGCTCCTCTCACACTGTGGATGAGCGCACAGGACATATTCACACACACACCAAATGATCTGGGCCACTGAGCCACACCGAAATTCACTTTTCCAGCTTAACCACAAATCCCAAACATTTTCCATCAGAATTAACTTAGTCCAGCATCCGCCACACGCCGCGGGGTTCTGCTGTTTCAGTACATTTCTGTCTTTAGGCACTCAGAGACCTTCTGAATTCTACTTTTCTGACTGGGAAACAACCCTCCTCCTTTGGTGTAAATCCTACTGAGCAGTTCCATGGAGCCAAGTGACTTTAGATTTATGGACTCTGTCGGCCTCCATCCAGATCATCTGCATTCTCTTGCCTTCTGCTGCAGGAGGAGGGAGCACACCGATGAGGAGTCTTGCCCTGTTAATCACATGTTTGACTCATTGGCTCACATTTCTCGGCACTATGATTTGTATGTATTGCTTCTTAGTAAAGTGAGGCTTCTTAATAATGGTGGTTTTTAATTACAAAGGCAATATCTGTCAAGTATGTCATGTACAAATATTAGCATCTTGGATGTAGGGGGAGGTGACCCAATCATCATTTTAGTTTGCTTTTTATTGCTGTAACAAAACACTGTCAAAAACTAAATTGGGGAGGAAAGTGGCTTACAGCTTACAGTGTGCTGTGAAGAAAAGCTGAGGCAGGAATCTGGAGGCAGGAACCTGCAGACAGGAGCCCGGAGGCAGGAGCCTGGAGGCAGGAACCTGGAGGCAGGAACTGAAGCAGTAGCCCAGCTGGCTACTGATGGAACTACTCACAGTGGGTTGGACCCTCTCACGTCAATTATCTATTGCTTAACAGACACAGCTCTAGGTCAATCCACAATTCTTCAACCAATATTTCTTCTTTCCAGGTCACTCCAGTTTTTGCCAAGTTGACAACTAAGACTAAGTATAACAGTCAGTAAAGTACTAATGCAAGGATGAGAACATGCATTAGATTCCTAGAACCCACATACAAAGCTTGGAATGGTGTTGTGTGCTTGTAATCCCATTGCCGCCGAGGCCCCAGAGACAAGTGGGTCCCTAGAACTTGACGACGAGCCAGCCTAGCCCAGAAAGCTAGTCTCAGGTCTCAGTGAGACACGCTGTCTCAAAAAGGAAGGTGAGGCTGGAGGAATAACATTCAAAGTTGCACACACACACATGCACATATGTGAATGTGCACACACACACACACACAATTTACAAAGCAGAATATTCAACATTCAACTTCACTGACCTAAACAAATAGAAATTTACTATCACAAGGTGCTAGAGATTGCTCCACAGTTCATTGTTGACTATGGTGTGGAACTTACGAGTGTCTTAGTTACATTTCTTTAGTAGTAAGAAAAAAAAACCTGTCAAAAGCAGTTTGACTCACAGTTCCAGAGGGACACAGTCCATCATAGAAGGAGAGCATGGCGACAGACAAGGAAGGTGTGGGCAGAAGTAGGAGGTGGGCTGGTCACACTGCATCCACAGTCATGAAGCAGAGAGTGGACAGGAAGTAGGGCTGGAGTATGAAAGCAGAAGACCCACTCTCCCTTGACTCCCTTCCTCCGGCAAGGTTCCACATCCTAAAGATCTTCCAGCCTTCTCCAACAGTCAGCTGGGAACAGAGTGTTCAAACACATGAACTTATGGGGGAAATTTTACATCTAAAGCACAACAAATGGGTTTATTCAATCCACTTTGAGACAGATTTCTCAGGGGGATGAACCTGGTTCCGGTTGCCAGCATCGTAGTCTAAGCCATTCAATGGCATTTCCTAATTTTCCTCAGGTATTGGTTTCCAGCAATCTGACTCTTATACTTGGACATTTCTGCCTCCATCCCCCACTCCCTTCCCATGGATAGGCTAGTGCTAAGACCTTTGGAGCCCTGTGTGGCAGTCTATGGCACAAGTGTGCACAATCATTTCAAGTATGCGTATCTCACTGTTTTCTAATACTCCTTTGACAAACACTGTTAAAAGGCATGGCTGAGCCTGTGAGGCTTTCTGTAGAGCATACCTCGTGCCAGGGAAATGCAGTGGTGCAGGAAGTGCCAGCACTAACGTCACAGAAGAGGCCTCGTGACTCTGGAGACACTCATGCTGGGGGGAAGGATCACCTATCTGCACAGCTTCAAAGACTTGGCCGTTGTTCTGCTCTTCCTTCTACACATCTTGAACTCTCACGTGTCTCTGTGAACATGTTGCAGTGTACCATGGGAAAGGTGTTGGGAGTGTATTTGACTTTGTTTCTCTGATAAGATTGTTAAGGCTCTATACCAAAGTCAAATCATCTCTTTGTGCCGCTGTACTAACATCCAGTTTGCTCTGGGAGCCTCTGGTGGGATGCGTGCAGATGAGGCTGCAGCAGAGGCCTCTCTAGGATGGCTGCGATGTCTCTGCTCATCTCTGTGTAGGTGCCATCCTGTTCTAATTAGTACGATGTCATAAAACTGGGATCCATAGTCAGTCCCCTCCCTCTTTCTTCAGACCATGTCCCTACTCTTCTTGGACCTTTATTCTTCCATATGGATTTTATGATAAAAGCTAATAAGATTCACTTCATACCGCATGGGGTTTTGACTGGAATTTCATGGACTTCATAAGTCAGTCTCAGGCAGTTTGATATCTCTATAAGGCCGTCCCACTTGTAAACCCATACTGCATTTCCATTTGTTTAGTTGTTATTTTTTTTAAATCCTGTTAGAATTTCTCAATAAAAGTCCTCGTCATGTTTTGTGAGATTTATTCGCAGATTCTTGCGAGCTTTGCTGTATTATTGGCAGGAATTTTACAAGTGAGTTTCTAAGACTTGATTGTTGCTGGGAAATCATCATAATGGTGTTTTGAAATCTTTTCTTCTTATGACTTATTTATTTATTTGAGTTTTGGGTGGGAACGAGGAGGAAGTGTCCTTGCCTTGGAGTTTCTGGGTTCTGCTGCAGAAGCAATGAACCCATATGACTTTCTGCCCTTTATTCAAAGAAGCTCATCTCATATTCTGCTATGCAAATGCAATGTTTCTGGATGACCTATCGTTAAATGAGTTAAGAATGTTGTTGGGGAGGGGAGTCTGGGGGCAGTTGGGGGAGGGGTGAATATGACTGAAACTAATTATATGAAACTCTCAAAGAACGAATAAAAAAGATCTTTGTTTTTCTCACCATTTTCTCTGTTGTTTTCCATCACACATGGACTTGACCGAGAATTCCAGCCTCTCCTGAGATAACCCTATGACCCCTTCGTGAATGTGGGGACACAGAGTTGTTCCTGTGACTTTCTTCTTGCTTGGGACAACAGTTGGCTTTGTTTGCTTCATTTTACGTCTTTATTTTTCTTTCTTCATCTTATGATCGTTTAAGAACTTTATAATTTGTCATTATTTCCCTGTTGATTTATTTTATAGCTTTTGATAACACAGGTAGGAATCATTGCTTTTCTTTTTCTTTTTTAATCCCAGAAATGAAATTTTGAGAATAAACTCTGTCTTGTGCCAAAGACTAAGTGATGCTAGGCTACCGCTTCATAGAAAGCTCCAGCTTTTGTCTTCCCGCGTTATGGATTTAAAACTCTTAGAACATTTTTTTTTTCTTGTAAAAAGTTGGCTTTCACAGTATCCGATAGGCGTGGCCACGCTGTCGCTTGCCTTTACTTTTTTACTGCTAGCTTCCAATACTGGGGGGCAAGAACTGAGAGACCCAGCACATGCCAGTCAATCTCAGTGTTTGCTTGCAGAGCCTGCCCAGCTCTGAATGTCCTGTCAGAGGAAGGAGGCCGTGGCGGTCGAGTGCTGGCTGAAGCTGAGTTCAGAGCCTTTGGCCCCTCCAACAGTGAAGAGAACATGGCGGGCAGCACATCTGGAAGCCAAGCAGTCCACAGCAGACAGCATCTGATGGCAACCTCAGCTACTCTAGACGCAGGGTCACCAACCACCAGGGTCAGCAGCCACCTCATCCTGCACACCCCTAGCACCCGCTGCCTGCCTTAGCAATATGTCTGTGCTCAGGGTGCCCCCTCTTTTTGAATATCTCCAACCCAGGCAATGAGATAGGGTGTCTCTAGGCTCTTTGATATAACTGCTTCTTGATTAAAGGTCCCCAGAAGAGCTCAGTCTCCTACAACAGGGTACCTTTCTAGATGATGTTGGGTAAATACCACCAGGATATGGGAAATTGCAAAACGGATATTGTGTTTCTCCAACGCTGACCTCCAAGCAGAAAGCCTCACACTAACCCCTGGCTGGATTTAGGGTTCATGAGAATGTGGTTTGTTTTGAGTACGGGACTTTGAGTCTGTTTTCATCAGGCTGCATGGCTCACCTCCGGAGAAGACTTCGCCTGACGCTGCTTCCACAGCCTTCTGCTTGAAGTCCTGGGTTCCTTTCCACATAAACCAGGCTGGTGGCACAACCGTGCACACTCAACAGACAGAGCCTGCTACCTGAACCCTTCTCATTCACGGGGGCACATGGAGCTAGCTTCTAATCTGTCACTTTACCCCAGATGTCCCCATTGCATTTTTGAGGACTTTAATGACCTTACAGGTAAAAAATAACTTTACTGGGCTAAAAAATGAGGCCTTTTGGATTCTCGGAAAATATCACAGGTTCTCTTTTGTGATGAGTAGTGTTGGACTAACACTCATACACTGCCCTGTGTGACCTCCCTCTTCCCTTAGGCCCCCTGTGCATGTGCGTTTGTTGGGTGCACATGTCCTTCAAATTACAGAAGCCATCGTGACTCATTTCCACAAGACAGACAAGAAAATAGCACGGAGGAAAAGCTCCCAAGTAAACTCTCAAGACCGTGCCTGGCTGGCTTGTGGATTTGAATAAAGTACAGGAGGGTCAGAGAATGGGACAGACACCAACACACTCCAGAGAGCTAACAATATAATTAAAGAATGTCTGAAAATAGAAGTACTGTGGAATCTGCGTGTAAGACCAATGCCTGCGTTCAGGAGAAAATGCAGAGAGGGCATAGCCTGATGAAGCCATTGAATTGCAAGAGTAAAGAGAATAAGGATAATAATAGTCACATTGCATAGCCTTTAGTCAGGTGTGTGTGTGTGTGTGAGCGTACATGTGTCCCTGTGGTTCTATGAATTCCGTATAACGATAAGGAACCACATAGAAAATATATACGTACCCCAAGCCAAGAGTTGCTATCAAGTGCGGTGACCATGAAAGTTTCCTCTTGCCCGCCCGCACATTCTCATGGTGAGGGCCACCAGAACTCTCCAGGCCAAGGAAAAGTGGCCCCAATTCAGTCCTTTCCATAGTTCTCTGAAGGTAACCCACCCACAGCCTTAATAAACACAGAGGCACTGGGATCTCCGGCAGCTCCCCAGCCAAAGCTGCAAATGGCAGCTAACCAGACAATAAGTCTAAATAAGCAATTCAAGCCCTGGAATATTTACTATTGGCAAACAGAGTAAATGAATGTGGAGCCAGGACGGAGTGGTTCTGGCAGCGATCGCTACAAGTCTGTTGTGTCCAATCATAGACAGCACAAAACTTTCAGATGAGCAAGCAATGACAGGGTCACTCAAGCCTGACACACAGGTGAACCGGGTGAGGGACTCTGAGTTCAGGCAGTAAGAGCAGGAGGTTACCAGGGACTGGGAGAAGTCAAAACAGCAATTAGTGCTTATTATTGTTATTTCTTCATTAATTTTCTACAAGTCTTTTCGAAATCATATTTTTCCTTGTGAAGAAGGAACAAAAAAGAACTAGCCTAAGAATCATCTGTTTTCTATAAATTAATGCATCTTTGATTAATGCCATTTATAATATAATATAAATTTTAAATGTTTTTGTTAGCACATATTAATTATACATTGTAATGACTTTCATCATGACATGCTCACGCATGTACATAAAGCATATGCTGATCCAATCTATAAAGCCATTTCCCCCGCCTGGCAGTACATTGATCTGTTCTAGTGCTTTTGGAATTTTGCACTATCAATCTCTCTCTCTCTCTCCTTTTTTGCTTTTGCTTTTGTTTGGGTCATGTATACAAAGATATTTGTCTCTTCGTTTTCAAAACACTGAAGCCATTCCCCCCTCCCCAAAGCTCAGCAAGTCCCCCTCACAGCCCCCTCCTCCTTGCAAACATTTAATCCTTGTCATTGAATGCTTATCCATCCTCCCCCAAGTCCCCAGCTGCTCTCTCTGCACAATGGCATCCCTGCTGGATGAGGCCCTCTGGCTCTGCAACTGGCTTTCCCAGTCCTTGCCCTCTCTGGGAATGTCTGCCTCGCTGCCCAGAGCCTACGGAGGTCCCGCAGGCAGAGCAGCCTCTTTCTGGCTCGCGTGTGCAGCTTGCTGATCCCGTTTGTGCACGTTCTGGTGCGAAGCGATCTTTCTGGAACCGCTCAGCATTGTGGTATCTGGGAAGCTTCACCCTCATTAGTCTTATTTTCCATAATCCCTCTGATTGTCCTCGGACACTTACTTTCCCACGTGTGATTTAGCACCACGCCGAGAAATTCCAGAGGATCACATTGCTGCCTTACTTAATCCTTCATGGAATAGATAGCCCAATCTAGGGTAATTTATTTCTTCGCACAGCCGGGTCTCCCCTTCCAAGAATAAGATATGTTATCGCATTTACTCACAGAAAACGTCCCCAGTAGCTCCTTCTCTCAGCAGAATAAAACACTCACCTCACACGGACCCTGCAGTTGCTTTATCAGATTTATCACTGGCTCTTCAGGAGTTATTGTTACTGCTCTTCAGATTCCCCTTCTGTGTTATTCTGCAATTGCTCATTTCTTCAAATAAAAGAAAATGGCTGAGTTTTTGCATATTTAGACCATACAACTCTCAGAGATCTATCAGTTGTAATATTTTTAGGAGATTATTTTATACTTTTAGATAGACAGTTCTCCCCTCTTCTTATCTAACTGCATTGGCACACTCACACCTATACGTTTAGGAGCACACATGTGTACACATGCACAGCCACTTACATCCACACTCACATAAATTCACACACACACACACAGTCACATGGTCACATATATACTTGGACACACAATCACATGCACACATATGCTCGCTTAGACACTCACTCACACATATGCACACACTCACTCACACACTATAAAACTGGCATCATATTTAAATTCTTTGCACCTCTTTGGACTAAAGTTTAAAACTCGGGTGAGTTAACACAGATACCTATAGGAGTGAAAGATCACCAATAAGAGCATGGGCTGCATGCTAACTTTGGGGGACGCTCTCTGAGGAAGGCTGAGCCTGGGGGCAATGCTCTGGGTGTCTCATCACAGGGAGGTCACTCTAGACACCCTAGAGCCTCATTCACCCCCGGTCAGGCACCCACACTGCAGCGTGTTCTGCTCAGAGACAGGCTCCACTCTCACCCTGCCTTCTGTCATTGCAGGCCAGACTCTGAGTCTCCCACGCTAATAGTCAGGGAGCCTGATAAATGGAGCTCCACCCTGCATCTGGCTTGTGTAGCCGCCGTTCTCCATCTTTCCAGGGCATGTCGTTGATAACATGAAGATCGATTCGTGTCTTGCTTTGCCACCGCTATGTTCGGGTTGTTTTAAAGACCTTTCACGTGTATTATTGCAATCGATCGTCATAAAAAGGCTTTAGGGAAGCTGC
This sequence comes from Microtus obscurus, assembly GCA_963919715.1. Classification (NCBI taxonomy): domain Eukaryota; kingdom Metazoa; phylum Chordata; class Mammalia; order Rodentia; family Cricetidae; genus Microtus; species Microtus obscurus. Next base: position 4,923,837 of record CAWTZC010002279.1, on the reverse strand, counting down.
TCCAGTTTCTCAGGTGGGACGAGGGCATTTCACGGAGGTCAGGAGTGGTTCAGGCTCCCAGCTTACAGATGGCATGATTGGGCTGGCAGGGGCTGCCAGGCTTTCTCAGCCACGTTGGCCTGAAAGCAGAAGCACCCATGGGCTGCCTGCGCATGCGTCAAAATCCTGACGGACCGGATAATAACTCCATCTCCAGGGAACAGGCCTCTTTCCCGCCTTCTGTGGCATCGCTTCCGGAAATAGGAGAGGAGAAGGAGAAAGTCGGATCTAACGGAATGCCCAACATTCATAAAGAATAGTTATAACCATGAGCCAGGAAAGAGGAAACGGACTTGGACATCTGATAAATAGAATTTTGTTAACTTGTTAACCTTGCCTGTCTGCCCAGGAAGCTCAGCCCTGGCATGGCGGTGACACACTAGGTTCTCACGCTCAGAGGGAACCAGACGGCCATGTTTATATAGGAAATAAAAGCATGCACAGTGGCACCAGCATATGCTCTATTTGTCTCTGTTCCTGGGGGATATTTGCCGGAAGTAGAATTTTCTAGAATCATGAAGCTGGCACTGTTTCATCCCTGGAGATAGAAAACCCGACACACTAAGAGCTATAAAACAAAGCAAAGTGGGCTGCACACCTTTTCCTCTGGTGGAGAGACTGATGCAGAGTTTGGAAATAACATTTTGAACCTAAAACTTGGTGACTTCTGGCTGTTTTCAGTGCAGGTGGCTGCCAAGGCTCAGAAGGAGATGGGCCACGTGATGTGGTCTGGACAGTGAGCCTAGGCTATCCCTATACTCTAACCAAGCAGTATCTGCCACTGTCTCACAGCCTTGGGACTGGAGCCTTGACTTCTTCTCAAAGCTTGAATCAGGTTCCAATCCCCTAGAAGCCCCGAGTCACTCCACTCTCACCTGTCCAGCAGGCCTATGAGTGGTGAGCATAGGTTCCAGAGGCTATCAGCTCTGAGGTTCCCACAGTGAGACCTGCAGGCAACCTGGAGCTCACTACTGAGCACCAGTCTCCCTGTGGGGTCTGGAAACGGCCATGAGGGTTACTGGGCTCCAAACGTCCAAAGAGCTGCCCAAGTCTTTACAACAACTCCACAGCCACCCCTGGATCCTAAGTCCCTCTTTACCTAACTGTCTCCTATTGGTGCTCCTTGACTCCACATAACCAGGGTGCTGGTCTGTGAAGGGCATTGTGAAAAACATGCATGTCCCAGATGACCCCACGAACGAGTCCTTGTTCTTCAATCTTGCAGCTATGTCCGGCCGACTGTTCACATTCTGCTAGAGTCCCAGGTAGCTCATTTCACCCCGTGACTTATGGAACCAGCCCCACGTTTTCCTCGTTAAATGTTTTCTGTGTGCTTCCCTGTAGAATGCAAGCACCAGGAGGCAGAGCTTGGCAGGTTTTCTCATATCTGCATTCAAAGCACAACATGCCACTGGCTTATTGCGACAATCGCGTCTGATCTCTTTCCTTTGCAAGATTGTAACCCTGGAGACCACTATGACAGGTGGGAGATAAATAAGGCCACGAGTTTGGCTTAATTTGCTCCTCAACCCCAGACAGAAGTCCAGGTCCCAGCCGAAACTCTTACATATCTCTATGCCAATGCTTGCTGCTAAGGAGCGTGCGTGTGTGTGTGTGTGTGTGTGTGTATGGTGTGGAGTGTGTGTGTGGTGTGTGGAGTGTATGTGTGTGTGTGGTGTGTGTGTGGTATGTGTGTGGTGTGTATGTGTGTGTGTTGTGTGTGGTGTGTGGTGTGTGTGTGTGTGGGTGTGTGTGTGTGTGTGTGTGTGTGTTGTGTGTGTGGTATGTTTGTGTGTGTGGGGTATGTGTGTGTGGGGGGTGTGTGTGTGGGGGTGTGTGTGGTGTGTGTATGTGTGTGTCTGTGGGTGGTGGGTGGTGTATATGTGGTGTGTGTGTGTCTGTGTGGTGTGTGTGTGTGTATGTGTGTGTCTGTGTGTGTGTGTGTGTGTGTGTGTGTGTGTTTGTGTGGTATGTGTGTGGTGGGGGGCTCTAAAGAGTAGGCAATCCCTGCTGATTGACAGTGGGTGGCCCCAGCATCATAGGGTGTGGGAGGATGGGATTAAGGGGAGGCCTAAAAGTAGCTACCCCACTGCCTTAAGTCTGAAGTCTGACTCCAGTTGAGTCACAGAAACAGGTGGCTATTCCTCTGACACTGGAGTTGCTAGCACATAAATGCCTGCATTCAAATGCCTCTTCGGAAAAGAACCAGACTGCTAAGACAGCCACATGGCACCGGTTCTTCAAGAGCATCAGCCCAGGCTTTCCTGACTGTAATCAAGAGCTCTTGCCAAGGGCATGGGTGTCATTTGCTCTTGTCTTTCTTCCTTTCTTCACAAGTATTTATTTATTTTTTTGTCTTCATTAGCAAGGAAATTACATAAAGAGGGAGGAATTTCAAGGCCAAGAGAACAAACCTATCCCAGGGAAGCCAGCAAGTTCCTTGTTGTTGGAGCCCTCTGCTTTCTCTGGAAGGCTGAGCCAGATAGGAAGCCGCATCCTGCATAGCCAGTGATAACCTCGGGTTAGTGCAACAGAAACCGCACGCACTCTTTTCTCCACCACAATGTGAGAGGACCGCGGCGTGTCTAAGACCACTAAAAAAAGCCAAAACTGCTTAGATGTCCTGGAGGCCTGTGTGCCTGGAAAGGCTGCCTGAGGAGCTGGACATCTGCGGCCATCCTGTCATGCTCACCCAGAGACCCCTTGCATGATGCAGCTTAGCAGGCTAAGATGTGTTTTTGTAAAACAGGCAACCTGAGGGTGGATGGATCCCTTCTGTATCTGGGGCAAACCTTGTCCCTTGGAGATGATTTCAAGGAGAAATCTGGTTGATGGCTTTAAGCAGACACGTCAGAAGACTGGATTCTGGAGAGTTACACTAGAAACTGGATGATTTTCTTCTTGGTAAATTAACACGCTGATTTGGAGCTGGAAAGTTGGTTCAGAGGTTAAGGACATTTGCTGCTCTTGCAGAGGACCTGGGTTCAGTCCCTAGCCCTCATGCCAGGAGGCTCACAATCATCTGTAACTCCAGTTCCAGGAGAGCCAGTCTCTGACTGTACAGAGAGACTCACACACTCACAAATAAAAATAAATCTTTAGAAGACATGCAGCTTGGGTGTGTGTCTCCACATTTTTTTTAGCATTACTTTTCAATATGCTGAAAGAGTTAATGAAATCTGTTCTGCATCTCTTGAGATATGTCTTTCCCAAGGCATATAGAAAAGATTACAGCCAAAGATTTTTGTACAAAGACACTTGATGTTTCTGTTTTTAACAATCAGAAAAGTAAAATAGGGGCAAATAGAGTCGGACTGTGGAACATTATGAATCCATACTGAATCCATTCTCATGGACTATTAAAGGCCACAAGGAAATATAAAATATAAAGGAAAACTGCAGCATGCATTCTCTAGCAAAATCCTGAGTGCCATTTTTAACATAAGATAAACATTTTTGAGTAGCAACCTATGACGGAATATCCACATGGTCTGGTTGAATCTGGTACTTAAGAACCATGTGGACACGTAACTACCAGCGTCCTGGTGGGGTCCTGCCTGACCCTGTCCTTTGTCTGGGAGAGGGTCCATGAGTTTAGGGGTGAGGAGTCGTTGGAAGCCCACCTCCTGACATAGGAGAAAGGGTTTCTGTGTCCCCGCAGGGTTCTAGCCACCGGTTATTTTCCTGGACTTCTCATTATGGTCTAGAATGCTAGAACAAATTCTCCTTGTCGTGTCCTGAAACCACCTCAAATTTCTTCCCGATTACTTCGTCTTAAGACCAGATATAAATGGAGAAGAGACAAGGACTGGTTCTCCAAGTTTGGTGATAAAATGAAAAGGCCTTTGGGACTCCAGCCTATAGTTTACTCTCGGTGAGTGAAAATAGTGCCCGAAAAATCCCAGGCTCCAGAAAACATAAACCATGCCACTGAGAAAGCTGTTTAATTCATGCAGCCAATTCCCGCAAACAATTTGAAAAAAAATTCAACATGGTGGAGGTGGGGGGAGCGGGGGAGGGGAGCCAGTAAAAATGCCTGTCTGGTTAGCTCGGCCCGGCCAGATGCTTCATGGAGAATTGAAGCAGAGCTGGCTCTATTGTGTCTTACTCCCTGTTAACCTGCGCGTGAGTCCAGGTATGGTTGCTGCAGACGGAAAACCTCAGCGGCCTAGGAAGGGCCTCCATTCCCTCGTGAGTTTTGCTTTATTTGTTGATTTAGAAAATGTTCGTTGACCAAGGAAATGGCCCCAGAAAGTCTGAGCCTTGCCATGTGAAATATAGTTGCTTTACAAACTTCTCAGAGAGGAGCAAGCTCAGGGAGTGGAGACCCACACAAGGAGCCCAGGGTTTGGACAGTCACTCCGGCATCCCCAGCAATGGGATCTCTTTATCAACAGGGCCTGGGCTCCTTTGTGATTCTGTCTGTGAGCAAGGGAAGGACTGCATCAGATGGCAGGGCTGGGGGTGGAGAGGTGGCTCAGCAGTTAGGAGCACTTGCTGCTCTTACCAAGGACCAGGGTTCGATCCCCAGCACCCACAAGGTGGCTCACAACTATCTATCACCTCAGTTGCAGGGGATTTTACTCCTTTGACCTCTGTGTGTGGTGCACACACACACACACACACACACACACACACACGTATACGTGCAGGCAAAACACGCATGTACACAAAATAAAATAAACACATCTTTAAAGAAACTTTTAAAGAGAAGACTAGCTGCCCTCCAAAGACCATGGTATGTGACACAGAAGAGCAGCCATTACCAGCCTGGTCGTTTGCTGTTGAGAAAATTCCTGTCACTTCTCTGCCAGCTCCAGACTGGGTGCTGGATTGCCTCCTCCCTCCATGTTTTATGTGCAAATATCTGTCAAGTACTTTCTGGGTTCAGTGTATTTGTGCAAAGTATCATAATAAGCTAGAATGAGCTGAGGGTGAGTGGCGAAAGCCAAAAACCGGTAGCGAGGATAAGTAGACCCAGTGTGCTGTGTCCCAAGCACAACTCCTGCAAACAGAGGGCTGTTCATCCTGCTGGGTGGAGCAGTTTCCTTTCCTTCACCGCCTTAGCAAGCCTTATTGTGAGAGGAGAGAGCTGGGTTGTACTCTCCAGACCGTCATCACAGTGGCAAACATCTGCATGGAGCAGAAAAGGTCACTTTTCTCACTGTTTCAGAGAATCAGTCTGCCATGGTGGGGAGGAGATGTGGGTCAGCTCACACCATGGGGGGCAGTCAACAGAGAGTAGCAGTAGGATTAGGGACCAAGGTGGCAGGTCGTCCTTCAAACCTCCTCTTTGGGACCTGCTTCCTCCTGTCCAGGCCACTGTCCATAGTTGACAGTCTGTTCAAAATCAGGGGCTGTGCCCTACCCTGGCCCCTTCCTGCTTCTTCTCCACCGCTCCCTGTCCATCAAGATGTAAGCATTTCCTGTCAATCAAGATGAGAGTTCTCCCTTTTCATCAGATGTAAGCACTTAGTGTCCATCAAAACATGAGCGCTTCCTTTCCATCAAGATGAGAGTGTTTCCCCTACACCCCCGCCCAGCAATGAAGTACCACCTTCAACTTGGACTGGAAGTAAAGAGCAACAGAACTCTTTAAATATATGCAAAACATCAAGATTGAATTTTTTTTTTGCTTTATATTTCCTTCGTCAACAATTGAACATTTGTCACAAAAATAAGGACATTTGTTTGTGTGACTTATAAACATTGCGTGCAATGGATATTCTCAAAAGGCTGGGTGCACAGCTGTCTGTCTTTAGGTGACATATTACCCAGAAGCAAACTTTTTTTATTTATGTATCTATTTTGTGTGGTTTGGGGAGCACACACTAGCCACAGTGCATGTGTGGAGGTCAAAGGACAATTTGCAGGAGTCGGTTCTTTCTTTCCTAGTGGATCTCGGCATCGAGCCTCAAATCATTCAAATCATCAGGCTTGACAGCAAGTGTCTTCATCTAGCCAGCCATTTCTCTGGCCTGACAAACATATTTTTTAATCCTAGAAGAATGCACATAAAATGGAATCACAAAAGGCAAAGAGAAAGGAAAAGACAGGAATGGATATAAAATGAACAAACAGAAGACAAATAAAAATGTAGTATTTATGATCTACATTAAGCATATTATATTAAAATTTTAACTGTCATTATTTTACATTAATAAGGTAATCTTAAACCCAAATGCATCAATAAGTCCATGGAATGTAACTAATCTAAACTTTCATTGTTCCATGTGGTAGTTGCTAGACATTTGTACCCATTGATATTTAAATTTAAATCCAGGACTCGGGCAAATTAGAATCATGAGCGGTGTTCGGTAGTGACCTGTGCTCGTGGCTGCCACCCTGGGCAGTCGAGACAGGGAACATTAGCATTGCCACTGAAAGCTCTTTGAATGCCCTGGTAGACAGCGCTGGGCTAAGCACACGAACACAAAAGAGGTTTCAGATGAGATGAGAAAGCAAGAATGAGATATGAGGTGTCTGGAGATGAAAGGGAAAGGGAGAGACAATAAAATCATTTTAATTCTAAGGACACAGGTGAGCGGATTCTCTAGAGCAGGACACGATGAGCAAGGAGAAAAGGCTGAAAGGGGCCGAGTCTGCAACGGTGCACAGCCCCCTAAATGTGATGATAACCAAAGCCATGAACAGACATAGGCATAATCATACTGGGAGATATGACCACTCACCCTTCAGCAAATAAAGCTCAAATAAGAAGTTGTTTGGACACATTAAATGTGGACAGTGATGGCCTCTTATAGAAAGCCACGGAAGACACTTGCCATTCAGACATACTGTAGCGTTCTCCACAAAGAGCTATGGGTTTGCTGTTAAAATAAGTTCCAGAACATTTCAAAAGATTTAAAGTCATGTATTTCTTAACCACGATCAAATTAAATTAGAAATTAACGAAGAAACATAGTTTGCTGGACAGAGCTGCTCACATCTTTAATTCCAGCAGTCAGAAGGCAGAAACAGGTAGATCCCTTTGAGTTTGAGGCCAACCTGATCTATCTAGCACATTTTAGAACAGTTGGGGTTACAAAGGGAGACCCTATCTCAAAGAAATAGAAAATAACACTTAGAGTAGTGATGGCAATCCTACACAGCCATTCAGGAGGTAGGAGGAGGAAGGGACATCTCCAAATCACTTTATGAAGCCAGCATTAACCAATGTCAAAGTCCAGTAAGCCTATTACAGAGAGAGTTCCAGACTCAAGTCTGTCATTTACCTAAGCCCTCTATTAATTCCTTGGTTTTTGTTTTGTTTTGTTTTAAAGATCTTTTTTTTAAAATTTTGTATGTGTGACTATTTGCTCATATGAATGTCTGTGTACCACATGTTTTCCTGGTATCCATAGAGATCCTAAGAAGGCATCAGACTTCCAAGGAACAGAGTTATAGTTGGTTGTGAGCTGCCATGTGGTGTTGGGTACCAAACTAAGATCCTCTGCAGGAGCAGAGAGCACTTTTAACTGCCAAGCTATCTCTCTAGCCCCTTTCATTTTGTCATTTGAGTCAGCGTCTCCTGCAGCCCATGCTGGCTTGAACTCCTGACCCTCTGGTCTCAACCTCCCAAGTGCTGGGGTTGCGGGTGTATACCACTACACCTGCTTCTGGATCATAAATTCTTTAAATATATTAGAAAATAATGTCCAGTGATTAAATATCATGATGTCATAATTTTATGAGGGGAATAAAAAGAATAAAAGAAAAGGTATTATATTAACGGAACTTTAAAGTAACTATACTTAAATATAAGTAGTATAGGAAAGCGTTTGTCAGTACTTAAAACCCATTTGTAATGGTTGGGGGATAAGAATGTCCCCATGGGCTAAAAAAGGAGCCCCAGAACCTCTGAGGCTCTCAGACTCAGAGCACACAATGACGAAGACAGCCGCACTTAGAAGGAGAGACTCAGATGCAGACAGCTCAGGGCAGCCTGGGTCAGCTCCATCCGCATGCTGCCAGACACGCACCGCCCCTTCACGCAGAGGTTGCAGAAGCATCTGTAAGCCAGCGAGCCCTCGACCTTCTTCACACACATCATTATTCTTTCTACTTCTGGCATCCTCCTCAGCAGGTGACTGGAAGGTACAACCAGACAGGCCAGGAGACTGAATTTCCCCTCCGGTGGCTAGGGGCTTCCTGATAGAGCACAGGTGTCTGTCTCCTGTGATCGCCCTGGGCTCCTGTTCCTCAGCAGCCCTTTCCTGGCAGTTCTGGACAGTGCGTTGGGGGGAAATGAGTCGCTCATTTGGTATCTGGAAGCATTTTGGCAGCTAGAGAGAATGGCGTCTATCCAGTCGGAGGCTCACACTGCTGTGGCTCGAGAACCCGGACAGATGGTTCATCATGACCTGAGGTTGCTCACTAGAACATTCCTTTCTCAAAGCACCCTCTGAGGTCCAGGGGTATTGCTGTTGGCCTGTAATCCTCATTGTTTGGGAGGCGGAGGCAGGAAGATTGAAAATTCAATGACAGCCCGGTGACAGAATGAGTTTAAGGCCACAGTAAGACTGGGTCTCAAAATGTTTGTGAAAGAAAGAACTGGATTCTGAGCAAAGGACAAGAAGGGAGAGGGGATGCATACAGGAGAAGGAAGGGAATAAGAGAGGATGCGGGGGGCGGGCAGTAACCAGAGCACACACACTTCATGTGGGTACAGAATTGCCGAAGGACAACTTTGATGATGATGATGGTGACAATGATGATGGCTATGGGAACATCTGTGCTCTGTGGTAGGAGAACCCTTGCCTAACATCCGGGAGGCTTTGGTTTCAATCCCGAGGATTGCAACAACAGCAACAAAATCTTTAAAACGTCTTATTGGAAGCAACTCTTCATAGCTCATCAGGGCCTGTAGTCTGGAATGCTGAGTTGTGATCAGAGAATATCTGTGCTGAGTGTGATTGCATATGCATGTGTGTGTGTGTGCACATGTGTGCATGCACATACATAGACATACTTACATACCCAGAGAAACATATACACACACACACAAACACACATAGAGACATACATACATATACACAAAGACACATATACAGACATACACAGATATAAAAACATATACATACACAGAGACATACATACACACACAGACACACACATACATACACATACACAGAGAGCACACATAACCCCTACATGTACACACACAGAGACATACATACATGCTTTCATATACACATAGACATGCATACACATATATGCACACATGTTCACACACAGAGGCACAAATACATACACACAGAGACATACATACACACAGAGACACACATATACAGACATAAGCATGTACACGCTCATGTGCGCATGCACATAGCTTTCCTTCTGCAGCCTCTGTCTCCCAGGTGTTTCCTTGGAATCTTGCCCTGGTCTTTCTGCATCTTGTTTTTCCCCAGGTCTGCAGGGCCCTTCCTGTCCCTCAGATTCTGGCCCCATGTGATGGCCTTGTCCTAGGTATCAGGTCCCCAGCTCCCATGAGACAGGCAGTCAGCTCTCCTGTTGTCACCATACACGCTCCACTTACGTCTCATTAGCCCAACCAAGTGTTTGGCAGATGAGTGGAGCTTCTCCCCATTGGTTCAGAGGAAAGGGAAGTTGAGAGCAGAGACATTCTGTGCTCCACCCCCTGACAAGACACAATCAGAAGATGTGGATGACTGTGACATCAGTGCCTCTCACAGGGAGCACTGCTCTGTTGCCCGAGGTCCAAGGACAAAGGCCTAGAGGCTTGCCTGCTTTGTCCAGCAAGGACTCCCAATATTTGCTCTCCCATCCTGGAAGGAGCAAATCTGCGCACGCCAGTGGAATGAGAAGTCCCAGTGGGTGACTTCCTCTGGGGCGACAGCTTATGGTGATGGGTTCAAAGGATAGGGTAGAAGACGCGGGCAGCTACAGCGGGAAGAACTTGTTTGTTTGAAAAGGCAGCCGAGTGGCAGACGGGGTCACATCCTTGGCTGTCAGTGCATTCCTGAGGCAGCTCCTCCAGGTAGTCAGGGAGCTTCAGAAGCCGGGAGCTGGAACTGACCTTGACTAATTTCAGGGTCCGTCAGCAGTGGTTGTCAGCAGTCTCCAGTCTGAGCATGTTTATGCAACTGGCCCTTTCGATTACGTTTGGCCACATGTGACCCTGGTTGCTCAGACCAGACCTTGGGGTTAGATCCCTTAGGTGAGCTCCGAGGAATAATGAGCGGGTCTTGTTTCCACTTGACACATTTCAGAGGAAAGGACGGTTGGTATGAAAAACACAGAGTCCGTGACCTCAGGCGAAAGTGGGCCACGCTTATGGACAGCTCTCCCTTGCGGCAAACTGTCTCTTTAGGAAAAATAGCACCGTGTGGCGCGTGGGTTTCCCACAAAGTCCAACTAGCATGGTCAGGACTTCCTATAGTCTCATGGATACTACAGCAACCCAGGCACTGAGGTGCATAGGAAAAGACAAGCTTAAAAGCTCTTTGGACACCACACACACACACACACACACACACACACACACACACACACGTACAACGAAATGCCAGACTCACCAGGTTAGCCTGTGGCACAAGAGCAAAGTAACGAGTCAAGAATAAAAACTGGTGTTCTGTCTGCATTCTTGAGAAGGGCCGGGTATAATCTTTCACTTTGCAAAGAATGCAGAAACCCGCCTGACACTAAGGAGTTTTTCTTTCTGTGTTGATTTTAATATCACGTTACATCTCTAGTTACCAGGGCCTTTTATCCTTGCTCTGAACCAAACTGAAAACATCTTTAGTCTTCCATTGTCTCATTCCAACTAGAAGGTCTCCTTTCTTTGATCGTACACGGGAGTGTGAGTATACGTGGACATGTGTACACACACACACACACAGCGAGAGAGAGAGAGAGAGAGAGAGAGAGAGAGAGAGAGAGAGAGAGAGATTAGCATCCTGCTTCCCTCTTCTATACAGAAAATGTGTAAAATTCTCCACATACTTAAGAAGTATAGTGGGGGTTCTTTTCTGAATGACATGATGGATGATGGATGGATGGATGGATGGATGGATGGATGGATGGGGAAAAGGAATGAGGGAAAGTGGGAAGAGAAGAAGAGAAAAGAGAAAAGTATCAGGAGAGAAGACAGAAGGAGAGACAGAGGACAGACTAAGGAATTTATTCCCCAGAGCTCCCTAATGATTTTGACTTGCAGACCCCTAGTCTGGGGCTGTGCATGCCTTGCAAAATGCAATGAGCATACGCTGCTTTTGCACCTGTTCCTAGCAACGCCCCCAGCCTTGGATCCCATTACACCATGATCTCCTGACAGCTGCCAAGTGCCAACAGCCATGCACCCCACATAAATAGGAGGTGGAAGGTCCTTTGCTCCTTGACCGATCTCAGGATGCATGGCTGCTCCGATGTTTTCTTTTTCATTCCCAGATCCTTATTTTGAGGAAATTAAAAAAGAAAAAGAAATGCTTTAACAACTGTGTCCACACACCCCCTTTTAACAACTGCACTCCCGGCGCACGGCTTTTAGTATGATTTCATGAGTCAAGCCTGGGACTCCAAGATGTTGATCCAGAAGAAATTGCTTCAAGTGTACTGACCCACACTGACCCGGCATCACTAGCCACGGTCTTTTATTATAAACCAAGGGTGTGACAGCAGAGGCCTCCACCACCAAAAACCTCTACCTACCTGATCCGGATTCAATAACCATGAAGAATGAGAAGGTCCCCCAAGTATACCCCGAGACAATCTCTGCATTTCTTTAATCCCCCACTTCAATTGTGTTCACACATAACTATAGTTTCAGTTACCCAGTTCTCCTTCAAAGCTTTATATAATAGTCATAGTAACTGATTTTAAAGCATCATTTTGTGCAGAAATCTGGCTCCAGATTAAAGAGTAAAGTGTTTTATTTTGTGGCCTGCTTTGTTTTCAATAAAAAGGGTCATTTGAAAAAATCAGGTAATGCCTGGGGAGATGGCTTGGTGGGAGACAGTGCTTGCTATACAAACACGATGACCTGAGCTCAGATTCCCAAGACGCTTGCTGAAAAGTCAGGCAGGCTGCTCTTGTGCCTGTAGGACCAACGCTGTGGGAGTGGAGACTCGAGGCTTGCCACTGCCAGCCTAGCTCCAGGTTCAATGACAGACTCTATCTGAGGGGAATAAGATGGGAAATGCTGGCATAGGGCATCCAATGCGCTTCTCTGGCCCCTTTGTGCACGTGTGCACATCACACACAGACACATAGCCACAGAGACACACCTGGTATCTCTTTCCTACATGTGATCAGGCAGTCTAAGCTAATGTAGCCAAGAATAATGGTGAATACAGGTCCAAGACAGAGTACTTGAAGCAGGGTAGCAAGATGAACATGCATGACATACACACTGCTGGGGACACTTCATCATGAGCTTCTGGTGTGGGGTACCTTACATTAGATCTTACACACGACAGTGTGCAGGACGGATGAATGAATGAATGAGGGAGGGTGTGAGTTGAGTGAGTGAATGAATGAATGAATGAATGAATGAATTAATTAATAGGCCTCCATGTCAATGTTGAAGTATAAAAAGTCTTTGTTCTCCCACCATCTAAGACACATTAATATTAAATTGCTAGCTCACCATGCTAGGAAGCTGAAAGATAATACAAGAAAGACCCATCTCGCTGAACTCACCCCACATACGTCATGGAGACGGTCACTTACAAAGAACTTCTGGGAAGCTCCTGACTTGAGCGGAAGTGTCCTAGAAAAGGTGACAGCATGCATCAACCAGCGAAGCCATCAGTCTTTCCTATGCTTCATTCCAGGGCTGGTACCAGCCCTCCAGTTTCCCCGCACCCATTGGTGAATCACTTTTGGCTTCTCCCAGCTTACACTGCAGCATCCCTGCACCCACATTGCCTGGAGACATAGATAAAGAGATTGCGTAAGAAAAAGGAAATGGATTTTCCAGAAAGTTCTACGGTTTTTTCCCCTAAATAGGAAGCAACACAATCAGAATTTGACGTAGTATGACTCACTAAAGTAGTAAGCAGGGTCCGGGGATGAACAAATCATACACACATATCTGAGGAACAGAAACGGAAGCATATTCTGGGGAGAAGTAAAAAGCACCACCATGGTTTAGCATAACGACCATCTTAATGATATTTGGCAGCAATTTGGTTATCATAAACCATGTCCTGTTCTGGCCCCCAAAATGAAGGTCACTATGAAAAAGTTGGTTCAGAGGGAGGCTAACAAAATGGACAAATGTTTAGAAACCAAGACAAATGGGGCAACTGTGTTTTGCTTTGTTGAGTGAGCGAAGGACTCAGAGCGCCCGGCCTGGAGGAAAGAGCCGCGCTGGACAGTTGTAAAGAACTGTTTTCTCACTCTTCAGGGAACCGAGACTGAAAAATATACGTCAGCCTCTGGCACTTAGGGCATGCTTTAGACATTAATTATTAGAGACTGGGGTTCAAAGTTCTTGGCTATTTAACCAGACATTAAAGATTCCATCAGAATCCCCTGAGGTCTTATGCTGGAGGCTGGGAGGACCTGGGGGGTCACTGTTATATCCGTTGATACCCAAAGCTGGGACTATTCACTTGTCCTGCTAAACAGGGCTTGCTATGCTTCTCACACATCCGCACAGTCGCTCACTAGCACTTCACAAGGCATTGTGGGTACTTGACTGGACTCTAGCAGAGCTTTAAAGGCATAAAACATTACCCCAACCCAAGTGACATCAAGATCTAGCGTGGTGGGGCAGGGGGCTGAGTCAGGAATAAGCATGCTACACAAACATGAAGACCTGCGATTGGATTCCCAGTGCTCACATCAAAGGCATGAACATAGTCAGGCATGGTAGCACATACCTTTAATTCAAGCACTCTGGGGAGGGGGGGCAGAGATGAACAAATCGCTGAGAATCTGAGGGTAGCCTGGTGTACGTAGTAATTCCCAGGACAGTCAAGACTTCGTTGTGAGAGCCTGTCTTAAAATAACAAGGGAGAGGGTTGCTGAGGAATAACACATGAGAGTCACCACTGACTTGCACACACACACATACGCGCACATGCACACACACACATGTGCAGTCATGTGCACAAGCATACACATAGATATAACACATCGACACAGACACCTACGTGACTGTCCAAGGCCCCTACACAGCCTGAGGGATGGAGTGGAGAAGGCATACAGGTATGAACTCTGGTCCTCTCTTGGGCAGGAATCTACTTTCAATGAACTTCAGTGTCTTAGGATGACCTACGCTGAGCAAACAAGACAATGGTCTATCTGTTTGTGTACCACGACTGTAAAGGGTCTCTGTAAGGCCAGGCAATGACTGAACAAGTCATGAACTTAGACAAGACTTTAGCCCCAGATAACACCTAAGGCGGTGCCCAGGCAATGTACCCGGACTCACGCACTCCTCGAACATTTAAACAACATGGCCAGGTTCTTTAGCGTTAGTGTTGTCCGGGCATGCCTGCAGAAGTGCAAAACCCGGTATCAGAGATTACATGGAGGCAGAGGAAGAGAAAGTTCATGCTGCCATGAGCGGGGGTAATCTAGGCATTAGCTCTTAATGGCTTGGGCAACAGAGGAGTGTCGAGTTAACATGACATTTATGGCTAAAATATAGGTCCCTGTACTGATTACAGCAGAAGAGTATACCGCCTATCTTCAGACTTCAAGTCATTAATTAAGGAGTACAGCTAACTGTCTGCATATACTAGTTTCACAAATAAGGCTGCCGTTATCTGTAAGTCAGCCAAGTTGGAATGTGGTATACTTTGCTCTGCCAGGGCACCTTTCCCAGCCTTTACACCGCAGGAGGAGAAGGCCTGTTCTCCTTTGCTGGGGTGATTTTGATAGCCCAAGTCCCAGCTCTCCTGCCTGAACCTGCACAGGGCTCGCGTACAGAACCTCATTCTTTATCCCAGGGATGCGGCAGCCATGTTCCATGAGCAAAGGAAGTTGAAAGCCCCAGACAAAAGGAGGTAGGTCACGTGAATGCACACAAAGACAATTGAAAGTGGCAGGTGAGGGGCACCTCGGATTTCAGTCTGGCTGTGTGTGAGAAACAGAAAGAGCTCCGCTTTGTGGGGCAGAATGCTGCTGGGAGGGGCAGGGGGGCGCAGACAGAACAAGAGACACAGGCACCTCCGAAACCATGGGGGTGTGTTTCCAGCTGGGCCTCATTTAGGAAAAGCAGCTGGCACTTGGTAAATCATCTAAGACGTGGAAATAAAAGCCTCTACCAGGGTTCGGGCCTTCCTGGGAGGGGCAGGGCTCCTTTGAAAGCCCACTGAAACCTTGTGCCCACAGATGAGAGGCCTGCTCAGGTTCCCTCAGACCCCTCAGAAAGCAAGAGCGAATCGGCTTTCACCCTCGAGGTTTAAAAGCTAATTCTGGCAATCCTGGGTCATGATTCTTGGCTTCCCAAGGACCTTTTGCTAGTGATGTCATTATTAAGCATTTTGTTTGGAGACTAGGTGCAGTCGCTCCCTGGAATTGCCTTTGTCCTCTTCAGCAACTGTTTCCCGTCCTGAGGAGGAGTCGTTCATGCAGAGGCTATAGTTTAGAAGGTGGAAGAGCCTCCAGAGAGAGCCAGTGTTTCAGTGATGCCAGCTGTTGAAGCTGGAAAGGTACCATTCCACACTGATCAGAATAATGAGGTTAAAAAAAAATGGAGTCATTTCCTGGCTACTCTGTGTGCCGATTATCATATGCCAGTTGACAAAGAAATGCTTGGGAAGTTGGAAGTGCATGAGACAGTCACAGGACCAGAGGCCGACTTCAATACAGTCGTTGTTCATTTCCAAGTCCAATTGCACGAGCAGGGGGTGTTTTATGAGACCCAAATTACAGCTCTTATTAGCAAGTGTTGAAAATGATGCTGGGAACGAGGCCTTGTGCACAAGGTGGGCAAAGAGCTGTTTCAGCATTGCTAAACTCCGCAGTTAAAATTGAGACCAAATGCCTGCAAAAGGATGCATCCTCCTTCTTAGTGGTTTGTTCTTTCAGTGATCCACTCAGTGTGAGATCAGGTTGCAAGCCTACCTAGAAAACCGTAAGTAACATGAATGCCATGATCTTTAGGGGATTTAATTTCACCCAAGAGACACTGAAATTTTCTTTTTCTACGTACAGTATCTCTTGGCGATATAATATGGTTAACGGCCAGGAATGCTGGGAGCCGCACGATGCTCAGAGGCACATTTTTGCTCCCTTTGCCTCTGACACATTGAGTTTAACTTAATCAGGGTTTGAAGCCGAGTCCCCGAAGCAGTTTCCAGGGTTCTTGTTTAAAAAATGGAAACTATTCCTATTCTCACAGGACATAAGGTTGTGATTATGTCAGATGTCCCCAGTACCACTCTGACCCCCACTCCCTCATCCCTCCTGTGGATTGAGCTTAATCTCTGTTTAAAATACAGTCATTCTTCAGAGTTTTCTGTGTCAGCCATCAGCCAGTCCCCTCCCTATAAAGTGAGGCGAGTCTTTTCCTTAAGTCTACACACCAACACTGGTTCACTAGGGAGAGTTGGGCTGGGGTCACTGCACTACCACCAAGTCCAGCTAGGAGAACTGATTTGATGTCCTACACAGGTGAAACCCTTCATGAAGGTTAGCAGGCCTCTTCAGAGAGCTCATCAGAGCAGAGCCCTTCAGAGGGAGAACCCCACAAGGAACTAGGGTGGCTATGGCGGTGCTCTGAGGAGCACTGCCTGGGGTGGGTTCTTCAGCTTTCATGCTTATGAACCGTGGTGGTCTTTGGTCTTTTTCTTTTTTCTTTTTTTGGTTTTTCGAGACAGGGTTTCTCTGTGGCTTTGGAGCCTGTCCTGGAACTAGCTCTGTAGACCAGGCTGATCTCGAACTCGCAGAGATCCGCCTGCCTCTGCCTCCCGAGTGCTGGGATTAAAGGCATGTGCCACCATCGCTCGGCACCTTTGGTCTTTTTCAATCTCCCAGTGTTTCTACCTGTGAAGTGGGAAGGCACCATGGAGCTTCCATGGGAGTAAAGGAAGAGAAAATGCTGAGTGTGTGTGTGTGGCCAGCAGCCAGGGTAGAGAAGAGTGAACCAGTAAGTACCAACACAGAGCACTCTTTGCTAAGCAGAAATCAGCCAAACAGCTCCCTCAAAGGCTGCTGGGAAGTTTAAAGGAGGGAGGCACATAGAATCGTAGTGCTAGTTGGGGTGTGGTATGTGATGCACAACAAATGGTTCATGGGTGGTAGCTGCTGTCACCATGTTACAGGCCCATTGGCCTGACTTCATCTCATAGATGCAACAGAGTCCTTGGAGCTGATCATGGGACAACAGTCCTCTTGTCGCAAACAGGAAACAGAGAGTCTAGCAGCCAGAACGGGAGCCAGAAGCAAGAGAGAGAGAGCACACATGGTTCCCGCTCCTTTTTCAAGTATAAGAGACCATGCCCCAGTGGGCTGGTATCTTAAAGGCTATTGGCTGAAGGAGCAGAAGGAGCTCCCATAGCACCTCCCCCTTTTGTTTAAGTAAGAGAGTTCCAAACCCGATACAAAACTATATACACTAGGAACAGATATCAAGTATAAGATTAGAATTACAACCATCATAAACAATATTAAGCAAGGAACATATGCTAAATGTTTTAATTAACATTCCAGCCTATGGAGTCTAAATCTTGTATAGGAAATGGCTTGGCTAGATCATAAGAGTATAGTAACTACAACTATCTAATCTTCAACCCAATCAAAGGCCTGAGAAGGGAGATAATATCACTTGAGCGGGCAGGAAGTACAATCAAGCAGTTTCCAAAGCAAACAGTATATGACAGAGACTATTAGCTACCTGAGCAATCACCCAAAGTCTCATTTTGTAACACTGAAGCAACCAACTTTGGCTATGGCCTAGTGTAACTGACAGACCATTTTCAGAGGCAGGAAAATCTTCAAAACCATTTTTCCCTGTCTTGGCAAGATTTGACAGTCCTGCTTCCCCATTTCCTGATACTATGTAATTTGTCAGTGGTTGAGGCATTGTCAGTTCCTTGCCCAAAGGCCAGTTTTCTTTTTTGCCAAGAAGAAAACAAGCTCCAAGTGGAGTGTCTTTGGTGCTCAACATTCTCTCAGGAATAGATTGGAGTTGTCAGAAGCAATCGTGTCTCATGTCAACAGAACCCTAAGTTATTTAAATGCTATATTCCACAGATCCTTGAAATGGTTGAAGAATTCCTATCTAAACAGAATACAATCTCTATGTGTCTAAAGAACCCAATTTATCTGACTGTATGTACAAGAAACATGAACAATATTGACCTATAATAATATGAAAATATACCCTAAAAGAAGTTGTATCAATATACAAAATGTCCTAAAGGTAGAAACATATATATATATATATATATATATATATATATATATATATAATTCTGACAAAATAACTTTGCATAGGTGTACAAATAATGTAAACAAAAGTAACTAATATAATTTGAACTTGTATCAATATGCAAAAACTATACCAATGTAAATTATCCATAAATAACAGCTCACAAGTATTCACTCTATTACCCACTATTACTATCCCCCTCCCCTGTTTTTGAACAAACATAGTTTTTCCCCAATTCTCTATCTAGTACAAGTAAATATCAACAACCCCTAAACAATGTTCCTAACCCTATGGAAAACTTTTTTGGGATGGGGGCATCGTCTTCTAGAATTGCTTCCTGCTGTCATGGGGGTGATGTTCTCTTAATGGGATCTTGCAAAAATTAAGTGGTGGTTAAGTTCCAAAATTACTGTCTAGTATAGTTGCAAACAATTTCCAATCAGTCAATAGATTTTTTTTCAAAGTTCTCATTTGGAGTTCTGGTCAGAATATGAGAAGGTGCACCATTTCAGCAGCTGGTACCCAAAAGGTCTTATAGTAGCACTGTCTACATCACGATGTCATCTCAATTAGGTGGAGTGGTTGCTGTGGGGCCCCACCTTCTTCCTGAAAACTTCAAAGATTACTGCAGGGAAAGGATCTGTAGGAAAATCTATTGTTCACCATGGAAAACTTAAACATCATTCATATAAACATAAATGCAATGAAGAACATGATCTAGACAAGATAGGCATGGAGAAAGTAAATTTTTTCTTAAAGTCTTCCTTCTGTCCCATACCAGATGGCTCCCAATATGAGACAGAAACTCTGAATGGTGTAGGAGTTCCTTCTGTTTGTGTGTTGCTTTCATTGGCTAATGAATAAAAAAACTGCCTTTGACTAGTTGATAGGACTGAACTTAGGTAGGCGGAGAAAACAGAACTAAATGCTGGGAGGAAGAAGGGCAGAGTCAGAGAAGCCATGGATCCTCCGCCTGAGACGGACACTGGTTAGAATCTTGCTAGTAAGCCACAGCCACATGGCGATACATAGATTAATAGAAATGGGATAAATCAAGAGTTAGCCAATAAGAAGTTAGAGCTAATGGGCAATCAGTAATTTAATTACTACAGTTTCTGTGTGGTTATTTCAGTTGTAAGACAGCTGGGCAGCCGGGACAAACAAGGGACTCTCTCCTTGTAACACTCCTTGGGTCATTTATTCAGTCTAAGTCCAAAAGCCTGAGAAGTGAATGGATTATGGTGTAAATCTAGGGAGTTCAGAGGTCAGAGCCAGCATGCAGATGTCCAAGAGTAGACGGATGCAGGGACACTCACCCTGTGTCTCAGTTCGCTTACCTGTAGCTCTAATAAATGATCATATCAAAGGCAACTTCAGGGAGGAAGAATATATTTGGGGACACAGTTCAAGGGTTGACTCTACCACGGGAGGAAGCCATGTTTGAAGCAGCTAGTCACATTGCACCATCAAGAGTAGCAGGTTCATCCTGCCACTCAGCTCCCTTCCCCTTGTGCTATGGAATGGTGCCACCCATAGTGGACAGGTCTTCCTACTTCAGTTAATACAATCAAGATAATCACCCACATGTATGCCCATGATCCCTTTTTCCATACGATTCTACATTCTGCCAGGTTGACAGTTGGCACCCACCAACTCAGGCTCATACAGGATTGGGTGGAGCCAGCTCACACTGGTAAGGACAGACATTCTTTCCAGCTCATTGATTTCCAGGGTTAGTCTCTCCCTACGACAGCTGCTCATACACAGGTAGAAATAAAGTATTAATTAAAGCACTGCTTGGCCTATTAGTTTACATATATTTCTCGCTACCTCTTACATCTTAAATTAACCTATTTTTATTATTTTATATTTTACCGCAAGGCTCGTGGTTTATTGATACAGTTTTGGGCACATCTGTTTCCTGAGGCAGCTACATGGCTTCTCCCTGACTCCGCCTACTCTCTCCTCTTCTATCTGCTTGAATTCCCCCCTTGCCCTATTCTGCGCTGCAATAGGCCCAAAGCATCTTCTTTATTAACCAATGGTATTCATAGCATACAGAGGGGAATCCCACATCTCAAGTTTGGAGGTCGGGCCAGGCCTAGACACCCAACTATAGAACACAGGTACAGGAGTTCCCTCATTAAGAATGTGTCTCTATCTTTTACGGATTCTTTGAGGGGTCAGAACCTGGGGTTTTTCTCTGTGCTGTTATAGCAAAAACCGCTCCTTGGGGGAGAAGCAAGTACCTTCCACCATGTCATAAAACATCATGTGATTGATGTTGAAATATTTGGGGGTAATTCTCTCAGCTAGTACTGAGTTATCACTAGTGGTAAACTTGGAAAGAGACTTCGCCCTGTATGTATTTAGCATGACCGCTGCAGCCCTTCATCTTTCTTTGAGCTGAGAAAAATTTTGCCAGTTCTTTAAGGAGCTTCTCAAGGGTGGCAGGTTCCTGCTTTCATGTCAACTTCTGGAAAATTCAGGACCCAGGAGGCATTCAGAAAATCAGGGCCAGGAGGGGTGCATAGGATTCTAGGGCAGGCATCCAAGTTTAGAAACCGCAGAGGACCCAGCATGAACCACTAATGCCATGTCCATGCCATCTCCAGGTGGTAAAATTCAGACTTGGATGGTTGGTCATAAGTGCAGGGCACAGTCACCAGGAAATGGGCTGCAGACACTCGGGGAGAACCTGACTCATTGCAACAGGCGCCAAGGGGTACCAACCGCAGGGCTGCCTTCTGCTCAGAGAAGAATGTTAATTGCTCCCACGTGCCTGCAACTCACAGTCACACGATGCTCTCAGCGTAGTGTGCACGGGCTTTCTGCTCCCTGCCCCACCTCCTTCTGCGACTCTGTAAATTTGACTGTGCCAAGCAGGCGCTCTTGTTGCATCAGGCAGCGATTTGTTTCAGCAAGAATTTGAAGCAATGGAAGCATCTTTCTGTCTTTAATAAGGGCACAAGGAATGTGTCTACAGGAAGCTTTGGTGCATTTGAAATTCAGCGTTCTGAATATTTGGGCACAGCCCCTGCCAACCCACAATGTCCCCTGGACAATGGTTGGTGACCCTACAGTTGGGAGAATCCAGAGTGACGATAGCTGAGTGTCCCTATGGGAAGACCTCCCAGAGAGAGGCCTGGGCCCCTGGTGTTGCCATGGCCTCCTCCCTTGCATACTGCAAGGGGAGAATGCCTGAGGGAGTGAAGGCTGCATATCCAAGAGCAGAGGCTGCTAGCTCCAACTGTCTTGTGCTGACAAGAACAGAGGGTTTTCAAAGGCGCTACAGCTACGTTGCCAGCCCCTCCTAGCACCGAAGGACTAGGAGGTTAAGATCAGTGAGGAAACTTGGTGATTGGAGATTCAGTCAAAGCCCCAAAGTCCATCACATGTCAATAAAGAGGTCTTTGGTAGAAGCCTTAGATAATGTACAGTGATGCCCAAGCCTCCATGGAGGTTGGTTCTAGGGTCTCCAAAAGACCCCCCATCCACATATAACCAAAACACACCCTCCTGTGCAATTCAGATGATCCGCAGACAACTCCAAATATGCAACACATTAGACACCGTGCAAGTCATTGCTATGCTGTATTCTTTAGAAAACACCAAGAATAGCATCTGCGCATGTTTGGGAGGACACAGTACCTCTGCTCTGGATGCAATTGCTCCACCTACCTGCAGATTAGAACCCTCAGTGCTGGTGCTGTACTGTAGCTACTGTCCTAGCTTAGCTTTTCGTTCTTCCTTCTCCTTCTCCTCTCCCTCCTCACCCTCCCGCTTATCCTCCTTTCCCTCCCCTCCTTCTTTCTCCCTTTCTGTTTCTCCTCCCCTCCCAGTTCCTCCTTCTGCTGCTGTTATTGTTCACGACTCTTTTGTTGTTTGTTTTCTAAGCAAGTTCACTGTGTAGCAGAAGCTGGCCTTGAACTCCTGATCCTCCTGCCTCCATTGCCAAGCGCTGAGGTTAGAGCTGTGTGGTACAACACCAGGACTCTTATCATTCTCTACGGATAAAGCTGAAGCTTGGAGATCAAGAAAGCAAAGGGAAACAGTGGCTTCTTAGTCTACGTGGCTCCATACATCAGTCTGCTGGTTGCAAAGCCAGGGCATGGTTGAATGCCCGTTAATTCAAGAACTGGTTTGATCTCCCTCCCCCTGAATGTGGGGTGTGCTTTATGCCTCTTCCTACCCCTGAATAGAATTTGACGGAAGTGAGATGTTTGGCTCCCAAGGACAGATTGTCCCAGGCATCCAAGTGTGCTCCTCGCTTTTTCTAGAGTCCTCTTTTGGGGAAGCCAGTTGCTAGCATAAAGTTGCTTATGCAACTGGATGGGACGATCCAATGCCAAGAAACTGGGGCCCCCAGCAAACAGCCACAAGGAATGGCACTGCCTGCCAAGTGTCCCATGGGAGAGGAAGCCCATTCAAGTCTTCAGATGCTAACATCTTGCCTTCAGCCTCAGGCCAGAGCCTTCTGGCTAAGTGTCTTAGAATTTCCCTGTGCACAGACACTGTAGGCAAAGATGTTTATTGCTGCAAGGCACTCAGTTTAACAGTGATTGGCAGACAGCAATAGAAAAATAAAACAGCATGGTTTACACATTCGGGAAACAGGCATACAGAAAACACCACACGTAACCCCCTTTTGTCTTCACTCCAACAGGGCCAGCCAGCTGGGGTTGTGGCACACAACCTTCAGTGGTTCTCAAACTGTGGGTCGTGCCCCCCATGGGGGTGACCAACCAGATATTTATCTTATGATTCGTAACAGCAGAAAAAGTCTTTATGAAGTAGCAACCAAAATCATTTTATGGTTGGAGGTCATCACCACATAAGGAACTGCACCAAAGGGTCACAGCATTAGGAATGTTGACAACCACTGGTGTAGAGACACTGATCATCTTCAAGGGGGAAGCAGCCTGCTATAGCTTGAATGGGAAGTGACCCTTGCAAGGCTCCCAGCTGGTGGTGTTGTTTGGGAAGTCATAGAACCCTAGAGAGGTGTGGCATAGCTGGTAGAAGTAGGTTACTGCGGCCTGATGTGGGGTCATGTAGACTAGCCATGTTCAGTAGACTCGGGTTTGTTTCCTGACTGGTGGAAGTACAACCAGCTCCCACCACGGCAGCCAGAACCCCAGCAGGATGGAACTGCGAGCCAAACGTTCCTTTCTGTCAGGTGTCTGCTCCAGGGAAGAGACATCAAGGTGATGTGAAACCCTTCTGGGCTTGCCCGGCAGACAGATGTACCCAGCGGTAGATGAAGTAGACGAGAGGAGAGCACAATGTGTGGTTGAGTCGTAAAGATAAGAACAGATAGACAACCCATAAAGAGTTCAAGGTGCAGTTACAGTCCCTGCGGGCTTTCCTTCCTTCCCCTTTGCCTTCCATACGGTTAGGGATACACAAGGTATTTGGGGAGTCTTTAAGGGAACCTGATTTTGGTGACCAACACTCATTCATGCCACCATCTCATTCTACATATGCAGTGCCCCAGGCAGATGAAGGGGATACCAGGATCTGCAGCAACATCAGCATAGGAGCCATCCAGAGCAGCTGGCCCAACTTTCTGACACACCCTGCAAAGGACAAGCATCTATCACACTCCCTTCGCCAGTTTTTCTGCACTGCCCTGGGGCGGGGAGGGGGGTGTTTTAACTTTTCTCAACATTCCTTTGTGCTAGACAGCTTTTTCATTCTTGTTTCACAAATTAGAACGGGAATCCATAAGCTCCTATCCCCAGGCCAAATCCCACAGTCACTTGTTTTTGTAAATATTTGGGGAGCTCAGCGATGCTCATGGGTCTATATGCTGTCTTTGGCAGCCTCGGGGGACGGTGGCTGAGTGGAGTGATCACTGGGGTTGAGAAGGCCCGGACCCTGATGCAGAGCAGATGCCCAGGCTGAGCCAAGCTCTGCAGAGCCAGGGAGCTGAATGTGCCTCAGATCTCCCTGCTGTTAGGCTTGCCTGTTATTATACTGAACTGGGCTTTGAGGTGGTTGCTTTCTGTTTTCCCTCCATCACAAAGCAGGGCAGCTCAGGGAAGCTGCAATTTGAGGTCCTTAGAAGCTCCCAGTGTAGTCTGAGGCTCAGCGAGGGAGGATGTAGGAACGTTTTTCCCCAGGAGTGTGGCAGGAGGCCCTAGGGGACAGATAATTACAGACTTGGGCTTGTGTGTGCTTAACTTGTATCATCTGTCCATGGAAAAAAAGGGGTGGGGGGCTGGGTCACCTGATTCTCCAACTTAAAACTCCAGAGACCTCACAAGGAGCAAGCCTAGCAAGATAGAGAAAGGGATTGGGGTGTGAGGGGGATAGGTAAGCACTCACCTGATGCCTAGGGGCTACTGGGTCTCTGATGGAAACTTGTCCCCTACATCTCCAGCTGGCCTATAAGTCTGCAGAGTTGATTTCCTGAGCTCTGGTGGCTGCATTTGAATTCTGTTCTTTATCTGTGGGCACTTTTCAGTGTGGACTAAAATCCCATTTTCTCTCAGCTTAGTTCTTTTAAAAACTACCTTTTTAGTTGGTGGCGGTGGTACACACCTTCAGTCCCAGCACTCAGGAGGCAGAGGCAGGCAAATCTCTGAGTTTGGGGTCAGCATAGCAAACTCTAGGCCAGTCAACGCTATACAGTGAGACCCAGCCTCAAGAACAACAACAAAATGCCTACCTTGTGGTTGGAACCAGCAGGACCAAATACAGACAGATCAGAGCAGAGCGGAGAGGGGTGGTGCTCAGAGAAGGTGTGGCAATACCCACCCCGAGCTACGGCCCTCAGAGAGATGCTGGCCGGATCAAAAGCTTTGGAAACACGCACAGAATCCTGAGCTATTGTTGTGCCCACAGCACTTACCTTTGGGTAGTTCTGCCTTTCAGAGCCATTTCCTCTAGATGCTGGGATCTAGCCTAGTCCCACCTCTTACCCTGTGGTGTGGTCTGTGGTGTGGACCTTGGAGTAGCTGGGCATCGACACAGAATCCAGAACACAAAACGATCAGTCTGGGGTCTGCTCCAGGGGGGTTAAATTTACCCAAGGCTCTTTCTCCTGCATCCAGAGGAACCAGAGCAGTGCATGGTATGAACGAGAGCATCCAGTTCAGGTCCTATCAATCCTCTTCTCTTAGCCTGAAAGGGTCTGATCTCCAGAGGTTCTGGTTCACCCTGGGGGGTGGGGTAGGAAGAGGTCGCCTGAGGTCAGTCTTTCATTCCCTGCACTTCAGGAGCATGACAGAGTACAACCCAAATAGCATGGGGACTCGACTTCTTGGAAGTTTATGACAGTTCCCATGGTAGTTTGCTTGTGAAATATTCACAGTCAGCGCTGCTGCTTTGAGAGGTTGTGGAGCCTTCGGAGACAGAGCAGTGCTGGGTAAAGCAGATTACGAGGGGAGGACCTTGAGGGTTTGATAGAGCCTGGCCCTGTTTCCTGATTGCAATGTAACCAGCCAGCCAACTCACACTCTGGCTGCCGTGACTTCCCTACCATAACAGACTGTACCCTTTCCTAAATGAGGTCAGAATGAAAGCTTCCTCCCTTAGCTGCTTCCTGTTGGTATTTGGTCTCAGCATTGAAAAAGGTAACTAACACAGTCTCCTTGGGCTCTAGACCCAGGCTTAGGTAAGTGGGGGTATGAAAATGAGCCGTTCTTGCTCCCAGTAGGAGCAAGACAAGGACAATGAGGAGGTGCGCTATCAGCAGGATCACCTTCTCCCAGAGATACCCACACATTAGTTCCCAAACCTGTGACTGTGATTCCAATCAGGCACAGGGTAAATTAAGGGCTTTGAGAATAAGAGATTATCCTGGATCAACCAGGTGAGGCCAAGGGACTCAAGGGGTCCTTAGATGTTGGCGGGGCAGTGAGTTAGGGAAGGAAGTATGGTAGTGAGAGGTAAGAGCAGAGGTCAGAACAGTGCCTGGTGTGTGTGTGTGTGTGTGTGTGTGTGTGTGTGTGAGAGAGAGAGAGAGAGAGAGAGAGAGAGAGAGAGAGAGAGAGAGAGAGAGAGAACCAGTCATTATTGGCTTATTTATTTATTTATTAATGATTTCTGTCTCTTCCCTGCCACTGCCTCCCATTTCCCTTCCCCTCCCCCAATCAAGTCCCCCTCCCTTGTCAGCCCAAAGAACAATCGGGGTTCCCTGCCCTGTGGGAAGTCCAAGGACCACCCACCTCCATCCAGGTCTAGTAAGGTGAGCATCCAAACTGCCTAGGCTCCCACAAAGCCAGTACGTGCAGTAGGATCAAAAACCCATTGCCATTGTTCTTGAGTTCTCAGTTATCCTCATTGTCTGCTATGTTCAGCGAATCCGGTTTTATCCCATGCTTCTTCAGACCCAGGCCAGCTGGCCTTGGTGAGTTCCCGATAGAACATCCCCATTGTCTCAGTGTGTGGGTGCACCCCTCACGGTCCTGAGTTCCTTGCTCGTGCTCTCTCTCCTTCTGCTCCTGATTTGGACCTTGAGATTTCTGTCCGGTGCTCCAATGTGGGTCTCTGTCTCTGTCTCCTTTCATCGCCTGATGAAGGTTAATATTCAGAAGGATGCCTATATGTTTTTCTTTGGGTTCACCTTCTTATTTAGCTTCTCTAGGATCACGAATTATAGGCTCAATGTCCTTTATTTATGACTAGAAACCAAATATGAGTGAGTACATCCCATGTTCCTCCTTTTGGGTCTGTCTTACCTCACTCAGGATAGTGTTTTCTATTTCCATCCATTTGCATGCAAAACTCAAGAAGTCATTGTTTTTTTACTGCTTAGTAGTACTGTAATATGTATATATTCCATACTTTGAAGGAGGATGACAGCAAGAGGCGGATGCAGGCAACCTCTCTCAAACCTTCAAGGTGAGCACTTTCAAAATAGGTTCACTTATGCTCAGTTATAAGGATTAAAGTGATGCCTAAATGGTAAAAATCATGTGGTGGCTTGAATAAGAATGACCCTCACAGGCTCATATATTTAAATGTTTGGTCAGCAGGAAGTGGATTAGGAGATGTGGCCTTGTTGGGGTAGGTGTGGCCTTAATAGAGGAAGCATGTCACTGGGGGTGGGCTTTGAAGTTTCAAGGGGCCCACCCAGCAACAGAGGTTCCCTCTTTTCTTCCTGCTGCCTATGGATCAGATTTGAGCTCTCAGCTACTTTTCCATAGCACATCATGTGTGCTATTTCTCCATGTGTGCTACCTCTCTGTACCATGTCAAGTGTGCTACTTCTCCATACCACGTCATGTGTGCCGCTCCTTGCAATGACGATAATGAACTGACCCTCTGAGACTGTGAGTGAGACCCAATTAAATACTTTCTTTCATAAGGGTTGCCATGGTCTTGGTGTCTCTTCACAGTCCTCAAACACTTTATGACCACCATTTCCTGCTCTTTCGGAGGACCAGAACTCGGATCCTAGCACCCACATCGAGAGGCTCCCGAATGCTTCTAACTCCAGCTCCCAGGAATCCAGTGCCCTACTTTAGCCTCCATGGACACCAGCACATACACAGATCACACACACACACACGCACACACACACACTCAAGCACATACATAAAAAATATAATAAATATTTAAAAAATAATAATAGGGCCAGCGAGGTGGCTCAGCTATTGACATACTTGCTGCCATGCCTGACCACCTGAGTTCCATCCCCAGAACCCACTTAATGGTGTGATTCTACCACTCTGGGCAAGCATGCATATATACATACAATCATTCAGTCAATGTTAAAAAATAATAAGTAATAATGTCTTGTTGTGCAGTCTCAAGAACCTGAATCTCATGCCCGTTCTGTCCCATTGAGAGCCTTGCAGTCACACAATAGTGGGAACTAGTTAGGCCCATGAGACCCAAGCTAATCTATTCCGAGAGCAAAGCTTCCACGACCTCACTCTCTTCCTCTAGGCTCCATCTCTTCAAGGTCCCACCACCTTTAAAGACCTGACCCTCTGGGGACAAATCACATGCAACCCACAGCAAAGGAAGCAGCAAACACCGCTTATAGTTGTAGCCTCAGGGTTCAATTATCTACTCAGGGAGGAGTGTGCAAAGATACAGGCTGTTCCTGTCAGCTTGGCCCCTTTCCTTTGAAACACAGAGTGGGCGTGGCTATTGTGGACGCCACAAAAGATCCCAGGGAAGCCACCAACTGGAAGCAATGGGGCTACTTTCAGACAGAACTGTGACAAAGGGCCATGCCTACATTTAGGCCAAAGGGTCTGGGTAGCAAGCCCTCCAGAGCGAAGATGTCATGGGGAAACAGATTCCCAAACACAGATTCCCATGGAAAAGAAGGGCAAGGTTGGGAGTCTTGGCTCATTTGGCTGCGGTCCCTTCCCAGACTGTGTCCCGGCTGATTTTCCTGCTCGGTTACCTCCTTTGACCTTCTCCCAGAGACTCTGGCCGCCCTGCTTTGTGACTCTTAAGTGCAACCTTCCGTGACCTCTGTGTCACTTGAGATGTCACCATGGAGACTGCAGACCTCCCTGGAGCTGACCTTTCCTTTCACTCTCTGGTTTCCAGGCCATGGGCACCACCCCCAACACACATTCTCCTTCAGCCACTGGGTGTGTCTCATAGGATTCTTCTGTTCTACGGATGGTATTTTGGGATGAGGCTGTCTTGCATAGTGCTAAAATTGTGACAGGGATGTTCTGACTCATTATTATTGTCAACTCCAGCTAACCTCGAGTTTAATTCAATGTAACTGAGGCAGGGACGGATGACTGGAAGCAGGCAAACAGCAAGCTTGCATCTTCCATACAAGCCTGGCGGCAAGGACCCCTGTAGGCCTGGTTGTTGCTATCATTTGCTTATATGAGTGTTTGTTTGTTTTGTCTACCTGCAAAAAAAAAAAAAAAAAAAACCGCTGGAAGGATGCTTCTCTGAATTCATCCTCAGTTGCTCGGCATGGTTGTAGGCTTAGAGTAACATCTGTGATCTCACTGGAAAGAAGAAGATGTCGTGGGTTCAGAGTCAAGTAGATCAGTTTGCTGAGATTTTTAAAACCAAAGACTGCCAATTCTGAAAACCTTCAGGAGTGCCCATGCCAGGTGGCCAGGCCTGGGAAGCAGCCGTGACAAACCTTGGTACCCCCTTTCACCAGTGTTGACTTTTATCCTCTGCCCACGGCCTTACTGTCCCTTCCAGGAGAAATAAGGCCACCGGTCAGAGGCCCACAGCTGTGGATTGTGTCAGCACATCCTTGTGGCTGTCAGGAAAATTTATGTGGCTAAAGCACACCCAATTTCCAGGTCTGGCCTGCTTCCACGTGCCTGGCCCAAATCTGCATTTGTGTGCTGGTCTAAGCATAAGCTACGGGTGAAGCGTGAACTCTTAAGTCCCCCTGACAAACTGATTCTTGAGATGGTGACATGCGTCACATCAGTGGTGTGTGGTTCCCTATTGTCTGCACTTCCAGAAGCTGCATCCTCCTCACCTGCGAAGTGGGACCCGGGCATGGATGCTCAGTTGCATTTCCATTCATCCAGTGCCCCCATCATAATACACATGGCTCATGGTCCCAGAGTTGGCCTTGGGTGAACACTCTTTCTTAAGTCTCTCCTCTCCACCGTTGTAGCCTCCTGCAGCCTTCAGAGGTCGGGCAGAGCATGAGCTGCGTTTCTTCTTCCGCCCACAAGTTCCCACTCTACACAGCTCTGTGGGAACATCCTACCCTTGAGGCAAGCTCCCGTCTAGGAGATGAAAACAGGTCCTGGCGGTTCTCTGCGAAACACGAAGGTGCCGAGTCTCTGGCTCTGATGGGATCCTGTGAACTTCTAGACTTGCGGCCACCAGAGACTTGTGTCCACTTGGAGCCCTGGACATTTCAAATAGGCATGTGTCAGTTACTGGGGCCAGAGCCAGCTCCATCCATGCTGAGTGGCAGGTAGATTGGGAGGCAGATACAGACCAACCTCCACTTTGTCAGGTTGATATAACAGGGTGATGGTTCTTTGAAAACAAGGATAAGAGGGGGTACAGCTATCTTGTATGAAGTCCATTCTTGGGAATTCAGGGGCTGGGAGCTGTGTCCAGTGCAGGTACGTAGTTTCATTGAACCCAGAATGAGAACACTGCAGAGTTGGCCAATATGGATCCAGGCTATCCAGGTAAATCAAAATTTCAGATAAACAGGATGACTTCCAGTCAAAGTGTGGCTCAGGTTTTCTTCAAGCTCAATTTAAATTTAACCAGGCCATCCTGACTGACTTCACCAGCAGCCCTGGAAGAGGGCTGTGCGGGTTCCAACCACTGACCTTGCCAAGAGGTCAGATGCAAACAGCCAAGTTCAGAGGAAGGAAAGCAGGGCAAGAAGCCAGGCTGGGAATGGAGCTCAGATGAACGTGGGTGTGGGTCTGGCACGAGAGATATGGGACCAGGACAAACCGTCTGGTACAACAGGAGAGTCAGCCGCATGGGTTACAGAGTCAGGCTTCCTGCTCAGGCCTGAGGTGCCCTGATGAATCTGAACACAGAGAAGATATAGACACAGCCTAGGAAAAAGACATATTAGATGCAGGGCAGTCATTCCTGTGAGAGATGTAGTTCTGTCTGGCCTGCATCTGGCTTAGGTAAACAAGGAGCCTTGTCCTGCAGTTGGCCCTAGCCCCTCCATGTCTTCCTCCCATCTATCACTATAGCACGCAAATGTTTCCAACAGGAAAACAGTTACATAGTGCCATTTGTGGTCTGGTCTCAGCCCCTATTTCCTCTGATATCAAGCGGCAAAAATCTCAAATAAAAATCCAGGAAAGCCTAGGCCCAGAGTCTCTATTCTTCCCTGAAGTTCTGCACTGCTGCTCCCTGATGCTCTACACCACTTCTCTCTGGTGCTCTACATGGCTGCTCTCTGGTGTTCCACACCGCTGTTCCCTGGTGCTCCACTCTGCTGCTCCCTGATGCTCCACACCGCTGCTCCCTGGTGCTCCACACTGCTGCTCCCTGGTGCTCCACACCGCTTCTCTCTGGTGTTCCACACTGCTGCTCCCTGGTGCTCCACACTGCTGCTCCCTGATGCTCCACACTGCTCTTCCATGGTGCTCCACACTGCTTCTCTCTGGTGCTCCACACCAGCACTGGCTTTGCTCTGATATCTCTGCTGTCCCTTGTGCTGCTCATGTTCTGGAAGTACCATGGTTGGATCAGCAGTTCTAACATGGTGCCCTGTTTAAAGGTGTGATTCCCAGTCCGACAGGAATAAGAAGAAATGTTAAAGTACGTTCTAGTGGGAAGAGGCTAGAACAATGGCGAAGAGTCCTTGAAGAGGTGTTGGGACCCCAGGACCCCTAGTCTCCCACTCTCTTTTCACATTCTGACTGCTTACTAGTCCTCCCACCCGGATCCTGAATGTGATAACTTGCTACAAGTCCAAGAGCAACAGGCCAAGTAAAAACCTCTGAAGATATAAACCCAAATAAACCTTCGATTGTCTCAGGTATTTCGTCATAGTGACCCTAAGCCGACTGATACAGTAGGTACCTTTTCACATAGATGCCTGAGGACACTCTAAACGGTGCTGGTAGGGCTTTGAGAAGAGTGTCCTGGCCGTTCTTCACCTACCCATAGGCAGCTGTCCTGTATTCTGGATAAGTCTGAATGGGAACCAAACAGAAACACTGCACACGTGTGTGTGCGTGTGCAGGAGAAACAGAGACATTTACTTCTCACAGTGACCCCCTCTCTATCATTCCCTGGTTCCAGGTGAGGAAAGTCAAAATGGTGGCCTAAAAGGCTTGCTCAGCTGCCGGAGGAAGCTCCTTGGCCAGCTCGGGGGATGTTGATCATAGCTACTTAAAGGTCAAGTGGGCCACGGGATCAGGTCCTTCATTGCCACCCCATCCACACTTCATTCCCTTCCCCCTTACTGTAGACTATTCAAGCTCTTCTCCCTTCCTCTTTCCTTACTGTAGGGAGATGTTTCCACGGGCGTGGAGATCATGTCTGAGGCCCAACTGAGCTTCTAGGATCTCAGTGGGAGCCACAAGGGGTCCTGAGCTACGAGGGAGGCCCGGGCTGCCATAACTTCTTTGTCAGGGCAGTATTAACTAGCTCTCTTGGATTTGCTGAGAACATCAACCAGGGGCATTTTGCCTATATTTGAAATTCTAGGGACACAGTGTCATGCCCTTAAATAGATGAGATCGCTGAGCATACTGGGCTCATGGAAGAAATGCCAGGCTCCAGACCAGAGAAAAATTCCTGAGATGAAAAAACTCACGCCAGTCTTCATGCTGTGGGATCTGGGGATGCATGTCCCCAGCAGTCCACCAGGTGGGAAAATGCCAATCCTATTTCGCATTGGAACAACGGTATTTTTAGTATTTATTAAATTTAGACTTCCCCATCTCTTTGTTGCTAAACATCTACGCACAAACAAGATGCGACTTTGCTGGCCCAAAATAAACAGAGCAAATACTTTCCCAGATTCCCAGCCATGAGAGAACAGACAGCTGCCACCAGGGTCCGGGCTGTCTTCTCACATGGGGCAGAGTTGGGGTCAGGGTGCCCACGATGAACCAGACATATCTAGATCACCAGTGCAATGACGTCACTGCTAGTTAGCTGCCCGCCCTTGGAAGGCCAGGAGAGCTCTCAAGGGTCCGCTTTGGGGTGGAGACAACCCTGCCAAGGTGACTGTCTGGAGTCCACGTGGGGGTCTCTTACTGTCCTCTCCACAAATGGGTCAGTTTTTTCATGATTCTTGGTGTCACTTCCTTCCATGCCTGAACGCCAAGTCCTGCTCTCAAGGGCCAGGCAGACTTCGCTAACTGCTCTTCCACAAGAGAAAAGGCAAAATATTTGAAGGCACTAGTCACGTCACCCCAAGTAAATTTGAGCCTATCTCTCCATCTGTCTTAGTAATATTTAAATAATTGCTGAATATGTTATCCAAAATGGCGATGAAGTCACGGGTTAGCTGGTGGACTAGCTCCTTAGCTGAAGAGCCAGATGTAGTCCCACTGGATTAATGACAGAAAGATGCCTTTGAAATGAAACCATAACACAGTGAAACGTTTTCAAATAGCATTTTAATAGTAAAACAGATTTGTGCCTAAATGTGGTGTTTGCAAGCATGATACCATGGTTGGAATTTACCCGGGGACATTTATCAGTGCTCTCTTAAACTTCAAAAACTAGAAGCAGCTAGACGTTAAGCTGATCGGTGAAAAATGAGAAGTAAGTGTGCATTGTGGAAACTTTCAGCCCATATGACAGCAATTAGAATAAATAACAGGGGCTTTCTTGAAATATCGAGGAATTTTGAAAAATAAGGTATTCATAAAATAATGAATTAACATAGCTAGTAAACTTTAAAGTACTGATTTCTTCCAACAACCAGAGACATACAAACTCAGAAGACAGTCCTCTTTTTCTTTAAATCCTATCTATATGACTGTTCTGTGCACATAACCACAGGTGCCCTCAGAGGCCAGAGGCTTTGGATCCCCTGAAGCTGGAGTTACAGAGAATTGGGAACTGCCCAAGATGGGTTTGGAAATCCAAATCTTGCTCTTAACCACCGAGCCATCACTCCAGCTCCTCCTCTGTTCTTTACCTCTTACATTGGAGAAAGTTGAGAACATGTATTGTACCCAGCCTCCATGAAGTCTGAGAAACACAGCCCTCATGGAATGGTAGACTACTTCCCAGGGGGAATGTGTCATATCAGCGAAGTGGCAAAACTTCGGACCTAGAAATCATTCTGCAGCCATCCACACTGAGAAAACGATCAGGAATGCTGGCCAAAGGCTGAGGTGCAAGTCTTACGACAGTGAACACGAAGGTTGAGAGTGTTATATAAAAAGCCCCACAGGAAAGGAGAATAAAGTTCCTGACAGTTTCTGAACATGCTCCTGAGGGGCTAAGTGAAAAGATGTCTATGTCAGGGTCTGAGAAAGCTGCACGCATGCTTCCATGAGCAAGTCCTACGTAATCGCTGCAAATAGGCACAGAGATAAGTCTGGAAGGGTCTAATCATGGTGTCCCAAATGGCTTCTGTCTTGTTCTTCTTGTACTTTAATATTTTATAATTCTTTTAGGGACAAGCTTGGATCGATAGATAGTGCTTGACCTCTATCATGTCAGGAAAACAACAAAGAACTAAAAACCTTACACTATAGTTGTGGTGAAAAGGACACACCAGGCTTACTTTGTTACTATGGAACTTAGAAGGAATATTTTTGTAAGGCAACATAGCTTTACCAACCACGAACTTTATGATTTAGTAGCACTAATCTATTATTTTAAGGAACAGAATTGCTCTGGGAAGGCATCAGGCCAGGGCTGTACATTTGTATGAGAAATGAACACATTTGTCAGAGAGGCAAGCAAGAAAAGATGGAGTCACTCTGTGGACTCTTGTGCCAGCAGAATCTTGCAACTGCGACTTCCACCCAGTGTCATAGAAGTTCCTTTTGGTGTCTAGTGTTGTTTCCAAACCCTGAGTGTCCCACTGTGCCAGGACTGCGTGTTTACACACATGAGTTCAAGTGAAGGGAGGTGTCAAAGGATTAGATTCGCTGAGATGGTGGAAGAGGGCTGTCAGTAACTGATCTTAGTGTCATACTAATTTCATGTGACTGTAAAAACTTAAACAAGGAAACTGGGTTCAAGCCTCTGGGGCTGACTCTGAACGGATCCTGTCTTTCATTGCTCTGATTCTTGTTTCTCTCGATTCCTAGGTCCAGTGTATGACAAACGGTGTAGAAGTTTGCACGGATGGGTCCATAACCCTGTAACAGTTTAGTAACTGGGTAAGTGACGAAGTTAGTCGTCACCAAGCCTCTCGACACTCCCTTCAAGTACACAGACAGACAGTGTTTTTGTCTTCCTGCATAGCTTGCCGGTGTCACTGAAAG
Source organism: Microtus obscurus (assembly GCA_963919715.1). Classification (NCBI taxonomy): domain Eukaryota; kingdom Metazoa; phylum Chordata; class Mammalia; order Rodentia; family Cricetidae; genus Microtus; species Microtus obscurus. The sequence continues at coordinate 4,888,593 of CAWTZC010002279.1, read as the reverse complement.
GTCGGGCCCCAGGCCTTGACCTCTGCAGTGTGACCTGTTACTTTAGCAAGCAGCTGTCCAGTCATTGTAGTGTCGGGTTTCTTAGGCAGCCAGTTGTCTTCACTATGCAAAGACTGTTGACTTTCCCCCTCCCTTCATGGCACGTTCATCTCCATCGTTTTCCCCTCTTCTCGAAATCAGCATGGGTGAGGTCTGCCAAAGATTCCCTGTTGCATCCGGGACTGTCAAGGATAGTGGCCCTGCATCTTTGAGTAGATGTCTTAGCAAATTTTCCTTTCGGTGCCTTCACGTATAAGTTATAGCTCACAGTAAAATAAGACCAACCGATTGGATGGCTGGAGAGGCTGACTCGGAGTTACGCTGCGCTTTAGGATGACGACGTGCCTTAAAGTGTCTCTGCTGCTCAGTTCCAGATCTCTACAGTGGCTCCTTACTAACCAAGTAAGCTGGCAGGTGATGTCCCGAGAGCTACCTGACACCTACAGTTAGCTCGGTTATGAAGGTGCTGTTATGTCTCAGGTAACACTTATGTGGCTATAGTGGGTGGCCCCTCACCACCACCCTGCTCAGAGTCATGAAGACCCTTCCTTTCTGTCCCCAGGTTCCAGTTGCCGTCTAAGCCTCATTTCAGGCCTTCTGGAAATCTCTAGTTCTTGTCTCCTGTTCCGTCCCCACCCATGACAACCGCCTGCTGCACGCTCTCAGCATCTCCCATACAGTGCTTCCTTGTGACCTCCTAGGTTACCACCTGCTCCGTAGATCTAGCAACTGAGTTCACTGCCAGGATGGACTTGGATCAGGCCTTCTGTTTAGGCCTGAACAGAGAGGGTGTGGGGGCCTGGGCCACTCAGGGATTTATCTGGAATCCAAAGGACAGCATGTGGAATGTCAGCACTGAGTGGCTGAGTGGCACCATCATTGACATCTGGAGGAGATCAGAAAGGTGATGGCAGACTGCATGACAGAGTCGTCGTGGACACTGCCTTTGGAGACCAGGGTAAGAATGAGTTCACTCCCAAGACCTCAGCATGCTCAAGACAGAACCAAGGTCCAGAGCAAGCCTGCTGGGCAAAGATTGGGGAATGAGGTGTGCACAGAATGACACCTATATCTATGTGTCTATGTCCAGCTTCCCAGGACCCAAGGGAATGACATCAGTTTCAGACTTAAAGCTTTCACAAGGTTTGCTGTTTAATTGTCCTTTCCAGTGGCTGGTCCTATTCTGAGACAAGACACCGGAGCTAAGAGGACACAGGGTGGGGAAGGGACATCACAGGGGCGATAAACACCTTTTATTCGGCATTTCTTCAAATCCACAAGCAACATAAAAAAGTGTCTGACACATGCCATGCATTCTGTAATGCCGGCTGTTCAAGTGAATTTAGAAAAGGGTCAGCTTTTCTTAGCTCCTGCCACAAGTCATGATGCTCTTGTTCTGATTCGAAGGAAAGAAACAGTACTTTCCAAAGTATGCAACCAATGCGGTAAGAAGCGTGTCCTGATGGGACAGTCTCTGCTTTCCCAAGGCTGTAGTTATCTACGCATACAGCCAGGCCAGATTTCATGCTTGGAAACACTGATTGGAGGACCTAAGAGGGAATAGGTTGCCATGTGTCTAGCTAGGCCAGATGACCAGCAGTCAAGAGGAAAAGGAGGAAGAGACCTTTGGTCCATCTTGACTCTGAGAATGATCCTCGTGGACTGTGAAACTTGTTCCAGGCTTTCTTCAGGGAATCAGGAGTCATGGGTTGGCCCATAGATAGATGTTCAACATTCCTAATTCAAAATCTAAAATTAAAAAAAAAATGGAAATGCTTCAAGCACAGACATGATATGCCATGAACAGAAACTTCCAGGATTGACCTAGTGAGCTGGGTCATAGCTAAGAGGCAGGCTTACATAGCATACAGAAATAGTTTTAGATAAAGGAAATATAAATGGATTGTGTTTTACCTGGTCCCATACCTACGCTATCTTACTATTCATGTGCAATTATTAAAAAAAAAAAAAGCTCTGAAACCCAAACATTCTGGTCCTCAAATAAAGGCCTTCCAACCTGTGCTGTCTGCCATCTTTCGATATTTTGAATGCTGCAATCTCTTATTCCCATGACCTTTCTGTAGAGTGAAGTGTATTTTCCAAGCAAGATAAGATGAGTGTTCTGCCTACTGAGTGAAACTCGGTGAAGGCATTGGGGTTTTTTAGGTGATGGAATTTCCATGGTATTTCCAGCCAGAGCACCGGGAAGGACAGCATAACTTCCTGAATAGGAGAGCGGGTGAGCACCGAGCTCCAGGGACTGTCGGTTCCCATAGTGCCAACAGGATGTGTCGTGCAGCAGAGCTTAGGAACTTTCTGCCCCTTGGGCTGCAAAGGGAAGCTGAGCTTGAGCTAATCTGTCCTTAATCAAATTCCTTGTGGATGAGAATGGGCAGCAAGGTTGGCTGGGCCATGAGCTCAACATTGGAAAGGAAATTAATGATGGTGCTTGATTGGGGAGCTGGCAGGGAAAGGCTGCTAATGAGACTGCCACTCTGAGACCTCAAGGCCCTTGACGTTGGTAGGGACACACATTCAGCGCCAAGGGGAAAGGGAGCATTTGCTGATAACTGGCTTATATATTCAGGTGGCAAAACACAGCAGGTGGTTACCGAGGCTCCCGAAGATGCATTGACAAAAAGTCAGATTCCCCACCCGGTGAAGCCCTGCTGTATTCAGAACAATCGTGGGTGGTTGTGGGCATCCTGGGTGTTTTTCTGCTTGTTGTCCCCAAACCATGTCTGGTGGCAGAATCATCCATGGCCTGGCCTGTGTCCCACAGATCACCAGGGTGCTCTGGCCTCCTGGAGTTTGTGAACAACCACAACTAGCAACACACAGGAAGAGCTGGGGGAGAGCTCAATGGGAGAGAGCACTTGCTGCACAAGCCTGAGGGCCCTGGAACCCAAATAAAAAGCTAGGGGTGACCACATATGCATAGGTAACACCAGGACTGGGGGGAACAGAGAGTCACTGGAACTTGCTGGCTGCCAGTCTGGTTCCAGGTTTGGTGAAAGACCCTGTCTCAAGGGATAAGAAAGGGCATAGAGCAGGACATCTAGTGTTCTCTGCAGGCCTCCATATGTATATGAGTACAGGCACACACATATACATACACATACAGATATGTGTGCACAAGCAGGCACACACACACATACACTACTCACAGAGTCAGGTACAGGTGTGTGCTTGTGGTCTGGAGCCCTGAGATCAGGGATCACCTGAACCCAAGAGTTCAATTCCAACCCAGGCAATCCAGTGAGATTCCCCATCTCAAAATCTAAAAGCAAACAAAACCAGAAACACCCATAGGTAGGAAAGAAGTGAGCCTGCATGTAGCATTTTCAAACACCCGCTATCCTCAGAGCCCAGAAAAAACACCCTAACTTGACCCTGCCTGAGGTCATTCCTCTTTTAAATTTATATTTGGCACATGAGATTTTCCCCCAAGAAAATTTCAGTTCATCGGCATGGCCATTCTTAAGCTGTTATTTTTACATAGCTCGTGTGAAATGGGTAGATATTTTTAGAAGCCTTCCATTGCCACAAATGGAAGAAAGTGGTGTGTCTTAGAGGCCACTTCTGATCTCATTATACTGCACTCCATGTTGGTGAGAAAAATGCACTTTGAGAAGCTCAGAGAACCCAGGCAAGATCTTCAGTTTGTCCTTCACTGACCAAGAATGCACTGTATCTCCCCACTCGGACACACGGGCTCTCCCGCCCATTTCACAGCCTTCCAAAGTCAAGATCTCCAATACTAATTCATGTTTCTCCTGTCACATGAGGCCCCACCAGCCTTTCTGGGCAAGTGCAGGCTGCCAGTGTCATCTCCCTGCTAAGACTAACAGGATGGAAAGATCCTCGCACCTGTCCCAAATCGTAGCCAGCAGTTCTGTGAGTTCTGTGGGCACTTTCCAAATGCTGGAGTGTCCCCCCCCCCCCCCCCCCCCAGAGGCTGCACTTGGCCTCTGCCCTCCTACGTGCGAGGCACAGAGCCCATTCTCATCTCCTCTTCCATGATGACAGACAACTTCCAGCTCCCCCACGCCTGCGCCAGGGAAGATGAGCGAGAGCCCTCAGCGTTCCCTCCCTCTGAGGCTCCTCCAAATGCCCAGGATTCTTTGCGTTTCCTGAACGGGTTCCCTAGCCTCTACACGCAAGCATTACTGTTTGTCTAGCTCGGGTTGTTAGCCCAGGACTTGTCAGAGTCTTGGTGTTTCAAAGACCCTTGAGGCATTGAGGGCTTGGACGAAGAGGGTGTTTGCACAAATGTTCTGTGTTTAATGGCCGGACAGCGAAATAATTTACAGTTTACTTTCAGGGGCGCAGACTCTAAGATCTAAGTACCAAAGTCACCAAGAACAATTTAGAGATTGCCAAGGACTTGTTTAAAAGTGTTTTCAAGTCTGACCGAGAACTCTGACATTTATAAATATATAAGAAGATAGGAATATTTAAAAAAAGAAAGAAAGAAAGAATAGAAGGGTCCCAGTGGCGTGCGCAAATACCCAGAAGAATGCAGTGAGGACCCCTGTGTTCGGCGAGGTGGCACTGAGGACCCACACACTTTTCAAGCTTATCGGGAGATCATGGGTTGTAGAAGCCTAGGAGGTGTGGTTCAAACCAGTTTCCCTTTTGCATTCATTCATTCATTCATCCATCCATCCATTCATTCATTCTCTATGTATCATTACAGAAAATTTTAAGGTTGGGAACATAGAAGGCATGACAACCTCTGTCTGTGAGGAGGTGCCATCTATAGAAGGGGAGGTCATGAACCGCTACATATATGCTTGATCATAGAGTTGCTGGAAAGACATCTATCTGGGGTGGACGGTCCCAAGCTTCCTGAGGAGGGGCTTCCCCAGCTGGTTATCAAAGATAGGGGTATTGGGAGGCAGAGTGGGTGGGTGAGGACTACCTCAGGGATTTCTGGAAGCCCTCGGATGAGAGACCATCAGGCCAAGTGATGGATTGGGACACCTGGTACACATGTAGACAGGAGGATGCTGAAGTGAGCAGCTCAGATGACCAGAGCTTTGTGGTCATCTCCTGGTAGGCAGAAGCCAACTGGGTTGATGGATAAGGGGCCTACACAGGCTGGGAAGAGACCGTTTTGCCAATCCTGGCAAGACTGAGCCCCAGGAACACCAGATAAAACCTGAGCCTTTGATGCGACACACAGGAGAAATTGTCCCATCAGTCTCCAGCATTGACACTCACCCCACAGAAGTGTGACTTGGGTCAGCTTTTGTGGCTTCTCTGAGTACCACCTTCCTTACTTGCAAAATGGGCACAAAATGACCAAACCTCAATGCCCCTGACCCTGGCATGTCAGCACCTGTGGGTGACAGCCACGGTCACTGTTTCTGTGAGTAGTGGCTATTGCTGGGTTAGTGGCTGTGGTCTTGATTAGTGTGGTTTCTGTTTTATCTTGTGTGTCAGCCAGAGCTCTTCTCCACTATCTGGGGATAACTGATGTTTGGAGCTGCCCCTCGCAGGCTCACCTCATTTCTGCATCCCGGTGTTTCTGATCTTGATTTTTGTTGTTTTGTTTTGTTTTTGAGATGTGGGTCTAACTAGGCTGCACAGGCTAGCCTTGAACTCCTGATCTCAAGTGTCCTCCCCACCACAAATTTCCAGAGTAGCTGGGACCATTTAAGTACACATTTATGTCCAGCTCTTGCATATTTTCTCTCTGTGTGTATACATATATTTGTGTGTATATATACATATATATGCTTTTGTGTGTGCATATATCTGTGAATGTGTATATATGTATGTGTGTATACATGTGTGTGCCTGTGCTCATGTACATATGGAGGCCTGTGGAGAACACTAGATGTCCTGCTCTATGCTCTCTTTCTTATTCCCTTGAGACAGGGTCTCTCACCAAACCAGGGACCAGACTGGCAGCCAGGGAGTTCCAGTGACTCTGTCCCCCACAGTCCTGGTGTCACCTATGCATATGTGGCCACACCTAGCTTTTTATTTGGATTCCAGGGCCCTCAGGCTTGTGCAGCAAGTGCTCTCTCCCATTGAGCTCTCCCAGCAGCTCTTCCTGTGTGTTGCTAGTTGAGGTTGTTCACAAACTCCGGGAGGCCGGAACATCCTGCTGAGCTGTGGGACACAGGCTTGGCCATGGATGATTCTGACATTGGCATCATCTTCGGAGGGTGCCTAGAGCTACTATCCCAGGACAGGAGGCAGGAAGGGAAAATTTCTTCAGTCGATAATTTTGGAACAATGACATTTAGGAAAATAATTTGTTTAGATGACTTCATACCACACACCAAAATATGCCCAGATGGCTTAAAGAAGGACATCTTAAATTATCTATCTCCAAAAGAAAACAAAACCCCAAGCATCCAGTCCCTGGAGATGATCCTTCTAAATTTCAAAATAATTGAATAAATGACCAGGAAGAAAAGTGGTCCATATTTTGGCCAGATTATCATTTTAAGTACTGACACAATAAAAAATAACATGGTTTTATAGTAAAAGGATTAAAATATATTCTTTATTTTTCAAATTCGCAGGCAAGGAGTTAATTGCACAGCAAAATGGCATGTTCTTCCAACCCCAAGGGTTGAGGGTCATGAGCCAAGAATTCACAAAGGAAATGCAATTAGTAAACAGACACTTGGGCAGATTTCCTGCAACATTGGGGATGGGATAAATAAAATTAAAATAATTACATACCATTTTGACCTATCAAGTAAACAAAGTTTAAAAAAATAAACACCACTGCCAGAGAAGGTATAGAAATGTGGTCTCTCAGGCAACCAGAGGCCGGCTCTTCATCTGGTGCTCAGCAGCCATCTGTGCAGACAGGCTGAGTGATCTAACTTCTGGGAAGCTCAGGATATTAAAAACAAACCCTGTAAGCGCTCCAGAGACAAAGGTTTTCAGCACAATGTGCCATTAATAACAACGACAAACTGGGGCTATCGTAAGCAGTCCCCGGGGAGATGGGCTGCTCAAAGAAACACGTGGCTCTGCATTCTGGAAGAGTATGTGACAGTAAGGGAGAAAGCCGAGCTCAGTACTGAGTGGATGGCATGGACCAGATTGTAGCCCAGACATTGATGAGGGATGCCAGAAGGAAGCACAGGCAGATGTCAGGGATGGGAAGAGGAGTGGTTTCCTTCTCAGTCTGTACTTGCTTCTACCTGGCACAGGGGCTTTGAGAAGTTCAGGAATTCTTAGATTCTAATGGTGTCAAGTCTCACTAAGGTGCTCTGTCAATAAGGAGTCCCTGGCCCACATGATCTGATCTATAACCCGAACCTCCATCTTTTACTAGTATTCCAGAGATTAGGTTTGAAGTCTCTGCCAACACCAACTGGCTATCCTACCATCCCGCTGATCTCTCCGGCTATCTGGTAGAGACCCGACGCAAGTGAAGGGCAGAGTCCATCAGCTCAGTGCCCACACTGACTACATGGAGTTAATGTCACATCCTACTCAATGAAGGTCAGGGTGCCCTCAGGGTTACCATTTCCTGGAAATGCTACCTGCAAATATCTCCAGGCTGACATCATTTTCCTCTCACTTGGCTTTGTATCTGGGTTAAAATGTATCCCTCAGAAGTTCCTGTGTTGGCATCTTAGTCTCCAGTTTCATATTTTAACATGAGATTTTATTTGAAGGTAACTTTAGTTAGATGAGATCACAGGATGGTGAGCCATGATGGATTTATGGCTTCGTAAGAAGGGACGTCAGACATAGCACATGTGTTCCTCCTCATCTAGTGGTGTGTCTGCCATGTCATATGGCCTTTGTAAAAGGTCCCGTCCTCCAGGTGTTTAGAAGCTTTCCATCCCATCCTCTTGGTCTTCCTAGCATCCAGAACCATAAGCCAAATACACCTCTATTCTCAATAAAAATGTCCACCCTCGGGTATCTTGTGATAGTAACAGAAGACGGAGAAATGCAGGATTTTCATGGTCCGTGCTCAAGTTTTCTAATTCCCCTGAATAATTCAGGACTCAAGAAAACATTAATTGCAGTTTTATCCTACAGGATCTAAGGGAACAGTCGGCTGAAGAGCTGGATGGCCCAAGATCTTAGGTGAGAGAGATGGGCAGGGAGCATCATGACCTCATCTGTGGTGCTTCCTGGAGTCTGGTTTCGGGATTTTTATTGAGGGTTTCATTTCCTAGACAGGACTGATGGATGGATGAAATCACTGGTCACAGGATCTATTCTCTCCCTCCCTAGAGCCCAGGGCATGATGCTGAACATCCCAACCCTTTAATCATGTCCCTGGACTTTCCATCCTGATCCTGGCCAGCCCCTCCCTTGGAAACCAGATCTGGTTTTTAGTGAATAACAAAAAACTCTCCATCATTCAGGAAATTCTTAAAGACTTTGAAGTTCTGGAGCAAAGGCTGGATGCATTAACTATTAAACAACAGCACACATTTGGAAAAAATGTTGAAATACATCTCAGCGTTTGTGGCTGAGGATCACATTTGGAAAAAAAAGTGTGAGAATGTGTTATTTTAATCTTCGAAAAATGTATTTGAAGCTATAAGGAAGGAAAGTGTTTGGAGAGGACAGAGGCCAGGGTGCTAGGGAAGGTTTGGGAAGCTGACAGGTATGATCATGGTGGTGTGGGATAAAGGTAAGGCCCAGGAGCTGGGAAGCATAGAACTCTCAGGATGAACCAGAGTGGCAGCAGCCAGCAGAGCTCAAACCCCCACGGGGACAAAGTGATCTTAAAGGGCATGACAGATGACTGGTGCAGGATGGTGACTCACCACATCTGTTTGTGGGCAATCTAACTCTGATCTTGAGCTCCATGGTCTATGACATGTGCCTGGCATGGCTGGGGGCTAGAACAGTCATACTGACAGGCAAGCCGAGAACCTCAAGGTGTGCCTTTAGAAAGCCTGTTTCTGTTTCAGATATAGGGTCTGCCTGCAGGGAATGGGTACCTGTGTTCCAATGCACACTGGTGTGAGAAATGGGTATGTGTGCGACTGCACACCTGTGTACCTGCACACCATATAAAGGATGGGTGCCTTTGTGTGGGCATACGGTGTGGGGGATGTGTGTCTGTGTACCTGCACACCCATATATCTGCACACGTGTGTACCTGCACACCTGTGTGCCTGCACAGCTGTGTGCCTACACACATGTATAAAGGATTGGTGCCTTTGTGCATGCATACTGTGTGGGGGATGTGTGTCTGTGTACCTGCACACCTGTGTACCTGCACACCTGTATAAAGGATGGGTGGCTGTGTGCGTGCATACTGTGGAGGGGATGTGTGCCTGTGTACCTGCACACCCATGTACCTGCACAGCCATGTACCTGCACACCTGTGTACCTGCACAGCTGTGTACCTGCACAGCTGTGTACCTGCACAGCTGTGTGCCTAAAGACCTGTATAAAGGATGGCTGCCTGTGTGTGTGTGCATACTGTGTGGGGAATGTGTGTCAGTGTACCTGTACACCCGTGTACCTGCCCACCTGTGTATCTGCACACCTGTGTGCCTGCACACCTGTATAAATGATTTGTGCCTGCGTGCATGCATACTGTGTGTGGGACAGGTGTCTGCCTGTGTGTGTACATACTGTGTGTGTGATGTGTGCCTCTGTGTCTGCACACCTGCGTGACAATAGATATGTATGTGCCTGCACACCCATGTGCCCGTACACCAAACACCTTTGGTCTGTTTCTCTGGCCCTCAACTACTAAAAGTCGAGTTATCTGCAAGCCTTACGGTTGGAGGGTAATGTTGAAATTGGGGGCGCCGGGATTGCGTGCCCAGCACCCCGGTCGCCTGGCTAGCTTATGCCCGAAATAACAACACACAAACTGTATTCATTTAAACACTGCTTGGCCCATTATTTCTAGTCTCTTCTTGGCTAACTCTCGCACCTGGACTAGCCCATTTCTCATAAAGTGTGTTGCACCCCAAGGTGCACTTACCGGGAAGATTCTAGCCTACATCCATCTTGAGTCGGAGCTTCATCGTGAGCATGCCTCAGAGAGCTGGGCCATCCTGTCCACCCGCGAGAGAGGAGGCTGGCATCTCTGAGCAGAGCTACGTGCGTTCTCTGACCTCACTTCCTCTTCCTGTCAGCATACTATTCTGTTTACTCCACCCACCTATGTTCTAACCTATAGGACCAGCCAAGCAGTGTCTTTATTTTAACCAATGAAATCAACAGATTGATAAACAGATTGATATATGACACTCCCACATCAGGGTAACGGTAAGGCAGATCGTGTTACTCACAGTAACATCTTTCAGCCCTAGCTAAGTTTCTGTTGACTGGGTAGCTCTTGGAAAGCTCCAGACATTAGGGATGGAACTTTCATCACCATTCTTTCCTTGGGAAGGAGGAGACCGGGGATTGACTTACTTGGTGGATGGCATAGCAACTCAAGCAGACATCATAAATGCTTCCCAGAAGCCCCACGGATGGCTCAGAGAACGTCCAGGTTGTGCACACACACACTACTCCCAACTTCCCCCAACTTCTGTATCCCCTGTCCTCAGCTGTCCTTGATCATAAACAGATAGTCTTATAAGAACGTGTTATGAGTCCTGAGCTCCTGTAGCTGGCTATTGAGCTGGAGGAGGAGGAAGTGAGGAAGAGGAGGAGAAAGAGAAAGAGGAGGAAGAAGAGAAGGAGGTTCACAAGTTCTTCTACTTTATAGCTGGTGGGTTTGAGGTAGGAGTGGCAATTTGTACTTCAGATGTTGTCTTGAATCTCCAGACGCTGTCTTGAATGGGGCGCTGCTGTGAAGCTGAGCCCTGAGCCATGGGATGCGATGCTGCCCCCGCGTAGGTATGGGTTGAACTAAAGGGTAGGGATGGGGGACTTGGGTTGAACTCTAGCGTAAGTCACTGGTTATCGGCCAAGAACTGAGAATTCTAAGTGTATATTGCATGGTGTGGTGTGCGAGGCGACACTCACACAGGCATCAAAACTGGCTTAGGAGTAGAAGGGTTAGTTTTCCTCTTACTTGGTTCTACAGATAAATGCACTGAAATCCCAAGTGACCCATAGCTGAAGCTGTGATGTCTCATCGGGCTAAGTGGTATAAAAGGGAACCTGGCAATGTGTGGTACTGCAACCAGGGAGCAGGGATGAGGAAAGAGTGTAAAACAACTGCATTTCTTCCAAGATGGTCCAGAGCACCCGCAAAGGCCTTCAAATAAAGGCCAGAAGGCAGGTCTGTCGGAGATCTTCATGCAAAGTGAGACGCTTCTCTGGAAACATTCTCAGATTCTCCTGCATTTCAAAGTTAGTGACGTCAGCAAACTAGGGCACGACCAAGAGTTCACAGAGAATCTAAGGCTTGCACAAGTCCAGGGAGGGCGAGGAGTAAGCAGAGAGTGATCACTTAGCCACATGGGCTTCAAAGGACACAAAACTAGGACCTCTGCCCAGGTGGAGGTGTCGCACAGGAGAGAAAAAGCCGGAGGTGAAACTTATTGCCACAGGGGTTTCAAGGACACCGAGGAGGCTGCTAAAGGAGACAGGCATGAAAAGTCAGGACCCTGGAAATGAGACTTGAGGAAAGAAAAGCCACCCAAGCAGTCACAGCTTACCCCTCCACCCCAGCCCGTTGGAATGTGCATGGCATCTCACCCAACAAGCCCAGGGAGGCTTGAGAAGTGGGAAGCATAAACCAGAGACTTCCCAGAGCCTGGAAGGAGAATCCTCTCAACACCGGGGCTTAGTGACCTTTAGAGCCAAAGGGATTAAAGTCCCATAGCGCTGGTTGGCATGGAGAGACATGGGAGGAAGCTGTTTAAGGACCCTGGTAGGTTCCTGAGAGCTGGAAGTATCTACAGAGAATGCATCCAGGAAAACCAGAGAGCTTCTTTGCACCAGGATGGGTGGGCCGCAGTTAAAACAAACAAGACCAAGGTAGCTCTTTACCTTAACTAAAAGGCAAACTGCTCTCTGTGAATGGCCAGCTGATAAATCATAAATTAATCTATGAACATTGTTCTAGTCTCCATGTATAGAAGAACTTGCTAAGGAATCCATCACTTATGTGAATATGTGGCCACAAACCAGGTGTGGCGTCGTGAAGAGATCACAGAGAGGTCACAGGTAGCTTTTCAGAAAGAGGGAAACGACCTGTGTTGCCCTACAAACCTGGCCCTGGGTACCATGGAAACTGGGACTGAAAGAGGGGAGCAGACCTAGACAAGTTGGGGAGCACTCCTGTGTTCCAGCACAGCATGGGGCCCAGCAAAAGGACAGCTGTGCCCTGGCTCCCCTCACCTTGTTACTAGGTTACAAAAGTCCCAGGTAAACACAGCCTGGCCTGCTTCCATTTCCTCCTGCGCTTCAGCACTGATGTTTGCAAGCTCTTTGAAAGCAGGGAGAGTGGGTTTTATCCCGGAGTCTGATCTATGATGTTTGCTTTCCTATTGACAGTCATTGCTTTAGGGAAATGAGCCCGGCACTTTCATGGATGGCCTGCAGGTTTGGTTTTCTAATTACATTCTCCTTCAGCAAATACATCCAAGAGCAGCCTTACCCACACCACATCCAGGAAAGACAAGGGATCTTCAAATGAAGATTTCTCCAGTAGAAGAAGAGGAATGTAGATAAGATCCATGCTACTAGCCACATATCTTCCCTGGTGGTATCTTGTACTTTATTTTTTTTTAAGTGTGAGTCTGTCTGTGTGTGCGTGTGCATATGTATCTGCCTGCATGTATGTATCTGTGTGTGTCTGTGTTTCTCTATGTGTGTCTCTGTATCTGTGTGTCTCTGTGTGTGTATCTCTGTGTGTGAGAGTGTCCATGTGTGTCTGTGTGTCTCTCTGCATGTGTGTGTGTGTGTGTGTGTGTGTGTGCGCGCGCGCGCACAAGCCTATATTTGGGTACATGCACACAATTGTGAGAACCCATGGAAGCCAGAATAGAGCTTGGGATCCCTTGGAGCTGGAGTTACAGGTGGTTGCGAGTGGCTCGGCGTGGGTTCTGGGAAGCAAGCTTGTCTTCTGCAAGAGCAGTATGTGCCCTTTACTGCTGTGTATCTTGGCAGCTTTCCTGCTGGTACTTCAAACAATACACCCATCATTAAACCCAAGATCACTTTGTTTCGTCTTATCCCTCATTTTCAGGATAGAAAATGCTTTTGGACTGTTTAGCAACCAGGCCAGAGGCCTGAATTCATAGAACTCTTTATACCACTCTATTGTTTTTTAAATATGCCTTCAGAATGTAGTGCAGGCTGCTCTGAAAATCAGTATGTAGACCAGGTTATCCCTGAGCTCACAGAGATCAGCCTACTTCTGCCCCCCAAGTGTTGGGACTAAAGGTATACACCCCCATACCAAATGATACAGCTCATTTTATTTCCTAATATTCAAGGAAGAAATCAGATGTTTATATTTAAAAAGTCAGACAAAACACTACTGCCCTTGTCAGGCTGGTAGAGCCATGCTGCTCTCTAGGTTCTTCCCTTTAGCATGGCACACAGGAGACTGAGGTCACCCTTCCCACCAAATGCTCACTGCTCATTCACAAAAGACAATCAGAGCAGTTTTTCTTAGTGACAAAGCTGGAATCAAAATGACGCCATTTACGTCCACGAGTTTCAATATGCGAGAATGTTTAAAGAGCCATGGCTCTCCAGCTTCCCGCTACCCAACTCCATCCCTTCATATCTTCCACAGGCATCCTTCCGTCTCCGTATCCATACCACGTGCCCCCCACGCCCACTGCCGCGTGCATCCCACACCTCACTGCCACGTGCACCTCACACCCCATTACCACGTGCACCCCAAACCCATTGCCATGTGCACCCCACACCTCATTACCACATGTACCCCACACCTTATTGCCATGTGTACCCAACCCTGGTGCCATTCTCACACCCCATTGCCTCGTGCAATCTACACCCTCCCCACGTGTACCTCATTCATGCACAGCCACAGACATCCCTAACTCCACCTCCCCATAGATACCACATGCGCCCACCCTATTACTACACGCTCCTCACCCTGTCCCTGCATGTTTTTCACCGCCATCTGCTCACACATCTCTACAGACATACCACATACCTTTCACATATATGCACCTCCCAGCCCAGCCCCACCTGCACCTCCACACCCATACCCAAATGCACCTTACCTGCATGCCCACGTGCACCTCATATATGTATCTACATGTACCTCACACACACACCTACATGTACCTCACACACAGACCACCTCACACACCTCAAACCGATCAAGGCAGATCTTCACCTTAAATAAAAGGCAAGCAAGCATCTGTGAATGACTAAGTTGATAAGACATAGGAAGTCTCTGGACACTGTCCGGATCTCCATGAATAGAAGGGCTGGCTAAGTAGTCAGTCAGCCACGGTGACAGCAAAGCAAGAGGTGACACATCACAGAGATGTGTGTGAGGAATGGCCACAAATGCCAGCTCCTTCCTGGCTTTGAACAATCTGCTTTCTTTTCTCCTTCATCTTTCTTTGCTGACTTCCTAATCACCTCCCCTTCTCTTTACACATGTAAATATACACATGCATGTGTGTACATGTATACATATTTGTATATGTATGTAAATGCGTATATGTATATTTCCCTATGTATGTATGTGTATATTATGCATTATGTATGACTATATTCAGAGATTTTCTAATCTAACAATTTAACCAAACATGGAAAATGGCCTTCTTCTTCATCACTGATTTTATTAAGACGACTGTGACAAGCCTTCTGTCTGAACTGCTCACTGTTTTTCATTTGTCCCAGCCATTCTTCTAAAACACCTGTTGTTGCCACCCTTGAAGTCCCAGTCACCAAACCCAGCGAGTACTCCGGACAGACAGACAGACAGAGGTGATGCTCTGTTTTCTGGAGTATTTTCTCCATCAACTTCTGAGGTTTTCTCTCATAGGACAATCTTGAAGTCTGTTTCTTCCATGTCTGCTTCCTTCACTGTCTCTTCTTTCTCCTCTTCTTCTTCCCCCCTCCTTCCTGCTCCCCTCTTGTATCTTTAGCTCTATCTTTCTTTCCCTAGAGTTCCCTTCTCCCCAGCATGTCTGTGGATCCCACTGCCACACCCCTATCTTTACCCTCTCTGTTCTGGGTACAGTTAGAGGCTGGAATCCTGGTGTGACAGGCAAGCACCACCTACTTTAAAATTAATTCTGCCCCAACCATCTGGATGTCATTAGCTGAGCCACCCAACTCTCTAGGTGCCGAATTTCCCGTCTCTGAAATGGAGCTCTCAGACCCACCTCGTGGGCTCCGTGGAGAGTTAGTTAGTATGCTAATTCATGCAGGAGAAGTGCCCTGCATACTGCCAGGGAAGACAGATGCCATCACCTGGTAATGGTGCTCTCGGGAACCTCGCTCGGAATTCAGCAATTACTTGTGGCAGATTCTAATTTCACAAGTCACTAACTTGGGTATGCAAACATTTTCCCGTATTGGGTCTTTTGCTTGTTGTATGCCTATTACTGTTTGAGATGCAAAACATCATCTAGTCATTTCCATTAAACTAGAAGGTGAGTTCTTCAGCTCCTGGGGCCCCTCCCCGAATGCTCTGCCAAAACAAGACAGCACCGTATTTGTCCGCACCCCAGTGAAGTGTCACTGCTGGTGCTGCACGGAGCTTCTCAAGGCTTCCCATCATCTACCCACCCACAGGCTTAGGGACTTCAAGGTAGGCTTGCCCTGGTGTATGGTTGTGATCTCCATCATCCCTACGCCACTTCCCTGAAATCACTTGTTGAATAACAGGGATCGCCTAAGCTCCTAATGACCAACCTAAGGCCCACCCCAGCGCAGGAGACAGATCTAGTAGCTAATCCATGTCAACAGCTCAGGTGATCAAATTGTACCCGGATCCTAAGCTCACACCAGCTCCTGGCTGCAGACTCAGTGAGCTCTTATGGAAGGCCAGGCTATCGAGGGACCACAGGACTCTGTACTACAGCAGGAGAGGACTGCTGGTCAGTTGCTACCCAAGGTAGTCAAGAAGGCATCGTGAGGCAGGCTATGCCAGCTATGGGGGGGGGGACTAGATAGATAGATAGATAGATAGATAGATAGATAGATAGATAGATAGATAGATAGATAGAATTCATAGGTAGATAGATAAATGAAGAAGGAAGAAGAGGAAGGAAGAAGAGAAGGAAAACAAGGAGAAGGAGGAGGAGGGATAGGAATGCAGGTCCATAATTTTGCTTTTTTTTTTTCTTTACAAAGTATTAATTTTGTAAAACAAACTCTAAACAAGTTCAGGTAAACTTTTACATAATGTGTCTTGAAGTCACAAGAAACTTCTTCTCCCACCAGCTCCCAGTGAAGTTGTCCAAAAGAGCAGAAGACTGTGTTCCTGGCTCTAGGAGACCCCCTTCCCTCTTCCAGTCCCATGTGTTCCCGTGCTAATCTAGAGTAGGGGACTTTGTGAAGTGATTCCTGTCCTGTGTGCTGTGAGGGTGGGCTCCTGTGATGGGATCAGTGGCCTTCTGAGAAGAGGAATCGAGAAGACAGCTAGCCTGGAGGTTCTGTATTCCCATGGGATACCTCTGCCGTGATGACCCAGCAGTAGTGGTCACCAGATGCCCATAGCAAACCCCAGGACAGCCTTGCTCCAACATCCCCATGTCCTGCTTTCATATCTGTTGCTGTGGTAAATTACCCAGACAAAAGTCAGCTTGACGGAGATAGCGTTTGCTTTAGGGTGCAGTTGCAGGCTGCAGTCCATTGTTTTGGGGAAGTGGAAGTTGCAGGAGCTTGCAGCAGTGACTCACATTGCATCCGTGGTCAGGAGCAGGAACAAAGGAATTCAGGGTTAGTGCTCAGCTCACCTTCTCTCTTCCTACATGGTTCAGGTCCCAAACCCAGGGACTGGGAATGGTGTCACACACAGTGGACTGCTGTGTCTTCCCACATCAGTTAGTGCAATCAGTACAATCCCCAACAGGTTAACCTGATATAGACAATACCTCATGGGGCACTCTTCCCACATGACTGCACTGTATCAAGTTAACATAACCAAACGTCAAGCCAAACTAATGACCTTTTGTTTTTTTACAGAGTCCTCAGTCTGTGGCACTCAGGAAGAGAAACAGAAAACTGACTGAGACATGAGCATTCCATGCCCCTTAAGACAGCTTATCCTGGCCAGTGTCTTTAAGATGTGTGGGCCTGGTCAGCCGTAGACACGGGTCATCTCCTCTCTTGTAAATGTTTGAAAGGGCAAACCGGACGATGACATTAGTCACAGAAGGTCACATGCAGCCTCTACTGTCACCAGGAAAGCCAAGATGTGAAGGTCAACGAACGTCACAACCACTGCGCAGGCTGAAGTCTCAGCTTCCAGCCTCAGAATAGCACAGGCACAAGAAACCACTTTGGATGCTGGGCGTTTTCCTGTTTATGTAGTACTGAGGATGGAGCCAAGGCCCTCATGCATACCGGGAAAGCACTCTCCAGCAGCTATGCTCCTGGGGTTGTTTCCCAAGTGCTGGGGATGGAAGCCAGTGCCTTGGACATGATAGGTGAGCGCCTGCAGCTGAGCTGCATCCTGGCCTGCTGGGGGGGGGGGGTGTGTGAGAAGGGCAGCCCCAGCCAGTGTTCATGTCTGAGCTGTACATTTTTCCTCAATATGAGCTCAAAGTGAGACTCAGCAAAACCATGCCACCCAAGAAGGGTATTCTCATGAGATTAAGCTTCCATGGATGGGATAAGTGTCCCCACACAAATGTGGAATGAGCATCCAACATAGACTGATGCTCTTGACAGCGCTGGATGAGGCTCCCCAGCCTCTCTGCTGAAAGACCCGGATAAATCCAGACCCCTCTAGCAGAAAGAATAGAGCCAAAAATCTAGCAGGGAGAGAAGAACCAAAAATCTAGGTTAGCCGGTTCAGTGACTCTGTTCCAGGAATTAGCTGACTGTAAAGTTAGAGTATAATCTTGAGAATAATTTTGAGAAACAGGGAGTTACCCCTTGTGATTATCACTGGTATTTTTGGAATTTTCCAATGACACCCTGCCTACCCCCTTTGGGTTGTGGTTTCTTCCCCTAAATATCCCCTCTTCCAGCTACTCTGGTAGAACTCCTCTACCCCTGTGTGGGAAATAAGTTTCGGCCCCAGCGCGCTGGTTCCTGTCCTGTCAATAAACCTCTTGTGATTATAGCAAGTATGGTCTCTTGTGAGTTCCTGGGGGCTTGTGTTATCCCGAGACTTGAGTGAGAGTCTCCCTACTCCGGAGGTCTTTCACTGCCCAGTGGTCCTTCAGTGACTCTCAGTCCAGGCTCCAACATTACCTGACAGTCATTATAATAAAGTGTCCCTGATGTTGGTACCAACAAAGGCGGATGTCACCTTTGGGGGACTCCTGGCCCCGCTCTTGTCTCTATGGACTTTTCCTATGGTCCCGTGTACAGTGTTTTTGCTCTGGCAGCACCATATCCAAGAGCTCACTCAGAGGAAAGGGAAGTTTGGAGACATTTCTTTGGAAGCAGAGGACACTTGTCTCACAGGTGACACCCTGCCTGACACTGGTCTCGGAACCTGAGCTCTAGGCATTGACATTGGAAGCTAACAGAAATGCTGAGCCAGCTGAACATACCTACATGTAGGAAAAGCTAACCCTGAACTGAGGTGGGTGATGATACGGGCTAACTCGAGGGAAAAGCAACAGCAAGCCCACGGGAGATGCTGGCGTTCAGTGGGCCAGGTCCAGTGGGCACAGAGGAGGCACCCCAGGGAGATCTAATAGAGGCAGACACAAGCCATAGAGACAACAGTGTGGGCCAGAGGTGATTAGTGTTTGGAGGTAGTTAGCTGGGCCTCCTAGGAAGTCATGAGAAAGTCTGAAAGCATTGAAGCAACAGTAGCACTAGCAAGTGAGCAGTGGGGCCAGAGCAGGGAGGACTGTGTCCATGAAAAGGAACTAGTTTTTACTTCAGTCCCAGTGTACTTCAGCATCCACGAAGTCCAAAAATACCCACACAGCCAACATATGTGAGCATCCTTGGTCAGAAGATCTAAAGCCTAAAATAGTTCAAATATATTTGTGTTTAAGGAATGCTAACATTGTGATCAGGCAAGACACGTCCATTGGTCTGATGATGTTATGGAGATAACCAGCATTCCTAATGGGGTTCAGACTTGTTCTGCAAGAGAGAATCCTTCCTAATACTATGAACTGGGTCACAAGCCCATGACTGGAAAGGTCTTAGATGCTAAGGAGAAACCTAAAATGGTTGCTTAGTTAAATGACACACCATCAAATCACAGCCTAAGTATCTGTTTATAGCAATGGACAAAGGCTACTCTCAGCCTGAAGCAGAGAAATCTCTCTTCACAGTGAATGCAAAGACCCACGGCTGCACATGAGAATAAAGAGTGGTTGATGTCAACTATGCCATCCCCTTGAGGCTCGGTGAGCATTGTGGAAGAAGGGGAGGATAGAACACAAGAGGTGCAGGATGGGAAATGTGGATACAAAGTTCAATTTTCTAAGCAGGACATGGACATGACAACTAGAAACTTGAAGCAGCGGTGCATACAGACGCCAAGTCCATAGAAGCTGGTCCCTTCTAACAGTCAGCGACAGAAGGGAAAGAGACTCATGGGGCCCTACCACACACTGCTGGTCTGTTGTCAGCCTACTGATCCTGGAAGAGGGGGAGACATGATATCTAGTGTGTACCCACCAATGAGCCCATAGGATCTGATGGTTGTATCCAAATGCAGGATCACACAGACAGTCACGATTAAACTCTGTGGGTCACTAAACAAAACCCAAAAGAGTAAATAGGGGAAGGACATTTATAGGGAAGAAGGGGGGTAGTGAGTAAGTGGGAAGTGGGGAGAGGGACCAGAATACATGCTAAACACGTGCGAGAGTGCCAAAGAGTAAGAGTTCCTGAAGAAAGAAAAATGTGTCACAGTTTGGAGCACACAGGGTGTTGGACTTTGGGGTTAGGCATGCTCATTGGCAATGTTGATATAAATATTATATCAAAACTCTAAAGTCTGAAGTACTTTTGGTCCCAGACAGTCCAGGTAAACGAACTGAAACTACACACACAAACATTTACACACTGTTATCCACAGGCACCACACACATTCCCACATGTACATACACTTATTCACTCAAACAGGCATGAACACACACATGTGCCCAAGTACACACACCCATATACACACGCACACTCCGAACACTTGTACTCTCCTGAACACATATGCAGACACATACACAGTTACCTATACCTATGCCATGCACACACAACACACTTTTACAGACACAGTGTATTTGTCGAGGAGCCGATTAGCAAGAAATGAATGACTTTGGTGTCAATACAACAGTTGAGGTCAGACAAGCCACAGAGCAGAGGGGAGTGAGCAGATGCAAGTAGATACATCCCGGCCCTCCTTCCTCTGGCCAGCTCACACCATCGGCGCCAGGCAGCTGCTCTGGGGGACCTATCCTCCTGGCAGTGTCAATCACAGAGGCACTGCTCTGGGTGACTTAACAGCACTTGAAAGGAGCACCAGGCGATAATCTGCCGGCGGCCCCTCGCACGTGTGAAATCTCTTGAGTTACTTTCCCACCATGTACTGACGTGGCAATCTCTCTGCCTTGTTATTCCTAGAGCAGATAATCTTGCTCACGGCTCAGATGTTGCCCTTGTCAACTTCGATGCCTCTGAGGGCTGAGGAACCACAGAGCAGAGCTGTTTGCTCAGATCCATGCCTGGATCTTTGCGGCTTTTCTGTAGATTACAACCCTCTGTGGGTGCCAATGTCAACTGTCTAAGGAGGGAGTTCTGGCCTGGCTGCGGAGAGCTCTGACAATCACAGACCACCAAAGGATGACGAGATAGCTAGACCTGCATCAAGCATTCCCTTCTATATGTCCCCGTGGGAGAAAACACTCCACGTCTCTGGCAGGCTGGATGATAGTTGGATGTGTGTGTGTGTGTGTGTGTGTGTGTTGTGTGTGTGTGGTGTACACAGGTGTGTGGGTGTGTGTGCCCATCTGTGCACCATCTGTGTGGAGGCCGGAAGACAAGCTCAGGCATCATGCCTCTGGTGCCATCTGTTTTGGATTTTGAGACAGGATGGCTCATGGGTTCAGTGCTCATCAAGTGGGCGAGGCTGGCTCACCAGCCCTAGGACTCTGCTCTTCTCCCTCTCCTCAGCACCAGAATTACAAGTTCAGCCACCATGGCCAGCTTTTTCTAAGTGGATTCTGGGGGATTTGAACTCACTTCTCATGCTTGTAAGACAAGCGCAGCTTTCTTATTGAGCCAACTCCCCCATCCGGCTCTCTTCCCTGCATTTCCAAGGTTAACAAGGTGTCTTGGCCATCCCCACTGCTGCAGACGGCCAGAGGAACCTCTGCTTTGCAGCCTTAAATGTGGTTGTCATTGCCCTACGGTCGTTCATACAGCCTCGTGGGCAATCACCGTGCTGAATGAAGATATCTTATTTTGCCAAGCATTTTGCTTTGAGTGGAAGATGCCAAAACTCTGGGGGAGAGAGACTAAGGAGGACCGGGCTGGGCCTGCCACTGTACCCTGGAGAGCAGCAGTGTTAGCTATGACTTCAGGGATCCCAGCTCAAGATAGAGCTTCAGGCAAACTACATGAAGAGGCCCCTTTTCACAGGGGACAGTAGAAGAGCCCAGAAGGCCATATAAGACAGTAACCGAGGCAGGGGACTTCTGTCAAGATGGGCGGGTGAAAAGGCGGAGCATACAAAAACAACTGGACCCCGGGCCTGAAGTCCAAGGCTGCACTGGGTGAGGGCTGCGCTGTGTTATTGATGCCGCTTATTGCTAATCAGATTAAAGCCTTCCGAAGCAGTGCTGGCAGGCAGGGCGGCCTGCAGGGGTTCAGGGGTCTGTTTGCCCAGGTGTTGGGTGGGGCCAAAGCCAAGGAAATTGAAATAGGATCACTCCAAGTGTGGGGCTCCCCTCAAAGCAGCCCTGGCCTTTGTGACAGAGACCTCTGTCACCAGTGCACCCTCTGGCTTCCACACATCTTGCTCTGATTCATCATTTTAACCATAAAATTTCACGCAGGAAAAAAATATTAGAAGCCTGACATAATGACTTCTATTGGAAATTATAGCTCTCGAACATAAAACATATTAGATGCCATTAAACTTTACAGGTTATAATTCCCCAGAGGAGGGTGCACCACTCAGGCTGTTGAAAATGGTACTTCAGCGGATTTAGAGCCACGTAGCCTACGCAATGAGAAAGATAATCCAAAGGCTTCAGGTGGGACCGAAACAGCAGACAGTGGCCTGTTAGCTTCCACAATGGCCCGCTGTGCTCATGGACTTATATATGTGAGTGAAGCCACCTTCAACATCACACGTGGGGAGCTTGTTTGTATTAGATACTATAGGAGAGACCCGAGTTGATTTGCCCAGTTTGTGAGTATGTGTGTGTCCAGAGAAACAAAGCAACCGCTGCCTTCTTGCTCCGACTGTCCATGTTGACAAAGGTGCTTTTCAGCATCTATATGCAGTTGTCCTTTGTTATTTCTGCAGTTTTGTTGGTGAGTTCAAGGACTGCAGTAGCCCCCTGCAAGGTGACTACAACAATGACTCTGTCCTCAGGGCGAGCAAGCCAATGGTGTCTTGTGGTAACAGTGTGCATGCTGCTTCCTCAGTCGTGGGGCTGTGCTGTGAGCCCTGACTTCAGTGATAGTGCTAGCAATTCAGCAACAGGTCCATCAGGAATAGGAATGTGTTTGCCGGTCTTAGGCAGCTCTGACCGTCTTCATAGAGAGCAATGGTGCTACAGGGAAAGCAGCTGGGGCTCTTGAGCCTCATGAGTCCGCAGCTGATTGTATTTGTTTGTTTGTTTTTGGTTTTTGTTTGTTTATTTTAGACTGAGTCTCCCATAGCCCAGGCTGGTCTCAAATCCACTAGAAAGGTTAGCTGAGTATGACCTTGAATTTCTGGTCTTCCTGCTCTCACCTCCTCCCGTCCTGAATTCTGGACTCACAGGCATGCATCCCCATGCCCAGTTCTTGTGGTGCTGAGATGCAACCCCAGAGCCTTCTGCATGCTAGGCTGACACTGACAAATGAACCACATCCCTGGCCCAATGCTTGAGTTTTTGAAAATGTAATGACAGGAACATCATAAAGAGAAAAGCCAGAGAAATCCATGACATTAGCCAGAGTCAGTAACGTGGGAAGCCCTCATTGTAAAGAAATATCGCATGCGATTAGTTATTCATGAAAAACGCACACACGAGGCAAAGTAACTTCAAACAGGAAGCACATAAAGCTAGTTTGCTTGTTGGAGAATGTGCTAGTACCGTATCCATGGCAACATCATAAACTCTTAACTGTCACAAATAATAAGAATCAACTATAGCTTTTTTATTTTTATTTATTTATTTATTTATTTTGAGACAGGGTTTCTCTGTAGCTTTGGTGCCCATCCCAGAACTAGCTCTTGTAGGCCAGGCTGGCCTCAAACTCCCAGAGATCCGCCTGCCTCTGCCTCCCGAGTGCTGGGATTAAAGGCGTGTGCCACCACCGCCCGGCTATAGCTTTTTTAAATGACAAGGCTATCATGAGCAAAAAGAACTGAAAACATGAAAATACTTAGAAAAAAAGCACCTGCCCCCACAGGGTGACATCATAGAGTTACAGAGTCACAACTTTGGGGCACACCCTTGTGCTTCTTTGAGAACATGCCACGTGAATGCACATTTTTCTCTGTTTATGACATGCTTTTGTGGTTCCTTTGAATATGCCATCTTTCTCATTGAGTATTCTAAAATCTGACTTCTTTTATCTCTATGTAATATCCAGTCCTACAGATTTTCTCAATGAACATGCCTAATCCCTAGTCATTGGGAAAGTTTTGGGGGTAAAGATAAACCAAGAGTTTACTGCATGAATGCAGGGAAGCTCGTGAAAGATGACCCCACTTTACACCACACTTGCCAAGTCATCTCTCAGGCAGAGGCGGTGCTTCCCAGGCCCTGGACCTACAGTTTGACAGACCGGACATGCCTCACTCCCATTCCCTCCAGGTCACCACATGGACCAAGGCAGGCTCGTGGTTGGAGCTCAGCTTGTTTCCAGACTGTGAGCTGCCTCACAGTCTCCTCAACACTCCTCCTCACAACAGCACCCACGGCCACTTACTGATTAATTATCAGAGATGTGCACCAAAGGTAGCAAACACCAAGTACCACCGGTTTAGACTAATTCAACAAACAGAATTTGGGTAAATGGAGGCCATGATAAAGCCCACCCCTAGAAGTGGCTCTCACTAAGGAAGCTAGTGATGTTTTGTTGGGACAGAGGCTGGAATTCTCCGATGGTCCTGAGGACATGTGACAGTCATATGAGCCACCTCTAAGAAAGGCTTCAATTCTATGTGTACATGGTCTATTATAGATTTGTTGGACAGTGTTGGCATATTCCACTTCTAAGAGAGGAAGCAGGGAGGTAGAAAGAAAGAAAGAAAGAAAGAAAGAAAGAAAGAAAGAAAGAAAGAAAGAAAGAAAGAAAGAAAGAAAGAAAGGAAGAAAGGAAGGACAAAAGTTAGGAAGGGAGGAAGGAAGGAGGAAGGAAGGAAGGAAGGAAGGAAGGAAGGAAGGAAGGAAGGAAATGGAAAGGAAGAGAAGGAAAGGAAAGGAGGGAAGGGGAGGCGAGAGGAGGAAGAGAAGGGAAAAAGGTGTTTCTGCACAGTGATCTCACAATGACATCTTCCTCTGTGGGGGTTACTAGGTAGCCTGACCTTCCCTGCTTAAGCCCAAATGGGCAGAAGGATTCTGAGAGAGGTCAAGCAAAGCTGCCACTGTTTTGTGTCAGAAACTTCATCTTTATTCTGATTCTGGCAGAGACCACCCTACTCAGAAGCTTCCTCTGAAATAGGAGGTGATTTAATGGGTCACTCCCAAGAAGCTTTCCTGCTCTAGAGAAAGGCTACATATGCTCTGCTTGCTGGACTTCCAACTTCTGTTTTGGAGCGTTTCTTACCCACATTTTAGCCAACAGTGTGTCTTTATTAAAATTCTGTACCCCAGGGACAGGAGAGATGATTCAGCAGTTAAGATCACATGCTGCTTGCTCTTCCGGAGGACCTGTGTTCAATTCGCAGTGCCCAGGTCAGCTGGCTCACAACTGCCTGTCACTCCAGCTCCAGGGGGTCCAATTCTTCTGCTCTCTACATAACCTGATACAAGCAGGCACCTCTACAAAGAATTCAAAATAGTAAAATGACATCTTTAAAATGCTACAGCCCAGCCTTCATCTGACTCTAGGGCTCTTTGTCTTGAGCTGTTACTATGTTAGTATTTTGACTTTTCAGCCAGGATATCCTGGACCAGTGATGCCCTGCACTGGGCCTCATCTGTTTCCCCCCTGAAGGGTGAAGACAAAGAAGTTCCAAGTGATGAGCCAAGTAGTCAGGAACAAAGGCCACGAAGGCAGTTTGGGATGGTCTTTTTCCCATGTTTGTCCTTCTAGCTTGCTCCCTGTGCACCCTGACCCTGGCAATCATGTAGCCCCATGACATGAAACTACCCACCTACAGCAGGCTCATCACCCCGCACAGCTCCACTGGAGGTGCAGCCACAGGACAGTGAGCTCTCCTGCTTTCCCTGACATCCATAGAAGAGATCCAGTTGAATGACCAGCTGAGAAGACTGTGCCAATCATTCTAGGGTACTGCTGCACAGGGCAGGAAGACCCACCCAACTCACCAGGAAGTTCCCTTCCAGACATGCCTGGCTGCTTTGTCTCTGGACTCGGGCTTTCACAAGCTTCGTGGAGGAATTGCAGTTTCCAATACATATGGATGTGAGGACAGGCGAAACCTCAAAGCCTACCCCAAAGGCATACTTTCTCCAACAAGGCCATATCTACTCCAACAAGGCCACACCTCCTAATAGTGCCACTCTCTAAGGGTTTAGGGGTACCATTTTTATTTAAACCACCACTTTCCACTCCATGACCCCTATAGGCTTGTAACCATATCATAATAAAAAATGTGTTTAGTCCAAATCCAGAAGACCCCCACAGTTTATCACAGTAATTAGCCTTGTTCAAAGTCTTTTCTGAGACTTATGCAAGCTCTTAGCTTCAATACTTTGTAAAATCAAAATGGAAAAGTAGATCACATAACTTCTCACATATAATGGCATAAGATATATATTATCTTTCCAGAAGAGAGGAACTGGAGCATAATAAGGAAATATTGGACCAGGAGAAGAGAGTAAATCAGCTGGGCAAACTCCAAACTCTGCACCTCCATGTCTGATGTCAAAGCACTCTTCAGATCCCCAACTTCTTGCAGCTTTGTTGATTGCAACACACTTCTTTTTTTTTAGGCTGGTTCCACTCCCTGTTGGCATCTTTCCTTGGCAGATATTTCTTGGCTCTGGCATCTACAACATCTTGGGGGTTCCAAGGCAATCCCAGGCTTCACCTCCATAGCTACACACATGGCCTCTCTGGGCCTCTTTTCAGGGACACTCCTTCTACATGCCTGGCCTCAGTGGCCTTCTTTAGCCATGTGGGGAGAGTCTATAACCCCTTTCTTGTATCCTTGACTCTAAGCCAGAACCACATAGCTGAAGCTGCCAAGTTCTGCTGCTTGCTGGGACTGGAACATGGGCCCTTGTTCAAACACATTATCAGCAACTTTCTATTTTTGGTAGTTTCCTTCACTAAGTTTGGTTGTCCTGAAACTTGATCTGTAGACAAGGCTGGCTTGGAACTGAAAGATCTACCTGAGTCTTGACTCCCAAGGGCTGGGATTAAAAATATGTGCCACCATGGTCCAATCATAAGCCTTTCTTTAATAACATCTCACCAGTTGGAAGTTCAGCTGGGGGGGGGGGGTCTTACCCTGAGGTCACCACTCCCTTTATTCCATTAGCATCAGGTTTTTCTTTAATCTTTTAATCTCCTTGAACACATGACTTAGCGCTATTAAATTTCCTGGTGCCCCTTTTCAACTCATACTATGCGTTTTGTATTTTGTCTTGTTTATCTTGCTCCTTTTCGTTACAGACCTGTATTGGTAGGTGCACTAATGACCACATGAGACCATCAGTGAAATCTTCACTGTCAAACTGTTAATCCATAACTCTTCTTCATCCACAAGCAGATATTTTGAGCAAGGGTAAAATAGCAGTCACACTCGTCACAAAAATATCGCATGAATGATCTCAACGTCACATATTAACATTCTTCTCCATAAAACCTCTTGAGCTCAGTTCACACAGTACAAATCACCCTCAGCTCCACTGTCCTTCATGCTCCTACATGTATGGCCCATTAAGCCCGGCTTAAAGTATACAGTTGCTTTTCTAATCCAAAGTCCCAAAGTGTTTCATATTCCTCCAGGCAAATACATGGTCAGGCCTATCACAGCATACCCTTGTCCCTGGTGGCAAACCTCGATCTTAGGGTTTCTGTTGCTGTGAAGAAACACCATGACCACAGCAATTCTTACAAAGGAAAACATTTAACTGGGATGGGCTTACAGTTCAGAGATTTAGTCCATTGTCATTATGGTGGGAAACTCAGTAGCATGCAGGCAGACGTAGTGCTGGAGAAAGAACTGAGAGTTCTATGTCTTGCAGGAACAGGAATGAATTCTCTCATTAGGCATGGCTTGAGCACGTATGAGACCTCAAAGCCCACCTCCATAGTGACACACTTCCTCTGACAAGACCACACCTACTCCAACAAGGTCACACCTCCTTTGGGGGACAGTTTCATTCAGACTGCTACAGTGCCTGAGGAACAATACTTGAAGCTGCCTTCTAACCTCTTCCTTCTCTCTCTCTCTCTCTCTCTCTCTCTCTCTCTCTCTCTCTCTCATGTTGTGTGTGTTTTCTTTTGAGAATCCTTCTTTCCCTCAGTGTTCATCAGAAGCCTTCTGTGGATCAGGCTACAGCTGCATTTAACCGCTTCCTATATAACACTCCCCCACCTCCACCCTTTAATTATTTTCCAGGCAGTGACTGCCCATCTCTCAACTGTTTTTGAGTTCCATTCCACACACCCACCTCCCAATCCCTCCTGCCCCACAATCCCTCAGTCACTGCAGCCTGTGACTTCCCACAACTGCAAGTTCTCCCCTCCACAGCCTCTTCATGACCGAGGGCCAACTCTCTGTCCCAGATAGATACCTTCATCTCTGGCCATTTTACATGTCATTCCAATATCCAACTCTCTAGGTTTTTCCCCCTTCAAATCTGAAGCTCGTGTGTGGAGAGCTAGGGACTAGGTGCCTGCGATTCCCATCCCAGCTTTGCCAGTAATTAGCTGAGTAGTTTGGGGCAGCGAAGCTACATTTTCTTGGCCCCCAGTTCCTTAATCAGTGTATTTCCCAACACCAGTCCTTGGACTGGCGCCAGGCGACAGAAAAGATTTTACGGTTCCATAGCTAAAGGAATCCCTGGGGACACAGATGTACATGTGTATAGTCACAACCACTTGTCTGGGGGTGAGGATTTCTAGCCTTTACTTTGATATTAGAACTTTCTAAATGAAGTTAGTGAGGAGTTAGGATGGAATGTGTCTGTTGATGAAACTGTCATTATATAATAAATAATGTCTGCTCAGCTCTTCATCTTCCATGAATGAGATGTAAAAATCAAGATACATCTCGATCTAGGAAAATGAGAAGTTGGTCTTTTTGTTGTTCCTTTCCCCCTCACGTTCGTGGCCAGTGGTATCTGACAACCCAAAGACAAGGAGAAATGGAATTAAAAGGTTTTCCTTTCCAAGAGTCAGAACTGTGTGGACACAGCTATCAGAACTCTGATTTTCTTGTCTAAACATAATTGTGATAACAATATCTAAAACCTTTGTGATATGCTCTCACAATAAATTCCTTCAAATGTTGGTAGTAGCTGCTCCCTTTGAAGAATCTAAAGCCCTGAGTCTCTTCCTGCCCCATCTGTCACTGGAAGTCTGAGACAAAGCAGCATGCGTCCAGTATAGAGCAATTACTGAGCATACTCTGTATGCCTGCTCATGTTAGACTCTGTCCCTTTATGCTGTTCTCAGTCTATTTTTATTTTGTAATTATTGAAATCATTAAAAAGCCATGTCAAAAACCTTTTTTTTGGAGAGATGAAGGCAGCTTTAACAATATATATATAATATTATAAACATATACATTATAAATATATATTTATACACATATATAGAATGTGTGTGTATGGACCAAAGGATACTGATTACATGAACCTTCAATATTTCACACAGCAAGGCCAATACTCTGTTCCACCCACTTCAGAACACTACCATAGGCAAGAATAAAGTTCCATGCTATTTTATTCTGCCAGACAATTTAGCAATAAATACCAAAAGCTTTAATATGTGAATAGTTTCTGACCTTAGACCCTCTGGCCTTCTTTCTTAACATAATTAAGGGTGCTTTCCATTCACTAGTCACGAAGATTATTCTAAATAGGACCATAGTGACAGGAAAATATAACCAGATGGGAGGCACGGCAGCCTAGAACTATACGGCGCCATGGTGTGTGCTCTGCAAACACTGGCTGTGACTGCACAGCTGCTTAGCATCCAGTGAAGACGGCAAACGATAAACAGGATGCAAAACACAATGTATTCAGGACTAGAAAATACTGTGACAATGTGGTCACAAGAACGATCGTAATATGAGGGTTGGGCTCATTGGGGTTTCTGTCCTACCTGATCCCCCACCATTTAGTCCCAGAGAAAATCACACAGAGAGTCTGCATTAATTATAAACTGATTGGCCCGTTAGCTCAGGCTACATATTAGCTCTTGTAGCTTATATTAACCCATTGTTCTTATCTATGCTAGCCACATGGTTCGATACCTTTCTCAGCAGGGCAGCTCACATCTTGCTTCCTGGTGGTCTGGGCTGGAATAGGAGCAATGGGCTTCCTCCTTTCTAGCTTTCTCCTACTCTCATCGCCCTGCCTATACTTCCTGCCTAGCCAATCAATGTTTTATTAAAATACATGATTGACAGAATACAGATATTTCTCCCATACCAAACGATGGCAGACAATATTCTGAAGGTAAACTTTATTTTTTATCTACTCTTTCTCTCTCATTTTTTTACATTTTCGTTTTTATTACATTTATGAATTTGTGTGGATGTGTCTGTGTGTAGACGTGTGCATGCCAAGCTACACGTGTGGAGATCAGAGGATGACTGTGTGGAGTCAGTCACCTCTACTAGGATATGCTATAACAGGCCTCCAGAACCTAGTTGGCCTCCAGACCTTAGCACAACTGACACCATGATAGAAGTACCACTCAGGCCATAAAACTTGCATGTAGACAGCACCACCCTCCAATATGAAAACAAAGATCTAATCCATCCAGGTCCATAGTTCTGGGGAAGTCTCTACATGTACTAATCTCGCTCCTTGGCTTCTTCGTTCTGCTTCTGGCTAACTGTTCTTGTTAACTGAAGTATGACAACACAGGATATGATTTTTGTATTTAAAAGCTCACCCTGAGAAATGTTCAGGATTGCATTGGGATTCCGAACACCAAGCGTAGGCCCCTGCTAGAGAATGAAGACTTTCTATTGGCTTAAACCCATGTCCGAGTAGTTTTCTCTGGTGGATACCCCACAACAATGCTTTTACCCACTGAGCCATTTCAGTGGTCCACTTTTCTGTTCTAATATGCTCCCTTTCAGTGAAAGGGAACGCGATATTTATGTACTGTCAGAAATTTAAGTTTCTGTTTTGAAGCCAAGAACATACCTGTCATGCTGTTCAGTGGGACCTTATCATTGTGCTCAACACATGACAAAATACCAGGGAAACAAGGTGGCAGGAACAGGAATCCAGATGATCTCATTTCTATCCACACAAAGGAAGGAGGAGAGAGAGAGAAAGAAAAAGAGAGAGAGAGAGAGAGAGAGAGGGAGAGAGAGAGAGAGAGAGAGAGAGAGAGAGAGAGAGAGAACAGGAAGTGGGGCCAGGTTGTAAACCCTCCCCCAGTGATATACTTCCTCCAGTGAGGGTCTATATTCTAAGAATTCTATAACCTCCCCAACCAGTATCATCCATTGAATCAAGAGTTCAAATATGTGTGCCTATGGGGCAAAGTTCTCATTCCAACCAACTCATCCTTCCTACGTGACTTACAGCAAATACTGCAATGGTTTTGACATGGCTGTGATCTAGCATGTTCAAGTTTATGTGACATCTCTTCATTTTTTTCCCCCTGGCATCACCTTGACATAGAGGGCTAAGTCTTTGAAGGGGCAGTGAACATGAGCACATAGGGTCACACCAGCTCCTCTAGGAGCATCTTCCGTCTCGTGGTCTTGGCATATGTGTCCATCCTCAGGCAGGAATCAGCTTGGAGCACACGCAGGAATGCACATGTAAACAAAACATAGTCTCCTGGCTTCCAAGGATCCGGAACTAATTGCTGCAAACTTCCACGTGCCATGACCTCAGAAATCCCTGAGTCTTCCTCAGATATTTGAAACCAAAGCCATCCCTTCCTTCATCGTTTATACGTTCACACATGCATAAACAAACAGAGCAATACAAAACAAACGCTTTTTGCTCAAATATTTGTTGGTGTAGTATAGATTTTACTGAAGCAAGGGTTGCATTTCTTAAATGAGAAGCAGAAGGGAGGATTTCATAAACTTTTTGCACCCACTTTCAGATGAACTATATCTACTACCAAAACCCATGACGTCGAAAAGTCATCTCCCCTAAAATTATGAAAGC
This sequence comes from Microtus obscurus, assembly GCA_963919715.1. Lineage (NCBI taxonomy): Eukaryota > Metazoa > Chordata > Mammalia > Rodentia > Cricetidae > Microtus > Microtus obscurus. Next base: position 4,856,821 of record CAWTZC010002279.1, on the reverse strand, counting down.
AGAGACAGCTCTCTTCCTCCTCTCACTGCCATCTGTGGTGAGGGGGGCAGTGGTCCCTGTCTCACCATGCCTTGGGGGTTCTCACCCCCTCAACATCTTCCCAAGTAACAGCAGCAGCTTTAATGCAAACAGAGGCTCAGAGACCTTGTGACATCCTCACCGCAACCTTGAAGTAGGCAGCGTCTCCGGAGTAACCTGGTTTTGCCTTTGTTTGTTCCCTTGTTCTCCATCATGTAAATAATGAACTGTATTCGCTGTTCAGAAACCGGGAAGTCAATCTCCAGAGCTAGAGGGAGCAAACAGATAACCTTGCGTTTATTCTCTGCGTTTTCATTACAAGGCAGGAGAGCTTTTCGTGCAAACGTGGTATTTTCTCAGACATTCTCTCCTTTGAGATGAGCCCAAACAAGCGCAGTTGGCTCCGTCCCAGAAGGGACTCAGGCAAACAATTTCACGATTCTGTTCTAATTTAACTCAACATCTTGTTTTTCAACCAGTTGGAAGGAGTGAGATGGCTCGGGGGAAGAGGCAGATATGTTGTTGACTAACTGTAATGGGACCGAAATAGAAAGCGAGGCATTGGGCTTTCACTTGCACGCATGGGATCGGAATGGCCGGATGAGCCCCGTCTTGCCTCTTAGTCTTCCCGGTTCTTCTACCTGACCGCACCTTGGTAAACATTGCTGTGCCTGAAGCCTGCTAGCGCCTAGCCTCGTGTGAGTGGGTGGCATGTTTGCTGCTTGGATACTCTGCTCCGGTCTGGATGCTGTCTGAGCGTGGCCTATAGAGGCTCACATGGAAGAAGCTTGGTCCTCCTTGGTGTTTGTAGGTGGTGGCACTTTAAGAGGTAGGACTTAGTGGGAGGTCCTTAGGTCCTTAGGAAACTCTGTAGTTGGGTAGAACTTCAGGCTTTAAGTCTCTCGCTGGTTTCCCAGTTCCTTGGGAGCACCTCATCTCTTCCTTACAGGGACTCTCCACCATGACAGTCTAAAACCATGAGGGTCTCGCCAGAGTTGAGCTTCTGCTCCAAGCAATCCATTAAATAAACCTTTTTCTTGTAGAGTTAGGATGCTTGGGGGCATTCTGGTATAGTAACACAACCCAGACCGGAGTACCTGGAAGTGTGAGAGGAAGGCCAGAGACTGGAGAAGGTCTGTTGGGCCCCACTGAGAAGTGATGTGGCCAGAGCTAGGGGAGCAGGCATCCCGCCTCCAAGAGGAATCAGGAGAGGCAAGAATCTGGATTGTAGTCTCCTCCTTGTGCCTTGGGTCAGTGATCCTCACTGCTGAGCTACGGAGCCAGAGGGGTGGAGGATGCTGAACAGACCACAGATGTCAGTCACCAGGCAGAGAGAACAGGGGGAGAAAGCTGGACCAGAGTGGGGCAAATGCCACGTGTCCTTTCCAACAGTGCTTAGTGGCTGATGGAAACACAAAAGCTCCACCCACACCAGTCTGTTCTGGTTACAACAGGCACTACCCATGTCCCCTTCACAGGTCAGATCTCCCTACAGGGGACAATGGCGGTTCCTAACTACCCTGGGTTCTGCTTCACCTCTCCAAGCTGGTGCTTATCCCATCCCTTGCCTCCTTCCCCGGACTAGACGAGAGGTTCTGTGGAGTTAGGGCTGGTATCTCCTGCCAACCTGTCCCAGGCTCTTAGCTAATCATTCCTTCAGTCTTTATTAGGGAAACACAGAATAAAATAAGATGCATTGTGCCAGCACCATAAGAAGTCTAAATCTTTTTACTTTGTGATGTAAAGTTCTTTACAGTGTGTGTGTGTGTGTGTGTGTGTGTGTGTGTGTGTGTGCCAAAAGTGAACATCTTCCTCCACCGTGCTCTACCTTATTTTATGAAACAGAGTCTGTCACCTAACCTGGGCTCACCAACTGGCTAGACAGATAGACTCTATCTGTCCCTTCGCTAATCCCCAGGGTTAAAGACATGTAACCATTCAGATACACAATTAACTCCCCCGTATCTTCTCCAACATGTCCCTCCTCCCAATTCTTATATTTTTACTTCTATTTTTTGGTGACTCATTGCTGTGGAATATTTAGTCTATACACTGTGTGAATATATGTTGCTGTGATCAGTTTAATAAACAAGCTGATTGGCTGGTAGCTGAACAGGATGAAGTTTGGTGGGAAAGTCAAACTGAGAATGATGGAATGAGAAAAGGTGGAGTCAGAGAGATACCAGTCAGCTGCCAAGGAAGCAGGATGTGTAGAAAATGAGGCAACAAGCCATGAGCCATGTGATAGAGCATAAATAAGAAATACTGCTTAATTTAAGTGTAAGAGTTGGCTAGTAATAAGCCTGAGCTATCAGCCAAGCATTTACAGCTAATGTAAGCCTCTGTGTGGTAATCTGGAAGCAGCTACTGGGATGGAAAAACTCCACCTACAACCCACTGTGGTGGTTTGAATGAAATGATGCTCACCATAGTTCTAGGGATCTGGATGTTTGGTTCCTATTTGATGGTGCTGTTTTGGGAGATTTAGGATGTGTGGCCTCGCAGGAAGAAGTATGCTACTGAGGGTGGACTGTAAGTGTTTAAAGATCCAAGCCACTCCCAGTGAATTTTCTCTGCTTCATGCTTATACAGTTCAAGATGTGAGCTCTCAGCTACTGCTCCAACCACTGTGCCTGCTGCCTCTGTTTTGCCAGCATGGACTCTAACCCTCTGGAACTGTAAGCCCCAATAAATTTGTTCTTTTATAAGTTGTCTTGGTGGTGGTGTCTCATCTTGATGATAGATAAGGAGCTAACACACCCAGGAAGTCTAGTTAGTGCTGCCCTTATTCTCATGGGGGTGGGGCCATCCATTGGAGGAAGGCAAACCTACCAGTGGCCACATCCTTTAAAAAGAGTGATTCATCCTCCCCAGAAACTGTCAATTCCCAATAGCTCCACAATAAGGGGCAGGACCTGGAGATGGTCTACCTATGCCAGAAGTTTGGCTGCCTCAATCTTGTGCTGGTAGCCATGGCTGCTGTGAACTCGTGAGTAGAATAGCATGTCATCTCGAGTTGTGACAATGGACTTGCCTAGCTTTCTGAAAGTGCAGAATGTATTCATCTCTTGTAGCGGCAGCTGACTGGTTTCACTGTAAGTCCCTTTATAACAAAGATTCTTAACTTTCCTACTACTGCTAAAGTTTAACACAGTTCCCCATGTGTGGTGACCCCAAACCATAAAATTATCTTCATTGCTACTTCATCACTGTAGTTTTGCTACTGTTACAAGTTGTGATATGAATATCTCATATGGAGGATATCTTATGAGAGACCTCTGTGAAAGGGTTCTTTAAACCCCCCAAGGGGTCATGACCCATGGGATTAGAACCACTGCTTTATAATGACTACAAACTGAGTGGTGTCCCCAGAGGTCATATGTGCAAATCCTGAACCCCAAGACCTCAGGATGTGACAGAAGAAATAAGACTAAATAAGCTCACACACCATGGGCCTGAGTGCAGTCAAGGAGAGAGACCTCAAGAGAAATGAGTCTGTTGCCACTTCCATCCTGGACTCGCAGCCTAAAGACTCAGAACCCTGAGTTTCTGTTCAAATTTAAACTGCCACGCCTGTAGCTCACAGTCGGCTCTGAGTGCATGGAGGGGAGCTGCGAACTGGATCTGCAGAAGAGCACATTCTTCTGGCTTTAGAATCCTGAAAATTTCATAAGGTAATGTACAAAAGCACAATAACAAATTCCATGCTTCCCTTTTAGACAGCTTTTAACATCCTTCGCATTCCAACCAAGGCCTTGAAATGTAATTTCAGAAAATGCGCTTCCTGTGGGTGACTCTCGTGGGAAATGAGTAGGATTTGGCCCCCACAAAATTCATAAAAGCAGACGACGCTGGGATTATTTGCACAACATCGCAAACCTCCAATGGGAGCTGGGGTAGAACCGGGTTTGAGAGTCCTATGCCAGACACTGCCATTAGTGGCTGTTCACAGCCTGAACAGGGTTTCCTACACAGCAGCGGAACATTCCAGAAAAGAAGCACTGAGCCAGGGCAGCAGGTCTGCTGGGTCCTGTCTGTCACATCTCCTGCACATCTGTTACCTTAATAATTGGTAATTATTATAAATAATAATAATTATTAATAATAACATGTCTTTTCTGCCTGGACATGGGTCACAAACCCTCAGTCAATGAGGGAACACTGTCACTGAAACAGGGAGACATGAAGCCTTAGCCCTGAGCCTGTCTTCAGAAGCTGTCCCAGGGACTGCTTTTGTTGTTTGTTTGTAATATTTTCTCTTTAATAGCCTGTTCCTACTTAGTCATCTTCTAATTCTAATTATGCATTTACAGTAGGCCCGTTTGAATATCCCTGAAATATGTTCAAATCACAACTCTTAAAGACTGTGTGTGTGTGATGTTATTTGAAATAAGAGTCTTTGCAGACACAGTCAGATTAAGACGAGCCTCACACTGAGGCTGGGGAAATGGCTCAGTGGGTAAAGGGTTTGCCTTGCAAGCATGAGGATCTGAGTTTGATCCCCAGCACCCATTTGACATCTGAGTGCATATGCTCATAATCACAGCACTGGGAGCCAGTGACAAGTGGCCTAATTGGAGATCTCCATACTCGGGCCAATGATGACATTCTTGAGGATGACACCTGAGGCTGTCCCCTGGCTTCCACAGGCACCTGCACACATGCATGCATGTACATATACTCGCACATGCTTATATACCTATACACGGGAACACAACCACACACATAAAATGATGAGGACCCACTTCATTGAGAACTGGCCTTAACCTAGTCTCTGGGGTCCCTATAAGGGGGAGTGTGGAGATGAAGTTACAGATAGGAGACCCTGAAGGAATGACCAGGTGAAAGGGGAGGTAGAAACTGGGGTGAGTGACAGTCACATGCTGGAGGTCACTAGCTGAAGCTGGGGGGAGCAGCCTCTCTCAACCTTTAGAAAAAAGAGACCTTAGGACCCCTTCATTTCTGACTTCTGCCCCCAGACTCGCTAAAGAATGCATTTCTTTCATTTTAAGCTATCCAGCTTGCAGACATTTGTTAGAACTGCTTCAGGAAATGAAAATATTTTTCTCTTTTCAATTCCTTCTTGCCATGTGAAAGAAGTTAGCGTCTTAAGTGATAACAGGTATGGTAAAAGAAACAGATACACACAGACATGTGCATACAGATCTACACACATAAACACACACACACACAGACATATGAATAGACACACACAGAGACACACGCACAGACACATGCACACACACACAGATATTCACATACACAGACACGTGCACACAGATACACATGCAAGCATACACACACAGAGACACATGGACTGACACACACACATGTACAGAGACACACACATGCATGGACACACACAAATACACACATTCACAGACATAGACACTGACACACATAAAGATATACATATGCGCACATGAGAGAGACACATGAGTAGATACACACAGATATATGCACAGAACACACAGCCAGAAACACACACAGTTACACACCTATAGACACCTACACAGACACACATCAGAGACACTCGTACAGACATACAATCACACACACAGAGATACATGCATAGGCACACACAGGTACACACACACACACACACACACATATGTTTTCCAGGTATGAATGTAGTGCATGCATTAGGGTTGAACAACACAACATGCTATAAAAACCTGCTCTCTTCCCAATCAGAGGATCGCAACAGAGTGAAGTCGGTGCACAATGAAGCTCCCCCGCCAGAAATGGCGCGCATTTGATGTATGGCTCTCTACGCTGGAAAGAGAAATGTGCTTGTTTGACATTAGCCAAAACCAACTTTGAGAAAGTTTGACTTGTTCCAGCTTTTTCTCTAAGCACTCTCCGACCTGTGACATTTAAATGGCAGCTCACAGACGAAGTCTTGCATTTATCATTACAGGTCTCTGTCTGCTTGGTAAAGTGATGCAACAGAACAATAATCCCGAGAGATATGTGGTTTCCTCCTGGTTAGCCTCTGCTTTGGAGCGGGACTGGGACTCACAGTCAAGAGCTACATGAGAGAGTCAGTCTATCCAGTTACTGAAAGGAGGTTAAACCTGACAATGTGAGCGAGAGAAACAGCTAGTTTTTAATCCATCGTTCTTGGGTAGTAGTGAGGGAACCTTGCACGATAGATGCTCACACTTGCTTTCCACTTTTTATAAGTGTCCATTTGCCTTATTGAGGTACTCAGCTGTAAGGCTTTGGATGAACGGTCTGCATAGCTGAGACCGTTATGGAAAAGGAATGGACCTGACAGTGGGAAGCCATGAGTGGTCTTTGGGAAGGATGCTGAGTCAGGATGCCGAGACACAGAGCAGCACCTTGGTACCAGACCTTCAACGCATGGTGCAGCAAAAGTGTTGCCCCTGGTTGGCCCCTCTGAAGGCCCAGCAAAAGATTAGCTACATTCATTGTCATGGTCACCACAGGGCCCATCTCCTGCACATGCATTTTCCAGTGCTCACTACTGAACCCCAAACTCTACTGACCCTTCACCTTTAAACTCACCTACCCCTGCCTTACATCTAGTGGCCTCAGTTTATCAATCTCATTTCCCACAGGGTGATCACTCCAGGTTGAGGAGTGAGCTGCCCCTCCAGTAATGAAAGACGAAAGGGAAGGGTGTCTTCCCGAAGGCCAAAGCAAGTTAGTTGCCATCTAATGCCTAACAATGCTATGAAGGGGTGTTTCTTACGCTGCCTCTCATACATAAGGCAGAATGTAGGAGGGCTAGAGTGATGGATGGAGAGGATCTAATGCAAGCCACACGCTTTTATCCAGCCCGAGCCCTGTGTGAGCAGGGAGAAGTCTGGCTAGCATCCCTGTGTAGGCCCATTTGTAATATGAAGTCAGTGACACCACACTCCGTGGCCTCAGATGCCTGCAATTTAATAAGGTGACAAACCCAGCATAAGGACCCCCTGGGGCAGGGGCATTCCCTCTTGCTGGAACACATTTCCCTAGCCTGTGTGTAAGAGTGGAGAAGGGAGGCAGGCGTGAGAGGCATACAAGGATGAATTCTGTGGGTCGGACTCCCTCCCATTTGAAGGAGACCCCACAACTTGGCAGAGTGGCCCCACAATGCCTTCTTTCCTGAGACCCTTGTGACCTCTCTATCTGCCTTGATTCAAGGGTCTGGCTTTCTAGACAAACTCATAGTCTAGCGGGGTTGTTTTGTTTGATTTTCGGGGCTTTTATACCAGTTTCTAAAAGTAGACTAATTTGTAAAAGTTTTCTAAAAAGGAAGAAATGGAGGAAGGGAAGAACGGAAGGAAATGATTGCTCCCTGAACAGTCTAGCACCGGAGTCCAGCCACTGGTGCCTCTATATCTTACCAGTGGGCGTTACAAGCATAATTTTAAAGATGCAGCTGTGGTTGGGTAGTGTACATATTCTCTGCCCAGTTTCGTCATATTACAGCATCAGAGGAGTCCGTAGACCTATTGATGGTGCTGCTGTTATGTGCAGGGACAGGGTCCAGGGCTCAACCCACACCACTGTCCCCCTGCTAAGAACAGTAATAACGAGGACCAAAGTCCTGTCTCAATGGCTAGAGAGCTTGCCTAGAATGCACAAAACCCTGGGTTCAATCGCCAGCACCCAATACACTGAGTGTGGTGTCCACACCTGTAATCCCAGCACTAGGAAGCAGAGGCAGGTGGCAGGAGAATCATCCTTAGTTGTAAAGCAAGTTCCAAGAAGCTGAGATTCATTAAATCTTGTGTAAAAATGGAAGGAAGGAAGGAAGGAAGGAAGGAAGGAAGGAGGGAGGGAGGGAGGGAGGGAGGGAGGGAGGGAGGGAGGGAGGGAGGGAGGGAGGGAAGAAAATAAGGAAGAAAGAAAAAAAGGAAAGAAAATTGTATCTATTGACTTAAAAAAACAGGGTGGAACAAAATTATATATTTAGCAAAGCTTTTGAAAATCTTTCTGTGGTTTTCTAGAAAAATACAAAAATGAAGACCAAAAAAGGAAAATTAAGGTGGAGATGTAAGCTCAACAGTCTGGGGCAAAGGTTCTGGGCGCCTGCTTTTGAGTCCTGACCCCAGTACCTGTCTGTCTGGTCCAGTCCTGATTCCCCCCTCCATCCTGGCCTCTGGTCCTAGAATTGGGCCATTAATATGTTCTTGCTTAGGTCCAAGCTGGGTCGTGTTTTCAGTGAGTCTCTGGGCCTGTTTCCCCTCTGATTCCAGAGTCTGTTCCCCAAATACACAACAGGCTGCCAGCGTCTGGATCAATAGAAGCCCTGACTTGAGCTCTTGGTATTGGGAGTCACCCATACACCTGAACACTTAGTAGTACTCACCCGGGCCTTTGGGCCTTCCCTCAGTGCCTGTGGTCCCAGACCATCCCTGTGCATGCCACCATGTGCTTTGGATCACCATCTTGATGTTCGAACCCTCACCTGCTTTAATTCTCTCTAGCTCTCCCTTTGCACAGACAGCTCTTTCAAAGAGAGTCTAGAACATTCCCGAGGTGTCCCAGAGGCTATGATCACTTAAGGATGACCGGGCATTGTATAAGGATATCCTATAAAAAGCAGCTCCGTGGAAGCCACCAAGGCCTTCACAGATTTCCTTCACCCCCTGGCAGACTCCAGAGAAAGTCAGCTGGCTTCCAAAGAAAGAGTCGATTCGGGCTGTGGTTTTGGCACAGTTTTCCAAACCCCCATTTATTGGAACCACCCTTAGAAGCAGAGTAGCCATGTGCCAAGTTGCATGTGCAGCAGGGCTCTGCCCACATGCCTCCCACAGGTGTTAACAGCACAGCCTGTCATTGGAAGTGTGCTTCTGAGCCCTGCTTTGAGTGGGCATTCCGGAGAGGCAAGCAGCTTCTCCTTCAAAGTTTGCCGAGGATAGCGGGCGCATGGGCAATGGCTCCAGAGAGAGGACTCCGGAGGCCTTCGTGTGACTGGTGGCAAGGCAGGGGGTGAGAAGAGCCTCCTGTGTTGCAGGGAGACAAGTGACCAGACATAAAGAGGACGGACGCTGTGGTGAGTGGGATGCCAGCCATCCATCCAGATTCTGGGACTCTGCCCAAGCCTGGAGTGATGGAGCTCAAAGGGAAGAGAAAGACAGAGAGGCTAGGAGCTTTCCTCTGCCCAACCACACAGTAACAGAAGGATGAGAACAGAGTGAGGCACACAGCAGAGGTGCCGGATAGAAGTGAACACACTCTCTAATCCCAACACTCAGGGGGGCTGCCAGAGGACCACCAGAAGCACTAGGCTAGCCAGGTTACATAGACACCCTAACAACAAGGAGTTAAAGAAAGTGAGGACTGGGGATGGGTTCAGTGAGTGAAGAGCTAGCTCTACTACCGTGAAGACCTGAGCTCAGATCCTAAGCATGATATTAAAAACTTGGGTGTGGCAACATGGGGATGGTGGAGAGGGGTGGATCCTGGCTCTTGTTCTCAGTCTGCTGAGCTCCAGGTTTAATGTGAGAAAGTGGAGAGGGATCAAGAAAGACTCTCGATATTGACTTCTGGGCACCACATGTGCCTATGCTGGTGTGCACATAGTCACACGTGTGCACATATGCACGCACTGCACATTTACATGCAAAGACAATGGAATTTGGGGGCTCAATGAAGTTACAACAGGAAGTACTTATATAGGAGAGTATGGGGCCTGGAAGTCTGGAAGGTATGCATTCCCACTTCAAAAAAAATCCTTCTAAACCTTATTACAGGGAATTAGGCTATAGCTCAGTTTGTAGAGCTCTTGCCTAGCAGGCATGAGACTCTGGGTTTTCTCCCTGGCACTGCATAAATGAGAGATGGGGTGGGTGCATACATATAATCCTAGCAGTGAGAAGGTAGAGGCAGGAGGATTAGAAACTCAAGATTATCAGCTTCAGTGAGTACAAGGCCAGCCTGGGCTACATGAGACCCAAAATCAAATCAAACAACAAACTAGCACCCTTCTCATTTGGTCCAGTTTGTGTTGGGAATACTTATGTGGTGAGACTATTCCAGAAGATTTTTCTGGAAGCTTCAAGAAGGTTCTAGAAACCTTTCTAATGGATTCTGCATTCTCTGTATCTACTGATGGTGAGCAGAGAGCCTCTTTCCACATTCCCGAACACCCGTTCAAAAGTCTATTTCCAAAAGGCACCTTTCACGACTCTTACTGCACCTTGGATGTGTCTGAAAACCCAAACCTCCTGCTCATATAGATTTTCTCACGCCCTTGTGTAACTGTTCAAGGCAGGAGCTTTGGTCCTGGCCACTTGTGCTCTGTCCCTAAGGCAGGCCTGCTGATTTTGACTAAATTATGATTGCTGTGATTCATCTGGCCATCTCAAAAACTCATTAAAACTCAGTTTGCCTAAGTTTTAGTTGTAACACGATCCAGTTGCTTTGTTGAACTTACTTCACTGGGGCAGGGGTGTTGGGAAGAGTGAACTGTGACTTCGTGATTAATTGCTGACCATGCCTGGGAGTTTCTTTCCCACCTCCAACGTTTCTCTCCTTCGTGTTAAGATCAGATCCAAGCCACCACTGCAGAGAAACGAGACCATTCCTGTGAAAGGGACAGAACTGATGGGATCTTCCTGGGACACATGAGTTTGTCAGCAATATGCTAAAGATGGTGCTTCACAAGCGTGACTCCTAGGGAAGAGCTTTTAGAGGGCCCTGACTTCATTGCTGAGACCATACTAGAGGTCCAGCGGCTATGACAAAGGCCCAGGCCATATGCCACCCCCACCCCCTATCCCACTGTCCTCCCCAGCACCTTCACCTTTAAGGAGCAGGCTGCTTCTCAGACAAATACCTCCCCAGAGATGTTTGCCAGACAGCATCTGGTCTTCCAGCCTGGCATCCACCCTGCATGGTCCATTCTGGTTATTACAATTCTATCTCTTTGGATTCTTGAAGATATCAAATATAGAGCCTAGACAGGGATACTTTTCAATCTCAATAAATCCAGTGATTCCCACTCACCAGGACTGCGTGGTCCTTCGTGCCAAGCAGTGGAGGGCATTCCAGAAGACCAAACACAGGCTAGCACGGGCTCCAAGCCATCCAGACTCTCAATAAGGTTGAGATGCTGTTTTCCTCTAAGGGACTGGACGAGGAAGCCCAACCAGCTACTTAATACCAAAGGACCAACCTTAGCCTATAGTAAGGCTGTGTTGGCTTCGTGGACACCAAACAAACCAAAGGTCCCTTCTCTCTCTCCTCTTTCATCTACACCTCAAAACCTCACATGGTTTGCCATCTTAGTAGGCTTTTTGCCATCTTTGCTATCGCTCGGATGATTAGCTCTGTCTGAGGGTTTATATAGCTCTGATAAAAACACTATGACCAAAGCAATTCAGGGAAGAAAGGGTTTGTTTCAGCTCACAACTTTCGGGTCTCTCTCCATTACTGAGGAAGTCAGGGCAGGGACTCAAGGCAGGGACCAGAAGACAAAACTGAAACAGAGGTCATGGAGGGGTGCTGCTCTCTGGCTTGCTCCCCATTACTTTCCCAATCTGCTTTCTTATAAACCTAGAATCACCAGTCAGGGATGGCACCATCCATGGTGAGATGGGTCTTCCTACATCATTCACCAGTTAAGAGCATGACCCCACAGGCTCACCTACAGGCCAGTCTGGTGGGAGCATTTCCTCAGCTGGGGTTCCCTCTTCTCAGATAACTCTGGCTCATTTCAAGCTCACATAAACAAACAAACAAAGTCCAACAAAGACAGGATTCCTTCTCTAAATTTGTACCTTGAAAATGTCACCCCCAAAGTACTGTGACTATCGTGTGATGACCAAGTCCTGACAGTGCAGTGATCACACGTGGCATTGGTAACCCTAACCACACAGACCCCAGAGGATTCTCTTATCCCTTTCAAACTCTCAACCCCTGCCTTTCTTCAGCCTTTCTCAGCTCCCTCATCCTTTCTGCCACGTGAGGACAATGGAGAGCTGCTTCCCATGAGGTCAAACGGCCATGCCTTGATCTTGGATTTTCACAAAATCTGTAAAAAACCTCTTTTGTTCCCAAGCCACCAATCTGTGGCATTCTAAGGAGACAAAGATACTCCTGATGGAATTTTCTCTTCTTGGTGTCTGCTCCAGGACCCTGGGGCCCATGTAAAGGTCTGAACCTCATATGTCAAGTATATCACTGTGAATGATTGGATAAGTTCACCTGGTCAACAAGAGACCATGACCTACTAGGAGCACACATTAGACCTTTGGGGGATGATATCCCATTACACATTCCCCCAGATTCTAGGACATGTACATCCCATCAGGTGGACAGTTGTCAGCACCTTCCAGAGAAGATAAAGGCTTTTGAGTAACAGTCAACAGGTTCCTATGTGCACGAAGTGTTCCACTTTGAACCCTATCCCCTGGTCTCTCTTGAGGTCATTTGCACATGCCCTGAAAGAGACTCTACCTTGTACATCCACAAGGAGCATCTGGTATACTGGGCACACCCCTGAAGCAGGAATTTTCACTGTGGATTTTAACAAAAGGGACCAGAAACTAGAAAGTACGATGGTTTCCTTTGTTCCCTGGCCATGGGTTCTGTTGTTAACCACGGGCGTGGCTTGCTGACTGCTCAGGATACCCGGCCCTTGCTGGTGAAGTAGGTTTCAGAACATTCGATGGCAAACAAGATGGCGGTTTCTATCCTCACTCATCTCCTGGAAGACACCTCTACAGAGTCCTCCGTTGCTCGTTGCCTTTGTTCATTGCTTTGCCTCCATTGTTTGTTTTTAAGTTTTTCCCTCTACCTCCTGATGATGTGAGATTCCACACGGCCTTTCTGAAATTTGGTTATTTACAGCTATCCCTCGGCTGTGATGTTTACACCAGTAAATCTTCCTGTCGTCTTGTGTACACTGCCAAATCCCTCCACCCCCAAATAATCCAACCCCAAAAGCTGCATCAGAATTTAATAACCGTGATCATAAATCAAAGCGAAGGTTTTATCCTTTCATTTCACATTCGACATCACAGCTAAATGAGCAACCTCGTGCACACAGGACCCATCAAGCGGGGGGAAAGCTTCCTTAATCAAAGGCATATTTCATTTCTGAAAAATTCATCAGAATGAGTTTGGAGCGACTGTGTGTTCTGAACCTGGCAGCTCCACATCTGGAAACCCACTTCCCCCCATCATTATATTCAGGAACACAAGTGGGTTTAATTTGCATGCATAAAGCGGCCCCTTCATCTCTTATCTCCGGTGCCATGTGAATGAGTTCCTATGATCCAAGGCTACAATTACTCGTGTGGATTAAGAATGCTGCAATCTGCAAATGGTCCCCGTGACCCAGAAGCTGCTGGAAACCCAGCAGATCAAACACTGGAAATGTTTCATACAGCCCTAGTGTCTCCCCTGGTCCTGACTGTTGTCTACTGGTCCAGCTTCCCAGAGCTACTGAATTTGAAGCCCCAGGGATGATGCTGAGGTTGCCCTCGCTGGTAATCCTCCATCCAGAGCCACAGTTGAAACACCACTTCCAGTTCCTGAAGCCCGCTTAGTCCGACTCCCTTCCTCCACTCTACCCATCACTGTACCATTTATATACTGGACTCTCTGGCTGCTCTTGCCAAGTCCTTTTATGCCCACAGTAAGTGCAGCCTCAAATCAAAGAAAGACCTCATCATCTATAGTGGGCTTATTCTTCCTATTCACCATATCCAACTTGCACAAAACAATGGGTGAGTTTGAGTAGTTTGAGATTCTACAGCACCCTCTAAGGCCAGGACTGTAGGCATCCACAATGACTGTCCTTGGGGACAACATCTATGTCCACCACAATGACATCCCTTGGAGCTGCTAAATGCCTAAGAAAGCCGAAGATACTTGTGTGATTGATTCCATCCCACCAGAGCCAGGAGCCAGGAAAACCCCTTATACTCTCAGACATGTTTCCTATTTTAAATGGTAATATTTTCTAGTATGTTTAGTCCCACAGGCTTCAGTGAGAAAGGACAAATCACACACACACACACACACACACACACACACCACAACCAAGTTCTCGAAGTTGTTAATTCTAAGCCCATTGGTTCAGCCAGACCATGCTTCTACCCAATCCCAGAGCAGAGGAACCTTTCTTTTCCTCATGCAGCCCCTGCATGTTCCTGGGCTTGGGGCAGCAGAGCTCTGGCTCTTCCCATGGAATTCTTTCCCTCCGTGCTCCTGCCCAGAGCCCCCTCTCTGATTGACTGTCAGATTCCATATCTTCCCTTTCACAAGGACCAGCCATATAGCATTACCTGAGTGATCTCAGTTATATTGCAAAGGTCACATTGTGAAGTACTGGGGGTCAAAACTTTCACCAATGTTTTGGGGGGGTACCAGTCACCCATTAACTTAATGTGTAGGTGGTATGAGAACTCAAATACAAAGTTAGCTCCGAGCTTAATACAATGTCATAGCTGTTCCCTCCACACCCTTCACAGCCCCAGACAGGCAGTTTGGAGTCAGCACTGGGGACATTCTGTGGTCACGACTGGCCTTAGGCAGCGGGGGAGCCCTGTGCCATGGGGGTTGCAGGCTCAGCAGATCCCTCAGTCAGACATGCAAGCTCAGCTTCTATGCCCTCCTCACTGCCTGCACAGCTGCCTGATGAAGACCTGTCATGATAAGCATCAAGTGAGAATCTGAATTGGGCACAAAGCGCTCTTTCTTCAGAAATCATGAGCCATTCTCCTCCCTGAATGAGCCAAAATTGTGCTTTGTTCCCCACTGAAGTGGGAAAGAGAAAGGAATCAGTAAAGAGGAAGGCTGATTCAAAAAAATGCTGCCAAGACAAATGTTAGTGTCTAGAGCAGGCGTCAGCTGTAAGCAAGCTCCAGTGTTTAAGATTTACTAGGTTTGCTTACCTGTGCTTGCTTGGATGTGGGTTTGTGCACGTGAATGTGAGTGCCACTGGAGGCCAGAAGAGGGTGCTGGCTCCCCTGGAATTAGAGCTGCAGGCAGTTTGGGGCCACCAAATGTGGGAACCAAACCCAGACCCTCTGGAAGAGCAGCAAGTACTCTTAAACATGAGAAGCTGTCTAGCTTCGTGTTCTTAAAGGTGACAAGATGGAATCTGCTTTAAGGTCACAACCACAGTTTTCCGGCTCTTGATGTGGCCCCTGCAGCTCTGGCCAGCCCCACAAAGAGTATAAAGAGTCTTTCATAGGCAATACGGTGTCTGTCCCTTTGACAGAAGAGCCACCCCACCTCCCAGAATGGCAGTTCTTTGCACCCCTGCCGCTCCCCAAGCCATGCTTAATACTACTGGTGAATCACGGTCTCTTGGCAAATCAAACTCTGTTTTCAGATGGCATAGATTAGGCTTCCTCCTGTATCACTGAAATGGCTTTGGGGAATGCCAGGTACCTGCCCTCCCACACTGTAGAGTCTCTAAGATCTTATCAGCACCACGTGGTTTGATTTTCTGGAGGTGGCAATGTTCTCCATCCGGCTGGTTAACTGTCACCAGGGGTGGTAGCATGGAGTCAACTTGTCTCAGAGTTAAGTTCTCCTTCTAGCAGGTGTCCTCCAAAAATGACCTGCCATGGGGCAGCTGGTGTTCACGGATGGTAGACCTTACTTCCTGCTGGTTTCTCTAATCAAAGTTGATGTCCCATGGGACTATTCTGGATTTTCTCCTCTAGCCAGACCATAAGATTTTCCAGCTAAAGTAATCTCTATGGTGTTCTCAAGGATCAGGGGTCCTGGGGATGCCTCACTGGTCTCAACACAGTGTGACATTTGTCAATAGACCCTTCAGTGGACTTTAAGCAGGGAGCTCTGCTCTGCCCTGTCCCCCCCCAAACAGACATGCAACGTCACAATCTATGCGTTCCCGAGTGCGCAGTCCTGACTTCAGTCAGTAACAGGACACTTAGTGCACTTTAGTAGAGACCTTTGCCTGTGGACAGGCACACTTCTTCCCAAGTGACTGCAAAGAAATCTGTCCAGTCCTCTAGAGGCTCTAGAATTTTCCGCACAGACTAGGTACTATAAAGACTCATTTCCTTCTCCTCCACTGACTTCTGCTTTGCCATCTGTCATGGTTTTTGTCCATTCATACCTGGGGAGACTTGAGGAACTGACCTGTGGGCGTGTCTTTGGAGGTCATTTTCATGAGTGCTGACTGATGTAGGAGCACCCAGACCACTGTGGGCGGTGCCATCCCTAGGCTTGTGGGCCTGGGCTGTGTAAGAAAAGGTAGCTGAGCTGAGCAAACCAGGGAAAGCAATCCAGTAAACTGAGCTCCTCCACGGTTTCTGGCTTCAATTTCTTCCTCCAGGTTCCTGTCTTGAGTTCTGCTATGACTTCCTTCAGTGATGGACCATACACATAAGATGAAAGAGCCCCAGCTCCTCCCCCACCCCCATCAAGTTGCTTTTGATCATGGTGACAGATAGCCAACTAGGGCATGGGTAAGACTCCTGCTGGGAGACAGTGAAACTAAAAAGAAACTGCTCAAGGATGCCATGCAGAAGGCCACAGATACCCACGGTGAGATAAGATGCCACACATCCTCGAGAGAATTTCCTTCCCAGGGGGATTCATCTCTGTTCACTTCAGGAGTATTGCAACCTAATAATTGATTTAGAATTTTGCTTTCTTCCTCCTACCAAAAGGATGGTAGCTAAAAAAATAGTAATAAAGTTTATAAACGTCACAGAACATATACACGAATCACTCTGGAGTAGACTCACTTCTTGCCTGTCTCTCTTGATGGTGCTGGAGAGGCCAGGGACGCAGGTGATCCACACAGGATGAAGATGGGTTGGGGTGTGATCTGTAGGAAACACAGGCTGTTTCTCTGGGCTTCACGTCCATTCTGTGCACACACCCATCATCCACAGTCATCCTGTGGGGGACTCTGGCAACTGGTGACAGGTGCCAATGGCCCAGAGGGTCTTGGGAATCATGACAGAGAACTCCCAATACTCTGACACCAGGCAGGAAAGAGTCGATAGCAGCTTTCCCAGGAGTTTGCCAGACTTTTCTGGCTCTTACCTCACTCACCTTGCCATGACCCTGACCATTGGCACGCCTGAGAAGTGGAAAACCTTTTCAGACCATCAACAAGACAGAGCCAGAAAACCATCCCTGCCTCAAAACAGAGCCAAGTGACCATCCCTGCCACAAAACAGAGCCAAGCGACCGTGTCTGCTAAAAGGAGGCCTGACTTGACTGGTGTCTGTATAGGAAGAGGTAAGTTAGGGTTGTGGTTAAATCTGGAAACAATCAGAGCACAGACCAAGAGATGAAGGGAGAGGAAGGCCGAGGGTTGATAGGTAGCTGACAAAGGAATAACTCCTCCTGCATTTTATTGCATATGCGCTGCTTGCTGGACTTCTGAAAAATTGTGATTCTTTAAATTTTAATTTAAATCTTTAAGTATTTCCCCAATTTAGCATTTGCAATTCCGTCTTATTAGGGAGGACCTTGCATTGAACACTGTGACCTGTGTACCCCGCCACCACTAGAATCTTTCTGATGCCCCAAACCCGGGTAACTAGCATCTGCTATCTATTGGGGTCCCAGTGCCCATTTACCACAAGGGACCATGACAGTCAATCTTGGAGACAAGAAGTGCTGTCCAGGGCACTCACTACCCTGAGGGGATGGGGCTGCTTCTCTGAGACTCCTCATGAAGAGTCTCAGAGGTACTGCTTACTCAAAACCTGGCTCACCACTTTCTCCCTTAGCTGAGGTCTGGGGTTTCCTAAAACCAGGTAGACTTTAGGGGAACAAGATGGCTCCTGGTGGGCAGCGACTATGAGTGAGACTATGAGCACACACACACCTGCCCTGCTTAGGTGGGACCCTTACTGTGTGGACACAAAGTAACCATTTCCCTCCTCCGGCTTCAGAGGCGACTTTGTGAAAGTTGTTCCGACACAGGAGAGCTGGGGTGATTTTCCCAAATGAGTATCCAATGCCATCCTTAGATTTCTGTGAGTGAAATGGGAAAGTGATCGTCCTTCCTTGCTGGGTTATGAGGCGTTGACAATCAAATTTGTAAGGCACTGTGAACACTGTGTTCCGAGCTCAGTGAGTGCTCAAGACTCTTGGTGGCTGCTCAGGGCGGTCACTGTCCTTGTTATTTCAATACATGAGAAATTCTGACACAGTAGTCGGACCTAACACTCTACCGATGTCACCCAAATCATGGGCAGAAGCATTTTACAGTACAGGGGAAGTGACAGGGGCTTGCAGGAAGCCACACTGTCCCTCAGAAGAGCATCCAGCCCTGTTCAGTGCCCTCACTAATCTCTTCCGATCCCGAATGATCCAGTGGCTTACACTCCAGAGGACACCACCAGAAACTGTTCTGAAGGCAGGGCTTCCACCCAGAAAGACTGCATCTGCAGGAGGCCTCGATTCTGTAACTCCAATTTCTCTGTCAAAACAAGGAAATGAAACTAAGCCCTCATGATGGGCCCTCCCTGAGCTCTTGCTGCCGGCAATGATCACCTCCCCTCTCGGGAGGTTTATAAACCATCAACTTGAACGTCATTTCTAACCCTGCCGTTAGCTCTGAGGTTGGAGACTTGCTGGCTTCCTCTTTTTATAGAAAGCATTATGTCAGAGTTCTCCCGCGAAACCGCAAGCTTTCCAGAAATAGCTACCCATCGGAGGTGAAGTCGTCTAAAGGGGAGCCAGCCCTACCGAGCGGTGGCCTTCATCCTAATTATCGGGACAGTTTTCCAGTTGTGCGAAATAGCATGCTGTCTCCACCTGCATGTCAGAGCTGAAGGAAAGTGGGTTTCTCGGAACAGTGATTAAAATTATTCTTGGAATTGGCTTTCGTAGTTTTTGTTGTTTTTTTTCTTTTAAAAAAAACAACTTAATTGCCCCTGATTCCCTGGGAAGGTAGAAGCCGAGGGCTCCATGGAGTTCTTAGTTTCATCATCTTCATGGCGTTTTTCTGGCTGCCACCAAATTCAATCCAGAGCACACGGAGCTGGGCCCCGAAGGAGAAAAGGATTTAGTAATAAGAGCTAGTGTGGACCATATGGGCCACGCAGGTTTCCAGGCCTAGGGAAACAGAATAAACCCGTGAACAGTATTTATGGAGAACAGCTGACATTTCATCTGTCCTGCACCAGCGCTTCTTCTTCACACGAGAGCACACTGGTTTCTCCTAGGAACTACTGTGCCTCTGCTTATGGGCAAGCTAGGTCATGTGACGCTGGTCCCACTTTGGGGGAGAAAAAGCCCTGAACCAGGACAAGCCAGTGAGAAGTTATCAATTAACCACCCTGATTGGCTAAGATGTGAGGCACATGACCCGCCCCAGTCAACCACCATTCTGAAGCCCACATTGTTGAAAAAGATCCTGGGTCTTGCATCTTTGGGAGTCTGAGAACAAAACTCAAACAAAAGAAGGGTCTAGAGATGAGCATCTTACCACAGCCTGGCTAGCTGTAGCCAGTCCCTTCCAAAGTTAGCTTTAGTCCTCACTGGAACACCCAGTCAGTCGGGTTAAATATCAGTAACATTCCTTGCAGTTGAAAGGGAGTACTGTCACCAGGTTATCCATGAAGTGTAGGGCACAAGAGCCAGGGTCAAGAGTCTTGTGGTGGTTACTGTCACCATATAGTTCGATTCCTTGCCAGGCACCTTAGAGTCCCAATAAGGAAGCTAGGTGTTGCTTTGCCACATGCTGTGACAAGTAAGACGGAGTCAGAAGACGCATGTGTTGCTTTCGGAGAGAAGCATTAGAGCAGACGATCTTCCCAAGAGAGTCTTTGTGCGGCCCTACCTGCCGTGGAAATACAGAGACAGAGCCTCCTTCCACCCGGGTCCATGAAAGAGGCATGAATTCATGACCCAGCCAGGCAGCTGTGGATGCTCACCGTGAGCAGGAGGAAAACAGCAAAGCAAAGATCAAGTAGTGTTTGGACTCAGCAATATGACACACTGGGGTTGTTTGCTACTGTAGCATAACTGACCAGATCTGACCCATACAAAGCGGCAGCAAGGACATCTAAGGAAATGGGCAGATATCAGGCAAGGTGATCCTCTTCCATGTTGTCTCTGGACAAGCTTTTCTGGAACCTCCATGTGAGGGAGAAATAAATGGTGAGAGGGGTCTTGATGGACAGATCCCCAAAGTCCATGAGACTAGAGAGTGAACATACTGTTTAAACACAGATAAAGGGAAGCAGCGTAGGAGTGGAGAGAACTATATTTGTCTATAGCTAGGGCATGCAGGGAAATATGTGAGAGTAATCCCAGCCAAAGAAGATGAGAGAAATAGAATTTGAAAAAAAAAATACAAAAATGACCATACCTAAAAGAATTGACTGGAGTAAGCTATGCTTGGCATGCGGCTGTGTAGATGGTTCCATGAGTCAGAGCCCCAACTCTCTCACTCTGTGTGCTGTGCTGGAGGCCATGGCTACTCAGGAGAAAGTAGAAAGACAAGGGTGTGTCACTGGGACCAGATTCTATTGGACCTGTCCAGTAGGGTGATGTGCAGTCCTGGGTGGACCTGAGCATTCTTTTTTTTTTTTTTTTTTTCGAGACAGGGTTTCTGTGTGGCTTTAGAGCCTGTCCTGGAACTAGCTCTTGTAGACCAGGCTGGCCTTGAACTCCCAGAGATCTGCCTGCCTCTGCCTCCTGAGTGCTGGGATTAAAGGTGTGCGCCAGAGCATTCTTGTGACCAGCGGTGTACACAATCATGTGTTCTTTTGCTTACAGATTTGGAAACTGTCACTGTGGTTGGTTGTTATGTAACTTAATTATCACATTACCATTTCCATAGGTCAGGAATTCAGATGTAGATAAACTGGGCTCCAGGTCTTTCCAGAAGTCACAGAGATGGTGTCACTGGGATAGTGGTCCTCTGTCTAAAAGCTCAATTGAGGCTGAAGATCCACTGTCAAGAGAGCTTAGTCACATGACTGTTGGAGAAATAAAACCTGTCCATCACCACATGACCTCTCCATAGAGCCATCTGAGTGATTGTATGAAATGGACGATGGCTAGGTCCTCCAACAGTCAGTGATCCGGAAGAGACACCAGTGAGAAGGTTGAATGACGTCTTTTGCTTTTAGGACCTAATCTCAAAATTTAGACCTAGTTACCAAGAAGTCACAAGCCTTCATTTCTGTGTCCGTCTCTTGTTAGGATATGGGCGGGAAGAAGGGAAACTGGGGGGTGAGAATTGGACAAAACCATGTGCAGAGTGTATCAGTGACACATGATGTCCTTAAGGGTAATGACATCATGAGACCCGCGGATGCCTGGGGGAGGGATCCAGAAAGAAGAAACAACAAGTCTCAAACTCCAGAGGCAAAAAGAATATTGCCACATTATACTAAGTGAACAAGAGAGAGCCATGGGCAGGGCTGGGACAGTATAAGGGACATGGATGTCTGCCTGGGGCCAGGGTGATGGGTCCCTAGAGACAAATCCTTCTGGCTACTACTATGTGGATGATGACCAAGAAGTCTGACTGGACACTGGGAGGGAGTTTAGGAAATTTCTAAAGAGCACGGGTGAAAATGGAGACATGGGATGGGGTGGGGGCAATGGAAAGAACGGGATACAGCCAGAGAATGAGACAGTCTTCTACCAGTTCTCAGCAGCTCCACCCACGGTTTGTTTCCTCAGAGAAAAGTGGATAGTAGCTGTTGCCGGGCAGCTACAACTGTTGGGATAGTTCACTTTACTACATGTTTCTGTAAGCAATGACAATGACTAAGGAAACCCGTCATGCTTTGCGCATGGGGCATTACAACAGTTCAGGACTTCTGTGCCCAGTGAAGGTGCTGATGGACAGTGCATGGACATAGGTCCCACTGTCTAGGTCTCTAGGGTGAACTACGGTTCTGATGATGTGAGCCTCAGAACGATAGGGCCAGGAGATTCGTCACCAGTACCTGTGGCCAACATCTGCAGATGCAGACCGTGTGGCTGGTGGTGGGGTTCGCAGGAACTCCCCAGTACTTTTTAAATTACATCATTTCAAAACCATACAGAGGACGCGGGCACTGATTTTTGAAGGTTTTATATATATATATTTCAGCTCATTCTGGCAACAGTTTTAACTCCTGCTCAGGGACTTTAGAAAGACTCTGAATTCATTCTGTCTAAACCAAGACATAGTAGTACCCAGCATCTTAAAGCTATATGGATCCTGAGAAACAATTCTTTGGAGCCCCCAGAAAACGATGAAACGAACAACACAGTAGACGTCTGGAAACAGATAAATGGAGATGCCCCATAAACAGCTCCTTCCACTGCGCATGCTTGCACTAGCCGGTAGAGTTCGTGTTTGTTTTAAGACAAAAACTAATAAAAACCCCATTCCTCCACGAACCCCAGGATGGCTCAACTTTCTTACAGTTCTTTGGGGTTTTTTTTTGTTGTTGTTGTTGTTTTTTTTTTTTTTTTTTTTTTTTTCGAGACAGGGTTTCTCTGTGGCTTTGGAGCCTGTCCTGGAACTAGCTCTGTAGACCAGGCTGGTCTCGAACTCACAGAGATCCGCCTGCCTCTGCCTCCCAAGTGCTAGGATTAAAGGCGTGCGCCACCATCGCCCAGCCTCTTATAGTTCTTTGTAAGACACAAGTAATTGGTCAGATGGAGAAAGCAGATGTGGGGACGGCCACGTCATCTCTCCCTCATAAAGCAGTTTGCTTGACTCCCGCTGAAGGGACCACAGGGTCTAGCTTCTTACAGAGGGCGGCTCGTTGGTGCATTTGCGCAAAGAGCAGCAGGTCAAAGGATGCCTGTGGGCAATGCCTAGGCTCAGCAGATGCCAGTGGGCTGATGCCTTGGCTAATTGGATTTGCTGGTTAGTTGGGAACTTGTTCTCTGGCCTCCTTCAAACCAGCCACCACCTTCTCCTCACCTGGGAACTGATCCCAGCTCAGCTGTGGTCATTTCAGCTGTGGGCCCACAGGCTTTGTGTTTTTCATTCCCATTTGGTTTTGCACATTAGCCACAGAGTGTTCTGGAATCTTAGGAAGGAAAACAAACTGAGCAGGGCCACATGAACCAAGCAGGTTTACATGATGTGGGATGTGGAACTCTGCCGGGAGACCCAGACATTTTCATTTTGATTAAGGCTTTTCACACAGATTCTCAGGTCGTCTCAGTCCACTCTCCCACCCTGTGTACTATTGGAGAGGAGGCTTACCCTTCTGATTTTCAGATACAAGGTCACTGTCACCAGAGTGAGGGGCTTGGATTTTCCTAGGGAATGGTAGAAAGGAAAAAAAAATTCCCTGGAACTCGGAGCCACTCAACGACTGAGTTCAAGCTGTTCACCAGGCTCTCAGAGGAGGTGAATACGGAAGATGGAGATGCTGAGAAAAGTCACGGCAGAAGGATGAGTAGACCGTGCTAAGGAAGATGTGTTGTTGGCAGTCATTAGTTGAGGTAAGGGAATGGGAATGGCAACCAAGAGGGGAATCGGGGATCAAATGCAAGGAATTTTCTGGAAATGATACTGACTTTCTAGAAGCACAAGTTTTCAGGAAGGGATGTGGGGTCCCTGGGATTTTGATTAGCGTCAAATACTGGTGAGAAGTGGGGGAAGGGACAGGGAAGAGGGGAAAGAGGAGGGAAAGGTCACCTTTACTGACTGAGCCATCTCACCAACCCCCAGAAACTACTGTTTGTACATGAACATAATATCCACAGAACAGAGTGTTATTTCCACATTCTAAATGATAAAGCCAGCATTAAATGTCCACAGCATATTAAAGAGCGAAGTGTTAGGGGGATGGTCTGCACTCCAGTGTGTGGGAGCATGCTGTGTGCACACACGTTTGAAAATGAGGCAGGTGTCACAGGCGTCTGTTGACACGAGAGCCATTTGCCTATTTAGCTTTCCAAAGCTGGGCTCCAAGACCCTGTGGTAGCCGAACCCTGCTGGAGCCTGAGGTTAGGAAAGGAGTTTTGGCAGAAGGTTACTCATCCCTAGGAGGGCAGGGAAGACAGATGCAGGCCTCACCTCACGCACAGTCTCAGCAGAGAGCAGATGGGATGGACACGGTGCAAGCTTCCAGGTAGGGTAGCCGCCTACTGAAACCACAGGAAATGCGTCATGAAGTACTTTCTCATGTCTGTCTGGTCCTTTGATATGCACCAAAGGTGCACGCCAGTGATGTGGGAAGAGTCGTAATAGAAAAGTGAAGGAATAGCCTGCTTCAAGATGAAAAGTTCTTTGTCACATGTCATCGTGAACACAGTGAAAAGCTCACTGATGACAGAGGCCAATAGTCACACGTTCACGTCCAGTGAGTGTTTAATATTGAGCCTGCATGAAGTACCCCTGTAATTAAACAACAGTAAAGACACCACTTCCCTTGATTAAATGGGCAGGGGGTTATACAGACATTCCCCTAGAGATCTATAGTTGGTCAATCAGCAGGTCAGGGAGGAATGCTCACACTAGTTATTAGGGAATGACGAGGCCAAACCTGGGGAGATGTCACCTCGCAGCCATGTGAATGGTTACTGTTAGAAACCTGAGACTAATGAGTGTGGGTGATGATGTGGAAACTGGTGAGGATTCCAGCGATGCAGTTGCTGTGGGAGACACAGAGATTGGTCTGCAAGGCATTCAACAGAGGAGTGCCACACGATCAAGCAAGCCCCCTTGTGGGGACAGACTCAAAAGAAGTGCAAGCAAGGACTTGAAGACCCGTTGCACACATACAGTGACAGCAGCCTTGTTCCCAAAGGCTGAATGTGAAAGCAATAGAACTATGCACCAGTAGATGAACGGGAAGCCAAAATGTGCTCTCTCCACGCAGTGGAATAGTATTCAGTCTTAAAAAGGAATCAATTCTTATACGTTGTGACATGGTGGAACCTTGAAGACATCATGCTGAGAGAAGCGAGCCAGATGTAAAACCCAATAGACCCCACTTATGTACGGTACCTAGAGTTGTCAGATTCACATAAACAAGAAGAAGAATGGCGAGTTTTAGGAATAGCAAGAGGGACAAAAGCAAACCGTCATCATTAAATGGGAACGGAATTTCAGTTTGGGAAGATTAGAAAGATCTGGAAATGGACGTTGTTGGATACACATGTGAAAACAGTGATGATGATTGCAAGGGCCATGCCATGTCCAGAACACAGCATTTCATAGTGCCCCTCCCATCTTCCGGCTCTCACAGTCTTCCTATCTTCCTTCCATGATGTTTTCTAAAGCTCAGAGTGGGCAATAGGGATTTTCCATTTAAGGCAGAACACTCAGCTCAGCAGTGACCAGGATTTGTGAGGGGCCCCACTGAAGGGTGTTCCAGAGGGTGGGTCCCTCAGTTTAAATCCCCCTGGCTTGACCTGTTCACCCTCAGATGCAGAAAGCAGTGTGTGGCTAGCCAGCGACACGTCCAAACACATCTTCCAAAGGAAAAGAGATGTCAAGTTTCTGCAGATTTGGCAAGCTGTCAACCACTGTTGGGAGACCCTTCTAGAACACTCCACCTAAAGGGTCCCACGCTAGGAGGAGACAAAAGTCTTCCCTTACGGTTTCATCTCCAGTGTCTGCAGTGGTTACAGCAAGCACACATTGCTTCAGAAACCAGGGAGAAAGGAACATATACTGGGAAGGTGACAACAGCGAGAGCTGGCTGCGGACACTGGGTGTGAACGTTCCCGGGGGCACATTCATTATAGTATCTATCGGAGAACATGGCTGGGGTGAATTTGAATATCAGATTTCATGTGAACAGATGTTAAAACTAACGAAATAATATTTGTCCTGGCAACTTCCCCAAGGATAAACATGATTACTGATTAAAAAGACAGAGTGTCAGACTGTAAGGCCTGGGTCTGCTGAAGCAGAATGCCTGTTCAGAAGCTCTGGCTTTTCCCAGATTCCCCTTGCAGGAGTCCATAGAGAAATGCATTTAACTTGGGGTTACAGTTGGTTCTCAGAAAGGAAACGAAGGCATGGCTAACCTCCAAGGAATGACCCTGGAAGGGCCATAGGTGAGGGCTGACAAGAGGGAAGGAAACATCTCTAGTTATTGTGGCTTCAGTGTGCCCAACCAACCTAGGTTGAAACCTCATCCCTGTTGTGAGAGATTAGAAAGTAGGACCCAGCGGCATGTTTCAGAGTTGACTACTCCATGGTGGCTAGGGTGATGGATAATCGCCACCTTGATAGCATCTGAAATCACCTGGGAGGCAAGCCTCCAAGCCCATCAGTGGGGGATTATTTAGTCTCTGGTTATGCTTAGCAGTGAGGGACACCATTCCCTAGGTTTTGGTCCTAGGCTGAACAGAAGGGAGAAAGGAGACTGGGCATCAGGATTCATTGCTTTTTCCTGACAGGCACACAGTGCCACCAGATGTTTCAAGCTTCCTCTGCCTTAACTTCTCAACCAGGAAGAACTGGACCTCAAGCTGTGAACCAATATAAACCCATCCTTACGTTGCTTTAGTCAGGGCATTTTCATCACAGCAAGTAAGTAAGACAGCCAAGGCTGGGTAAAGCCTTCATGGACTGGGTTGTCTGTCCCTCCCCTTCTCTACCTGTCTATCTGCCTATCTATCTATCTATCTATCTATCTATCTATCTATCTATCTATCTATCTATCTATCTACCTGTCTATCATCTATCTATCATCTATCTATCTATCATCGATCTATCTATCTATCATCTATCTATCTATCTATCTATCTATCTATCTATCTATCTATCTATCTATCATCTATCCTGTCCATCTGTCCATCCATCCATCCATCTATCTATCTTTATCTCTCGCATTATAAAAGCTCTATCTGTCTATCTATCTCTCTATCTCTATCTCATTATAAAAACTAGTTTGGCTGTGTCTCATCACATGACTGTGTGCCACATCCTCTATGCCTTGACCCACTACAGAGGCCTCAGCAGATACTAGCACCATGCTCATGGACTTCCCAGCCTCCAGAACTAACCCTGAGCCAACTAACTCATTCTTTATGAATTACCCAATCTCCAAAAGCAGAGGAAGGCATTTATAACAGGCTGATAGCAACTGTTCTCTCCTAGGTGGATGCTATGTGACTGACCTTAGCAGCCTGTCTGTCTACCTGGACCCCACTGGGGCTTTCTCAGAGGTTAAGAATACACACCCCATCCCTGTGAGCCTTCTGTGAGACTTAGAGGGGGGACTTGAAGAGTACTCCAGAGGGACTCCAGAGCAGCGTCATTCTTAGGAATTTAATGCAAGTTCCAACAAATGTCTGAAAATGGAGCTTGAGAGACAGATCAGCTTTGCCACTGAAGAACAAGGTCCTGAGTTTAATGCCCACAACAACAGCACAACACAACAACAACAACAAACAGCTCAGCTGTGGCCATATGTGCCTTTATCCTAGGGTTGGGGAGGCAGAGATAGAAGGATCCATAAGGTTTGCCAGCCAGTGAGCCCCAGGCAGGTGAAAGACCCTGTCCCAACAAACAAATGGGTGACATCTGAGGAGAATGACACCTGAGACTGACCTCTGGCCTCTCTGCAGACAGCACATATTCATGCATATCAGCACATATGTACCACACATGTATATACACACACACACACACTCATGCACACAAACACACACATATGTGCGCGCACACACACACACACATACGCACACACTCACACACACACTCACACACACTCACGCACACAAACACTCACACACACACACTCACGCGTGCACACACACACATACACACACACATGCACGCACACACACACACACACATGGGAAAAGAGTTCTTGGCTGTAACACTGAAAACAAGTTATAAGAGGATGCTGAAATGTTTGCAATCTTTTCTTAATACGTCAGAATTCTTCCGTTCCACAGCTTCTTCTCTGTTGCTATTTTCTCCCGCGCTGGGAATAGACATGAAATGTGCCCTTTGTCTAAAAATCTCTAATTTAGAGTAATAATGGCTTTGTTTGTTTGATTGGTTTGGGGAATTTTTTTTGAGGTGCCAACATAACTGTCTCTATAATTGCTGTCGAGAGCTCATTGGATTCCAGGAACCCTCTGAACTTCAAATAGAAAAAAAAAAAACCCTTGCCTGAGAACATATAAGTTGCTACAGCTGTTCTCTCTAAAAATGCCTGTGACTTGTTTTTCCAGAAGAGGAAAGTGCAATATACTCTTAAAAAAAAAAAAAAAAGCCTAGAACTCATAAAAATAGCTACTTTGTCAACATGGTTTTATTGGGCTATGAGACAAACAAAAAAGCCATTATTTCCACGTCTTAAAGACTTGAATAATTTATGTCCTTCAAAGGGGTGCCCATTAAAACACAGGTATAAGCACGGTGTTTGCAGAGATTTGATCACAGTGAGAAAATGATCACCATGTGATACTAATTGAAGGCAGGCAGAAGAAAAAGCTACCTACAGACCGTCCTTTGGATTCTTGTATCATTTGAGTGTCTTAAGTGTCAATACAATTTATACCAGTTATCAGGTACAAGGTAGCATTTACATCATTGTCTTTTCCAAATCTCTACAAGGCAGGAAGATGTTGTTCTGATTTTCTAGATGAGATAACAGGACTGGGAGAGCCAATAGTAGCTCCCCGGGACTCTTATTTAGAAAAAGAAGCATTGGAACTTGGTACTCAAATGGTTCCCAAAGCAGAAGCATTAGCTTCCTCCAGAAAAAAAAAAAAAAACAACTCAGCATCCCCCCGAAAACCCCAGGATCCCCAGACATTCAGCCTCATACTGACCTTCTCAGTTAGAGAATGAGTGTTCACCAGCTGCCCAGACACACACATTCGGCCTGAAGCAACACTGCAGCTCTAAGCCACTCTGGGAGGAACGGAACCCTGGGGAGCGCATCAGACTGTTAGTGGTGATTAGCTGTGATTCTACTCATCTCATTAACACTTCCCTGCACTCAGCAAACAGCCTCCATCACATGCTTCATCCACAATAAGAGGAGCATCGAAATGAGTGCACTCACTAGACTTGTTGACGCAACAGTATGTAGCTCTATAAAAATCGTACCCGAGAGCCAACTCCCCTCCATCCCTTCTGCCACCACCAGCAACAGGCTCCAGATTTAGGAAGTTCAGTTACAGCTTTTGGTGTAAGCAGGAAAGGGTCATGCTAAGCTGGGATGATGCCACCAGCAGAGCCACTCAGCACAGATGGGTAAGAAGTCTGGAGTCCACCCACCTGGACAGTCTGGTGATCAGGGGAGCCAGCACGCAATGCTCCACTAGGCCAAGCTGCCCTTTTCCGGGCAGCAACACTGTGAGGCCACAGTCTGGAGGGACAGGGAAGCATTTCACTGTTTTCTCCAGTTGGTTCAGGCAATGAGCTGCTGAGAGAATCAGAGGATGGACGATGCCCTAGAGAAGAATAACAGCACTGTCACGGCCTGCTGGTTGCAAAAAGCCTGGCCCTCTGCAGTGTGCTACCTATATACCTTCCCACCCCTGTGCAGGGCCACTCTGCCCCCGCATGGCAAGAGAAATGATGAGTGATTAAGAGAGAGATCAGAAGCAGAAGGCCTGGTTCTGATGCCTCAACCTCCCCTGTGCAGCTCTCTGCTGCCCATCCCTATGCTTCAAAGCATCGCGGGAAGTGTTGGCCTTGTAAATCGCCTTAGGATCCGACGCTGGGGTTCCCAACTTGTCTGAGCACCATTTCTATTCCTTGCTGACCAAAGGCTCCATGGGAATTCTTTTTTTTTTTTTTTTGTTTTTCTTCAGGTTTTTGTGGCTTTACGTTGACCATTTATGACAGCTCACAGATGGGGAATGGACAGCCAGGCCTCTCTGAAACCAAGAGGGGGGCTGTGTCTGATAGGTCATTTACCTGATACTGGCCCAGCTAGAGGGTACCTTGAGGGTGTTTTGCTTTTCATCTAAGTGTCCCTATGGCTCTCCAGGGAGAATGCACTTGGCCCCGACTCCCTGTGTCAAATGAAGGTCATTTCAGAGAGAGGATGTTCAGGGTACTCTGTCTTCCAGATGAGCTGTCAGTCAGTGGACCCAGTATCCCATAGGCTCCCTGGAATGTGCTCAGCTCTTCTTTGGAGATTCCAATGTGAATAGTCTTCCACCTACAGTGCAGCTTGAGTCACAAAAGGAGAGGGTCCAGGGCAGTAAAGCATCAAGTGTAACCTTGGCAGACTAGATAACCTGTTAAAGACAGGTTATCAAAGAAATCAGAAGGCTTGGTGCAAGTCTCGTGGAGCCACAGGCACAAGTCTGGGCCAATAAGCCAAGGTACCAGCTTCTGTTGCTAGTGGAGATGACATCAGGAGAAAGATGCATGGGTGGATGATTGGTTCCTGGAAACCTATGTTAAGGTATCCCCTAAATTACAGGGTGATTAGAAGCATGGGGAATTTGTAAGACTGCAGAGACCTGAGGTGATCGCTGTGTGAATGTAAGGAAGAGGAATTAATTCCAGGAGCCATCAGGGACGGTGGGGGCAGGGGTGGAGCTGGGGAGGGACTAGGGGGTTGGAGATAGGTCTTCCCAGAGAGCTTAGTAGGTTGAATAGTGATGTTGATATTTTGATTCCACGCTTCTGGCCTGGAGAGCTATGGAGAAGGCGTGGCCAGCTGCTTCCAGCCACTGAGCTGTGGTATTGGTTTGAACAGTCCTAAGGTGGGGGCTGAAAAAGCCGGGCAGAGATTTGAATTAAGAACTAAGTAGCCACTGGGCAGTGGTGGCACACACCTTTAATTCCAGCACTCGGGAGGCAGAGGCAGACAGACCTCTGTGAGTTCGAGGCCAACCTGGTCTACAAGAGCTAGTTCCAGGACAGGGCACCAAAGCTACGGAGAAACCTTGTCTCGAAAAAATAAAACAAAACAAAAAGTCCCAGACTAACAGGAGGATAGTGGTACTCTTCTCTCCGGGACCCACTCCTGATATAAAGGAGCTCTGAAATCTCTCTCTCTCTCTCTTTCTCTCTCTTTCTGTCTCTCTCTCTCTCTTTCTCTCTCTCTCTCTCTTTCATCACTGAATTTCATTCTTCAAATTTGCAAGAAAAAGAAAAAGGGTCCTGAAATCTGAAAGGCACTGGTTCAGGACAGCTTTGGTGACTGCGGTGGTTTGAATGAGATGTCCCCCATAGGTCTCAGCCATTGCGTCCTTGACCCCGGGGAAAGTTCACTTTTGTTTTCCCCTGATCCAATTGCTAGTTTCCAGAGAGAAAAAAAGACACATGGCCACTGTAATCCAGACTCAAGAGGGGCTGGGAGCTTCTACCATCAAAGCCCATTCCGGGCACCCCTGGGTGTTATGAAATGACCGGCTTTGATGGGTCCAGGTCCCTGCAAGAGACACCAGACACCTCCAACTTGAATGTTCCCAAGCCAAAAAACAGGTACACAAGAGCCTGGGAATCTCAGTACCGACTTGCAAAGAGGGGATCAAATTTCCCTTTCTTTCAGAGGGAGGAGGCTGAAACGAAATGACACAGAAGAACTGACTTATTTTCCATTTCAAAAGCCCAGCTTATCCTGTCCAGGGTGGTCTCCATTCGGTCCACCCTCTGATCCTGTCTATCAGGTTTGCTTTTAAAGGTCCCCCAAAGATTATTTATGGGCGTAGGCTTAAGCCTTTGGAGACGGTTCTTTCAAGAGACAGACGGGTTTAAAGCCACTGTCACTGGGCCTAACTGATGTGGTCACGTGGCAAGGCATAGGGAGAGTGGGATCTGTCTCACTAAAGGATAAATATGACAGAGATTAAACTCATTATAAACACGGGGGATTAAAAGCCCAGAGCCAGCCACAGCAGGATCAAATGACTGAGAAGAAAGTCTCCTTGGGAAGTTTAAAAAAAAGAAGAAAAAAAGAGTGTAAGCAGAACCCGGGGCTGGTATCTTGGGTTATGCTCATAAAATCAGCAGCCATGTACTAGTGGGACAATAAAACAAAACGGTGACCGACAACACAGGCAACAGTGTCACACACACCAAGGCAAGGCAGAGTCATCCCTCTGCATTTGTTCCGACTGGACACAGCCAGCTGCACGCAAGGCTGCACCCTGCCCTTTCCACTGGCCCCCAAATGTTTAAGGGCCCTGAAGGAAACTTTAGAGTTTTTTTTCTCCTGGCTTCTCAGGATGCTGCACGGATATTGGCGGCAGGTAAGGGTGAACTCACAGACACTCTTGGCTGCACTAACCTTTTGTGGTGTGCTGAGGGGCTGCAGGCACTGGCAGACTGTCATCAGGGACCACAGTTGCTAAATGTGGTTGGGCTGGGTGCCTAGACCCTAGGGTCCTGTGCAGAGAGCTAAGCTCAGACCTAATTGCTCTCTACCATGCGGGCCAGAGAACTGGGTTCTCCTGTCTCTTTTTAAAATTATCTGGGAGGGGGGATCTTAACATTCTCGAAATATTTGCACATTTTTAAACACACAAAGAGAGGGAAGGGCTATGTGTCTTACCACCCTCAAGAACATGTCCATGAATGTTCCAATGCAGGAACTTGAGAGCTTTCTAGAACATTCCAAGGTATTTCTGCCTCTCAGAACCATGATGACAGAAATGCCAAAAAGGCCCTGGGTTGAGTGAGGGAGACTGCACCCAGCAGATATCTTGGAGAGTGCAGAGATAGTTGACAATGTGACCCGAGACACAAGACTGCTATTTCTTTATGGCTTCCTAAATCCGTCCATGCATATACTTATAAAACTCTGTGACTGCACTAAAGTGACTTGACGAACTGTGTGA
Organism: Microtus obscurus; assembly: GCA_963919715.1. Taxonomy (NCBI): domain Eukaryota; kingdom Metazoa; phylum Chordata; class Mammalia; order Rodentia; family Cricetidae; genus Microtus; species Microtus obscurus. The sequence goes on along the minus strand of CAWTZC010002279.1, from coordinate 4,824,142 downwards.
GAAAAGAGGGGTGATGGACCCGACCGCCACACCCCCATCACTTTCAGTCAGACCTTCTACCTTCCATTACTTGAAGTCATTCACTCCACAGCAACCCCATAACCCTGGACTGCGGCAGGGTAGTGGCCATGCGCCATGGGGTTCTGAGAGCTCTTGGCTCAGGAATTTCATTGTGAAGATCAGGTCCATCTCACATCCACATGTCCTAAATCTGTGCTTCAGGCCTGGGCAGGCGATGGAGTCTAAGCCCTAACCATACGGAACTGTGGGTTTCACTAACCGTCATGCCTCTGAGAAGAGGCTAACCCTGCACATGGGAGCCACATGTGGCCAGCAGAGGGTCCATCCTTGTTATTTACAGTAGCTGACAGCCTACACAACAAGAGGCTACAGTTGGACATTAAGGGAAAATACCAACAGTCACGTAGCTCCAGTCAATCCTCTAAGAGAGATATAGCACATGGGCACATTTTCAGAAACACCAGAAGCTCTGGGCAGCACGGAGTTCATTCAGTAACTTGTGCAGCCTGCCCAGGCTGTCAGCTCTCTTGGTGCCTAGAAAGATCTTAATTCTTCCTGGAGGAGTGATAGATTAAGATCAAAACACTGTAAAATAACGAAACTCAGAGATTATTTTAAAAAATTTTATACGAGTTACATTATCACCACTAGCATTTAGCAATTTCCAAAAGCTGATTATGGAAGAGTTGACGGAGTTTTGATGCACACAAATCAGCTGATCTGGCCACAGATAACTAGCAAATGGGATACATATGCCACTTCTTATTTCTTTTCGTGTGTGGAAAAGCCACATAATAACTTTATCTCCCTTGCATCCTTTAAGAGTAAGGCTGCCCAGATGGCCCAGTGGGTGCAGACGTTAGCTACCAGCTCTGATGCCTGAGCCCCATCACAAGTCGCACCTGGTGGAATGAAAGAAATGATTCTGCAACTTGTTCTATGGCCTCCACATACATGAATTGGCTTCGGTTCCTAGTACACAGTCTCACAAAGATGTGTGATTCCAGTCCCAAGAGATACAGTGCCTTCCTCTGGTCTCCTGGGGCACTGCATGCAGGTGGTGCACAGACATGCTTGCAGACAAGCACATCTGTATAAATAAAATAAAAATAAACAAAACTTCTTTAAAATGCAGATAGGTCTGTCCACCATTCTCATTTTTCCCCCTTAAATTTTAAATATTCTATCTGCTGCAAATACCCAGAACACATGTAAAGCAAGGGAAAAGGTTCTATTGAATTGAAAACATTTAATCTTCTGAAATGGAGTCAGCCTTTTTTTTTTTTCTTTTCTTATTCCCAAACTGAAGCCCGGGTTAGGCTGGAAGGTGGATGAAGGGACATAGCAATTTCATTGTGGAAACAACATGGAATTCTCTGGAATGGGCTTAGGTCTCCCGTGGAGAGAAAAGAAAGGGACAGGGAGTATAGAGGTGAAGTCGCATTCCTTCCCAGGCCTGCACAATGGTTCACGCTTGTGAGAACAGCTGAGTGTCCTGCAGCCATGAGCTCAGAGCAGAAGAGGGACACCAAGCATCTTGGGCGACAGTGGGCAGCATCTTTCTCCTAGGACTGGAAGGAGAGGGGAGCGCTAGAGGACCATGGAGTCTGCCCTTTCAATACACATCTTAGCCCTTACGTGATTCCAGGTTCAGCAAATACAGACTCGTGTTCTTCACTTTTATTCAGGCTTCTGGGCTTCAGGTTGACTAGAAGGTGACAGGGAGAGGTATTTTGGACTATTGCTTCAAAGTCTTGCTGCCTTTCATATTAGCTTCTGAAATAATTAGACCACACCAGGGATGGGGCTAACCCCACAGCTCAGCCATCTGGTCAACCAGACTCTTCTCCATAAACCACCAACTCATATTCTTCAGAGAAGAAAACATTAAGAGCACCCTCCCTCCACATGCCCCTCCCCACCACCCTGACCATGTGGTTCCAATGCTGTGTCCTTCACTCTGAAGAGACTGCTATGCCCTGTAAAGCTGGAATATGAGCCTGAAGCCTCAGTGTTCTGGAAGGGAATTCATTCTACCACCATCTACGCAATGTTGCCCCCAAAACACGCTGTCCAGCCATTCAACTCTCCATTAAAACCATACTTTTAAATACTATCACGACAACACTACGTGAACATAGCAAAAACTCTTCCACACAGTACAGCGTGCTGCTAAAGACTTGAAATCTCTTCATCCACATCTCCTTTTCCCCTTTCCATATTTCTCCTCCATCCCCTGTGGGAATCTCTGGTTTGCATTATTCCCCAGGCCTGTCATTACAACATTAAGCTCTGAATGTGCACATCTGTTTGCAGGCGCAGCCTGCACATGCAGCGGGCACTGGCTCTTCTCCCTCTCCTCTGCAAGCTGAAAGACATGCGCAATACCCTCCACCCATCCTTCATTCTAGGTTTTTTTTTTCTAGGTCTTTTGTGCTTCTCAAATTCATACTCTGTGGTTTTAAATAATAGACTTGAGAGTTCTCAGTATTGATCTATAATCTGCTTGATATGGAAGCATCACTAAGTAGAAAGTAGAATCTCAGGTCATTGGAATGTCCTGTATCTGGGATGAAGGCTTCATGTTGTGTAAATGAGACGGTGAGTGACAGAACTGAGAATCACTAAGAGTGACCAGATTTTGTAAAAATAAGGAAACCAGTGGGAAGGGACAAAAGCAGTGAGTAGCATCAGTCTGAAGAGCTAATTCTGGTAAGAAAGAAAGAGGGGGCGGGAGGAAGAGAAAGAGAGGGAGGAGCGTTAGTGATAAACAGTGGACTGTAGAGGCATTCCTTGACAAAGCAAGTACTCAGCATCCACTCGAGAAATGGAAAGCTACCTGCTCGTGAAAACTGCAGAATGCTGGTGCCGGCTCCATTTCTGAGATCAATCCCCATGTCCTTAACCTGGGGAGTGAATGAGCCGACTGTGTAACATCCATCTAGCCAAAGGGATGAACAACTGATTAACGCAGACAACTGATCTCTTTTAGAGCCTGGAGCCAGTCTCAGAAGGATGCACCAAGATGATGGTGTTCCGGGAAAAAGCAACCTGTGGGGACAGAAAGCCAACCAACCGTTTCAAAGACTGGGGGCAAGGCAGGAGCGAACATGCTGGAGTGGACTCAAGTGTTCTCAGCGTTCACAGTGCAGGCAGCCATTCAACTGTGTGAGCTGTCAAGACTTGTCAAACGGTGTGACATAAAGGTGATTTTACGACATGAAAATCCTATACATAAAACTGACTTTAAAACCACCCAGGGAAAGTCTGTCAGATGTAAGCATGTGGGGCCTGGGGGAACACTAGGAGTCAAGATTGCTATCACATCTCATCGGGGATCATTATCTTGTTTTCCATGAATTGCCAGCATTCTTAAGTAATTGACTTTGTGTGTATGTGTTTATATGTGTGTGTGTGTGTGCATGTGTGTTTGCACCAGATGACAACCTTCACCTCAGATAGTATCCACTGTGTGTGTGTGTGTGTGTGTGTGTGTGTGTGTGTGTGTGTATTTAAAACAGAGAAAGAAGGGGCGGTCTTTCACTGGTTAGGAGCTTTCAAAGAAGGCTAGGGTATCTGGCCATCAAGCCCCAGAGATCTACCTGCCTATGCCTCTTCAGTGCTGAGATTACAAACACATATCGTCATATCTGATCATGTGGGTTCTAGGGAGTAAACTCAGGTCTTCGTACTTATATGAACTTTACAGACCAAGCTGCCCCCCCTGTACCTGAACCAATTTGTAATTTTGCTTGAACATTAATTTTTAAATATATTTTATAGTGATTAGACTATTTAATTTACTTCTGTGTTCTTCCGCATAAGCGCATGATGCACAGCAGAGTTCCTGCTGAATGCTTTATTTTGAACTTCACACTGAGTCTTAATAAGCTTCCATGACAAGGCTCATTGTCCACCATGCAGACACGTAGATGTCGCCCTGAATTTGCAGACAAATCATAATATGGTTCTGCACATCCAACTGATGTCACACGAGAAAGGTCTTTTTCTATCTACAGATTACTATAAGCCTCAGAAATAATTGTATCTTCTACCTCGCCAAAAGCCTTTTTGCCATTAAGATGTGTGTGTGTGTGTGTGTGTGTGTGTGTGTGTGTGTGTGTGTTTCCCCCTTGAGACCATGGGATGGAAGTCTATTGAATCTTCTGTACCCCCACCCCAGAGTAAAATCACAGATGCAAGATTGTATAATAAAAAGGCACCAATTCTCTTTCATTCCCCTCAGTGCAGCCTGCACATGATTTAAGACTAAGCTGTGGGCATTGCATGCTCCCGGCTCCTGCCTTAGGTGTGGTTATCAGGAGGGAATGTGGAGTGTTTCTTTTCTCACTCCCTGACTTCGCGTGTTCCTTTCTCTCAAGCTGAGTGCATGTGATAGTCCAGATAAGCGCCTTCCCTGCATCCTTCCCGATGCACAATCACTCAGGAAAAGAACTGGAAGTGCCAACAGACCAGCGTCCCTCTCCCTTTGGGCATGATGGATGATCCTCGTTTAGTGAACCACCCACTCTCTCTGCCTCCCTCCTTCCCTCCTTTGTCCTTCCTTCTTACATCCAGTCTCCCTCCCATCTACCCTTTCCCCATCCCTATTAACTCCCGTTTGCCCTCATTGCTTCCTTCAAGCCTGCCTCCTTCTTCACGAATCCCTCCTTTCTTTTTCCTTCTTTCATTCTTCCCACTTCTTCCCTTCTCCTCTCTTTTCCTCTCTCTCTTTCCTTCCTTCACTTCCCCTTTGCCTTAGTTAGGGTTTCTATTGCTGTGAAGAGACATCATGACCATGGCAGCTCTTATAAAGGAAAACGTTTTATTGGGGTGGTTTGCATTTTCAGAGGTTTACTCCATTACCATCACAGTGCCACATGGTGGTGTGGAGGCAGACATTATGCCGGAGAAGGAGCTGAGAGTGGAGAAGAAGCTACATCTTGATCCCTAGGTGACAGGAAGTAAACTGCCTTACTGGGTGAGGCTTGAGCATATGCGACCTCAAAGTGCCTATCACCACAGTGACATACTCCCTCCAGCAAGACCACAGCTACTACTACAAGGCTATACCTCCGAATAGGGCCACTTCATTTGAGGGTCATTTTCTTTCAAGCCACTATACTCTTCTTCCTTTCTTTTCTTCCCCCTCCTTCCCCTCCCCATCCTTCCTTCCTGCGTTCTTCCTTCTTTCTGCCCCTGCTCTTTAATTTCTCCCTTTATTCTTTCTGAAAACCTTGGCACCATAGTCGTAGGGCAGGACTGAGTCAGGTAAAGTCCCAGCAAGGACAGAGTGTGGCAGAGAAGGGCACGGTGGCGGGAGCACCAGGTGGCTTGGGGGAAAACCAGAAAAGGAATGATCTATGAGAGGATAAAGTAGCCAAGCAAGGAGTCCGGAGACAGCTGCATCTATGAAATAAAGCAAGCAGATGTCCTAATGGGAAGAGGAGGACAGAGTGAGTCCAGAGACAGCTGCATATACGGAATAAAACAAGCAGACATACTGATGGGAACAGGGGGACAGAGTGAAAGAGTGGGAAACAGTTCCAGTGAGCCCCATGGCCTTGGAGTAGCTCTGGGGTGCCTGTGGGGACAAAGACACATCTGATCCCACTCTGTCCACCAAAAGAACAGAAGGGCATGGACACACATGGCAGTGACCAGCAGCGTGCCCTGGTGTCAGCCTCTGCTCATTGCTCTCAACTGAGAGGAGCAAGACCCACGGACTCAGTGATGACAGATCCAGGGCCAGGAGTCCTGACAAACTCATTGTGATAGAGTGAAGTCCATACCTAAAGATGAGGATATGACAAGGACACAGAGCCATGTGGAAGGAGCAGCCAAAACCCAAAGTCGGCAGTGATAGAATGAATTATAGCCGATTGAAAAAGGCAGCAATCAACACATTAAGAATCATACTTTATTAGATTTAAGGACAACCAATGCATGTGAGATGTATGATGGGATTAGAAAATTCATGTATCTATCTGTGGACTACTGTAGTATCTCTTCACCCTCCCCAAATCAACGGACCATAAAACCTGGAGGTTGTTTTGGAGGGAGAGGATCTGCACACATCTCTTCACAAGCTACTTCTTGACGATGGTGGGGAACGCAGACCACGCAGAGAAGGCTGTTGGGCTGCACCTTAGCCACACCATCAGCATCAGCATCTCCAGGGATGCAATGATGGACAGCCACTGCTGGGATCCAATGAGGACCACAAAGCATTGGCTCCAGGATGCTCCCGCCAGGCATGGACACGTGGGACTGTGAAAAAGACATTTCAAGCTAGAGGCTCTGCCCCAGAACAACCAGTCTACTGACTCCAGAAGTGCCAAGTTCATGAAAGTCTAGGAAATCGCTACAGCATAGAGACTGGAAGAGGCAAAACAGCTAAGTGTAAGCCGTGATTGTGGCTCAATCATTTTTATTTAAAGAACAATTTGGGGGGGCACAGGAAAGATGGTTCAGCAGTTAACAGTACTTGCTATTCTTGCAGATGACCAGAGTTTGGTTCCCAGTACCCATGATGACTGGTTTACAACTGCCTGTTGTAGATATAGGAAATTCAGTGCCCTCTTCTGGGCTTAAATACCTGCACAGAGAAAGAAAGAAAGAAAGAAAGAAAGAAAGAAAGAGAGAGAGAGAGAGAGAGAGAGAGAGAGAAAGAAAGAAAGAAAGAGGGAGGGAGGAAAGAAGGAGGGAGGGAGAAAAGAAGGAGGGAGGAAGGGAGGAAGAGAAAGAGGAGTGGACGCATAAGGGAAGAAAGGGAGGGAGGGAGGGAGGGAGGGAGGGAGGGAGGGAGGGAGGGAGGGAGGGAGGGACGGAGAAAGGAAGGAAGGAAGGAAGGAAGGAAGGAAGGAAGGAAGGAAGGAAGGAAGGACAGACAAACAATTTTTGAACAACTGGAAACCTTTTTGAGGGAGTCTGAGACCTCAAGCATGATAAGGTACCCACTCTGCTTCCTGCTGCAATTGGTGGCCGTGTTAGAGTGACCTGTGTTCAAGAAGCCCACAGGGCTGGGACACCTGCCTGCAGCCCCCTCTCTGGGGGCTCACAACAGCCCCTTTGCATACTTCTTGCAGCTCTTCTGCTTAGAATTATATCAAAATTCAATAATGAGCTTAATGTTATTGTAAAGAATCAACAGGAAAATAATGTATTTTAAAAGCCCATTCTAAAACCCGTGTCACTTTTGACCTAGAAATACAGCAACAAGAGTCATATTCTACAGATGCAATCTGAAATGTCCACAAAAATTGAGCTGTTAGCTGTTTGTCGAGGGTTATTTATTGGTTTAAAAACGGGAGCTAACCTGAAAAAAAGACTATAATAGGATTTGAGGACATAAATTACGATCTAAGCATGAAATAGAATATTAATACAGCTATTACGGAAACTGAGAAAAACAGTTAATGACTTGGAAAAACGTTTATGATCTGTACTGAGTAGAGAAGAAGGCAGGTTGGAAAACAACTTACCCGGTTCATCTTGTTGCTAAAACAACAGCAAAACAAACATCGTGTGTGTGACAGTGTGATGGGGGATGGGGGAGGTGTTAGCCAGATCTTTCACCACAAGGAAGCCTGGGGATTCTCCCACTAATGTGCCATGACCCTCCAGAGCTGGGGGTGGGGGGGGTGGGGGGGGTGGGTGACAGTGTTCCCGAATGTATTGATTACAGTTCTTTTGCTTTTAGCTTGGACTCGTCCCTAAAAGTCCCCCAAACTCCGAGGGTTCAGGACTTCCTAGTGGTCTTTCCCATGTTTCCACGTCACCCATCTTCTCCTCCTGTGCCCTCATCCTGATGGTGTTCCACCGTGTGGTTTTCTAAGTTACTCCATAACATTGTTTGAACACAGAATATCATTTCACAAGGCAATCAGCCAATATAAACATTAGTGTACACTGCAGGTCTGGAACCTTGGGGAGGATTTGGGGAAGGAGGTGGCCTTTGGGACATCTCTTTGTGTCATGTGGTCTTGTGTTTCAGGCTGAGGCTAGGGTGGGATTGCCACTCTCTGAGGGCACGTCTTCTGCATCTCAGAGTACAAGGACCATAAGCCCACTCTAACACACGAAGGGGCGTGGCTTAAGGACTGCGTCACCTGTGCAGCTCAGGAAGGCACAGGGGATCAGCAGGTTGTCAGCCACCACACACGCAGTACCAAGTGTCTCCAGAGCTCCGGGGTGGGTGCCTTTGCAGCATCTTCACCCCAGTCCTTCAGAGGGAATCCTTCCACACATCACTTGTGATGGGGGTTGACATGGGGGCAGGGTTGTCCCAGTGACGGCAGAAGTTTTCAGAGGCCTGTGCTATTGTTGACCCAAGGCTTCTCAAGAAGTGAGAAGGGTGTTCAGGTGGGGGTCCGCATGTCCTGGCTGGGTTTTCTGGTGTCTTCAGAAGCTGACAAAGAAGGCGGCTTGCTAATAACAGACCTCGTATATGTGCTGGGACCTCGGCGTCTTCCCCTCTTCTTTCTAGATGGCAGCCAGAGCAGGGGAGGACACCATGGCTCAAGGATCAGAGAACATGGTTGTCTCTATTAATCCTCCTACTGACTAGTCAGGGCTACAAAAAAAAAAAAAAAAAATTAAGAGGATTTTATTTCCTGCATTCATCACTGATTCTGAAAGAGGAAATGCGGTGGGTCGTAGCCTTACCCCTGACCTTTGCTCCCTGGGATAACTCCCATGGATACATTCCAGGACGCCAAAGACTCTGCAGATCTGGGTAAGGTCACTAATTGGCTGCCCCGAGAAAAGGGAGACTTCCCTCTGTTATGTGGGTGGGCCTGACTCTCATTGCACGAGTTCTTGCCAGCAGCCTTTCCCTGACCATTGGCAGAAGAGGAAGTCAGAGAGAGCAGAAGCAACAGAAAAATTTGATGGGAATTGTCTTGAAGATGCAAAAATTCACATATCAGGGAAATGGAAGCACTGGCTTCATAGCACAGAGAACCAATAAACAGCCATATTGTTTTGAATTCTGGGACGCATGCTGGTTGTCCGACCTACAGAATTTGCATTATGCCTTTTTGGTCCTTTGTCCTGGCAGCATATGTCCACAGCTCTTGCTCAAGGAAAACACACCATTGAAAAGAACGAAGATTTTAAGCAGACATGGCTGCCTCAGTGTCATGACTATGGGACGTTCTTACCTGACGTTAAGAGCAATGAGGAAGCCACAGTCAGAGTTACACATGGGGCTACCAATAGCATTTTTGGGCTCCATATTCACTCCTCCCAGGTATGGGCAGGCTGAGCAGGTCAACAGACACCAATGTACCATTGGATTAAACTGATGAATCACAGAGCCCCAGAGGATCACTTCCTGGACTGATGCTTTAGCCTTTCAATTACAGACAGCCTAACTGATGTTGCTAACCTAATGGGGGCGACAATTCCAGATATCTGCAGTGGACACATTCATAGAGAGGCAAGGTTCAGATGACTCTGTGGGTAAAGTGCTTGCTGTACGAGGGTCAGAGTTCAGATCCCTTAGCACCCATATAAATTCCAGGCCAGGAGGATACCTGATGTCCACCGTAGGCCTCCATACACATGTGCATAGGCAAGAGTACCCATGCTCACAAAGGCACATGTACACACGCACATAAACACAGAGGTTCGACTTTGGTAGTTTTAACGAATGTTAGTAGCCACAGTGTTCATTTTGCAAAAGAAAAATGCTGCATGGACTTGTGACCAAAGCCTGACTGTTCGAGAATGAACAATAAGGTAAAAATGTGTCAGTATTGATTGCCAGGGCCTGGGAGAGAGGATAGTTTCTGCTGGCAAGCATTTTAAAGAACCTTCTAATTAATTCAATGTCCTTTCCTCCAGCGCGATGGGTTAAGGGGAAGTGACAGATGTCATGTGTGCTGGCTTCATGGAGCTTTTGACTTTGTTCCACTTGATTTACTCATCAGATACAAAGTAAACAGGCCTCTGCCCCTAGCCTGGAGGGGCATTGTGGAGCCAGATAGCTGGCTCACTCGGCTGGGACTCCCTGGATGACATCTGAGAAAAAAAAAGAGGAGAGCAAAAAAAGGCTTTCTGGAGAGCTGTGGACTGGGGTGGCATTCCCAAGGCAAGCAGGCACAGGTCCTCGGCAGCCTGAGTGTGCAAGCTGCCCTGGGACAGATCTTACCCAATCCCAATGCCTAGGTCAGAGGAGACATGAGGCCCATGGAGATGAGGGCTTTAGGCCTAGGGCTTAGGAAAGATGAATCTCAGGGACTCCAGTCTCTTCCTGTTTTAGCAGGTCCGGGAGATGAGGTAGCAGCAGCCTGGGGAGGTCTTGTCTATGCCAGTACTCGGGATTCCTTTCCCCAGGGGGTTTCGGGGAGGTACTACTGCTCACAGCTCATGAGCCAGGCGCTGACTAAGAAGCCCCCAAACCACATTTCACTCCTATCGATGCAGTGACAGGCCTTGCCCCAGCCTCCAGAGTTTAGAAAACATGTTCTTAAGAGCACAAGACAGGGCCAGGCAGCTTCCAGGAGTGTGTCCCATTGTCCCTGTTTTGTCGTTCAATCATTACACGTGCATCTTCTGTAAGGGGGGAGGGGATATTTGGGCACTTCATTGGCCTGGCTGAGTTATTCTAGCAGGGTCTGGTTCTTGCCTGTCTAGATAATCAACAGGCAAATAGAAGAGAGTAGGGGAGGAACTACCGCTATCTGGAAAGAACAAGACCCCCCCCCTTCACCTGTATCCAGCCAACTATGGCTACATGAGAGAACTGTTCAAAAATGGAGATAGAAATAAATGCAAACTGGATGCAAACTGGAGCAGGTAGTGAACCCAGCAACTACTTTGGCCTGGGCAGCAGAAACCACATCTCAGTGTGAGCTGACTGCTGCCCAGGGTACCCAGTTTGCATTAAAATGTCCAAAGTGTAACATTCTATCAGCCCCAGCCTCAACTGGTTACCTGCAGCACCAAACACAGAATGCCATAGTCTGTTCTAGGTCCCAGGACTCCTGGGCCATAGAACATTGTCACTGACTGTAGAATAAATGGAGGACTACACAAAGGGGGAAACGCAGATAACCAGATATAAGCACAAAGAAAAATATCCACTCAGTGGTAGGAAAGGCTTTTTTTTTTTTTTTTTTTTTTTTTTTTTTTGGTTTTTTGAGACAGGGTTTCTCTGTGGCTTTGGAGCCTGTCCTGGAACTAGCTCTTGTAGACCAGGTTGGCCTCAAACTCACAGAGATCCGCCTGCCTCTGCCTCCCAAGTGCTGGGATTAAAGGCGTGCGCCACCACCGCCTGGCCTAAGACAGGCTTTTTACAAAAATAAAGAGGAAAGCCAACCACTGTTTGATGTTCAGCTAGATAGGCAATCTTTGCTCTTATCTATGGTATGGGCATGTGCGCGCGCACGCGCACACACACAACCTGGTCATCCCATTTCTTGGTGTTTCCTTCACTCCTGTATTTGTTACTTTTCCTTTGTTGTGATAAAAATCCCACGACCAAGGCAAAGCAGAGAAGAAAGAGTTTATTTGGGCTTGACTCCTGAGAGATAAGACTCCATCACTTTAGGAAAACATGGCAGAGGCAGACATGGCAGCAAGGATAGGAAATGGAGAACTCACATCCTCAAACTGCAAGCACGAAGCAGAGAGAGCAAACTGGAAGTCGGGAGAGGCTCTGTTTTTACCTCGAAGCCCACCCGACAAGGATACACTTCCTCCAGCAAGGCTGTCACCTACATTTCCCCAAACAGCACCACCTGCTGGGACATTTCTCATTCAAACCACCACACCTTCCAACCTTTTAAAAACCTGGATGTTCATAAAGTAGGTGATATGATGTTTTGAAACACACAGTGTTTCAACTGTCAAGTATGTTAACACATTGTATCTCACATGGTGCTCTCTTTGGGTGCCTGATAAGGACACCCAAAGCATGTTCTTTCAGCAGCTTTGAGGGCAAAAGTTTAAAAGCAAGGTCTCAAGTCATTGTCCCATTTTCTACTTTAGTCCCAATAATGATTTTAAAAATGCAACATGTTCCCAATGTCTTTATCTGTAAGGAGACGATGTCACACATTATCATGTGGCTATGAGTGACTTCATGAGATCATACCTGAGATGTGCTCACAGCCAGATCTCAAACATAGGAAAAGATGGGGGGTGGAAAGCGGATCCATAGAGAGGCTGTGTGTAGCAGTCCCCTCCATCTCGGAAGGAACGTCTTAAGACATGGGATAAGCAAAACAGCAGGATATTTTAGGACAGGATGTTCTAAGGGGAAGTGAAGCCCTCCATTCTATAGGGAAGAGCCCTAAGACAGGAAGTAGTCAACTCAGAAGAGCTTCAGGAAGTCCCTGAAACCAACCAGATTCTCTCTAGGCCCCTTCCTCCCAAGAGTAACCCATAATGACTGCTGAGAGTCACTCTCAGACAAGACAAGCTTCATGAAGATGCTCAGACCAGCTGACGTGCATAGAAAAGACACAAGAGCAACAAACAACAACAAACAACCATCCTTCAACAACCTAGAAGACACTGAACCAGCTGAAGTACATGGAAGAACACTCTCCAGTCCGTTGAGCTGCCTGTAGGCTGTGCGGTGTGGTCTAGGTTTCCAGTTTCTTTTACCTGTTACCTGTGTTAGGGTGAGCTTTGGTGACACCACAACCTTTGAGTCATTTCTCTGGCTCACCCACCTCTTCAGCCCACCCTTCATCCGCTCATCAGATGGGCTCAGGGTCCTTTCACCGGTCTTTCCCTCTCCTGGGAATTCCCTTTTCTTCCTGCAAGATATTGGCAATCCTGGAGGCCTTTGTTCCACCCCCATTCCCCAGGTCCTCCCTGCGCTGTGACTGCTCAACAGGCAGGCTGTCACTTCCTCAGAATTCTTCCCACAGTCCCATCCACAGCAACATGCGTGTGCTCTGATGATGGCGCACACATGTGGGATTGGAGTGTGTCCACTGCATGCCACTCACCCTGGAGCCGGACTCAGAACTACTGTCCATACAGATCAGGGGAATGAAATAATCCCGTTAGCCAAACACAATCAGAACCTCTGTGCAGAGACATCAGCTAGTCCTAGACACGGGCCAGATAAGAAGTACATTGCCACCCTGCCCTCGGTCAGGCCACAGTGAGAAAACTTCGGTTGTGATTTCAGAGTGGACCCGCTCAGCTCGCGGTATTTCCCCTTCACAACAGGCTAAGCAGCAGGCAGGTGTCTCCCTTAGCATCCCTGATTCCTAACAGGCTGCTGAGTGAAGACTCAAAGGGGAAGCTTCACCTGTCACCCAGGGAGCCCGCCCAGGAGTGAGCAAACGTATGGAAGAGCCACAATGCCATGAACTTTTCTCTGGCACCAATCAGGCAAAACCAGAGAGAAAACATTTACTGTTAACCTGGGTGAACCTGTCAAAACACTCTCCAGTCTTAAGCATCTGTGATTTTAAAGTATCTTGGGCTCGGTATCCAGGACTCAGAGGAAGAGCAGGGGAGGGGCTAGGGGACGCTTACAGCCAGGAAAGAGCAAATGCTGGAATCAGACGTAACACAGGACACTGAAGGAAAGGGGCTGAGAGATTTGCAAGGTCCTACTGGGGATTCGGTACAGAGAGGAGGGGAAATTATTTAATGCTAGCATTTCCTAATCATAACTTCTTGCTCTTTTGAAACACCCCGTGGGCCACTCTGCTGGAAAAGGAAGATGATGGAAGGGTGGCTGTTCTGCTTTAGATGACACTTCTGAAGTGTGTCCCCTAAGCCTTCTCCGGAGCTGGGCAGCATTCCAAGACGTAACCCCAGCATCCACAGGCCGAGCAGAAAAGACAGAAAGAGATGGAGCCCGTAGCACAGAAAGCCAGCCGGGAATCCCTGTCAGTGGTTCTGAGGACAGAGCAGGAAGGAAGGAAAAGACCTGATGTATTTTGGACATCCCTCTGGCGACCCAGGTGGGGTGGGGGTGAGGGGTAAATGCTCTCTTCTGGTCTTTTCCACCACCTGCGTGGGCGTGCAAGTACATACATGCTCATGCACACACACATGCATGCACGCACATACACTCACACGCATGCGCACCCACTTACTCATGCGTGCACACATGCACACACACTTTTTTTTAAAAAGAATGAATTGGTTTATGTTTTGAGATTTGATGACTCTGAAAGATCGGTTTTGTTGTTGCTGTCACTTGCTTCAGTGTTCGGCGAATTTACTGAAAACTTTCAAGAAGAGATAATCTTAAAAAGGGAGAGAGCAAACCAAAACAAACCAGCAGCTATGACGACATCCCTCCTGGACAGACCCAGCATGACACTGAGGTCCCAGGCAGCCCAGATCATGGACCACAGGAGGCTGACTTGTATAGGTGACCAGGTTCTGACTTCAAGGTGAGTTCATAGGTCAAGAGGTCAACTTGTAAACCTAGCCTTCCCCTGGGAAAACAGTTGCTTTTCTGAATTCCGTGGCATAATAAGGTTAGAGAACTCCATGCTGGGAGCATCTGAAACCAATTATGGACACGTTGCCAATAGTCAGGAGTTTTGATGTCCCATCCAGAACATTCCAACAGAGTTCTGTAGGCACCAAGGGTCTGGCTGTGACACCCGGCTAGTGTGCAGCATCTTGGCTTGGCATGCGCCAAAGTCAGATACAAACAACCACATTGATGAAGACACACAGCCACCAAGTTCTATTTGGGGCTGCAGTCACCCACCCCGTGGGGAAACAGCTGCTATGTCCTCTCACACCGCAGACTCCGCAGATTGCAATTGTGATGGGTGCCCGTGGAGGCATGAGCCAGCCCGAGGCTTGAGGATGGAGCCATGTGAACACCAGGGCTTTCTTATTTCACTTCCCCGGGGGTAAGAGCTGCGCAAGGGCGTAGCAGTGTACACTGGCATTCCAAATCTGGTGGGTTCTAGGATTGGCCTATGGGGGAAGTCACTCTTATTTCCTATGTCCTCCGTCTGGCTCTATGTTTCAAAGTCTCTCAGCCTGCTCTGCTCTCCTCCGTTCTCCTCTCCTCCGATTCTCCATGCTTGCTGCCCTAGTCCCCACCCCACCCCCTGCCTGAAGAACTGATTCTCTCTGTGCGTAATTGCAGAGAGAAGATCCTGCCTGGTCCCACTTTGCTTTCTTTACAAGAAACAAGATTAGAAGCCTCTCCTAGCTTCATAACTCAAGCAACACTTCGGCTGTTTGATATTTCTTCATCTGTGAAATAATTTGGGGGAGCCCAACACATCTGGCTTGAATAAAAGAACCTGGAAACAACATCACAGACAAACACAAGCCACTAGTTGTCTCTAGCCAAGGAGCTGGAGTGCTGGTCCAGAGAGATCTTCCAAGCATGGCCACCCTTGTGCTATCCCGGGAGGCTGGCAGCATCCTGTATGCCACAGTCCGACCTAAGGTGCGAGCTATCACCACGGAGAAAGTGAGTTCTGTGGGCTGGAAGGTACCTGTGTCAGACATACGGACCTTGGGCCTTCCAGACAATTTTGTGGGAACCAGGATGTTGTGAGAATTCCTTCTCTGGGGAGACCCAAAACACATCTATCCCTGCTCACAAATTCCCAGTGCCAACTAGAGTCTGGTTCCAGCAGAGTTCACTTCAGGGAACCTCTAAGTTTGTAGGCTTACTTAAGGAGGAGTATGGGGTTGCAAAGATCTATTGGTGTCCAGCATGCATGACGCCCTTGCCAGGGTCACAAAGCTAGAGACCTTCCAGTTAACCCTCTATAGCTTTGATATTTTGGTCCCTCTCCAGACCCCCCAAACCACATGCAGCTGGGGTATATTTACATACAAATGGCTGGGAGGAGTGGCTGGAAATGCAGGCAAGTCTCCAGTAACCCCTCCTTCTATGAAGGAATCTCAACAGTCCATAGACCAATTAGTGACTGACTCTTGCAAGCAGGCACAGGTGTCCTGATGAAAACGGTGGCTGTAGAAACTTGGTGGACAGGGACCTACAGGACTAAGAGGTTCTCAAAGCGGCTGGTCTCCCTAACCCAGGGTCTCCAGAGCCTGTTCACAGGACAGTGCATCCGGGTGCATGCAGAAAAGGTTAGGCGCACCGGTTAGGAAAACTACCCTGTCAGCTTCCCACTTACAGCTGGGGATGGATGTCTGCCTAAGGACCTGAATGCTGAAGATGTGCAGATGCTGAAGGCTGTGCACAGTTCCTTCTCAGAGGACAAGTGATCGGGGAGTGAACTGGAGTGAATTTAATCAAAAGACAATGGATGGAAGAATGCGTGTGCATTTTGAACTGTCTTGAAGTACAGTGTGACGTGATCTTGAACTCTGCCCTGACGGGTTCTCTCAACAGGTCTGCATCCTGCTGACACGGATGTCATCCTTCACAGCAGTGGCAGCCCACACACCCGAGGAGTGTCATTCCCCCTTTCAAAGTCTTCTAGACGTCACCCCTCCTTCTCTTTTCATTTCCTTAGTCATGGTGAACCATCAGCTCCCTGCCGGGTGTCTTAGCCAGAAAACCAAACACCAGAAGAGGAAACTATGTTACTATTCCAGAAGGCAAGGGGGTTCAGGGTACCTTAGCCAGGCAACCAAACACCAGAAGAGGAAACTATGTTACTATTCCAGAAGACAAGGGGGGGGGGGGGGGGGGTCTGTCACCTAAATCTACCAGGAATCTAAGCAACCTCTAGTGTTAAGGGATGCCCACCTTAGCCCCCCAAATCGATGGCTAGAGACCACACACCCTTATAATGTGTGGCCCCATTTCTCAGCATGCTCCACAGGGCGACTGTCAAAAAGCTCCATCGGGCTTCTTAGAGACAGAAAGGGGGACATCTTAGAGAGTCAAAAGATGCGCATTTGCACCCCTGAGTTTCCCCAAAATCATCTCCAGCCTTTGAAGATGTCATCCAGTGGTGGGAAAATGGGATTTCTATCAGGAAAAAAAAAACCTCTTCACCTCCAATCCAGGGAAAGAATGCTGCTTTACTCTTGGGTGATAAGGCCTATGGATCTATAAACCACTCACGTTCTTGTAGCAATTGTGTTATAAAAGACCACCCAAGTTGACAAAGGGGAGTTTTTAGCTGAAGAAAACAAAACAAAGCAAAACATTTATGGCTGAGAGGCTGAATGCCATACCACAGGCTCAGCGCTGAGCAAGCACCCTGCTTAGAAGTGTGGGTACCTGAGGAGAAGAGAAGAAGCCAGGAAGGGTGGGGCATCCTCGCACACAGGAATGAATTACCAGGACTTCCAGCATCTGCTAGTCCTGCCCTGGCTGGCATGGGTGTTCTGCTCGTTTTTATTCTTCCAGGCGATTCATTAGCCGAAGCCCCGCGATGAACAGAAACCAGGCAGACGCTAACTGAGCGTGTGCAAAGGGAAGAAACTTGGAAAAATTCAGCAGTGTCCGTCCAGGCCCTCCACACCTGGCTGGCTACAAAGAGTACTTTGCCTTTTTCCTCAGCGAGGAGCTCCCTCTCCCCTTGGATATTCGACTGGGTGGTGTTTCCTTTCATTCCTTTTGGCAACGAAAAGAAATGCCTAGAAGGGCTCATTAGAGCCTGATAAATGCGCAGGGCCACTGGCTTTTGTCTGCAAGCCAAGGGCTCCCTCCTGGGCTGGGTGCTGACTCAGCACAGCGCACAGGCATTTTCTCCAAGAGACCCGGCCCTGGTCAGTCTCTCATACTTGTGGTCACAGAGCAGCGCTTCATAAATGTCTCCCGCTAACGAAGTGCAGCTGACGCGAGAACATTTGTGAATGGGATGCTCTGGCCGCGCTCGGGAAAGCGATTTTGCTTTCGCAAACGCATTCCGGTTATTCTCTGTGGCAGGCCTGGGAGTGGATTCAATTTTGGTAGCCTGATATTCTTTCAGTATCAATGGCGGAGGAGGTCAAGGTGTAACTCGGCAATCTGAAGCAAATTAAAAACCCAGAGATGCAGAGCATAGCAAAAACAGCTGCAAGACCACTCTGCTCAGAGGGTTCTGGCAAAAGCACTGTTAAAAATCATAACACAGGGGCTGGCGAGATGACTCGGTGGTTAAGGGCACTACCTGGTCTTCCAGAGGACCCAGGTTCAATTCCCAGCACTGATATGGCAGCTCACAGCCATCTGTAACTCCAGTTCCAGGGGGTCTTCTAGCCCCTGTGGGCACCAGGCATGCATGTGGTAAGCAGATATACATGCTGGCAGAACACTATAGACATTAAAGTATTGCAAAAAATATCCAAAAATAAATAGAGTGGAGAATGACTGCAGAAGACACCTGATGTTAACCTCTGACCTCTGTATGAGTGTATACACACACACACACACACACACACACACACAATGGCTCAGATGAGTAGAGCCAGCATTGGTGACCTCACAGACACGATACAAGGCTTCAATGGGTTCTGTTCTCTTCCCCTTAGCCATGAACTTGAGTCTTAACAGTCTAACAGAACTCTGAGAACTGCAGTCCAGTGTCCCCTGCATAATATAGGGGACAATAGATCTCTTTTCTGCTGATGACACAGTTTATTGTCATAAACTAGGAACGACCTCAGATGATCCAACGCCAGCCAGAAGGAATGGTTCATGTTGACTCCTGCTAAACCCAACGTCCTGGTCTTTGTCAACAGCCCATCCAGAACTCCATTCATGCTCCACAAGGCTGAGAACACATCAGCATGTTCAGATCAGGGAATTGCTGGGAACTCTGCACCCGGGACAACCCTGACCCACATGAGAAAGACTCTCCAATGCTCTCCCCAGAAACAAATGGTGACCCCAACCTGAAGATGATGTAGGCCCAAGCTGTGTCTGACTGGCTCTGTTGCATTGAAATCTGAGGTCTGTCTGAGGACCACTGCCAAAGATGATCACTGAGGGAAAATCTCAGGTTGTACCTGCAATGGCTTCCCCCATGTCCCAGGCAGCAGCTTTTAAATAGACCACACTCTCAGGCTTCTCAGCTTCACGGGGCAGCTGGGTCCTCTCAGCATCCCTCTGGAATTCTATATCCTGGGACGCAAACTGCTTGGAGCCATTTGTGGCTGAGGCCCTCCTCCTCAATGCAAGGGGCTGAAAAGGGGCTGAATGGCTCCCATGGCCTTCCATCTTGTGTTCTGTCTGCTTTCCCACTTTTCGGATCATTGAGAGGAAGGGCAGGCTTGGCTGGGAGCTTCATGGCTGGAGTTCCTCCTCAAATGTAAGCAGTCCCAGGACAGGGAAGAAGGGAGGCGATAGGTAGCATTGCTCAGCTTGGATTTGCTCTTGGGAACATGTTAGAATATCAAAGGCAACACAACTGGACCACAGAGACTTGACCTTAGCCAGGATCTTGTTTACCGCATCACACGTTCACACTGTTGCTCTGGGCTTTGGCCAAGGTCTACTGCATGAAACTGAAATAAGAAAAAAGTTCACAGATTTATAGAGGAAATGTTCTCTGAGACCCTTCTCATTATGTTGCCTAGTGCCTCACAGGAGACACTGGTGTGTGTGTGTGTGTGTGTGTGTGTGTGTGTGTGTGTGTGTGTGTGTGTGAAAACATCCTCAACCTTAGGAATTTACATGGTTCCCAATTTTGACAATAGAAATCACGACACGGGATGTATCACACTGTTTCCCCTCCTCTCCCTTCTGGAATGTTCATATCCAAGTTCAGAGCTCGTCCCAACTGCATTACCCATTCCAGGGTGCATGCTCTCTGTCCCTCTTTCTGTCATGATATTGTCTTAGTAACCTTTGGAGGTACCGACCCGAGAACATAGCCTCTTTTTAACGTCTGTGTTGTGCTTCCCAAAGCCCATGGTGCACTTGCCAAAGCCATCAGAAATAACTTCTTGATTGACTGAGTGCTGATAAAGAACCCCCTTCAAATGGGAGACAGGCTCCCATTCTTTCTCTTCCTACAGGGAACATGTTCTCTGCTAAGCCAGAGGAGATGAGTCTGCTATCCTCAAACCTCTGACCCACCTTCTCTGTCATGTGGTCCTTGCACTGTCCCCCCATCTGTGTCCACTGCATAAATGTGTACATGTGTACATCTCTGGGCTGAGGTCATGCTGGAAAGAGAACAGGCGTGGCTGAGTTGCTTCTGCGCCTCCTTGTCACTACCATGGGCTGACACTGACCGTTCCACTTGTGTGTCTCCTCCCCTCCCACTTTGCAGGTCTTTGGCTGGAACGGCACACTTGTGGTGGAGCTTTTTGGTACAAGCTCCTTCTCGAATACACAGACCCATTCTTGCCTACAACAACACTAGTCTAGAGGCAAACCAAGACTCTCTAAGATGCTAAATTTTCTATTATCACAAATTGAATATCATCATTAGCTGTTTGCACCAAAATGATCCAATTCCCTGTAGATCGTGAAGCGCCTTCAATACGTCCTGTGTTCAACAACAACAAAAAACAGGTACTAGCTGCCGACTGAATCATAATTCACACTCCAGGACAAGTCCCATGAAGTGGGGAGAAAAACAAGCCTACATCCTAACTAAGAAACCACATTGCAGGATTGTTATAAGTCCTGTCAAGGGAACAGTGCTCTACGAACCCTTGGAGCAGGAGCTTTCTGGATCCCTGGATTCCTGGGCCTTTGTAGAGCAACCACCCTGGCTCCTCCCCCGGGCCAGGGCAGTCCC
This sequence comes from Microtus obscurus, assembly GCA_963919715.1. Taxonomy (NCBI): domain Eukaryota; kingdom Metazoa; phylum Chordata; class Mammalia; order Rodentia; family Cricetidae; genus Microtus; species Microtus obscurus. The sequence goes on along the minus strand of CAWTZC010002279.1, from coordinate 4,803,503 downwards.
ATGGGCTCTGCAGGCCACAGACTTTGGCTCCAAATGGTGGGATGAGTTTTGAAAAGAATTCAGCTCTCGAGGGAAGTGAAGATTCTCGGAAGTCAAACTCCCCTGGTGAGCATTCCCAGAAGGCATCTTAGAGAGAGGAGCCTGGGCAGTTCTCCCGTGGACAGCCTATCCTAGCAACCAGCATCCTCAGCTGACTCTGGCTGTCAGGAACATCTGAAGAGCCCAGTAACAAAAATCTCTTTCTCCCTATGTCTTCCTTTGAATGTAAATCAGTACCTTGTAGGAAGGAGGCAGGCTGCTCAGTTGTCCTCAGTTTGACACAAGCTAGAGTCATCTGAGAAGAGGGAACCTCAGTTGCCTCCATCAGACTGGCCTTTGGCTGTGTCTCCTGAGGCATTTTCTTGATTAATAATTGATGTGAAAAAGCCCACCCCACTGTGGGTGTTGCTGGGCAGGGGGTTCTGGGTTGTACAAGAAAGCAAAATGAACAACCATGGAGAGCAAGCCAGGAGACAGAATTTGGTTCCTGGCTTTGGGTTCCTGCTCTGACTGCTCTCGATGCTGGAGCGTGACACGGAAGAGTATGCCTAATAAACCCTCTCTTCCCTTAGTTCACTCTTTGGTCATGGTGTTTGTCATGGCAACAGAAAGCAAACCAGGACAGGAGGGAGGATCAGCCCTGGTCCCACAGCAGAGTTCAGTACAGATTTGGAGGCAGAGGTGAGGTGGAGAATGTGGGCAGAAACAACAGCATTTGTGATACTAACCACAACAAAGGACAGATGTCCTTGTGGGTCGTCGCTGCCCTCCCTCTCAGACCAGCTGCCCAAGTCCTCCCCGAGCCCTCAGAGGCCTCCCCGTCTCCACCTGTCATGTCCTGGTTTGATTTTCTCTTATTATAAATGTCTTGACAAAGAGCATCTTGGAGGAAGAAGATGGTTTATGTGGCTAACAGGTTCCAGTCCCTCATCAAAGGAAGCCACAGCAGGAACCAAGAGGCAGGAACTAAAAGCAGAGCCCGTGGAGGAACTGCTTCGGGGCTTGCTTCCAGACTCAAGATCAGCTGCCTTTCTTGGACATCTCAGGCCCACCTGCCCAGGCATGGCATAGCCCACAGTAGCCCGAGTCCACCATCAAATAGCAATCAAGAAAATGCCCCTGGAGACACGCCCAAAAGCCGGACCGATGGAGGCAAGCCCTCAACTGAAATGTACTCTTTACGGGTATGTCCAGGTTTGTGTCAAGTTGACAACCTGATCATCGCACGCTGGTTCCTACCTGTCTGCAATCTCCTCCAGCCATTCTGCCTTTCTCCACCACACTCTGGGCATCTGCATTGGCCTGTCCCCTAATCTAGAAAACTTTTCAATACATTTTCCCACGATGCCCTCCATCACTGCTGCTGTCATGGCTGCTTTCTCAGCACGTAGCTGCAGACACCGGAACTCCTTCCTCATTCATCTTCCCACTCGGCGTTCAGCACAACTCAGCGTTTTCATGACTCACTTTTTTCATTTCCTATGTCCCCCTTCACCCCCACTTCCACCACCTCCCCTAAAGCTCATCTGCCTTCTGGGATTTTTTTTTCCTACTACTGCATCCCAGCACTGAGAAGCGCACTGGACACATGGAGGCACTCAGGAAATACTTGCTGAATAGAAGAAGAGACATCTTGCAGGACCTAGACATGGGTGCATTTGTTTTATTGCAGTGGGTAGCCTCTCAGATCTCTGTTTGTTTTCTTTGGTTCTTGGCCATTGAATAGTCATGACCCAAAGAGACACCATTTTGGAAAAAGGGCAGACCTCATTTCCTGGGCTCTCACTGTGAGACTCAGGCAACCTTCAACTTCTACACAGTTCCTCTCTGGACTCTAAATAGCAACCACTAAAGCGATAGCATCCATCACTTGTGAGCACTTGCTAATGTACCACGTGGTGCTAATGATCCTTGAGATTCCTCTCAGGGGCTCAGAAGGGCAATGCTGTCATTATGGCGAGTCTATGGAAAATGAAATGGATTCTTAAAGACAGTGAACCCTTTAGCCAGGGCTACAACACAGCATCAGCTAAGCTGAGGTCGAACCAAGATACAGTTCCCCAGTGTTCACACATGTCACACATGGTTCCTAGAGAAGACAACATCCCAGGGGAAAGAAGGCAGTGGAGAGTATACCCATACTGGCCCTAGGGATTTCTCTCTGACAACTGATCTGTTTATTACCCTACCTGCTCAGCCATTCACTCATCCATCCATCCACTCTTCTGCCCTTCTTCCATCCGCTCAGACCCGCCAATGTACCTGCTCATCCTCCACTCATCCACCCACACACCTGCCCGTCTTCCTTCCTCTCAACCACTCGCCTACCTGTCCACACCTCTGTTCATCTGTCACCCAATTGTTTATCCGGACATTTGCCCATCCACTGATAGATCCCCTCTCTGGCTTTCTCACCTAATGAAGCAGGTATTATGGGTAACTCGGTGTAAACACAGCCTTCCCACCAAAGCAGCTAGTCATAGTGCCCGCCCCCCCTGGCAGTCCGTCATGGGTGACATCTTCGTCTTCAAAAGACAGGACATCATGACTCCATTAGCCATACCAATTACTTGGAATTTGAGATGACAGGAATTTGGCCAGAAAACAAACAAACACATGAAACTCAACCAGCAAGAAAGCCAAGAGCCCTAATATATTTCTCGTACAGACAGTGTGGGAATTGGCCCTGCTGTCAGAGACATCCAGTTTCTGAATAGTTTTTAAAATTAAAATTTAATTTGTCAAAAGAAAAGGCCCACGCGGTACATAGTCTGAAAGGAAAAGTTATTCTAGGGAATGGCTCAGTCAGAAAAGGGCCTCCTGGGCACCCCTGAGGGCCTGAGTTTGCCCCTCAGCATCCGGGTGAGAAGCTGCCGGTGCTGGGGAAGTGGAGGCAGGATATCTCCCGGGATTGCTGACCAGGCAATGGCTGCACTAGAAACCCGGGAGAGACCCTGGCTCAAAAAGTAAGGTGGAGAATGACTGAGACCTCTACATGCATACACATACCTGTGCATGTGGTCATACACACGTGTGGACATGTGTATAGAAACACATAAGTACACACACATGCACACACACAGACAGACAGACAGACACACACACACACACACACACACACACACACACACAGAGTCACAATGATCCTCAATGACTGCCACGCTGTCCCAGGCTCCCAGTGCTGACTCCCAAGCCCCCTGTGCCCTCTGTTGCCTGGACATCAGCAGAAATGCTGGAACCACTGTCTCTGTCCCACTTGTTTGTCAACCGTCGCCATGCTACATCACAGCCCACAGATACACACATCAAGTTCAAAGTTCACACCTCACCTCTGTGTGTGCTTTCGCTCACTCAGAAACAAATACCAATAGGTAAGCAACAAACATTAAAGCATGTGGTTAGATACTGTCCTTACAGCTTGGACTTGGAGTCCATTGGGAGCTGGGTCTTAAATGTCTCATTTTTAGGGTCCTGTGGCCACACAGAGATCCTTAGAAGAGTGCTGCAGACACAAGAGATTTCTGTCAAGACACAGCGCAGGCTTTGACTCTCACACAGCACTTCAGCTGTGTATCTGGCATCTCCACAGATAGGCACACTCATCCCTGGGGTTCATTTCAAGCATTCTCCTCAGTCTAGAAAAGGTATCCTGTAGTCTCCAGCTAGTACCTTAACTGTACAAGCAAGTGTTGATCTTCTCTGTTTCTCCCATCTAAGTACTAACCAGGCCTGACCCTGCTTAGCACCGAGAAACCAGATGAGATAACACGCGCTCAGCATGGTTTGAGTTTTTCTCCACAGATCAAACTATAAGGCATATTTTATAGGAATAGAATTCTATGTTTTATCTTAGTGACTTACTTCTTTTGAGTCTTACCCGTGTTATGCCATGTGCCAGTGTTTCACCCATGTTGTGGCTGACTATTGTATGGATATGGCACACGTTATATTTCTTCTTGAGTAGGTGTGTGTGTGTGTGTGTGTGTGTGTGTGTGTGTGTGTGTGTGCTGCTTTAATCACCTGACCAGTCTAACGGAGGCTGCTCTTTCACACCAAGCTGTATTTCCCTTCCCCTTGTGTGGATGGCAGGAGGAGACTTGCCGGGTCATAAGTACTTCTATGTTTAATCATCAGAGGGACAGGCAGGCTGTCTGGCAGAGTGGCAGTCACCATCTTGCCTTCCCTCTAGAAAACAAAAATTCTCACTCCTCTGACTCCTCACCCGCCCTTGTTATGGCCTAATATATAAGTCTTATATGCTGCTGAGCAGCATCTAAGGTTCAGAGACAACTTCAGGATATGAGGAACATGTTCAGGACCAAAGGTGGATGTCATGACCCATAACCCTTCACATGCCTTGACAGCCCAGTTAGGCTCTATTGAAATGGTAGGCCCAATATTGGATGTTCTGGGTGTTCACCCCCATCCTTAGGATTCACCAATACTCCTCATCCACACATGAAGAGCACCTGCAAACTCAGCTTCACCCATGTTATCCAGCAAAATGCACCAGCACCAGGGCCTTCCCCAGTCTACCACACCTCCCCAAGCCCTGCCACATACAGGTTACTGGTGGAGAAGCCGTGGGCAGCACCAGAAACGTGACAGGTCTTTCACATTGATGAGTGGCAGCAAACACGGGGAGAAGAAATGGGAAAAAATGGTATTTCAGGGGACTTCTGGGCGTCTCCGTCCATCTTTCATTCTGGCTTGTGGGAGGAGCGGGCCCTCAGATGCAAGTAGTCCTCAATAAACTCTGCAAATGCCAAGAAGTGAAGGACTTTGGAAAACGCATAACGGCTTTCAAGATAAAAATATCAACTTACCCTCCGTGTCCTGTGTTTCCTCTTCTAAAAACCGTGACTACAGACAGATTTTCTTTTGTGTGGAATTGTCCTTGACCTCTGCTCCCTGATTTCCTGATTTTTCTTTTAAATATCAATGAAAGTTACAAAAAGCTTGGTCTGGCACCCTCCCCTCTCATGTGGCCCCCACAGTGACCAAGACCACCTGACTCAGTGCAGCCTCAGTGAGCAGAGGCAGGGTCAGGAACAAAGGCTACGCCCATGAGAAAAGCGGTGTACTGTGCTTCCCAAGGAAGAATGTCTCAAGTCAGAACTCTCACCGCGGTAGGTGTGAAATAGCAAAGGCATCCCAGGCGCCCGCAGACTTATAAATCACCAATTAAACTCTGCGGAAGGGGTCTATTTACTGCAAGCTTTGGGGGTAGGGATGATTTTTAACACCACAATGAGAAATATGAATCTCCAAGAAAATATAGGATGTGACAATTCCCAAACTCATGACTATGGAAGTCATATTTTTGCAGATTTCTATACTATAGAGCAGTAACAGACACTGAGACCAGTGAGCATCTGTGGCTTTTCCCAGGGAGAAGACAGGCCTGCCTTCCTCTGTGCCCTCCCTTCGTCCTGCATGAGTGCGTACGTGATATACTATAGTCTGGACAATTTTATTATCTGAATAATATTGATGCCCTCATTTGGGATCCTTCATGCGGAAGTTTTGTGCTAATAATTTGTTTCTGAAAGCCTTACTTGGGAAGAAAACGTTCCCCCAAGCCCACAATGCATGTTTGAGCATCCTTTATCCTTGGGGATTTCTCCCAGAAGGACTGGAATGAGACATTATAACCTCATAGACCTGCTGACTGACCTACCTGTCACAGCGTTACTCTGTGGAGAGATGCCAGGATAGCCAGGATACTAGTACCTCACTTTCATGGTGTAGAAGACCACAGAGCACTGGTGCCAGGGTGGACTGAGAAGTGGCCGTGGCATACTAAGGGCCTGGCCGGGTGACTGACTTCCCATTCTAATTAACCCAGAGGCATCCGTGGGAAGCAACACTGACTTTGAACAAACTTGATTAAGTGACACATGACACAGAACTGGGTGGAGAGGCCACATCACCCAGGAGTCAGTTTCCTTGGCCAACACAACAAACGCCACAATGTGGATGACTTTAAAAAACGGGATTTGCTTTTTTATAGGTCTGTGGCCCAGAGTCTCTATCAAGGTGACTGCTGCCCCTGCTCCCTTTCAAGGCTTCAGCAAGGATGCTCCCAGTTCTTCTTGCCTCTGCTGGCATCACTGAGGTCTCACTTTTCTGCCCCCAACACCATCCATCAAATTTCCCCGCATCTCTGTCCCCAGGTTCAGCTTTCCTTGTTTTTGTAAGGACGGATCATTGAATTGGACCTGCCAACTCCGCTGTTATCACTTCGTTTGTTTGTTTTTGAGACAGGTTCTCTCTATGTAGTCCTGGCTGTAATGGGTTTGCTGCAGGTCCCTGGCAGCTTGGTCTCATGCACAGGCAGGGACTGTGCATGAGACCACGCAGCAGGAAGGTAGCTGGTCCCCAGCAAGCCTTGTGGGTTGCTTACTAGTCCCCAGTGGCACACAGTGGGTCCTGGGCTGGTGCAAGTCCCCAGTAGTGGACAGTCCTAGGCAGGGACAGCATATGAGACCACACGGCCTGTCTCCATGTCTCCATGTGGTGGTGGGGGGTGGGCAAGAGAGAAATGGATAGACACACCATACATTTATTTAGGGGTTATGGAAGGGAAGGGAGAAGGGCAGAAAGGGGGAGGGGGAGAGAGAGAGGCAAGAGGCAGAGAGAGAGAAAGAGAGAGAGAGAGAGAGAGAGAAGAGAGACCGAAGCTGCCTCTGAGAGAGAGAGAGACAGAGAGAGAGAGAGACAGAGAGAGAGAGAGAGAGAGAGAGAGAGAGAGAGAGAGAAGCTAAGGCTGCAAGCAGGAAGGAAGATCTGCCTGCTTCAGCAGATGAGGGAGGGAGTGGGCATGGCTTGTCTCTTAAAGAGGCAGAACAACCATTACACTGGCTGCCCTGGAACTCACTATGTAGACCAGATTGGCCTCAATTCAGAGATACTGCCCCTCCCCCCATAACCCACCTCCATGCACCTTTGCCTTTCAAGTGCTAGGGTTAATGGTGCTCACCACCATTCTTACCATGTTCACATTTTAAAAGACCAAACAACCTCATTCACAGTTCAGGGGGTTAAGACTGGGATCTGACACAACTTAGTCTGATAACTAAAATTCTTACAGGGCCATCCTCTAAGAATCTTGATAACAAGAGCAAAAGACTAAATATTGAGGAAACGAAGTTAAGTGTTGGGGGCTTGAGAAATGGCTCAGAAGTTAAGAGCACTTAAACTGCTCTTCCAGGTGTGTAATCAGGTTTCTCTGTCCCACCCTGTCCCACAGTCACTTCCAAATAATCACTCAGGTGCTTATATCAACTATTAATGCTTGACCAAAGCCCAGGCTTATTACTAGCTAACTTCAACAAAAGGCACCATGCCAGAGTTCAAAGCCAGGGTGCACCAGCAGTAATGGAGAGAAGGGACAGTGACAGGGAAGTTGAGGGGGGATCACTGTGATGCGATACCAACAGAGAACCTTCTTCTTTCCGGTAGATAAGCACAGGAACAGTGAGCCTGATTCCTGTGTCCACAACTGCATGTGTGGGTGCAGTGGGGGTGCAAGTGTGGGTTCAATTGAGGGCTGCTGGAACAGAGGAGCCTCGCAGGACTTTCTTGTAGAGTTTCTACCATCTCTAAGATCTGGTTTTGTTTCCAGCTTGCAGAAAAGAAGAAAAAAGTGGTTGCGGATGGGGAGAGCTGTTTACTTTGCTCACTGTAGTGCAGGTTCATGTACCATAAGCCTATAGACGAGCCAATCTGCATGGCCCCAGGATGAAGAACAGAAAGCAGGAACGAAGACTGAGAATCCAGTGGGTCACTCTTACCATCCACGGCTGCTGGGAGCTCAGCAGAACGTTCTTAAAACACCAACCAAGGATTTCCCAAAGCACTGTATGCCCAGGGCTGCAAATTCAGATGCGGTAAAATGGAAGGATCTGGAAAGGCTGCAGGTGTGTGGGCCCATGAGCCACACGTGTCCAAGGATGACTGTATCGTGGCCCAACACCCAACAGAAACTTGTTGGAAACATGAGCCTATCTACAAACCTACTAAAAATGTGAGATTTTCTTTTTGCAACTTGATTGTGTAATTCTCCATTGTAAACTTGGCAGGTGATATCTTGTCACGATGTCAGAAGGTTGGCCACACACAGAGACAAGAGAGGGTCCTAGCTGCGTACCCACAGACTTCCAGGTGTCGCTTTAGATGGGAACTCTGCACACAGCTTCCCTGCACTAAATGCAACTGACACTAGGAAGTAAATGAGTGTGTGAGCGAGCAAGGTTTAGTAGGTGAGCAAGAGAGTTTCTGCAGAGTGAGCAGGGAGCGCGTGAAGGGGTAAATGACAGAGATGGAGGGTTAGCCTGGTCACTGGAACTCATACAGAACTTTCCTGAAGCGATCTGGAGGTAAGATGTTTGTCCTCTGAACCCTGGCATCCAGGAAGGGAGAGTGGTGTAGCCATCAGGATGCAGCTGGCTATCTTCAGCCACTTGCCCTCCAATGAGTCATCTCCGGGGGAGCACAGAGCATTTAATAATACCTGCTTACCCAGCCTCTTCTTTTCCTAAGCCACCACTCTTCCCTCTCACTCCCCCTTACCCCTTCCCTTCAGAACATCGCTTCCTGGTTAAATCAAGTGCCCTTTGTTTTCCAGGAGAGAACTGAGCCTGGTGAGATCTAGAACTGAGCCTCTACTTCAGCTTGGATGTTACCTGTGTTGCCAAGGGTTCTCCTGGCGGGACAGTAGACAACAGCTCCAGCTTGCTCCTCCCCGTTCACGTAGATACTGACTTTGGAGTAGAGGAGAGAGCAAGAGAATTCTCTGACCTTCAGCCCTAGCAGGGTTAGTCTCTAAACAAAGGTCATGTGACATGACCCTAAACACTCATACCCATTGTCCTAAAAATATGGCTCCATAAGTCTGACCTTTGCTGCACAAGGGGCACTTTGTCAGGGCCCGCCCACCCCAAGTAGCTTCTGGGAGTTCTCGAAGGGTTGAGGTCGATTCCCATGGTGGGTGATCAGGGCCTTGCTTCACACGCAGGCTGTGAGTGAAGAAACTGTCCTTCACTGTCTCACCGTGACCCCATGGAGGAAGCCAATTCTCATAGTTGGGACAGTAAACCCTCAAGGTCACTCGCCAACTGCATGACTGAAGTAGACTGACTCAGCTGCCCATAACACCCGCCCACATCCTAGCACCAGCTGCTCTGGCCAGGTCCTGCTCTGCAGGCCCTGCATGCCTACACAGAGTCTCCTTTCTTAGGGTCAATGCAAAGAAAGGCAGCAAAGGCACAGCCCCTGGTGGCAGAGAGTGCATGTGTTCTGACCAAGATGGCCCCTGTAGCTTCCAAAAGTTCCTGCCCATCAACACCCTAAATCAGGAGTAGGCACAATGCAATCTCTCTGCAAAGGACCAGAGAGTAAACACTTGTGGCTTTATGGACCACACACAGTCTTGGTTACTGCAGCCCAACCCAACCACCAGAGCAGGCAGGCAGCCCTAAGCAACCCCAATGAGGATATGGTGACATTCCAATAACATTTTATAAAACCAAGCAGTGGCTAGATTTGGACCATAATTTGTACCTTGCTAAGCCCACCCTCAAATTGAATCTGAGTCTCTCTCAACAGTGGGCATCCCCCTTTATCCTCCTACATGATACTCCCCAAATACACCTGTTGATGGATTCATTGACTTGTGGCTCACACAGGGCTGCCCACATACTAGTCACCCAGCTTAAATACAAGTCCGGAGAAAACAGCCAATGACATTTAAGTTTTATGCTGCTGAACTGAGGAGACAGACCAGTGGGTAAGGTCCCTGCTGTACGAGCTTGAGGACTTGAGTTTGGACACCAAGAGGTCATGTAAAGGCAGACATGGCCCATGTGCCTCTGTAAATCCCAGGAACCCTGGGGTGAGATGAGAGACAGAGGCAGGAGGGTCCCTGGAAGCTCGTGGCCAGAGAGCCTGGTGTGCATAGCAGCCATGAGACCCTGTTTCAGACAAAGAAGGCAGAGGTCATCTGAGGTTGTCTTCTGATGTATATACACACACAGGGGCACGTGTATGCACACACCATACACCACACACACACACACACACACACACAGAGATAATTTAAAAATCAGGATTGCTTATTTGAAATTCGAGTTTCATCTTTGTATATTTTTTTAGAGAGGGTCTCTAACTCTGTTAGCCATGGTTCATAGAAGTAGTGTGCACACATAATAAGTACAGATACAGAAAGACCTCAGAAGACCTGACTTTATAAGGAACCCCCCCTCTCTTTCTCTCACTCTCAATATATATATATATATATATATATATATATATATGTGTGTGTGTGTGTGTGTGTGTCTGTCTGTCTGTCTGTCTGTCTGTCTGTCTTTCTATCTAAAACCATACATTTATCTGGGCTGAAAATGGGAAAGAGGGAGACGAGTATGCCGTGTCAGGAAACCGCTTCTATGACTTCATGGAGCAGTGCCAGACCAGACCAGACTGGGCCAGTGGAACCAGAAGCCTCAGATGACCCAGTGAACCCCAGCTGGCCTCCCCCATCCCAGACAGAAGCAAAGAGAAGGGAGTTGAACACACAGTCCCCCTCCCCCAGCAACTGCTGATGCCTGCAGAGAGGGGACCTTGCAGAAGCCACTGTCCTCTTACATAACCACTTCGACCTTTGCTCTTCTCACAGGAGGGATGGTGATGTCTCTGCCTTCTTCCTCTCCTTCCCCCCAATCCCTTCATTGTGCCGAGTTGGTGATAGGAAGTGTTTAAGGGATAGTTAATTTATAGCATAGACGGAGTAACTTGAATTGCTTAAGGAAAAAAGTTAACTTTTAGCTGGGGTCAGGCTAGTCTCAAAGGGAGGGTGACAGGCTTTTGCAGTGGGAAATTGAATGTCACCCCCAGAGATGGGTCACCATCAGGGAGGGTCAGGACTCTGACACTGGAGCTTGGTCCCTTGCCGCTCCGCCGTCTCTGCAGCCGGCTTGCCCAGGCTTGAGTGTGTTTCCACTTTACACCCCCTTCCTCACAGTTTGTTTTTACTGTATTTTCTTCTTCTTGGCTCTTACAGAAATCTCTGAAAATGTAAAATAAAAGGGGAAGTAGCATTGCTACCAGATTGAGCAGCGTCTAGCCTTGCGGTGTGTCATAGCACAAGTATTTACAGACACACTCAAGTGTGTGTTCACACTAAACTCATTATTCACTTTTTAACGTCATTGAGACTCTCTCCTAACACTGATTAAGGTGTGCATCTGTGCCCACTTCATGAGGCAGGCCACTGCCCTCGATAGACAGCAAACAGAACTCAGTCAGCAGCATTCACCCTGTGTCTCAGACGTAGTGGCCTGGCCATGCTTGCCTTACAACTTAAGTGCTGTGAGCACCCCCAGTCTGCCTTCCCACCTCCACCCACTCACCACTGCTGGTCCTCTGAGATTCCAACCAGCTGTTAGGAGACTGTCATCACTGGCCTGCAGGAAGGACAGTCAATCCGCACAGAGCCTGCCCAAGCCTGCCAAGGTTATTCAGGAGGAAAACCCTCTGTGAGCCACCGGCAAGCCGTTCTCAGGCTCGCTGAAGGAAGGATGCTGGCCCCAGTATTCCCATCTGGTTTCCCTGACTACTGCAGCTCTCTTCCAGCCAAGGTTTTATCTTTGTGCTCCCCACCATACCCCCACTGCCTCCAGATTTTGGACAAAGCCAAGATGCACATACCACCCGTAGCTAACCCGCTCTGTGGATAGACTCAATGGCCTGTCACTGACGCCCTTAATACACAAAGGCCAGGCACACTGAACTGTTTTTCTCAGTCCCGAGCCTAAGGGCCCAGAGTCATGATCAAACGACCACACCAGGCTCTTTGCAGAGAAGTGCCCACTCTCAGAAGGCTGTTGTTTGTATCCCAGAATGCATCGAGGCTGCTAACAGACAGAAGGCAGACACTCGGGCAGATGAGTAGGTGAGAGAGGAGAGGAAAGAAAACCCTACTGGGAGATGAAACAGCTTGGAGGCTGGGTGCTTGCCCAGAGCAAAGATGCAAAGCAGGAATGCAGGCAGTGATTGGCAAAGATGGAGGCCATGGGCCTCCTTCTGTCTAGCTGCTCATGACTTCATCCACCCACACTTGCAGTCTCTAGCTCACAGCACCTTGTGCATCACAGACACCCCACAATTTTACAGGCCTCTGTGTCCCCAGAAATTTGAAGATTCTATCCAGCCTTCACCCATGTATCAATATCGACAGTTTCCCCTTAGAGTCTATTTCTGGGTTGAGAAACCAGTTGTATCGGAACTCCCCACATACCCCAGAGCAATGGGTCCCCCAACAAACAGCCTGCTTCCTCCCTCATCTGATCTACTATCCACCCCACTTCCAGCTCAGAGTACACAGAGAAACAGACAGTTACCAGCCTCTAGAGCCCCTGGTGCCCTAGGTAAGTCCTTTCCCACTGCAGGTCAGAATTCAGGGCAATGGTAAGCCTTCGCCTCCCTGGGGGGAGAGAGCTAGTCCTTCAGGGTCCCCAAGGACCATCTACCTTAAAATGGTACTTTGTTCCCTGCAATCTCATCGTTGGGGGTTTTCATTACCAATGATGTTTGTCTCCTACCAGGTGGTGGCCAAAATCTAGGCTCTGCCTTGAGCCCTGCTCTGGTGACTCCTGGAAGACAGGGGAGGAGCCACAGGGACATGGAGGAGCCACGGGGACATGGAGGAGCCACGGGGACATGGAGGTGTAGCCTGCAGAAAAGTCTCTGGATGTGCTGACTCCGCAGTGACTTTCTATACTGTTTATTTCATAGGCGGGGTCTGGGACAAATTGCAATATTTAATGCACAATTATGGTTTCAATAAATTGCTCCCAGATGGCTTGGGGGAAATAGCATTAAGTGAAAACAAGAAACGATCAGATTTTAATGAAGGTTTGTTTCCTTTGCCTGGTTTCCTTCATAAATCCTAACGGAATCTGTGGTTCAGGACCAGGGATGCCGCGGAGACGTGAGTGCACATGAACGCTGCCGGATACAGGACCTGCGTTGGTTAGCATCTCTACAGGTGTGTGGGATAAGCATGAGCGAAATGTGCGTGGACTTCATCCAGCCTGCTCTGCGTACCAAGCCCTGGACTGGGCTATATGTCATGCTCCTCACAATTATGCAAGACAACATTCTTCACATTTTATAGCCGAGACATTGAAGCCCTGCTCCAGCAAGACAATTTATTCAAAGCACCCAAAATGTCAGTGACAAAAGCTGGGAATATCCTAACCTCTCCTTGCCCTGCGCTGAGGCTGGGTCACTTAGCCCCGGGGCGGGTGAAGACCTATGAACTTGGAATACAAGCTGAGAGCAGCGGTTGGGTGAGTACCTATTATGAACACGCAGGGGAGAATGAGCCTGAGATCAGTCTCAGCTCCCTTGCCTCCCGTGCTGTGGTTGCGGGGGCCGGGTTCAAGGCCACATCCTCAGTCTTTAAAAGCCTCCTATGTCTTTATGATGTATTCATTGAAACTACATCTCTAGTCAATAGTTACCTGACCCACCCTGACACATAAGTCCCCAGGGGTCAGAGGCCTTTCCTGTCTTTATTAACAAGACTCAGAACCAGCACTCCTACTATTGATTCGGTAAATAAGTGTGTGTGTGTGGGGGGGGGGGTTGTCTGTCCTCTGCTGCCTACTACACCTCACAGTACAAATTCAGACTCCTGGCACTGGTCTTTGGGTCCTCTTATGGATCCAGAACACATCTGGGTCCACACATGTCCTGCCCGTTTGTGAGGTGTTGGCGCTGCACTCAGATGTTGTAATTTTCCCCATGCATCCACAGGTGCATGAATGAGACCAAATTGTGGCCACCAAAACCTTGCTCTGTAATTTGAAGCAAATCCTGCGTCTGAGGCCATCAGACTAAACCCCTGACAGATAAATAAGATCATGTTCCTTCCTGGCTGAGGGCAATGCCTGAGTCCTTGCTCCTGCCACACCCAAATGCTTATAACACAGTATGTCCACTCAAAGCCTTGTTCTGGGCAACCCGAAGGAAGCAGGCCAGTGCTTTTGGGAGTGTTCCTGGCACCATGAGGACAGATTTCATTCATGGAGGTACTGGCACGATGCCTCCACCTCAGGTGTCACAAGGATAATGGTGCAGCACCTTCTCTTCAGGCGTCATGGGGATATCAAGACAGCATCTCCATCTTTGGTTCCTGCGCCGGCTGTGATGGATCTGCTCTATGTCTTTCATGCCTCCCAGTGCTTCCTAGACAGTCTGAGCAAGGCAAGCTGATTCCTGAGCCAGCAGGTAGGGTAAGATGAGCAAAAACTGGGGACCTGATGAAATCAGTCTGTCTCGGCTCTGCCATTCAGATGACAGCAGCAGGGGCCTCCAGATACATCCCTCATCATCACACAACCATGGCTTCCTTTTCTGTGTACTGACATTGCAATCACTCCCTTGGACCCAGAACCAGTGAGTGCCGTTCGAGCCATGACACACCCACCTCATCCTCATCTGTCTCCTAAGGGGTGAAAAGCACCTAGAAAAGCCTGGGTTCTCTTCCTAGTCCACTCCGAGTTGTTGTTAACATGGTTCATAGCCAGAGTGATCTATAAAGAAGCAAAGTCTACTTCCACTAACCGCTCCATTACAGAGTCAATGAGGTCATGTGGGGAGATGGGGTCCAAGGTCCTACAGCAGCTCCAGAAGCCAAAGGCAAGTAAAGCGACAACAGAAGCAGTATCACCAGTGACTTTTAACCGGCAACACCTATGAGTTGATGCTCACACAGAGAAATTCTCGGATAAATGCTTGGAATCTTCCTGTCTGCCTGATCTCCATTGACACACATAGAGGAAGCTGGTATAAATGGAGGAGTTGCCTTCAACACTGTGATGAATGAAAACTGTGGCAGGTCAGACTTGAGGATGGGCATTAGTGGACCAAAGAGCAAGGAGGAGCTGACGTGGAACAGTCTTGGCTTATCTCCTTAGCAAATTGAAAGGGGGCGGGACATGGTAGCAGACGCTGGCAATCCTAGTACCCACAAGGCTGAAACAGGCAAGTGTCCAAAGGCTCAGGGCCGACCCAGGCTACCTGTGTGGGTTTATAATGTGGAGAAGCTTTACACGTAAGCAAAACTAAGCTCAGGGGTGATGAGGCACCTCAGGCCTGTGCACCTGCTGACAGGTCACACTGAGGACACAGAAAGTGCTTCCGCGGCGTTCCTGCCAACATTATGTAATATGAAACACAGAACGGCCAAAATGAGCTTCATTGCGTTCCAAAAACAAAAACAGCCAACGCTCTGAAAAATAACACTGAGTTCTGGGAGGCCATGAATAATTAACCCTACCTAACTGGAGGTGAACAACAAACACAGTAACTCCATGAGGGAGACTGAAGTCCTACCGGGACAGGTACTGGAGCTGCAGGCCCGTCTCTGTGTGCACTCACAGGCTCTCATCGGTAGCAAGCTCAGCTTGCATCGGTACAGCTGGATTAGCTTGGGATTTCAGACTTGAGGGGAATCCAGGAAGCCTGAGCGAGGTCCTTGCATGATTTCTGTAGCTATAAAGGAAATTTAAAAATAGGAATTTTCGAACAATGTCTTGAGCCATTCCGCAGAGTGGATCCTTATCCCAGGAATGCCTGAGGATGCCAGGCAGATTAGAGACTGGCTCCAAGGGCTCAGCCCGAAATTGCTGGAAATTAATTTGAATTATGCCACTGAGCAGATGTGCTCCGTGGGGCATGGACAACTTTTATGTCTTAAATATCGAACCTGCTGCCACATCAGATGGCATCAAATTAATTATACAGAGTTATCAACGGATGTGACATGACGAGCTTTGGCACAGCCATACATCAAGGGAGTCACGACAGAGCATCGCCAGGCCTCAGGGCCTTTCTGCAGCTCAGGATAAGACCCAACTTGACAGGGCAGCTGCCAACTGCACACATGCCCAGACCACAGCCCCTGTGCTCAGCAGCTCGAACATGAGCAAGTGACACCCAAGTGAAGAGATCTCAAACCATCAACACTGATTAATTAAAAAAACCCTTTATCCACACTTGGAAAGGTGCCAGTTCTGCTGCCTCTGTGTGTGTGTTTTGTGTGATATTTTATTCACACTTTATACATTTAAATGCAGTACTCCATATTTATAGGACTGTTATAAATACATGGGTATTTTATGAATAATATAAAAGAATAAGACTTGCATATATTGAGAAAGTTATCAACATGTATTGATACATATATACACATAGTGTGTAAATAAACAATCTAGACAGATAGATAGATAGATAGATAGATAGATAGATAGATAGATAGATAGATAGATAGATAGATAATGAGATAGATGATGGACAGATAGATAGATGATAGATAAAACACACAGGGAGAATACACTTAATATTAAACCAAAAAGATCAATGGTATCTTATACCTTTTTAAAAACTAGCACAATGACAAAGCAACACCAAAGTTTGTTGTCTTATGCCACAAGTCAGTGTTCCAAAGTGAGTCACTGCTGCTGACTCCAGGGGCACTGAGGACGACTCCTGTCCTGAACTGGCCATATGCAGAAAGCTGGAACAATGTGGGACCTGAACCTGGCTGTCTCCATGGTTGGTGTTCAGTTAATCCAGGAGCTCATGAGAGCATTAGATCTGCAAGATCAGCAAATATGAGTTCAGCCAAATCTGGACTGAGGACAGTCATAGAAAAACTTTGCATTTGAAATAAACATACAAACAGCCAGATTAAAGCATAAACCCTCTAACCCCAACTCAGCACTCAAGTTGAAAGTTCCTAAATCGGCTCTCTATTTGTTTCAAATGGACGCCTGCGATGATGTTGTCCACCATATTGAGATGCACCCATAAGGACTTCATCAGAGCTGGGCTGATGACCTTTAGTCACGTTCAGCAGCTCTGGGATGCCCACCACCCCACCCCCACCCCCACTCATTTGTTGGGACTGCGGTCACAAAGACTGTGTTCCAATGCTTACCCCCACAATCTCAACTTCACCTTGCTTCTCCCCTATACCCTCCATCTGTTGCCGTGGTCTCTCCATGCCACTGAGAAGGACTTGATGGTGTCCTGTTTCTACAGTGGAGATACTCTCTTCTGCTCAGCCTCAACTAGCCTGCATAAAAGATCTCCACTGATTTGAAGTGTCTTGTTTGGAATCTGAGGGAAAGATTCACCGCGTCCCCTGTACCCCATCTGGTACAGGCACCAGAGTGTTCAAAGTGATGGTAGAAAACACTCCTTCCTGATACAGATCCAAGGAGCTCCCTGTTCATCCACACACTTACCAGCAGTTCCCCGGCCTGTGCTGGACTGGCACCTTGGGCTACCAGTGGCTCAGTGCAGACCAGACAAGCTGAGGACTTCTAGAAACCTCGAGGTGAAAGGAAGGAGTAGAGGCAGGGAGAGATGGGGAGACAACTAGCTTGGAGAGCCTCCCTACTCCTAACTGCCCCACTACAGGGTTGGATTGTATCCCGCCCTGAGGTCCTGTGACCTCAACATAAATATATCTTCTTTGTTCAGACACTTCGAGATGCCTTTCTCTCCTGTCCTGGAATCTGTCCAGAAGAAACCCGACTCTTTTTGCTCTCCTGGGCTCTTCTTGAATCTCTGATCCAAAGCTACACAAAGAGTCCTTCTCGCCACGCCTGCACCCAGCTTGCTCTTCTCCCTGGGCCTCTGTTCCAGACTGGGTGGGCCAGGCCTCTTTCTTGTGACCCTCTACTTGTCCGTCACAGCTCAAGGCCGTTTTTGGTCAAAAAGACCCCTTCCTCCTACCTTGAACTTGAACTTCAAGTTTTGCTAGAAACTCGGGCAAAAGAAAAGCCAGATGAAACACAAACACACCTTCTTGGGAGACACACCCACACAAACCTATTTACTCTAAAAGCCTGAGAGCAAGGCCACTCTTTCCACAACATTCCAGAGTCTGTGCATAGACTCCATACCTTCTGTAAAGCCCTGCAGAGGCAGAGCAGTCCTGACACTCCCACCTCCAGCCTGCTCCAAACCCAGGGTCAAAGTTTTTAAAAACCATTGCAGCCAGGTGGTGCTGAGTCCCAGTCATTCTGGATCATACCAACCTGTGCAGGAAATGCAACTGTGGAGGGGGCCAGACAGCTCAAAAATCACCACCCCTGCATGAGAAGTGATGGACTTTGACTCCGAGGATCTCATTCCTGAGTACTGCTGCTCACACACAAGTTCACCTCACAATGGGAATTGCATATCTGTGTCGCCGAGGCTGCCCTCTGTGCACACAAGGTGGGTCCCTTGGAAGCTCTGAGGAGGTTCAGATGCCTAAACGTCTGATGGGAATCCTACTGTGGTCCTTGAGCAGAACCTGGAGACCCAGAATTAAGCACAATTAATATGTGTAAATTCTCCCGTAGGCTGTGCGCCACTTGGCACCTCTAGTCCCAGCATTCTGGCCTGTTGAAGGCAGCCTATCTATTTACCAGTCAAGGTACCATTTCCTTGATAATATGTCCGAGCACGTTGGGAGGGTTAAACCCCAAGGAGTCATAGCAACCTTGCACAAGAAGCCTGCGCCCATATCTTTTAAGCCCTAATTAAAGCACGTCCAGATCATCCAGATTCGGAGCCCGCAGTTACATTCCCCAAGAAGACAGCCAACACAGCTCACAGATGATAAATGGTTTCATCAGCATACCGCATTACATGGGAAGAGCGAGGAAGGTAGGGGGGCTTTTAATGTGCTGCCTAGAAAGGAGCACGGAGCCTGCAGGGAGTCTGGGCTCTGGGTTTCAATCCATTTCCAATTATGCTAAAAAAAAAAAAAAAAGACAAGACTCTGGGCACTGCATGGCCAACCCTTCCTCCGTGTTAATTTAGGCCCATCACCATCCTCGCTTCCTGATCCATCTATCACTGAGATGCAGGCTGGAATGCAGATCCTCGGCACTCAGGACTACTAGATAACACACTCCTGGGTCCACATGGTGCTAAGCCAGTTCCTCTGTCTTACGGATTTAATAGCTGTAAGGGTATATTTTGTGCAACTAAGCTAAATCCTGTCTGCCAAATTCTAATCACAGTTTCCCCCCAAATCAAGCTGGGTAACTTGCACATCCCTGCAGCTCACCCTCCTTGTCTGTAAGATGGGGATGAAACGGTATTTTATCATGAAAGACATTTGTGTGAAGTAAATCAATCACAGAAGCGTTTTCTTTTTTGTACCTGGCTTCGGGGATGTGTGCTATAAATCTGAGCCAGCAACTGATTCCCTTGCCCTTAGTGAGATCTTGGTCTTAGCAGGTGCAGGACTTGGCTTCTTCATTATACCTGCTACCCCGCACACACCCCCAGACGCTACCAAAAGAATGCATTAGGCTCACTTGGAGAAGACACTAGGGAACACAAACAACAAGGAAGAGAGCTGAACACAACATTTGAGGGTGTTGTTAAGATGTCCGGCCTTTCACCTCATTTCTGTTGCCGTAATACCCAGAAGTGATGACTTTATGGAGGGATGAGGTTTGTCTCACTCACAGTTCTGGCAGAGGAGACATTCCAGAGCTTGATGCCACCAAGACCCTTGTGCTGCGTGCAAGCGTATATGGAAGGTAAGGGATAGCCTGGATAATAGCAACTTATTCTCAAGAGAACTAACCTAGTCTCTCAAGAGTTTCATTAATCCATTCGTAAAGTCAATACCCTCATTAACCTAATCCAACCATTCAGATGGGATTCAGCATGAGTTTTGATGGTCATAATCCATATCCAAGCCTAGCACCTACCTAGGAAAATGGAGACTTGACCCTGCCTGGGTCCTTCCAGAGAGCACACAGTCTACCTCTTAGAATTGTTCTGGGATGCAAATAAAGGGTTCATGCTCTCGTTGCTCAAAATGCACAGCCTCTTTGCCTCTACAGCTAAAGCTAGAGGGGTTCCAGCATTATCTTCCCCCTGAGGAAGCCCCTTCAAGGGCTTCTGCTGGGCTCTCTGTTAAGAAGAACCTGTAGAGACCCTTGATGCACCTCCTGAGATCAGCAGACATGAATCAGGTGGTCCAAGCTTAGCATCCAAAGAGGACAAGTTTCTCCCTGGAGACGTGGGGGTCAGGGTGAGGATTAGCTCTGACTGTGCAGATAAGAGGAAAATGTCCCCAGATAAAGAGGACAACGTGACTTTGATATGAGTCTTGGTGCTGAAGATACAGCCAATGGCAAAAACTAAATGTCAGTAATTAAAAATGTGCAAAAATAGAGATGCTAGCAGTAGTGGGTGACTAGAGTCCCCTCCCCCCCCCCCCCCAAGCTACCAGTCCTGCTGTTTCCTTCTATGGCTGGAAACTCACTGCCAGAGGCCCAGGATCCCCACAAGGCCTGCTACACAATAGCTAGCCATGCGAAGAAATTTTGACCATACTTGACCTGGGGTTTGGGTAACTTGCTCTTTCAAGGCTAATCCTATGACTTTAAGCATTACCACGTTCAAGAAATCTATGAGACTTGAGCAACAAAACAAAAACATTAGGGAAAGAACAGGGCATTAAAGAGCTCATTATAGTCTATGTTGCTCCCTCTCCGCCCCGCTGAACACTACCCTGACGAGTCCTTATGGATACAAGGAGAAAATTCAATCAAAAAAGCATCTTCACAAGTTCAATATTACAGCCCTGATTAGCTAATAAAATTCCAGTGGT
This sequence comes from Microtus obscurus, assembly GCA_963919715.1. Taxonomy (NCBI): domain Eukaryota; kingdom Metazoa; phylum Chordata; class Mammalia; order Rodentia; family Cricetidae; genus Microtus; species Microtus obscurus. The sequence goes on along the minus strand of CAWTZC010002279.1, from coordinate 4,782,763 downwards.
CCTGATGATGTTCATTTTCTGAGTCATAATTTCCATATTCATGACAATTCATCTTTGTCTGAATCGAGCACATTTCTTTCCAGCTCTAGGCACTGGTTAATTTGAATAAATGAGATAAGCAAGACAGGCAGGTGAATATCCATCATATTTCTGGTATTCCCAAGGGACAGATGCCACCACACCCTCTGCTGCACCCTCCCGGCGCTGACGGCCAATGTCTAAATGCTGCACCATCTTGGCGTCTACTGGGTGCAGATGAGGGCAGCTGAGACAGCCGATTGCCCAACAATTAAGGGCTTGGTTGCTCTGGCTCCGTGGCGCCTGCTTCCCTCTAAGTTTCTGTGATGGATTAAGTGTTTACAGCTCCCCACTGCCTCCCCAAACTCTTCTTCCTTCAAGCCTGCTGTTAAGCTGTCAATATAAACAATAGCTCTGCCATGAGCTGCCCTGGACGTCCATCAGACTCCAAACAGCAGACGACTATTGTCACTGTTGGCTAAACTCCCATCTGAGGGCAATGCTCTTTGTTTTGTTTTGTTTTGCTTTTTGTTTTTTGTTTTGTGTTTTCTCTTCCTCTGTGTGGTCCTCATCTGGCTGCAAACAACTCTCCAAAAAGCAATTAACTTTCCATTGGAAATGAAGGAAGCCAAGTTTTTCTCCTTCCTCCTCCTGAAGATGCTTTCAGGCTGGGCTGGCCAGTGCTTCTTCAATCTGACGCAAGATGGGGGAGATTCTAGAAGACGCTACAGTTCAGGACTTTGTCTATTCCGACAGACCCCGGGAATTTCCCCAGAAGGGGTGGGAAGGTTCTCAGACATCTGGACCCCAGCCATCATCTCGCTGTCATGTCTACCCTGCTTTCATTCATGCCGTTCGTCCTCAGAGTTCTCTTGGCTTTTTCCTGGCCTCAGCCGCAAACCATAACCACACTTAAATGCATGCACAGGCCAGCCTCCCCGAATGCTTGCCAGGGATCGCTGTTGGAGACCGCACAAAACAAATACCAGAGCTCAGGGATAGATGAGAAAAAAATGGAAGTCCCTTGTGTACAGCCTGCCACCTGTGTAGTCCCCAAAGCTCATCCCACTGTGTCTGCCACAGGTGCCCTTACCATCTAGCTAATGACACTAGCCTTGTGACCAGTATAAACTAGATTATGTTATGCAGAAAATACATGCCAAATATCTAAGACAGCGCATACACACAAAAAATAGAAGCTATTCTACTAGCCATTTTTTTGTAGGGCACATGGGGTAATGATATTTTGGACAAACTAAATTCAATAAAATATATTACTAAAATTAATTCCACCTCATGTTTAAATACAGATTCTAGAAAATTTAAATGTGCATACACGACTCATGGCGAATCTCTACTGAGCAGCGCCATTCTTGGCTTTTCCACTGCCTCTCTAGTTGGTTGGTGCTGCCCAGGGTTAACCCACGCTTGGGGCCAAAGAAGCTGGTCTCCAGCTGGCTGACGGTGTAGAATCCACACGCTTGGCTTTGCAGTTGCATTACACACTGCCTGCATAGCCATTCAGAACAGCTCCAGGCTATACAGCTGCATGTGTTCACAGTCTATGGGCAACACTGTTGTTAAGTCTCCAGAGCCTCCTCATGGAGAACACATAAGTTTGTGAGATTCCAGAGAGTCATCTCCACACCTCCTTCAGGTCACTCCTACGTCTTTCTGTGATCTCATCGGGTGAAGTCTTGGGTTCCCTGCCTCTATGGAATCCAGAAAAACAGCAGAAGAAAGTGCTCATGAGAAGCTGGCTGCTCGTGGAGATGCTCTCCAAGAGCTGTTAAAGGGTCTCGGAGGACAACAGGGTAGGTTTGTTCTGGGAGTCGCCATCACTGACAACTTGCCACCATTACCCAAAGTGACAGAAATCCACCCACTTACACTTATGAGGTGAGAAATGAAAATATCGGGGTGAATAGAGATCAGTCCTTTAGACACCTTGATTTGAAGTTCAATGAAAAGTTCAGCATTGTCTTAGGTAGGATATCTATTGCTGTGACGAGACACCATGACCACAGTAACTCTTATAAAAGAAAGCAATTGATTGAGGCGGAGGCTTACAGTTTCAGAGGTTTAGTCCATTGTCATCGTGGTCACATTTAGGCAGACATAGTGCTGGAGAAGGAGCTGAGGATTCTACATCTTGATCCAAAGGCAATAGGAAGTGAACTGAGATATCGGGCATGGCTTGAGCATAAATGAGCCCTTAAAGCCCACCTCCACAGTGACCCACTTCCTCCAACAAGGCCAAACATACTCCAAGAAAGTCACATCTCCCAATAGTGCCACTACCTATGAGCTTATGGGGACCAATTATTTTCAAATTACCACATTGTTGACATCCTTACTGCTGTGACCCTATGACCTCTTCATCTCCTATGCACCAATCCCCTCTGCTCCATTCTTTGATTAGAAAATGGATGTGTGCGTGCCTGCATGAGTCTATGTGCACCATTTGTTTTCACAGACCAAGGGGCATCTATCTGATTGCCTAGAACTGGAGTTGCAGGATGTTGTGGGTTGCTACTCAGGTCTTCTGGAAAAGCAGTAAGCACTCCTAACCACTAAGCCATTTATCCAGTCTGCCTCTGACCTGTTTTTTTTTTCCTTGTATACATTCTTCACTCTTATTGCAAACCTAAAGTTCTTCAAAGAAAGGTGCAGCATCTTATATTTAAGTAAGAAACTGCTTTCCAGTGTTCTCTCTTACTCTAATAGGCAGTAATTGCTAAATTTTTATCACTCTTTCCCTTCATTCCTCACTATAAGCTACATTTCATTTTCATTTAATAGCTATTTGAAAGTTGAAATTTTAAAGACAAGTTATATAAGAGAAACTTTAAGTATAAATGTTTACAATATTTAAATTTGATTCTTTTTAAACATTTCTTTTTATTTAAAGTATTTTTCATGCAATATATTCCGATCACAGTTTCCCCTCGTCCATCCTTCCCACATTCCCACCTCCCCAACTATGACTCACTCTTGTAAGGATACCTACCATTGGTTTCCATATTCTTAAGTGAACTATGTTTTTTGTCATCTATGATGGCATTCACAGATTCCAGATAATAGAATCCTGAAGACCCATAACATGACTTTTGCTCAGAGGGAGGTTCTTTCTCATTACCTGAATGTCGCTGGCACCCTGAAAGTCAGATGGCATGTACCCCTCACCTGGAGTTAACAGTGATAATGAATCCCAGATTTCATTTGACTCCAAGTAAATATTCGGTGGTGCGAAACCAGACAACAAGGTGCCCAAAAATTTATAAGTAACTAGAATAGTGTTCATGTTTATGATGCAGATTTCTTTTCTGAATCACACACATGTGGATAAAGACAAGAGCTATCTCAAGTTGAATTGATTTGTTTCAGACCTTTTGTACTTAAAAACCATGATCAAACCCACCCTCTCCTCACAAGTGTTTTTCTGTTTCCCCGATATCCATCAGTGTGCTCATCAGTCATCCCCACATCATACCTTCCAACCGTAAGACGTCCAGGATCTGCCTCTGCACCCACCAAGCCACCCTGGAAGGTTTCAGCAGAAGAAAGCTTGATGACCACATTTCGACCTTCTCTTGGCCTCTGTGATTAGGGGACACTGTTTCTGCAAGTGTCACGTCAGTGCAAAACCCGGGGTTATAAATCACCCGGTGAGGACTTTATAGCCTGGGCTTCACTCCTGGCTATCTGGCCAGTCTGTGGCACCCAGATCTGGCTTAGCTCTCAGCTCAAAGCGAAGGAAAGTAATCAGCTTTCATGACTGAGTCTGAGCCTGCCACCCACCTAAAGGTGATGTTATCCATTGGTCATTTACTTATTTAAGTAATCTTGATTTTTCAATTTTTTTTTCATTTTTAAAATTTGTTCTTCAATAATTTCTTACAATCAGTCTTGGCCATATTCAACTTACCTCCCTGTGCTGACTAGTTTTATGTCATCTTGATACTTGATGAAATTTGAAAAGAGGGACTTTCATTTGGAAAAATACCTCTATAAGGTTGGTCTATAGGCAAGTCTGTGAAGCATTTTCTTTATTAAATTGATTGATATGGGAGGGCCCAGACTATGGGAGGTGGAACCAGCCGTGAGCTGATGGTACTGGGTTGTATAAGCAAGCAGGGCTGAGCAAGCCATGGGGAGCAAGCCAGTGAGAAGCATCCCTCCATGGTCTGTGCTTCAGTTCCTGCCTCTAGGTTCATGCCTTGAGATTTTGCCCTGCTGCCCTCAGTGACAGACTATAAGCTGTAAGATGAACTAAACCCTTTCTTCCCAAAGTTGCTTTTGGTTGTAGTGTTTATCTCAGCAATGCAAACCTAACTAAGACACACCCCCAACTCTTTCCCAATCCACCCCTGCTTCCCTTCCCACCAACTTTGTACCCCACCCCATCAATGCCAATTTTTGCTGCACAAATATTCTTGGTTTTGTGACCTTTCCATGAGACGGGGACTACACTCTCAGAGAACATTGACCCTTTCCCAGCAGTTAATGCTCTCCAATAACTCTTTGACTAGGGGTGGAACTTCATGTCTAACTTCCTCATCATGCTAGAATTTGAGCTGGCTGGGCTCGGCAGATCTTGTGCATGCCATAACAACCACTGTGGTTTCATATGTGCAGCTGGTCTGTTGTGTCCAGATGACATTGTTTCCTTGTCTCTCCTGGCTAGCTTTCACAATACTGGAAGGGGCTACAAATGCTACTGGAGGAGGGACGTAGGCATTTATCATTTCCAGCTGTGAGCCACATGAGCCCTAAGAGTGGCTGGCTTAGAAAAGCATGCCCACTGGGTCAATACAGCCATCAATATCATGGGAGCGCAATTCAGCCACAAACATCATGGGAGTAACCAATCACTCTCTGATTTGAGTTCATGTCCACTCCACAAAATAAAACCCCTACCTGGCACCATCATTGGACTATAGATCTGTGGCTAAATAGTTCATAGACCCTACAGGAGAACCTACTACTGTTCTGTGCTGATAAAAGGACATGGTATTAAACTGAGTCCTAATGATTACCCGTAGGATATCACATCTCTCAACTCTCATCAGAGAGACTTCTGTTTGCAGTAGCTGGTGACTGACCTAGAGACTCAAAACTGGACACGATGCAGAGAATAAGAAACTGGAGAATTCTCAGCCCTAAACAGAATATCTATACTGCACCTGCCCCAATATGCTCAAGGATCATTGAGGGAGAGGGAAGCGATGTAAGAATCAGAGGTGATGGGTGGCTATGTATGTGTTTCTCAGTTTTAATCAGTGATATGAAGTTCCTCTTTTAACATAAAGTATCATGCCAATAAATAGGGGGACTGCATGTGATGGACAGTCTGCATCTTGGCTGCATTAAAGAAATCCAGACACCTGTTAAAATGTTACTTCTGGGCATGTTTGTGAGGGTGTTTCCAGAGGAGACTGACAGCTCAGGTAACAGAGAGAGGAAGACCGGCCACCTCCCCACTTGGGCTGGCACCATCTTACTACTTGAGGACCCAGGTTAAAAAGAAGTAGATAATAAGAATGCGTGGTTTCCAATCTGGAGCTGGACTCTGTCTTCTCCTGTCCAGAAACATTGGAACTCCAAATTCTCTGACCTTGAGACCAGTACCGGCTAGTTTTATGTCAACTTGACACAAGCTGTAACAATCCTGGAGAAGGGAGCCTTAATTTGAAAAATACTTTCATAATATTGGGCTGCAGACAAGACTATAGGGTATTTTCTTAAGTAGTGATTGATGTGGGAGGGATCAGGCCATTGTGGGTGGTACCTGAGCTATTGACCCTGGGTTCTATAAGAAAGCAGGATGAACAAGCCATAAGGAGCAAGACAGTAAGCAGCACCCCTCCACGGCCTTTGTATCAGCTCCTGCCTGCAGGTTCCTGCCCTTTTGAGCTCTTGTCATGACTTTTTTCAGTGATGAACAGTGATGTGGATTCATAAGACAAAGTAAACCAGTTCCTCCCCACGTTGCTTTTGGTCATGGTGTTTTATCACAGCAGTGGTAACCCTAACTAAGACAAGACCCCAAGATGATTTTGAGAACCTTGACTTTACACTAAAAATGATGCTCGTGGTGCCCCCAGGATCCTGCAGACTTGCCTGAGCTATGCCACCAGCTTCCCTGGTCCCCTGGCTTGCAGATAGCCTAGACTAGGACTTCTCAGTGTCCATCATCGTGTGAGCTGAGTCCCATAAATCAAGCAATCACACCCTTACCTCTGTAGGTCTAAATTGGCTTGGTACTATTTCCTCATAAAAACTCTGTATCTGTCCAACTACTCAGGGTTCTCCAAGTGTGTATGTGGTGTGTGTGTGTGTGTGTGTGTGTGTAAAGGTAGATTTATCACAAGAAATAGTTGTTTCAGGCAATGATAAGGCCCAGGGGAGTCCTCAGATCTGCAGGAGGCTGCAAGCTGGAGACCCAGGGAAGCAGATGTACAATTCCCATCCAAAATCCCCACTGCAGCTTCCCTCCCTCTGAGGAGCTAATTTTCCTTGCACTCAAATATTGCAATTGAATGCCATTGCTAAAAGGGACATACATCACCATCGGAAGCAGTAGTACGAATGTTTGAGAGTGTTTTGTTTAGGGTTGAATGCTTCCTAAGAAGAAACGGCTTGACATAAAAATATAAAACAACGAGCGTTTCATCACATGGTTATGTGCATGCTCGGTAGGAACAGCACTTGAATCTTGAGTTTGCTTATGTTACTCCTTCCCTTGGTAAGAGTTTGTTAAATGGCAGCGGAGGGAAGGCAGCCTGGGGTTAAGCCTTAGGGCTTTTAGATAAAAGCTGTCATCTTTTACACACAGAGATCTGAACCTCTAGTAGGTCAGCTCCCTTGTACTCTCCACAAGGTTCAGCCTCCCTCATGACCTCCCTTCTCCTCTTGTTCCACTGCTCACCTCCTTTCCACCACCACCCCACTTCACAGGCCTCGTTGTCCTTGTCCCCTTTCTCTAGAACCAGAATAGCTGACATTTTCCCCTGATACCCAGAGAGCAAGCACTTTAGGTTCAGAGACCCACAAACTATCCCAGCTCTCCAATTCTGGTGCCACGGAGTGAAACCACCACCAGCAATGATGGCCAAGCGGATGTGGCTGATTTCGAATAAAACTTTTTATGAATAAGGAATGGACTGACTCTGGCTTTAGGTCTGCTCCTCTAACTAGACTCTGGCTACGCAGCTCTGCTGTCTCTAGGGGTGGCACTTTCTCCTTGCCTGGATAACAGTGGCTCTTCTGTTGGGTGTTGGTAAATAGCCTTCTCCCCAGGAGCCTTTTTCCATTCCCCTGCATGGATTTTTTTTTCTCAGAGAAGTTATCTTATGTGTCGATGTTTGCCGGGTCACCATATGTTTCTCCTGCATTCACCAGGGGACAGCTTCATTATTCCATGCTCAGTGTGGTTCCTGGGAGGTTCAGTTCCTATCTCAGCCAAATTAGTCTGGGAATTGTTAAATGAAAAAACAAATAGGTACATAAAAGTTAAACAACGTTTGTGTCTTTGATCTTCCTGGGCTCCTCTCCTCAGTCCAGGCCTTGATTGATCTCTTGGCTTTTGCTGTGATCCCCCTGAGGTGCGAGGGAGCTGCTCTCAGCTCAGAGATGCTAAGATGAGCTGCCCTCCTGTTCACTCTTCTGCAAATATGATAGCCATACTCACCTTTCCGGGATCTTGGAAGGATCAACATGACTAATAATTGCTGGTTTTGCCTGTTGGGAAAATCAACAGACAGCACCAGGGGGTCTGTGATAAAAAAAAAAAAAAAAAAAAAAAAAACAGAACCCAGCAAGTCCCAACAATGCCCTGTGACAAAGGCCAATCCGTTAACACACATTTCTTCTGAGACAAATCATAGCTCTCCCCTCTCCCTCCTCACTGACAGTAGTGGGTGTACTTGAAATACTTGCCAAAGAAAAGTGTTGGAAGAATCTGAGTTTAAAGTGTATTGTTAATGTCTACAATGTACAAAAAAGGTAAAGACAATCTTGGTCCAGAATTAAGGATCAGAGAAGTAGATTCTGCTTCAGAGGGCATTCAGTTCTGGTGAGCATCTGCCAGGAGCAAGCTTTATTACATTAGACAACATCCCAAACAGATGGAGGGTGACCAAATCAGAAATTTCATTACATGAGGAAAAGTCACTGTGAAATACGGCTATGGGGTTGGAGAGATGGCCTGGCAGTTAGGAGTGTGTACTGTACTTGCAGAGGACTAGAGTTCAGTTATCAGCACAACAGGTAGTTCATAACCACCTGCAACTCCAGCTCCAGTGGATACAGCGCCCTCTTCCGGCCTCTAGCAGCACTGCACTCACAGCCACACACACCCACACACAGAACCACATACACATAATTAAAAGTAAAATAAATCTTGAAATAACTAAATGTATAATGAAGACGAGATTAAAAAGTGTCTCTCCAGTTAATGAGATCTGATCGATGTGTTCATGTATATGCATGTATGTGTGTGTTTTTACTTTTCTGTTTTCCTGATTTCCCAGCCTCAGCAAATATGACTTTGATGATGAAGGAAGTTCAGTTGGATATCATTCAAGGCTCTCTGGATAGACAACATGAGATAGAACACCTCTTCCTGTATTTGGACTGCAGAAATTAGCCCCTCATTAGAGTTCCCTGTTTCCCACCGCAGCATTGTGAAGCCATTCCTCGTGTTACGAGTTGGGTCCCCACCGCCTATGGGTAATGTACATGGACTAAATGGAGAGGAGATGAATCATGGGAGGCAGCTCTAGCTTGGGTCAGCCAGACCTGGCTTCAACTCTGCCCTTTTAGTGACAAAATTCTTACCTGCAAAATGGTAAGATGGTACCAGGACTTGGCCTAGCAAAGAAAGGATGATGCCCGGGAAGAAAAAATAAGGGGCTGGTCTTAGATCCTCCAGGAGCATGTCTCTTGTCAGTTTTTACTCTCTAATCCCTCCTGGTAGAGGGGAGAATGTTCCATTGTTCCATACATGATAGGTCTCACCAGTGTTAACCGGTCTGAGATCAGGGTGGACAGGTAGGACCAGGGCTTAAAAATGAAGGCAGAAGAGAGACTACCTGGAGTGCGGGAAATAATGGACAATATCGAAATGCACCTCATGCCGTTTTGACGTGTTCATTTCATATGTGAGTAAATGCGAATTCACAAAGAAATTTGTTGGGAAGTTCAACAGGAAATTTCCTATCTCCGCTGAGGGCCTTGTAGACCTTAGCAGAGGGAAGCAGAGGCAGAGGTGGGCAAGTGAAAACAAGGCTTTTATAAGACAGGTCACTCCTGGGACAATTGATTTTCTTCCATGAGGGTGGCATTAATCCAGTTCTCAAGGACAGAGCCCAGAGACCCAAGCATCTTCTTTTCTTTCATGCGTGTGTTTGTATGTCTGGGTGCACATGTGAATACACATCCATTGGAAGAGCTTGCAGACAGTTTAATCTAACTTGTCATCTTTCCACAGAGACTCCTGTCCCCTCCCCCAAGCCCTGAAATTGTAGGTGGCCACCAGGCCCACCCATCGTCATCTCTATGGTTTCTGGAGATCCGAACCCAAGCCCTCACACTTGTGTGGCAAGTGCATCATCCACTGAGCCATCACCCCAGTTCCTCATTACCTTTAAAAGTCCTTAGCTCCCAAAACCTTCATAACGCCCACCGGATTCCTGTGTGAGTTCTAGGGCGGACATTCAGAAGACAATCAAGGTGCCTATGGGACAAGGTTCCTATAAAACAAGCACATCCCTGGTCTTCACCCACTGGGGTCTGGAGATTGAGGTCATAGTCTCTCTAGCATTCAACTCAGAGGACAGCCGGATCCAAGCATCTCTAAGAGCCCCAGATCATGAGGCCAGAGAAAGCAGGGGAGTGTTAAGATGGCTGAGCTGAACATTCCAGGCAAGTGTCCATCTTGCTGCTATCCCCTTAGGAATGAAAAAGTTCTGGAAGAATGTGACACAATCCCTCGCCCAACAGAAATGTGTGCTGCTTTCTTTTTATTTATTTAAAGTCTGTGTGTGCACGATGTATGTGTCTGTGACGTATGTGTGTGCGTGATATGTGCATATGTCTGTGATATATGTGCATCTGTGTGTATTTATGTATCTGTATCTGTGTATGATGTGTGTCTGTGATGTATGCGTATGTATACAACTACGCAAATGTGGAGGCCGGAGGCAGACAGCAGGTGTCTTGATCCATCATGCTCTTCCTCATTTCCTTGTGGCGGGGTCTCTCACTGAACCTGGAGCAAGTGCCACACTTCTTTTGCCTCACCCCACATCACAGTGCCAAGGTTACAAATATACACACAGCCACATCTCATTCTGTTTTGGGTTTTCTGTTTGTTTGTTTGTTTGTTGTTATTGTTGTTTTTCATGGGTTCTGGGGATTTGAACTTAAGTCCTCATGCTTGCCCACCGAGTGATGTCAGCCACTGAACCATCTCACCAGCCCATCTGATTTTACCTAACAGGACCACCATGAGATAAACACAAGCTAGCTCCTTGGGAAGAAAGTCAAAGAGTACCTAGAGAGGCTTGAAAGGTGGGAACACAGTGGAGTAATCAGAAATGTCATGGCCACAGAATGAAGAGGCAGGACATACTTTGCAGCATCAGAGGCCTCACTGCTGTTGAGTGATGGACGGTTTAATGCCGAAGTTCAGGACAGGAAAAACCTGGCCATAAGTGTTCGTGTGACTCTCCTGTTCTCCAAGAAGTGTTCTGAAAATGTCTTAGCTGTTGGAAATATAAACACTTTGCATGTTTATATTATTTTCCTTCCAACTAAAAAGGCCTTTGCTCTCGATTCATAATCTGAAATCCCCTTAGAAGCTCAAGACATGTTTTGACAGAGGCAACGAACCTCAGGAGACTTCAAGCCACACCACGCTGGTTTTCCTTGGGAAACACTCGCTCCCAGGACTGCAGTCAGTGTGGAATGTGTGCTCACAAGACCAAGTGGGAGCATGGATGTGACATGTGATTGGTCTTTCCTGTAAAGGGTCAGGTTTGCCTTAATAATGGTGCATGTCATTAAGATGCAGACACTGGCCAGTGACAGACCGGAGGCAGCATGTACTTTTTCAACTGTTTGATTACGGCCTTCTCAGATGGTCACCCGGCCGTGTACATAAACACTGGAATGTGGTAGTGATTATAACGTGTGAGCAGGGCGGGAAGGTTAATTCGGCTTCACTTTGACACCTAAAGGTGTCCAGTGAAATGTTGGTTAGACACGTCCAGACAAAGCCAGACACGCACTTGGTGTGAGCCTGAAAGCTAATACGCGAAAGAAAGTGCAGATAACTCAAACCATATTCCCTTACCCCCATTCCACAGTCTCTATCCTGGAAGACATGTTTCTGGGTGCTTAAATTACATCTAACCAAACTCTTCATCATTGAGCAGAGAGATCTGAGAATCAGCCCTCATGATCCATCCAAGAACGTGGGCATTGGGGCGGTACTCTTTCTGGCACCTGAGACCTGGTGCCAGGGCCAAGGCCTAGGTCTCTCCTAGGCCTGAATGTCATTTTATTATTACTCAGGATGTATTTGGTCATTTTCACCATACCTCTCATGTGCCCCTCCATACCTGCTAACCCTCTTTCTCTTCCAAACATGAGGGGTCCTGGTTTCCTGTCTTTGTCTGTTTAGTTCTTCTTCTGTTGTAGTTGTTGTAGCTGTTGTTGTTGTTGTAGCTGTTGTTGTAGTTGTTGTTGCTGTTGTTGTAGTTGTTGTAGCTGTTGTTGTTGTTATAGTTGTTGTACCTGTTATTGTTTTGACCCAGCAAGCTTAATTAGGGTCGCTAGTAGGAAGTTGCTTACTAGAAAGCAGGCCATTTCCAATGGCTACACCACTGAAGAAAATGATTCCTTTTGCTGAAACAATCACTAACTGCCAATAGCTTCTTAGAGGTGGTGGCCTCGTGAGCCCCTCCCCATCCATGATGAAGTGTTGTGAGGGCCTTCCCGTGCCCTGCCCACCTCCCATCTTCTGTAGATCTTGCCAAAGCACCATCTTGATCTTCCTCTTAGGACCCTTGTAGGTCCCTCATCATCTATGAGATGCCCCCGAGAATTGTCCCAAGCCTTGGAGAGTGTCCCCCCAGGCTGCTCTTAGACATTTCTCTATCATGCACTGGCCTTTGGTTCTGAAATTCTAAGTCTCTCTGCACAGCACACCCAAGTCTCCACAGTTCTCTATGTCCCAGCAATATGCCATGTGAATATGGAGCCAAATTACCAATGAGTCACCTTCAATAACCAGAGGACCTGTGCAGAGCCCTTCTCTCACGATGCTTTGCAGAACTCTGAGGACCAAGGCATGCTTTGTGGGTAGCAAGGTCTTTTTCTAGAGATCATGAAGCTCAGAACCCAGATGATGGATGGTCCCATGGAAGGTACAAAATCCTCATTTGATGCTCACTTCTGCATCTACCCCAGACCAAACCACAAGCCGCCCTTCTTCTAAGGAGTCCCCCCACACAGACAGAAGTGCAAATTCAGACTAGATCAGCATCTTCCCTAATTCGTCGTTAGAGTTCCTGCAAAGTCACCAAATCAACGCTTGGTCAGTAGCTAGTTTGCCATGACAATCCCTGGGTTCTGTCCCCTTGTGAAGAACAGGAGCCTAGGCCAGGAGCTGAAGAGATAAAACTCAAGAGATGAATAATTGAACAACCCATTAAAGAGCCAGTTCCTCACACTGAAGGGCAGGGCAAGCATCACTGAGCTGAATAACCCATTATCTGACCATGGGAGAGATTTCCAGCCATACTATGAAGCTGTGCAACCAACAGGGACTTGGCAATTAAGACATTCCTAACTATAATGTCTGGTTCAGTGGTCTCTCACCCATGTGACTCTAGGTAAGATATATGTCTCAGTGTCTTGATTTCCTTGTCACCGAGTGGGAAAAGTTTAACCATTGATGGACTGTTGAGGAAATCCAAAGAGATGTCAAATTCATTGGTGCACACAGTAGGTGCTTGTTAAGTGCCTCTTCTTTTCTCTCTATTCTCCATTTCAAAGTCAAGCTTTCGTTCTCCCTCGCTGACACACCCTCCTGTCCTCACAAGACCACACATTTGTCTTAGAATCGTGGATCTGTGGTTGGAGGTCTTGTGAGTGAGGTGGCTTTGGACTCACTCAGCCTGCATCTCAACGACGAAGACTTTATTATCTGTGGCCTGTCTGGTACAGATCAAGCTATTTAATCTTCCTACCTCTGCTTTGCCAGTTCATAAAATGAACACAGAACAAATCGTACCACAAAGGGGCATTATGAATAATCAGTGAGACATTTGGCGGGAAAGCCCTGACAGTGCCCACAAGTGCCAGCCTGAGCTATCTGCCTCTTCCCATCTCTCTGAAGCATCTGGGGGAGAAGGACTCGGCAGAGCAGCCAGGGTAGGGAGGCTTCAGAAATGCACTTCTGTACAAAGCTGCTTTATGTATCTCCAAACTCCGGGTTTGCACACAGCCCTCCAGGCCCACTTCCAACAGGTAAATGTATCCTTCCATCTGGTCCCCATCTCAGAGAAGGGGCGTCTGGAGAATGAGGCCCACTCTGCTGGTTCCAATTCCTTTCACTTTTGCTCCCTACCACCTCCGCTCAAGGCACTCCCTGCCCAGTTGTTCCCAGTGGTGTCACCTCGGGCTCTCTTCCTTCCCCTGCAGGTCAGTTAAATAAAGACAACAACAACCATCATAATGACAACAACAGCAAATATACTGTGGACTAAGGACAGGATTTGGTGCCCACTGGATCTTCTTTCTTGAGGCTGAACGTGTGGATGTGGGAAGCAGCCCGTCAAGGAACCTTCCTCTTGACTGTGCACACTACAGTGTGAAGTCGCTTGATGGCAACCCCCATCAAGACTCTCTATCCTCACATTGCCCACGGCCAAGGGGAGTTTCTCTGTGTTTGCTGGAGTGCAAAGAAAGCCACTCGAGGCCCAGAAGAGTTAATGGCCCGTTTTTTCTTTTCCATTCAGGAAGCTGGGGTACGTGAGTCTCTTGGGGACTTTGAAGGTAAATTCTACTTGAGCCTATCGATAGTCTTAGAAAATGCAACTTGACTGCACAAATATTTGCCTGAACTCTCAGGCCTGGGAAAGCACCCCCAGAGAGCCTTGTCAAGGCAGCCCGAGAGGCCCGCGGCAGCTGCGCTGGTTCTTTTCCTGAGCAAGCACTTCACAGTCGCCTGACACTTTGAATTGTGTAACCCATAAAATTAACAACTGCCTACAAGATCAAAGGGCCTATTGGACACTGTAAAACAAGGGACAGAGGACAGACCTCATTTCTGGTATGACAGATGAATCCCTTAATCTACAAAGAGAAATGAGAACCTGGCAGAGTTATCTCCCTGACTCCCTAGCAGGGGACCAAGTGACCCCCAAACAATTTGGGAAAAAGGAAAAGAACCTTGGAAGGTACGTGATATTCAAAAAATAAGATCCTAGAGCCAGGTGTGGCGGCTCATGACTATAATCCCAGCCCTCAGGAGACTGCAGTGAGGCTAGCCCAAGTGAGATCACCTCCAAAAAAAAAAAAAAAATTCCACGAGTTTTAAAGCCCTCAGTATCATTTGAAATAGTCAGTTGTGCTCATTTCAAAGATAAAACACTACAATTGAAATATGAAAGCAATAATAAGTAAGATCTATTTTTTGACATCCACAAAGGCCAGTTTTGAAGAGAGTGTGTGTGGTGTGCTCATACCTGCCAACTTTCAGTGCTGATTTTCGGGAATGCCGGGACTGGAAAGCATCATAAGCGATGTGCACTCATATTATTAAATTAAGCACAGCTTTGGGCCCTGCTGAAGAAAAGTTCAAGAGAGTCAAGTAAGAAATTATTTCACAGTAAACAAAACCCTTGGCCGATGCTGTGCTTTATCTGTCCCTTGAAAGTCCATTCGTGTGCTCAGCAACCTGATCCAGATGACAGCACACACCAAACCTAGAGTAGTGCATCCCTGGGTGGGAAGACCATGGGATGAGTTCAATAGGTCTCATCAAGGTCGGGGCTCACAGGCTAAGAGAATCAGATAGCAGCAGTCTAAGAGAAGAAAGGTAAAAGCAGAGAGGGGGGAGGAATAGAGACAGAAACAGAGACAGAGAGACATCCCACTTTGACTTTGCTGGTGTGACTGATAACTTGTCAACTTGACACAAGTTAAAGGCATCATGGAAGAAGTCTTGATCAGAGACCGTCTACACTGGTCTGGTCTGTGAGCATGTCTCTGGAAGGTAGTCTTCCTTAAATTAACTGATGTGAGAAGATTCAGCTCACTGTGGGAGGCACCATTCCCCAGGCAGAAGCTTCTGAACTACATGAGAGTAATGAGGGTGAGCACAAGCAACGGAGTGTGTGTGCTCTTATATATTGCTCTTTGCTATGTCCTGTACACACAACGTGACTGTATGAAGTTCCTGTCTTGACTTCCCTGCTAGGGTGGACTGTAAGTAACCTGGGCCTGCGAGATTAAAATAACCCTTTTTCTCCCCTAAACTGCTTTTTGTCCAAATATTTTGTCACAGGCAAGGAAAGAAACTAGGATAACAAGTCTCTCAGATAGCCAGGTCTTGGATATGGAAGACAGAGATGCTTACTTCCCTCCTAGGAAGATACAGTGGTCCCCATATAAGAAGTGAGCAATAGCTCAGAGACTCTTGGAGCAGAACCACAGGTCACAGACCACAGACCACAGGCTGTGATGTTTCTGAGTTAGAATCAGTGGTATTAATGTCATAAGATGAAAAGAATAAGGGTAAGTCATGCCCCAAGGAGAGGCAGGGAGATGAGGGAGAGAGGACACATTGTCTCTGGCAGATACAAAGGTAGAATGGATGGATGGTGGTGCTTGCTACGCGCCCCTCGCTGGACTAGGTTGAAAGGGAATGGGGAGGTTGACGCTAACGTGCTGGGTAGGACCTGCTGACAGGACATGACAAAACATCTGAGTGATGAGAGCCAACGGCCCTTACGTGTGGGGTTTGCAAATCAATTTAAGCTGTACCGGGATCGGATTCATTGGGAAAGATGGCTGTTACCCCCAGGGAGGCCACGGAACAAGAAGGAAAAAGCAGATATGGTTCCTGGATCCTAAATATACCAGGGCATCAAGGACTGTAGGAAACAAGAGCTACTATTCTCTCCGTCCCCTGGGGAGAAGGGATCCCTGACAAGGGTTCTCTGCTCCGAGGAAGGGGATCACTGACTGGGATTAGTGGAGGAAGGATGGAAGAAAGGAATGCATTTGAGCTCTAGGTCTGCAAGTAACTGCCTTGCAAACGCTATCATATTTTATTTAGCTATAAAGACTTATTAATTGCATAGATTATACAAAGTGGGTCACATGTCAGAGATGAAAAACCCTCACCCCAACCACATCGCCACATGTAAGCAGAAGCAACTTGACAAGGTGTGTTTTGATATCTCATTCCCTTGACACTTCAGAAACCCCAATGCACAAATGATGCACAGATTCTGGGTGTGTGTCCACGATGAGAGAACAGATCCCACACACAGAAGGTGGGGGTGGGATCCACTCTCGTGCTTACAACCAGCGTGACAGGATTCCCGCCCCTTGGCATGAGTCTGAGATAAGACAGAACATTCCTCTTTTCAATTACTGTCATGACTGACGTATTCTTCTAGCCCCTCCCATCCCGTGGGATGTAGAAATGAGGAAAAGAGGCCTTCTGAAAGCCAGCCCTTCCATGAAGACCAGAACAGCCCCTGCCAATGGAATCCACCATCTCAGTGTCTCCTCCACGGAGCCCTTTGTGGAGAGACGTTGAAGGAAGGAATGCTGGCGGGGCACGCATGTGGTCTGGCAAGTGAAATCTGCACGCTCACTGCATGCAATCTGAAGCTGCAGGCATGGGGCTGGGATTCTTCCCCTCCTGTGGCATTTACATCATTGTGCAGCCCTGGCAAAAATCCTTGAGGGGAGTTCTTCTAACCACCCCACAAGTGGGTTTCGACTTTGGAGGGGTGTGTAGGTTCTGTCTTTTTAAACCATATAGACAAACAAAAATAAGACAGAATCTTCCCCCACAACTAAAACTAAAAAGGGAAACAAAAAATTCTCCGAGTGTTTGACTATAGTAGGTACCCACAGAACTAAAAGGCAAATGGAATGGCGCACGAGTTGTATTCTCTCACAAAGCTTCACTGTCCTCCTAACTAGGGCACAGTGTCCCATCTGGGGCAAGATGATCCCCTGTCATTCCATCCAGGACATGATAAGTCATTGTCCCGCCAGTCAGGGAAGGATGTCCCATTGTCTTTCTATCTTGGAAAGAAAGTGCCACTGTTCATCCATGTAAGGTAGACTACTTCACTCTTCTTCCATCTGGGGAAGTATTGCAGATTGTTCTTCTAACTGGGACAGGATATCCTGCTGTCCTTCTATGTGGGGACAAAACACACCACTGTCCGACATGTGACAGGATGTCCCACTGTCCTTCTTCCTAGAGACGGGATGCACACAGAAAGCAGACATTATCAACCAAAGGAGTCTAGAATAGAGAGCCATTGAGAGACGTGAACAGGGTTGTCCTGCAGAGGAGGTGTCACACTCAAGGACAGGACAAAGTCAAATGACAAGTGAACGTTCATCACAAAATGACTGCCCTGTGCTGTTCTAACCTGATGAAAGAACTGTGACAGAATTGCCACCAGCAGGGGCTCTGGGGTAAAGACTGACCATGAGCTCAAACACAACACCCAGACCTTGCTCTTTCCAGCCACCCAGCTTCAAGCTAGCTGGAGCATCTAGTGTCATTCTCTCAATGCAGGCTCATACAGGAACTGCCTGCAATAAACATGAGTTTAGGGAGGGAGAAGAAAACTTCACCAACAGTCTTCTTTTCCTGTTACTAAGATAAAATACGTTGATAAAGCAACTAGAGAGAGAAAGGGTTTGTAGGGTAACTCAGGGATACGGTCCACCAGAAGTGTGAGGCAGGATCTTGAAGCAGCCAGGCACATCCTATTCACAGGTGGAGAGGGCAGAGCGATGGAGACATGGTGCTCTTCAGTCCCCTTTTCCACCCCCAGCAGTCCAGAATCCCAGCTAGGGAATGGTGCCGCCCACAATGGGTGGATTTCCCCGTCAATCAAAATACTCTCCAGCAGGCACGCCTAGAGGCTTATCTCCCAGGCGGGTGTGGACCTCATCCAGTTGACATTTAACCCTAACCACCTATCATGCCTATCATTTTGGGAACTGTAGTTTGGCAGGGAATGAAAGCATGGCCCCGCTCTCCACAAGCCCCACGTGCTCTATCCCTAGGCAACATGTCCTTGTTTACTGCGGTCCGCGTTCCTGAGAGAAGGATGCCAGCTCCCAGGGGTGCCAACTACTCCACTCTAGCACGCAGCGCTTCTGCCTCTTCCCACCTGTACTGTCACAATAGAGTGGAACATCTCACCGAAGCCCATTGGGCAGTGAGAAACCATCTCTGAATCCTGCCCTCCCGCCCAGCCTCACAGCCACAGTGGGGAGAACGGGCACAGGAGGAGATTTTATTCTTTGATGGTTTCATCCACGTATATGAATGGTTCTGGTTATCTTCTATCCAGGTCCCTCTCATTTTCCTTCCGCACTCACTGACCGCTCTCTTCCCAACAAGTCTCCCCTAGTTTGCTTGATGTTGCTGTAATAAAACACTGACCAAAGGGCTCTGGAGAGATGGCTTAGTGGTTAAGAGCACTGACTGCTCTTCCAGAGGACCAGGGCTCAATTCCCAGCACTCACATAACGGCTCACCACTCTCTGTAACTCTAAGATCTGACACCCTCACACAGACATGTGTGCAGGCAAAACACCAATGCAAATAAAGATAAATTATTTAAAAAAAAAAACACTGACCAAAATTAACCTAGAGAGAAAAGAACTTATTTCAGCCCAAAGATAGGTTTATGCTTTTTGGTGCTGGCTGCCATTGCAGCAAATTTTCTGCTGTGGCTGCAATGGCCTCTTAACCCTTTTTGACCCATGCCATCTGAGCAAGTCAAGCTCAAGCTTCCCTAAAGCCTGATAGGGAGGGGACAATGAAGTCCCCAGTGTCACCTGCAGTTTCCTTTACAGAACTGAGACTGGAGAGTTGAAAATGATGTTAGATGTTGTGCATTTAAGAGAAGGGGAGCCAGCCTACCAGAGGCAGAGGCAGGAGAATCATGAGTTCAAGGTTATCCTGGGCTACAACAGGAGACTGTCTTGAGAAGGAAAGAAGGGAGGAAGGGAAGGAGGGAGAGAGGTAGGGTGGGAGGATGGCAAAGAGGAAGGGAAGGAGAGAAGGAAAAGGGGAAGGAAGAAGGGGCATGAAAGGGGAAGGGAGGATGTCATAAAAATGACCTGAGTGCTGTTCAGTGCACCCTCCCTGTGGGGTGAGGAAGCGTATGCCAATCCTGCCCAGTTTTCTCCAGGTAACTCCGGGCCCCTTGCCAGCTACTGGAGATGTCCACATACATCTGAGTCAGTCTGATTGTTTGCTGCTGTAACACAATCCCCCAAACCGAGTAACTTTCAAACAGAATAATTCATCTCTCAACGGTTCTGGGAAGTCCAAGGTTCAGAGGCTGTGTCTTTCTATCTCTTCTCATGGAAGAAGGGGAAAGGGAGGGTGAGGTGGGGCAAAGGGGCCTGAGCTTGCCCTTTCCTTAGGAACCTACCTCCCAACAGTGTAACGGTAGGAAGCCATTCACAAGGGCAGAGAGCCCATGGGCTTCTCAGTGCTTAAAGGTTCACTGCGTGCATCTTCCAGTGAAAACAATTGCAACCTGACTTGGGGACAAGACCTGGAACCATTGCAGCATCCCCGGTGTGCTATCAGGCAATGCTCTGCTGAGGCACCAGCGATGATGGCTAACAGGATCCCCAA
Source organism: Microtus obscurus (assembly GCA_963919715.1). Classification (NCBI taxonomy): domain Eukaryota; kingdom Metazoa; phylum Chordata; class Mammalia; order Rodentia; family Cricetidae; genus Microtus; species Microtus obscurus. The sequence goes on along the minus strand of CAWTZC010002279.1, from coordinate 4,762,812 downwards.
ACAACCTTGCTTTGGTCCTGAGGTAGCCCTAGCTTTCTGGCCTCCCTATGGAAAATCCCTTGATCTCACTTTCAACTTCAAGCTGAATGATCTAACCAGTTGGGTAGTGCAAATCCCTGCACCTGAGAAGTCCAGGCAAGACAGTTTCAGGTTTGGGGTCAGGCCTGTGGAAAGAGAAACAGGGAGAGAGAAAGAGAGGGAAAGTGCAGAGAGGAGGCGGGGGAGAGAAATAGAGAAATAGTCTGTCTTTTCTGTGAAAAAAATGTTTAAAAAAAATTAAAAGGCAAATGAACCTGATAGATGAATGACACTCCATGGAGCTGTTTCTTTCATTATTAATTACAGGTGCTAAAGACTCCAGGGTCACCAAGATGGCTCAGTGGGTACAAGCTTCTGCCACTAAACCTGACCACCTGAGTTCAGTTCCCAGGACCCATGTGGTGGAAGGTGAGAACAGACTCCCGAACTGCCCTCTAGCCTTCTCACACATGTCGTGGAGCAAGTCCCTGCTCCCGTGCATTCACACAAAATAAAGAACTGAATAGTGAAGAATACTATTAAATATTATTAAATTAACAGAAATATTACTAAATAACAGGATATTATTAAATTAACAGAAAAACAGTCTCATTCATGATACCATAGTGACATCATTAAAATAAACTTGCAAGACTGTGACATCAAATGCCTGAGGGATGCAAGCATAGCACTACATTAATCTGTGCCTCCATGGTACCCTCAATGCCTCCAGTAAGTCACATTAAGTGATGTACAAACTTCTACCTCTAGGACTGGTTTCTGGTCTTATTTTCTTCTAATGTGTGTGTGTGTGTGTGTGTGTGTGTGTGTGTGTGTGTGTGTGTGTGCCTGCATGTATGCCTGTAGAGGCCAGAAGAGGGTGTCATATCATATATAACTATAGTTAAACAGTTGCAGACCATCACTATGTGGGTGCTGGCAATCAAACCTAGGTCCTCTGCTAGAGTACTGAGTCTCTTAACCTCTAAGCTATCTCTCCAGTTCTTATATTTCATATTTAAAATGATGACATATTACAGAGTCTGAACTTCAGGGGTAAGAAAGGAAAAGGGTGTAAAAGAAATGTGGAAATTGTGAGAACATGGAGTCTCTTGTGTCAATGCTACCCAAGGGACAGCTAAAGCCAGAGTTTGGGAGGGAAGGGTTCTCATGCATGAGAACTCAAGAGTGACTGTCACAAGATTCTGGCAGAGCCAGAGCTTGCACAGAGGCCTCACAGCCCTGTGCAAGAAGCATTTGCATGAGGACATGTGCCCAGCAAGTGTTCAACCCCAGACTACTGTCGCCCTGGTTACTGATCCTTATTAGACAAAGACTGTTGCTCCACAATATCTGATATCCTCCTCATTTTCATCGTGAAGGCTTTCTCCCTGGTGCACCCTTTAGCAAACTCTCCCTGTGTAAGGCTTTGCTCCAAACATAGCCACTTCTCTTTGGAGAATCTCTCTCCACATTTTGTTTTAGATTGACAGAAGAAAAGAAGTGGGGAGAACCGGGGGTGCCCAAAATCAGGGAGGGAGAGAAGGAGGGAGATGGGGGAAACCCTGCTCCTCCCTGGAGTAATTGCAACCTGTTCATGAAGCTGTTAGGAGCATCACAGAGCTAGTCACCTGTGTCCTGTTAACAAAGGTCCCCACAGAAACTTCCTGCTTAGGAAAACTGCAAACGTGCGCTCTAAATATAACCCCAGACTCCCTGCTCGTCAGGTAGTGGGCTGTCTGATGGTCTTTGTTTCTTCAGCCCCTTCTCCAGACCGCTTCTGTTTGCTTCCACAAGAATGACTGCCTGTCATATCTGAGGGCATGCATTCATCTGCTTTCAACCAGCTAGAGCACCCCACCCCAGATCCCCACATCAAGACCTATCTCCATGAGAACAGAATATTTCTTTACCCTGAACCCGTGGCCATTATCTCCTTCACTATGGGTGTCCTCTGCACCATGTGTGGGCAGGAAGAGACCCCTTGCCAGCCATAGACCCCACCCCAGCAGTCATGTCAAGGGACCTGACTCAGCAACAGGGACACTGGCTCTGCCCTGCTTGCCGCATGCACAGACTAAAGAGAATGATGCTATGTCCCAACATGGAACAATCTACCAACAAAGGCAACAAACTCTTTCATCACCTTGAGGTTACCCACCTCTGTGGACCAGCCGGAGAGAAGCATCAACCTATGAGAAACACACACCTCCAGAATCCTTGGCACCCTACCCCCACTGCAGCCACTCAGTCCTGTCCTTCCAGTCACGTTGCCTAGGAAACCAGAACAATTCCCCAAACATTCCAGGATTCCCACACACTCAGGAACTCTCCTGGCCATGGGTGGGAGACAACGGTGATTGTTTTCGCAGATGAAGAAACCAGGAGAGAGCTTAATAGTGCCTTCCCCAGTGACCTGAGTCTCTGGGTCACTTACAGCTCCTCTACATTAACCTGGGAAGCGGAAATCTGAGCGTGAGCTCAAAACAGGTCACCAGAGTTTCCCGGCCACTTCCCCAAGGGCTCACCAAGGCAGTCATGGCTATGGAGCCCCTCCCTCATGTGCAGAAAAGCCAGCCTTAGCCTCCAGGGACCTGGGGACACATCATAGCCCCTGACCCTCAGAAAACAGGCTCAGAGGTGTGGGCATGCAAGATAGGAAATGGGAGGAGGTGGTTGGGGTGTAGAAGCCACCAGGGAGGACTTTCAGACAGACATTTGTTTCCGGTGCTGAAGATTCTAGGCATAGATTCCCATGCAATGTGCGAACCTGTGCTCTGCCAACACAATGTCCTGAGAAGACAGGAAAGTGCTATGATTTTCTCTCCTAGGTGTCCTGGCTGGGGCTTTAGCAGGAGGGCATCCTAGTCCACCAGGTGTAAGCCTGTATGCCCAGGCAGACAGCCTTCTGAGCATAGGTCAACACAGAGCTCAGCTGTCTTTGGTCCTGACAAGCATCTACTGGGTTTATAGTTTTAATGAGAGATCAGATGCTCGACTCTGAGACTTTTCCCCAGAATCTTCCAGTTGTGTCCTATGCTCTTTCTGCCTGATACCCATCTCTTTCATGGGCTTCTGGCTAGCTAACCCTGGCTTGATCCTGGCTTGACTCCATCCTACACTCTGCTCTGGCTCCCGGCTCTTGCTACCACCCTGTGACTCAGTTTCTAATAAAAACATCTCAGTGCCAGGGCTTCTGTTCAAGCAGACAGGCAGCACATACCCAGAGGAACCCACGTGACGGCAGGCATTCCCCTTTACTCTACTGTGCATGTGGCACCATGCCTGTGGCTCAGGGAACAAAGACACTTCCGAGCAGGGTATGGCCCAGCAGCACCGGGAAGGCACCGCTGTGTGGCTGGGCGCAGGCCCACATGTCAACATTCCCATCCCCATTTTACATCCAAGTTCCACCTTCTCAGGCTGCCTGGCATTTGTCCTGTGTTGAGGGCAAGACGCACAACACTCGAGTTTGCCAGACACTATTTTAAAGTGGATGCTACATTGAGCTAACAGGGCTGAGCATCACACATGCATGCACGCACACACACACACATACACACACTCACCCATTCCCATAAGCGCACATACACGGAGCAGCTGGGCAGACCAACACAGACAGAACTTGTCAGGGAAGTCACAGCCCAAGCCCTGCTGCTCTGGGACTTGCCCAAAGCAAGAAGAAGAGGAAGATGGTACCATTTGCATGTGGGGGAATCCCAGGGCCTGAATGGGGACTGAGGTGACTCTACAGAGCAAGTGAGGCGAGGTACCTTCCATAGGAGGCTGGCATGACCTTCTACAACCCTGGGGATCTGATGGACAGAAGGCAGATTGACAGATCGTCCTGTGAAGCGGGCAGACGACCACGGCTGGGTGGGCTAGGGGCTCCCACTGGCTTGCCTGCTCCTGGGGACTTAGATCTTAAGAATTCAAGGTTCGGATCATCGCTGACACACTTAGGAGGGAGGGAAATAATATTAGCATGCTATTAAAAACAAAGACAGCTTGTCTCCAGAAAATTTTTCACTAGTAGCAGAAAGTCTCTGGGGGCCAAGGTGTAACTTTAGAATGTTGGACCTCACCTTATAAAATGTCACCAGCTACTAAAAGACCCCAGAAATGTGAAGCCTGCATTTAGTGTCTAATTCCAGACTTAAAGAGGGGCTCATTCAAGAAAGAGGACAAGACCCAGGCTAATAGGAGTGAACTCTTTTTTTTTAATTAACTAATTTATTTATTAAAGATTTCTGTCTCTTCCCCACTGCCGCCTCCCATTTCCCTCCCCCTCCCCCAGCCAAGTCCCCCTCCCTCGTCAGTCCAAAGAGCAATCAGGGTTCCCTGCCCTGTGGGAAGTCCAAGGACCACCCACCTCCATCCAGGTCTAGTAAGGTGAGCATCCAAACTGCCTAGGCTCCCACAAAGCCAGTACGTGCAGTAGGATCAAAAACCCATTGCCATTGTTTTTGAGTTCTCAGTAGTCCTCATTGTCCGCTATGTTCAGCGAGACCGGTTTTATCCCATGCTTCTTCAGACCCAGGCCAGTTGGCCTTGGTGAGTTCCCGATAGAACATCCCCATTGTCTCAGTGTGTGGGTGCACCCCTCGCGGTCCTGAGTTCCTTGCTCGTGCTCTCTCTCCTTCTGCTTCTGATTTGGACCTTGAGATTTCTGTCCGGTGCTCCAATGTGGGTCTCTGTCTCTTGTCTCCTTTCATCGCCTGATGAAGGTTAATATTCAGGAGGATGCCTATATGTTTTTCTTTGGGTTCACCTTCTTATTTAGCTTTTCTAGGATCACTAATTATAGGCTCAATGTCCTTTATTTATGGCTAGAAACCAAATATGAGTGAATACATCCCATGTTCCTCTTTTTGGGTCTGTCTTACCTCACTCAGGATAGTGTTTTCTATTTCCATCCACTTGCCTGCAAACTTCAAGAAGTCCTTGTTTTTTACTGCTGAGTAGTACTCTAATATGTATATATTTCATACTTTCTTCATCCATTCTTCAATTGAAGGGTTTCTAGGTTGTTTCCAGGTTCTGGCTATTACAAGCAATGCTGCTATGAACTAAGTAGAGCATATACTTTTGCTGTATGATAAGGCCTCTCTTGGGTATATTCCCAAGAGTGGTATTGCTGGGTCCAGGGGTAGGTTGATCCCGAATTTCCTGAGAAACCTCCACACTGCTTTCCAAAGTGGTTGCACAAGTTTGCATTCCCACTAGCAATGGATGAGTGTACCCCTTTCTCCACAACCTCTCCAGCAGAGGCTATCATTGGTGTTTTTTATTTTCACCATTCTGACAGGTGTAAGATGGTATCCTAAAGTTGTCTTGATTTGCATTTCCCTGATCGCTAAGGAAGTTGAGCATGACCTTAGGTGTCTTTTGGCCATTTGAACTTCTTCTGTTGAGAGATCTCTGTTCAGCTCAGTGCCCCATTTTACAATTGGGTTGATTAGCCTTTTACGGTCTAGTTTCTTAAGTTCTTTATATATTTTGGAGATCAGACCTTTGTCAGTTGTGGGGTTGGTGAAGATCTTCTCCCAGTCAGTGTACTCTTTTTGATTATGAAACAACCAATGACCAAAGGAAACTTCTAGAAGTAGGTAATCAACAGCCAAAGCAGGCAGGTTTCAGATGTCTCCATATTACACGAGGTCCTCAGAGGTGGCTGAGTGCGGGGAGACACTTGGTGCTCTCCTTTAGGATGTCTCACAGGCTTTTTTATCCAGCTAGAATATTCTGGAACAGTATGCCTGCCAGCATCAGGCAACAGGGCCACACGGAGACAAAGATCAGACACGAGCAGCCACCAGACTGTCACTGTGAGATCAGCTTTATTCACTGAGTGGCACTGAGGTCCCCAAGTAGCACCTGATGGCCAATACCTGAAAGTCATGCACGATCTGTTGGGTCCTTGAAATGAGCTGTACGGAAATACAGGGTTAGACTCGGGGGAGTGGGAGGCTGCAATGCACATGGCCCACTGCTGTGGCTTTTCTCTTTGACATTTCAAAAGCAGTCATCCTCCGAGCTAAACCTCAGTCCCTTTATTGCCAGGAAGCAGGACCTGAGCAGTTGTGACTCCCCTGTGCCCCAGCTTCTCCTTGGCTCATCCCTGCCCTGAGTGATTATTCAAGCTCAAGTTAATGCAAGCTTAACCCAGGTACTAGGCCTACACTGATCATGGTTGAGAAGGAGCCCCATGGCTCATCCTGTGGCAGGCACCCACCCCAAGCTCTGGGAGTTTATGGGTTAGTTCTTCTTCTTCTTCTTCTTCTTCTTCTTCTTCTTCTTCTTCTTCTTCTTCTTCTTCTTCTTCTTCTTCTTCTTCTTCCTCTTCCTCTTCCTCTTCCTCTTCCTCTTCTTCTTCTTCTTCTTCTTCCTCCTCCTCCTTTTCCTCCTCCTCTTTCCTCCTCCTCCTCCTTCTACTTGTTTTGATTCTGAAGCAAGGCCAGCATAGTTTTGTAGGCATTGACTTCCCAGAAATTGACAGAGACAGGTGTCTCTATGTTGACCTCCCCCGCCCTCCAGTTATGGAGACAAAAATAAAAGTCCTTTCCAAAACTGATCTTCGATATCTTTTAATTTTACTCAATAGCAGTAAATCAAAATCAGAGAATATCACCCAAAGTTACAGGGGCTTTTGTATAGTTATTTCTCTTTCCCTGATGTTTTCTAGAGATTTGTTCTCAAAATGTGCCAATAACAGAAGCCACACCAAATAAAGATTCCTTAAGGTTCTGTGTTGGTTTCACCTTGAAGAGCCCTGTGCTCTAGGCTTCTCAGCAGCAACTGGGCCCTGAGCAAGCTCTTCAGCCCAGCTTGCACTTGGCTCTCACCCACCAACTCAGGCGAAAAGATTCCCTGTGGCGTTGGCAACACATGGGGTGCACAGCGGGGGCAGGTGTCCATGGGCCTCCCCTCTGTGGTGTCTGTTCCGGGATACTACAGAGCAGAATCTGTAGGTCAAACACTGCTACATTCTTGACTACAGAACTACATAAGGCCTCTAGCTCATGGGTATCCCACGGTGAGCCAAACACTTAAGAGATTCCTGTTCTCCAATCGCAAACACGTGTGAGCTCCAGTGCAGAATTCTGAGGACAACTGTTGAAAGTCCCACCCTGAGATGCCCCTGAGTAGACGCAGCCATAGGAAGAACAGACCTTCCTTCGCACCAAATTAAAGCAAGACAGCGTTGGCTCACTATTGCTGTGATAAACACCATGAGCCAAAGCTCCTGGAGGGAGGAGCTATAACATTTCATCTTATAGTTTACAGGCCACCAGGAAGGGAAGACAGAGCAGCAACTCAGGTCAGGATCATGGAGGCAGGAACTGAAACGGAAGCCATGGGGGGATGCTACTTACTGGCTTTCTCTCCATGGTTGTTCAGTTTGCTTCCCTGTACCTCCAAGGACCACCAGCCCAGAGGTGACACTGCTCACAGTGGGCTGGACCTTCTCACGTCAATCAACAATCAAGAAGCCCCAACACAACTTCCCTAGAGGCCGATGTGGTAAAGACATTCTACCAACTGAAAGCCCATTTTTCCAGTTGACCTTGGTTTGTGTCAAGTTGTCAAAAAATGAAAGAAAAAAAAAACTGACCAGCACAGTGTGCATCTGTCTCTGCTGCAGCCTGGGGATTCCTAGGCTCGACGGCTCATCATCCCTTTAGAAACAGGATGTCTCAGCTGGATGCTGACTCTAGCAGACACGTGCCCTGTACCTTCTGGCCCATGGCCCAGCCTCTAGAATCCAGTGCAGGTCAGAGTATACGTCTGGGAGGTACATCTAGTCCAGCTGTGGACACAGCTGGCAAGCCGCTTTCCTTATGTGACCCTTTCACCAGCCTGAAGCAGCAGTGGCCTAAATTCTGATTGATGAGGAACTGGGTTGTGCTTTTTTTTTTTTATGACTGCACCTCTGTATTTTTCTAGGGTGAAATGCTGGCCTCAGATACAAAGAGAAGGGGGTAGAATGACTCTGTTTGCAGGCTGAGGTGAGGTATCTGGGCATGCTGGCTGCTAGGCAACCCATCATCTTATGTCTATGTGAGAGGGTAAACAGGATGCAGGGAGCCAAGTATCCCTCACTGGATCTCACAGTTCGGTCAGTGCACAAGTATGGAAGTCACATGATACATCTCAACCAGTAAAGCAAGGACTCCCTTCACCTTTCTCTCCCACTTTGAGGTACATGTGTCACTGATGTCCTTCATCCAGGCAGTGGGCAGGGCTTTCCCAGCATAGCCTCCTCGCTCGCACTGAGTCCAAGATGAGTCCCTTGGCTCAGAAGCAGCCAGGATTAAGAAATGGAGCAAGTTTGACAAAACAGTCTTTGACTAAAGTAATCTTAGGCTGTCTTAGTGCTGTTGACATCATCATGAAGGTTTGTAATACAAGCGTGGCCCAGGGGCCAAAGTTCTCATAGAGAGAAAAGCACTAGGCCTTCAGTTGTGCTAAATATCTCAGAAAGGAGCCGGTTACCATGGTGTGAGGACTGTGTAGGACTAAACATCAAGAAAAACAGGGAATGGCTTAGATGATGCTAGGATGTTGTTGCTATGATTACCACGTTTAGTGTGTGTGTGTGTGTGTGTGTGTGTGTGTGTGTGTGTGCATGCAGGAGCTGGTGCTCTCCATCTACCATGTGATTCCTGCCAGCTCTGACTGACAGGCTTGGTGGCAGGCTTTAGCTGGTCCATCTTGCCAGCACAGATCATGTCTTTAATAGGTAACCTTAGCAGCCTTCCTGGAGGGTCTTTCCAAATTTGAAGTTGTTATTTAACAGGCTGGGGACAGAGAAGGGTTTACCCAAGTTTTGACTCTGCAGTCTGCCAAGAAGCCACGTGCCCTACTTCCTTAAAGAAATTGATGGGTAGCAGGGATCTCTGCTTGGCTCTGCTTAGAGACGGATTGTGAGTGTTCTGCCTGCGGTGTGTGGAGCCCTTTCCAATGTCGAATTCCAGGGCCCAGTGGGACCGCAGTCAACCCGCTGCACAGAGCACATTTCTAAGGATCTGTTTTGACAAGAAAATATCGGATGAAACTGAGTTGTGAAGGTGGAGAATTTCTTGAAGGAGGAGGCATGATTCCATATTCCTTTTGAAAACTAAGCCATCCTTGAGATAGCAGTATTAATAGATAAGTAAGATAGAGAACTAGCTAACTTAGACTATCGGAGCAGCAAATCAGAAAGAAGCCCAGTTACTATGGTGATCATGTATGACTAAACTTAAGAAAAAAAATGGAAATGGTTTAGATTGTTTTGGGGTTTACTTTAGTTTTGATTACCTTTTTCCTTTCTGTGTGTATGTGCACATGTGTGTGTGTGTGTGTAGGTAAAAGAACAACTTATAGGAGCATTCTACAGTTCATACAATACTTAGTATATGCTTAGTCTAAACAATGCAATGTTTATCTGACATTCAAATGTAAGTGCATAGCCTGTGCATGTCTTCGCTGAACCCTTCAGCGATAGGTGGTGGTGCTGGCAGGCACTTCCAGGGTAATCCTGTCCCTTTATCATTTCTTAGGAATAGTCACCACTCCTCAGTTTGAGCTGCACTCACTTGTATCTCATTTATGAACTGGATGCTTCTGTTGTTTTACATTGCTCGTTCATAGTCAGGTTTCCATAATGGGTATGGACTGCCACCAAATCTTGCAAATGATTTTTAAATTGTGTGACCCATGTCTTTATCTGTTTCTCGTTCTGTAGAAATGTCTTTCCTACTCATATAGAAGATTCGCAAGCTGTTACGTTTCATCGACGGAAACCCAAACACCATGGCATTGCTCCTTCCATTCGGCAGCTGGTTAGTATGGCTCTGAGTATCCAAATGTGGAAGTTGGTTTCTTCAGTTCCAAGCACAGTATCTTTGCCCTGGCTGTTAAATCACTTGCTTGCCTAGAACAGAATCGCAGAAGTCTCAGCAGGGAGTCCCAATAGCAAAGGGCTATTTTCTGGCAACACATTCAGAAAAGCTTTAGCAGGAGCTGTAGACTGTGCCCATGCTTACGTGCTCTCTTCCTTCCTAGCCTGTGGTCACTGACACTCTGCCTCCTGGCACAGTGACCTGTGTTGCTGCCCACGGCTCTCCTTTGCAAAGGACACAAGCTTCCCCGGGTTCTACTCTTTACAGAACTTCTTGGCACAGTCATCCAAAAGGAGAATGACATGCATCGGGGGAGATTCTGATTGGCCCAGCTGAAAGCAGCCAGCCCTGGCCCAGCAGCTTCTGGGGGTAGAGAATTCCCATTGCGTGAATTCACTGGTGTGATCTCAGTGAGGGTCTTTGATGTGTGTCTACCCTCGTAATTAAGCCGCAAGGATGGTGTCGAAATTATCTGATCTACCAGCCAGATTCCCGCAAGTAGATCCTGCACTGAGGCATGTTTGGGGGCGCTGTAGGCAATCTCACCCTACAGTCTCCAATAATCTTGTTTACACCTGCCACAGTATTTCTGAAGAGTGCCAACTCATCTCAGGAGTCTTGGAACCGTGGCTTACAAGCAATTGACTTGTGATCATTTTGCAAACAGTGGAACCCGTCAACAGGACCTGTGCAGAGAACATGAATGAAGTTGCTACTGTAGATTTTGTACTACATTTAGTTAGAGACCTACATGGTGACCCTCAGGACCCCATGGAAAATCAACTGTTATGTGTCAGATCCCCACTCTTCTCCACCTGCACCCCTTTTCTATATGTTTGTTTATTTTGGTACATACTTAATCTCCACCAAGACAACGTACAAAACAGCCAAGAGCAAAAAGAAAGATGCATAGCCGCACATGCATAGGTGTGAGAGTTTCTCTACCGCCTCTAGGAGAACAGGGGCTATAGTTTAGAGGAGATAAATTTGCATTTCTGCCTTTGTAACTGGAAATGCCATGAGCTTCCTCCCATCCATAAAGATGTTGTTTTAATGGCCACGTGGCCATTCCTCCTCAGTCCTCCTTCTCAGATGGTTTAGACCACACCCATGTTTCCTGCTCTAGCCCGTGTTGTAATCAGTGGTCATCATCTCCAGGGCCAAGCTTTTGCCTGCATCCATGCAGATTGTTTATTCCTGTGGTCTGATTTCATCGTTGACCCTGTGGCCACTCAGGAATGTTTTGTTTTGCGTTGCTTTGTTTTAATGTTCCAGTGGCCGCAGTTTCCTGTTTAGATGTCCATTATTTAGTTCTAGCTTTATTGTATTGTGGTCAAAGAATTCAGATGGCACGGTTTGCTCTCAGGAATTTATTGAGATTTCTAAGTAGTTCAACACACTGTCAGGTTTTGCAAATGTCCCGGGGAAAGTTAGAAAATGTTGGACCCCTTCTTTGCAAGCTGTGAGTGGACTCTCGGCCGTAATTCAATTATTCAGAGCTCTTCTTCCTGACTCTTTTTTTAATCTCTTAAAAGCTCAAGAATTATTCCCCACCACTGTCTATTTCTGGCATGTCTCGCTGCGTTAATGGCAGCCCAGAGAGTTTGGCAACTGCTGTTGGGTTTGGATTTGAAGATCAGGGCAGACCATGACTCTCTCCTGCCACCTGGGAGTCATTTTTCCATAGGATCAAAGAGGACACACTACCTCTCAACCGTAAGCGGCACGTTTTCCCAATATTTTTCAGCCCATCTTGAATAACCTAAAACTCATTTGACTCAATTTCCTGAACTTATTTCCTGACTGACTCTCACCTTTTCTTTTCTTTTTTCTTTTTCTTTTTTTTTTTTTTTTTTTTTTGGTTTTTCGAGACAGGGTTTCTCTGTGGTTTTAGAGCCTGTCCTGAAACTAGTTCTTGTAGACTGGGCTGATCTCGAACTCACAGAGATCCGCCTGCCCTCTGCCTCCCAAGTACTGGGATTAAAGGCGTGCGCCACCACACTCTGGTTTCTCTTCAGATCGTATAAATCTTTCGCCTTTTCTTGTAAGAGGTATTATTTTTATCTACTTTTAATTCTGTGTGTATGCATATGTGAGTGCATGTGCTCTCCTAGTCCAGAAGGGGGTGCTGGAGTCCCTAGAGCTGGAGATACAAACAACCGTGAACTGCTTGACTTGGCTGCTTGGAACTGAACTCAGGTCCTCTGCAAGATCAGTAAAGTCTCTCTCTAGCCTGACTTTCACTTTTCCCAAGCTCATGTTAAACTCTTCACCATTGCATCTTGCTCTGTTTGGTTTGTTACAAGTCTGTCTTTTGTGTTGTCATCCTCCTCATAGGTTACTCTCCTCTGCTCAGAGTCTTGAAAGCAGAAAATAAAATGCTGTTCCCATGTCCTTCCTGGCCCTGCAGTTCCCCACACTGGTGTTCATGATGCTGCTTGTGATAAAATTCACCTTCTTCTGCTGTGGCATCCGTTCTAGGGAAGGATGCTGGTTTGGACCAGGTATAGGATGTTAACTGACTGGGAACACCAGTGGCCCTCCCTGGATCATCCTCACTTTCAACTGGAGAGACAACTATGGATCCAGACTGGGTCATGGCTTGTTAATGGTACACAAGTCCTCAGCCCATCTCTTGGCCTCTGCTGACTCCTTAGATGCTGAAAGCCTCACACCAGTACCACTGTGTGCTCATCAAGTGGACTGTCTGGCCAGGCCACACTCTCTGGCACTCAGTAGAACTCTAGCTGGCCTCTCTCCAGCACCACTGCCATATTAGAAAGGCATTCTCCCCACTGATGGAGATATAGGTCCAGAGCTCTGGGAGACTAGACTCTCTGAATATCAGGAGAGTCCCATAGTGAAGAAGTCACAACTTGAGGGCTTCTGAGCCCTTCCCCTGCCAAGCCATTTTTCCATTTCCAGGGAGTCTGCTATGCCAGGAGGAGGAAGCCTGGCAGCATCTCCACCACCACAACCCACATTTATCTGAAGGGCAACCTTCCCTGAGACACTTTTCTCTGGTACCTGCCACTCCAAGTCATCCCCAGCAAAGTTGTGGTACCAGATTGCCCCTGCACAGCACCTTGCTGACATTCCCAATACCTCATCCTCCTGAGCTCCGTCTCTGTCCTGGGGTTATTAACATCTGCCTGCCTACAGACACCAGTATCTTACTGCTAATCTTTCCTACTGGCTTCTAAAAAAGGAAACTCGGGTTTAGTAAGTAATAATAACCTGTAAGCCAGCAAAGCGTGAATTGTGAGCTGGGGCCAGTCTTTAGAATTCTGTAGACACCAGTCCGTCTGCTTCATTAATTAGGTACGGCCAGCCTGAATCCCATGTTACAGATGAGGAAACTAAGACATACAGTTGGGAGACTCAGCCCTCCTACACAGCCACGTGGACCCCACAGTCAAACACAGTCTAGCTCCAGGGTCTGTGCATGCCCAGATGCTCCCAGCCCTCCATAGCTGTGCTTAACATTCAGCTTCCCCCAGAATGGAGAAAGGAGGGCCATGGGCAATGGCAGGGAGACTTAACCCTTGACCCCTACAAAAACAGTCTTGGAAGGACTTTCAGATCATCTATGGGCTGTAAAATAAACAGGTGGTAGGGACAAGTGCCTTTTTTATGGGCTCCCCCAAAGGCTCTGCCAGGCAGTTGGAGCTGACACGGACTCCGTGATCATCAGGAAAAGTCCTTGTAAACGGCCTTTTCATGGTACTTCAGGGCACAGTCATGAGGATAAAGGGCCGCTTCTTGCCATAAGAAAGATGGGCATTTTCATGAGCAGGTGATCCTGCCTCTTCCTCCTCATATCCTCAAGCCAACATGGCCTCCTTGCTGTCACCGATGCCTCCGACAGTATAACTTTAGAGTCACTTGACAGACACCAGCAGTGCCCGTTAAATGTTAAATCAGTATCCTACAACCAGGGTCCACGCAGACAGTGATAGACAGGCCTCTGTCTCAGGTCTCAGAAGCAGCTGAAGGAAGCCACGCTCATGCCTTCCTTTGACAATACCACTGCCTATAGCCCCACAGGCCACCTTCAGTGTCAGCTGCTTTCCGCTCTGGAAACTGCAGAAAGATGTGTCACTTAGCATCATCCAAACGGGACACACTCCCGAGCCGCCTTTTTCCTCTAACTACCAGAATGTTCGCTTCATCACCAAAGAATCAAAACATTTAAAAGATACTTCGCCCAATTACTGCAGCGACACGCAGACAGAAGTGTTTGTGGGGCTTTATGCTTTTCCTTAATTAAAGATCTCCATGGAGAAATAAACAAATAGTCTCCAGTCGGCGACGCTGAGATAAGGACTGGAGAATGCAGTCGCCAGAGAAGGCACAGGAGCCTCCGCGCGTTGGCAGCGTGATTAATTCGGGGAGTAGCATGGTCTTCCTGGGTGATCCCAGGCAGGTCTCGGGGCCTCGATTGACTTGTCCAAGCTGTAAAATCTTGCAGGGATGTTAAGATCAGTCAAGGAATGCCTATAAAGTGCTTTGAACTCTTACAGTTAGACATTAAATAAATACCCAGTCTTATTAGAACTCCGCTGGGGCCCTCGAATGTTCGAAATGGGACTTTATTATAAATACTCTCTGAAGTTTGCCAAGAATAAATTGAATGGGTAAAGTCAACATACTTGGCTGTAACTTAATCCAACTTGGCTTATTTGCCAGAACTTGGCATCATGATGCATGAATAGAAGCCTCTGGAGGAAGCATGAAAGGGGCCCATTATGTGAAGCCAACTGCTAGATTTCCATATCTTCATGTATTCGTTCCAGTCTCTAAATGGTTGCGTGAGAGAGGAAAGCAAAAACTACAAAATAAAAATAAGGATCCGAAAGAAAGCCTCTTTGCATGTTCCTACAACTAATAGGAGGGAAGGCAAATTGGTTTAAAGATCACAAACCATCTGACATCCATGGACTGGAAACCAAGGTTCTTCTGTTTGAACTCACAAGGCCAAAGCTCCAGCAGCGCTCAGCTGCCTTTGTGGGTCAGATATATCGTCTCTGATCGGAGACATCGACACCTGTAATCTAATTAGAGGCGTTTTCAAGTCTGGCAGTTTGCAAGGGAACCGTGGATTCCCTGGGGTTGGATGGAAGATTAGAATTGCAGATTCCTAGACGTCGCTCTGCTTTGACCTGGCATTTTCATGAGGAAACATGAGGCCATTTCTAAGAAACCAGCCTTCAGCCCATGTCAGGAGACCAGACAAGAGAGAGACAAATACAGAGAAGGTGCCCCAGTTTCCAGAGACCGGCTTCACGCCGGTCTTATGTGCATATGCCTGTGCGTGCACATAAGTGTAAGCTGGAGTGTGTACATATATGTAAGCTGGAGTCAACCTTGAGCAACATTCCTCAGATACCCCCCACCCTCCACACACAGTCTCTCACTGAATCCCTGGCCAGCAAAGTCCACGGATTTAACTGTCCCTGCCTCCCAGTGCTGGGGTTACAAGGGTATGACACCATGTTCAGCTTTTTCACATGAGACACAAAATCGAATTCTTTCTTGTATGACGGAGCCACCTCCACAGCCACTTGCTTTTGTATTGAACAACCTCGAGAACAAGTCAAACTCTCTGTGTTCCCCGTTTCCCCACCCTTCCACAAACTGTTGCCTTTAAAAAGGCGTTTTATGCAAAACTGGAGACAAAAATAACAGCTTCCTGAAGACAGGTCCAGACTGACGGCCAAGCCCTCAGCTTGGGGAAGAAACACTTGGGAAGGACTTGGTTTCCCCTCAGCCTGATGGCTGAGTTTTCCCATCACGCTCTTACAGGAAAAGGAAAGTGACTGCATGCTGGCAGGTACCCACGAGTGTTTTCAGCAGCAGACCTCATCGTGTGTGCCGGGATTTAGATCCAGCACGTCTCCCTGATGTTCATGTTCATGCAAGTGCTTAGGGTGTGTCCGAGATATGTTTAGCATGATATTCAATCTTCTGGCGATGGACAGCGGTTGTGGGAGGCTTTCTGGACTACACGAAATATATATTTTCTAGAGATATAAACAGGAGGGATAGAAGGTTATTCAATAAAGAAGTTCATGGTTGGGGTGGTCTTCAACACATGCTTTCCACAAATGAAAAGACCTCAGGATCTGCTGAGTCCAGGTTGCCGACTGGGCCCGAGGAAGAGGTGGGCATCAGAGGTCCTGATGCAAACAGGTCAGCAGCTGAAGCCTCAGGAGAGCAGCCATAGCTGCAGAGCCAGAGCCAGGCCTGAGGATGCCTCACTCTGAGTGGCTTCCAGAAAAGCTGCTTTGTCTGAGAAGGAAGGTGGCATACACATCCCCTCATTAGGCAGTGTCCGTCGGACCTTAAAACAGTCAGGGAGCTACGGCTGCCAGGAAGCTGTGACCGTGGATTCTGAGCTCTGAAATTGACACTGGCTCTGGCCTGGAATTACTATTGCCCTATGGGAAGAGATTTGGAGCCATCTCCAGAGCAAACAGCAGAGAAGAGGGTGGTGTTGCCAGACCTGACCAGGGAGAACTAGCCTATGTGACAGTGGGTACAGCTCTCAAAGGCCAGTCATGCTAGTGTCACCTAGAGGACTCTTGAACAAGGTCTCTGTGGGGGACAATGAGATTGTACACCCACATCCTGTGGCACCAGACCCTGCAGGCAGCCAGAAGTGTCTCCTGCCACTGTATGAAAGATGCTCACCATGGCTGACTTCATGCAGGAATTTCTGCACAAGGTGGCATCGGCCCTGAGTTGAAAGCAGTGCCAATCAGAGCCCCTTACCTATCCGAACCATGTCAGCTTGCCATCACCAGTTACAGCCTATCCCAGAGTCCAGTAATCACTCAACACCCTGTTCAAGTCACAGAGCCGAGGGACAGCTCCATTCCCCTGAACTTTCCTTGGAGAATCCTGTCCTATGAACTACCCTGGACTCCTAAACGAACCACTTCAGCTTCCCTTTCCCTCCCCTCCCTCTAGCCAAGGCTATCCCTAGCACAGATGCTGCTCACCCATTTCCCACTCCTTGCCCCTACATCAGGGCCAAGGTGTGCCCATCTCCAGCTGGACCTGGACTTCTGAGCAATATGAAGAGGAAAATCAGGAGTGTGTTCCTCCTTAACATGGTGAATTGAAGCAGGAATTGCTATCAATAAACACAACAAACACATACTGATACAAATACACACACCCACATTTGCACATGTGCACCCTAAACTGTAGGCCCACACTTGTGTGGACTTGTGCAAGGCAGGCCCTCATAAACACACATGCACGAGGGTAAACTTCCACACTGCACACTGACGTCATCGGACCACTGCTCAAGCCCTTCTACTCTGAAGGTGACCTAGGGACCCCCATCCTTAGGGCCAGGGGAGCATGCCTGCCATCACATGGGTCTAAGGTCTGTTGGATGAGAAGTCCTACAGCCTGCATACTTCCTACATTAGCTCATCCCGTAGCAGAGCAGAGATCATATACAAGAAACCAGCTTCTGCAGTTCAGCCGCACCCTGCAAAGGACCTCCACCTGCAACCAGCCGCCATGATCTTCTTCATGTCCCAGTTCATGTGGAAGAGCCCCAGTGCCCCGTTGTTCTTGGACACACACACCCCCTCTTCATTTGGTGGAAAGGAAACCATTGGCAGCATCGGGAGCATCCTTAGTTTTCACCATCCACGCAGCTCGGGCATGTCCTTTTCAAACACTTGCCTGACAGCTGTAGATGCTACCACTTCAATCATGCTCAAGGATTCCTTTCCGATGACACCAGCAGACCACACACTTCCACTGTGTTCTAATGTGTGTGATTCATCCCAAGATGGCACCACCACGCTCCGAGAAAATCCCCAGACTTGGAAGTCAGTTTGGGACCTGGTCTTCTCACCACTCATCCCCAGGCTTCACTGTCTTTCAAGTGCCCCATACCCTCTGCTCTCCAGCTAGAACAGATTCCAAACACCTCCTTCTTCCTAGCTACCATATGTGTGAGGAGAAAGCACCAACTGGAAGCTGCCCAGCCCAGTAGACCAAGAGTGGCTGCTCCCCCTAGGCCCTGTGCAGGGCCTCTGCACCCTCACTCAGTGCTCTGGAAGTTGGTTGAAATGATTAATCCTGGGGAAGGCAGGCAAGTACTGGGACAGGCACGCTGGAGAAGCACCCTGGCAGAGGTAGACCCAGATACAGGGAAGCTTGAGGGGCTACTAGGTCTACCTGGCGTTATAGAGAAGATTCGGGGGTTTGGTTTTAAGAGTTTTAATTGCTGGAGTTGGGGAGGTGGCTCCAATGGCTGCCCTTACAGAGGACAGGTTCAGCTCCTAGCACCCACACTGTGTGGCTCGCGGGCATCATCATCACACCAGTTCCATGGGATCCAACGTCCCAGTAACTGTTTCTGTCTCCCCAGGTTGCATCTATGCATCTATCCAGAAGCTCAAAATAAGGTACCAAAGGGTTGATGGATTCCCAAAAGCTTACCCTCCAAAAGCACCTCATTGTCATAAGCTCCCAGAGCTGAATCTTGGAGCCAGTCCTGGCCCTTGGACTTATGGTCTCTATCCTACACTTCCTGTAGTTTTCTTCTTCCTTCCTTCTTTCCTTGTTTTTTGTTTTGTTTTGTTTTGAACAACATCTCAAGATCTCATGGTCTCATTCTGTAGCCCAGGCTGGCCTGGGACTCTACGTGTGTCTAGATAAACTTTACCTCATGGAAATCTTCCTCCGTCATCCTCCCTGTGCTAGAACTATAGATATGAACCTCTGCATCCACTTCTTTGTTTTTAAGTTAGGATCCTGTGCAGCACTGAAGTTTTTTAAATGATTAGAAACGATCTCTTCACCATCTCCCATCCCTTACCCCTGGCTCTGGCTCATTGCTCACTTGGTGGCACAGTGACTGGTCAACTTCCTGTGCTTTGCCCTGCCCATGGTCAATCCGGCCTCATTTCTGCATGTGAACAAAAGCAGATGACTCAGGAGCTGAGTCCAGATGGCCACATGGAATTATTGTAACATGTGACGGTTACTTTCCACAACCTGTAGGTTTCTCAGGAACCCATCTGGATGAGAGATGCATATTCATGTAGAGCGTTATCACTAGAGCAACAACCGTGTGCTATCAACATTCCAGGACCCACCCACTCAGAGAGCGCAGGCCTGAGCCGCTGGCATTCCGCACAGTTCTCCGTGGTGTGAACAAGTGTCCAGGCAGGGGCAGGTGGCGTTTGCTTAAGCAAAGCCTTTGCTGACAAGTGGGTGGAGGAAAAAGTGAGAGGAGTGAAGTCTCTTTCTCCAAAGTGGAACTGCTTTGAGTTTCCAGCCCCAGAGAGGCCCACGTCCACACAGACATGCGGGTGTGAGCCACGTGCCTCGGTGATTAGGGCTGTGGTTTGGGCAGCATGTCAAGAGCTCCCCCAGGAGACCGCCCCCCCAATGCTTCTCGGCCTGAAGCAGGATGCTCAGGATTTTATTACAGGCAATTCAGTTTCTAAGAGAGCAGGATGGCAGCCCCCAAGTGCTTACTCCTCCATACGCCTCAACATCAGCTCCCCTCCAGGGTCCAGGGAACTCATGCCTAGCTGTGCTCCTCTGTCTCCCTGGCAGGATCCCATGGCCGAGTGGCCATGAGGAGATCCTAAAAGCCCTGCCCCGGAAATCCATCCCTCACAATACTGGTTAATCTCAGCAACGTGGCCTGCGTGTCCTGGAGATCAGAGAATCAATCGGCCTCAGAACAGGGGTCAGTAAGAGGCTGGAGACAGAAGCAGCAGCATGTAGACTCCAAAGAGGAACTTTATTCCACATGTCCAGAGTACTATTTCAACATGTGATTAACACGAACATGACTGATGTGAGAATCGTGTGTATTTTAAGCTGTTAATGCTCTTTGTAATTGACGAATTGTGACTATACATTTTTAGGCTGCCAAGTGGTGCCTCTACATATGGGTACCATGCCGAGATATAATAACTGGTGGACACCCCATCACCTGGCTTAGCGGTTTTTGGTAATAGACCATTTGAAATTAGTTTATTGTTTTAGTATTTTTATTTATTTGTATGTGCCTACATATCTCCATGTAAGTATATGTACACATATCTGTGTGCATGTTCCTGTGTGTCCAAGTTCCTGTGGAGGTCAGAAGAGAGCATTGGCTGTCCTCCTCCATCACTCTGCACCTGGTAAGTCTCTTCCTGAATATGGAAATATGCTTACCTTTCTTTCTTTCTTTCTTTCTTTCTTTCTTTCTTTCTTTCTTTCTTTCTCTCTCTCTCTCTCTCTCTCTCTCTCTTCTCTCTTTCTTTCTTTCTTTGCCTTGTCTAGGAACCAACAAGCCCCAGAGAACATGTCTCCACCACCCTCAGGACCGGGGTGGGGGGGGGGATGCTCAGCTTGTTACATAGGTCCTTCAAACACCAATCCTTGTGATTACACAGAAAATGCTTTTAACCACCAAGCATCTCCCCAGCCTGACTCCTGGTCATTGTTAAATGCATAGTATCATGAGCTACGGTCATCCTACTGAACAATAAACCTCTAAGCTTATCTCTTCTTGTAGACATGGACCTGTGTCCTCTTAGGTCCCTCCCCTCTCCAGCCTTAACCTGTGGTAATTTGACTCTATTCACTGTATCCAGAACCTCATCTTTCTGCTTAATATGCTATTTAGCCACATTTTAAGCTGATGGTTAGAACTGGCTGTCAACTTGATCAGAACTGGAATCAACTAAGTGATAGGGAGACAGTCACCCCTGGCTGAGACCAACTGGGAGAGATATCTCATTGGATCCCTCTTTAAAGGAGATTCCACCCTTCGATGAGAACGAGAAGCTGCTACCTTTCCCTAAGCTATCTGCTGGATTCTGATTGTGGAGCTCCTGAAAGCAGGAGAGAGATTTGAAAACTAGAGGGAGCTGGTGTGGTCCTCCTCCATGAGTGGTACAAGCTTGTGGAGATCCAACTGCAGAGGTGAACCGCACTCCCTCGAAATGGAGAGGCAGAGGGCAGGGTGACCAAAGCACATGCCCTGCCCAACTCCCTTTGGGGCCAAGATTGGTTCTAGCAGACAGCTGGTGAATGACTGTCACCAAATGTTCCTTCCACCTGCAAAAGATTTTTTCCTCTAAGCGCAGCTGGCAGTGGGCAAGACAAAAGAACCAAATGTTTGGATGAAATGCAACAGAACGGGATACTCAGTGTCTAGAAACCTCCAACTATCTGGTTGGCCAACACAAAATTAAGTCCTTGAAACCATGAAAGCCAGCCATGGACTGCCCGGCCAGGCGGCAACATAGCCAGAACTGTGGGCTGGCTAAGGGTGAGGCAGAGTGGTGTGGTCTGACTCTATTGAACATTTGGTTCTGGTTCCTAATGGACATGGTGAGGCTTGGTGAGCCGTAGAAGGAAACAGCATGCCTTCCACACCAAGTACCCCCCAACAGTCTGTTCTTGGGGCCCAGTGAGATGATTACCTTCCCCCTACAGCCTGTCCAAGGCCTCTCCACACACCCCTGGGCATAGGCATTCTTTGAGATGGATGAGGTCACTGGTGGGAATTGAGATGAAAGCCTTTAAGCACACCCCCAATTCCCTCCCCAGCCTTTTCCCCTGCGCCTCACCAGAAACACGTAGGGTTTGAATCAGTGGGATAGATTGTCAACCAGCTTCAACATCCAAGACTCTTAGGGACTTTGAGGTGTCCCAGGGCTTGAAAGCTCAGATCCAGGTGAGTGACAGTGAAGGAATGGGACCGACTCTGAGCAAGGAATAGCTCTCTGGTTTGGAACTCAACAGAACCGGAGTGGGCATGGGTAAGTCTCACATGCAAAGGCAACTGGGAAAGCAACCAGTGCCCGTAGCCCCACCCCGGGCCACCCATCTGCTCTGCAAAGCATCCCTTCAGCAGTGCCCCCACTCTGCCCTAGGAGCTAGGAGAAGCACATGCTCCGAGTCCAGCTTCTGCTCTGCTCTGTCCGGCTTTCATGCAGCCATCTCATGGGTGGCTGGGTTTGGAAACTGCGTTCTAAACCATTCGCCAGCTCCTGCAGTGCAAACACTTCCACCAGGGCAGCTTCGGGCCAACAAGCCCTCCCTAATACCTGTGGATTTAGGGGTCGGGGCTCAGCATGCACAGGCACCAGGGGCCCAGGGCGGGGTCTCCAACACTGGTCCTTTTCCATCCTACCTTATTTACCCTTGTCTCATAAATACTGAAGACTTAAAAACATTTTTGGCAAGAGCCCCAGACAGGCTGGCTCTGAGGAGGCACGGGGAGGCTGAGGAGATGTGAGGCTCGTTTTCTTTCCCTCATTAAGAGGAAGGCTAACGGCGGGATGGGGTGGGAAGCCTGACAGCTCTCCACTGTGCGCCCCCACTTCATACAGGCTGTGCCCAGCACCCAGTGCCACCAGATGGTTATCTCCCGAAGAGGGAGCGTTGATTTATTTTTCTTAAACTTTTCTTGACCAGAAAATGGCCCCACCTCATAAAGTCAGATTAATCTTTATTGCATATCAGGGCTGCTTTTGCCCAGTAATTTTTTATTATGGCCGAATACCGGTGATCTTTAAAGTAATAAAACTGATTCTACTTCATCTGCTGTGTGAGTTACTTTTCTCATTGCTGTGACAAAAAGTCTAACATAGATCAAAAGATCAAAAAGGTTGATTTTTTTTTTTTGTAATGGGGCACAGTTTCTGGGTCTATCATGATGGGGAGGGCATAGCGGCAGGAGGTTAAGGCCATTGACTATTACATCCAAGAATAGAGAGATGAATGCTGGGGTTCATGGTTCCATTTCTCTCTTTTCTTAAGTTGGGGACCCCAGCCCAAGGGATGTGTCACCCACATTCAGGGTCTATCTTGCCCCTCAGTTCAACTTCCCTAGAAAAACACCCTGACAGACAGGCCTAGAGGTGGGTCTCCTTCATGACCCCAAATCCAGTCCAGGTGGCAATGAGATGGTCCATCATACCTTCCTGCACGGCAGATGATTTTGTAATCTTCAGCTTCATCGTTAATAACAAGAAGAAGAGAACGTAGCTTTACAGGCTGGCTGAAAGCCCTCCGGCTGCCGCCTTCCTACCATTCAAGGAATGTTCATACTGATGAAGTTAGGGCCACAGACTCCAAGCACACACTCCCGCACTCTGCCAGAATTCCTCAGAACAAAGAGGAAACGGAGCAAATGGGAAACCCAGGACAGATCATCAGGAAAGAGAAACGGCTCCATAAACCTTAAAGAAACTCAGCAACGGCTTCGTGGGGCTAAAAAAACGATCTTTAATAGGCCGCATCAAGTAACTAAACACGAGCATCCAAATCAACCTGAAAACCCTCTCTCGCTCACGCCGCACCCCCATGCTGGTGCCAGATGAGAAACAGCTGCAAAGCGAAAGCCAAGAGGAAAAGGGGGAAACGTCCACTCTCTGTCCGGGGTTGCCGGCGAGATGATGCGCCTGATTTTTATCTCGATGGCTAAGTGAACCGGGCTAACTCCCAATACATTCACTTAACCTGGGGCTCAGGGGTTGTGCGGCGAGGGCCGGGGAGTGGGAGAGGAGATTGACTTCGGAGCTAATTGCTGAACTTCCTCTCGGGCAGGCTCGCCTCACACTCCTAACTAGCAGCCGGGTTCAGGTCACTCTGCAATTCGCTAGACATGTCGGCTATTATCTTCAGCTTAATACACAGAGGCGGAGCCAGAACCCAAACAGCGCGGTTGTGCCAAGGTCCAATCACCAGCGGTGTTCTGAATGCAGGTCTGCGAGATGCGCACGGTTCAGCGCGCGGTTCAGCTCCGTTTGCTCGGAAATCGGTCACATCTAGAGTAACAAGAAGACTCCCGGAGACAGCCCATAAAGCCATCTAAATGTGGCTGCTTGGGAAGGTTAACGGAGAGCGGTGATTACAGCCACAGACTTGACACACGTAATTAGGTTAGGAAAGCTCTCTGCCTGAAACCGAAGACAGAATCTTATAGAAACAGATGCTCAGCCAGCTGATGCCCTTGGTTAAGTGCCACATGGCCACTTGGCGAGGTGCTTGAGGCTGCGGAATCCTGGAACAAGCACTCTGCAGGATCCTGGCCCAGGGCTCTCTAGTCTGGAAGACGGAGTTGCTGCTGTGAACCAGCCGGCTATGGACTGAGAGGCCCCGTCTACCTGCCACGCGCACCTCTCAACACGATGGCAGCCTTGGACTTAACACCAGGCAGGGGTGGACTGGGATATCCACAGAGAGACCTGAGGAGGCCAGGCCAGACTGCCACACAAGGAAAAGCGTAGGAGAGCATCAGGGATGTACCGGATAATCTCAACCAAATGAACCACGGGTCTCTGGAGATGACGGAGGTGGCACGTGGTCAGCTGCTAGTCTTATCTCTGCTCAGGAGGGGGAGCAGAAATGGTAACTCTCTGCATCATGGGAAGAAAGACTGAGGTAGACAGACATAGAAGGCTGATACCCTCACCCCAAGAAGCCTCCATCTGGAGTCATTGGGGTGAGGGCATAGGGAAGAGAAACCTCATCTCCCACCAAGGAATGCCCAGCTGCTAACTAGGGCAGCTTGACACAAGCCCTGATTTGCACACCTGCCCGCTTCCTTGAGGAGAGCAGGGCCTCTTCCTGTCCTAGTATCTCTTTCTCCTCACCTTAAGATTTTCTGTTCTTTTCATAGACTTCCTCCTTCCTTTCATTCTACTTCCTCCTTACTAACCATCCCTCAGCAGCCAATATGGCTTCCTGCTGCCCTTTGGATAAAACCCCAACTCCCTCACGTGCCCTAATGGCCCTGTGCTACCAAAGAACCTGGGGGTAGTGGAGGGAGAAGAGTAAGTCTGGACATTTCTGAGGATAAGGGAGCATCCCTTTGGGACCCTGTGGTGGATAACTGTTGGAGAAGCCACTCGGGTGGGTTGAGAAACTGGTAAGCGTGCCAGCCAAGGTCATGAGACTTGAGTTAACCTGGCTATGATGAGAAAGCAGCCCCTAATGGCAAACTGTGAGCACTTTGGGCTCATACCAGCATGACTTAAGAGAAAGAGGGTCGGGCGCAATGAAGATGGACCACTGAGATGGGTTCTGGGGTCTCTAGGGTGTCCAGATGCCCACTATATTGCATGTGGACTTTGCCAGGGGTTCATCGGGATGTCGGGACACCAAACAGCAAGGACATATGAGAAGATGGGGGCCTGGATACAGGGGTCTAGGATCCAGAGTGGAGTCACAGTTCCTTCCAGGATCAAGCCCAAGACTGAGAGCCCCGGTGGGTCTCCAGACCCAATGCAGTATTTGCACCAGAACTGGACCCATAATCTGTATTCTCCAAGAGTCTATGACCCCTGTGTCCTGGTGCCCAGGGCCTGGGGACACCTTGATCCAACTCTTCCAGGAGATGAGGATGTTGCTGTCATGGCTCCATCGTCCCTTTGCTCCCATGTCAGCCACCAGAGGGTTCTGCAGGCACTGGGGTACAGTCCCCGTGAAGATTACTGTTGTCTGTTGTCCTAATGCAGAAAGGGAGACAACACCGACATGTTTCCCTACCGAGAGCAACGCTAGCCCTGACCCACCTCCAGGAGCCGACTCTTGCAACCCCGCCCAGCGCTGTCACTCAGGCAGTCCACCCGTGGCCCAGCAGAAAGGGACTCTGTTGTGAACTCCAGAATCACAGAAAGAGGCCTTGCCCTCCTCCCAAGGTCATTGCAGCCGCTGTCCTTAGTGTTTTCGCTGTTAGGTTTTAATGCCTCAGACAGAAACTTGACAGGATTCTAATACTCTGGTAATCCTAATAATAATATTCTAATAATGTTCTGTGACCTGCCAAAAAATTATAAAGGTGATTCATAAAAAATGTACATGATTTTATATAATTTGTAAGTAACATATATCTTATTTATTTGTAATAATTGAGCGTAGTCTAAAGGCGAGATTTCTTCCTTTCTTCTTCCTTCCTTCCTTGTTTTTTCATGCACAGCATAGACTTCCACCCCTTGATTGACTCTCCCTCTACCCATCCACTCCCCCAACTTCCTGCCTCCCTTCCCACCTAAGCCCTCCCAGCCACCCCACCCCACGTCTCACTTTCCCTTCCATGCCCATGTTCCCATTTTCTTCCCCGCTGCTGCTCCTTAAGCCCCCTTTGCTCCCCTCCCACTGGCCTCTTCCTAGTCTCCCAGCATCTACACACGTTTACTCACGTGCAGATGCGCATACTTAAAAATTAGAGGCTAAGCTCCACACGCGAGAGGGGATGCGTGGTACTCATCTTTCCGAGCTCAGGTTACCGCACTTAATATAATATTGATGATACTTTCCAGACCCACCCGATCTCCCGCAAATTGAATAATTTCATTTTTCTTTATGACTGAGTAGAATTCCATCGAGAATGCAGACCACATTTTCATTATTCATTTGTGTGTTGATGGACATCCAGGCTGATGCCGTTTCCTCGCTTATGAAATACTGGCAATAAATATGGATGAGCCAGGATCCCTGTAGTAGCATGTAGCATCCCCTAGATACACGTCCAGGAGTGATATAGCTGGATCATATGTTAGTTCCAGTTTTAAAGAATCTCCACATTGACTTCCATGGTGGCTGGACCAGCTCCCACTCCCACCAACAGTGGATAAGGGTTGTTCTTCCTCATCCTCTTCAGCATTTGCTGTTTGCTTTCTTGGTGACCACTATCCTGGCAGAGCTGAGAGGGAATCTCAGAGTGCTGTTAATTTGCATTTCCCTGATGGCTAAGGATGCTGAACAGGTTTAAAAATATATTTATCATGTCTTCTGTTGGGAGCTCTGGTTGGTTTCTTAGACCATTTTAATTTTTTAGATTTATGTGTGTTATTTTATGTATATGAGTGTTTTTGCTTGCATGTATGCATGTGTACCACATGTGTGTTGCTGCCTCTAGAAGTCCAAAGAAGGTATCCAATCCCCTAGAATTGAAGCTATGGATTGTTTTGAGCCACCATGTGGATGCTGGGAACTGAGCCCGGGTCCTCTACAAAAGCAACAAGTGCTTTTAACTATTCTAGCCTTTCTTAGCATACTGTTTGATTTGCTTGCTTTCCTGTTTAATTTTTTGAGTCCTTTCTATATTCTAACTGTTAATCATCTGTCAAATGTATAGATGGCAAAGACTCTTTTCCTGTTCTGTATACAGAAGCTTTTGATGTTGTGATGTCTGACTTATCAATTATTGGCCTTATTTCCTGAGGGACTGGAGTCATCTTTAGAAATTCCTTACCTGTGCCTGTGTTTTAAAGAAGCGTGTCCCTATTTTTATTTCTATCAAGTTCAGAGTGTCAGTTCTTGTGGTAAGGTCTTTAATTAACTTGGAGCTGATTTTTGTGTGAGCTGAGAGAGCAATGCTAAGAGTTTTCTCCTGCGATTCTAAAGGACTCTGACATCTAAGAGCCTTGCCATCCACACAAAGGATTCTTTGACTCCTCCTTCCCCTGTTTGTGCCTCTTTTCTTTCCTTCTCTTGTCTTTTGTTCTAGCTAAGACTTCTAGCACTATATTGAAGGTAGAATCAACACCCTTGTCTTATGCCTGCTATAATGGCGATGCCTCCCCTTCCCCCACTTAATAGAATGTTGGATATAGATTTGTCATGCATTTCCTTATTGTGCGAGCCATGTTCCTTCTATTCTGAGTTCTTTGGAGTTTTTAATCGAGAAAAGGTGTTGGATTTTTGTCAGAAGCTTTTTCTGCATCTATGGGAATGATCATGTTACCGCTGTCCCGGATCAGCCCAGCCTCTCTCCTTCTCCAACATGATGGATTATATCCCCTCAACCCATAAACCAGCAGTAACCATTCCTTCCTTGTGCTGCTCTTGTCGGTGATTAGCTCACGGTGACAAGAGAAGAGACTGAGACAGACACAGTGAAAAATTCAAACTTGAGATGAAAAGAACAAATCACGTAGCCATCTACAGTCAGAGTCTCCCTCAGATGTAAGTACTTAGGCATAAATCTAACAAAACAATTACAAGATCTAAATACAGAAACCCATAACACACTGATAAAAAATAATCAAAAAATTTCTAAGTAATTACAGGGCCATTCTATGTCCATGAATCTGAAGTCTTGATATGATAAGGTTTTATTCTTCTCACTTAATAATAATTTATTTTTAAGATTTCTTTTATTTGTTCTTATGCATATGTTTATAAATACACATGTACAGGCACAACTGAGGACAGAAGAGGGTGCCAGATCCCCTGAAGCAGGATTTACATGTGGTCATGAGTCGTATGATGCCGATGCTGGGAACTGAACTTGGATGCCCTTCAGGAGCAGGAAGTACTGTTAGCTGCTGGGCCATCTCTCCAGCCCTCTGACAGTTTTACACTGTCAAAACACTGTAGACTTCTCTCAGATGGTGACAAAATTTTTCTAAAAATCATACAGAAAGACCAATGAATTATTACCAAAATGACTAGAAAAAAGACAGATGTTCGAGGATTCGCATTGGCCGCTTCCAAGAGTTGCTATAAGGCCACCATCATTAAGACAGGAGGGTACCCGGTGGGGAGGTGACTCACTCAATAAAGTGCTCACAACAAAATCGTGAACTTTGTATAAATGAAGCAGCCTGGCTCTGGGATCCCATGCTGGAGAGTGATACCCTCTGAATGGAGCAGCATAGGACTCACAGGCAACTCACCTCCCACTATAAATTTATGCATACTTATAAGGCCCCCTCCCCAATAATCTGATGACAAAACCATATATTATCTTGGTGCACTCAGCGTTTACCAAGTTTCATAATGTAGACTTTTCTGGATTCTGGGCCCTGCACATAAGGTCAGCCTCCATCTCCAAATTCAACACCCGGGGCAGGACATGGAAAACTGGGACACAGATGCAGTCATCCATGTTTCACTGGTGACAAAGCTAAAAAGTTGTAGCAGCATCCCATGGCTCCACATCTACAGCATTTACTATCTGGCCTTAAACAACAGACCTGCATACCCCTAACAGGCACCGCAAGTTCTTTTTTGTCTTAATATCTTTGTAGAGCCTATTTGGGCTATTACTTGGTAGACATTTCCAAGCAAGTAGAGGTGGGTGGGGCAGGGAGAAGTATGCATGCTTCGGGATCAACAAATAACTGGCCACGCTCAGAAACAGTCAACCAAGACATGTGGCAGGAAGCAAAGGAAGCGGTGCAGAGGGTTTGTTTGCAGCATCAAACCACAATCCATGCTTTGTTCTCTGATCTGTCGGGCCCGGCCCTTTCAGAAGTTGCTTCAAGAATTTGAAGGCGGCACCCCCTGGATAAAACAATATTTGGAGAGCAGATACCTCAGAAGAATTACGAGCACAGGTTCCATCACTCACATGATCTGCCATTATGAATCCGTATAAAACAGGTCGAGAAGTTTGGTAATAAAAACGCACATTACTTTGGAGCTCAGCCTCGGCCAAGCCCAGCCAGGGTTCCCTTGTGAGGAGCCTGCTCCTCTGCAGGAAGAGGGGAAGAGTGTGGCTGGCTCGTTTGTCATCCTGATGGGTAGGTGAAGGGGGAGAGCAAAGGGGAAACATTCACGGTGCAACTATTTCTTCTTCTAAATGTTTCCCTCCTCCGTGCTAGTCTACCCCTAAATCCTCCATTCAAATTAGTTATGTCCTGCTCTTCTTCAGAGCATATAGGCCAGGCTCTCGCTAGGTCCTGGAGGCCCTGTGGTTGCTCATTCAAAGTCAAAGCAGAGAGCTGAGAGATGGCTCAGTCTTTGGATTGCCTCCACCTGAGTTTGAAACCCGGAACCCATGTAAACAAAAGTTTAGTGTGGTGGGACACACCTGTAATACAACACTGAGGAGGAAGACACTCGTGGGTTCTTGGGACTCATTGACCCATAGGCCTAGGCTACCTGTCAAGTGTCAAGGCAGTGAGAGACCCTAACTCAAAAACAAAATAAATGGATGTCTGTCTTGGAATCTCATTGCGGTGAAGAGACACCATGGCCATTCACTGCAACTCTTATAAACAAGAACATTTAATTGAGACTGCTTTACTGTTCAGAGGCTTAGTCCATTGTCATGGCGGGAAGCATGTTAGCTACCAACCAAGAAGATATGGTGCTGGAGAAGCAGCTGAGAGTTCTACATCTGAATCTACAGGCAGCAGGAAGAGACTGTCACACTGGACCTGGCTTGAGCATCTGAGGCATCAAAGTTTACTCACAGTGACACATTTCCTCCAACAAAACCACATCTACTCCAGCAAGTCCACACCTCCTAATAGTGCCACTCCCTGTGAGCTTATAGGGGCTATTTTTTTCAAACCACCACAATGGCCCTTGAAAAATGTCACCTGAGGATGTCCTCTATACATACTCAGCTGTGCACTTGTACACTTGTACACACACATAGGTATACACACACACAGAGAGAGAGAGAGAGAGAGAGAGAGAGAGAGAGAGAGAGAGAGAGAGAGAGAGAGGAGGAGGGAGGGAGGGAGGAAGTTAAGAAGGGAAGGAGAGAGAGGAGGAAGGAGAGAAGGAGGAGGAGGAGGAGGGAGGGAGAGAGGGGGAGAGGGAGGAGAGGAAGAAGGGAGGGAAGGAGAGAGAAAGAAGGAGGAAATGGAGGAAGGAGGGAGGTAAAGAGGGAGAGAGAGAAGAAGGAGGGAGGGAAGGAGGGAGAGAGAGGAGGAGGAGAGAGAGAGAGAGAGAAGGAGGAGGAAGATGGAGGGAGGGAAAGAGGGAGAGAGAGAGGCAGAGAGATAAGGAGGAGGAGGGAGGAAATGAGGGAGAGAGAGAGGAGGAGGAGGAGCAAAAGGAGGAGACAGAGAAACTTGAGCCAAAGAAAAACCTTAACACAGCCAGGGACTCTGATGACAAATGATTCACAAACATCAAATACAAATGAGAGTTCTAGCTTTCTCAAAGGAGGGAGAACTCAACAAACAAACCACAAACTATGAATGTGAGCTAAACGCTCTAGGCATGGGGAAAGATTGAAGGACAGGACTTGCAAAGGGGCTGGGAGGGGAGAGGGCATGTATGTCAGCCTGTCTCACCCAGCAACCACCCTCCCCCCAGAGAATCCAGCATGCATTGGCAGCTCTTTGCCTCGAGTGCCAGTTTTGACAGTTGATCTCAGGCCCCTGCTGCCATCCAGTGTGATCCAGTGAATTCCATCAGCTTGAGGGCTGTAACAATAACATTTTTAGAACATTACAAGATGAGGATATAATTGCTTTAATTAGTAATTAAATGACATCATGGCTGGGGAGATTTTATTTTGAGAGCGAAACTTCCCATGATTCACAGCAAAATTATTATTTTAGGCCTTGTGGTGTCCCCCTGATGGTTCATAGCTCCAAAGTCGCCAAAAGGATGTCCCGTATCTGATGCACGAGCACACATTATTGTGAAGTACTACTTAGCTTCCAATTACATGTCTCTTGAACTCTGAGTCTGAAGTCAAGATGTCCCTTCTCTATAAGTGGGAATAGACTGCCGTCTGTCATCTTTATTTTTCTCTATGGTTACTGTAGGGCAAGAGTGATGTCCAACGGGTGCCCTATCTGATCTTCTATGTCAGGCACATGACTGGAACATCCCACTGTGATGGATGGAAGAGGAGGTAAAGACGATATGTTGGATCTGTGCAAATAATAATAATAAAAAGCAAAAACAAACAAACAAAATCCTCAAGGTAAATTGGAGCTCTGTTGCTGACAGAATAGAGGAGACACAGGGAGGCAAATGCTAACTCATCTTCCTGCAACTAACCCTCCCTGAAATGTCACCATAAAGTGCAGACAAAGCGCCAGGATTCCCTCCACAAAGGGATAAATAAATATAAAATTGGCTATTTTAAAAAATAATAATAGTAAGGTAGTTGTGGATCTGCCACCCTTGAAGTCATGAATTGCCTCTTTATGATTTCTTTCGAAATTTTTGTGTTACATGGGACTGCCTTCCTATTGAAAGTTAAATCCAAAGAAGACAACATTCCCAGCAATGTCAACTTTGTAGATTAAGAGATAAACCGTGGCACATGCATAATCTCCACATCTCTGGAAATTAAGATTCTGTTGCAGACGCATTCAAGGTCACTGTAAAAGTTCACTCAGGATAAATTTAGAATTATTACTCTCAGGAATGCTAATAATACATTGTCATCAGTATTAGAGTCCTG
Source organism: Microtus obscurus (assembly GCA_963919715.1). Lineage (NCBI taxonomy): Eukaryota > Metazoa > Chordata > Mammalia > Rodentia > Cricetidae > Microtus > Microtus obscurus. Next base: position 4,730,751 of record CAWTZC010002279.1, on the reverse strand, counting down.
AAGGCTGTTCTCTGAGAAAGGAGGCACTGACATCAGTCATGTCCCAGAGTGCACTGCTGCACACATGAGATGGGAGCATGGGAACACCACAAGGATGCTCTGCCAGAACTCACAGATGGCTCATGTCATCTTGATAAATCCATCGTCACAGACAGAATGGAGACGGGGGTGGGGGTGGGGGCTATGAAGTGTCAGTGCAGGAGGTAACAGAGGTGTGCTGTCCAGATCTCTGATCAAATGGAGGTAAGGGCTGAGGTTGGACAATCAGAAAAGCCTGGGTTTGAGAGTTTGGACAGAGAGAATGGGCAAAGCAGGTGATTGATTAAAGGATGGGTACCCTAAAGCTATTAGTGTGGGGTTCAGAACAGGAGCTGAGTGAGAGTTCCTGTTGATGTGTAAGGACTGAGCTCAGACACTTGGGAGGACAGTGACAAGTAGGGAATGGAGTTGGCATGTCAACTGACGGTCCTCCCGCAAGGTGGGTCTACAAAGGAGAACCCTGACTGAACTCTAGGGTCTGGGTGGAAGCGATGTGAGTGAGAAGGAGCCGGTGGATGATGAGTGGGTCTATATTCTCGTCTCAGCATCCCTACCCCCCACACACCCTCTGCCCTCCTCTAAGATCTCAGCCTCTGTGTTTGTAGTTCTCTCATTAGGGGTGTATGTGTTGGCAACACAACTTGGGTTGCATCTAACATGAGAAAGCCTGGTGTTTGGGAAGGACACAAGTCTCCAGGAAGATGTATGCAAAGGGATGACATCCACTAAGATGAGAGAGAAGAATGCAAGGATTCCTTGCACTTGTGGGCTCATCATGCCAACCTCTACCCAACATGATCACATGCCATCTGTATCACCTTCTGTGTCTATTATAAGGATGTCAGGCATGATGGAGAACTTAACTCACTTGTACATGTGAAGACCCTTTATCCAAATAATTCAATAAACCATGGTGTACCCCCAGATCCCAGGTGTTGGACTAGGATGACTCACCTCACAAACTCAATGTTAGGAAATGTTGGCTCTTCTGGCTGGCTCAGGCAAACTTAGGTGCAGAGTCTACTCGTCCAGGGCTGAGTCTTGGGGGTGGGAATGAAGAAAAAGGTTGGCTCCTGGGACAAGTGAGTCTCTCATATTTTGTCAGGAGACCGAGCAACAATAAGTCTGTCTCTCTGAGAACCATGGGATACAGTGATGGCCAAGGGCTCATCACAGTGCTGGAAAGCTGTGTGCCACATAGGACCACAGTCAAAGGCACCATCCCTCCTAATCCATCAACTGTCCTTCCTCTGGAATCCCCCAAAACCAGGTCCCAGAAGGTATTTGAGATGCTGAGTTCTGAGCCAGCTACCTGTTGGGCTGCAATACTTGAACATGTGAGCCTCAGAAGAAACAAGGTATAAAGCCTAGGGAAGTATCAGGGAAACGCATCTCAAAAGGCTCAGGGCTTTAATTCACTGTTTTTGAACAAGATCAGCCTGGGGTGTGGCAGACAAGAGCACATCTCTGGGTCAAGCCCAGTCTTCCTGGAAAGGGTGTGATTTGGACAAACCCAGAGTCAGGTTATGAAACCAGTGGAGCCTCCTGACTCAGCACACGGAGACAGGAGCAGCAAGCTGCCCTTTCACCCCTTCAGACAGCCTTCTTATAAATCCAACCCACTCGTCACACCCCACCCCTACCTCTGGTTATTTCCCCCTCTCTGAAGCCGCTCCAGTCTAAATGGCTCTCCGAAAGGAAGGGGCCAGCCGAGGAATGTGAAAAACGCTCTCCCTAGGATAGCTGGGCGCTCACATCTGGGTTGGGCCAACAGAGGGTTACAAGTCAATATGGTGACTCAGAGAAAAAGTACATGACCCCAGCACTGAGTCAGCCACTTCAGGGCTGTTCTCCTGAAGCTCTGGAATGATCTGGAAACCACGGGGAGGCCTCTTCTCTGGAAGGAGCCTGTGTAACATCAAATGAGGCATGATTTTCCAAGGGATGTGTACGCCAGCATCATCTGCGGACTTATAAAAGCTACCGCATCCAGGCCCAGCCCAGCCTACTGAGCCAGGGCCACCACGTGTGCTGTGTGCTTGAGTTTGTTGCTCCGTTTCCATGTGACTCAGCTTCTGACCCTTTACTGAGAGCCATTGAAAACACTGACATTGAGTAACCAAGAAAAACACAAAGGCCCAGGGAGGTCAGATACCGAGTAAGCTTTTGTCCCTACATGGATCTTATTTGTTGTTTTTAATTCTATTTACTGTACAACACAGCCCATTCTTCTGGTTTCTTTTGTCTTGTATGACATTGAACAGAGTCCAGGCTGGCTGTCCTGTTGAATATCAACATCCTGGATATGCCAGAGTGTTTCCTCTCTATTCTTTATTTTTGGGGAGACCCAATAGGGTTCCTAGTTATTCTCTGGGAGGAACAGTTTGCCCCAACCCAAAGAATACCATCCAGTCAGTTCCTGGGTGCTCTACATTTCTGATGATCCCCAAGGGTTCCTCTACACACTACTGAATCTCATGGCCAGTGGACATCATCAACCTACTAGCAAAGAATCAATACAGCTCCACGGTCGTGGTGCCCATGGTGGGAAAGTTGAGCAGCAAATCCATGTCAGTCTTGCACCAAATGCCATACTCAGATGCCCCCATCCTGAATGACTGGCTGCTGGAGTCAGGCACCTACCATGGAAGCAATACCTCTAGTCCTTATTGTACTTGAAGATGTCTTGGGAACACATAGGAAAAACCAGACTTGCAATGACCACCAAGTTTGAACCCCCACACCTGCCATGGAGCTCATGCCCAGCTCCATCCTGCCAGAGGGCACTGAGTGGCACTGCCCACCTTGCCCAGGGGAGAGTTGCTTCCAGTCTCTTTGGGGGAGGATCCCTCTTGTGGCTGTGGGGTTGTCCCTGTTCTGCAGGTTCCAAGACTTTCAACAACATGGAAGCTACGCGAAGCTTACAGAGAACATTTGAAACCTCAAAACGTAAGCCACTTTTGGCTACGATCTAGTGTGTTTTCTTCCATGCTGCTCATGTGGCTAAATTGCTTCCAGCTATTCTAGCCAGGTGACTCCCCCTGGGACCAGAGCTCCACAGTCTGCAGCTCTGCTAGCTCTCTCTCCCGCCCACCACCAGAAGCCACACCACCTATTCTGGAGGCTGTATGATGACTTCTTCCTCTGAGCCTGCAACTGCACCTGCACCTGCGGACGGGACAGGTCCCCTGCTGCAGCGTTCTCAGCGTGAGCTCTTCCTCCAAAAACCAGGTTGGCCTCATCGCCAAACTGTGGATTCCAAAAGCAGGTGTGTGATTCCAAGTGTCCCCCTGTAAACTTTACATGAGGCCCCCTGTTGACCCAAGTCTTACATTCCGTAGAGCATGGAGGGACAACTTCATCATCACAAAACAAACCAGCAGGTCAGAGTCCTTCCTGAGTGTTGATGCTGGTCTGGTCAATAAACACAGCGTTGGTAATGGAGGGCCCTGTGAGAATAGAATTAGGAATGAATGGAAAGAGTTCGCCTCGAAATGACGACAGCCCAGCAGTGTGCTTTCCCTTTGCGCTGGAGGGCTGTTTCCAGAATTGATTTTCATCCACATCTTCTCTCTGGAGAGGGCTAGGAATACGTTCCAGTCTTCTCAAGGACGCCCTTGTGTTTCAAATCTGGGACTTGGCCTCCACAGAACAGAAGGGATTTTCCACTGGGGACTTCTGGAGAAAGCTTGGATCCTCAGAGTCTGCCCTCTCGCCTCAGATTGTGCCTCTCCCAGTAATGCTGCCACTGAACTCATTAGTGTGTTTATGGTGCTTGCTGTGTGCCGGTTGGTGCTCTGAGGGCCGTAGATACTGACTCCAGGAGGCTGTGTGCACTGACACCTTTGTACACAGGAGCCCAGCTGTGCTGGAGAACTCTGTGACATTGGGCTGACTTATGTAACTCAAAATCTACAAGAAGGAAAATGTGTTTTAAATTGCGTGCTGTCTTCTGCCAAAGCACGATGTCTCCATGTCCCATAATGCTATGATTAGACGGTAACCCGGCTTGAGAGGGGTGAGAAGTGACTCATAAAGAAGCTCTTTGTTATACAGCGAGAATGTTCTGGAATTAGAGTGATGACATTTACACAGCTTAGTTAGTGTAGATAGCGACTATACACTTGGGATTGGCAAACCTTATAATGTATGAATTATGTGGGGTTTTTTAGGCTCAGGCAAACCTCTCTCTCTCTCTCTCTCTCTCTCTCTCTCTCTCTCTCTCTCTCTCTCTCTCCATTTAGAAAAGACTACCCTCCAGAATTGTCTATGACTTCGCCCCTTTGCTGGACTCAGACAGAGGAGGAAGGGATGGAACCATTACAGAGAGAAAGGACATTCAGTGGTACCACACGAGTGTCCGGAGAGGAGTTCACCAGAGGCCCTCAGTAGGCATCATTGCCAGGTGGCTACCTATGCTGGCCCTGAATGTCTTGTCTAAAGCTGGGGGGTGGTAAGAGCGAAGGACAGGACCAAGGCTAGCAAAAGATCAAGAACTCGTCTTTTCATGGGTCGCATTGGAATAGGATCTGAAGGGATGATTAGAAATCCACCAAGAAGCCAGGCAGGCTGGTACAGAGGGCGCGCGTGGAGTTGAGCTCAAGAACAAAGGTGTTGAGTATGCAGAGCATAGACACTCGGGGCCGGTGGAGGCAGAGGTTGGGAAGGAGGAACTGGCACCTCTCACTCTGCTCTTTGTCTGTGGGTTTCTACAAGCGTCACCTCTGTCAAAGGGTGTTCCCTAGGTGCCTCATGGGTTCAATCTGCAGCTCTATGCAAAGGTTCCACCAGCACAGACTCCGCCCCTCTGTATGTGTGCTCCTCCAGTTGTAGGAGGGTCTCTAGGGAGCAGAATCTAGGACCTCAGCCTTCATAAGAAGCCTCAGACAGCTTTCCCCATGGCACAGCAACTCTGGAAACTTCCAGTAACTTGGTCCACGGTCAGCTTCTCCTAGTCATACCATGTTCTCATTTGTTTTCTATTGCTGTAATAAACACCATGACCAAAAGCTTCTTGGAGAGGAAAGGACTTATGTAGCTTACAGCTTGTAGTCCATCCCTGAGGGAAATCGGGGCCGGAATACAAGGCAAGAACCTGCAGGGCAGGAACTGAAGCAGAGACCACAGAGGAGCGGTGCTTACTGACTTCTTCTCTGTAACTTTCTCCGGCAGCTTTCATAGAGAGCCCAGGACTATCAGCCCCAGGGATGGCACCGCCAATGGTGGGCTGAGACTGGGCCATGCCACACCAATCATTAATCAGGAATATCTGCGTATAGGCCCATCTTGTGCAAGCTTTTTCTCAGTTTAGGTTCTCTCTTCCCAAATCATTATAGCTTGTGTCTAGCTGGCAGTGGGAGAAGGTGGCTAAACAGGACACACCAGGGGCTCAAGGTCCACGGAGGCCATTAGAGATGTGCTTCTGAGAAGATTCGAAGTCAGCTGGTCTGGGGACACTTGGGAATTTTGTTTCACTGCTCTGGTACTTGGAACTCCAACGCCCTACTGTGATAACAGGGGCCCTGGGAAAGCTGTCTTGACTCCACCTTGACCTCTGCCATCCTTTATATTACCTCTATAATTATGGCACCCCAGTATACCTTCACAAAGAGGTTGGTATCAGCAGGGGCCACAGTATTTGTTTTTATGGGGTCCCTGGTTCTTGGCAGGGTGAATAGCCTATGAGTTTACCCACACTCAGTTCATCCCATAGAAGGGTTTAAAGGACTAATCATGTTGTCCAAAATAACTAAAATGGCTGGATAATCAGGAGTTGGAATTAACACTGTTCTTTCTGACCTAGAGAATCTGCTATCTATGTGGACTTGTCATAGAATCTGCTAGAATAAGGTATCCAGAGAAAATGCCAGAAGAAGGCCAGGTCTGCTTTCTGCACCTCTTCTCCCTAAGATCCTCTGTCTCTGCCCTCTTCCCAGAATCCTAGGAGAAGAGGGCAGAGAGAGAGATTCATCCCGGAGAAAGAGACCAAGGAATAATGCTTGACAGCATGGGACACTTTCTATGGCACGATGACCACCTGCCAGATACCAGCATTCGGCCTGGTCCCTCCCAGTGTATGTGGGATGGGCTTCCCATCCCAGGGCTACCACAAAGCCTCAAAGGCAGGTGAACTGAAAATACCATGTGTTCTCCCGCTGCAGAAGACAGAAGTGTGACCTAACGGCTAACAACAGGGCTGCACCCCCAGTGCAGAGGGTGGACCTCTCGCTTTGTAACACCCTTGGCATTGACACGAAGCAGTGTCATTCCGATCTCTACTTCTATCTCATGTCTCTATCTAGGCATCTCTTTCCTCTCTTCTCATGAGGGCACCAGTCATCAGGTTTAGCAACACCCATGCTCATCCAGAATAAGCCTCAAACACAGCATATCAGCAAAGACCCAAGTATTTACAAGTAAGGTCACGTTTACCAGTTGTCAGGTGTTGAGACAGAGACTTGATTCATTACAGAAAAGGACAGCGTTTAACCAACCTAGGGCCATTACTGCTCTATCTATCTTATGAATGGAGACACAGGAAGTAATGATGAAGTGCTAAGTTAGCAAAGGACCCAACTCAATGCTGTGATAGGGAATGGAGTGAGTGTGAGAGTTAGAAACAGACAGACAGGCAGACAGACAGACAGACAGCAGAGGCACACCCAGAAAGAGATAGGCAGGCAGACAGAGACAGAGAAATATACACAGAAAGAAAGAAAAGCAGGAAGAAGACAGTGACAGAGAATAACAGGGAGACAGACAGACAGAAGCTGCAGATTCCTAATGCATCCTTAGCGGAAAGCAAAACTCCATTCTTTGTTTTGACCCTGTTAGAATGAGAGTGTTTGGGTAGCTTCTGGCCATTCACAGAGCACAGCGCACCCATCCACACTGCTGCCGGCAGTAACAAGCTGCCCGCCCACCCACTGGGGTCTGTGCACCAACATTGGGAATGAGGTGCAACTTTCACCCAAGCTCGCCGACTTCCCCTGACCAAGCGCGGCTATTTCTCCCACTAATTAGGGAAGACACGTTGGTGCCAGCTCACCTGGGCTCCAAGGCAGCCCTAACGCATGAGGGCCCATCGTAAATCTCATTTAGTTTAAATCAGCCCACAGCTACTGCAGAATATGTCAGCTGTCACGGGCGCTAGGGGCTTCGCCTCACTGCCCCAGGGAAGTCAGGTTGGATCTGCAAAGAGAAGGTATATGCACCAACCTCCAGAAACCCTACAGAAATTTAGGAAGAGACATGGAGGTCTCCAGCTCACTGGCCCAAGACTGAAGGAATTACAATAGAAAGTATGATGAGAGCAGGGCAGATAAATCATAACCTGCCTGTCATCTACTTAGAGAGAGAAGTAAGTGGAAGAGAAAAGAAAATACGGGAAGTTAATTAACCTGCCAAATGTTTAATCATTCACCCACACTTCAGAGCAGGAAGACGATGACAGAGAAACAAAGAGAGGGTGAACCCTGGAGTGTGAGGAACCCTCAGAAGCCCTCCCTCTGGTCCCCATCCTGAGGAGGGGACACAATAGTGGAGAGAAACTGCAAGGCATGCTGGGAAAAGCCTTGCTCGCCAGTAAGGCTGTTGTCAGAGTGGGTCCTGGGACCCCAGCTGCCCACTGCCCCAGGAAAGTGCTCGTCTTTAGGAGAGCAACCATGCTCCTCCTGACCTCCACTTTCCCTGAGAACGTTGCTTCCTTCCAAAGCCAGGAGCATGTCAATACTTGGGCCCTTTCAGATCAGAGTCTGGGCGTCAGGCTACAGAGGTCAGCCTCTCACACAGTCGGTGGGCGCTGAGACACGAGTGCAGTTGATGTGGCCACACTTCTGTAGGTGGAGTGAATTGTCCCCCCATCACTGCTTCCGGGGAATTCAACCCCCACTGTCCCCAGTGTGTGTGCCCAGCGCACACCTCTTCCAGACCTTTTACCAACACCTCCTGCCATGGACAGATCCAGGCAGACACCCATGTTGGAGGCGGGGACAGTGCTACACATCACAGAAAGACTTGGAGATTCGCACCAGGCAGATGGGGTCTGGACTCTGACTTCCAGAATGGGGTCTGCTGCAGAGCCTCCTTCCTGTAAAACAGCACGTGAAGGATCCAACTCACAGGTTGCTAGGATTGAATAAGATAATGCGACTGACAAGCCAAGTGTGGTGTCAGATGCCCAGTGGGTGTTCATTGTCCCCTGCTTCCCTGCAGAAGCGATTAAGCTGACAGAGTCTGCTGTTTTCAGTCCCTTCCAAAACCAACCCATGACTATCTTTCTTCCACACACAGAGGGGCCTCGCGCTTTATCTTTCTCATAAGCCATACAGAAACAGTCCACCTCAAAATCCTCGCCCCGGGCCTTTCCCACGGAGCCCGAGTGCCAACCAGGGTAGAGAGAAGCATCTTACAGCAAACATCCATTTCTCTGCTGATAGAAAGCAAATGGTAGATTTCTAAGCTCTGAACTGAGGTGAAGGACAGCTTCTGTGTGTGTGTGTGTGTGTGTGTGTGTGTGTGTGTTGAGGGGGTGTGTGTGTGTGTGTGTGAGAGAGAGAGAGAGAGAGAGAGAGAGAAGAGAGAGAGAGAGAGATATGCGTGTATGTGTAAATATGTGTGGTGTGTGTGAAAGTGTGTCTGTGAGTGTGTGTGCATGAGAGAGATTGTGTGTGTGAGTATGTGTGAGTGTGTATGTGCGAGTGTGTGTGCGTGAGTGTGTGAGAGTGTGTGTTGAGTGTGTGTGAGGGTGTGAGTGTGTGTGTGTGTGTGTGTGTGTGTGTGTGAGAGAGAGAGAGAGAGAGAGAGAGAGAGAGAGAGAGAGAGAGAGAGAGAGAAGAATCGGGAGATGAGATGAATCTGAAAAGAAAAATAAAGGGGGGAGGGATAGAACAAGACAGTGAAGTTCAGCCTCCCCCTTGTCCCTGCTTTAAATTCCCTCTTGTAAAAGTGAAAAACTCTCCTGGGCATAGCTCAGTGGCAAAGTGCTTGCCTAGCACGCTCGCAGTAGGTTCGATCCACAGTAACACACACACACACACACACACACACACACACATACACACACATACACAGATAAAAACAAACAAACAGAAAATGGGTCGCTGTGATGAGGGCTCGAATAGGGATGTGGGCCTATCAGAATCACCTAGGAGTAAAAGCAGAACGGCACAGTCATTCCCTAAAATGGGATAGTTAAAGGCAGCGAGGACCTGGCCCTGTCACAGGGCTGGGTCACAGACTTTAAGCTGGGGTGAGCCTGGTGTCCTGATGCATTGTTGAAATATGAGAGCTTAGTATAGAGTAAAGATGCCAGTGATTCACTCCTCTCTATACAGCTGTCATCATTAGCTATGTGCAGAGAGGTTCCTGTCACCAAATGTCACTAAGGACTAACAGCCCCTTTGCCGTTTCCAGGCCCAACTAACCGTCAAAACTGAGCTACGAGCTTTGAGATATTAGAGCAGTCACAAGAAGCTTCAGGCCAGGGCAAGGGTGCAGAGACTCCAGCCTGCCAGAGGTTTACCCATCTACTGGGGTCCATCTCTGTCTACCTCAGGCCTTGGGCAGCTCCTTCCTGTCTCCTTGTCCTCATTCTCCCCTCCGACTTTCTTGCTACCCTTTCTTGAACTCCAGCCTCAGCAGGCCATGAGGAAGAATGGGAGTTCCAGGCCAAGTGGTTGCCCCTTTGAGACACCAAACTGCCCATCTCCTGAACTCATAGACTGCCGAATAATTTTGTTCAGGAAAATTGGCTAACCACATCCAGAGCAGTCTCCCCAGAGAGCACGCTCTTGACTCAGCCTGGTGACCTTCCCATGTGAGGCTCTGAGCCTCCAGACATGGCAGAGCTTAAGGGACTGACAGGGAGTGCAGAAGCCTGTGGGCTAGATTCCAGGGAAGGGGGGGGGGACTGGTGGGATGGTCACAACATGGGCACTTAGAGCACAGCTAGCCACAGCCCCAGCTGCCACCAGAGCAACCTAGGTGGCAGGCTGGACTGTGAGTGAACGATGACCCCTAAAACATGTGCCCACCTCCAGAATTTGTGACTGTGTTGTCTAATCCACAAGAAGGAGCCCACAATTCTGGAGAGGGCCCCGTCTGACCCTGGTGGTGTGAGCTATGTGAGGTACCAAATAATTGGACCTCTCATGGGCATCACCAGCTGAGCAGTGATCCCTCTGAAGATTTCCTACCTTCTCAGGTTGCTTCTGGCCACCACAAGGAGCCCACTTTCTGGTCCCGGTGGTATCTCTCCTGTGCTACTTAAGCCTGGTTAAAGGATTACAGTCTGAATTTAGGAGAGAAAAGCCATTCCTGTGCCCTTCGGGAACTCCCGGAACAGCAGAGAAGAAGGGGTGTGTACTCAGCAAATGCAAGTGCTGACTCCACTGTCCTGACTATTTTGCAAATGAGAAATCATTGCTGGAACCCCCTAAATCATTTTATCAGAAGAGGCTGTGTGCAAAATCACACTTGGGGCCTGCCAGCTCCCACTTGCAGCCTTCACTCCTTCAACGAACAGTATTTATGGATGTCAACAGGAGCCAGGTACGGCCTTAGGTGCGTGGAATGCAACGGCAAACCAGATGAAGGGAGACACCTGCCCTTTGGCATGCTGAGATCCTGGCGGAGGTCGGGGAGAGGGCAGGTAATGAATGGGCAAGCCAACAAGATGCGTCATGGTGGCCACTAGGGAGTGACAAGATGACGACAAGCAGGTGGAGGACAGGGAGTCAGGCTTCAACCTCCAGTGCTACCACATAGGCTCTGTCAAATCATTTCTAAGCAACCAGAAGTCTTTCCTTACCCCTCAGTCTGGCATGGAATTGCAGCGCAGAGAGGCTGACCCAGGGGTACTTCCATAAGATGGTGCAGGGAAAGCCTTACCTGTGGTTAGTGCCCTAGACCTCTATCTAGCCTGTAAAACACTAGGGTCTGTGGGCCCCCAGAGGAACCAATGGTGCCGGTGGGAAGGAAAGGGTGGGCTCCTAGGCATTCTAGCATGGTTCAGCTGGTAGAGATATTGTTCCTTCAAACATCCGGACTTCTTTGGGTCAACTGCTTTATTCTGCTCAGTCTCCCAGGCCCCAACTATAGTTCTGTTTCTCAGAGGCCCCGGGGCTGCCCCTCCCAGAGCCTGCGCAGGCTAAGCTTGGAAGCAGCAGCAACAGAAACCTGCCACACTGGGTGATATGCCTTTGAGAGCTGGCCAGAGTCTCAAAGTAACACCGTGGGGGCTGGTCCTCCACCGCCCTTGAGGGAGACGCTGGGAACTTGGCCCCCTGCATGCTAGAAAGGAGCTGCCTTGAGGGTGCTCTCCTGGGAACTTACGGTGGTGACAAATGGCCCCTTGTCTTGCTGGCTTATATGGCTGCAGTGGTGGGTACTCAGGCCACGCCACGTTAGCAGGGTCCTGAGAAAGGGGCCCCTTGGGCTCCTTCCCTGAGCCTTCATTCACTATCAAGGCTCTTTCCACCCAGAACACGGGCCAGCCAAGGACACGAAGTAGGTAAATTAGTTTCCATGAAGCCGAGAGCTTATTCTCTCAGAACTCAAGAGAGGGCTTTGATTCTAGGGAGACCCTCAGCTGGTGGAGCAGAATAGAAAATGAAGCCATTGCTACAGGAAATAGGGGTGGGCTGAACCACGCTAGAATCCCTAGGAGCAGACCCTTTCCTTCCCACCGGCACAATCACTGCCAAAAGGCTCAGGTCCAGTGGCCATCCATGAGACTGTCCCCTGCCAGAGGCTTACCTGTCTACTGGAGTCCATCTTTGTCTACCTCAGGCCTTGGACAGCTCCTTCCTGTCTCCCTGACCCCATTCTTCCCTCCAACTTTCTTGCTTCCCTTTCTTGAACTTCATTGAGCCCACCCCGAAGTAGCTCCAAAACAGATTGAAAAGCTGAAAATTACTGGAGAGAACTAAAGAGCCAGGAAGTCAAGCCCCACAATGATGGGACTGCTAGCAGAATGGCTAGCAGGTTGTGGACAAGACCAAGTTAGGAAGGCAATAGAACTAAGGAGCAGCCAGCAAGTAGACAACCAAGAGATCAGGGAGCCTGGACCCATCCTCCCTTGCTGGTGGTGGAGCCAGTTCTCCTCTCTTGGTGACAGGCCCCCAGGACCCTGCCTATTGTGGATATACCCTCTCTCTTTTTGTGCCACATGGCCCCACCTCACCAGCACAGAGCTTTGGTATGGCACAGTCTGGAGGCTTCCATCATGCGGGGGTGGGGGATGTCTTTGTGCTGATCACACTTACTAGAATGTGGATTTGCCTCCAGGACATCCCAAGCTCTCCCTCTCAATTTCCTATACTCTTAAAATGTCTACAGCATAAAAAATGGAAACATGGTCACCTTTGCAGCCTACTGTCCACATGTGCCTCCCACACCAGGAGGACTTAGAAAGCCTGCCCTTGACCTTTTACCCTTACCCAAACATCTCCACTCTGAACCTGCACTTCCGGTGGGTTACAGTCCTCACACCAGGGGTGGCATCTCTGAGGCTCCCTGAGGTCCAGGCCTGGAGCTTCCTCAAATCTGGATCCTGGAGACCCCACCAGTGCATCAGAACTAAACAGTTCACACCCACAAAGACATTGGAAATTGACTCAAGATCAGGGTGCCTAGCACTGAAGTCAACTTCCACACACACTCCATCCCTCCCCTCCCCAACCAGAATAGTCCAAAACATTCTGTAAACAGACTGCTTTCTGGATGGAACATGCCACTCCACAATCATGTCTCCTGCAGATGTGACAGCAGGGTTCAGCTTCAAAAAAGAGGCACCAACGGGCCTGCTCCCTCATCCCCAAGACTTCCAGCACAGGGCTTCTAAACCTTCAAGCCCTCAGCTCTTCCCCAACAGATAAACACCGAGCTGCAGGGATGGGTGATTCCTGGCGAACACAGATAAGAGGGTCAGCTGCTCAGGACACTTCGGCCTTCCTGGTGGCCTCCTCTAAGCAGCCACACAAACCTACTGAGAAAGTATCCCATGCCAGACTGTCCTTAGGGTGTGCTCAGGGCTCATAGTTCAAAACTTAACAGCACTTCATACACAAAACCCCTCGGTGCCATGCCAGTGTATTAGCCAAAGTGACCTCTTATGCATTCCTATCCAAGGAACCCATCTTCATTAATTCTTACTAGGTGGGTATCATTTGGGAGTCTATAGTGAGCCAGCCTTCTTCGGATCACCATGGGCAGCAGATTGAGGTATCTGGGTCTACATGAGTCCCTTCATCCAGTCCCATCCAGTCCCATCCAATCCCATCCAGTCCCATCCAGTCCCATCCAGTCCCATCCAGTCTCATCCAGTCTCATTTCTCAGCCCCACTGCCCATCCGCTTGACCACATATGGCCTGTTACCAGCTTTTTCCCATCCAGCCTGGGCCTGTGGGCCATGCTCCCCAGTGGTCTGAAGAGCCAGAAGGAGGGAGCTAGTGTATTCCTGCACCTTGACGGGATCTGTTGTTTCAGTGTAAAATCCCATCATCCTCTGTATTTGCAGCCTCTCAAACCACCAGGAATAGAGTTGTGTCGAAGCCGCAGCCAGCTCCGTGTCTCCCTGCCTGCTGTGTAGAGGGAGGGACACAGGCTGACTGGCCCAGAGCCCACCTCCAGGGCATCGTAAATGATTGAGGCTGTGCTGTTTTAATTTCTCTTATTCCCAATGCTCAGTTTACCTCTTCCTTCCAGATACCTCTTGGGCCCCACTCCCGCCAACTCCTCGCTCACTCCCACCTTCATGAGAAAAGTGCAAAACCCTTCATGAGAAAAGTACCAGCACCGACTCTCACCATCTCAGTGGCTGAGAGGTATCAAGTACAGACCTGGTCCTAACCGCTGCACTCCCTGGGCAGCTGGTGGACCCACCAGACCTCCTTTAAACTCTCACTGTTCATTGCTGGCAGCTCAGCCAGCCAGGTGTGGGCTGTCCCTCACTGCCTCTCTTAGCCTTGTTTGAGCTAAGGGGGACTAAGCAGGAACCCCATGAAGCTGTGTAACCTGGAGGGAAGGGCGCAGCCTTGAGGCTTGGGTTTCCTTCATAGTCCTTCCATGCTGTTTCCCTCCTGTGCTCGCCTCCAGAAGACCACCAGTCCTCTGCAAACGGGATTTGCACCCACAGGTTTCCTTCTGACTCTTTTCCTCCACCAGTGCTCCTGGGACAGCGGCTGTCCCTTGTCTGAAAGAAGTCAAGAGCTAGCCCTCACTGTCTTGGGCATTGGCAGCTTTCTACCCTTCCTGGTTCTCCAGCAAGTCTGGGGCAAGGACTGTCCTGATGAGCCATGGCAGGCCGCTACTTCACGGTATCTTGTCCAGCCACTGAGAGATCCTCCCCCTATCTCCTGGTTCCAGTTTCTCATCTCCCAAAGGCACCTGTCCCTGCCACCAAGATAACCAAGCTGTCCTTTTACTTATGTGTTTTGGTCATCACCCAGTGTCTTTCAACACAAAAAGATGGAGTGACTCTTTACCCCTGTCCTCGTTGCCTCCTGCATCATTCTTCTGCCCTGCATGATACCTGGACATCTTCTCAGTCCAGGAGTGTATTCAGCTACCCCCACACACAACACCAAGCCCAATACTTCATGAGTCCTGTATCTCTCCATGTAGAAAACGGCATTGAATACTCTCCTAGAGTATGACTGCCCTGTCCCCACATCTTATTCAGTCCGCATCTCCAGCACCGAGCCCAAGGGCCACAGGAGGCTGTTTGCATGCCTGTCACCCACTAACTGGTCAGCCAGAACGTTCCTTGGGAGCTGCCAAAGGCCAAGCTCTTTTCATCTTAAATCCACAGTGTCTGGCACACAGCAGACACCCCCTGGTGATGGATAAACGAATGAATGAGTGATTGATTGAACCAGCCTGCAACCTGGGGTCTCCGGAGTAGACAGTTCGTTTTTGTACCGACTCGCAAATTCTGAAGAACAAATACCTTTTGAAGAACTCAGCAACCAAAGCTCTTAACGGGAGACTGACTGACATGTGTCCAACCAGGCCAAAGAATCTGAAGCGCTCTGGGCTCAGCACCATCCGCCAGTCTGTGCAGGATGAAGGCTCTGGAGGTTTCTAAAGGGAGACAGTGTCGTCATTCATTCAGCCTGCCTGAGCATCAACTTTAGGAATGTTGCCTATCTCAGCACACATCTATTTCGCAAGCAGACATAATTAAATATGAAGGGCCCCCTCCAACCCTGGTGCGCACACAGTCCGGGAAAGGCAGGCTGTCTCCTGGACGGAGTGAGCAGGGAAGACAGTTCAGAAAATAGCTCAGCAGGTGAGTTCCTCGTCTGCCCTCTAATCGGCTGTGAGGACAGGGACACAGCTGGGAAGCAGGCGCAGGGACATTTTGGTTCAGTTTTGAAACTACAAGAGGAAGCCAGATCCTGAAGCCTAAAGAGTTGGCTTGTGGGAGGGGAGTCTGCTTCCCCAACTTGTAGAGATGAATGCTTGAGAGTGGAATGGAGTCCAAAGCCTGGAACCTGGCAGGGCTCACTTCCCTGTGCTGCAGTTCAGGCACTTTTGTCTCTCTCCAGGGTCCAAGCACCCCAGGCAGAACACACTCTCTGAAGGCGGCGCTATGCCTCTAAGATGAGCCGGTCACGCTGCCTGATTCAGCAGTCCTGGATCAGCTCTCGAAGGCTGCTTAACAGGACCAGGCTGGGCAACCGCTGGCAGCCCAGCAAGCAGCAGCACAGCCCCCGCCCTGTGGACACGCATTCACTTTTCACATAACTAGTGCTTATGAAGCACATGCTAAATGCCAGGCACAGTCTTAGACACAAAGGCTAGGCCACAGCTGGACCTTTCTCCGCCTTAGCCTCTCCCTTCCTGGGCTGCTGATCAGCTGAGAGCGTGGATCTCTAAGCTCTGCCTTCTTTACTTTGACAGACCCATCTTCTCCTCTTCCTCCCACCCCCTTGCGGAGAAGCTGCCAATTAGGATCCCCAGTCTTGTTATCTCCCACTCTGAGTGACAAGCTGCCCCATCCTCATCCCCACAAGAAAAATATTTTTACATCTGAGCCTCAGAACATGTGTGGAGTGCTTCTTTTCCTGGAGTGGGAGACTCATGTGCACACATGCGCACACTCATGCATGCATATAAGTTTAAAGACTAGGAGACACCCTCAACGATGATTCTTCAAGCACTATTTACCTTGTTTTGAGTTCTTTCTTTGTTTTGTTGTGTGAGATTTTATTTGTTTTGTTGTTTGAGTTTTTGTTTGCTTTTAGACAAGGTCTTACAATGCCACCCTGGTTGGTCTGGAACCACTCCTCACCCCCACTCCACCCCACTCCCACCCCACCCCCGTATACCCCAGGCTGGCCTGTAACTTAAAGATTAACTAGTTTCTGCCTCCTAGGAGCTAGGACTAAAAGTACGTACCACCATGCCAAGCCCTCACTTTGCTTTGTTTCTCTCATTTGCCTTGATGGTTCTGATTAGCAAACGCTGGGGCGTCAGCAACCTTGGGGATTCTCCTGTCTCTGCCTCCCAATACTTGAATCACAAGAAGACCCTTTTTTCACTTGAATTCTCGGATCCAAACTTTGTAACATGAGGGGCCTGCTTGTTGGGTTTTCTGTCCTGCCCTGTTCCCACAGCCGGCAAGTCCCAAAGAAAATCACACAAAGGTCTCCATAAGATTATAAACTGATTGGCCCATTAGCTCAGGCTTCTTATTAAGTCCATTATTCTTTTTTTAATGTTTATTTATTTATTATGTATACAATATTCTGTCTGTGTGTATGCCTGCAGGCCAGAAGAGGGCACCAGACCCCATTACAGATGGTTGTAAGCCACCATGTGGTTGCTGGGAATTGAACTCAGGACCTTTGGAAGAGCAGGCAATGCTCTTAACCTCTGAGCCATCTCTCCAGCCCCCAAGTCCATTATTCTTATCTATGTTAGCCATAAGACTCAGTACCTTTTTTAGCAAAGCAGGTCACACATCCTGCTTTTTCCGTGGTCTGGGCAGGACTGGTGAGGAATGGGCGTCCTCCTTCCTAGAATTTTCCTGTTCTCATTGCCCCGCCTCTACTTCCTGTCTGGTTGACCTGCCTATACTTTCTGCCTGGCCATCAACGTTTATTTCAAACACGATTGACAGAATACAAACAATTCTCCAGCACCAAAACTTAGGTCCTCAAGCTTGCATTTTATTAGCTGAGCCATTTACACCATCATCCTAAGGCAGACCTGGGTTATCAAAATGGACCTTAAAAGTGGCCACTGTATCGATGACTTCTGTGGCATCGTGACTGAGTCCCTGATAGAAACAACGAAGACAGTGGCAGGAGGAGGGGAATATCTTTGACCCACAGTTTTCTTCAGAGTGGGGAAAGCATGGTGAGCAGGTTCCAGCTTAGCAGACAGGAACAGGAGACAGTGGCTGCCAACATGTCAGTGAGCAGAAGACAAAGATGTCCAGCAGAACCAGGAGCAGGGGTCACCTTCAAAAGCAAGACCCCAGTGTGATGTCTCCTTTTGCCAGCCAAGAATTATCTCCTAAAAGTCTGACCGTCTTCAAAATAGAGCCACAAGATGGGGAGCCAGCATCCAAAGCTCAAGCCTGTGAGGGTCATCTCATATTCAGATCAGAGCGCCATGTCCTCAAAGGGAAGAGGCAGAGAGAGGACCATGAAGAGAGGAAGGGATGTGCTGGTGACAGCAAAGGAGTTTATGCTAAAGAATGGGACAGGAACAAACCAAGGAAATGTCAATGTAGACGCCAAAATGACAAGGGAGTGTGTCCTCTTATAACCCTCAAAAGAAGACAGCCGTCCAAGTCGGCCAATTTCGGAGGAGGCTAAGATCAAATTTGAAGAACAGAACTGTGTAGTACTTGAGTCTCCTGATGGAGGCTAACCTGTTTCAACACCTAGTGAGATTCCATTGGGATCTGTGTCTTCGGCTGGAATGTCCCGGTTTCTAACACTGAGCTCAGGGGTTAGTTTTGTACAACGGGTGCCTCTCAATCCTATTTGAGGTAACATCAACAGGCCAGACGCTGAAGAACTGCCTCCCCCATGCAAGGGTTGTTTACACACACCATGTGACATAGATCCCACCCCCCACTCAGAGCCAACGTAGTCCACTTGATCCTCAGGCAGTGGTGTCTGCTAGAATGCTCCCTCTTTGACTTGACTGGGACTATCTGGAAATCACCTCTTCCAGCCAGTTCTGAGAGTGAACAGTCCCTAAACAGACCCCGGGGTGCGCAGCCCCTTCCTCATTTCACATGCTGTATTTTTTTGGATACTACCGGCTGCTCATTCATCCAATTGGATGTTATTTGGACATCTCACACCCCTGGTGCCTTACCTGTTTGCTGTCTCTCAAACACACTGTCCTTGCGTCTGGGCAATTGACTGACTTGGGCCAGGTGAATTTTGGTTTTGACTTGCCAGTGCTTCGAATTGGACCAGGTGGTCCTGCTTGTTTATAGCATTCACTCGTTCTCAGCCTTCTGTCAGTGGACAAGCACAGCTTCCACTCTCCAGTCAAAGGAAAGCTCCAGCCATAATGCCTATGCAGACCATTTGTCTCCTGACTCCCAGGCCTGGCCTTCTGCAGGCCATTGGACACGCTGAGATTCTATGCTCATAGGTCCAGGAGACACACACTGCCTTCCTCCTGTGGGTGGTTACCTACCTTCACCAAAGCAAGAGGAGCTGAAGACATCCTCTCCCTCATCCGTCTGAGATCCTGAGGGGTCTGTTGTAAGTACATTCCACTGGCATTAAGGTACCAGGCGAAGCCTTCACGGAAGGATTCCACAGAGAGGCCGAGAGACTGTGAATCAGGATAGCAGTCTCTGACAGAGATTGGTGAGGCTTTCCCCATTGGCTGGGGAGAGTATCAGCCAGCCACCCCGAACACACGCTAATCCTTCCAACAGAAGACAGATATCAGTAATTAAAGGCATGCCACTTCTAAGACACAAAGAACAGCGTGGACAGGAAGATAAGCTGGGGAGGGGTGGGAGAAAACAATATGTGGTTGGAGGTGATGCACAGAGATCGGCCAGCTATCAGCCCTGTGTGAAGCTTCCAGGGCTCGCTCCCCCAAGACAAGCACCCCTACCGAAGCAGTCTTCCTCTGTGCCTCATGCTGTACTTTCCCACAGCTTAAGCAATAAAGAGAGGCCTCCAGCCTTCGTGTAAAAGATGAGTAATGCTCCTGATTCTTCTGGCCCTATCATACTGCAGCATTCCTGACATTTGTGTTCTGTCCTTCTGGATCTCATCTATAGACCCCACTGATTATAGAAATGCTAGCACACGAGATCTTTGAACTATGGGTTAGTCTTTCTTTTTTCTTTCTTTCTTTGTCTCTTGAATTTTTCTTTCTTTCTTTCTTTCTTTCTTTCTTTTTTGCATGCATGTATCCTGCATGTTTTGGATTGTATTGTAATTTCTTATGTGGGTGGGTGACTTGGTGTATATGTACACATGTGTATGCCCAAAGTGTGCATAAAGATGCCATGAGAGACCTTCAGGTGTCCACTACAGCCTACAGTCCCTTAAAACAAGTTCTCTCACTGCCATGGTACCCTGGGGTCCTCCTGTCTATATCTACAGTTCTCGGGTCCCAGATGCATGCAGCCAAGCCCAGATGTCACGTGAGTGCTCCAGATTGAGGTCCTCATGGTTGCACAAGCTCTATCTCCCATAGAGCCGTCGCTCCAGCCCTGTAATTTGCAGCCATCACTACGGATTGAACTTCTTTCCTTTCTGTACATTTGAACTACATCCCATGTTCTCACACAGCAGAATACTTCGCCACACTTGAGTCTGCCAATCATCTTTATAAAGGCGCTCTTTCGGCTCTTTCCCAGGGCCTTCAACTACTAGAGGGGATTCTCTGAAGCCTTACATGGCAGGGTGGCCTGAAAAAGCATTTTTACATGTGAATTCCCTGGCTCCTTTCTCCGATTCTCCTCCCGTCATCTGTCTACAAACTGGCTTTTCCGTATGTCAGTGGTCACCTTTAACTCAATGTAGTCCATGCAGTGTACTCTGGAAGGTATTCTATGCATCCCGATTGGCTCCATCAACCTGCTGGTGGTGCTCTTGGTGCCTCTGGGGGCTCAGGGAAGATCCTGTGGCTCCCAGGAACAGTCTGCTTCTCCCTTCATAAAACATATCTTACTGTCATATTTCTTTCACGTGCAGCATCTAGAGCAGTGGACTATAACAACTCTTCAATAAATAACTGGCAAGTGTGGGTCCCTCCCGAAATCACTCTGCCATAGGCAGCACTTAGGGAAGACACACCCTCATTTCTTGAGTCCCACTCTTCACTGCTCAGTCTAGAAAACAAGTCCCCTGACTTCTTCCCATCCTTTGTTAGGTACTAGGATTCGGCTGCATGAAACTTCAGCCTGGCAAGATACACACATTGTACGCACGCACACAGGTTAGGAAGAGCCAACGAACCCGGGGTCACCTGCAAAGCTTGTCAAGCCCCAGGGCAAGATGGAAACCAGAGCCTTGGGTTCAGCAAGCCCCTTCTCGTTGATGGCCTCTCTCTCTCTCTCTCAAAAACACCATGACTGGACTAGTAAGATGATGGCTCAGTGGATTAAAGTGCTTGCGGCCAAGACTGACAACCTGAGGACCCATATGGTAGGAGAAAACTGACTCCGACAAGCTCTCTTTTGACTTCCGTATGCATTCCTTGCCATGCACGTGAAGATACAAATGTACACAAACATACAAAATACAAGATTTCAAAGTGTTGTGACAGGCTTTATTAATGTCACTTGCTGTTGGGACAGAGACAATTTGCAGGATTGCTGCTGACTTCTATAACCCTTCCCTTCGATCCAAATACACAGGAAGCTTTGCACTTCCTGTGGGGAGAGGTGGTGCTGAGCCGGGAAGGGGAAAAGATAGATACCTCAGGTGGCAGGGACCCCAGCCTTCAACCACTCACAGGACACTGATGAGAGCGAAATCTATCAAGGACTCAACAGGACAACTTTGGGACTTTAAATTCTAAGAGTGGTATGCCAGATATGCTGGATCAGTCATACATCCATGAGGACAATCCAGCAGACGAGACCAACCCAAGACCTTTCCAAAGAAAACTGTGAACATTCTTTGGGTCTCTTGCTTGCTATGGTGTGGGGATCTACAGACCTTCTCTC
Organism: Microtus obscurus; assembly: GCA_963919715.1. Taxonomy (NCBI): domain Eukaryota; kingdom Metazoa; phylum Chordata; class Mammalia; order Rodentia; family Cricetidae; genus Microtus; species Microtus obscurus. The sequence goes on along the minus strand of CAWTZC010002279.1, from coordinate 4,709,539 downwards.
CTCTCTGCACCAGGCCAGCAACGGGTGAGCATGGCTAACCTTCTCGTTAGATGAGACCATGAGGGCTGGCATGGGTGACGTAAGCTGAAATCAGATCTGGCTTCAAAGTATCACATCGTCTTTCTGTCCACGCCAGCCACCCTGTGCCGACCAAGCACAGCCCCCACAGCTGCCAGGGAAGAAAGTTGCCATTCTCAGAGGTTCGGGGAAACTCACACAAAGAACGATGTATCTCATCCAAATCCCATTAAAGCAAGAACAAAAAGACAAGAAAGGAAGAATAAGGCAGGGGAGGACAATACTTTCACCAGGAAATCAAGGCTGTGATAAACAGCGTCGATGAGCTGCAGAGAACTCAGCCCCAAGCAGCCTGGGGGTTGAGACAGGGCAGAGTCCATGTACCACACGGTGGTGTATGGAGAAGGGTTTCTTACGGCAGGGCTGTAGGAGAGCTGCAGAGAACTCAGCCCCAAGCAGCCTGGGTGTTGAGACCGGGCAGGGTCCATGTACCACACGGTGGTGTATGGAGAAGGGTTTCCTACGGCAGGGCTGTAGGAAGAACACGCAGCCTATGGCGCTGCCTGGCAGATTTGGGGAACTTCCTATGGCCGTTTGATAAGCACCGGCAGATATTCCTATTCCAGATGATTTCATAGGATGACTCTTAAGGCTAAAACTGAGATCAGAGGACGAAAGGCCCAAGCCATTCAGAATTCCCCGAAGACTTGGTGCTGGCCTTCTCATCCTGTGGGTTGAAGATTCTCACCAGGACTCCGTGCTGGAGAGTCCTGACCCAAGATGTACTTCTGGATACACCAGCTCTGTAGAAAGATACAACTGCTGAATTGAAACAAAAGATTAATGTTATGAAAAATAATAATCTCTTTTATTTTTACACAAACTGGAATTTTGTCCTCATTTAGGAAAAAGTCTGCATGTCGGACATGATTACTTCGCCACTGTGGGAAACTGGCCCTTGGCAGGGGGCTGTTCATTTGCCGACCTTGGCAAATACCAGTGTTGGAGAGGCTTTGAGGGGGAAAAACAAATCAGTATGGCAGATGGTAGGGTTAGACTCAGCCTTGGAGCGCAGCATAGGGGATGGATATGAAGTTAATGGGGGACCAGAGACTGCCACCAAACAGTGGCATCTGCTCTAGGTGGAAGAGAGTGGGGTGGGTGAGGAAAGGCCCAGAGGAGGGAGGTAGTACCTGCAGCCAGACCTCCAAGCTGGCTAGTTGTCCACCCTATGGGGTAGCATTGGGCTCTTCCAGCCTCTACATCTGTCCACAGGGAGGCCAGACAAAGAAGGGCTCAATTAGCAAGCAGCAGCAAGGAGAAGCCAGTAAAGGGCTATAAACAGGCTTTCCAGACAAACTCTTCCGGTTCAGCCATGGCCTACACTCTGAACAGATGAGTGCTAATCCCTAAGAACCAAGGTGGCTCTTTACTGGGTCTCACTGGTTGGTTGGCAGTAGTCCTGTGAACAGTGAATGGCCAGGACTCTGAGCTCACCGCGGTGACCTCACAGCTTGTCAGCACACCCTCTGTCCCTTGATACTAACACAGGGTATGAACACACCCCATCAAGTTGCCTGGCCTCGGGGCACGGACCATCCAAGATCATTAGCAAAACTAATTTGGACCTGATTAGTCCACACAAACCATCCTCCACCAAGGAGCAAGCTGTGTTTGGGCTGATTAATAATCGTTACTGGAGCTGGCTGTAATTAGTTATATAATTCTGAGCAGGGGAACTCTAATTCCTTTGAGTTGACATCACAAGCCTGAAGCGTTAGCCAGGGTCGCAATCCAAAAGCTGGTAGGTACGACTCCGTGCCCATGTGCTCACACCCATGTGTTTGAACTAAGTCCAGGGCCACAGGCTTGCTATCAACTCGACATTGTTTTAACAGGACATTCATGAAACCAATGCCATGAGTGTTTCTTTCTTGGCAAACCCAGTGCCTGCTCCAGAACTCCACAGCACCCGCTTCTGGGTGGCGCATTTTCTGCTGGCTGCTTTTCCCACCTACCCCAGCGAGCCATGCTGGCGGCAGCTGTCCCTGCTGCTCACTGGGCCCTGGGCATTGCTCTCCCCTTCCGTTCTTTGCTCTCACGGAGCTTCGGTTTCTGAGTGCAGCTGCAGCTGCTGCTGATGCTGAGCCCAAGCACGTGACCCGCCCCCTCCTAAGTTCATCTCCCGTGGTGGGTCAGAGGCTAGAAGTTCTGCGGATCTTCACCTCCATCAGTCAGGTCAAGATACCTCTTTCTAATTCATCCCAGAGCATACCAGAAAATAAAGCTTCCTGCTGTACTTCCAGGAAAGGCTTTGAAGCGGGGTAGCCCTGTGCTTCAAGTCCAGGGCATCACCCTCCCTATTGATAGGAGAAGCCACAAGAACATCGCCTTACAAAGTGATTGTGGTGTTTTGGATGACAATGGCCCCCATAGGCTCATGTGTTTGAATACTTGGTCCCCAGTCGGTGGAACTGGTTGGAAAGGATTAGGGGGTGTGGCCTTGATGGAGGAGGTATGTCTCTAGAGTAGGCTTTGTGGCGCACGCCTTTAATCCCAGCACTCGGGAGGCAGAGGCAGGTGGATCTCTGTGAGTTTGAGACCAGCCTGGTCTACAGAGCTAGTTCCAGGACAGGCTCCAAAGCCACAAAGAAACCCTGTCTCGAAAACAAAACAAAACAAAACAAAAAAGTCCATGTCATTCCCAGTCTCTCTCTGGGCCTCATGCTTGTAGATCCAGATGTCAGCTCTCAGCTACTGCTCCAGAGCCCTGCCTGCCTGCTACCATGTTCCCCCACCATGATGGTCACGGACTCAAGCACTCTGAAACCGCAAGCCCCAAATAAATGTTTTCTTTAATAATCTCCCTCAGCCATGATGTCTTATCACAGCAATAGAAAAATATTAGGAGGGTGACCATGAGAGACAGTGAGCAAAATATATTATATACATGGATAAGGATACCACAATGAATTCATTGTTTTTTGTGCAATTAACATACGCTAGTTTTAAAGAGAATGAAGGAAGGCCTGGCGATGGTGGCGCAGGCCTTTAATCCCAGCACTCGGGAGGCAGAGGCAGGCGGATCTCTGTGAGTTCGAGACCAGCATGGTCTACAGAGCTAGTTACAGGACAGGCTCCAAAGCCACAGAGAAACCCTGTCTCAAAAGAGAGAGAGAGAGAGAGAGAGAGAGAGAGAGAGAGAGAGAGAGAGAGAAAATATGGAGGAAAGAAATCCCTTCCCACAGTAGGAACCAGTAAACTAAGGATGTCACTATTAGGATCTCTGAGCTATGGGGCCTGGTGCCAGGAATGCAATGTTCATCATATATACATTTATATTTCTATATTAGTCGTCCCCCCCCCCATACCTTCTCCACTCACTTCCCAAGCAAGCCTCTCACTTGGGAAAGCTTCCCTAGGATCACTGCTTTAGTCTGAAATCAGGGTCTTACACAGATAGTCACAGAGTGATTCTCCCATTTCTGTTACAGCACAGGCAGGGGACATTATAAATTTATGTATAATGTCTTGATTCTTTTAAAGAGTCAGGGAGAAGTGACCCAAGCAAGTAAGAGTATGGCATTGGTGACCAGTTTCCTAGCTTTGGAACTAAAGGAGACAGCAACAGCCCCAGGGATTCACCCCCTTCATACCCCTGAAACTCCCCCATTGAGTTATCTTTCAAAAATGGGGAGGGGCTTCTGTAGCTACAGGAAATGAATAGCCAAGGTTCCCGTAGGTAGGCTGTGATGGGACATGAGCACTACTTGACACTGGCTAGTGGCAAAAGACAGCCTGCAGGTCACAAGGCTTCACTGCAAATGTCTTTGGGAAATGCTACCCCCCCCCCACAGTAGTGCAGATTGTTTCACCATCGTATGCATTATTGTCACGACTGGACAGGGCAACTTCATCGTTCCTCTGCGTTTCAGGAGAATAGTAACTGTGTGGTTTTTCATCAAAAAGCACAGTTGTTGGTGCTGATAGCAAGATCTTCAGGTGAGAAGGCTCAACTTCTTTGTACTCTGCTTCACAGCAATGACTCAGGACTCCCTGGGTAGAGGCAGGGACAACAGGAAACCTCATTTCCCCAGCTTTCGCTTTAACCAGGGCAGCTTCAGTGCTTCAACTTTTATTTGCACTAATTCCACCCAAAGAAAACATTATTTCTCAAAACAGTTTTAGTGGTTTGAAAGAGAACTGTCACCCACAGGCTCACGTATTTGAACATTTGCTCGCCAGTTGGTGGTGACATTTGGGGAGGTTACAGAACGGTACAGCCTTGCTAGAGGAAATACGTCACTGGGGGCATGCTTTAAGAGTTCATAACCTCTCCCCACTTCCTGTTTGCTCTTTCTGTTATCTGCCTGTGGATGGAAATGTGATCTTTCGGCTTCCTACTCCAGCTGAGTGTTGCTGATCTTTCAATGATGGTCTCTTACCTCTGGAGCCATCCGTAAATACAAATAAACCCCTCCTTCTATGAACCCCAGTTGCTTCTGGTTGTGCTGTTTTTTATCACAGCAACAGAAATATAGTGGATGCTGTGCCCTGTCCATGGGAACCCCAAAAGACCACCAGGGAGACCGACTCACCGAAATGCAAAAGCAAGGTTTATTGTCATGCACGTGTATAAGCTGGCAGGGATCTCATCAGCACAGCAGCGAGAGGAGGTACCCCACTCTCCTAGAGAGCACTATTTAAAGACAAAACCCAGAAGAATTACATTAGCAGGGTTTGGGGTGACAGGTTCAATCCTGATCGGCTGACATCTGTCTAGGGGTGTCCTGGTGAAAAGCGATGGGTGTGTGCTGGCAGGTGATCCTGTCTGCACAAGTTGAAACATTAGGAATTTTCTATGGAGGGTCTGTTCCTGGGTGGTGCCTGGGTAGACTCAGTTCACAGTCTTTCTTACAACCAGATATTGTCTTAGGAACTACTACTGAGACTCAGGCCTCTATTAAGCTTATCATGGCTGGGTCTTACAATGGACACAGCAGTGCCCCGTTAAGTTAATACAATCTACCTTATTTATTTATAGAGAAGGAGACTGAGGCTCTTCCCCATGGGACCTGCCTAAAGCTCTGACCCGGGCCCAACACCTCAAGCCTATGCTTTTGCTTGGAATCCTTGTCAATCATCTTGTTGACACCATGGATTTCTGCATTATGCATAGCCTCGGCCATACCCCCAAGTGGCTAGATGTTCTTATTATGCACAATACATAAAATTATATCATAACATGACGGAATCATGCATTTCAAGCATGGTGGGTTTGTTGTTGTTGTTGCTGTTGTTTTTTACAGGAAGAAATGAGGAATGGGGCTATGACATCTTTAGATATTTCTAGAAAGCAGAATATAGAACAAGTAAGGGAATGGATATAGCACAGCCCAGAGATACTGGTTTCTCCGTAGCCCACCAATAATTTCTGCTAAAAGATTTGCCCATGTCGTCAAAGGTCAAGACTGTCAGTGGCATCTCTCTCCCAGCAGCCATAAGGACTTTGTGACAGGATGGTTAACTTCTGGGCTCCTCTCTCCTGTTCGGTCTGCTGAGCTGTTGGCCCAGGTACCGTGTGAGAGAAGCAAGCTAAGGGGCATCCAGGACAGACTCGCAGGCTGGGCATTCCAGATCTACCATCTGGTGTTCATTAGAGGCTAATGTTTTAAGCTTCTAGTCACGCAGGGAAAAGGAACTCTGTTCCTTGGAAATGTGGAGGTATTCAAATGTCAGCATCCAGGCCCACCTCTAGGGACCAGGTTTTCTTGAAGGAAATGTGATTGCAGCCACAAATCTGCTTTTCTGGTGATTTCACCCCCATTTCCACATTGCTGTCATCTAAGTTCACATGCAAAAATGATGCAAGGCATGGGGCAATTTTTTCCATGGGCGGGGGACCTTACTAATCACAAAGCCACGTCTCCCTTCTCCTTAGCCCAGGAGCGCAATAGGAGCACCTTTCAGCAAACCAGTCTGGTTCAAGGACGTGATCAAAGCCACGCGGCTGAGATGGGACGGAGCAAGTCCCTCCTTCCATAGTCTGAGTGTCCAAACACCTGCACTACTGATTAAAAATGTGCTCTCAGAATTCGTATGCTGCGGGTCTGACCTCCAGTCGGCTTGTGTCCACACACCTCCCATTTCCCCTGGAAGTTTTCACAACCCAAACAAACCCTGTGTCCAAGGTAACTGAACATAACGAAGGGGTCAGAGCTCGACTTTGGTGCACACAGCAGAGTGGATTGTTGGAGCAACACTTCTGGGTTGAATCTTGTGTCCTTCACACCCCCCCCCCCCAATGATACTTTAAAGTCCAATCCTTGGCACGTAATACCTCAGAATATGACCTCATTTGGAAAAATAAATCTTACAAATGTTATTAAAATCACTGAAATGGAGTGGCCACTGATCCAATCTGACTGCCACTCTTGCAAGACAATGGTCTTTGGGAAGACCTGTGAAAGCGTGTACTGATTTCTATAATCAGTTTGAATTTCGGTTATCACAGGTGGCTTGTGGCCGCCATAGTGACACACATCGTGAGTGGCAGGAGATCGATGTCAGTTTGAAGCTCTGTGCCATGGGGGACGTTGGGAGCGATGATGCCTGAAGCTTACCTGGGCAAAGGAGGAACATACAATCGTCAGAGTCTGTCTGCCACCGCGACTGTCACTCAGCGACACAAAAACAAAGTTGGTCAGCAGTGTAGATGTTGGGCGTCATCCTTGGGCCGTGTTTTAGGTATGCAATCTAAATCCTTCGACCTCTGGTTGTTTTCTAATGGGCTATTCCATCTCTCAATTAGTGGAGGTTATTGTGCCCTCCAACTGTCCCCTGTTCCTGTTAGGAGTGGATGTATTTCTAGATGGTTTAAAAGCCTCCCAGATAAGCCACGGGGCTCCGCGTCCCAGGGATGTTGCTGGGATGGTATTTTCATGGGGTTTTATATCGTCAAACCCTCCTTCCAATGTTTTAAAGAAAGCCCTCAGGGAAGATAGGATGGCTATTAGTTAATTAAAGTCAGCGACCAGCCATTTGCTCTCTCTTGGGGCTTTAGAAGATCCAGCTACCCCATGGAGGAGCCCCTGGAGGCACCACGTGTCAGAAAAGAAATATATAACCGCAGTGGCCCCGCCCACTACATCTCTCACTCATTTTCATGATGACAAATGCATTTTTTTAAAATTTGAAACGTGTTCTTCTCCTCCAAGCTCATACATATCATTCTTTATCAGTTCCTGAAACCATTGGAGACAAGAAAGTCATGTTCTCATATGTCTGTAAGAAAATCAAGTTGGAACGTGGTCACATACCTGGGCCCAAGCAGCAGGGCCTAACTCAGGACCCCAAGTCTCAGGCAGGTCTCTCTCCACTGTCTGATGTCATCTCTCGGAAGCCTTTGGTCTAGAGCAGCGGTTCTCAACCTTTCTAAGGCTGCAGCCCTTTAATACAGTTCCTCATGTTGTAGTTGAACCCCCAGGAGTAAAATTATTTCATTGTTACTTCGTAACTGTAATTTTGCTACTGTTGTATATCATAGTGTAAATATCATTTTCCCAGTGGTCTTAGGTGACCCCCATGAAAGGGTTGTTTGACTCCCAAAAGGGTTTGAGACCCACAAGTTGAGAAGCCCTGGTCTAGAACTTCCTGTCCAAATTCTGTGAAATGCCTGCCTGAGATACACATCTCAGGGCCCGGAGGTGGGCAGTGCTGTCTTGTACAGAGGCTCTAGCTCGGGAAGACTCAACACTGGGACACCCCCCACGGGTACATTTGAGACTAGCAGGTGGATATAATAATGGGACCCCCCAAGCCAGAACATGAGAACTGTGGCTCACGCCAAGGGTGGAGAGTCACTCTGCTCCCCAAATTCATTCATCATCACAAGGTCCAGATACAAGGGACCCTTGGCAGAATAATGATATTAACAGGATTAATGAAAGCTATTTTGTAAAATGTTTTTCTTGTGTTGACCTAAAAAAAAAAATACATGTTAACGATGTGTTTGTGCTGCCTGGATGCCTGCCAGTGCCAATGCCAGCTGCCTGCGGCAGTGGCTCGTGGGTCTATTCCAGCTCATCCAGCTGTGGCCTGAGGGAAGCCACCTCCCCCACCCCTGGACGACAACCACCTCTCTGTGGAGTTTTCACACACAATTCCTTAGTGTTCCCTGTTTTATCCCCTCCCCCCGCTTATTCAAGCCTCATTGGCAAAAACGTCACGCAGAGAGACCTTATTAAGTACGATCCTTTCAGGAGTGTTTTCGTTTTTAATGTAGTGCTTATGACACCACTTGGGGATTTTTGAAAAATAACTTTTTAAAAGGTATCAATGAACTTGGCCATCTCACTGCATGTCCAAGGGTTATCAAAATAAAATATGTACTCCACCGTGATGTCTTCAGAGGGAAGAAGTTGGCAAGCCCAGCACAGGTAACCCATACAGCAGCCGTTCTTAATAACCAAACATCACATGACATTTGGCTTCCTAAAGCAACATCCCAAGCCTGCTATAACTCCCGCTAGCAAGAATCAATAACAGCGCCAGCCGGAAAAGCTGGCATAAAGGTATCAGCAGGCATTTTTCTACACCGTGTCAGGAGCGTGATCAAAGTCCTCCACGAGACCCAGAGGCGCACAAAACAAAAGTAATTTGGGCTTGCGAGTTTTGTTCTCTGTGGAGGTAAAAAAAAAATAACAATTCAAAGAAATATTTGATATTTAACTCTTCTGCAAATTGCATGCCAGACCCTGGGGGTGCAGGTTGGCATGAGGTAAGCCAGGCTGAGTGGGTGTGGAGGTTTCCCTGTTGTCCCCCATGGCTTGCAAGACATGGAAAGACACATTGCGGCAGCACGAGTATTGTTGCAATGACTGATACTGCTTACACATCTGTCTGCACTTGGAGCCACAGCCAACCTTGCTAGCTCACTCGCTGCAGGTAATTAGAAAGGAGCCTCTCTTCCCCAGGGCTGTCGCTTGTGAGTCTTGGCACGATTTATGGTGTTTGGTTTTCATTAAAAGAACCCGCAGATAGTTCTTTCAAAAACCCAGCCTGCCCTCAGGGTAGATGTGGTAAGTCTTGGCCACATTAATGGAGGTTTCATGGAATCTCATGAACTGATCAGCTGGGCCTGAGTGAAGTCTCTTTGTTACCATAGAGAGCAAAGCCAATCATTCATTTCCTTGATCCTGCAACAGGGCCTTGGTCCTGTTGTGTTTTGAGCACTGAATGAGGGACAAACTCACAGATAGGAAGGGCAGTCTTCTCCATGGGGTCCTGATGTCACTCTCTCAACAGCTCTTGGGTGAAAAGTACACACAATCCCTGATTCTACAGGCCACGCCCATCACAGGTAGAAAGGTGTCTAGGATCCCTGCCTTTCCAAATGTCCCACCACAGCTGCCACTCAGCACACACTGCAGTGTTGAATGTTTATCCGTCCCCTTGGTTATAGACCTAACTGGGAACTGTGCTGGCTACCGCTTCTCAGGGCTGCTGAGAGAGGTCATACGTGGTTTGCCCAGAAAAAAATAGTATCAGAGTTCTAAAGCTAAGGATAGCTTCCACTGGGTGAAGATCATGCTGTTGTAAAGGTGAAAACTCACTGAGTTTAACCATCCTAAATCAGGGGCCATCTTCATAGCAGAGGCCCAAGAACACTAGCAGGGCCAAGCTCAGACTGTTTCCTTAGGTGCCAGGTGCTTAGAGACAGGCACAGTGTCTAGCCTCCCTTTCCTTCCTTAGCCTCCCCTGGGATCTCAGAACAGGCAACACAGCATCCAGACGGCCCGGGACTCAGAGACAGCCAGCTCAGAAGACTACCTGGATTGAGCATGTGGCCTGGCTTCTGACTCTTGTCCTGAGGGAATTCTACCTCCTCCAGGCAGCCCTCAGCGGCCTGTCAGGCATGCTGGTCCATCTCTTTGCCATTGCTGTTCCAGCAAAGTTGAGTGAACATGCCCTAGGGAATGCTTCCTGATCCTTGCTTTCTGTCCTGGCAGAGGTACAGGCTTCCTGGAGTTGAGTCATTGTAGGTGGAGCCGGCAGCTCTATTTTCTGCACTCTTGCTCATGTTTACAAACCTCTAATGGCATACTTATAACTACAGGGTGAGGTTTTAGAAGCTCAACCCACAGAGCTATTAAAATAGAACAAGATACCACCTTTGAAATACAAGAATAAAAAAATCCACTAGACGGTGTCTGGAGAGATGGCTCAGTGGTTAAGAGCTCTGGCTGTTCTTCCAGAGGACGCAGGTTCTATTCCCAGCACCCACACAATGATTCTCAACAGTCTACAGTTCTGGTTCTAGGGGATTTAACACCCTCTTGAGCTTCTGTGGGCAGCATGCATGGTGATCTTCACAGACACACAAACAAGCAAAACACTCACACACGAAATAAAGATAAAGTAAATCCATTGGGTGAAAATCATATGAACAAAGAGACCATACAGAAAGAATCCTCTGAGATGGCCCAGAAGACAATACAGAAATGGGTTGTATCGTGCTGGGTGTGCAGGGCTTGCTCGTGGTGAATCAGGTGATGAACTCAGAACCATTCTATGGGCAAAGCAGTGCAGTAATAGGGCACTGGCCTGTGTACAAACCAAAGACTTCCTCGGTCATCTCAATCGTCCTTGGGCCGTGACAGAGTAGTGATGAAGAAAGGCAAGAGCTGGGAGCTAGGGGACAGCTGAGGAGCCGGGGTTCAGGGGGCAGGGCCACCATGGAACTGGCTCGATGTTTTCTCTCGCATCCTTGCAGTCAACACTAGAACCAAGTTTATATTGTAGAGAACATCACACCTCCGAGAGCAGTCATTTGAGCAGAGCAAGAGTCTTTGATCTCGATAAACCTGACTTCCAAGTGACAGAGGTGTCCCTGTGTATGCTGGGAAAGCAGCCGTGGCACTCCCAAGCTTGTAGCACTTGCTTCTAACACCCAGCTGCAAATGATGAAGTCCAATCCAGGGAATGGATGTCTGGGCCCACTGAGCAGGCAGGATCCAGCAGAGATCTCCCCATTGGTGGCCAGGGACACTCAGAGAGACAGTTCCCAGAGTGGAGCGAAGACCGCTTCAGTCAGAACCTGAAGCCAGGATGGACCATTACATCTTCATCTTCTCGGACTTGGACAATTTCTCGGAACTGAATTAAAAGCCAAATGGGTCTGCTCCATCTGCCTGTGTGCTCTAATAGAGGGATGCGCTGCCAAAAAGAGCAGTCGTTTTCTGTGCTCATTCGCTAGCTCGTTAGCTTAATGAGCCCTTTAGGACCACTGGGGACTGTGCTGGACCACATCTACAGGGGTGCACGAGGCCCATCCTAAGAAGCCCTTCCCGCGAGCATGATTGAGAGGTGGCCCAAGGAGAAGCGCGCAAAGGGATCCCTTTGCCAAATCTTCACATTTGTAGGTATCTTCCAGGTTAAATAACCAAAAAAAATGCTGACCAAAGAGCAGGTCAGCACATTGGCCATCTTTAACGTAGAAGACATGTTGAAATCTGAAACGGAGGATGGAGGGGGCAGGCAGATCAGCATAAAAATGGCCATCTTTAACTCAGAGAGACATGTTGAGATATGAAATGGGGGGGGTGAGTTTGGCCTCCTCCATGGAGCAGCTTGGCCGCCCCTGCTCTGTTTGGCCTCCCCTGACCTCCACTGAAAGAACAGAAACCTCAGATGCTCTAGCACTGAAGGTCAAAAGAAGTCATGCCCTTTGAGGTGTCCATCTTTAACTGGATCTGGCTTTTAAAAGGACAAGATTTTTAGCCAGAAAAATGATCTCTATCAAGGACAAAACAAAACATTGTCAGCTTGACGAACTCAAGGGAATCTCGTGAGGTTCATTAGAGCCGACCAACCCATTAGAAAGAAAAGCCAGGTGAGGGGATGACCCCCCCCAAAGTCTGTGCATTTGCTCTGTCTTCTTCCCTGTGGGATAAGCAGAGCAGCCAGGCCCTGTTTTCAGCTAATACCCCTGGCTTGCAATCCTATTTGCCCTTGGAATGACTTCTTACTTTAAAGAGTTCTGCAGAAGAAGCGTGCACTTTCATCGGGTCTGTCTATCTGCTGTGCTCAAGGGCTGAGGCCCGAACTCACAGCTCGGAAGAGGGAAGAAAGAACTCACCTCTGTAAGGTTGCTCTGACTTCTGACCACAGCCTGTTGCTCTGGGCAATGGGGCTGGCATCATGGGCCACTGGTTTCCTGCCTTGACCAGCCTGTTATGCTGGAGGCAGCCTGAGAGGCTTCAGAACCAGATGGTCTTGGGATTAAATTGGGGGCTAACAATCAACTGAGTTCACGGACTATTTACTTGATGTTACAAAAGCTACCAGACCCCAAAGCAGAAGCCAGAATTGCCCGGAGCTCCAGTTTGGTCTACCATTCCAGGAACTGTCTCATTCCTTCTTCTCACCTCATGTGTCCAATTTCACCTTAGAAGTCAATTTGCAGAGCAATACCTCTCTTCCTTCTGCACAGAGAAAACAACACACACACACATGTGCACGCACACACACATACACACACACACACACACACACATGCGCGCACACATGCACACCCTTCAACTCTATGCAGGAAACTTTGTGATGGACCTGTCCTGATAAGACAATACTGGCAGTGATTTCTTGGTGTATCTATTGACCACAAGGCAATGTTTCATCGGTTTAGATCAGCCCCATTTCTGTTTTTGTGGTATTTAACCAAAAGTTCTCTCTAAAGACAACCAAATGAACTCATAGAATTCACAGAGCAGGGCTGAATACCTGACATTCCGGCTCGGTTTATCTGTGTATTAACCCATGCAACTATTCAGCAGTAAGTACTTGGAGCAAGGCCAGCCTGGCCTATCGGCATATCCAGAGGATGCTGGGTATTGGTAACAATGGCTACTCGTGACAGTGTTCCAAAAGAGTTGGACATCCCAGCTTTCCACGGTCACCACACTAGGGCTTTACTGCAAAGGCTGTGGCAACTGCAGCCAATGTAGCTACATTCTCCTGCTGCGTGTCCTGCTCTGCCTCTGTGCAGCTTGGTTAATATCCCATTACCAGCAGGCACCTGGTGGATCAGTACTAATCTATGACCTGGGGCTCCTCCTCAAATGTTTGAAATGGGTCCCCATGCTCCTGGATGTCTCTGATGGCTCAGCTTTTCCATGTTAGGTTGAATGCATTTCTCTGGATGTGTGGAAAGGCACTAAAGGCATTTGCCTGGATACAGCCCAAAACCAGGGATAAATAAACATTCCTGGAGGAAACCATTTCCTCCCCATGTACCCCAAGGATGCTCTCCTTACAGAACGGTAAAGGTAAGACCCCTAAGGAACAAACATTTACCTTTGCACTCAAAATATTCATGAGGTTTATTTTCCCACAGCCCCCTTCCCATTCTTTGAAAGGTTTCTCTCCCAAGGCTGCTTCCCAAGACGCTCACTCTAAGATGGCTCTACCCCACCTCTGACCTCTCCGGTCTGCTTGCCTTTGAGAAGCAGGTTTAAAGAAGAAAGAAGAAAAAACCTCAGTGTGGGCTCTATGGTACCCATGTCTGTCTGTCTGTCTGTCTGTCTGTGTGTACACATATATGAACACATGTCATGTGTACATGTATGCACACGTGTGCATGTGTGTGTGCATGTGTCGTGTGTATACATGTGTGTGCATGTGTATGTGTGGAGGGCAGAGATCAAAGTCAGGTGCCTTCTTCAATCCGTTTGCACTTTTTTTTTTTTTTTAAATACAGGCTCTTTCATGGAACCTGGAACTCACAATTTGGCTAGGCTGGCTGCCTCCCCAGCACTGGGATACAGATGTATGCCACCACATCTGGCTGCTGCTACTGCTCCTTTTGTTTCTTCTTCCTCTCCTCGCCCTCCTCTTTTTGTTCCTCTTCCTCCTCCTCATTCTGTTTGATGTTGTTATTAAAGTGGGTGTTGGGCATCAAAACTCAGGACTTCATGTTTGAAGCTCTTTACCAGCTGAGCCATGTCCCTTTGCCCCTTAGCCTGAGTTACTGGTATTCCATCACTGGAGAAGTCTGACTGTGGACTGTGGACCCACTCTGCAGCTCCTAAAGCAAGCGCCATAGGGACAGTACCAGGAACCTCTGATGCTCTGAAGTTAAGTCTGTTCAAGGGGATTCACAGTTCAGAGTTAGCACTGCTGGTTGGAGAGATCCTTCAGGCCTTCTCTGAGTCTGGGAGGCACTGGGAAATTCCCACAATGCAGTGCAGCATTTCTCAACCATTTCTGACTTCCTAGCATGCTTTTCCAAGGAGGGCCACTCAGAGCTGACCTAAGCTGAAAGGCCTCGCCTTGAGAACCGTCCCCACACTCTCCCTGGCCAGACTTAACAAAGTCGCTCACCCTCAGCTTGCCTCTATGGTATCTCACAGTCTCTTGTTGTGGAAATGAGAACAGGGGCCTGGCTTTCAGGTTTGGCCACAAAGGCAGGCGATGACTTAGCGGATCTCAAACGTGATTTATCTTTCCCCACATAGACTCTCACCAGGAAGATAAATGTCCAGGCTCCACACAGTAAGCCTAGCCGGAGGAAAGCAAAAAATGATGAATTGATTAAGTCGGTCTAGAGGCAGGCCACCAGCAACCACACCTAATCACTCACCCGGCACTAGGGGCCTGACCAGGAATTCCACATCAATGACTCACTGGCCCTCCCTCAACAGGCTACGGACATGTTTCCTCCTTGGGCTAGGGCACTCGGAGTGAGCCAGAGAAGCTTTGGCCTCCTGCTAGCCCTTGGGCACCACCAGGCAGGCTGCCAGCCTTCAGGGCTAGAGAGGAAGTATTTGGAGACCTGGGACTGCTCTTGAAGAAGGCAGGGAATAACGTAGTTTGGCCTATGTTTGTGTCAAGTGTTGGGAATGACCATAAAAGAAGAAAAGAAGGTAAATGTTAGACACCAGAGAGAGGGGGTAACAGGTGGGGATGAAAAGCACCCCCCACCCCACCTCCACAGTCTGTCTGGTGGGAGGGGTTGTGTGAGGTCCAGGGAAAGGGCTGGCTGGCTCAAAGTCCAGGCAGGAGCGGAGTTCCTGCTAGTCACTGAGGAGAGAGAGTGAAGTGCACAGACCTTGTTAAGGGCATCAGGGGTGGGAAAGCCATCTCCATCAGAAGGAAGCCCAGAGCTCAGCTTCAGGGAAGACACAGCTACCTTCAAGGTCAGCAGACCTCAGCTAGGGAAGGAGCCAGAACTAGGTGGCCAAGATGAGCTGTAGATGGGCACTGCCATGCCAACTAAGGCTACAGGGATGAGATGGCCCTGCTGGAAACACTGACCACAGCAGAGAGGGAGGATGACCTCACAGGCAGTGACAAAAGGCCTATGAAGTGCAGGGGCAGAAGCCAATAGAGTGGCAGAAGTCACTCCCTCCACCCAGGACAGAGCAAGGAAGATGGACCATGGGTAGACCTCAGCTGGATACTCCTTCAACAGCAGGAGATTGCAAGAAGTTCCAGGAACTGCACCTACACCCTGTCCAGGGACCAGGGGACCAACTCAGAGCCACAGCAAGGCACCTCGGAAAATGAGTACCCCATCTCTGAGCAAGGTTTCTTTGCCTCAGCACTACAGACTGGATGATCCATTTCCTTAAGCACTAGAGGATGTCTAGACATATCCCTGGCCTCTGAGTTCTGGATATTGAGTAACAGCAATACTCAATTATGACACCCAAGCTGTCTCCAGACCTTGCCAAGTATCCCTGGGGGCAAGAGCGTGACTTGTTGAGAATCACCGCTCTGACTCATGGTAGAGACCACGCAGGTCTTCCATCTCTGCTAAGTCCTGGGTGAGCTCATCTGAAGTAATCGTGCATGCCAGTCAGGGGTGTGGGAGTAAGAAGGACCCTTCCTGCCAGCAGGACACTGCAATGCAGCAGTCGCTGGGCCACTCACCATCACATGGCTAGGTTCAGAGTCAGCCCATATCCTGTGGATGGCGACGCATGCGGCTTAGCCATGTATTTCTAGGGAAGCAATGTTTCTATCCACCCTGTGTATTACAAGGTACAGAAGGAAAGGGAGAGCAGGGGAGGGAGGGGGTCGGAACTCAACTGTAACAGGCACTGGCATCACCCCGACCCCTACAAGGGGCAGCAGATTAGACACCACACGCTTCCCTGGCCGAGCAGGAGCCTGGAGAAAAACAAAACTAGCACTATGCAGGCCTGCACTGGCTCTCAGCCTCAGAGCCAGGACATCTGGGCAAAGCAGGACACAATAGTTACCCAACACACAACACACATCATCACACCACACACACAAGACACAATATACACAACACATGCCATCATCAATATAGGCCACACAACAGAGACTACAAACACAGTACAGAGATTTTATATATATATATAACACACCATACAGCACATACATGCCCACACCTCCCATGTATGTACAACCCACAGACAATAGTTCACATATACACCATACATATCACTTATACTTGGTACAGACTCCCCAGCACTGGCTCCATGCACACTCACACCCCACATATACCATACACACAATGTACATATGACATCACACACAAATACACACGCACCTGCTCCTACGCACACATACAACTGAGGGGGCCACACTCTTCCCTCTGAGGCTAGCATTAACTCTGTCATCGTTCTGAGGAAGTGAACAAAAAACCACCTCCTTATGCCTTTCTCTGCCTCCCTGGTGTTTGGGGACAGCATCGTGAACACTGCAGCCCATGCTCAAACAAAAACAAACTCGGAGAACAATATCTACTGCACACTGACCTCACTAGGGAGGCTTTGCTAAATGAAAAAAAAAACATAGCTGATTAAAATCTCTAGGCAGAAATCAACCCAAAAGATGCCACCCTGGGCAAGCTGAGTTTGGGTTCTCGTGGAGTAATGAACTTTGGGCGTGTACCTACTTCATAAGGAGCCCTGAGGATCAAGTCCCAGGATGTTCAGGCAAACCAGTTGGAGGTTGCAATCACCCATCTGGAAAGTCCCAGGCTTTGCCAAGTTCTCTCTTGACTTCCTTGTCCGGGGCTTCATTTTATGTCCCAAGAGTGGGGACATAGTGACCTTTGAATCCCATGTAAAGATAAGCCACCACACAGAGACTGACAGTCCCAGTATTCATTAGCTTTGCTCAAACAGACCCCTTCACTCCCCCCTCCCCAAGAACAGTTCAAAAGTGATGGCCTCCTAAAAGCTGAGGCTTAAGGTCCCAGCTTTGTCCCCGGGCCGGCCCTGCAGTTCTAGCCATCGGCAGGATCCCTGCTCGTTTCTCTTATCTAAAGGACCACACCTTCCTCTCAGCTAAGACTCCAGCCCCTCGCCTTGATGCACTCTCGAAGTTTCATGGCCCATCGCCACTGCAGGCCGAGAGCATCTTTAAAGAAAGCGCAGTGGCCTGGCCATCTCTGTACATTAAAGACAAGCGCATTGTGCCGTCCACAGTGGGCATTCCATAAAGCCTGTCCAGCCAGTGATTGAATGAGCGAATGTATGGACGGATGAACGAATTAACAGGAACAAGTGCAGAATAAGTCGTCGGCAAAGGCATTTCTCGGTCTGCACAGCTGGGCGACCAGCGATTTTTCATTTACACTTCGTGCACTGCACGGAATTCAAATTCTCATTACAGCGCGGCGCAGAACGCAGCCCGCACTTTCAACAAGGACCCTGAGAAATGCGACAGTGGGGGGAACCTTTAATGCGTTCTTCCTATTGATTACAGCCCCGTGGAAAGGAATGAAAAGATAGCTTCAAACGCTTTCATATGAAAGGCTAAAAGGAAGCAAATTGTGCACGGCTTGCTGAAGCCAGGCCTCTTCAGACACGCCACGGCCACCAACAAGACACGTCTGCTGCCCGCCACATGGCGCGTTGCCGTGCCAACATACATTCTGAGTCACCCAAGCAGATTTAATGCCATCACCCCGACGACTTTCTCTCTGCCTTTTCTTGTGAGAATTGTTCAAGGGAAGACGCTGACCTACCTAGGAAATGGTTTTAATCAGTTTTGTTCCGGAAATGGCTATGGAAATGCAGATGCGCCTGTTTCTCTGCTTCTGGACATTACATCGTGACAAACGTGAAGTCCCGGCTCTACACCCCTCAGCCTGTAGAGAGAACTGCCCCTGAGTGGCAGCCTTTCAGAATCCTACATGAAATGTCTGTGGCCATCAGCATATGAAAGCCCACAGACACGAAGCTGGTGAAGGAGGCAAAACTCCAGAGCTGTCCCTCACTTTGCACATACCACACAGACAACCATGACCACCCTTATTCAAGATCCTGCCCTGGGCCCATGCATCTCAGGGGCTGAGAAACAGGACCCTAAGAGATGGAAGTGAGGATCAAGTGGGACACAGAGCAGGGCTGTGTGGATGGCATCTCACAGGCAGCCAGGCGACCAGACACTTCTGGCAGACATCAGACAAGCTCAAAGGCATGGGTTACACCTAGGGATTATACATCGCCATGCTGGAGACAGAGCATCTTGGTCTTCAGTGACGGGAAGACGACTCATGCTGGGGTAGGGGTGGGGGCTTGGTAAGAACATTAGCGTGGCCCTGTGCAGATTTCCAAATGCATCCCTCTCTTTACACATTCTGCTGGATTGACTCACAGGTGGACTGGGTTTCAGGCATGTCAACCATTCTCTCAGGAAGGAAAGCAGTGGTAAGAGGTTCCCAGAAGACATATATGCACTTCACCAAACCTGTCAGCAGCTATGGCATCCACCAGCAACGCCTGATAACGCCCTGTTGGCCCCGTCCACTGACCATGTTCTTTCTGGAGCTATGTATTTATTTGCTTATTTTTACATTTATTTACTTGTGTGTGGGAGAAGGTCAAAAGACAACTTGTGACTCTGCTGGTCCCCTTTGGATGCTTTCCCCAGACCTGGGATTGTCAGAGGTCCCGCTAAGGAAAGGATTGATATCCTGAAGTCTCAAGTCCTAGTGGCTAGATAGGGTTCCTCATCACCAGACCCAGGGCCTCCTCTTCACCACTCTCTTGGTGTCTAGAGCCTGATGCTTTATTGTTATTGGGCGGTACTGTGCACCGTGGGCTGTTCAGCAGTGGTCTTATCCTCCACCCGCTAGATGCCAGGTTCCCCATCACCCACCAGTCTCCCCCAAAATTTATCTATGTATTGCCATGTGTGTCATGGGACTGTTGTTTCAGCAGAGAAACACTGCTAAGGCAAGCGAGCATCAAAGGCAAGTGTTCTCTCACCTAGCCCTCTTTCTCTAGAACACCTTATTGTTATGGAAAAAATATAAAGATTGTCCAAAGAGTGAAGAAGGACCAGCTGCTGTCTTCTGAGTATTTGTAATGAGCCCTTTGTAAGGGCCTTGTGATTTGGTCGTCATGGCAACCCTTTGGGACAAGGCATATCGCATCCCATGCCACTGAAACTCAGCAAAGTTACAGCCTCTCTCAGTCCCTGACATAGTGAACAATGACGGGTCTTTTGTTCTTCTCCCAGGCCTGCCCCCACCATGGGAGCTACCAGTTCCTTCTAGACAAGGAACCTCAAATCATATCCAGAAGGCTCACGCAACTCATCCCAAACATGACATTGGAAACCCTGTCTGCATGTGTGTTGGTTACAAGAGCAGTCATGAGTCCAGGCACGTCTACCTGTGGGTATTATGTATGCAAGTGTGTGAGGGAGTGAGAACCAGAGGAAGGGAAGTATGTGTTCCTAAGAGGGTAGACCCATGGCCGGGCCTCCCCAGCTACCCGCAACACAGTAAACCACTGCAAGCCAAGTGGTTCAGGGAAGTCAATTCCCATCAGAACTTGCTCAGACTTGTCTTATACCATGTATGTATGGTATCCTCAGAATCAAGACCATGGGGCCCTTGATGGCATTGCAGGAAGATACCCCGCCAAGGCAAACAAAAATATTGCTTGTAGATCCAGGTATAAGGGAGTGGAAGGCTTTTGTAGGTGTAAAGCTGATCTTTTGAAGTATTTGGCCCACCTGAACCCATCACTCTGAAAGGACTAAAATACATACACACACACACACAAAGTCATACAGAGTTCAGAAGTGAGACCCTAGCCCCCCATCAGGTACCTGGGAGCCCCCTTGTCACTCTCCCTATGGATGTTCCCACCCCATCCGTCCTATCCTATCCCATTTCAGCCCATGCAAGTCCATAGATCTTTACATTTCTCCCAAGTTCTGTGCTTGGCTTAGAATGGTGTCTCGGGGACCCACCAATGACAGAGTGCCCCCAGGTAGAAGCCCAGAAGTTAGAATTCCCCAGTCCTAGTAAACAAACCAGACTCCGACAGCTGCTTCCAGGAGTGGCCCCAAGAAGACTCAGGTGTAAACACTTCACACTTCTTGACTCTCTGACAGTTGTGAATGTAAGTATGTGGGGGGGTCTCCCCAGTTTGCTGGGATGGGCACTTACATGAGGCTCCTCAGAGGACAGAAGGCATTGAATAGTGGCTAGGGTTTTGTTCCTTGGTGCTAAGGTCTTTGACAGCCATCACTCCTCATTTCAAGAAAACCCAAGCCACATGCAGAGTAAGTGGTTTATGCATCAAGCCAGGTGGAGCACATCTGCACGGCAGTAGGCAGCACTAACAATCACCGCCTGGCATCCCTGGACCAACGGCCCCACCAGCGCAAGGATGGAGGGTGCGGAGAGGTGTGGCTCCGAGAAGGAGCACTCAGGAAGCAAAAGCTCCTTTTCCTCTGATAGCTGGAGCACACCCAATACATCCAGTGTAAGTGCCACTGACAGCTAGGGCACCAAGTGGCTCTCATATTCATATTGGGATGCTGCAGGCTGATGTTTTGAAAGATCTATCCTTCACAAAGATAGCCAAAAGAGTGGGTTCCAAGTGTCATACTGAGGGTTCCTAGTGCTGTGAAGAAAGGGTGTATTTCAGCTTACGATTCCAGGCAGCAGCCCATCGCTGAGGGAAGTCAGGACAAGAACTCAAGGCGGGAACCTGGAGGAACGTTGCTTACCAGCTTGCTTTCCCTGGCTTGTTCAGCCTGCTGCTTTTTTTATAGCACCCAGGACTGCCAGCCCAGGGATGGCACCACCCATGGTGAACTGGGCTCTCCCATATTAACCATCAATCGGGAACATGGACTACAGGTGGCCCACAAGCTAATCCAATGAGGACATTTTCCTCAAATGAGGTTTCTTCTTCCAAAATGACTCCAAGCTTGTGTCAAGTTCACCTAAAACTAGCCAGCCCACCAAGTGACAAAATTCCTGGGCCTCTGATGTCTAGATTTGAGGGAAATTAAGGTCTTTTGACTTCCCTTTTCCTGCCGAGCTCTGTGCCATATTCACCCGCTCACATAATCTTCCTTCCGCCTCTTTTGTGCTCACACGTGAAGAGCGGAGCAGAATACCCTTTCCACGTAAATGGATGAGCCCCTCCCTTGAGCCCATTCTACACCCCTTGATTGTACATTCTCCCATAGTGTCTCATGAGAGGAACTGCAGGAGCCCAAGGTGGGACTTGGAGTATAAACAGCAGGGATCCATCACCAGGTCTTGAAGCCTCGCGGGGACAAAAGGGGGAATTGTAGAATACAGAGAGAGAGAGCTGTCACTGAGCCATCTCTGAGATGGAGATGGCCCCTGCACCCTGGAGACAGCAGACTGGACACGTGTGTCAAGAACCTTGTGGGGGTGGTATAGGAAATCCCCTAGGTGCAAAGGCACAGCCTGGCAAACTTCTCTGTGTCCCCTCCTCATCTCAGAGGGGGAGGGGGCAGCTGGATGACTACCCAGTGACCGTGTAATGACAAAGTAGAAAGTGCCAAGTAGTCTCACCAGCGTTCCCCCACCCTCAGGGTCCCACGTGGCAGCAGGAGCCACTGGACTAGGACTGACACAGGAGACCTGACTGACTGAGGATCAGGTAGAGAAGGCATAGCAAGCACCATTATGGGCAAATGACCATCAAGGACCCTGGCCCAACCCAGCAAGGTACAGCCACCTATGGCTTAACCAGTGCTCTAGAAAAAAGCAGGTCTTCACTGGCCAACATGGGGCTCCAGCTGCAGGTGAGTTATGCTGAATATTTCCACTGAGTGCAAGGCTGAACTGCAGACTCTGGTTCAAGTCCACCCCTCCTCCTTCCACACTCCCCCTTCCCCTTGAGTTCACATCTTCAGAGAGCTTGTTTCTGCTCATCTGAACTACTTGAAACCTCAGAGCAGATCTGAGGTCCCTGTTTATTATCAGGGACCCACACTGAGTTGCAATTTTCCCTGACTTTACATAGCCATTTTTCTTACTCTCCTTCTCAGTGGTTTTTACCTATTGCTAGACTATTATCTCAACTGTCTATTTTATTGCTGTCTAAGCAGAATATCCTTTGGATCAAGGCCAACTGTTCAAGCACTGAAGACTGTAGATGTACATCCAGCAGGCCGTAATACAAGTTACAGCCCTTATACAAAATTTCCAGGCATGAAGACCTTCACAGGATATAGATGCCTTCCAGCTGACACGGTTCATATGTCCCTGGGGACCGCTAAGGCCACTGGCTGTGAATGGGGGAAAGCCCATGCACACAGGGATTTTCCTATAGAAGAGCAGCCACAGGCTCTCCAGATCAGCGCTTTTGACTTTGATCAATCTGTGTAAGGGTTCACAGCCCCCATGCAGATTATCCTCGGAGCTGGAGCAGGTGAGGGCGGTCTTGGCAGCCAGCCTATCTCTGAGCTCCTGCCTAGAAAACTGGCCTGCTGACACCTCTGGTGTTCCCTTAGCTTTCATGGAGAATTGGTGA
Organism: Microtus obscurus; assembly: GCA_963919715.1. Taxonomy (NCBI): domain Eukaryota; kingdom Metazoa; phylum Chordata; class Mammalia; order Rodentia; family Cricetidae; genus Microtus; species Microtus obscurus. Next base: position 4,686,725 of record CAWTZC010002279.1, on the reverse strand, counting down.
GGGCAGGAGCCCCCATTCAAAAGAACATTTGCAAATGCATTGTAGTGTAAATTAATGCACAGGCTAGGAACTCACCCAGCCTGTATTTCTTGGGGTGGGGATGGGGTTTCCAAAGCCCCTTTTTGAGGCAGAGACTTTCAACACAGACCTGGAGCTCACTATGTAGGTCAGATTTGCCCTGGCCTTGACCTCACAGAGATCCACCTGCCTCTGCCTCCAGAGTGCTGGATTTAAAGACGCTTGTGATTGGCAAGTCACAGAGCACACGTAACTCCCTGCTGTATCCTGTAGGAAGAACGGGAAAGCACCACACCCTATGCCCTCAGCAGGGTGGTCTTAATGGACATGTGACTGTGGACGATGGCAGACATTAAGATGAGGACGTTTTAGCAATAGCAATAAGACAACATAAGGGGATCAAGGGGATTCGAATTGGAAAGGAAGAAGTTAAACTTTCATTATTCGCAGATGATATGATAGTGTACATAAGCGACCCCAAAAACTCCACCAAAGAACTCCTACAGCTGATAAACACCTTTAGTAATGTGGCTGGATACAAGATCAACTCAAAAAAATCAGTCGCCCTCCTATACACAAAGGATATGGAAGCAGAGAGGGAAATCAGAGAAGCATCACCTTTCACGATAGCCACAAACAGCATAAAATATCTTGGGATAACTCTAACCAAAGAAGTGAAAGATCTATTTGACAAGAACTTTAAGGAATTGAAGAAAGAAATTGAAGAGGATACCAGAAAATGGAAGGATCTCCCTGCTCTTGGATTGGGAGGATCAACATAGTAAAAATGGCAATCCTACCAAAGGCAATTTATAGATTCAATGCAATCCCCATCAAGATCCCATCAAAATTCTTCACTGATCTTGAGAGGACAATAATCAACTTTATATGGAATAACAAAAAACCCAGGTTAGCCAAAACAATCTTATACAATAAAGGAACTTCTGGAGGCATTACCATCCCTGACTTTAAACTCTATTACAGAGCTACAGTAATGAAAACAGTATGGTATTGGCATAAAAATAGAGAAGTCGACCAATGGAATCATATAGAAGACACGGATTTTAACCCACAAACCTATGAACACCTCATTTTCGATAAAGGTGCTAAAAGTATACAATGGAAGAAAGAAAGCATCTTCAACAAATGGTGCTGGCACAACTGGATGTCAACCTGTAAAAGAATGAAAATAGACCCATATCTATCACCATGCACAAAACTCAAGTCCAAATGGATCAAAGACCTCAATATCAATCTGAACACACTGAACCTGATAGAAGAGAAAGTGGGAAGTACCCTACAACAGATGGGCACAGATGATTGCTTCCTAGGTATAACCCCAGCAGCACAGTCATTAAGGGCAACACTGAATAAATGGGGCCTACTGAAACTGAGAAGCTTCTGTAAAGCAAAGGACACTGTCACTAAGACAAAAAAGCAACCCACTGACTGGGAGAAGATCTTCACCAACCCTGCAACAGACAAAGGTCTGATCTCCAAAATATATAAAGAACTCAAGAAACTAGACTTTAAAATGCTAATTAACCCAATTAAAAAATGGAGCACTGATCTGAAGAGAGAATTCTCAACAGAAGAAGTTCAAATGGCCAAAGGACACTTAAGGTCACGCTCAGCCTCCTTAAGGATCAGGGAAATGCAAATCAAAACAACATTGAGATATCATCTTACACCTGTCAGAATGGCTAAAATCAAAAACACCAATGATAGCCTTTGCTGGAGAGGCTGTGGAGAAAGGGGTACCCTCATCCATTGCTGGTGGGAATGCAAACTTGTGCAACCACTTTGGAAAGCAGTGTGGCGGTTTCTCAGGAAATTCGGGATCAACCTACCCATGGACCCAGCAATCCCACTCTTGGGAATATACCCACGAGATGCCCGATCATATGACAAGGAAGGACATTTGTTCAACTATGTTCATAGCAGCATTATTTGTAATAGCCAGAACCTGGAAACAACCTAGATGCCCTTCAATGGAAGAACAGATGAAGAAAGTGTGGAATATATACACATTAGAATACTACTCAGCGGTAAAAAACAATGACTTCGCAAATTTTGCATGCAAATGGATGGAAATAGAAAACACTATCCTGAATGAGGTAACCCAGACCCAAAAAGATGAACATGGGATGTACTCACTCATAATTGGTTTCTAGAGATAAATAAAGGTCAGTGAGTCTATAATTTGATATCCTAAAGAAACTAAATAAGAAGGTGAACCCAAAGAAAAACATATAGCTATCCTCCTGGTTATGGGAAGTAGACAAGATTGCTGGGCAAAATATTGGGATCTTGGGGGTGTGGTGGGAGGGGGGGTAAAGGGAGAAAGGGAGAGAAATGTGAGAAGGGGAGGTTGGGGGGAACTTGGGGAAACGGGATGATTGGGATAAAGGAAGGTTGGTTAGGGGAGCAGGAAAGCACACATCTTAATTAAGGGAGCCATTTAGGGTTGGCAAGAGACTTGGACCTAGAGGGGCTCCCAGGTGCCCAAGGCGATGTCCCCAGTTAGTTCCTGGGGCAGCTGAGGATAGGGAACCTGAAATGACCCTATCCTATAGTCATACTGATGAATATCTTTCATATCACCATAGAACCTTCATCTGGCGATGGATGGAGATAGAGACAGAGACCCACACTGGAGTACCGGACTGAGCTCCCAATGTTCCAATGAGGAGCAGAAGGAGAGAGAATATGAGCAAAGAAGTCAGGACCACAAGGGGTGCACCCACCCGTGGAGACAGTGGGGCTGATCCATTGGGAGCTCACCAAGGCCAGCTGGACTGTGACTGAAAAAGCATGGGATAAAACCGGACTCTCTGAATTTGGTGGACAATGAGGGCTGCTGAGAAGCCAAGGACAATGGCACCGGGTTTTGATCCTACTTCATGTTCTGGCTTTGTGGGAGCCTACCCAGTTTGGATGTTCACCTTCCTAGACCAGGATTGAGAGGGGAGGACTTTAGACTTTCCACAGGGCAGGAAATCCTGACTGCTCTTCAGGCTGGAGAGGGAGGGGGAGGAGTGGGGAAGAGGGAGAGAAGGAGGGGGAGGGAAATGAGAGGCGGGGAGGAGGCAGAAATTTCTTTTTTTTCCCAAAAAAAAAAAAAAAAGATGAGGACCAGAGTTCCTGCAGAGTGCACAGTGGGCAGCCTATCTTTTACAGCAAGTTCTAGCCAACAGCCATGGAACCACACCCACCCTTGCCTTCTTCATCCTCCCCAAACTCATCACTGTCTGAAAATGGCCCTTCAGGAATGAAACAATAATGCTCCCCCTGCCCAGATGCTGCCCTCACACCAATCCAGCCCCCCAGCCTCACAGTTGGGCTGTAAGGCGATTCTCTCTCACTGAATATAGTTCTTGCGTGTGCGGCCACACACATCCAGTCTCCACACACACCCACTCTCCACACACACCCACTCTCCACACACACCCACTCTCCACACACACCCACTCTCCACACACACCCACTCTCCACACACACCCACTCTCCACACACACCCACTCTCCACACACACCCACTCTCCACACACACCCACTCTCCACACACCCACTCTCCACACACACCCACTCTCCACACACACCCACTCTCCACACACACCCACTCTCCACACACACCCATACACACACACACACACCCACTCTCCACACACACCCACTCTCCACACACACCCACTCTCCACACACACCCACTCTCCACACACACCCACTCTCCACACACACCCACTCTCCACACACACCCACTCTCCACACACACCCACTCTCCACACACATACACACACACACACACTCTCTACACACACATCCACTCTCCACACACACCCACTCTCCACACACACCCACTCTCCACACACACCCACTCTCCACACACACCCACTCTCTACACACATCCAGTCGTTAGCAGCAGGCATGCCATCCAAAGCCCAAGAACACTTTCAAAACGGAGACCCAGATGCAGTCTTAGGAAACAAAAAAATCTTTATTAAAAAAATAACTTACAAATAAAGAGAACACTCTGTTCCCTTTGTTCACTGGTTTGCAGCCAGAAACATAACTCTACAATACAGTTCATGTCACAAACTGCACTGCGGGGCAGTTTTTGTTCCATATCCTGTGCAGGCACAAAACACCACACAGATATAAAACTATTGTAAATAAAACATTTCAGCCAAGGCTGGCATAAACTTATACATATATATTCATATATATATAATTTCAAATCAGCTAACAATTAATGTCGTCCTTAGTCAAAACTCAAGTCCAGCTAATCTGAGGCCTACGTGGTCTGAATACAACACCTCCCATACAATATTTAAAATATATTTAACTTTCAAATACATTTATAAGGTACATCCATAGTGAGAAAATAAAGTCTTAAAACTTAAATACAAAAGCCACCAAGTAAAAACTTGAGGAGACACAGAAGGTTCTATTGTACAGATGTCCATGGGCCTATCCTGCTGCCGGCTTTAATACACAGTGCTGGCTGCACAGCACAGCCCCACCTGCTGCAAGCTGTCAGGGTGAGCATCCCACTGACAGCCATCTTGCCTGGAGAAGGAGAGACAGGAAGTGTTGTCACAACCTTCTTCTCTTCATGAAACCCAAGCAACCAGACCCAAAGCTACATTGCTTTCTTCTAGAAACCACAGGGCCCAGCTTCCTACTTGCCACACGCAGACATCCCCAGACCTCTGCAGAGTGATCACTTGGTGTTCTGCTCCAGGGCCGAGTACTCGGTCTCTGACACTCGGGAGGCGTCGATGAGCTTGGTGAGGCCCGTCTTGGCTGAGTATTTGAAGATGAAGGCCTTCATCAACTCGTACCTGTAGTTACGGTTGATGAAGCTGTAGAGGACCGGGTTGACGCAGCAGTGCACCAGGGACAGGCACTGCGTGACATGCAGCGCCGTGAAGAGCACATTCTCCAGCTGGCAGGTGAACGGGATGTAGTGTAGGATGGAGAAGATGTCCAGGAGAACCACAGCGTGGTACGGCAACCAACACACCAGGAAGACCACCACGTAGGAGAAGATAATCTTCCGACTGCTGTGCTTCTCTTGGTCACCTGATGCTGACATGGCTCTGGCGAGCAGGAAGTAGAAGATAGCAATGATGGTGAAGGGAACAGCAAATCCCAAGATGACGGAGACCAGCTCCATGCCTATCAGCCACTCCTTGATGCTGTGCTCGGGGTAGAAGGACCGGCAGTAGGTCTCATTGTTCGAAGCAGATGTGACCGTCTTCAGGTAGTAGGTATCAGGCAGGGACACAAAGAAGGCCAACAGCCACACCAAGACGCAGACAACACGGCGTGCCATCTTCTTCTTATAGCTAGAGGTGCTAGTGAAGTAGGTGATGGAGAGATAGCGGTCCACACTCATGCAGGCGAGGAAGAAGATGCTTCCGAAAAGGTTGATGGAGAAGATGAGGTGTGTGACCTTGCATGTAAGCTCACCCATGGGCCACTGGTTATGTTGCACGAGACTAACCACCCAGACGGGGATGGTGATGACGACCCACAGGTCTGCAATGGCCAGGTTCAAGATGTAACAGTGTGTGTCATAGCCTGTGGTCTTGGCCTGGATGTTCACCCAGACCACCACGGAGTTGGCAATCATGCCAATCACGAAGATGAAAATGTAGATGAAGGACAGGGTGTACAGCAGCACGCTCTTGTTGGGCATGGTGGGGCACTGCACCGTGTCCACCACAATGCAGTCACTGCTGTTGCAGGGCCAGTTGATGTCGGAGTAGTTCCCAGGCTCCGCGTAGTCAAACAGATGCACATCCATGGTCTGGAAGAGAGCCACCAAAGGACCTACAGCAAAGGAAACTGGATAGACAGAGAGACAAGATCATTTCACAAGGAAAACCTCGGGGCTCGGTCAAAACATTCTTCTGGGGTCCTGAGCATGCTCATCTGTTTGGCTTTTGCTTTATGATGTCTTCAGAAAGAAAGGAGGAAAGAAAATAACCTTCATGGACTGAAAGAAGCAAAATCAAACACACGCCAGCTACAGCTACATGAGGCCGGGCTTGTTTTCTGTGCATTTCCGCGGCTGTGTTATGGAGGCATCAGCTTGGCTGTGTCCTGGGTGTGAAATCAACATGATACAGGGGCCAAAGAAATGTCAGACAGTGGAGCCCTGGCCACAGCAATGCTGACGGCCTGCCTGTGCTCAGCAGGAGTCCTCAAGAGCCATTTTACTGACATCCCCGAGAGTGGCAGGGTTGATTTGCTCCTGGCATGAAAATTACAAGTGTGTTGCTTTGGTGTCTTAATGAAAGCACTTTAAATTCTCTTGCAAATTGCATTTAAAATACAACTCTCTTTTTAGCCTTTTTGCAATATCCATCTGCTAACCTGGACCCTCCCTGGGTTCTCCCCTGCCCTCAACTGACAGTCATGAAGGCCATAGGAAACACAGCCAGCATGTATGGAATGCCCTGCCATCTTATTGTACCCCAAACTTCCAGATTCTGGATTTGCTGGGAGTTTTCAGCCAAGGGCAAGCAGCCAGCTGCTTCAAGCGCTCAGTATTTGCCTGGTTTTCCATTTCTTCCTTGCTCTATAGACTCAGGAGCACTATGTGCCAAGACCCAAAGCACATAAGCCACCAGCCACCTGCTGTGTATCTGGAGGGCTGGTGAGCTCACTGACCTGTCTGACTGGAGGCCAAAACTCTTAGCTGTCACCATGTCACACCTTGTGAGAATATGACCCCAGGGTAGCACTATGCCTGTGGTGATTTCTCCACAGACACTGTAGGAACTGCCGGGAGCTGTTTTCTATTCACCATCTGTTCATGGTTCTGGGACAATCGACCATGTCATCACAGCCAAGCTACACTGCAGGACCAGAAAGAAGAGGCATCCAGTCACTGGTGATAATTGACACAAGCAAGCTTGTCTTTCAGGTTCACTTGGGGTGGCCTTTATGAGACACATGAGAATTTCCATGGGACAGCAATTTGTGGGCTGGTGCCCAGGTGGCTGACCCCAAGGTATGAAAAACCACCAGATCCACGATTGGACATACCTGGGTTAGAATTATGGCTTCTCAATCATATCTAAACTAAGATTTAACCACCTGTGTCTACTGTCCCAGGGCAGAAGGGCACAACACAGAATCTGAGAACCCACCTGTGCTCCACAAAACCTCACCCCAGCACCTGCCAGGACACAGGACTCTCCAGAAGGAAGTTATCCCTCACTACAGCCAGTCCTCACTAGCCTGAATGCTGGCTGTGTGCTCTTAGGAATACTAAGTCCCCAGCAGAGGCATAGTCCAGAGCTTGCAGGCAAGAGCAAGTCAAAGGGCTTTCTTCTTCAGGACACGGGGAAAGGAATCTTGAAAAGAAATGACTTCTGATACCACCTAGGATCACACTACACCCCCAGCCAACAGCAGATTATTTGCCCCTGAACCCCAGTTAAGGGAGACGGCTTGAAGGCTCAGAGGGGACTTCCTTCCTGGCCACCTAACTAGATTCCATATCCTCAGCTGCTGATGGAAGGTCTTGCCTTCTACATGGGGAGCGTCGCCCTTCCTATTCAGAGCATCTCCCATGCTCCATGGATGGAGTGGATGATGGTCCTCAGAGATATCCTGTCTGGTGGACCCAGAGCCCATGCAGTTTAGAAGATGCTGGTTCTGACCTATGACACAGCTCTGAGAGCTTCAGAGGAGCTGCAGCTGTCGGGGCTGCGGAGAGCATGTTCCAAAGGACGGGTTCTCTGTGACCTGTTAGACTTGCTGGTTCTGCACTCTGAATTTCTTACTTGGAAGGAACGACCAAGAATTGCATCCTTCACGACTCCAGGGCAAAGATCTATTTTCTTTTCACTCAGTTTTATTAAAATAAGACACATGGGGGTGCACAGCTATAACCCCAGCACTCGGGATGGAAACAAGAAGATCAAGGTTAGCCTTCACTATATAAGAAGTTGGAGGCCAGTCTAAACTACAAGAGACACAGTCTAGACAAAAACTCTCTCAGTCTCCTCTGACCCAGAGTCTCTAGAGAGCATCAGGGATTGGAAAAAATATTCCCCGGCCCACAAGCAAAAGGAAAAAAGGCCATGGGTACCACGGGAATGCTCGGCTGACAGTGGTGTGGGCCCGTCCTTGACCTACTGATCCAGCCTGTGGTTTCAGTAATCACAGTCACGGAGGCTGAAAATCCCAAAGAACTGGCTTCGAGCCTAGATGACTTGACCTTGGATCAGAACCTGTCTTACTCCTCTCTCCACATCAGGAGGCAGCCCCTGCTTCCCACCTCCCTGCCTCCAGTGCCCAGGCATGCATAGTGCTGGCAATGGTCCACAAAGGCCCCATGCAACACAGGGGACAGGAGGTGTCTGCCTTCTGTATTCCTCCACTGTCCCTGCAGAATTAACTCTCTGGCTCTCAGGTACCTTTGCTAATCCTGGCTTTGCTGAGCTTTTAGAACAGCAGTGGACGGTACCATGGACTGGAGGGCCTTCACCCAGCCCTTTAGCTTCTGGCTTTTACCTTTGGGAAAAGATCCTTGGTTTCATGACCATTGGGCTCCAGAGACACAGCAGTATTTCTTGGGCAGGTACAGAGTCCCAACCACACCTCCTGGTCTGTCCCTACTTTTGAGGCTCCTTAGCATGGTGGAAGAGTCTCAAGTAGGGGCAAAGCTGTTAGGGTACCATTCTGAAGGACAGAGCTGAAGCAGGGACCCCTCCAGGCACTGTGACTAACAGTCACCTACTGTGGGCTGCACACACCCCAGCCAGTCGAGGCTAGAGAGTCTCACCCTGACTGCCCCTACCTTCCCCTGGCCCCTGACTGGATGTCTCCTCCTTGCCAGAGAAGGCTCCTGGAAACCAGACAAAAGGCAGCAACCGGACCCACTCTGCTTCCAACAGGTGACTAAAACAAAAGCAAAGATGCCAAAGGGTCACCCACAGCCTGGCCTTCGTCATCTGGACATCTTGCATGTATTAGTTTCTAGCAACAAATAAGACTGATTCTAGAAAGAAAATGATAACTAGACAATCCATCTGCTTGGGAACAACAAAAACTGCATGTCACGTGGTCTGCAGCCACAGCCCCTTTGCAGGACATCAGGAGTGTGCCCTCCTAACACTAGTAATGCCTGCCCATCACTGAAGCAAAGAGCCCTCCTCCGTTTCTGGCTTAATCCTCAGCAAATGACCTTCAGCGTTTTTGACAGAAGCAGAATCAGGACATGGTAAACGGAATGGCATCCGCCCACAGTCCTTGGACTCCAGTTGTCCTGGACAAGCTCTCCGAGCAATCTGAACGTGAAGGCTAGTGGGAGGAAAACGACCTCCCAGATAGCCCTGCATAGGGACCTGGACTCCCTGGAGCTGACACAGGGGATTCCCGGGCAGTTCATGAAGAACGCTACATTCCACACAGATCTGGATGGGCAGGGATTTGTGTCCAGAATTAATGTCTCCTGGTCATCATGACTGCTCGGTTTCCCCATCCTGCCCAGTCACCTGCCGCTGCAATCAACCCTGTTTCCTTCCCTGCTGTCTTTAGGTCGGAAACTAAGAGCGATTTGTCGGGTACCCCTGCACACGGACTCACGTTTTGCTCCCGCAAAGTCCACCCCTGGGAAGGCCAGGATGAGACCCAATTCTGATGCTTTCCCAATTCCAGTGTACCACATCTGGGTAGGGAGGAGCAGAGCCTTGAAATGGCGATTTTATTCTACAATTTTACAAGTTCAGAAATGTCTTCTTGAGATACCCGCGTGTCCACAAATATACACCTTAGGTATCTACTAAAGCCAAATTTGCTTACCAGCCAAAACTGCCGACAGCATAAATGTTCAAGACTAGCAGACCAGTGCAATAAAGCCTGGTGGGGCATCCACTGTTTTGGAATACAACACAGCTGTAAAGGGGGAGGGTGAGAGGGGGGAGGGGAGGTAGGCTACTTTTAAGAACAAGGGCAGTAAATGGCTCGCGCGCACGCTGTTGAGCGAAAGGCAAGAAGAAGCAGATGCGCAGCAGCTTGCAACAATCCCACTGATGTCAGAGAAAAGGCAAAATCACGAGCGGTTTATATGCAAATGCATGCCTATAAAGACACACGGACAAAGATCTTCAATGAGGAGAAGACGCTGGGCGGGGAAAGTAAAGAGAAGGCAAATGCTGAGGCAGCCTTGGCATTTTTACTCCAGAAAAAAAAAAAAACGCCTAAATGATTAACAAGTTTACATCAAAATTATGCAAATTTTAACAGAGGGAGGAGTGAGCCCCTGACCATCAAAGGTCCCTGCTCCACTTTTCTGGGACCAGAGATTTACCTAAACAGGAGTGTCTGTCTGGGCTCCCTCTTCCCAAGACTGACTCTCTTAGTTCATCCAGTCTTGTCTGCCAGGGACTTTGCCCATTATCTACACACAGACATCACCCACATCTGTCCAGCTCTCCCATAGGTTCACAGCCTATCAAGTTCAGCCATGCCTCTCAGTCCCAGTGACCCGGGAGTCCTCTCTGTGAAGTGGAAGTCATTCTCAGAGATATGCCTCTCGCTTCTAAGGTTCACTGCTCTTCATAAAATGTCCTGGATCACACCCAGCTGCTGCGAGCAGCCTGCGGTATCCAGCTGTTTTCAAATGGCTCGCCTAAGCTCCCTAGCATGCCGGGACAGCACCAGAATTAGAAGCATCCAAATTTAGAGTCTCCATGGGGTGGTGGTTTGGGCTGTGATCCATATGTCCTTATCCCCAGAAAGATCCTTCGAGAGAGTGCCAAGTGTGTTCAGGTGTCTGGCTAAGGCTCCCCAAATTGCCTCAACATGTTCGCCACATCCCATCGGAGAGCAGAAGATCCTTCTCAGCCTGGTTCTGCCCCGCTATGCACAGCAAAGCTGTCCACGTCGCTGCCCATCTCCTCCCCGTCAGGTCACAGTCACCTTTGTCCCACCAATGGAGCACAGGGACCTGACAAGGCCATGCTCCAGGGAGGTCAGCAGCCTGGGCACTGAGCTGCACTCCTTTTCCAGCTCATTCAGCTGATCTTCTTCTCAGACGCACCACTCTGGAGAGGGTGAAGATGTCAAACCAGGACCACTCCCACCCATCCCCCAACCCCCACCAGGACCCACCATCTAAACATGGCCATCAGGAAGGCACAAAGGCTTGCCACCCTCCCAGGCATGGGTTCAGGAGAAGGGAGACAGATCAGGGACAACACAGGGGCCTTGCTGAGAGGTGAGTCACTGTCTTCATGTAGGAGAGCAGAGACCACAGATGACCTTGACCTATGGACAAGCACATCTGGCTTTAGCCCGTCTATGCCAGCACAGGTTTAGAGAAAGGCCATGGCTTTGGGATAACGAAGGTTTAAAGACAGAGGTGCCACACAATTGAGAAGGCCTGGCCCAGGATCCCCCCGACAAACGCTTGCTGCCCCACAGAAGTCAGACAAGCTAATGTAGTCCCAGAACCTGCTTGTTTAAGAGGTCATCTGGGCCTGGCAGACCACTGCCTCCACTTCCTTCACAGATTTTCCACAACACATGACCTGTGTCCCACATGGAACTTCCCGGAGAAAGTGTGGGCTCAAACCAGGAGGTGACATTTGCCCAGCTGTCTTCACTATCTACGCTTTTGGAAACAGGTCAGGGCAGGTGACAAGACAGAGGGATGGAAACAGAAGCAGGCACGGGCTGCACCTTGTCCATACTCCAGCTCAGTGGCTCCCACTTGGGTCCTGTGCTGCAGGCACAGGGTTTCCCTTTGGCTGGAGAGTCTACACAGAGGGTGCTGCTGACTCGGGTCAGTCTGGCCACCTCTGCAGAACTGTGAAGCAACTACCCACCAAGGAGGTGATGGCTGTAGTGTTGCCGATGAACCAAATCCTCTAGTAAGTCTACTTAAAACTCATGCCCAACCTGGTGACATCCACCCAGGCAGCTCTCCATGGCCAAATACTAGTCTTGAGTGCAGAAAGGGACTCCCATCCCCCAGCACCGAGCCAATGGGAAACAAATGCCATCTTGACCACACATTTGCTGTGGCCCTGAGTGACCTTAGCTCATATAAGTAAGGAACTGCTTTGAATTATTTGAGAACTCAAAAAATAATAAATACAGAGAGAAAAATCCACACCCTGATTCCGATACAGGCCACCTATCCCAGGGGCTCTTGACTGAACTTTCCACCAACACAGGAGAGGGCCTCCTTCACTGTGAGCACTCACCAGACTTAAAGGAACGGCCCATCCAGAAACCGGATCAGAGCCATTGTGCTCAGGAGCCCAAGGGAGCAGAGTCTGCATGTAGTGGAGAGATCTTGCCATCCCTGTACCACACAAAGGCTGCCAGCTGGCAGGATATCACCAGAGACTGCATTCCCACCAGCTTAGGACCTGGACAAGACAATGGGAGGTCCAGAGTTCCCAAGACCACGCTATGAGAGCTTGGGTTCTTCCTATATATCACCCTCCAGAGTGTCAGAACCAACAAGAAAACTAGAAGATCCAGTGGACACAACCTTCAAACTCAGCTTCCCGTGCTGCCCGGGGCTCCACCAGTAGCAATTCAGGGCTACCCGAGACAGCCTCCATCTCTCCCAGCTGTAGGCTACAACAGAATCAAACACTGTCCACGTCCCACCTACTTATTCTCTGCAAAACTGTGACCACAATATTTTACAACTCCTGGGACGTGCTTATTAAAAATAAAAATGGAGTCTGGGGGAGGGCAGGCTAGCTGTCTCCTCCCTAAGCATTTCTAAGTGAGTAAATTCTTAGCCAGAAAGGCATCAACTACCCCTGCAGAAAATGTCTTTGGCCTGACACCTGGTCCCCTCTGTTTATTTAGGCTGTTTGCTTTCATTGTAATCGAAGATGGGTGTCCCAGTGTCTGGGGACTTTGAAAACGCTCATCACTACACATGATTATCCATTTTATCTAAACACAGAGATTTCAATGACAAGACTTTTGTTTATTTACTTATTATGAGGCACGGTATGTATGCTATGTAACCCAAGCTGGCCGCAAACTCACTGCAATCCTACTGCCTCAGCCTCTAGACCTCTAGAGTGTTGGGATTACAGGCATGCACCCACCTAATAAGCAACAGGAAGCATTTTAACACCGTGCCAGTCCTTAAGAATCCTTGGACTGCTTAGTTTAAAAATACAAATGCCTTCGGGCTCAAATTCCATTCTGTTTGCTACAAAACCTGGGAGAAAAAATAAAAGTTCTGAAATCTCTGAGGTCCTTTTGTCCTCCCTCAGAGACTCCTAAAGTTTATAAAGTAATGTCCCTTTCGCCTCAGCTCTGAGAAACTCCAACTAACTTCCCTATGTGGATTTGAAAATAAGACCTCTTTGCCTCAAATCCTCACACAAAAAGCCACTGTTCTGATTAACCAGGGTGTTTCATGCTTTTTTTTTTTCCTTTTCCATCTAGAAAGCCTATCCTTGGCCCAGCTCTGGGCCTGATTAGAAATCATAATACCTTCTTAGCTCCCTAAGGACTCGCTATTAATTCTGAATAAGCTAACCTCCAAAGTTCTGACTCGGTTAAGCACAAGCACGCTGCCGTGGAACTTTCTGGAACCTAAAAATATATGTCTATGTGACTGCCCCGTGCATACCCCTTTAAAAGCAAACTGGAGACGGAGCGGAGCGCAACAGGCAGCAGGCAGGCAGTCAACTTCCCCAGCTTTTACACCTCTCTTTGCAGACAGCTTTCCTACTGCCCCTGCTGCCTCCTGGAGGCAGTGGCTGAGCTCAACCACAGAGTAACCCTCGGTGTTTACTGCTCAGACGGGGGAAAATTGGAGCAAAATGTTTCCAAGCTGGAGCTTGCGCTCTGCTCCTACCGAGTTGTCGCTCCATCTGGGGCAAGCTCTTTTTCAGACAGGAGAAAGACCGGGGCTTTCTCCATTTTAAAATCTGCTACAAGCCACGCACAAAAACCAGACACCCCGCCCCCTCTCCCCCCACGCGCACACCCTGCTCTCCTTTCTGGTCCTACCCATTTGAGCTCCACATTCTCCTGAACTAAATGCACACAAAGCCAGCATCTGCTTCTTCAAAGAAAAACAGAAAGTTTCCACGCTGGCACAGTGCAGACTGAGGTCTCGGAGATGCCCCCAGACACCTTAAAAAGATGCTCGCGCCCACTCCGGAGAAATTAATTGATCTTGTTGTGAGCAAATGAATGGAGTGAGACACACAGAGAGAGACAGGAGGAGGAAGAGACAGCCAGTCTGCCTTTCACAGCGCCTCATTCTCGGAGCAGCAAGCAGCCAGGAGTCTTGGCTGACCACCCGACCCTGACCTCACTCTCTGCCGACCTCACTCCCAGGCACCCCGTGAACCTTTACCGCACCCTATCAAAACTCCCCAATACTCACAGTTTACTTGGAGAGAAGACTTCAGTTATAAAATACTACACTTTTTTTGTGCCTGTTCCCCCCCCCCAACTGAAGTTGAACAATACTTTCTCAGAATGAGATTAGGAGGGTTGCAATAAAGAGATAAGATGAGCTGTATTTAACAATCACGTTTACAACTTTCAGAATTCTTGAGGTGAGAATTTCCCCCAAAGCACTGAGTTTAAACCCATCTTAGACTCAGACACACTTAGCCCAGTTGTGTGGTTTACTGAAGGACACCTCTGAACACAGCATCTGCCCTTCTGAAAGTATGTTTGTTTTTACAGCCAGTTCTAAGTACTTCCAATCTGATAATTTGAAGCAGAACAGGTAAACAGTGGTAGCAAGCTCACCCCCAAGCCAGCTTTGGGCAAGCTGAATGGGGCATTCCCCATTCTCTCCAAAGTTCCTCTACCTCCTGGAACTTAAATACTCACAGCAACAAATCAGAGTCCAGTAGCAAACAAGCACACAGGGAGACTTCCCTCCATCAGTGACTGAACTCGGATCCCCCAAATCAGGAGTAGTTTGCAATGCAGAAGTGCAGCAGGCAATCACCCAGACCTGCGGGCTCAAAAGCCACCAGGTGCTCAGGGAGCCAAGAGTTCTGTGAAAAAGCCCAGTTCCCGTAAGAACAGGAGCCCTGCCCCTTGCTGTCGTTGCTCAGCAAAGCTGACACAGAAAAACCGCTTTCTTACCTCAAGGCTGCCTGGGCTGTGGTTTGCCTTCCTGGCTGTGAGCGCTGCAGGCTCCTTCAGTGCTGAGCAGTTTGTAGCAACTGAGATCTCTCAGGCTCCGGACTTGCCTTTTATATACACTGCAGGAAGGCGCCTCTAGGTGGCAGTTTTGCAACCCTCATCGCTCTCCCTCCCTTCCTCCCTCCCACCACCGCTCAGGCGTGCACGTTTGAATACGGGCACACGCCCTCCTGCAACCCTCTCTGGGTTGTTGTTTTCTGCACAAACACACTCTTGGGAGCCTACAACCTCCCTTCCTTTGCAAAGTCTAGACCCCATGGGGGGAAATGTCAACAGAAGAAAAACCAAAAGAGATCCTAGTGCTTTGCAAAATAATCAAATATTGATCTGGTCTCAGGTATATCTTTAATAATCTTATGAGCATTGGGGGGAGGGGGGCAGTTCCCTTTGAATGCCTGTAGCTTCAGGGAAGACTTTGTTCCCAAGACAGATTACTCTGAACTTCTGAACTTCGGTGTTGATTTGTCAAGCTTGCCCTTTTCTCTGTCGATGCCTCCGAAACAGAAGTCACACTTTGGAAAGGGAACAATTAATCAGCCCTGTACTGCATCCCCCAGAAGTGAGGGGCAGTGCCTTCCGGCTGGATTCTGCTGAAACTCTTACACAAAGTCCTTGAGACCCTCTCAAGACCGTGTTCTACGGAGCAGAACAACACCAGTCACTGATAAGGTTTTGTCCCAGGTGAGGTAGCAACCCTTTATCACCACGGTGAGGTTCGCAAACCTCTCTACCGCCAGCGCCATCACCATTATCAAAATCTACATTCTTATCTAGGTGCTCATTGTTAAGATTCTGTGTAAAAATGCGTCCCATGCATTGCCCCAGTTAGTAAAATCAAGCATGAAATGATCCAGACTTTTACTTTTCAAGTCGAGTCCCTGTGACGCCTTCCCCAGAGTCCCCCACCTTCCAAGTGCTGGCTGCCACCCTGCCCTTCTCTTCTCCCAGACTTCTAAAGAGCGGTTGCAGTGACCAGAGTGGAGGCGTCAGCTGTATCAGGCGCTAGAACTTGCTGAGTCTACTTTCTGAGGTTCCCGAGAGCCTCTGAACGCAGAAACCCGAGGACTCTGGGGGGTCAGAGTCTCGCGCAGGCTAAAGAGCTTCGGTCTGGGGGAAAAACCTTAACAAAAGGGATGGCTTGTTTAAACAGCCTTGTACTTTACTCCAGGCGGGGCAGATCCTGCTCAGTGGGCTCCTGAGGAGCACACCTGCTTTCCGGGCTGTGGGAGGGCACCGCGTCTGCAAGGAGTAGTGTGAGATCTGGGTGGGGGGTCATGCGGCTTCCTGGGGTGACTGTGGCTTCGCTGCAGGGAAGTGGTCCTAAGGTCTGGGGGCGGGTCTATGGCCCGGAGGTGTGTCCTGTGGTCTCTAGGGTGGATCTGGGTCTGACCAGAGAGAGGGCGGTTCTGTGGTCACAAAGACCCGTCTGTGGTCCCAGGGGGTGGGTAGCTTGAGTCAACAGGGAGGGAGGGTCCGCACGCACAAGGCGTGTCCAACAGCTCCTGGCAGGAATGTCTGAGGCCTCAGGGTAAGAAAGGAATCTGGGCCCTAGGAGGCCGGCCTGCCCATCCTGCCCATCCTGCCACAGGCTTTCTAGCTTTCATTCACTAAAGACCCGGCTCGATTTGCTGAGTAGCAGACCGCCCTAGCTTCAGAGTGGGTTGCTGAAGCGCCTGCGCGCCGCTGCTTGCAGAGGCCCCGGGCCAACTCCTAGCAGGGAAAGCTCCTAGCTGCCTTTGTCCACAGTCCAACGCGGTCTTGGAGCAAAGCAGAGACCTGCCCTCGTGCGGCCAGCCCAGGATGTCCACAATAGAGGACCGGTCGACTTCCACCGCGATGCATGGACCATGGCGGACCGCAGAGGATTGGACTCTCCCTTCAGGAAGTGCACAGACGATGGCAGAGCCACGTTGATCAAATCATGCACTTGCCAAGGAGGAAGACACAAAGTAAAATTTTAAGAAGCATTAAGTATATACCCAGCCTGAGCGCTCCAGATGGTTCTGCCCCTCGCCAGAGTATCCTGCCTCCGACTTCCTGCAACCTCATCATGTCTCAGCAACATGGGTGAGGGTGGGCAAGATAGTGCAGAGGGTAGAGGCGCTAGGGGCCAGGCCTGATGATCTGAGTCCAATTCCCAGTACCCAAATAGCAGAAAGAGAGAACTAATTTGCAAAAGTTGTCTTCCAACCTCCGTGTGCTCACATCTCAGTGTGTGTGTGTGTGTGTGTGTGTGTGTGTCTTACAAAGGTAAGAAAAAAATGCATTGAAAATAAGTCCAGTGCCCAAAGGTATAGGCCATGTCCTTGAAACCATTGCTGTTCCCCAGCTCTAGAAAAGACTATCTTGGTAAGGTATGCCTATTTGGTTGAGATACGACATAAGGTCCTATTTAATGCCTTTCTGCTTTGATCAGGAACCTGTTTGATGACTCACAATAGGACAAAGCAGGTACAGGACACTATTCCCGCTTCCCAGAGCTCTGCTCCTAGATGCTACTGTCCTCAGGGACTGAATGAGAAGTATCAGGTGTCTCCCACTCAGCTCCACTCAGAAGCCAATACAACAGCTGTGCCCTCTGGAGCTCCATTGTCATGTTAGCAGGCTGTCACCTCCTGCCTGGAGCCTCCCCATGCAAACTGCCACCCCTTGAAGGGCCAGGGCTGTGACAGGCTAGACCCACCTCTCAGGCTGCAGACTAAGGCTGTGACTGACAGGCTAGACCCTCCTCTCAGCATGCCGAGTAGAATGGAAATATTAAATTACTGTGAATAGGTCCAGAGTTCTGCAAGCAGCTGGCCTGCGGCCAAAGCATTGCAATGTCTTTGCATTGCAACCCAGGAAGAGGCATCATCACTGAGTGGACAGGTGGGAAGAGAGTGCTTCCTGCTGGACAGGACGTCCTTCTGGATTCCTGCAGTATCCGATCCCTTCCTTAGAAGTGAAGTCAGTACCCTAACCTCCAGATGGTCCAAACAGCCCCATCTTGGAACTGACTCCCCTGTCAGCTCTCCGCAGGGGAGTGAGTCTCTTTGAGGGCCAGGTTGTCTGTCATCTGTAGTAAATGGACCTTGTGTTCTTGTTGGATGCCAGTCAGGATTCAAGGAACAGGTGCATGTCAAGGGTACCCAAGAGGGGCTCAGACAGGCCGCTCTTCCTCCTCCTATCTCTGTAACAGCCCAAACTCTTGGGACATGGAAGTCTTTAAGGAATATGGTTCATTAGCTAATGCTAGTCACACAAATACTTGAGTGGTGTTTAAAAGTGACCCTTGGCCATCGTAGGTGTGAGCGCTTGTCTCACTGTCTCTAATCCCTCTGAGGGTCCCACCCACATTCTTCCTTGCAATTCTCCTCGCTTAAGTCATGAAGAGATGAAGACCCAGACAGCAGGTAGCTGTACATGTCCAGAGGGCCATACAAAATTACGTTTGCCTGACTCCTGCCCCATACCACAGAAAAGCAAGCCTTTGAAAGAAGGTTAGAAACCACATGTGAGACGTGTGTCAGGGCTGGGATGTGGCCTGATGGTCCCCGGATCCATCTATAGGTTCAGTGTGGCTCTGAAAAAATAAAAAACTGGGCGTTTCTTTTAAAACTGGCATGCTAATCACTGAGCTTTATGGAAGGGCAAAGGATCTACGTGTTGATGAAACCGTCTTTAAATGGAAGAATGTCGGATGCTCACACTTCATAGATCCCTGACTTATCATGGAGCTGTACGATTGGCCTGGCTTTGTGGTGGAGAGCCCAGTCGGCCCTCACAAGTACATTCAAGAGAGAACTGGGCCTGAAGCTCGGCAGGAAAGTGCTGCTCTAGCATGGCAAGGTCCCGAGTTGCAGCGGGAGAACAACAGCCAAGTGCACACAAGAGATAGCTGACAGCAGCAGCACGCGGTAGTTAGCCACGGTGGTTTTGAAATGGCCCCCACAGGCCCCTAGGGAGCAGCACTATTAGGAAGTGTGACCTTGTTGGAGTAGGTGTGGTTTCTGTTGGAGGAAGTGTGTATGTTCTGGGGGCTGGGCTTTGAGGTCTCAGAAGCTCAAACCAGGCCCAGTGTCATTCTCTCTTCCTACTGCCTGTCGATCTGGATCTAGGACTCTCAGCTACCCCTCCAGCACCGTGTCTTCCTGTGTGCTGCCATGCCCCTCACCATGATGACAAAGGTCTAAACCTCTGAACTGTAAGCCAGCCCCCAATTAAATGCTTTCCTTTATGGGTTGCTGTGGTCACGGTGTCTCTTCACAGCAATAGAAATCATAGCTAAGACATTAGTAAAGTTAAGAATAGCTGTATTCGTCTTAGGCAGTATGAACAAAATGGTTATCAGTTTGTATCTTTCAGTAGTAACAAAAATCACTGCCAGACTTGACACTGTGAAGCCCAAAGCAGGGACTGTAGAGGAAGCAGTTCGGTGTGTTAAAATAGACAAGGGATTTGGGGGCACAGTTCTTAAAGCACAGGAAACAGAAGCAAAAATAGGTGAACAGGATTTCACACAACTCCAAAGCATTCACACAGTGAAGGAAGCAGTCAGCAGAGTGAGGACCCTACCTCAGAACAACGTGCAGTGCAGGGAAATGCTTGCAGCACACACACCTGCCGGGGAGTCAATACTCAGAGTATAGAAAAAAAAAACAAAATGCAGCCTGGGAGCACGGCAAATAACTCAGTAAAAATGAGCAGCGGATCAAAGCACACACGTATCCAAAGGAGGCATGCAATTGACCATTAGGCATGTGGAAAAAATGTCCAGCATTACTAATTATCATAAGCATGCAATCCCAGAGCAAACTGAGATGCTACCTCACTCCACTGAGGTGACCAGAATCTTCACAAGGGGATAACAGGATCTGGCAGGTAGACAAAGAAACAGGAAAGCTTGCCCGCTGTTGGAGGGCTAAAAACTGGTACAGCCACTGTTGGAGGTAATGTGGAGGGACCCTGATTAAAAAAAGTTCCAGAAGCTTCACTACCAAGTATGTATCCAAGGGAGATAAAGAGGGTATGTACCCCATGTTCATTGCAACACTGTCCCCCAATAGTGAAACACAGGCATGGCCAGAGTGTCCATCAACTGATGGAGGAGTGGCAGACGCAAGATGGAACACTGTCTTTACATATGGCTTCTATCGCTGTGATAAACCACATGACCCAAAGCAACATGGCAAGGAAAGAGTTTATTTCAGCTTACACTTCTGCCTCTCCTAGAGAGGTCAGAGCAGGCACTCAGCTGAGGCCAAAACCTGGGCCAAGAGCTGATGCAGAGGTCGTGGAGGAGTGCTGCTTCTGGGCTTGCACCTCACGGCTTGCACAAGCTGTTTTTTTATATTCCCTATGGCCACCTGCCTAGAAGAAGCAACACACCAGTGGGCCGAGACTCCCCTATCAATCATCAGTCAAGAAAATGCACCACTGGGGCTGGACTGATAGCTCAGAGGTTAAGAACACTGGCTGCTCTTCCAGAGGCCCTGAGTTCAATTCACATGGTGGGCTCACAACCATCTATAATGAAATCTGGTGCCATCTTCTGTTGTGTAGGTGTACATGTAGGCAGAACACTGTATACATAATAAATAAATCTTTAAAAAAAGAAAAAGAAAAGAAAAATGCATCATGGCCTACAGGCCAATCTGGTGGGAGCATTTATAAATTGAATTCTCCCTTCCGAATGACCCTAGCATGTGTTCAGTTGACATAAAACTAGGCAGCACAAGTACTACTACTCAGCCATAAAAGCATGAAATCATCTGCAGCAAGATGAACAAAACACAGCTCACTGCAATGTTAAACAATATATTTTATTACATATAATATTTATATAGTACACTACATATGTATGTGCTCACGCCCACACACATGAATATTTGTTTACACTGTGAAGGTGTGTCTTTGTCAAGGCACCTTCTGATTGGTTTAGTAAAGAACTGAATAGCCAATAGCAGGGCAAGAAGAGGTTAGGCAGGACTTCTGGGGATAGAGAGGACTCTGGAAAGTGGAAGGGTAGAGTCACCAGCCAGCCATGGATAGGAAACAGAAGGTAAACGATGGAAAAAAAGGTAACACTACATAGGAAAATAATATAAATGGGTTAATTTAAGTTTTAAGAGCTAGTTAGGAATAAGCCTAAGTTATAGGCTGAACTTTCATGGTTAATGAGAAGTCTCCGTGTCATTATTTGGGAACTGGTAGCCCAAAGAAAAATCCAACTATACACACACATAAAGTTGAGAGCAGAATGGTGGTTACAAGATACTGGGGAGTTGGGTGGGAGGAAGAGATGAAGGGAGACTGATCAGTGGGTGCTGTTGAACAGTAGGATAACTGTAGGTAACAACCATGCCCCATGCATTTGCACCATTAGAGGAAGAGAACACACAGGGTCTCAGTATACAGAAATGACATAGGAGGAGGAGCCTACCTTGATTTAGAACAATACAATGTGTTTGTGCCTCACAAAGGCCACATGGTACCCCACTGATGATCTGTTTTGAGTTTTAGGTGTCAATTAAGAAGATGTTTTATTTGAGCTAAGAAGATGACTCATGGCTAAGAGCACTCACTATGCAGGCATGAGGACTCGAGTTTGCATCTCTACCCTCTAAAAACGCCGAGGACCATGTGCGCTTTCAACCATAGTGCTTGGTGGTGTGGCAGTGTGTGTGTGTGTGTGTGTGTGTGCGTGTGCATGTGTGGAGCAAAGTTAATCCCACAAACTCAGTGAGCAGTCACTCTGGGAAGAGTGGATAAACACACACACACACACACACACACACGAACTGATAAGCTCCAGGTTCAGTGAAAGACCCTTTCTCAAGGAAATAAGGAAGAGAGTAATACCAGTGGACGTTTGTACAGCCGCACACCTGCACACACATACATGTGTGCACACATACATGTGCATACACTCTTTTATTTCTTAGACTATTGCCTCTTACATTTGGAATTTATCATGCCCAGCTGTCTTCAAGCAGACAGAGGGGCCAAATTCTTGAACCTTTGGCATGAAGCACCCTTTTCCCTGCTCCCTCCATAATGTGAAGATTGACACAGTCTCCTGTTCTTAAAGAGTCCAGACACTTCCGCCCTGAGAATGTCTCAAAGCTCGGAAAGCCTAATGAGATACCGAATGCCTTGGGTCAGACCTGAGGTTCATTTTCCCAACGTGGACAACCTTCTAAAGCCTTGCGATTTCAAACCCTTGAAACTACAATGGATAGATATTAGCTTCAAAACAGTTAAAGCAATTCAGTTTAAAAATACCTAGACTCTGAAGACCAGCCAAGAACGCATGCCTTAGCTGATCCTTCAGGGATCTAAGCTACATGCTGGTAGAACTAAACGTTTCCCTTTTCATTTATGTTTGACATGCCCCTGAGTCAACAGAGAGGTAAACTGAGTCAGGGAGACATCGCTTCCCTTTTCCTTTCGGTCTCCCTTTTCATCTCAAAGTTACTACAAACCTACAGAAACGTTTCTGGTAAAGAAGAAAGGACATTGGTCCTGGCATGACAACCCGATGCCTTTCCATCCTTACGTGCTGTTTCTCACCTGCAGGGATGTCCTCATTGTTCAGTCACCACCAGCAGCAGCAAATGACAGCACCTGCCACCTCAAGCTACCAAGCCCCACTGGAGTTTGGGAGGGTTTGGGTTGTTGTTTTGTTTAGTGTGTGCACATGTGTGTGCTTGCACATACCTAGTGAGAAGTGCCTGCAGAGGCCAGAAGAAGGTGAAGACTGCTTGACATAGGTGTCAGGAACTGAACTCAGGACCTCTGGAAAAGCTGCAAGTGTCCCTAGCCTCTGAGCCATCTCTCCAGTTCCCATACTGGGGTGTTTGGTATTTGGTGTTTGGTTTAGTTTGGTTTTTCGAGACAGGGTTTCTCTGTAGCTTTGGAACCTGTCCTGAAACTTACTTTTCCTGCTAGTCTACCAAGTGTGAACACTGTCAACTTGTTTTCATTCAGATGCTCTTTTCTTTGATCTTTTAAGGGGTTTCCACACCTTTTCTCTTTTTCCCTAACTACACTTTAAATATCTCAATCTTTCTCAAATGTTCAATTTATTCATTTGTTTATTGACATGTGGTTTTCTGAGGTTTTTTTGTTGCTGTTGTTTTTGGTTGTTGTTTCTGTTTTCCGTTTTGCTTTTGGTTTTTAGAGATAGGGTTTCTCTGTGTAACAGTCCTGGCCGTCCTGGAACTTACTGTGTAGACCTCGAAATCACAGAGATCCACCTGCCTCTGCCTCCCAAGTGCTGGGATTAAAGGTGTGTGCCCCCACCACCCAGCTTGTGGTTTCCTGCTTTATTTGTTAAATTATAATACACTACTCCCAATATTTATTTTGCCACTCATCTCTGTATTCTCTCAGCAAAGAGGATCTGTCTTCTATCTTTTTAATATATTCCTATCATTCTTAGGATAGTTAATTGTCCAACTAAAGAATTGGTCCATTCCCATCTTCTGCTTTCCCTATCCTGCCCTGAAATCTCTCCCTTCAAAGAGCTTAGCCATGATGGTATGTAGAAGCCAGTGGATACAAAGTACTCCCTTAGCTGGCCTCAGGAAGAACAGGACAGGGACCCCAATGGTGTCACTATCCCATCACCTCTGTTCCTGATGGTTAGTGTTGATGTTGCACTTACTGGATTGAGGGCTGCTTAGGAGACTGATAAAGAACACCTGGGTATGTGAAAATTTGAACATGTGTGACACCATTCATAGGGGCGGGGACGTGATAAAAGGCGAAAGAGGAGGAGGTGAAGGCATTCTTGTTCCTCCTTTAGGTCCACCATGATTGGAGCCGCTTTCTGTCACACACTCCCTGTTGGCGTGTGTTGGAGCTCCTGAACCGTAAGCCAAACCAAGCAAACCCTTAGTCAACAAAAAACTCAGTAAAGCCAGAAGAGAACTAGCTAATGTCTGCAAAGAGTAAGCTCTGGACTCTTCGCGGGAATTAGCTCAGCTTCACTGCATCTCACCTGAAGTGATTTTCCAGCCTTCTCTACCGTGGCTACCCAAGAGGAAAAGGACCTTCGTACACACAGTAATGAAAGTGATCATCTCCAGTTGTGAAGATGGGGCAAGAACAGTCTCTCACCATTTACCTTCAATTTTCAGTCTCTCTTGGTGTCTCCACGCCTCTGTGGAATCCACTGTGAGTTCCCAGGTTGGCATGATGGTTGGTTCTTGACTGTATCTTTTTCAAACAGGTACCATTTATTGAATTCAAGTTCATTGGCCAATGATACCAGCGTCTATAAGCTTTTGGTGTCTTTTTTTCCCCTCAAGGAAGTATCAGTCAGTCAGTCAATCAATCAATGCATCAGTCAATCAACCATGCTGCCCTTCACACCGTCTCTGTCAAGCATTTTGTCACAGTCAAGTCCATTCTGGAAAACTCACCACTTCTCTCAAGTCTCTTTCTCCTCTCAGGCTGGAATTGGGGCTGCAGGCAGTTGATGGGGGGCTCTGTTGCCAGGTATGGAAAGAGCTTGCAAAGCCCCGTTTGCGGTATAGAAGGTTACATAAGCAATCACTCCCTTAGATAGATCAACAGTGGGGTCAAAGAGGCAACACAAGCCCTGGGTGGCATGGCAGAAAATGACCTAACCCCTCTGTTGGCACCCCTGGAGCGGGGTTTTGAGGGTCTTCATCACACCTGAGCATGCCTGGCCTCTGTCAGTGAGACCTGTCCATGCTCTTCGGTCCCCAGAAGTGTCTAAATAACAACAAAGTTGGAACGTGTGTACAGTTGATAGGGTACAGGAGGACTGGGCAAGAAGCAGAGTGAAAACATGGATAGGTCAGACGGGCTTCTGGGGAACAAAGCTGGTGTGTTCAAGACCAGAGCTGGCCCAGGAAGCTGGCTCAGTGCCAAGAGCCACTTCTCAAGCATCCAGAGGGAAGCAGCCTATAGATAGGACACCCCAACACAAGCTTGGCAACTGTTTGATTGAGGCACGAGGCTTTGGGATTCAGGCCTTCAGTGGAGGGGCCGGAGGGTTTTGGCAATGCAGGACATCATTTCCAAAGCTGCCATTCTATGAACCTCTCCCAAGATGTCTAAGATCTCACTGCAACCTGGCTACAAAAGCCTTTGAGTCTCAGGTTGGTCCTATGGACAAGATGTGGGTCACAGAGTATTCTCACTGTGCCAGCTGAGGATGATGTTCTTATGCAGGCCAGGAGAAGGTGCCAGGGATGGATGTGGGAAAGAAGTCTTACCTCCATGCTGGGCACAGTGGCCCTGTGGGCTTCCACTGTACATGTGACTTCTCTAGTGCCAGGTTTCAGAGGTCAGGTAGCCTCAGTTTCCCTGCAGAGAGGTGTCTCATCTAAGATTCTCCCCCAGCTCTATAAGATGGTCCCTGCCATCCTAGGAACCCTGCCTTCTAGATACCGTCTGTACCTCATTCTTGGATGAGTCTTCCGTGTGTGCCTCAGCCTTGGGCCTGTCTGCTCTGCATTTGGGAATCCCTCTTTCTTTCCAGTCCTTTTACTAGTTCCTCGTGCCTCCTTTCTTGTTACTGTCTTTTGAGTTGCTGATTTGGATATGTTAGAAACAGAACCCAAGGCCTCACATATGCTGGGCAAGCAATCCATTGCTGAGATACAACCCGAACCCTCAGAATTGGCAGCCACTGTTTGCGGGATCCCATCACTAGGCTCACTGTCTGTCTCCCACTGACTGGCCCTCTTCAGTCTAAGCAGCTTTTTGTCCCTGCTGCCCTGACCCTTCCTGCTCAGAACTCATCACCCTAGAGGGTCCACCCAGGACCTGTTCTGATCTATCGGCCCTGGCTGAACCATGCTTCCTGCTACAGTTATTCATGTGACATGTATAAAGGAGTAATAACCCTCAACATCAGGGATTA
Organism: Microtus obscurus; assembly: GCA_963919715.1. Taxonomy (NCBI): domain Eukaryota; kingdom Metazoa; phylum Chordata; class Mammalia; order Rodentia; family Cricetidae; genus Microtus; species Microtus obscurus. The sequence goes on along the minus strand of CAWTZC010002279.1, from coordinate 4,660,649 downwards.
CTTGTTTTCCAGACTAGAGAGAGGTCAAGTTCCACGGGGGTGGGGCACAGCTAAGGCTGTGGGGCTCCCTGTGGGGCTGTATCTTGTGACCTGCTGTCTGGGACCCTAGATAACTGTGACACAGTTGCAGGTGGGAAGCAGGTTCTGAACAAAACCACATTTGGAGAGGATGGCGGAATAACAATGCAAGACAAATGTCCCCTGATGCTTACTTAACAGGTGGGGTAGATCCATGAACACATCACCTAATAAAGCACTTTGTCTCTTGAAGGCTTTATTTTCCTGATTTCTTTCCTGCATTAGATGCCAGCCACGCAACCCTTGGCCCCACAAGCCCGCATGATGGTTCTAAGCTGCTACCGCAGGTACCTAGCTGTGTACCCCTCCAGGCTGGAACCTTTGTGTACCAATGATGCTGTGGGCTGGCAGGCAGATGTGTTCCTGACCCCTGAGTGCCCTTCCTGAGTTCCAGCTAGGCTCGTCTTTATCTCATCTCTAAAACACTCACTTTGCTTGTTCCAATTACCGCCAGCTCAGCCTGGGACCCCTGGCACCCTGTCCATTCTCTCTCTTTCTGACTCTACTTTCCCAAACTCTCCATCACCTATTAGCAAAATTATAGTTCCTTTTAAACGGTGCTAAGTATAAACACGCCAGAACTAGCCGGTGTTTCCTTTAGATATTGCCAGCCTGGGTCTCCTGAATTTTGCGGTGACCTGTGAGTCCTAACTCTGGTGGCCACCCCTGTGGCTATGTCCCTTTGGTGGCTGCCTGCTGTGTGTTAACTCCATCCCTGCAAACACAAACACACCTAGGTAAACGAATATACTGCTCGTGTGACTTCCACCACTACCCCCTCCCCCCCGTGTGTGCTCATTTCATTCAGAGTTTCTAGCTATCAGCTAAAGCTGGTGTTCACTGTTTTCCACATAAAACGTCCCCTGCCCATCCCCCCCACTCCCTGTGATCAGAGAGAGGGAGGGAGGCTGGGAGGAAACACATCTTAGAGGGGCTCTCTGACAGGTCCCTCTGCTCCACCTTCGCCACTTTTCTCAAAATTTCCCCAGCCAATTAATGAGCTCCAGATAAAGGACACTCCTTTCTCTGTTCCCGGTGCCTGTCCCCTCCTGTGGCCTTTGTACACAATCCCACGGACACACTGGCAAGTCCTGGGCCTTTGACCTGGCAGGGAGGTCCTCCCCCACTTCTACATCCCCTTTCAGGGGCTCACAATGCGAATTTACATTCTAAAAGACACTCTTCATTCTGCCCTGAGAAACGCCAGGGTCTGTGGTAGACAAGTGTCAAAACTCTAAACTGGGTCAGCAGACCCAGGCAAAGAGCTGCAGGTTTGCATGGGTGTGTGTGTTAGGAGAGGGCTGGAGCAGGTTTCAGCTGCAAATTTGCAGATGTGAAGAAAGACTGCAAGGCCTGAGCAGTCAGGAATAGGACCAGCAGCATGATGAGAGATGGGGACCCCTCCAACCCCAACCCTAAACTGTGGCTGTTGACCTCCCTGGGCCAGGGTAGAGCTACTAGCCAGTGGGGTCCGCTAGGGCCATTCTTCAAAGGTGCCAACTGCAAGATCAGACAACAAAAAACACAGAGCCCAGCAGAATCAGGTCTTGGGAGGTCTAGACTGCAGTATGAGTCAGAGCTGGCTGACACTGGAGATAAGAGGCCGTCATTCTCCACAGCCCAAGGCACATTTTGCCACGGCAAGTCCTCCACTTGGCATCACAGAGGCTCTCCTGCTGGATCAGAAAAGGGGGACAAGTGAAGAGACAGTTTGCTACCTGCTTGCACGCTGGGGTCAGTAAATGCATGAGCCTGCTGCTTCCTGGGTCTACTTTCCACAGACAAAGGTTGAACCCAGTACCCTTATCATGCAAGCTACCCAGGATCCCTCCTGGTACCCGTCCTACCCTCTGGGTATCACAGGCAAGCACTTTCTGTGTGTTTACAGAAGTGCCTAGAGTTTGTTTTCCTTCCTATAACCAGACTGGCCTTGGGGTCTTAAAGTGGCCGAGGAAGAAGGGGTCTGGGATGCAGGGCTGGTGGCATGAAAAATCAGTGTCTTGTCTAGGGCTGGCATGTGGAAGAAGCCCTGAGTTTCAAGAGGCTGACACAGAAGTAGGGAGACATCATATCATCCAATAGTATCGCCTCTGCCCTCAGATGGATGCAAGATATATGTTTCCATCAGTGCTAAGGGAGGCAGGGAAACTGAGGCAGGGCATCCGAAGAGAAGAACTCCTCAAGAAAAAAAGAGATAAAGCTTTGTAACAAGAGTTGGCACCCAGGCTGGAGGCTTGGTGCCAGAAACTAAGAAGCAAGGCAGACACCTCCTGTGTGCCTCTTGTGCCTCGGGAAGAGGCGGGAGCAGACCTGCGCCTGACCATCAGGATAGCTGTGTGTGATGGCACATGGCATGGTGCACAGCTGTTATCAGTGACAAGAAGAACAATACACATGAACCAAGAATCTACTCTGGAGCTCTAGCAACAGCCCTGCGGAGGGTAAATGTCCCCACTTCACAAACGAAAAACCCAGGTCCAAAATACTACATGTCCAGTCCGAAGCCTGTCCTGGGATTAAGGTCAAGTCTGTTCAGACTCAGATCCACCTGCTCATCCTGCCCAGAGCCGAAGAAGGTTGTTGGCTCAGTGTGAGATGACGGCTCAGTCCGCGAAGGACCTGCCTCGTAAGCCTGGGGGTCGGAATTCTTCCGCTGAACCCACATTTGGAAGGCTGGGTATGGTGGTGTGCTCTTGGAATCCCAGAGCTGGGGGGCAGAGACAGACAGTCTCGAGGCTCCCTGGTTAAGTTTCTGACCTAATTGCCAAGCTCCAGGCTAAGGAAAGACCCTACCATCTCACCATAGCAAGATATATGGCACCTAAAGATTGGCAGTCAAGTTTACTCTCTGGCCTCAACAGGCACATGAACACATGAACAGGCTCATGCACAGACGAACAGGCAGTGCACACATGAACAGGCTCATGCACACATGGACAGGCACATGCACACACAGAAGACTCGTGCACACATGAACAGGCTCGTGCACACACGAACAGGCTCATGCACACACGAACAGGCACACACATGCATGTTTTTGTTGTTGTTTTAATGCATGTTGGTTCTTCAGTTGTATCAGCATCCGTGGAAACTGAGGAAATTCCCTTCATTCCAGGAAGAGCACCTGGTCTGGATAGCACAGGCAGCAAGAGATCCAACCTGACTCTAGCAGCAGAGCCCACGGGGCCCCCGGAACAGCACAGGGAAGTAAGGTTGTCATTAGCTTTGCCTCCCATGCCATCGTCACTGCATAGACTGGCCAGGGGCAGGCCTTTTCATGACCCCAGGGTCAGAACAAGACCAGAGTAGGAGTCTCCATTACTGCCGTCTGGCTACTGACAGTAGATCTGGGCTGCTCCATAAGTGCTATTCCAGAGTTCTCAGACAAGCTGGTAGGCATCCGGGCAGGCAGATGGAGCCCTGCCTGCAGACAGATGCCACCCTTTACCAGCCACTATCTGCAGGTGCAGTCTCAGGAAGAAAATCATGGTCTGTGGGTGGTGATCACGCCTCAGTCCCGTGCACAGGTCTCACACACATTTGAGGTTCTCTTCTCACAGGTACACCCAGCTTCACCACCGTTTCTACCTGCCACAGCACACCAGGGGTCATACCAATTTGGCCCATCCCCTTCTAGATGAGTCATGGAAGAGGCACAAGCCCCTGAGCCCAGCTGTGCCCTGCTCCTGCTCTCACACACACAGCTGCAGCAGGGGAGGTGAGCATCATGGTTATGTCACAGGCTCTGCATGCTTGGCCCCCTCTGATGCACCTACAATCAACACATGCCCAAGTGACAAAGGCCACGTAGGCAAGGTTGACTTAGTTATGGCTAACTGATAGCCATGGGCCCTGGGAGGCTAACTGTGTCCACTGAGGAATGAGGAACACTCGGGCTCATCCTACTGGTTATGGGACCCAGCCATGACAAGCTCAGTAGAGGCCTGAGTCTTAATAGTTTACTCTAAGGCAATACCTGGCTCCAAGAAAGACCACAAACTGAGACCACCCAGGAACAGACCATCCAAAGGAAATTCCTAACGTTCCAACCATTGTGGATAGAGTCACCTGCCAGCACACACCCATTGCTTTTCACCAGGACACCCCTAGACAAATGTCAGCCAATAAGGGGTCCTGAACTTCCGAAATCCCTCATCCCAACCTCTGCTATTATAAAAAACCCACCCCGACTGAGCTCAGGGCTCTCAGGCCACGTCAATACGCTGGACACATGAAGAGGCCAAGTTCAAACTTGAATAAGAATAAAGGCTCTTTGCTTTTACATACAGGACTTGATCTCCTAGTTGGTTTTGGGGGACTCCGTAATCTGAGCATAACCCTAGTTCCATGGGCCTGTTGCAGATGAGGGACGTTAGATACTCACGGATTGGCTAATCCTGTCAGTTTGGTTAGATGCAGGATCTAATGAAAATAAGCTTCTGGGTGAAAAGAACAGCCTCCCGTCCTGCCTCCAGGAGCCCCCTGTGCACCACTGCTCAGCCAGGAGCTCCCAGGCAAATGTTCTTAAAACCCTCACCAACCTGCAGAAACAAGTTACTGTGTGCTCTCTGCAGGAGTGGCGACAGCAGGACCAAACCTGCACAGACTATGATGAGCATGCAGAGAAACAGGCAAGGAATGGGGTTGGGGGTGGGGAAGGAAAGCAGGAGCCACCACTGGGGTGACTAACCCACAGACGTCTAAGTTGCAGGAGGGAAGATGTAGGGGAAAGGGGCCGAACAGACTGAGCAGACACTAGGGAAAGAGGCCAATGAACAACGCAAGTCCTCAGACTCAGGAGGGGTGACCAGCCTCAGCCAGAATTCACACAAGAGCTCAATGTCCAGGTACACCGCAAAGACACTTTGCCACGATGAGGGCACAAGGGGTCTTCTGAGGAAGTGCTCTGGAGGAAAAGCAGAGTCTGAGGAGAGTGGGCCACAGCACCAGAGGAAGCCAAAGTCGGAGAGAGGGAATTTCACAAAGAGCTGTCAGCCTGGAACGGCAAACCAGGTCATTAACTATGAAGAAGGGCAAGACCACAATGGTCACAGGTTGTCAAAACCCACATTTTCGACCAGGAAAACTTCCTTCAAAGACTTTTGGGGACTGGTTCGTTTTAATGTTTTAAACTTATGTGGCTGCCTGTGGGCTGTGTATGGGTTTGGTTGGATGAGTACAGGTTCCCATGGAGGCCAGAAACTGACAGATTGGGTGCTGGGAACCCAAGTCAGATCTTCCACAAGAACAGTGAGAGTTCTTCATCACTGAGCTATTTCTCCAGCCCCATAAAGGAATTTCTTAAGGGGTTCTGCTGCTGGGGGGAAAAAAAAGGGTATTACTCCAGGAACAAAGAACAAATAACTTATAAATACTTATATCATCATCATCATCACCATCCCCATCACCAATATCACCACCATCACCACTACCACCATCATCATCATCACCACCACCATCATCATCATCACCACCACCATCATCATCACCATCATCACTATCATCATCACCATCATCACCATCATCATCATCATCACTATCATCACCACCACCATCACCATCATCATCATCATCACCATCATCATCATCACCATCATCATCACCATCATCACCACCACCATCATCATCACCATCATCATCACCATCACCATCATCATCATCATCACCATCATCATCATCACCATCATCATCGCCACCACCATCATCATCATCACCATCATCATCACCACCACCATCATCATCACCACCATCATCATAATCATCATCACCACCACCATCACCATCATCATCATCATCACCATCATCATCATCACCATCATCATCACTATCATCACCACCACCATCATCATCACCATCATCATCATCATCACCATCATCATCACCATCACCACCATCATCACCACCATCATCACCACCATCACCACCATCATCACCACCATCACCATCATCATCACCATCATCATCACCACCACTATCATCATCACCACCACCATCATCATCATCACAATCACTATCATCACTATCACCATCACCACCATCATCATCATCATAACCACTGTCATCACCATCATTTCACCATCATCATCATCATCCATTTGTGAGTAAATATAAATGTCATCTGCTTTGGGTCAATTCTAAATCTGCCTCTTGTTGGTACCTGAGGTTCAGGAACCACACTTTATTTTGATATGGCACAATCAGAACACGTAGCAACAACAATCTTATTTTAAATGGTTTTCCTCCGCATATGGAAGGCTTTGGGTAAACGTGTTCCCATCATTATGTGTTTGAGTTTCATACAATCATCTTCGCTGAGATCTGGCATTTCCACCTATGACCGTGACAATGTGTATCTGTGGCTGGAGGCAGGTTCCAACTGTGCTTTGTAGCCAGGGGGTGGGAGGTTGGCGGGTAGGTGATTGGGGAAGGGGATACCAAATGAGAACAGCAGAGCAGAAATCTGCCCCGACCTCCAACTCACTTACCCCAGAGCCAGTGCCCATGAACTGCCACCCAGAGTAAAGACCAGTGAACAAGAGCCGGCAGCATGAACTATTACATGTGGAGTGAGGGGAGTGGGGGCTACCGATGTAACTTAGACAATAGACTGCTTGATCACCCTGCATGATGTCTTGGGTTCCCTCTTCAACACAGACTAAACCCAAGCATGGCAGTGTACTCAACTGCAATTCTATCACTCAGCAGCTGGAGGCTGTATAGGGACTTAGAGGCCAGTAAGAGCTCCATGAGACTCAAAAAGAAAAGAGAATTTGGAGTGAAAAAAAAAAGTCCATATAGAACCAGATAATCCCAGCACTTGGGCTAGCAGAGGAAAGCGGCTCTCTGTGAGTTTGAGGCCAGCCTGGTCTACAGAGCGAATTTCAGGACAGTCAGGGCTACACAGAGAAATCCTGTTTCCAAAATAAATAAATAAATAAATAAGTCCCTGTAAAAAGAGTGATTCATTATACAGAGAGACAGTGGAGGATTCACTGAAAACTGAAGACGACAGGCCTAAGTGACCAACACTGAGGAGCCACCCTTCCAGCAGAAGCCTGAAAAAGGGGTCCAGTTTCCTTCCCGGGCTACCAATCATCAAAGGACCCATTTTTCTACAACTAAGTAAAACCTCAATCCTCACATGACAAATTCAACAAATGTCACTGGGTATCTAGTTTCTCTAAAGATCAGGGGTCACCAGAAGGAACGTTCTAGAACACCAACAGCATTATGTCACACACCACGAGTCCCTGAAAAGGAAGTAAAAAGTCACTGAGATCAGAACAAAAACTCTTACCTGTAGCAGGGCCAGGTGGCCCACGCCTTCATATCCTTTCACAAGTGCTGCGAACTGGGGGCTTTCGGTTCTCGTCAGGTTGGGTGTCACAGGCATGTGGGAGAAGGAATTATGCAAATAATTTAATAAACAAACATGATTTGTCTTTCTAGCAATGGGAAAGCGTGTGGCTTGGAAAACACTGTGGTCTCCTCTCCTAAGAGCTACAGGTTTTCTCCCGGGGGTGTCGCATCACAGCCTCAGGGAGGAACGACCCCACAGAACCCTCCATGAATTCACTGTTTTATTACTAATTGTGAAGTGTAGCATCTTGACACTGTAGGGAACATAAGGTTCCTGCAGAATCTGGCCCCTCCCTCAGCTCACCGCTGAAGCACAAAGGCATCTGGGGGATGGAGAAGCTGAAAGCCATCCCAGCTGACCCCCTGACCTTCGCACTGGAGAGAGCCACAGGTTACTTTCCATAGTGTTAGTGACTTCTTACCTGCCCTGCTTCATCCCTGGAGCACAAAGATTGTGTGTGTACCGGGGAATGCAAAGGTAGGTGGGTGCAAAAGTGTGTGGGTGCGTGTGCACATACATGTGTGTACCCGATGTTAAGAGTCATTTCCTAAGTCACTTGTCCCCCTTTATTTTTGTGATGGGTGCTTTCCTGGAACCTAGAGCTCACTGATTGGCTGAGCTGGCAAGATGAAGCTAGAGCTCACTGGTTGGCTGAGCTGGCTAGTCTCAAGCTCCAGAAGCCCTCCTATTTCTGCCTGTTACAGGCTCATGCCACACCTAGCTTTTTTTATGTGGGTGCTGGGGATTCAAACCCAGGTCTTATGCTTGCTTGAAAGCTCTTTAAAGACTGATCCGTGTCCATAGTCCCGAGTCCTAATACCTTCTTCTTTCCTCTTGCTGCCAGACCTTGTACAAAATCGTCTAAGTATTTATCACTTATGTGCTTATAGTGCCCTAGATCCCTCTCGTGGGGTGTACATTGTATTACTCAATCTCCATCTTCCCTCCTTAATACACTGATGGAAGGGACCAAAGGCCCTCAGACATCCACCTGAGACTAAGGAACACAGGTATGGATTTGGAAGTGCTTGCCACTTTGTCCACTGGGAACATAGAGGTGCACTCTTCAGTAACTAAAGATGGCACAGAGAGTCCCCTGCAGAGTGAGCCCGTTGGAATGAGGCTGGCACCACTGGGCATGATTCTCAGATGAGTATTTGCCTCGTATTCTTCAGTTTCTAGAAGCAAAGGTCTCTCCACTACGTGGAAGCATCTAAACAGTGAGGAGTGCATAGAGAGGTAGCTGGGCATCCTGTAGAACCCGGAAGAAGCCAATGCAACTATAGCAAGAGACAACCACAAGCATGTCCCATCAACCCCAAGGTGATGTCCATCTCTCACTTCTCTCCCACTCTGCCTGTCATCACCAGCAGACAAGATTGTTCCTTTGGGGGAAAACATAAGTGCTCCAACTCTCCTATAAATATGTTCACAAGTATCCAACAAAAAAATCTTCTTTTATACTTTAGTGCATTAAAATAATTACCTATACCGTGAGTCCCTATTTTCTTTCAATTATATTTGTTTTAGTGGGCAAATTCTGCAGTGAGTCAACTGTCTTCTCCCTGTACTCCATGCCTCTGTGCTTCTACAGCTTAGGGTGACCACAGTCCCCTGCCTCCTGCACTCACTTATCCAAAGAAGTTGCTACTCTTCTTCTTCTTCTTCTTCTTCTTCTTCTTCTTCTTCTTCTTCTTCTTCTTCTTCTTCTTCTTCTTCTCCTTCTCCTTCTCCTTCTCCTCCTCCTCCTCCTCCTCCTCCTCCCTCCTCCTCCTCCTCCTTCTTCTTCTTCTTTCACATTCAATGCTCACTTGGTCTTTGTTCACACAAACTATCCTCTAAGTCTCTCTCTAATCCCAGCTGTGCTCCAGTTCAGAGACTCATTCAAAGCCAGATGTTCCCCAGCAGCCCAGTCACGGGTCTCCTAGCCTTCAGTCAGTGGCCATCTCCTCAGGGAGGTTACCTGCCATGAAAGACAGCTACAGAGCTACCTCCCCTGTGTGGAACATATATGAAAACCCTCTGGGCCCTGGGACATGCCCGTTTCGAACAGGTAGAAATAGCTGTAGCCACTACACTGAAGAGGTTCAGTCAGTGGGTTTGAGTCTATATCAGTTCTGTTGGGACCCTTCATATCTGTACCAGAAGGTGCATCATCTGCCACAGCACATTTTGCCATCTGTCTGTCCTAGTTTTCTCTCGATGCTGTGACAGACACTGTGACCAAAAACAACCTGGGGAGGAATGGGTTTGTCTGACTTACACGGCCCCATCACAACCTATCATTGACGAGATTCAGGGCACCGAAGCAGAGACCACAGTGGAACATCGCTCACTAGTTTGCACTCCGCAGCTTGCTCAACCTGCTCTCTTACACATCCCAGGTCCACCTGCCCAGGGATGACACGCTCTGCAGTGGGCAGGGTCCCTCTACCCCCTACATCTGTGATTAATCAAGAAAGTCCCATGGACTTGCTTCCAGGCCAATCTGATGGTGGCAATTCATCAAATGAGGTTCCCTCTTCCAAGATGGCTCTAGCTTGCGTCAAGTGAACAAAAAGAAACAAGTCCCATCCCATCGTCCCCACTCACTGTCAGCTGATCAAAGTGTCCAAGACAGTAAAGGAAACAGCATTTACACTACAGGAAGAAATGAGTGTTTGAAGGGTTGGGGGTGTTGAGCCTGCCTGAGAACAGTGCAGGGGACACATGCTTACAAACATCTCGCGGCACCCCACAAGGATGTACAATATTTTTATTCCTTGTCAATTAATAAAAATTAAACATGCCCAGGGTAGTGGCTTAATTAAGATGTACCCTGTCAGACAGCTGCAATGTCTCATGCCTATAACCCCAGCACTTGAGAGGCTGGGACAGGCAGGAAGAGTGCCCTAGGTCAGCAGTTGTCAACCTGTGGGTCACAACCACTTGGCGGTAGAACCTCCTCTCCATAGAGATATTTACATTACAATTTACAACACTAACAAAATTATAATTGTGAATTAGTAATGAAAATAATTTTATGGCTATGAAGGGGTCACCACAATATGAGGAATTGCATTAAAGGGTCACAGCATTAGGAAGGTTGAGAACCACTTCTCTAGGCTATGTGGTAAGTTCCAAGCCAGTTTAGGTTATAGAGTAAAACCTTGTCTCAAACAAACTAGCAAAACTATATATGCCAGTCCCTTGGAGCTCTACCTGCTTGTCGCCCAAACCCCCATCATAGGGCAGGAACCTGCTCAGAAGGGCAGGTCCCCCTTCCTCCCAACCCCCCATCTCCATTTGTATTTACCTATCTACAGCCCCAGGAGTAAGGGGGGGGTCTGGGACACAGCACTTCCCTAATTCTCCTAAATCTGTGTCCTGTCTAAGCCCTTTCTAAAGGCTCACTGTAGGTGAAGAGCTAAGAGCTAGGGGTTGCTTTGGTTTCCATCATCTCCTCTTTGGTGGCCTCAAGCCACTTTGGAACATGGCTTCCACCTTCTTGGGTATCAGTTCCTGCTGCACAGAGTCATTCCACGTTAAATGCCCTATTTCACATCACAGGTAGCTTGCCTGACACTGAGCTGCGCACCCCCACACAAGTCCTGAGAGGCCTGAGGCTCTAGCGTGCTCCTGCCTTCCCTCTGTGGGAAGCATGGTCTCCTTGTCCCCTCCTGGAGTCACTCCGGCTCAATAGAACCTGGCCCAGGGAGGTTTCCATTTAGACCCAGAAAAGAATTTGTCGGACTAAAGTAAGAGTGTCTGACCTCACTGTGTCCCACAATAGATTTGTGATTCTAAAGAACTGTATCTGGCCATGCCTGGTGGGTGGTACATGCTTGTAATCCTAGCCTCGGGAGGTTGGGGCAGGAGAGTCATGGGTTCTAGGCCAGGGTTGGCTACATGAGAATCTTTCTCAGATGGATAGATAGATGGATGGATAAATGGATGGATGGCTCAATAAAATAAAACAGATTTTTAAGATGGCTCAGCAGGTGTAGCATTTGCTACACCAAGCCTGAGGACCAAAGTTTTGATCCTCAGTATCCCCAAAGGTGCTGTCTCCAGCTTGCAGTAGGCAGAGAGAGGGATTCCTAGAGCAAGCAGGCGAGCCAGACCTGGGCAGGACAGAAACCCCAACAAGCAGGCCCTCATGTTACACAGACCAGCTGAGTAATGAGCTCTAGGGTGAAGTGAGAAACCCTGCCTATAAATATAAGATGGAGAAGGTTTGACGACACACAACCTCCACTTCTAATATCCACATGCATATATATGTGTACCTATAACCTACATGCACACATAAGTGCACCTGCACATGCACACACACATGCCCACATGAAAGCAATTATGCACACATACACACAAAGACGAGCACAAATAAACAAAGGAAATTAAAATGAAATAAAACAGCAGTGAAAGTGTTCTCTCTTTGTACAGCCTTAAAGCCCACGGGGCCTGTGTACAGCAGGTTCTAGACCCATCATTCCTAAGGCATAGCTGAAGGGCCCCGAGGGAATGACCTCATGGATCAAGGTTACGGAATGTTCTCCTAATGAAGGGGTAAAATTCCATGCTGGATTCTCATCCATAAGTGCAGTCCAGGATCGATCAGGCTTTCCTTTCTGGCTCAAACTGTTTATAAAAACTGCCATACACTCTCTAGTCCCATGGAACCTTAATACAAACTGAAACGCCGTGTCTCCAGAAACACGGCCGCACTGTTCAGAAAAGAGCCCTCCCCATTCCTGCCTAACCCCAAACACGTGCACATAAGACCATAAGGCTCCCTTTGCCAGTTTGGTCTGTTGTAGTAACAGACCCAAGAGATGGTTCAGGGGCTGTGGGTAACTTCAGCTGAAGTGAATTGGGAGTGTTGCCAAGTCTTTTCAAGCGCTGAGCTTCTCTGCCTAAGGAGGCCGGCTATCCTGGAAACAGGGCAGCTGTCTTGCCTGCACTTGCTAGAACATAGGAGGGGCAGGAGAGAAGTCACAGGCAGAGAGGCACAGCCCAGAGTGGACCCCTCAGGCCCCACACACTCACTATGCACTGTCTCCAGTGGACTACCCTCTACTAACAGGCTCCAAAGTTGGTCTTGGGCTTGATTCCATCCTGGTGTTACAATTGAACACAATGTGTTCGTGTGTGTCTGTCCCTGGCAGGAGGATGCCCAGCTCCAAAATCAACTTCTCATGTGGAACAAGCCTCTGTGAAAACGCGGTCATCCTCCAAGCTGGAAGCCTGTGGTGTTTTCCACATATTTCTAACGACTTAATGACCATTCCTTGGGGCTAATGGTAGGACATCCTGACTTTGTAGCTCTTACCCAGTCCTGTGCTGTAAATGCTTCTGCCATGGCTGACCTCAGCTTATAAAACTTACCTCACTGACTTCAAATGGGAAGAGATAAGCACCGCCCACTTTTGCAAACTATCACAAGTGAGCCTCATGATGGGCCGTAAATTGCCGTTGCCTGGAAGTACCAAGAACTGTTCCACTGCTTATGTGTGCATTCGCCCTGGAAACATGATGCGCCTACTGTATACATGGTGCTATGCCGGGTCTTACCATGCAGGACAACAGATCTCTACCGGGGGCCAGGACACCACAAATGGTTGTGTTGGGTCAAGTATCAAAGACAGCTACAGTTTGAACATTTGAACACTTGACCCCCAGAGGACAGCGAGGAAGGATCTTCAGGAGGCGGAGCCTGCCCTGAGAAAACTGGGAGGGTCTTATGGTCACAGCCTGGCTCTGACCCCATCCCAAACCTTCTGCCACCTCTGCCAACATGATGTAACCAGATGCTTCATGCTCCTTCTGCCACACCTGTGACCCACTCCCGCCACCACATCGTCCCAGCAGGGTGTGCGTCTCAGCCTGAGAGATAATATAAGACCATCCTGCTTCATGAGGCCTATGTCAGGTGTCCATCTAGTCATGAAGAGGCCGAGTCGCTAATACAAGTACAGAAATCCTGATCACTTAAAAGCAAACTGAAAACTGGGAAAATGGCTCGGTGGTCAAAGCACTGGCTGTGCACGCGTGAACCCGGGAGTTTAGGTCCTCAGAGCCGACGTAAACCCTGGGTGGGCATGGCAGCCCACCTGCAGCTCCACCATGAGACGGTAGAGACCAGAGAGCCCTAAAACCAGCTGACTAGCAAGACCAGCCATATTGGTAAGCTTTGGGTTTGACTGAGGGATTCTGTGTCAATAAAAAATAGTAGAAGGGCTATTGAGGATGACCTTAATTTCTTGCAAACATGCCCATATAGACATGTTCCCACACACTGGCAAAAAAAAAAAAAAAAGACAACAAAAACAAACAAACAAAAACATGTACACCCCTCTCTGTGCCTGTCTGTCTGTCTGTCTGTCTGTCTCTCTCTCTCTCTCTCTCTCTCTCTCTCTCACACACACACACACACACACAAGAAATGGAGAAACAACAGAAAAATGAGCTCTCCCCCACAGCAGAACTTCCATTAATCTGACACACCGGCACGGAGCTGGTTCACAGAATGGCTCAGAAATCCGAGGGGAATTGTGGGAAGGCGCTAAACAAAGGAGGTTTCACCAGCAGCAGCTTTGTGGGAGAGGAAATGGCAGCGCCTGTTGTTGGGGTAGAACCCTGTGTTTGCGTTTGTCTGCTGGGACAGCATTTTAGTGGTAAAAGTCGAAGACACTGAAAGCTAAAGTTTAAAGTGACAAACACACATACATCACATGTGTGAGTGTGTGATGTGTGTGTGTGTATTATACCTTTCTATTGTTATGCCTTAAAATGTGAAAAGCAAAGTAACTGCAAAAAGACAGAGGGGAAATCTATACCTTTCTCCCTCTTACGAACAGTATGCAATGATAGGCATTGCTGTCTATGCATCAAGCCAGGCTAAAAGGCCAATAAAGGGACAGATAGGCTGGGCTTCTGGTGTGTGTGTGTGTGTGTGTGTGTGTGTGTGTGGTGTGTGTGTGTGTGTGTGTAAACATACGTGTACATGTGTGAACAGAGAAACACTTTGATTCCATCCAAGCCCCCACTTATTGGACAGTGCCCCCCACATTTAGAGTAGGTATCCCCACCCCCTCTGCTGCCCTCTCTGGAAATGCCCCCATTCATACATACCCAGAAACCTGCTCTACTAATTTGGTGGACATCTCTCAATCCAATCAGGACAACGATCAGTACTGACTATTGACTTACCACAGAGGCAACAACAGGACAAATCTGATGGGGCCATTCAGGTTCATCGCCAGTCTGTCTGGTCCTTCCCTGCTCTGAGTCAGGGTGGCCAGGGTCGGCAGGATGATCAGCTATGCTTCTACTTCAGACAAAACCAGGCATCATTTTAAGACATATGCAGCCCCAAATAACACCAGAGCTATGAACTAAAGACCTGGTGTTGACAGGTCAAGGATCAAAAGGTCCTGTAGCCTGGCCTCACACTGTCTGCTTCTCAGACACGTACCAAGCCCTGCCCAGGTCAGCTTGAGCATACAATCAACTCCTCCGCATACTTAGTGACCTTTGCCCTGGATTTCTCAAAGGATCCACCCCCATCTTCCTGTCCATCAAAGGTTCAGAGTTTGTGTTGATGCTCTGAACCCAGGGAGGGCACATAGCGCCCCCTGTGGGTGCAGAGCTGAATCTCTAGCTCAGATGGATCCTCCTGATCAGGTTTCTGTTTTTGTTTCTGTTTGTTTGTTGCCAGTTCACATTGTGGAAACACCACTCTGCTGCTTTTCATGTTGGTAATGGGACAGGACGTTCTGCAGGTCCCTTCAGGAGACATTGACAGCCTCCATTACTCTCCAGGACAGGCTTAACCACAGTGAATTAAGTTAGAAACTCTATCTGCCAATGGCCTTCAGAAAATTTCCCAGAAGTCAAATCCAGATGAGACAATGTGGCACACAAGCAGTCACCTTGCACTAGGAAAGGGAACCCTGTTCTGCTTAGAATGATTTTCATCCCTAGGAAGGGAAACAAATAAACAAACAAACAAAGAGGCCTTTAACTCCAACCCTGTTAAGATTTTCTCTGGGAAGAATTTCAAAGGTTCGTTCAACAACAGCGTGTTCTGCAAGGCTATTTTTAGCTTCCCTCCTGTCAGTGAAGGAAAGGTGCTAAGTGCAAAAGCCAAAGGCGTTACAGAAATGCTCTGGGAGAAGGGGTATGAATGCACACTCAAGTCGAAGCAAGACTAAACTGGAGGAGGAAATCCCACATCTGGGGGAAGGTGCAGAACGGGAGAGAAGAGATAAACACTTTGACTGAATTGTTATGAATGCCCCCTCCCTCTGGCTCTCTGCAGAATATTACTAACTTTGAGTCATTAAGCCACAGTTTTGTTTTGTTTTGTTTAAAAAGGGTAAGAACAAAATGAAAAACCATGGCTCTGAACTTGGGAAGGGCAGGCTGTGCACTGTGAACTTTGGGGAGGGCGGGCTGTGAACTTTGAGCTTTGGGGAGGGCAGGCTGTGCACTGTGAACTTTGGGGAGGGCGGGCTGTGAACTGTGAGCTTTGGGGAGGGCAGGCTGTGCACTGTGAACTTTGGGGAGGGCAGGCTGTGAACTGTGAGTTTTGGGAAGGGTGGGCTGTGCACTGAAAGTTTTGGGAGGGGCGGGCTATGCACTGTGAGCTTTGGGGAGGGCGTGCACTGTGAAATTTGGGAAGGGCAGGCTGTGCACTGTGAACTTTGGGGAGGGTGGGCTTGCACTGTGAACTTTGGGAAGGCCGGGCCATGCAACTTTTTGTCCTAAGATAGGTTCTGTGCTGTGAGCTGGCTTCTGCACTGAAATAACCCAGAAGGAGCAGAGTTAAAAGTCTGTTTCAGACACTGTGAGGGCACTACACTAAAATCACAAACCTGCTACCTAGAAGAGATACCTAGAAGAGTCAGGGATATTAGACCAACAAGCCCAGCAGACTCAGACACTATCCCTGCCATTCTTGAGGTTCATCAATTTGTGCCATGCAAAACCAAGCTCAGTTGTGGTTTCTCAGAGCTATGACTGTTGGCCACTGACCTCTCACACTTAGCGCTGGCAGACTAACCTTTGACCCCTATGCCCTTCTTCTCTGAAGATGGTACTCTAAGACTTGGATGGTGAAATTAGTGGTTCCATTGCTGTGGGACAATAGTCTATACCCTGTCAATTATATTTTAAATGAGCGCTGATTGGACAGTAGCCAGGCAGGAAGTAGAGAATAAGAAGTGCAGTCTGCAGTTGCCTTCCAGACACAGAGCAAGCAGATGTGAGTGCCTTGCTGAAAATGGTACCAAGCCACATGGCTAACATAGACAAGTATTATGGGCTAATATAAGTTATAAGAATTAGATAATAAGAAGAGCTTGGTGACTAGGCCAACCAGTTTCTAATTAATGCAGACCTCTGTGTATTTCTTTGGGACTAAACAGCTGCGGGACCTGGTGGGACAGAAACCTTCGTCAACAGTCCCATGGTCCATGGCCAGAGGCCATCAAGTATGACCTAAGCTTCAGAGAAAGATTTGGAGCAGGCTGTGGGCTCCCAAACCCCTCCCTCTACTGTACCTCTGATAGAAGGACCTGCATGTCTCTGAATCTGTGTCCTGTGAGAGAAGATGCTAAGCGTAGTCACCTTGGGGACCAGAGTGAACACCCATGATGCATTTTGGCAAGACATAGGATGCTCATCGGGTTCTCCAGAACTGCAGGATGCAATCGTTGCAGCAGCCCACAGTCCAGGTTCTTTTCTTTCTGCCTTCCACCGAGAGTCTGGCTTCACTGTAGCACGGGATTTAAAAACTGAGAGCTCTTTCATCATCATCCATCACTCCTAATTTGTCAACACCACGCAAAGCCCAAGAGGCGGAAACAGAAGAGAGTATCGTTCTCACTTCAGAGGTGAAAGACTGAGTCCCGGACAGGCCAGGTAAGCTCACTTTCTAGACTCCCAAACCTAGTACAGCCTTCCAGAGCCAGGCCATGGGAACAGAAACCCAGAAGCTAAAATCACCTGTGTTCTTTTCTCCAGATAAAAGACACAGGTTACCCACTGTATGCCACCCAAGCTCCTGAATCATCAGAGGGACCGCTGGACCCTGATGCCTGCACATACCACAACTGTGACTCAGGCCCTGAGGCAGGTCAGAGACCCATCCCTTGACCTCCCAGCCTACCTCTCACCTCAACCATTGAGGCATCAGCCAGCTTCCTGAATGAGGGGTAACTGTGGATTCTTCACCTATGATACCTGCTTGGCCCACAGGCACAGACACTTACAGACACAGCTCAGAAGACCAAGAGGTGCATGCAGCAGCCTTGAGCTTGATACAGGGATAAGTGAAAAGGCTTGCTCCCTCTTCCCCTGACTGAGAATTCTGAGAGGTAGACCCCACAGTGCTCCCGTCAGGGCTCAGGACTGCATGGCCTACAGGATCAGTAACTATATAAATTAGCGCATATATATATATATATATATATATATATATATATATATATATGTGTGTGTGTGTGTGTGTGTGTGTGTGTGTGTGTGTGTGTGTGTATTTATATATGTGTATATATATGTATGTATAAATACACACACATATATATATACACATATGTACATGCAACTCATTTCATAGACACAGTGGACATACATACATACAGATATGTATGTATCCACACACACACTGTGTGCAGCTCTCTTTACAAGCAGTCTCTCCACTTGGACACAGTGTCTCCAAGCCCTCGGCTGCTGAGTTGAGCACATACCCGAGAGAAAAGAGCATCTGTAGACACGGTGGAGGTGGGATTGTTTGAATGTGAAATGATCCCCGTAGTCTTGGTCCCTAGTTGGGGGCTCTATTTGGGAGATTTAGGAGGTGCCGGCTTGTGGGTGGAAGCATGACCCTGGGGGCAGGCTTTGAGAGTCTGACGACTCTTGCCATTTCAAATCCTTGCTCTCTGCTTCCTGCCTGACATTTGACATGTGAGTTCTCAGCAGCCTCTGCTGCTGTTCCTGCCTGCTGCCAGGATCCCTGTCATGAGGCTGATGTACTCTCATCTCTCGGGAGCTATGAGTCCAAACAAACCCTTCCTTCTCTAAGATGCCTTGACGATGGCACTTCGTCACAGCTATAGGAACACGACGAAGACAGGCTGCTAGTTGGCAAGTGGCCCAGGCAGTGATGGTGTCAGATATCTGCTCCTTTATAATTTAGGGCCGAAGAGAATGAGCCACAGCACCTGCTGGAAGCTGGACACAGCTCTGAAGGAGTCCTGAGCAGACCAGGAGGGAAGGGAAGAGTCCTCTGGCTTCACAGAAAGGAGATCGTGATGATGGTGTTGGGGATAACATGATAAGAGAGTGCACACAGCTGCAATGCCAACCCTCACAATCTCAACCCCTGTGTGATGGGTATCTGCATGGCCCCATAGACACCAGGGGAAAACAAACGGTGCAATAAGACTAGAGCCAGGCATGGAATAAGCTCACATGTACTTCTCTGGATGAATTGATAATAGGAGTATAGCAGATTTACTACCAGAATACTACTTGCCCATTAAAAAAAATGAAATCCTATTATTCTATAGTAATCAATAAGCCTTCCTTGTAGAACAGGTGGAAGAGTGGGTCCCTGGGAAGGTGGTACAACATTCAAGAAGAAGTGCCAGGCCCAGCTGGAGTGGAGAACTCCTTGTTATTGCTTAGCACTGTAAGGCAAAGGAACCAATGGTACATTTCTGAATGGCCACCACAGAAATGACAATGCCCAACATGTCAATGTGGTGAATGCTGTAGAGATGTCAGCTGTATATAGTCTGCTTCCCATTGCTGTGAAAAACACCTCATCCAAAAGCAACTTGGGGGCTAGAGGGGCTTATTTGGCTCACAGATTATAGTCCAAACACTGAGGGAAGTCAGGGTGGGAGCTGAAGCAGGAACCTGGAGGCAGGAGCTGAAGCAGAGACTATGGAGGGGTGCTATTCACTAGCTTGCTCTCCATGGCTTGCTCAGCCTGCTTTCTTCTAAGCCCAGGACCCCAGCCCGGAGTGGCACTGTCCACAGTAGTCTGGTCACAACCACATTTGTCTTTCATCAAAACAACGCCCCGCAGACTTGCTCATAGGTCAGTCTGTTTAAGATAATTTCTCCATTAATTCCTTCTTCCAGGATGACTCTAATTTGTGTCAAATTGACAAAAACCAGCTAGCACAGAGGTACTTACTGGTCTGAACTGTTACACATAGCTACACATACTAGGCATATATAAACTTAACACCATGTGTGCCTTAAAGCTGGATGAATTGAAAAGTAAAAATAAAATAATAATTTTCTAAACTTAGTTATTGAGCTAGGAAGCCTACTTTCCTGTGTGTGCTCTGTGAAAAATTGTGTGTGTGTGTGTGTGTATGTGCATGTCTGCCTGTATGTGTGTGTGTGTTTGTTGGAAGATAACTCATTTTCCACTACCTGTCCAAGCATATGGTATCTTCATGCCCTCCATGGTTCCTTGTGGGTGTTCTAATGACCTTGACTCTCTTCAAATGTCATCACCCCTGTTCATGAGTGTGGCCCACCCATGAGTCATGCAGAGTCTACATGGAGGATGACGGGAAGGCAAGCCCTGCTAGGCACTGTTTTCCTTCATATGTGGAAGGTCTGGGGGTTGCTGGTCAGTTTTCTGGGAGTTCACCTGCCATTCGCACAGACACTGTTCTAAGGATACTCAATATCACATCCTCACTGAAATAAATATTCAGACAGGTTGTTCCCGTAAGTATAAATTCCCAGGAATGAATATTCTTAATCATTTCCCTTAAGGGGAAATTAATTACATGAATGAGTGGACATTTTCCATCTTATTTACTAATTGGATTTATTCTTTTGGAAATGTTTGCTAATAATTTTATCCATCTACAGATTCTTACTATTCATAATTTTTATCAGTTTATTTAGAAGTTGATATAACATGTCTCTTTATCACTCGTGTGTGTGTGTGTGTGTGTGTGTGTGTGAGAGAGAGAGAGAGAGAGAGAGAGGAGCATGAACGCACATGAATGTGAGCATATGTATAGAGGCCAGAGGCTAACCTTTGATGGAATTCCTCAGGTGTCATCCACCTTGTTTTAATTTACTCATTTTAGTCAGTTACTTTTTTTTTTTTTGAGAGAGAGAGAGATAAGCTCTCTAACTTGAACCCGGAGTTCACAAATTGGCATAGACTGACTGGCCAGCGAGTTCCAGGGGTCCACTTGTCTCTGATGCCACAGAGATGTGTTTTTACAAGTGTACAAACACTCCAGCATTCTCAGCTGGTGTCGTGGGTTCCTCACCTTACACGATAAGTTGTCTTTTGGGTCGTTCATCATGATTTTTATGACTTCTTTCTATACCTGACTTGGTAAGCCACCAAGGGCCATGTGTCCATAGCCTGTGTTGTATGGGTGCATCTTAGCTAATCTACAAAAGTCTGGTCCATCACTCCTTGAACGAGTTCACACTCACATGACAGAGGGATTTCAGAGACTGACACCCACACTAACAGTGTTGATTCTACCATATGTTCTCTATAAATGATCCAGAACTTTCTATGCAGTATCATTCCTGCTTTAGAACTTAGTTTTTTTATCCTCTAGTTACATTTGGCTTGATGAAAAGACCAAGCTCCATACATTTCTTTTATAGGGAGTTCATTCAACATTCAGTGTTGAAGATCAGCAAATATCCCATAAAACAGAAATACTTCAGAGGACACACACATCAGGGAACTTCTGAGTAAAGAACAGACAACAGTGTTATGTGTGAGGAAGTGCTGGATCACATCATTGCCCCTGGGCTGGCAGGATGCTCAGCAGGCAACTTACTCACTGTGCAAGCCTAAGGACCCAAGTTCAACTCCTGGTATCCGCGTGAAGATGGAAGGAGAGACCAGCTCCACAAAGTTGTCCTCTGACCTCCACATGGATTTTGTGGCACTCATGCATCCACTTGCAAACACCTTACACACACACACACACCATGAGGGAGAGAGAGCATGTGTGAACATTCACACACAAATAATTGAAATAACCCATTTCACCTTGTTTAAAAATAATTGGCAATTTAAAAGTGATTGGCATGTGTCATTCCCCTTCCTGCAGCCTCAGGTGTTTCCTTGGTGACCTGGTGTGCCAGGACATGAATTACAGTTTGTCCAGACTATGCCTTCTACTTATGCCGAGCAATGGATGGAGAGACTCAGGGCTCATGATCTGAGGTCTGATGTGGAGGAGACAGCCGCAGGCCCATGAGCAAACAGAGTTTGGGACTCATGGCTTCAGGCAGTGACTCAGCAGCAGCCACCTGCTTCCTGCCCCGTATCTTCTGGGGCCCTGACCTTGGACTACAGCAATAATTTTTAGCTCTCGTATTAGTCACTATGGCAAGATACCAGATGTAAACAGCATAGAAAGAAGAAATAGGTATTTTGCCCACAGTTGAAGGGCTCAAAGGCAGATAGAGCATCTTCAGTGGTTTTCAGAGCCGACTGGCATTTTGATTTTGTAGACACTGAACCTGAGAACATTGCTTCGCATAAATCCACGGCACAACATGGCAGAAAGATGTTAAGGCCTGCTTCAGAAGTTGTTGGGGATTCTATCCCGATTCCCAGCCAAAATTCATTTAAATACTTTTTTAAATGAAGCTCAAGTCCACAACTCAAACAACCATTTTTAGAATCAGATTTTCTAGCACAGTCCAACGTGATAGTAAACTACTAGTGTATGCTGAGGAACAATGGTAGGAGAATAGAAGAAACCTTTGCTTTCCGCCGCTAATCCATCCCACCTCCTCAAGAGCAGGAGGCTTTGCGTGTGCAGAAAAAACCTTGCAGCCCATGATACACCACAGTCTCTCATAGTCTGTGTTTCAGTGCTTGCTGGTGTTGTGTGGCCTGAGGGTGCGAGTAGTACAACCTCTGTGTGCTGTGTTGGGAACCAAAGCAGCGGTGCAGCTGTGTGGCTTAGTCAGTACAGGTGAGTTCTGCCAGAACCCCTCCGAGTCACTGTGCATTTGAATCTGAATTAATTTTCATGGTTGTATGTTACAGAAACCTTTTCCTGCCTCTTTCCAAACGTTCTGCAACCCTCACATTAGAGACCATGGTTCTCAGCTAGAAAAGTCATGAGGTAAAGTCGTGACTTTGCTCCTGCCGTCTGGGCTAGCCTGGGGAAGCTCCCATGCCACTCCATCTCTATATTAATGGAATAAGAAGTCGTCCAGCCCACTATGGTGATGCAGGACAGTAAACATAGGGACTCGGGAGGATGAGACCAAGCAAGTTCAAGGGCTAGGCTGAACCACACAGTGAGTTCAAATCCAACCCAGAAAAATTGCTGAGAACCTGTCTCAATTTTTTTTCTTCAGCAGTGTTGTTTTTTTTTTTTTAATTAAATCACTGCTTGGCCTATTAGCTCTAGCTTCTTATTGGTTAACTCTTATATTAATTTAACCCATTTCTGTTAATCTGTGTATTACCACGTGATAGTGGCTCACTAGGTAAAATTCCCAGCAACTGTCTCCGGCAGCTTCATGGCTTCTCTCTGACTCCTCCCTTCTTTCTCCCAGCATGCAACTTAGTTTTCCTTGCCTAGCTAAGTTCTGCCTTGCAAAGCAGTTTCTTTATTCATTAATGGTAATCACAGCACACAGAGGGGACTTCCACATCATACCTCTGTTTAAGACATTTTGTATATCGATGATACAATTTGATTTATTTATCATATTGCGTTATACATTTCTATCTCAAATCAAGATAATATTGATGATACAATTTGATTTATTTATCATATTGCGTTATACATTTCTGTCTCAAATCAAGATGCTTACACATTGTTTACATTTTGAGGTCATTGTCCTCATTTGCTTCATCAGTGTTTTAAGGACTAGAGATAAAATCCCACAGTACAGCAATGTCCTAGTACGTACCAGGCCCTAGGTTCAACCCCAGTACCACAAACAAATGAACAAACAAAGAAAAATGTTATCCAGATAGCCTATCACCTACAGGCCCGTAACTTCCTACGTTGTCAGACTTGCAGCTTGAGGGCTTGGGTGGCTAGCTGGGGACAGGCTAGAGAAATTCAAGACTGTGAATCCTTCTTTGAGACTGAGATGCCAACAGACAGAAGAGAGAGAGTAATCCCTGCACCTAGCCCCAGTTCAGAGACTCCATCAGCCCCAGGTTTCGAAGGGATGCCAGTCAGTAAACAGTTAGTTAATTTAAGCTGCTCACCACCCCAACCCCCTGACATTTACAATCTTAAAAACATAAACAACCCAGCCAGAATTTCGCTGAGAAAGAACCCAGGCCAAGAAGAAATATCACTGTGGAACTGGGGTGCCTCTGGCCTTTGAAGGCAGCCTAGAGATGAGGGATGTGGAAACAGGGTACCAGTAAGAGCTGCAACCTAGCGAGAGTTCAGCCATGGTCCTCCCTGGGGTACCAGGTCTCAGTTGGGTGAGGGAGAAATGGAGTCGGAATTTCACTCTCTAGACAGAAGGATTCAGTGTAAGGTGGGCCCACGTGGAGCTCTGGGACTTGTCTTGGTTAATCTCTCACTGAGGAGATAAGAACCAGTTCTGGCCTGATAAACAGCTTGACATTTCAAGTACCCCTTATTACTGGAATTCATGGTGCCAGGTCAGTCTTAAGTGCAGCGTCCAAAGCCCTAAATAGGGGGGAGTTTGGGGTCTAACAGCGGTTACTGAAAGCTGGCCTGATGTGTTTACACTTCAGGACCAGGTATGGCTCTCTGAACCTGAGGAATGAGAAGCGCCATCAATAACATCTCTTCATACAAATTCATACCAGGCAAGCATAGCACTAATAATTTCCTCACTCCCGAGATGGATGCTGGCCCCACCACAGGCATTTATTGTATGCCCTGAGCAGCAGCCTTTCACCAGTTCTCAGAGGGCAAGCAGGCTTTGGGCTTCTGATGTGTCTCTGCCCTACTTGTTCCTGTCAGAAGACTGGGCTTGCCTCCATCTGGGGAGGTCACAGCTAGGGGACAGGGCAGTCATCCCCTGGAGGAAACCCTAGCTGAATGCAGAGAGGTTAAAAGGCTTTAGAATAGTAAACGAGCATGCTGGGATGGGGTGAATGACTGGGAAACCAAAGACGGCCTTGATGAGCCCACAGATGCCCTCTGTCAATCAAAGCATGCTCATGAAGGGATCCAGAGCATTTGGGAAGGAACGTGGCCCGGATGGAGCTCAAGCTTAGCGCGAGGCTGTGAGCAGGGAACCAAGGATTCCATTGTTCACTTTGACAAGTGGGCTGAGACAGTCACTCAGAGCCCATCTTCCATGAATTCTACCCATTCGTCCTCCTTTTCCTTTTGGCTTCTTCTTCGCAGTGGCCATTTACTGCCTCTGTTCACCTCTACTTGAATTCTGTGCCCTTCACCCAACATGGCCGCCATAGAGCCTCCAAACCACAGGAGAGGAAGCCACCATTCGCTGGCATCTCTAAGCCACCCAAGGTCATGAAATAGGCAGAAAGAGGGGGACAAGTGAAGTCTGTCCTCTGGTCCTGTGGAAATGGGATTGCATCCTTGTCACAGAAGCCCGTACTTTCTGTGAGTAAACCCAAGTGTTTGGTGTGGAAGATGATTGCCCCAAGAAGCCATAGCTGGGAGTATTACAGACCCAGCCATGGCCCTGTGCTGGGATCTTTGAGGACATCACACTCTCTCTACGAGTCGGGAGATGCGAATGATTGGCCGCTGCACAGCAGGGGGAGATGGTGACAATTATACCAGGCCCTACACACCTGTCCTCCTGCCTTCTCGTCTTGGGGCTCCCTCCCCTCCCCTTTTTTATCTCACGGTCTTTCTCGAGGAACACGGATGATGGTCTCAATTCCAAAAGAAAACCATGGACCGGCCAGGGTCCAGACTGGTGTGCGGCGCTGAACCGGAAGGCACACTGGGGAGGAGGAAGGTTAACAGGAACAGGATGAATCGTCTAACATGGAAGAGAGTGGAGGGCTGAGGAGGTGGGTTGGTGGGTAAAGTATGATGAAAAAACGAGGACCTGAGTTCAAATCCCAGAAAATCCAGGCATGGTGCTGTGTTCTGGTCACCAAAGGGTTAGGGAGGCAGAAACAGGAGAACCCCTGGACTTTGCTGGCCAGCCTACCTAGCTAGAACAATGAGTTCTGCAATCAGTTAAAGACCTTGTCTCGGGATATATGGTGGAGGACAGGCAAGATAAAGGTGTTTGCAGCTGAGTCTGATCACCTGAGGTCAATCCAAGGAACCCACACAGAATCGACCCCTGCAAGTTGCTCTCTGACCTCTACACGTTCCTTGTGGCACGCGTGTGCCCACAGACATGCCCACAGGCTGAGACACATGTACACAAATAAATAAATAAATAAGCCTTGTAACTCTATTGGTTTTGAGTGTCCAGCATTTGTTCCAACCCCACAGGATGGAGCTTTGTGACGGGGTACCTTTGTGTAACAACTGTCTAAGCTCCTCAGTCACGGGTGCGGAGAGCCACCAGAGCTATGGGTGGGAAAAAGTCACCTTGCTGATTAAACGGCCCATGTTGTCGCGCTCCTTGTATCATTTAATCCAGACAACGGCCCAAACCTGAAGAGAGCAGAGGCTAGGAACAGTTCCAAGGCAGAGAGCATCAAGAAAGAATTGTGTACAGAGATCCAATCTATCAGTGAGAAAGAGCCTAAAATACTAAGGGGATTATTAATCAAAATACTAATAATCAGTGCTATCCATGTGAATGTGAATACTAAATACTAATGGCTGTGTCCCCCTCTGCAGTTACATTGGACCAGTCTCCCTACCGTAAAAATCATAGAAGGTACCAAACCGGTGACCCTCCCGTTTTTGGGCTTGTTTTTTTCTTTAGGAGCTAGACGGTATAGAAATTGAGAGAAGAGAGACATGGCTTCCCAAAGACAAGGTGGCTCTGGCACTCCCCTCCCTTGTTGTTCCTCCTGGTTCCATCCAAATGTTCACTCTGCTGGAGTTAGCATGCTCTGGCCTACCTGTGGCAAGCCCCTCCCTCCCCATTGTAGACAGGCACAAAGGGAACCTCCTCCAGCCAAAGCCACCGCTCAGGGGACAGGATCCCCACTCTGCTGACAGCTCTGTGAGTCAACCGGAAGCTGCTCCCCCCCACCTCAGGTGGCTGGGTGATGCCATTGTGCCAGACAAGCCCTGGATTCCCCAGCCTGTGAGCAACCCTCTGGCAGGGCCACGTGAGTTGTCCCGTTCCTGATCACAGAACTCGGGGTCGATTTGTTTAAGTGACTGAGGCTGGGGGATCATTAGTTACACAACAGTGAATAGCTGGAGTAGGAAATAATCAAGAAAACTAATCTACCAAGGGCAGCTTCCAAAACTATTGAAAAGAATGATAAACTCCTAGAGAGAGGAGTCAAAGGCAGAAAACAAAACAAACAAACAAAAAATAAGGCATGGCAAAGGGATAGGGGGAGTCACCATGGACTCGACAGGTATTAGAGAGATAGCACAGAGTCACTAAGACCCCACTAATACTATTGAGATGATAGGGAGTGGCCAAAGACCCTAGAGATATTATCACCACAGACCCTGCAGACATTAAAGAGATAGTGTCGAGTCTCACGAACAATTGAATCAAAGAAATTCCACAACTTACATGAAGTGATCAAATTGCCGGATGCAACAGACAACCTCCCGAAGCAGACCAGAGAGGCCTAGGGAGCTGGGGCCCCGCTGTACTACTACAAGTCTCACTGACGTTTCTTCATTGAGAGTCCTCCACAAAGAAAATTCCAGACCCAGCTGGTTTCCATCAAACATAAAGACATAATACCAACCTTATGTAAATTCTTAGAAAATACAAGAAGAAAGGAATGCATCCCATCTTATGAAGCCAGCACAACTCTGATAATGAAACGTGACACAGTTGTTAAAAGAAAATCACAGGCCAATTGCCCTTCATTAGCACACAGGCAAAACCCTTCAAATTCTTAACGCAGGCAGCCGGGCAGTGCAGGGAACCCCCCACCTCAGCCCAGACTGGCATTTCTTGGTAAACACAGTTTTACTGAGTTGTTTTGTTTTATAAGATTTATTTTTGTGTTTTCACTTGCGTGCACGCCTGTGGGTCTGTGTGGGGTCTGCGCACGTGAGAGCAGGTGCTGGCAAGATCAAGGCATCTGACACTTGGAATGGGAGCTACAGACTTTTGTGAGCTGCCTCGTGTGGCGCTGGCAACTGAACTCAGTCCTCCGTGAGAGCAGCCAGTGCTCACAACCACTGAGCCATCTCTCCAGACCTCAGGAACTTTTCTGAAATGCTGTCCCCAAACTCTGCCACAGCCATGCCCTGCCTGCCGCCCCAATTTCTTTTGACCACATCTCATGTGCTGAGATGACTACAAAGTTTGAGGTCATGCCTTTGGCATGAGAAGGGTTGGCACACAACAAACTGAGATGCTGAGGCAGGAGCATGACCAGGTTTTCCTCTGACGGTTCCACTCCTTCACAGCATAGGCAGGCTACATTATCTGAAACCTGAGCCCCTAAGACGCTGGACGAGAGCCACAGATGAAACCCAACATTCTGGAGATGTGGACTGGCTACTCTCCTGACCCCTAGTCTGTGGGCTTGCTGCCATACTGACCCCTGGTCCAGGTCAAGGCTAGATCTAGGAAGTGTTGAACTTGAAGGTAAACAGTGAATCTAGCCTGGGAGGCAACAGGGGAAGCAATAAAAACAGTCCATCTTCCAGCCTCCTGTCTTTAAAACAAAGATGTTTCTACAAATCATGACAGTTTAACACGGTAGATGATAAGCCAAGGAGTTGTTTTCCCTGCTTTTCAGCTGTGCCTTGCTTTTGTCACTGGGCTGTTGGCGATCCCCGTCTCCCGACTCCGGAGTGACTAAATGTGTCACTTTTGTTTTATGAACAGGCCAGCTGGTGTTTGCAGTTAGCTCCCTGTCACAGGCACCCAACCTATTGTCTTATTATAAGCCTTGTGAAAATAATATCGAAAGAGACGGGACACGAAAACCCAAAACAAACCAAGAGAAGTTGGACGGGGACACGTGTTGTTTACTCGGAAGTATTTATCGGGAGTGAAACATGGGAGACCGTCGAGGGGGAGGGGGCAGGCAGGCTGGATTTCTCAATGGCTTGGGGAAGTGGTGTTCCTTTGCGAAGAGAGCAGGTGTTAAAACAATGAGAAGTGACCTCTGCCTTGGGGTTAGGAAGGCTGCCTCAGTGTTTGTTAAGAAACGGGACAATAATAAAAACAACATCCGGCACTCCGGAGAGAGCCTTTCTACTCTGTTCTCACGCAGGCCAGCTTTATTTATAGTTATTTATAGATAGCAGAAGTGGCTTAGAAGACACACACTTACACACACAGACAATCACACACATTCACACACACTCACATTCACACACACATACATGCATGCACACATTCACAGGCACACACACACGCACACATACACATACAGGCACACACTCATTTCCCAGAGGAGGTGGACTTTACTTGACGTAATTCGGCTGTGGTGTCTGTGGGAGCCTTTTTCTCCCCAGGAACTCTGTCCAGAATGCTGTGCTCTGCTGCTTGAATCTTTTTTTGTTACCAGCTTCCTTTCCATGACATTGACCAAATCAGACTCATTTCCAGGATATACGGTGCTTGGAGGCAACCCAAACTGCAGCCTGGGAATGACCTGACCTGGCAAGGTCCCAAGGACAGCTGCTCCCAGGGACACCTGTGCTAAGTCTCGTCTGCAGACCTGTGTGGGGCAGACACTGGATGATTGGCGTATGCCCTAAGATCCCTAGCTAGTCCCTGGGGCTAGAGGGTGGCCTGAGGGTTAAAAGAGCTTGCTGTGCAAGTAGAAACCAGGACAACAGATGCAAATGCCAGGAGGTCACAGCAGGGCACCTATAATTTCAGTTCTCAGACGGTGGAGACACTTGTTCTAGGTAGGTTTTGATGCAAATCTAGACATACCTGGAAGGAGGGAATCCCAACTGAATAACTGCTTCTATCAGGTGGCCCTGTGCACATCTGTGGGGCATCTTACTGGTTGCTAATTGATGCTGAAGGCAAGAATGGTGCTACCCATGGGCAGGCGGTCATGGGTTGCATAAGGAAGGTAGCTGGGCAAGTCAGTGAGCTGCCTTCCTCCAGAGTCCCTGTGTGGGTTGGTCCTGCCTGCTGGGTCTTGCCTTGAGTTCCTACTTTGGTTTCCCTTGATGACAGACTGCAAGCCAAATAAACATTTTCCTCCCCAGAGTTGCTTTGGTCATGATGATTTTATGGCAACAGGAAACAGACTAGGGCCCAGTGGATCCTGGAGTGAGCTGGCTGTTTTGACTGATTGTGTTAAGCTCTGGGTTCAACTAGATCCTGGCTTCAATGAATAAGGTAGAGAGAGAGTCATTGAGAAAGACTTCAAACATCAACCTCTGGCCTCCACATGCAAAACCACATACATGCACACATGTGCATATGCACCCCCTCTACATGAGAACTACATGATGTTTCTGGCAGCCCCAGAACAATGCTGTATGAACAATGTATGAACAGTTCTGGGGAGAACTCCACGTAGCTTATGGACCTACGTAACAGCCAGCAGAATGCAGGTTCAAATTTGCATTCAGGATCCATTCAGTCCCATAACTGCCTGAGGAGAGTCAGAAGTCTCCCCCTTAAAAATTGGAAACTCCCTAGGGACCTCGGGGGCTCTCCAGAAGGGTAAAATCTGTGTTGTCTCTCTTGTGATCTTGGTGAAGGTGCCATCGATGTATGCCGTAGCTAATTCACTAGAGGCCCATGTTACACATGCAGACATAACGAGCCTGTTCTCATCTGCTCCTTCTGTATGGACTTGACGCCTGACATGAAAGTGGCCTTCCACAACAGACAGCTTCGTAGCTGTCATCTTAAAACACTTCTCTCTGAAGAATGACATTTCTGACTCAGAAGCCCAGAGGCGTTTCTTACATCTCGGTTTGGAGGAGCAGGGCCTTCCAATTCCGAGTGAACTTCGGGTACCTTGACTTTCATCTAGCCCGGTACACTTCTCTTTCTGCGGTCTACCCGAGAGGCGAGCTGGACAGAATCAAAGTCGACCGGAAACTCCTGCTTCCTTTCCGCTGGGCCTTGAAGTGCCCATCAAATGATGTCTGGATCCCGAAGTACCGTTAGACTCCTGCACTCCAGACTCTGCTCGGGTTGAGTAAACTCATTCTGACAGACTCCACTCCTGCCTGGGCTCAGTGAGGGAACTGAGGGAAGTTGCTGAGGACACCAGAGCCCTGACTAGAGGAGGAGCCGGCAGAGTCTGGCTATGAAAGCATCCCCCTGTCCTAAGGGCTGGCAGGATGTGTCCAGCTGGTGGCACTGTTTATGAGAGGCTCTGGGGATTTCAGGAAGGGAGGACCAGCTACTAGAGGCAGCTAAATGGTTGTGGGTGCTTCCTGGACACTGTGAGAGAGCAGCTCTGCTCCACTGGGCCGTTCCTATCATGATGGACACACACCTCTTAACTGCGAACCAATAGAAACCTTTCTTCCTTTTGAGGAACCGATACAAAGTCCACCTTCTAAACCATGAAGTAGTCACTCTGAATACACAAGGCTACACTGCCCAGTTTCTCCAGCACATGAAAGTTTAAGACAAACAAACGAAAATCATTGCGGGCTGCTGTGGCTCAGTAGTTAAGAATATATACTATTCTTTCAGAGGAGCGAAGCTCAGTTTCAACTCCAATGCCAGGCAGAGCACAACTACCCACAAGTCCCGCCCCAGGAAATCTGTCGCCCTCTTCTGGTCTCTTCAGGCACTGCACTCACATGCACATACCCACACAGAGACCTGAACCTCCACACATATTAAAATTAATATTAACCCCTCTCCCGTTTAAAATAAACTATCAAGGACACACCACCATGTGCTTTGAGTGGCACAAGGGGTTCTCTCAACTTGTAGAGGAAGACTGGGGTTCAGAAGTGTTAGTGGCATTAATCCAAGATGAAAGAACAGGGGCTGGCCATTTTGATTGACTGCAGTTTTACTCGTGTTAGTTGAACATCCAGTTTAGAACCTGGCTTCCAGAGGGCTTTGCATGAGGGGGTCTATTCACACCCTGCCTTTGTCTCCTGCCTTTATGGCTGCAATACTGAACTAAGCATCACACTGAATGGCAGACTGTGCTTTGCCTAGTATTGAGTGAAGTGCCCAGCATGGTGCCGAGTGGAATACTGTGTTTTTCATACTCCTGCAAGGAGTACTGCTTTCAGAGAAGGAGGAGGCTCCAGCAAATATCTGTCCCATTAATTTAGTGTATGTCAAAAGGACAACGATGAAGAATTTTCCCCAGAGACCCAGTAGCCAGGCCAGGAGGCTGCTCAAGAAGACAGTCACACTTTGCATGAAGTACGGCATCTCTTATTTAAGACAAAATGGAGCGACTGCAGAAGAGATGCTGATCACACACAAGGACATTTCTAGAATGACAAACTAGAAGAGAGGCATCAAGTGCTAAAACGTTCTTGTAGAGGAAGAGGAACCCTCACACTAACCGAGGCCTGTGTGGTGACCTCTGGACATGCATCAACAGCTCAGAGGTCAGAGGGGACAGAGCGGAGCCCAGGCATCCCTGGAAATCTCAGGACTGCCCAATGAGCCCTCTGTCCTCTTTGGTTGTGTGTTTGTCCCTTGGTTCCTGGTGCAGTTTTCCTGCCTTGATAAGTCTTGTTATCTGGGAAATGGGCAGATAGATGTTAGGGAAGGAAACAAGGAAGATCCTGGGACCTTTATAGGGGGTTTCCAGGGTCCCTGTGGAGACTCACTGCACTGGACAGTGGTGGTGTGCCTGAGGTGATGGTAGGAATAGGGTCCGAGTGCTGAGGTAGACAAGGTGTGGGTTGGAGTGAAGACACTTGGGTATGCCTGGGCAGCCAGATTCCTGCTCTGACAGGATTATCGAGGGGCCGTGAAGAATAACATCTCACTGATAAGAAGGTCGAGTTGAGGCCGGTGAACTTCCTATGATCCCAGGAAGCAGCGCAGATCATTAAAATGATTTCTGAGTCTCTGGACAAAGCAGACATAGCAAGCGCCACTGTTTGGAGTTCCCCACAAATGTGCCGGGCAACAGAAAGATGGAAGCCTGAGGTTCTGGCTTCACAGGTAAGCATGATGCTGTGACTACCAAGACAGAGCCATGAGTCAGCAGCATCTGCCTCTGTCTTCATCTCAGGGAAAAGCTGAGGACAGGGCAGCAGGAGCAGGGCGGGCTTACGGACTGTTGATTGACACTGTGCCTTTAGCTGAGAGGTACTAAAGGCTCCTCAGCTTTGGTGGGCAGAGCATTTTAATCAGTGGCATTGGTTAGATTTGAGGGACTGCGTGGACCTTGATGGGATGATGAACCACTACACGACAGAAAACATTGCAGGCTGATAGTCCCCTGGCCATGAGCACCCCATGAAACACCAGAGTGGAGCAGCCCCCAGAAATTGATGAGGTGGGCAGGAAGGCACTGGATGAGCCAACCTGGTACACACTGCTCCCTTCCTAGAGGTGGCATCCTTGTTTTCCATTCAAAGGATACAAGGAAGAGGAAATCCACCACAATATACCAACGAATGGCAGACAGGAAGACTTGAGGGAAACTGGCATGGGAGTTTAAGCACCCACAAAATTGCTCCTGTTGCAGAGGCTTTACAGGAGCCAATTGAGCCTACACACAGGAAAGAGAGGTTTTTATGTGCCCCCCCCCCTTGCCAGTGTGGCCTAGACTCTCAGCGACAATTCTAGTTGCAAGGGCCAGCAGGGCCTTTTCCTGCCACCATGGCAGACATACCTCTACTATCCAGTCTGGTGGAACCCTATGGGGACTCCAGAAATCCCTTCTCAAGGACCTAGTATCCTCCTTGCCTCCTTCCCTAACATCTGCCCGTTTCCCAGAAATGTGACAGACATACCAAGGCAGGAAAATCCTGCACCAAGGAAGTAAGGGACAAAGACCCAACATAAGAGGACAAGCGGTTCCCAGGGTTTGCTAGGCAGACCAAGCGCCCAGGGACACAGCCACTCCTAGACTTCCAGGAAGGCCTAAGTGCTGCTCTGTCCCCTCTGACCTCTAAACTGTTGATGTGTGTTCAGAGGTCACTTTTAGGTATTGGATATGGACATAGCTCAGGTGGCCATCCATGGCCACCTCAGGGCCTAGTCACTTTCAAGGAAGTTTCCTTCTGTTGGGAGAGCCTATAGGCCCCCAATGGCCACTTCTTCCCCGACTACATGAAGGCAATTCACTCCATCAAAGCACTCTGCTGCCCCACTGGGCTTTACAAATGGCAACAGAAATGTCTATTTGCCCTAAACATAGCAAGAAGGAACACACCCTTCCCAACGAGTTGGCAACCAGATACTGAGGCAGCGTAAATTATTAAAGTCTGAGGAGGAAGTAGACTTTCTATTTTGTCCACGCAGCTAGGAGTGTCAGGTTCCCCTGACACTAAGTGGCTGGGGACCCACTGTTTTGGTCTCACAGAAACCTGAAAATTTTAAGCAAGGGCAATGTGGATGCCCACACAGAGACAGGGATCTTTTGCTGTTTGTCCCTCAGCAGGGCCATTGAAAACCTGTCATGTAGCCATCTGTCTTCTCAAGGATCTCAGGCGACAAGGTGTGGCTGTTCCCATCTTTACACAGTCAAAGCCCAACCAGCCAGTGGTTCGCATCAACTCCAGCGTCCATTGGAGTGCAGCCCTGAAACCAGTTGTTCATGCCCTCTGGCTCTGTTTCCACCGTGCATAACTGTCAGCAGTGAGGCAATGGCCAGCGTCACAAGTTGTCATCTGAGTACACCCATGCTTGAGACCCTAGCACCAAACTCGCGGGAGCACCACAGTCTCTGCATACAGGTTGTGAAGGGTTATTTAACACAGTGTGTACCTTCTTGGACTGTCTGAACACCATCATCAAGTTTGCTTTCTAGAAGAGTTCACACGTGCTCACGCATGACTCCTGTTGGCAGTATATATCTGGCACTGCCTTCTGCCAGCTGAGTGCTGACTGGGCTATCTCTTCTACCTCTGCCTGGGAAGAGGGGAATGGGGGAGAATCAGAGAAGTTTATGCATCCTCAGTGGTTAAGCTGTGGAGTCCTGAGATCTCAATTTGCATTTTGTGAGCATGCTAAGTTAGGTCCTGGGGGCCTTGCTATTTAACTATTAGCTTGGGTCCTATTTTTGCTCAGGAGTTTTGCACATTGTATTTGGCATCTAAGGTTCCTGAGAGCCAGCTTGACTCCTGGTGTTGGTTCTCCCACAGCACAGCAAGATTTTTTTCTTTTTGGTATCAAATGATTTCATCTTAGAAATGTCTCCTTTCCTTGTGTGAGTATACGGGTTTTGTTTTTGGCTAGGGGAACTGTAGACTCTTTGTAAAGTTTGCCAGTAAACCTCAGCTTCAACCAAAGCCAAAGAGAGGAAGCAGGAAAGAAAGCCTCCCTGTGGGTCGCTAACAACTCTCCCCTTTCGGGAGAGCAGGCCTCGCACTTGCCGGAGTGCTGGACGAAGGAGTGATTTCTGCGTCCACTCTGAAGGTGGGAAGACTAAGGTCTGCTGTCAGGAAGGTCCGTGCCCAAGACCCTTGACAGAGAGAGCTGGGACCCTGGCCAGATGGACCTCAAAGCCTGACATAGTTCGATTCGAGCAGCTGTAGAACCTGCCCCGCCCCCGTTCCTAACCACGCCCTGCCTTGCAGTTGCCACGGTAACGGGAAACGCGAGCATGCACTGCGCAGGCGTAGGCGTAGAGTCCCTGTTGCTAAGGCCACCTGGAGGCACTCTAGTGGGAGAAGTGAGGTTCCAGAGTCTGACGCAGCAACCAGAGCGAGGGAACCCCAGTCCGTGCCTGCGCCCCTGTGGGGTGACGGCAGGGTAACCCACCTCTCCGAGCCTTTCCCTGCCCCAAGCGACTGGCTGTACTCTGTCCCTGTCCCTCCCTCCAGAGGAACCCCCACCTTCTGGGAACCTATAGGGTTTTTCTGACCTCTGCAGTAGGTCAGCCTTCAGAGGGCAAGGAAGAGCTTCCTGGTGGGTGAAGGAAAGACAGAAAACGGCCAGCCATGTCGAATCTGTAAGTGGTGGGTCACCTGTTAGCCTCTGTCTTCTCCAGAGTGGCTTCTTCTACCTTTCCCCCTCCACCTCACCTCCTCTCCACCGTCCTCCTCTCTCCTCCTTTTTTTTTTTTTTTTTTTATCTTTTATGAAGTTCAATATGTCTCAGGGTTGATTATCCCTGTCTCGCTGGCAAAGGACACTAGTCTGTTTCCCTCCTTCCTCAGAGGGAGGGTCTACCTCCAGGCCTCCATCACATGCCCATGGCTGACTTTTCTATTGGTTGTGAATGGGTTGCTTGTGAGGTGAGAACTCCAGACCCTAAACTGCATTCCAGAAAGCCCCCAGGCCATTGCTGAGTGTGTCTCTCTCACCTCCTGATAGCCTTGGCTCTGCAGTTACCCCATGCTGTGCGCATGTGGTATGGCTAACTGGAGAAAGTTCCAGGCCAAGCCTTGGTCACCACCCCTCTGCAAAGTGGTAGCTCTCAATATTGTTTCCATACGGAAAAAGAGGGTTCCCAGCACCATGCAGGGCAGTGGCTCACAGTGTACATCTGTGGCTGCTGTAGACCGCAGCTCCAGGTCCGTCCAGCTTCTCCGTACTGTCTGCCAGGAAACCTAAGCCTGGGCATTCCCAGCTCATGGAAGGAAGGGGTGAGGAGTGGGGTATGGGGAAATCAGGAGAGCAGATGGAAGCCTGTGGAGCTGGATGGAAGGCTGTTGAACATCGGGTCCAAGCCTCCTGGAGATGAAGTAGGAACTTGACAGTGTGGGCCCGGGACGGTCTATATGAGACATGGTGCAAGTGCAGGTAAAAGGGCGAGCAGGGAAAAGAGCTAAGTTAGCTAAGGAAGTAAAGCTTCTCTCAGTGGGAAAATGGTGTGTGGAAGGAGGCCAGCTCTGTGCTGCTGGGGTGAGTCTGGAGAGGCAAGAGTGGAAGCCAGATTTGCAGCATAAGGTCCATGCTTGTAGCAGACAGCACCGTGAGGGGTCGGAAAGATCATTCTGGAGACAGAGGAGAGAAGCCAATGCAGTGAAGGCCCGAGAGTTTCAGTGGATAGGGGACAGAGTGGTCACCCTGGCAGAGGGTGACCGGGTGGCCACCCTGGCAGAGGACAGGTTAGACAGAGTCATTACATGTGAAACCACTTCATTTTGGTGTACCAAAGGAATGCCTGGTGTTGAATGAACCAAGATAGTATAGGAGGCCAGGAGTGGGTGGGTGCCACCCTTGATAGTGAGGACCAGTGGGAGCTCGTGCGCCAGCAGACAGCTCCGGGTACCGACTTTGCAAGCCCAGACTGATTGTAGCTGGACATCTAGAAGGAAGGCAGAAAAAGAGAGCTCTTCCGAGGGAAGGGCGTGTGGAAGAATAACACAGAAACATCAGGGTAGTAATATTAGCCCCTGAGGATGCGGGACTTGGAGCTGGGAGCTGGGAGCTGGACAGAGAGTGGGGCTGGAGGCCGTGTGAATAGCCAGGAGGCCCCTAGAGCTGCACACAGCCAGGACTGAAAGGTTCCACACAGAAGGGGACCCACATTAGAGAGCACCCCCATACAAACTGCACTCCACAACACACACACACACACACAGAGACAGAGAGAGAGAGAGAGAGAGAGAGAGAGAGAGAGAGAGAGAGAGAGAGAGCGCATATGTGGGGAAAAGCCAGGTGTTTCTCAGAGCAGAAAGTGGGAGCACACAGAAAGGGGTAACCATGAACTCAGTGCGAAGGAAGGAAGGTTTATTATTGTCTGTCAGTGGCAGGAGGTAATCCCCATTTACACACTTCGACTTCCCGAGGAAGCTCAGCTCATGGTCCCTCCCCAGTCATCAGCGGCAGGAAGAAGTCTATCAAGCTAAAGAATAGCTATGTGGTCTTTCTGAGCCCTTACCCACTGCCCTCCTGACTTCAGAGTCTGTCGCTTTCTAGGTTGTGTTCTCTACTCTGAACTCCATCACGGGCTTTTGAAACCACTAGGCAGTCTCAGGACTGAGATAAATCTAAGTTCTCCACACCATCATACCTGTATGCCCCAACCCCTTGGGGGGCCACCTTAGGGATGGGGATCCACTCCTGAGGACTCTTGAACTCCCCCACCCATGTCCATGTGAAGAACTGTGTGACTGAAGTATCACCACCCTGCTGAAGGCAGGGCAGAAATGTCCCACGGGTCCCTTGGTCGGTGTTGGATAAGGGTGTGCCGACAGTATCACAGGTTGTTTGGCGTTAAACCAAAAGAAGTCCTGGCGTGTGCTGCAACGGGAGTGAACTTGCTACATGGTATGAGTGTAGGAAGCCACTCACAGAGCGTGACTTGGGACACACTCCGTTTGCAGACAGCTCTAGACTTATGATGGATCATCTTACAATCTCTCTGCTTCAGGGAGTTATCAAAAGCCGTCGGATCTAAGTAGACACTGTACTATGATGAGTTTTGGAGGTGGATCTTCTCCTGGGTTAATGATTTGTCTGGTTCTCTGGATGCTTGGCCTGGTTACTTCCTAATCAACAGAGAAACTCCCACCTCTCTGTAGTGTGCCATGCTACTGAAATAGGTTTTCCTTTAGGATGTGTGCAGCAGGGGCAGACATATGCAGGACTGTTTAGACAAGACCAACCGAGGCACACTCAGGATTCATGGCCAAGGGCTGGGAGGAGGCAGACTCAAGAGTTATTGACTGGACGGGATTCTCTTGGAGTGATGAAAACATTCTAGAACTGGACAATGTGATGGTTGTACAGCACAGTAAATACACTAAAGACTGTGTGATGGTTGTACAACACTGTAAATACACTAAAGACAGTGTGGCGGTTGTACATAGAGCACAGCAAATACACTAAAGACAGTGTGACGGTTGTACAACACTGTAAATACACTAAAGACAGTGTGACGGTTGTACAGCACTGTAAATACACTAAAGACAATGTGATGGTTGTACAGCACAGTAAATACACTAAAGACTGTGTGACGGTTGTACAACACTGTAAATACACTAAAGACAGTGTGGCAGTTGTACATACAGCACAGCAAATACACTAAAGACAGTGTGACGGTTGTACAACACTGTAAATACACTAAAGACAGTGTGACGGTTGTACAACACTGTAAATACACTAAAGACAGTGTGATGGTTGTACAACACTGTAAATACACTAAAGACAGTGTGACGGTTGTACATACAGCACAGTAAATACACTAAAGACAGTTTGACGGTTGTACAGCACTGTAAATACACTAAAGACAGTGTGACGGTTGTACAGCACTGTAAATACACTAAAGACAGTGTGACGGTTGTACAGCACTGTAAATACACTAAAGACAGTGTGACGGTTGTACAGCACTGTAAATACACTAAAGACAGTGTGACGGTTGTACAGCACTGTAAATACACTAAAGACAGTTTGACGGTTGTACAGCACTGTAAATACACTAAAGACAGTGTGACAGTTGTACAGCACTGTAAATACACTAAAGACAGTGTGACGGTTGTACATACAGCACAGCAAATACACTAAAAACAGTGTGATGGTTGTACAGAACTGTAAATATTCTAAAGCCAGCCACACCCTGGAAATCAGGGTTCCTGTTGGTTTGTGAAATGTGTCTCCATGATGCTCTTGTTTGATACCTTGCCGTGTCCCTGACCTCATATTATCATCACGGGTCCTACATGAGTGAAGGGACCAGATACTGCTGGGAGGGTATGTGGGCTCGTGCACACTGTGTCTATGAAGGAGGTCAGCACTCTGCAGGCTGGTGTGGCTGAGGCATGTTAGTTAGGTCCCTGGAAGGCCAGAGTGGTGGAGTGTAGCTATAGATAGATTAGTCTCTAGGGAGCAGGCCTGTCAGCATGCAATGGAGCCATCTTTAGTGGTAAAGAAATCCAGTCAAGACATGGTCTCAGTGCTCACCTAGCACTCCGTATTTCCCTTCAGCCAGCACCATGCCTCTAGGGTTGTTGAAAGGTACAGCAGGAAGAGAGAGGAGACCAGCCCAGAGGGAGAGCCTGTGAGGCTCCGGTCACCAGGACTGTCCCTGAATTAGTGTTCCAGCTATGACCAGTCTGCCACAATCTTGAATGACCCCTGCTGCCCTAACCCTGGCGAAAGTGGGTGCAAGAGGGCATGGACTCTGTGGCGGGCACAGCCCCTACATGGGCCTGCCTAGCTGGCCCTCCCTGTCACAGCACCCACTCATCCTGCATTTCTGTTCAGCTACGGCATCTAGGGATCCCCATGGTGGAAGACTGAATCCATGGATACATGAGTGGGGTCAAGTCACCCAGATCTTAGGAAGCAGCTTCCTTACAGTACTTGCCACAGCGATAAGCAATTTGAAGTATAAGTTGCTGTGGTGGTTTAAGAATGGCCCCCATAGGTTCATGTATTTTAATATTTGTTCCCGGTTGGTGGAACTATTGGGAAGGATGAGAAGGTGTGGCCTTGTGGGAGGAAGAGTGTCACAGGAGGCAGGATTTGAGGTCTCAAAAGCCCATGTCTTTCCCAGTTAGCTCCTCTACTTCCTACTTGCTGATGAAATATAGGTTCTCGGCTACTGCTCCAGCCCCATGCCTCCCTGCCCTGGGCCACACTCTCCGCCAT
Organism: Microtus obscurus; assembly: GCA_963919715.1. Lineage (NCBI taxonomy): Eukaryota > Metazoa > Chordata > Mammalia > Rodentia > Cricetidae > Microtus > Microtus obscurus. Next base: position 4,620,479 of record CAWTZC010002279.1, on the reverse strand, counting down.
GATGGTCACAGACTCTAACACTCTGGAACCATGAGTATAGTGATATTTTGTTTATGTTTTAATAAATAAAGCTTGCCTGAAGATGGGAGGATAAAACTAAACCACTAGAGGCCAGGCAGTGGTGTCACACACCTTTAATCCCAGGATTTGGGGGACAGAGGCAGATGGATCTTTGTGAGCTCAAGGCCACCCTGGGCTACACAAGATCAGTGCAGAAACAGATCCAGGTGGTGGTGGTTCGCACCTTTAATCCCAGAACTAGGGAGTCATGCCTTTAATCCCAGCACTAAAGGGAATATAAAACAGGAGGAGACAGGGACTCGGGGCTCAGTCTGCAGTCTCCCAGCCTTGGTAGAGGTAAGACTTCTCTAGTGGCTTGGCTGTTTTGCTTTTCTGATCTTCACCTTGAGCCCCAATATCTGTCTCTGGGTTTTTATTATTCATGCTACACATGAGCCTTTTCTAAGTTTCTTTGGCCACGGTTTGTATGGTAATAGAAAACTTAACGAGACATTTACCGTTTATCTTTTACTGTTTATTCCATCCCCACATTAAAATTATGATATTTACCCCCAGTTTATTATTTCTGGGTTCTTGTTCATGTTGCATTTGCCTATCAGCCCCCAGACTTTGTTGTTTCTATGTTTGGTATCTTCGAGCAGGAGCAGATCACCCCTTCTGTTTGTTCTCGACTCCTGCACTCTAAAATGCTTTTCAACTAGATCTGCATAGTTCCCCCTTTATTTGAGCTGGGTTATAGGTGAGATTTCTTTTTTTATTCTCATGCTTTTATTTATTTGGGTGTTGTCTGAGCCTTGCTGTTTTAATCAACATCATTATTGTTACTGATTTCCTTGCATTTGGCAGTTAGGACATTTCAGAGATCAGTGTTAAAAGGTTTTTGTTGTTATTGTTGTTTTTGTCAATATCTTCCTCCCTCCTCCTTTACTCCAAATTTCCAGGGTCATGTTGCTCGTGTTTCCCTGATGAGGATGCAGTGGTCCTTAGATTCAGCATACTGTAGCAACCATCACTTTTGTGTGCACAGGGCATCTTCACTCAGGAATGGGCTGTCTATCAGTTTGCTGAGTATTTTCTCAAATGCTGGCAACTGCCCTGCGGTTTTGACATCCTGTAGCTGTGAGTGGTCAGGGGCTCCTGCATGCCGAGCCACAGTTCTCCCGAGATTCACCCTGCCTTCGTTAGAGATGCTTTTCTTCTGGCTGCATTTGGTTTGCTGAGTGGAGCTTCAGATCTGAGTTCCGAACAGAATCAGCCTGTGTGTCTGCTGGCTGAGGCCCCAAGCCCTAGTTTGTCCCAAAATAAATGCTGCGATGTTTGTGTGTTTGATGCTGTCAGCTGCTGATGTGCTCCATCTATGGTGTCTCAGGCCAATGACCATCTTAAGTTGTGTTCTGCTCAGAGTCCGGAAGTCTGGGCTTTGGTGACACGACCTCCTTCTGACTTCACACCTTCCTGACTTTGCGTTCTCCAGGCAGATGACCAGCCCTAGCTGCTCCTGTCCGGTCCTGACATCACCTTTGACTTGCTCATCTGTGCTTCCTCTGTCCTCCCCCACTATTGCTTATCTTTCTGAGGTGTGAACACACAGATGCCGAAAATCGGGTACCCAGGTGCTCTGAGCGGTGCACGTTGGTTCTTGCTCTTCCCTGGACAGTAACTGCCTCTGGTCAGTTACCGCTGCCATTCACCACTAAGTATGTGGGCACTGGGATGTCCCGCAGCAGTCACGGCTCAGGCTTCCTGACAGCACTGCTCTCCTCTGTGAGAAGCTGTCTAGCCCTTTCACTAGTAGAGTCCTCTAACCGTTGCTGGAGTTTTAGGAGTGTGGCGCTTGCACACACTGCGGATGGCGTGCCGGATGCCACTCAGTGGGATGGGAGGGAGGAAAAGCTCTGACTTGGGATTCCCACAGTCTTTACCTCTCATGGTGGCCTTGTGTCTGTGCCCCTAACTACTCACACTGGCTTTCCTCCTGACAAGCAGGAAACATAAAGCTTAGAGGGCAACAAGGAGCCCGAAAGCCAGCACACCCAGACATGGTGTGCCCTCACACCCTGTGACTTGAGCCATAGCTTCTGATGCTCTGGTTTCGCCACAGCAGAAGGATACTGTGAGGATGCCATGCACTGTTATATGGAAAGCTCCCAGAAGAGTGGCTCAAGGCATATTAAGTAACCTCTGTACCCATTATTTCACCACCATCATTGTCACAGTCATCATCATTGTGATCGTGACATCATTACCAATATCACTATCATCAACCACTATCACTATCATTAGCCACCGTCACCACCACCATTACCATCATCATCACCATCACAACCATCCCCATCATCATCACCGTCATACCCCTGGATGCCAGAGCTGCCCTGGAAGAGGGGAGACCCAGAGGCTTCTGAGGGGGCTGGAAAGGAGCTTTGACTGTAGAGCTGTGTCAGGCCATGTGATTCCTAGCCCTGTTTATGACACACTCCAGGGAACAGGTGACTAAGTGACTCCAGGTCCGGCAGAAAATGACACACGCAAACTGAGAGTTGGAGACCAGGCGCTAGGACACCTGAAAAGTGTTTGGACTGGAGCCACAAGGGCGTCAAAGACCTCAAGCTCTGGCTTCTCAGAGTTAGGGGACACGGCTGTCATCCTTTCCAGAGCTGCCTCTGCCCAGACACCCATGATGCCTAGCTGATCTCAGCCCGAGTTCTTACGTGTGCCAGACACCCATGATGCCTAGCTGACCTCAGCCCGAAGTCTTAGGTGTGAAAGGCCAAAGTTTGGGAAGGGGAAATCTCTACCATAATTATTTCTGTCTGAACAGGCTTATTGGGCAAATCTCAAGCTAGAATCAACAGAGAAGACAGATGGAGGTGGTATGGTGCCCTGGTAGCTCCTTTGGTGAATGATATCCCCAGCCTTCAGCTGCCCTCCACCCCAGGGAGAGCATGGAACAGTCTGCATTTCATACATTCATCCATCAAACTTCTGGTTGTATAGACTCTACCCAGTAAGTGGGGCAAGAGGACCCGGCAGGCCCAGAGCCCGTCAGACCCTGGCTTCTCATATGCTGTCACGACTCTATGGACAGCACCTTTAGCTATGGTTCATCTACACTTTCTCACCTCTGTGTGAAGCAGTTTGGTGACTACCCTACAGTTATTCACCGCTCCTATGTGGGCTATCTCTAGATCTTTGCTATTTTCTTAAGTATTTTTTTGTTTTATGTGTATTAGTGTTTGTCTTTATGTATGTGTGTGTACCATCTGCATGCAATGTGCAATGCCCACTGCGGGCAGAAGTGGGCATCAGTTCTCCTGGAGCTGGAATTACAGAAGGCTGTGAGCTGTCATATGGGTGCTGAAACTGACCCCAGCTCCTCTGCCAGAACAACTAGTACTCTCAATGAGCCACCGGCCTCAGACGTCTGCTATTCTTGTCTTTTAAAATACTGGGGCTGGAGGCTGGAGCCGATAAAGTGTTGACTTGCAAGTAGGCAGACCTGAGTTTATTAAAAAGGAGGAGGGAAGAGGCTGGATATGGTGATGCCCTCTTACACTTCCAGCACTAAGGAGGCAGAAAAGGGGGAATCCTGGAGACTTACTGGCCAGTCAGTCCAGACTACTGGATGAATTCCCAGGCCAGTGAGACCCTGAGTCAAGAAACAAGGTTGTTGCCTCCTGAGAAATGACATGGTGGTTGGCCTTTAACCTCCACACACCTGTATCCATGCGTGTGTGTGTGTGTGTGTGCGCGCTCACACACACACACACACACACACACACACACACACACACCAAGATTCTTAAAGGCTAATGATATATTTTAGTAGGAGAGTACTAAACATGCCCAAAGCCCTGAATTCTTTCCCCAGCACAGAAAGAAAAAAAATATTGCTACAATTATACTTGTTACATAGTCATAAAATTTTATCCACAGAGCCTGCACACATCCAACTTTATAAGGCAACATGGAATTACTTTCCAAAATGGTAGTTTCAATATAAACTCCATCATATATACATATATACATTTAAATCAGTTAAGATAAGTTCATTGGTCTGGTTATAGATTGCTTTATTATTTAAATTAGTGCAGTAACACTGGCTTTACAGACATATTGAAGAGCAATTATATTATTTATAATGAGTCTTTTAAAAACTATTTACTAATCATAGTAATGCTTGTTTTTTTTTTAATGGGCTTGTCAAAACACCGTAAGTTGTCCAGAGAACGTTCCAGCCACTTACCGTGTCCTGAGCTCGCTCCTGCCCGTGTTCTGTTTTATGACGCCAGGTGGCCGATACATGTGTCCAGTGGGGTAAAGTTTATATATGAGGTCTCTAAACTCCATGTCTTCCTCCAGCATGTACAATAAAATGTGGCACCAGACCCAAGAGGCCCTCAATTCTCTGCTTGACAAGGAGTCTCAGAAGATGACCGAACCACAAAGAAACAAGGTCTTCGTCTTCCAGATGTTAGCCACCTTCTACATAAAGTATGTGCAGATCTTCAGGAACATGGAGAATGTGTACGACCAGATCGTCCATCCACAGAAGCGCATGCTGATTCGCAAGGTCCTGGATGGAGTGATGGGTCGCATTCTGGAACTGAAGAACGAGATGGTAGAGTTGGAGCTGACAGAGTTCCATTATTTTGACGATATCTTACAGGACCTGAAGTTGGCACCGGTAAGATTTTGTCATTGTTTTCCTCTTTAGGCTTTTGTTGTAAATGAGACACTTGAGGCTGGGTCCCATTGTCTGCAGACTCCTTAGCCATGTTTGTATGTGACGACCTTGTTGAATTAAAAGCCTGACCACTCTCTTCACTTAATCCTCACCAGTATGAGGAAGGCTTTGGTTGCTTTCTTGTCTGGGTGGACCAATCTTGGCTCAGCTCAGGGGTCTGACATTGAAGTCCTGTTATCACAGAGATGCCACAATGTCACGAAGGTTGAAATGGAGTTAGTTGACTCACAAATACCCCATAGCCCAAAGGCTCCCATTTTCTCTGGGCCATGCCACCAACTCTCTGGTCCACAATGTCCTTCTGCCTGTGCTACTCCATCGTCACTTGGATGATAGTCTTGGATGGCCAGGACCTGTGCCCAGCTGAATGGATGTCTTCCTTTGCTTTGGGTCGGTACTGACCCTGTACGTTTATATCTATAGCCTTTGTTCTTTAGGTTCTGTAGGAGGAGGTAACCTTCTTTATCACCCAGGGAGTCTCCCTCTGCCACCTGGTGACCTGGGCACCTCCTGTGGTCACTCAGCCCCTGCCACTGAACCTTTCCCTGCCTGCTGACAGACATTTGCCTGAAGTTTTTCTAATATCCTGAGTGGATGGACTTTCAAGGGCCACTAGACATCTCATTTCTTCCAGTGTAGGCCCTGTGAGATCACCTTCCATTTTGAAAGGGTGATTCCCTCAGGTAAAGTTAAGAAGAGAAAATGTCTTTACCACAGGGCTTAATGTTTCTTCACTTTGAAAATATTTTGACTTTTGGAAAGGCCATTCCTTTTTCTGGTGAAGATTCTTCTAATATTGGTATCTGATGACGTCAGAACAGACTGAAAAGAGCAATTGGAACGAGTCAAGGCATTCCAAAATTCGCATGTGCCTTCCTGCATTTCTAAGAACAAAAGTCAGCCGCCAGATGCAGTCAAGTGTGCTTGATGTCCCCCCCCCGCCCCGCCCCGGTGAAAAGAGGAAGAACAGCTTTTTATTGAATTACAGTTCAAATTTAATTAGTAAGGTGACATTCAATGTCTAAATCTAATTTCAAGGCTATTAGACAGTTACAGTCTAAAGAGGTTTGGGGACCCACATGCTGGGCTACCTCCATTTTTCCTGCTGTTTACACTGCCCCAACCTTCAGCTGGTCACCGTCCTTACAACTAGGAAGTGCTGCGGCTGTGAGAAGCCAGCTGTGCCCAGGGAGGAAAGGGGTGATGGGGACAGCCATGTCCTGGAAGTCTGTGTTATAGAATGACATCAACACTGTTTTCCTCCAGCCTTGGAATTGATGGACAAGCCGTGTGATGTCTTTGACATGCAGGGGCCAGAACACTAAACCAGCAGTAGCGTTCAGGTTCTGTGAACAGTGTCCCAGCAAAGAAGCAAGCCTTGGGAAAATTTCAGAAATTGGGATGGACCATTCCAGCCAGCATCCTCTTGGTCACCGTGGCCATTCTCTCACGAAGTCCACACTCCTTGCTGTTTTTTTCTGACCAGCCCCCAACTGTTTATATGGTAGGACTTAAGTCCTCACCACAGAGACCGGAACACCAGGGAAACTGTATCAGGCTGACCCTCCCTGAGAGAATCTGAAGCCAGAAAATGATGGTATCTGCCTCTGGTCTGAACTGGCCTCCCGAGCTGGCAGCTGGCAGTTGTGAAGAATGGAGCAAGAAGAGCTACTAGAGCCAGAGAGAAGGCTGGGGAGGAACAGCAGAGCATCTTTATCCCCCCACCCTTGCCTTGGCCCTGTGACTTCCCCAAAATGCTTCTGTTATGCCCAGATCACGGAGTCCCCCCAAAATCAACAAGGACACCGAGTCCCACATCTAAAAGTAAAGAGCTTTTATTCTTATTCAAGTTTGAACTCAGACTCTCGGTGTCCAATGCATTAGCACAATCAGAGATCCCTGAGCTCATCTGGGGTGGGGTTTTTATAGTAGAGGTTGGGCTGCGGGATTTCTAACATTCAAGATACCTGATTGGCTGACATTTGTCTAGGGATGCCCTGGTGAAAAGGGGATGGGTCTGTGCTGGACTAAGGAACTCCAGGTGATCCCTATCTACAATGGTTGGTATTTTCTTTGGATGCTGATTTGTCCATTCCTGGGTGGTGCCTGGATGGTCTCAGTTTGTGGTCTTTTCTGGAGTCAGGTGTTGCCTTGGTGTAAATTGAGATTCAGGCCTACTTTCTGGTTGGTCTCTATAGAGCCTTTCTTGGCAGGTGTGTACAAAGCTGCCCTAGGGCCTACATGTCCATAAGTAACTACTGGGATTTGAACTCAGGTCTTCATGCTGTGCAGCAAGCACTCTGACCCACTGAACCTTCTCTCTACCCAACCCCCAAGCAAGTCTCGGTGATTCACTCATCCTACCATAATTCTAGGTGCATTTGAGTCCTGGCATCCTAACGAAATGGTCTTGCGTTTATTCTCTCTTCTTCAGCAACAGTTGGATGTCCCCATACCCAGGTATTTTTTGAAGGAGAGGTTGGAAGTCATAAAAGGAAGAGAGAAGAACCTCGCTCGGATCCTAAATGAATGTGGATTGGACCTTCCCAAAACGGTTTGTATCATTTTAACAGATGTCGTTCGTTGTCTGTAAAACCTCCTCCTCCAAATCCCCGACTGTCTGGGAAACATTTGCCTTATTCTCAAGTAGAAAAAAATGCCTCCCCTCTCTGCTTGCTATATGAGGTCTATAAGAGATTATGTAACTTTGGGGGTGATTGTTAGGGATTTTTTATGCTTGCTTTATGTGAAATAAAAATCAAATGACAATGCCTGTGCCTTACATTGGGAGCCATAAGAATGAGCCCGTTACCAGCTGGCCTTTTCCTCTCTGATTCACCAGGTAAAGTCCGAACATAAACCCAGCAAGTTCAGAATTCTCAAACTCAAAGCTTACTGTGTGTTCTCAGTTGCTCTCTATCCTCTTATGAGTTCTGAGTGACATTTGGATCACCTAGAAGGACTGCCACCGGGAAAAGAGAGGCCTGGAAGAGGTCTCAGGGAGTGAAGGGTTTTGTACACAGGCATAAGGACCTGAGTTCAAACTCCCAGACCCCCTGTAAAGCTGGATGCAGCAGCAAATGCACCTCCGCCCCTGCAGGGACACTCTCTCCCATGATGCTCCTCATTCTTGTACGGCTCCCTCCCCTGCTTTGAGGACAGCAGTGGCCTCACCTCGATCCCATTCAGGTCTCCATGGGCCTCTAAAGACTCCCAAAAACCTTGCTTATGTTTGTCTGTACCCCATAAAAATGGCACACTCCAAGTACCTAGCCCTGTTGTTACATACCCCACTTGAGACCCCATAGTCTGCAGCATGAACTCAAATTCTTTTGTTTATGTGTGTGTGTGTTGTTCACATGCATACAAGTGCATTTATGTGCACTTGTATGTTGAGTGTATTTCTCAATCAGTCTTTACATTACTTTCTGATATTGATGCATATACATGCAACAATTGTGTATATATATATATATATAATTATATATATATATAAATGTAATATATATTCTCCCCCACCCAACCTGGAGCTCCCTGATTCATAGACTGGTTGACCACTGTGCCAACGATCCAGTTGCCTACACCCCACATGCACCCCTGCACTGGGCTTCCTGACACACACTGTCACACCCAGCCTTTTAGCTGAGTGCTAGAAATTCACACTCAGTTCCTCAGCTTTGAGAGTGACTGGGTCCCAGGCCCCACCTTTTCACACACAGGTGCAAACAGTCCTGAATGGTTTAGCATCCTCATCACTGGTCAGTCTACAGAGGGCTTCAGCCTTTTACTTGACGGAGGGACGCGGAATCCTCTTCTCAGAAGCACGGTTTCCATCGCGTTTTCTCCCATTAAGCAAATGATGGGATTTGCAGCATCAGTCAGTATGTCTGATGGACATTTCTGGTCATTTCAGGTCTAATTTGCTATGGAACTAAACTTTTGGGGTGCCACTTAGCTTTCTGTTTGGAAGGATCGTGGTCTGGTCTTTGGGGGCTAGCCTTGGTTATTAACTTATCACGCTTGGGAAGAGGGAACCGCAACAGAGAAATTGCTTCCATCAGATTGGCCTGTGGACGTGTCTATGAGGATTTTCTTTCTTTTTACAAAGGATATTTGGTTGGGCTTGTTTTTTGAGAATTCTGTATGTGAGCCCCATGTTTACACCACTCGCCACAATCTCTTCCTGTGACTCTGCCTCCTTCCAAATTTATGGTCTCGACTTTAGTTACTATTGTTGTGTATATATGCATATACAGTATATATATTGTGTGATATATATTATATATGTGTGTAATTGTATACAGTTATATAATGTATATATAATATAAACAAATAATTATATATTTATAATTCATTATAAAGTAATTACAATTGTTGCATGTATATGCATAGACAATATATATTACATGTAGTTGTATATAGTTATATATTTATAATTTATTATAAAGTAATGAATGTGTGTATATATAGTTTTATATATATATAATCTACAAACTACTAAATCCATTTAACATTGCTCATGTGTACATGTGTTCTGAGATGACCACTTGAGACTGGGCATCCTATTTGGGAACTTGTCCCTGGAAGAAACTAATTCTCCCTTCCTTAGTAGTGTGAGGGCACTTCCTTGATTGCTAGCTGTAGGAGATCCCGCCCACGGTGAGTGGTAGCATCCCTGGGCAGATGGGCCTAGGCTTTACAGAAAGGTAGCTAACAGGGAGCCTGGAAGTAAGCGTGCCTCTGTGCCTCTGTGGTACTTGCTTCATGCTCTTGACCTGAACTCCTGCCCTGGCTTCCCCTGATGATAAACTGATACTTAGAAAGTGAAAATGAGCCCTGTCCTCTCCAAGCTGCTTTGGTCATGGTGTTTGTCACAGCAACAGAAAGGCAAGCTAGAACACAGTCCCTAAGTCAGAATCACAGTTCGCTGCTGCTGTAGTATAGTATACAGTTGGCAGCAAACACAGTTCACTGTTGCCGTAGTATAGTATACAGTTGGCCACAAGCACAGTTTGCTGCTGCTATAGTATAGTATACAGTTGGCAGCAAGCACCTTTACCTGCTAAGCCATCTTGCTGGTCAGTTCAACATGTATAAATATTGATTTGCCTATTTTTTTTTAATTTTTGCAGAAATATACTGTAAAGAGCCTAGCATTTGAAGAGGCTATTAAATTGATCCAGATTGCGGAGCGAGCAAGGCAGGGCCGCCTCAGGGCGATGTTCATGAGGCAGATCTTCCTCCAGGAGTGCAGAGCCAAGGAGATCAAGCTGCTGGGCCACAGACTAGCTGACACCGGCCTGGCGGCTCTGCAGATCCAGAAAGTATGAACATGGGGGCACTTCTGGATTGGGGGTGGGAGGGGCAGAAAACATGTTTCAGCCTTGCGGCTGAGCTCTGAAATTCAAAACCCAAAGCTCTACCTATAAGAAAGCTGTGTTGAGTTAGTAAACCCCACAAAGATTTATTGGCTTACCCTAGAGAACCATCGTCTTGTTTTTATTTTGTTTGTTGTAAACTAGGAAGTTTAAGATGCAGAACACTATGTCCAAAGACTTCCAAAAGGGCCCCGATAACTGCTGGAAAGAATGTTGCTAGGATCTTGCTAGGATGTAAACCCGCAATGAGGTTTTTTAAAAGCTGCATTCGTGCTGGGACAATTGCAGAAGGGAGTCGCCAGGAGCAACTCCTGGGGCCTTGAGGACAGTCTCACCACTTAGCACATTCCAGGCACCACCAACAAAGGGCCAGAGCCTAGGTCTTCCTGATAGTGGGGCCCTAGGGGCGGATTTCTCTCTTTATATAGTGTTACTAGTAGTGTATCCTTTACCTAATGGATGGCAGGGTTGCTTGTGGAAAGATGAAAACTACAGCCATGTGGACCAAATCAGAATTAAGAAGAAAATAAGTATAGGGACACACTGCAGAGCCTGAGGGGCAGGACATTGTCCCCAGCTGTGCCTGGGCTGTCACGGGAGAGAGGGCGGGGTGGGAAAGGCAGACAGATTCCTTTCTTTGCATCTCTCTGGCCCCTGCACCTTAAGCTAAGCTTTGGTTTTACAGTTTTTAGAAGTGCCTTAGCTGTTACCTCCCATGTTCTTTTGGAAGGTTTTAATTGTAAAACAGTGAAGTACTGTCATTAGGTACAGCCTCATTCTTCTGACTTCTAGAAGCATCTCTTGAAGACTCCCAAGTAAGATTCAAGAGCAACTATGAGTCATTTCTGTAATTATCCTTCTTTAAAACTGTTGTCTGTGGGGCTGCAGAGATAGCTCTGTGACTAAGAGCATCAGCTGCTCTTCCAGAGGACTTGGGTTCAATTCCCAGCACCTACACGGTGGCTCACAACCATGTCTAACTTCAGTTCCAGGGGGTCTGATGCGCTCCTTTGGCCTCTGTGGTTGTTGGTACCTGTGTATTGCACACATAGGTGAAACACTCATACACATCACATAAACTAAAAATGTAAGAAAACTGTTGCCTCATACAGCCTTTGATAGGAGGGTTTGTATCTAGTCCTACTGTAACTTGTTGTGCCATGACACTCTTTTCTGAAGGGAAACAGAGGAGCAATGGACCTGAGGGAGCTGGAAGGTTCAGGGGGAGGGGCAAGGACTGGAGGGAAGGGTGCAGTTGGGATGTATTGTCTGAGAGAATAAATGAAAATAAAAAGGGGGGAGGAAGGAAGGGAGGGAAGGAGGAAGGAGAAAAGAAAGCTGTTGCCTGTTATCCCAACATTTGAAAAATAATTCAGTGGCACCCACAAGTGCAGGCTGGAGTTGGCTGTCACAATACCCGGACTGGGCAGTTTCTACAGAAGATGTCTGCTGTGAGTAACCATGCATTTGTTCGCAGGTTTGGCGAGGTTTCCATCAAAGCAAGAAGACAGTGAAGGAGAGGGAAGAGGAGATGGTATTCCTGGGGATGGTAAGTTCGCTACTTGAAGAGTAGATTCCGTAGCATGTGTGTCTTCTTAGTTAGTGTCTGAGCAGAGGGGAGAGAAGAATCGGTGACTTCCAGCAGGAGACCCAAGAGATTGGGGAGTGTCCTTCACGTGTCCCTGCAAGGATGCAGATGACTCCAGATAGGAGACAGGCAATGAGCCTTTGGCTTCCTGAGTGTCCTGCTGGTGAGACTGGAATTGCTTTGGTCCAGCTGGTATTGAAGGGTCCGTTTCCACAGTGATGAGTAAGTCATGGGTGCATTGCTGTATAGCTGTGTCAACACAAAACAGCGGCTTAAGCAACCACCTGTGTTATGGCATGGTCCCTGGGTCAGGAGTCTGGCATAGCTCAGTTCTCTGCCTAGGGTGGCTAACTGTTGTACAAGCTGGGCCTGCCTCATCTAAGGCTCAGGTGGGGAAGGATCTGCCTCCAAGGTCACGTGGCTGCTGGCAGCATCCCTTGTTGACAGTCAGAGCAGGAATGTCAGTTCCTTGCCAGCTCTCAGCTGGAGATAGCCTAGGACCTCATGGACCTGGAGTCTCCCACGTGGCATCTTGCTGCCCCTGAGACAGCAGAGAAAGAGGGTACACTCATGGTACACAGACCTTCACCACTATGCTATTGTTAGTTAAAAGTGAGTGACAGGTTCCCTCAGAAGTGTTACAGCAGGATTTAGGGACCAGGAGGCAGGGGACCAGCATGCCTTTAGAGCCTGGTGTAAGGGATCCTCAGTGCCTTCTGTGCATGGAGTATGGGCTTCATCTCATGTGTCCTGAGCAGAGCCCGTGGCTCCCAGGCCAGAGCCCATGGCTCCCAGGGCACAGCCCATGCCTCCCAGGGCAGAGCCTATGCCTCCCTGCTGAAACCCATTCTCGCACCCCCCCACACACACACCCCAGGTCCTGCTAAAGTACTGGGTATTGTTTCCTGTCAATGCTCAGGAGACCTCCTGTGTCCTTTACACGTGACCTTCCTTCAGAGCCCAGGAAATCAGCTCTGTAACACTCGCATCACCAGAGATGCGGATCATTCCTGATGGGGCCTCGCATGTGGACAGGCTCCGTTTCCATTAGAGGAAGTTTTAGCTAAGAATACCAGAACCCCAGAAAGTCTCACAGCAACAGCTTCAGGTACATCACATGGAGGCACCCGAATTGCTGGGTGATCCTCTGCTCCCCTCAGATAAAAACACACCTACAGCAGTGCCGACAGGACAAGGACTAACCGCCTGGAGAGCTCTGCTGAGGCTAAGCAAGAAAAGAAGAGATAGGAATATAAATATCCCATAAATAACCACAGACACTAACAGGCTGGGAAAAAAAAAACTATTAGATCGTGTCTTGAACTCCTGCAGTCATAAATTAGAAGACACTAAAGAGAGAAGCTCATCTCAGGAAATATAAATATCAAAACTCACGGAAGCCGCAAGAAACCTCAATGTAGCCAGTCACAGTAGCAAAGATTCTCCAGCCTCTAGGTTAGTCGGGGCCTGGGGTAATCAGGCAGGCACCAAGGGCAGAGGTGTTTGCCCAGGGCTTCAGCAAGGTCATTCAGGAAACCACTGGATGGAGCTGAGCCCAGTCAGCACAGTGGAGGTGGCTCGGGTGCTCCTGTGTACCACATAGTGATGACCTGCTCTGTGGCTGAGCACCAATGCCGGTGCACATTGAGTTGGCCTGGTTGGACCTTGGGGCTTGGAGCTCTTGCCCTTGAAGGTTGAGAGGTACATCACACCCTGCTCCATTCCTCAACCCAAGCATTCAGCTACCATCAGACTCTGGAGAGGGCCCTGCAAGACCATCACAAAACAAAACCAATATGATACAGTTGATTTTCACTTGGGAGACAGAGTGAATTACCAACAAGAAGTGGCCTTCGTCATATGCCATTTCTGTTGTAGATGGGGCAGTGCAGACAACAGTGAAGTGTGAACCAAGACTCTGCTCCCCACCAGGGAAGCAAAGTGCCTACTTGGTGCAGTCCCTACTACCACCTCCCTGTCACCTCCCCGCTCCACTGGCCTGTGTAGGCTGCTGTTTTTGGGTGTTCTTATAGAGAGGAACCGGGACTTACTTTACATGCTTTTGAATTACTGTTGGAAAGTCAATCAAAAACAGTTTATGCCCCCCTTTCCCAAATGACATGTGGTAAAGAGGACAACAAACATCGGGTCAGAATAGAGAAAGAAAAAGATAGAAGAAGAAATAAATCCTGGCTATGGAGTTCAGGTCAAGAATAACACTGAACATTGAATAAGCCATCTGAAATGTCACCTGCTCACGACGGGCCCTCCCATAGCAATCATCAACAAAGACAGTCCCTCGCAGATGTGCTCACAGGCCACTCTGACCTGGGCAGCTCCTCTGTTGAGACCGCCTGTAATCCCAGTGCACAGGAGCAGACAGGATAGATCCCTGGAGGAAATCAGCTAAACTAGACCAATCTGGTTCGAGTGAGAGACCCAGCCTCTATGTATAAATAAGGTAAAGGGTAATCAAGGCATGTACCTGAATGCACAGGTGTGCCTACACACATACAAATGCCCACATAAACACACACACACACACACACAGGTATACATGCAAAAAAAATATCCTAGTTATATTAAAATGTAAATTTTAATTAATTTCTCGGTGGTTAAAATTCCAGTAGAACATCTATTATCAAGAGGTGGCATTAAAAATCAAATTAGCAATCATGCAATGTGCTTAAGCACTGTATGGAATTTTACAATGGTCAAACTTTTGACTCAACAGCTTCTATTTGAGTAAACTTCTATTTAATGAGATGCATTAGCCTCCATTTACTGGCTATCTTCCGTTTACAAAAAAAAAGCCCAGAACCCCAGGCAACAGCCAAAGGCCATTGCATGCACCCTTCAATCTTGACTGCCTGCCCTGGTACCATTCAGAGGTGGATCTCTTGTGTATAACTCAGTCTCCTCCACTTTCCTCTGTAATTCCATGTGCTGGACTCTAAAGAGGGCCAAGTGTAAGAACTTCTCCACAGTGCATGTAGTTTGCCCAACATGAAGAGAACAGCTCCCCCACTGTGTGTTCCGTGCACGCTTTCTCTGCACGCCTTTTACCCAGCATGCCGCCTCTTGATAATACATGTTCTATTGGAATTTTAACCACCGAGAAATACATGGATTCAATTTGTGAAAGAATGTTATCTGCAGTTTGCTGGCTGATGACCATAAAAAAATAAATCCACTATCCCCAACCAAAGGCATGTTTTCAATTGAATATATTTTCCACTCTGTCATTGATGAGGCTGTTGCCTCCTCATTTCAAATCTCAGTTTTCCATGTGTTCATCTCAATCCATTTTGTCAATGTAAAAGCCAGGGGTTTAGCTGCTCCCAGCTGTGCTTTTACCTTCACACGAGCCCACCACACTCCAGGAGCGACGGCTTGGTCTCTAAAGCGAAATCAGAGCAAAGGGCATCGCTCTGTCTCCTACCCCAACCAAATGTTTCTCTTAGCCATTGGCATATCAATTATTTTATTTTGATATTGCCATTTTAAATATGTAGGTTATAGAGTCTACAGAGGAAAATAAATAGGGTCTAAAACTCACATAGAGCTATTTTAATTGGCAGAGCCAATGGCGTGGATCCCAGGAAAGGAAACTTAATGAACACAATCCATTCTCTTCTGCGGACCCCTCAAAGCCATTCGTCCTGTAGTCAGGGCCCTGTATGTTTTATGTTACCCTGAGCCATCACTATTTGCATTGTAATGAGGAACTCTGGGGGCACTTATTAAAGGGAAGGGCCTATCCCTTCAACAAACATCGCAGAATCCTGAAAACACCACAAAGCCCTATTCGCTTTCAGACTCTACCGTCAAACAAGCTATTTTCTCCACGGCTTCAGGGCTAATAAATTAGAATTTTATTCTTGTTAACCCCAGCACAGGCTGGGATAGCTTGTGTCAGAGGCTCTCAGAGCCCATGCTGTATTATTTAACATTGTAAGTGCTGCCTGTCCCCTAAGTGTTCCAGCAGAGGCAGCACCTAGCCACAAGCATTTCTTCTGCACTCACTGTCCCCTCGGGGGCCTCTGGTTGGCAACAGGTACCTTAGAGGCAAACTTGTTACAAAGCCCTGCTCTGTACCTCGCCAGGGGCAGGGCCCCAAGTCTCCCACACCTTCCCTGGGAGTCTTAGTTTCCTCTTGGCCAGCACAGTACTTACTGCCTGTATCACAGGGCAGCAGACAAGACAGCCATAGAGCTTAAAGGGAGAGGCCTTGCCAGAGTGTGAAGGAGGAAACACCTCTCAGGAACGTGGTTGACGTCATCTCAGAAAATGATAAAATGTATTATGGTTGAGTGATCCTAAAAACAAAAACACCTTGAACAAGCCCTGAAAGCTCATGTACAGAAACGCAACATACTTCAAACTAACCTCTTGTGTAAAACACATGTATCGGAGACCTAGCGATTCGGCATGTCTAGGATCTTATTTGCTATGCCCTACTGAATCTGTATACCTAAACTAGCCTGTCAAAATTTGATCTGGAAAAGTCCATGAGTCTGAGTCTGTCTTGATGCTTCCTTACCTAGCTGCAGAGGGGCCTTCTAGAGATTACCCAAGGCAACAGTTGGGAACCCCTACACTGGAGTCTAACGGAGGAAAGCCGACAGAGGCCACAAGCTGTCCCTCCCGCCCACCACGCCCTCTCGTGAGGAGGTTTCCCTGAAGTGCCCACTGGTCTCAAAAGCTCGTCCCAGCCAGGCACTGTCCCCCATGCCTTTCATCTTGGACACCCAGAAAGCAGACCGCTCACAGGGTCCAGGTCAGCCAGGGCTACAGTGTGAGGCTCTGTTTCAAAAGGAAGCGAGCATGATCCACCTGTGTTGGAGAAAAGGCGAGGCCAGTGCTCTTTTCTTTTAAGTGGGATTTTACCATCCAGTTGCCTGACCTGACATACCTTAGTTTGATTTCAAGTCTTATTTGTGTATGTATGAATATATATATTCAGTAGAAAGATTCATGCATTCATATTCATTATATATTTGTACATATATGTTATATTATATACCATATAATATATTCATACACATATGATATATATTCATGCAAATATATCAATTATATATTAAGAAATAATATTTTGTTATTATTGTTTCTTGTTAATATTATGCTTAATTATGGTCCCAGGTTTCCAGGACATCAGACACCAAGTGACAAAATAATTAGTTTCTTTATCCTCCCTTTGTCCTCCGGCCCCCGGAGTCCCTTACGGGCTTCCCTGAGCTGGTGGCTTGCTTTCATTGATCTCACAGGAGCCCCTTCAGAAAGCCTCTCAAGGCTCCATGGACTGTGGGCAAGGCTCGGGGCTCCAGTCAGCCTGACTAGCTCGCTGGGTCTCCCAAGCCTGTTGGTGCCACCGTGCTGTCCTGCGTGGAGCAAATCATGTGAAGCTGTGTCCAGCTCACAGTGTACACGAACACTGGCCAAGCATGGTCCGCTCTGCTCTTCAGAAAGCTTAAGATCCTAAGTTAGATACCGACATCATTTACAACCCAGACATGCCCATTAAAATGCTAGCGGGGTGTTTTTCTTTGTTTCTTAGCCCATTTAGGTTAGAGAGAAACCAGGAAGGTTTATGTCACCATAAAGTCTTGAAAGGGCGCTGTCACCGACTGAACAGGGAGAATGCCTTGTGAAAGTCACCATGTAAGGCAGTTCAGCAATAGCCACCAAGTTCAAATGCACGATGTTTTCAAAGTTTGGTCCACAGCATCTGTATGAAACGACCTTCAGACAAAGTGGCTTAAAGCCTGAGACCCAGCTAAGAGAGGCATCAAACAAAGAGAGTAAGAGTTGCCCGGACTGGACGCTGGTGACTGTCTCTGTCAATCCCAGAGACAGGTGGATCTCTGTGAGTTCGAGGCCAGCTTGGTCTACAGAGCTAGTTCCAGGACAGGCTCCAAAGCTATAGAGAAACCCTGTCTCGAAAGAAAGAGAGAAAGAAAGAAAGAAAGAAAGAAAGAAAGAAAGAAAGAAAGAAAGAGAAAGAGAGAGAGAGAGAGAGAGAAAGAAAAGAAAGAGGGGGAAGGGGTAGGAGAGAGGAGGGAGGGGAGGAAGGAAGAAAAGAAAGAGAGAGAGAGAGAGAGAGAGAGAGAGAGAGAGAAAGAAAGAAAGAAAGAAAGAAAGAAAGAAAGAAAGAAAGAGGGGGAAGGGGTAGGAGAGAGGAGGGAGGGGAGGAAGGAAGAAAAGAAAGAGAGAGAGAGAGAGAGAGAGAGAAAGAAAGAAAGAAAGAAAAAGGGGGAAGGGGTAGGAGAGAGGAGGGAGAGGAGGAAGGAAGAAAAGAAAGAGAGAGAGAGAGAGAGAGAGAGAGAAAGAAAGAAAGAAAGAAAGAAAGAAAGAAAGAAAGAAAGAAAAGAAAAGAAAACAACAATAACAAAGAGTAGCCTCAGTCTGTGTGTCCTGCCTGTGTGACCCTGGGCAAAGCCCTTGATATCTCTGTGCCTCTATTTCCTCACACATAAAGTGGAAGTAGTAACCTTCTCTCTGATTAGGGCCACTGTGAGGACTAATTGAGTTCATATTTGTAAACCACTCAAACTCGCTTCACAGCGCTGACTTTAAATTATAAGAGCACAAAGGGGACAGACTCAGCCTCGGTCACTGATGACCCAAAAGCTCACCAACACCCTATCCTACCGTAGTTCTTAAATAAGCAATTTTTTAAGTGCTGGAATTTTTAAAGAAAGTGAATCGAATGGGCGAGAAAACATTCTTACTCTTTAACAGATTGGTGCTGGCTAAAATGGTGAGTCTTAAAGATTCACATGATCCATTCACATGACCATGATTCACATGGTCCATTCACATGGACCAAAGAAAAAGATTGTCTTTCCCATAGGCCCTGACTTCTGCTTCTGCCTGTCCTTGCGCAGCGTGGCAATGTCTGTGGACACACAGTGCAGACATACACACGGGGATTCTGAAATGATGGGATGTCCACCAGTTGGCACATTCACGATGGGACCTGATGAAGAGTAGGGTGTTGTGCCACCTGAGGTCTTCCTCACAGGAAGTCAGAGCCCTGGATGCCAAGGCGCCTTTCTGAGAACCTCCCCCAGGCACGAGTGCAGAAATGTAGGCCCGGAGAGACCTGGTGTGACACGGGCACTAGCTGAGATCTGTTCCTCTGTTTTGGGTGACAACCACCCCACAGAAAGACGTTCCTTGGATAATTGCCAGCACCAAACCGCGTGACTCCCAGTCTGTTTGGGACTGACACACTGCACAGCTTTTTACAAATGACCGTTTTCCCTTCCTAATTTCAACAAGGGTTTTTAAATGCAAAGCCTGTCGAATGTTAGCTAAACATGGACAGAAACGGAGCATGGAGTCTTGTCGCCCCCCCCGCCCTCACACAGGAAGCATCACTTCATGTCGCGTTTCTTCAGCAACATCAATTATTAATGTGTGTGTTTTTTGCTGACAGAGGACCTCGCTGGAAATGTAGGTTTCGTTATTCCGTTCTGGGTCGTTAACTGTGGAGAGCTGGCAAATGTAATGGCTTGCTCACATGGGGAGCCTTCATTAAGATGCATTAATCTACAGCCCATGCATTTCAATACATCGTGTGTTAGCATGTTCTCCCTTTCCTTTTAATATCCCTAATTTATTTTTAAATGAGTTGCTGTTTATGTGGCCAGCTAACAAATTGGAATTCATATGACCAGTGTTGCTAAAGAAGATAAGATGTCTGTGCCCAAAGGACGGGATACTCGTTAGCCTAGGATGCAAATTTATTAGAGCCTTCAAATGCAAAAACAGCAAGCGGAGGGAGTTACGAATAACCCAGACGTATTCTTGCCCGAGAAAATCTATATGGAGGAACACGCATGAACTCTCCCATCTGAATGACACAGCAAGGAGTGACAACACAGAGTGGCAGGAGGCCCATAGCTTGCTGCTGCCATCTGCATTGGCACAAGACCTCTGCATCCACATCTGCCCAGTGGGATCCTCCACGTTCTCATTCCTACTTCCAAAGATGAATTCGAGCATCCCCGAGGAGACACAGTGCCAGGACGTATGGGACAAAGTACAACCAAGCCACGAGATGATTATATCAGCCTGTAAATGATTTTATAGGAGCTAGAGGGATGGCTCATCGGGACAACGTGTTTACCGTGCAAACATGGGTACTGGAGTTCAGGTCTCCAGACCCATAGAAATGCTGGACAGACACAGCCCCCCCCCCCCCCCCCCCCCCCAGAATCCCAGCTCCTGGGAAGTGAATCCAAGAGCACACTTCCTGGCTAGAATGGCCATATCCAGGAGTTCTGGGTTTAGACAAGACACTCCAGGAAGATGCTCAAAGTCAGCCTCTGATCTTCATACGCACACAAACACACACACACACACACACTTGTATTTGCATGCTCACACATGCCAAAAAAAAAAAAGGACTTTGTAATTCTCGCTCTGGATCCACCTTAATAAGAATTGTGCTCTTCATATTAAGTTCTCTTTATACTAAGTGGAAAAAACTGGGTCATCTTTAAAAGTTTCTAGTGGGCACGTTTATAAAGTATTATGCATGTAGCTTCCTCTTCTGTTTCACTTGACTGTTTGGTTTTAAGTGGATTCTAAATTCTAGTAAATGGAAAGGTGAGAGAATCTCTCCCACATGAAGGTTCAGACGTGTTCCTTAGAGTTGTGTGTGTGTGTGTGTGTGTGTGTGTGCCCATGCGCACACATGGAAGCTTGTTTGTCGCACTGGCAGTGGTACAGAATTCCCAGAACAACTGAGTCTGGACTTGGACTTTCCTGGTTGTTCTGAGACATGAGCGTCAAAGCCACTAACCACTGGCTAGCACAGCATCCCCTGGGACTGACCAAGCTACTCCCCCAAGCAGTTAAGAAGGAACTCAAACTAATGTGGTAGGTGTTGCCGGAGAGACAACAGACATAAATAGTCGCAAAAGCATAGGTGGCAGGAGAATAGCTCACAAGTAATGAGTTCTGAGTATTGGTCGCTTTGGTTACCGACTTAATTGATTTAAATTATTCGTTTAATTTTAGATTTAACACCAACATGCGAATTTCCCAGAAATGTACATTGGTTCTCAGGACCCGTGAAAGGCTGGCTTCAGTGCTCAGTCGCCCTACCTTTGATGTGAGAGCCTTGGTTGGACTTCTGGGTGTCTCTAGAGGCCAGACTTTTCCCTTGTACTGGAGAACTGTTCTGCCCTTGTATTTCTGGTTGCAGAGATTGTAAGCACCAGGCTTGGCTTCCTTCTCCACATCCCTTTGCTTTACCACATCCAAGTCTCCAGTGTGGCACTTGGATAGACTGCTGCGTACCAGCATGGGCTAATCTACCTGAGCTTGCTCCCTTGCAGCTCCAGAAGAACTGAGGTCTGTCCTAACACCATTTGAAGGATGCCTGTCTACAACCTGGTGCAGATGTTGTGTGTGTCTTGAGGCTGGGGCCCAGAAGATGCACCACAACCAACCACTTTCTGATTTGTTGATTGACAGATCTTGAGGGAGAACATTCTATAAGATATGTTGGGATGTATGTCTGAACTAGGCTGCACGATGTCTTTACATAGAGAGTCGAGAGTTGATGTTTTGGTCCCTCTGAATAATCAGAACACAGCCCCTTGTAGCCTTCATGACACATCCCTTCCCTGCACTCTGCTTCCTCCCGCTGACCAGGAAGATTGGGAAGCTGTGGTATCTGAAGTCTGGGGACTTTTTAGGCTTCCTGGATGTATTAGTTTTGTGTCATTGTAACAGAATATCCAAGATGGTCAACTCAAATATAAAAGATTTATTTTACCTAAGAGTTTTGGAATAATCATGGGTCCTCGCTTCTTTGGATCTAAATACGTGTTTTTTGAGCTATCACCTACACAGGTGTGTGTGGGGGTATGGAGCTAGCCCTGTCATCTCTCCCTCCACAGTGAGTGAGTTCTTCAAGCACTCACGTTTGTAGACGTATTTGTTTTTTCTGTATTGGTTTGTGGTGAGACACCTCTAGCGACATAACACATTCGATTCACTTAGAATATTTCCCCCAGTCCTATGACTTTCAGAATCTCAACTTTTGGGGGATTTTCTTTTCAGAAGCCACCCCCTCTCTTTAACGAAGTCAGTGCTGCCATCGTCCAGTCCGAACACGTGACCCACCTGCGGAATGAGGTGCAGCTGAAACACGAGCAGAACTACCAGGAAGCCTTGGTCAGTATCAAGGAGGAGCTGAGGCAGATGGAAGGCCAGGACATCAAGGAGCAGCTTCAAGACCAGATCCGACAGTGGTTCATTGAATGCAGGTGACCCGTCGGCCTCCGCTCAGGCGGCTTAGCGCAGTAGCTGGTTTTGCTGTTGGTTGGCTGGTAGCTAGTTTGTTGGTTTTGCTTAGAGACGCGGTCTCATTGTTTGGTTCAAGCCAGGCTTGAACATAAAAGAAGCCTCTTGCTTCAGCACTGGAGTGCTGGAATTAGAAACTCGAGCCTCCACGTGGCTTGTTGTGTTCTTAAACACCAAGGGGCCCAGGATGGAGACATGAGGTTTCTTGACTTCGTTTCAAAAAAAAAAAAAAAAAAGTCAAATGCTGACGCTAAGGGTTCAGAGAGGTTTTGAATTAAATTGCTTCTCAGTCTGTGTTTGCTCTGTGACTGCATAAAAGAATGTCTTGAGTAGGGGACAGCTGGCCAGGTGTGTCTAAAGCCCATGGAGCTAGAAATAGCCAGGTCTGGCTGCCTTTCTTTTGAGAGCCAGCAATCCATTGCTTATAGGAGCCTTCTTCAGGCTTTGAGCCTGTGTTCTCCATCAGTCAGAGGCAGCTGTGAATTCTGGGCCCTAGGACTCCCTCACATGTTGGGTTACTAGTTCTGAGGCCAAGGCCCAAGGCCTATTCTTATATTAGACTTCCTATTGCCTTTAGATGAAATGCCATGTGGTCTGAAACTTGTTTGCTGGAAATGTTTTAAAGTAGTCTTTACATAAAACAAGGGTGCTGGGTGCTCTGTCACAGGTATGAAGAAGGAGACTCGGACATCTCCTCCCATGCTAGGGTGTTGTATTACCCCACCATTAGGTCCTGAGACGCTCCAGTGACCAGTGCTAGTCAGATCATTGGGTCTAGGAAACCAAATTGTGAGGAGTAGAAAAGTCATCTCTTCTTGAAATAAAACCACAGCCAAGAGTGTATGTGTGTGGCAGGCAGGCTGTGAGCAGACATCCGGGGACCCTACCCTTCCAGCAGAAGCGAGAGAGCCTCCCTCCGGGTCATCATCCCCCTTCTTGCCAGTGAAGAGGCCTACAAGGGACAGAGGGAGGCTCGCAGATAACAGCTGGTTCCAGCAGCTGGAAGCCAAGCCCTGTCCACAGCCGCATGAGTGGACTGGGGAACGGACAGAGACAACCGTTTTCCACCACCCTCTGTTGGCCTCATCTGGAAACTGAGCACTTGTTCCCTGCGTGATAGTCAAATTTTATCCAAAACTTCACGGTGGGTCTTAGGCATGGCAACTCTACGCTTTGAGCGAGAGAGTTCTTTTTCAGTCTTTCTTGAAAATGGCATTTCTACACCGCCAATGATTTTTACCAACTTCAACATCGATTGACTTGGGGAACTTTTCCTTTGTCTGGGAGGGGCAATGAACTGAGGATCTTGATGGAGAATCCGGAACTCGTTCTAGGAGACAGGTGGGTTCATCCCGGGGAAGGAATATACAGACAAGATGTACACCCCTCCCCCTTCCTTCCCGCCAATCTCCCTGTCTTCTCCTCCTGGCGATGGGTGCACAAATGCCCACGTTTGTCAAAACTTATCAGATCCTACTCTTGAAATCTGAGCGGTTTATCACCTGTCAATTATACCTCGACACGCTGTTAGGAGCTATGAGATGGGTAGGGTACCAGCAATATGCCAGCGTGTCGCTCCTTAAAAATCACATGAGGAGCTGTTTCTCAGAATGCTGATACCCGTGTATCAGCCTGACTCTCAGCCCACACCCGCTCACAGCATAAGGGAAAAAGTTGTACTTCTGGCTTCAAACAGTCGCTGTAGGTAAACTATCGTTTTCTATATAGATGAATGATCAGTTCAGGTGTCCCCTTCTCAAACAGTCGCTGTAGGTAAACTATCGTTTTCTATATAGATGAATGATCAGTTCAGGTGGCCCCTTCTCAAGCATCTTGCCTGCTTTCTTTTCTTGTGGAGCCTGCCTGCATAAAGAACCAAACAGCAAACACCCGGCGCCACGCCTGGATGGATACTAAACCAGACTGCGGGTGTAGGCAGACACCTGTCAGTTATCACCTTCATCCCCGGTCACATGGTGGGAAATGAAGGGTTAGGTGAGTTCACTGTTGTGTGTACATCACAGGTACACACACACACACACACATCTGGATGCCCAAGCCTCCCTCCCTCATGACTGGCATCATGATGCTTCTAGATAGTGTGTGTGTGTGTGTGTAGGACATTGTGGGATAGCACAGCTCCGTGTTCTGTCACACTCCTCCAAATGGCATACTCTTAAAGGGAATGAGCTGTTTACTCTGGAATTTGGAGCTCAGTGTTCACAGACTGCTGTCGACAGCGGGTCACCGAAGCCAAAACCACAGAAGGTAAAGAGCAGATAAGGGGCTCCTGAGCTCACAGCACAGGGAACACCCTGAGCTTCGTGCACACACGCCGAAAGCATTTGGAAGGAAGGGTGTGGCAGAAAGAAACTGAAGGTTGCCTCCAGCTAGACTCCAAGGAAAGGGATACTCTAGAGTCTGTCTTCTTCTGTACTGGGAGAATGTTTTTTTTGTTTCAGTAAGTATTGTTTTTATGATTAAAGAAAGCAGATAAAAATACACGAGAGATAAATAGGCAATCAGCTTGTGCGGATTTAAAATATTTAAGACACTCGGGTTGTAGGGAAGTAGAGTAACGCGATGTCTTCATTATGAATGGCTATATCGTTCCTAATGCAGTATTAAGTGGGATGCAACCGGGTATGAATTATTTTCCCTACCTGAGTCCTGGGAGGCCCTGACTGTCACTCTGGGAATACCCAGCTTCTTCAGCATTTATGAGTTTCTTTGAAGATACAGCTGGTGGGTCCTCTGAGGACACTTCCTCCTGACCCCACCATCTGGGGGCTGGTCCGAGGGTCCCTCGCGGGTACACTGGGCAGACTCCACAAAGGCCCAAGAATTCCTCTTTTTGAAGTCATGTGAGGTCGAGGGTAAATTTATTTTCATAATTGGATTAAAGTCATCTGATGGACTTTGATAAAGAGCTTTGCCCCTTGCTTTTTTAAATCAAAGGCAAATAAAAGCAAATATTGTCTTTTGAAGTATGGAACACGGTCAGTTCTCAGAATGAATTCCAAATGATGGGCAGGGCAGGGCAGCAGACCATGAGAAGCCGTAAGCAGTCGGCAGACACTCACTCTCAGCTCAGCTGGTCAACATGTACGGGCTCCAGCTCCCCGTGCTGCGGAGGACGGAGCTGACCTCTGAGGGCGGGGTCACAGTGTGCCACACAATGCCCTCTGACCATTTGCTTCTTCAGCTTTAAAAAACAACTAGTTTTATACACATGTACCGTGAGTTTTGCTTGTTTTCAATCTCAGCCTCATCTCGCATCCCCTCCTCCTCCCACTGAAAAGTTAAACTCCAAAAATAACATAGATTCCTTTGAGGTGGAGTTTATAGAGAAGACAATTTGGCCTGCGTATAGCCTTCGTTTCAGCATACAGAGTCAGTGACGGTGAACGTTTTCTGTCTAGCCCCTTCTCATCTCTTTTCTCTCTAATATATATTTTAATTAGTTCTATTTATTCATATTTTTGCCAATGTTTAAGTTCAATGTTTCAGAATTGAACTTTCTCATGACCCGGTAATGCTTTCCAAAATATTTTTTTAATGAATGCTTGGCATTCGATTGCATGGCTGCACTGGTTAATAAACTGATTGTAATCTTTTTAATATTTTGCAGAGCCGATAAAAAGGCTATCAAGTGATCTTGGAATTTTTATTAATTTCATTTTTTTAAAGACAGGGTTCCTCTCGGTAGCCCTGGCTGTCCTGGAACTCACTCTGTAGACCAAACTGGCCTTGAACTCAGAGATCCACCTGCCTCTGCCTTTGGCATTCTAGTATTAAAGGCATCGCACCACCCAGCTAATTTACTCAACTGGGGGGTTGAGAGTAATTCCATTTCTGTTTCTGCTTAGAGACAGGGTCTGACTATGCAGCCTTGGATACTCTTGAATTCAATCAAGATCCTCCTGCCTCCAAGTGCTAGGATTTCAGGCATATAGCTCCAACTTATTTGAGTTTCTGTTTGTTGATAGTTCTTCATCTCTGAGCTGTTCTGTCATTTATCTAGCTCTCTGTGTCGTGGTATTGTTTTTTTCTTCAAATGCTCTCTGGTGTGTAGTTGTGAGTGTTAAAGATTCTTCGCTTTGGCATGTTTTTACAGTGATGGCTGCCTGGGTTTTCATTTGTCATTAGTATTCCAGGGAGGCATCAAGCCCTTGCCAGGTACCTTCCACACCTCTCCTCTGGTGTGTCTTCTCTCCCTCTTCTACACTCCAAGGGACTAGGATCTCCTGCAGAGTATGACAGTGTGCACGTCATCCTTGCTATGGTGTGTGCTATTTGAAACAGCAGCCTTTGTCAAGGATCTCCGTCTGGGAAGCACTGGTTAGAAGTGCTTCAGTTGTTGGTTTAGCAAGAACCAGCTTCCTGGGCTTTACCTTCACTCCCCCTCCTAGCCCCAGGGCCAGACTCAAAAGTGGGGTTCCCTGCTGTAGGTCCCAGGGTCTCATTTGCAATTGTGGCCATCTTAGTGGCTGGGTACATCAGGTGTACATACAGGGGGTGAGAAGGAACTATTGTTTCCTGAATATCTATTCTAGCTCCAGGATGCTTTGCACCTGAGCTCATTTGACCTTTGTGCCAGTTGCTTCTATTGCCATATTAAATCACCACAGTCTTGGTGACTTGAGTGGGAGGTGGAAGTCTGGGATGAAGGGGTGGAGCTGTGTTCCCTAAGAACTCCAAGGATAATCTAGTCATTGTCTCTTCTAGCCTCTGGTGGCGGCTGTCACTCCTTGGCTTCTGTGTCTAGGTCACTCTAGCCCTCATCAGTGGTCACACTGCCCTCTCCTCTGTGTGTCTCTGACCACCTGGCACATGTCTTGCAAGGCATTGAGAACAACATGGAGGGAATACCACAGGACACAGATAACCCCTATTAGAGGTTCATTCACCTCTTCCAGAGCCATTCTTCCATATACGGTGTCACAGACTCCAGGAATTGAGACCAAGGGACTTTTCAACTCACCACTCAGCCCACCACACACCTACAGCCCTATGAGATAGCGTGGTATCCTTTGCACCCAATGAGCCACACTGCAGGTCTTTGGGACAGTCTAGATAGTTACTACGCAACAGGACTCTCAGCTGTGCTGGAAATGTTCTGGATTCTGCCACCTAGCACAGTGGTAGAAGATGAGTCAGTCTGAACACATCTAGCAGAAACAACACGATCTTTTCTTGGGCTGGAGCTATGCAATATGATCCTTAATGATGGGCAGTAGTGGGTAGTAGAGGGTAGGGTGGGGCACAGTTCCCAGTCAGTCCAGCGACCTCAAGGAGAATCTGTGTGTGCTGTGGGATCAAGCTGGATGCTCAGCAGGGTAGGTATATTAAATGCATTTCCCACTTACCATGCTTTCCAACTTACGTTGTGTTTATGGGACACAGCCCTGGAAGTTGAACAATCACTGTATATTTCATTTTACTCCATTCGAATGTAGGTGAGGCAGCCACATGTCCCTGGTGGCTGCCATGTTAAGCAGCACAGCTGGGGGATGTTTGTTTCCAGAAATCGCTTACTGCACGTGGTGTGGTGGTGTCTTCACTTGAGACATCCAGTGCAGATGTCCTGAAGTTTCAGGGATCATTTGTGAACATCATCCCAAAGTCTCATGAAGGGGTCTTAGCTACAGCATCATCCAATCCAGAGTTATGAAACAGAACTCCAAAGCCCAGCTAGGCTGCAACACCCAGAGCCAGTCTATGGAATTGGGGGTCTTATCACTGAAGATGCAGCAGCCTTTCCTCCTCCCAGACACCTGCATCAGCATCATGTTTTCATCACCAGAAAACCGGGACTAATTCCAGATCTTAAGGTCTTTACAGATGAAAATCCCAAGTTTGTTTTGGAGTCTTATGGGTCCTCTGCCCACTGCTGTTCATTGTTAATGGACTTGGTTTAGTTTCTGTTGCTGTGATTAAACACCCAGACAAAGAGCAGCATAGGAGAGGAGAGGTTCTATTAGCCTAGGTTACAGCCCCTCATTGCAGAGATATCACAGAGGCAGGAGCTTGAAGCCATCGCTCATGTCATATCCACTCGAGAGCGAAGAGAAACAACGCACCCTTGTTCCCAGATTCCCATATTCCTCTTCACTCATGCAGTTCAGGGCCCCAGCCTAGGGAATGGTGTCACCCACAGTGGGCTTCATCAGATATTATTCAAGCTAATTCCCAGAGATGATAGGCTTACAAGCCAACCTGATCTGGGCAAGTCTCACATTGAGGCTTTCTTCTCAGGTTATTCTGGGTTATGGCAAATTGACAGTTGAAGCTAACTGTACTATGGAGGCCACACACACGCATGCTCTCATGCTAACTCGGAAGTCGAGGCTCTAGAGTAGAGGCTGCATGGGCTCAGATCTCCGCTCTATCACTTAGTCTTTGTGATCTTGAGTCACACCCCCTCTGTCTGCCTTTGTTCCCTCATCTAAATGTGTGTTGGTGATGGGGACAGTCTTAATGCCTACTTCATGGACAGGATAGTATAGATTGATAAATAGGATGCCATTAGAATAATGTGGACTCTTGGTGCTCCATCAGACATGCAACTTAGGGTTCGAACATGTGTTATATTCCTGGTACCCCTTGTTTCATCCCTCGGTCTAGCACTCTGACATCTATGGGGGAATCTCTGAGTGCCAGTCTCAGTAACCCCTATAGCAAGCATAAGACTTAGATCTGAGTGTGAAATGAACTTTCCACTACACACTTTTTTGTATCTATTTCTTTATTCTTTTCCTGCTGTTCTCTTCCTATTTTGTAAAGCTTTCAGCTTACATACATACACAACACAAAGGCAATTCTCTGAGCTTGAACGTTCCTTTATCTTTGAAGGTCCCAAATGTGATCTATATGAAAGACTTCTTTCCTGACTGCGTGTCTTGCCAAATGGAAGATAGTTGCAGGGAGGTGACTTCTCATGTATCTCAGAAAACAGAATGGAGATATGGCTGTGGGAACCAAGGTTATTGACTGTGTGACTAAATGTCTCACTAAAGGTCCCACAGAATGTGTGTGGGGGGAGATGACCTAATATACCAGTACATGGGAAAGAATTGTGCCCAATATTTCATATTCTGATGAATCTTGCACCAAGGGAGAGTTCTTATGGTTTCACGAGAGATCTACTATAAGAATACCTGATATACAAAAGGTGGTGGCCCAGCACATTGCGAACAGGATTTATCTCCATCAGAGCGCATTCATTCTGGTGGGTCAGCCTGCTGCTCTATCGGCTGAAATCTCACTGCATGGTTCCTGCATGTTTTGTGGCCTCTAGTCACAGTGCTGCCTACCAACCTACAAAAGAAGAGGTTGGCTGGTGTGGGGGAAGGTCTGAGAGGGAGGGAAAGGCATAGATGGGAGAGGGGTCATAAAAGGGCCGTGACACCAAACAGCGAGTGTGGAATGTGCTCAGACCCCCAGGCACGGTAGCAAATTATCTGAGATCACGGAGATCATGGGCAGATGCGCATTCTTCCTGGAGGAGGGTTCAATCATTGCGGAGGTGGGGGGCTGTTTTTAGAAAGTAAAGTGCAATTTAAATTAAGGCTGTTCTCCACCCTCTGTCTTAGTTATATGAGTTAACCTTTGGCATTGTGAGTCTGAGAGACCCTGGATGCCAGGCCCTGCCTTTTCCCTTCCGTCATGCACTGGGAACTCTAGAGCCAACCATCACCGCAGAGTCCCTGTGCTCTGGCCCTAGGAAGGTCAGGCTGGGAGCAGAAGCTTGCTGGCTGTGCTGCTGTCTTCAGTGGACAGCAAACCCGTGGCCTTGACACTGACCTGACGAAATGGAGTTCTGTTTCCTCCACTGCGGCCCTTGCACTCCCTGCCTGAACCAGCAGCTCTTCCGGGCCACCTCAGCTCCTGAGAGCTCAGTCCTAATGGTCTGCCCTTTCAGATGAACCATCTGCCTCTTGCCTTCTGCTGTGCTGGAGAGGGGTCTGTGCCAGGTGCTCATAACCCTCCCCTAAGAGGCATCTGTCTGATTAATTCTCTAGTCTTCTGGCTTATTTCTCTTACATACCTTGCACAACCACTAGCGCCGTTAGTTCACACAGCCATCAGGACAGGCTCTCCACCCCAACCCCCCACCCCCACCCTCCACCCTCACCCCCCCAACGACCCCCCCGTGACCAGAGCCATCCTCCCTGCTGCCATTCTCATTTTAACGTCACCACCATCACTTTGAATTCTTTACATGATTTAGATGGACAACCCACCCGTAACCATGGTAACAGTATACCACCAATGAAATAGAAATTAGTAACATAGAGATTGGAAAGATCTAAGTCTCAAGTTCTATGTAATCCCCGAATCAGACCTAACATACCCTGGATACTTTGAGGGCCTTTCTCGGGGTTCTTGACTGGAATTCTCTCTCAGCTCCGATCCCCAATGCCCAGTACATCTTAACTTTTCCCACTGCTGTGACAAATTCCTGAATTTAAGGAAGGAAGGATTGACTCTGGCTTTCAGTTTGGGAGAGCACAGTCTTGGCAGAGGAGACCCGGTGGCAGGAGCATGAGGCAGCTGGTCACAGGGCATCACGGTCAGGAGGCAAGGAAAGGTGACCGCTGGTGCTCAGCTCACTTCCTCCTTTGTATTCCCTTCAGGATCTCAAGCCCTCGAGCGTCTCCCCTCAGCTAACCTGATCTAGAAACTCCCTCACAGACACGCTCAGAAGTTGGTCTCCTAGGTGATTCCAGATCCTGTCAAATTATTATTTTAATTAAATATTAAAAATATTAGCCATTACACCAACATCTCCTGCCACAAAAAAACTGAGAAATGGCTACCACCACTTTGTAAAAAAGGAAGGTGGATACTTGTATTATTTTTTCACTTTTGTTATTCTTTATCCGTTTGTGTCTTAAAAACTGAGATCCAGTTTAAATGAAGTTAAGTCTGCTCCCCCATATGACTCTTAGTATACAGTTCTGTGATTTAAACTTGACATTTTAAGTCTGGGAGATTTGGGGTGCAGGACCATTTTCTCCATCATGCTTTGGGAACTCTAGAACCAGCTCTAGAACCAGCCCCTCAATGCAGGGTCTCCATGCTTTGGGGACTCTAGAACCAACCTGTCAATGCAAGATCTCCATGCTTTGGGGACTCTAGAACCAGCCTGTCAATGCAGGGTCTCCATGTTTTGGGGACTCTAGAACCAACCTGTCAATGCAGGGTCTCCATGCTTTGGGGACTCTAGAACCAACCTGTCAATGCAGGATCTCCATGCTTTGGGAGCTCTAGAACCAACCTGTCAATGCAGGATCTCCATGCTTTGGGAGCTCTAGAACCAACCTGTCAATGCAGGATCTCCATGCTTTGGCCCTGCAAGGGTCAGCCTGGGAACAGAAATTTGCTGGCCGACAAGAAGCAACCTAAATGAGGAAGGGCTTATTTCGGCTTTAACTTAAGAAGATACAGACACTCACGGTAGCGAAGGCATGGGAACGGAAAAGTCAAGACGTAGAGAATGACAGGAATAGCACCAGGCTATCAAACTTCAGAGTTTACAACTAGTAATGAATTCCTATGATGCACCACCTTTTAAAGGTTCTACAGCCTTCTAAAACAGCATCACATGGGGAACTGAGTGTTCAAACACACGAGCCTGTAGGGGATATTTCATGCTCAAACCCACAATAGTGCTCACGGTCTTAAGGCTCACTGGGTACCTCCTGGGAGCCCAGGTCTTTGACTCCTGGTTCCTCATCCTCCTGCTCAACTGCTTCATGTCTTCATGAAGTATAGTTAAAAGGAAAAGAAGGAACCACAAAGAGAAATAATGGCATGAGGAGGGAAGAAATGGAGGAGAATCCAGAGATTTGAGAAATCCCTGGCTGTGGCTTGCTCCAGTTCTTTCTCATGAGACATTTGCAGATTATGGAAGTTGGGCAACTTGGCTAGAAGTCCACCTAGTGACTAGCAGACGGAGAATGAAGATGCAGGAGAGAGACTTTTAGACATGTGGACATTGTGTAGCTCCAGTGTGGTCTACTGGGAAAGGGTAGGGCTTCCCTCTGAGAAGTTCCAGCAGCATTAAAAGAAGCCATGAGCCTGCTCCTGTCAGGTACCCTCTGGGTGGCTGGGAGCTGAGCTATAGCTGTTTTATTCTTCATGGTTTCTACATTTTCTTCTGGGATCCTGAGTTCTATTCAATGGGAAACAGAAGTTTAAGGAAGGCAGGGGGATGGTCTCACGTGGAGAGATGAGTCAGGGGCTTATTATTGTGATTTCTTTGTGTAATTACACATTCCGCAAATTTTCAGAAGCAGCTGTGGTCAACAGAGGAGACTCAGACACACATGTGGGTGACCCACGTAAGTAACCAGATTAGCTTCCTCCCTGCCATTGCTTTCATGGAAAATGTATGAGGTTGAACAGAGGACACGAGAAAGGGCGGGTAAGGACTCAGGGTCCAGGCACTATTCACTGAGGCTTCGGGGACAGGTGCATAACCCACATGAAAGCACATGTTTTGGTGTGGCTCATCACAGGAAATCAAACTCAGAGCACCCAGCACCCAGGGCCTCTTGTGGTCCCCAATAGATACCAGAGCTCGTTAAAAGACAGATACTAGCATCTGCAGCAAATACAGTAGGCTAACTCCCTTTGTCTAGACCCATAAATAGGTCCAGGCAAAAGCCTTGGGCCCTTTGCAGTTCTCAGTGTACCCCACAGACTGCAGGGACGGAACAGTCTTCTCCACGATAATGGTCTCCCAGAAGCATGGTGGCCATTAGCTGCCCTTTTTGTATCTCCTATCTCCAAAGAGTGGCCCAAGGCCACCCAAGAAATGAAAACTTGTCTTAAGCTTAGACATGGTCTAAATACTCCTGTCTAAGTATTTCCGCTTTAGTGTGTGTAACCCTATGGTGACATCACACACAGGTCTTTCCGCTGAATAGACAGAAGTGCTTTCTCTTTGCACTTTGTGGTTTTGTATAAACTTTGCTAGGACAGAAACAGCCACACCTTTGTGTTTTATAAATATAGTGACAGGACAGATGACAGATGAAGCTCCTTCTGACGGGAAAGGGACAGGGAAGAGGCTGCCTGGGTTTGAGCCGTGTCTTGAAGGGAAAGCACAACTCCAGGAAGAAAGGCCTTTGCTTTTCTGTCCTGACCATTAATTCTCCTACCAAAAAAAAAATGGCATTTGGGACAGGAAAGTAGAAATATCATCGACATGTCACTTTCTCAAGAGAGGAGCAAACCCACCTAGGCTCTTGTGTCTTCCCTAACGTATTATTTCTCTTAATTACCTTGTAAAGGGAAGGGCAGGCTGGCTGGATAGGGGGCGGTGCTTGTCACATTCAAATGAGCAGAATTCAAGATGGTACTCTTGGGCCAAGAAGGAAGCCTTGATCTTGACTGGTACCCACTAATAACACCCACAAATAAGGAAGGTGTCTATGAATAGATGGACTCTTATCCGGCACTAGGGGATCAAGAGCCTGGGTGCATGGGGCTCTCCCGCTCTCCTCTGTACACAGGCCCACTCGGTGTCGCAAGGAGGCCATGTAATCAAGTCCATCTGAAGTGCATTGCCTTTATTGAGTGTCTGTGGATTTATAGGCAGCAAGTGACACCTTCAGAGGCTTCTGTGCAGTGGCACAAGCTGCTTACTTTAGAACGTGGGAGAAATTTATGGCGCTGCTGACATTAATGGAGGTGGCTGGATGACTGGGGGGGATCGGCCGGAAACCCCTCCATCCATATATTTTTCATACTTGATGAAACACAGATAAATCTCTGTCTGTGTGTCTGAGACGGTGAGACCCGTCGAAGCTCGGTGTCGGGCCTCGGGGGGAAATTTATCATTTGAGGAGTTCTGCTTTCTAAATCACTGTGAACTCCAGACTGGCCATTTGCACATTTGTATGAGAATTTTTGACAATATCCATAAATTTTTATAGGCCCGAACTTTACCAAGCACGCCACACCTCCCGTTTGTTAAGAGAAAAATACGAGGCCAGAGAGTTTCCCCTTCAGCCGCTCAGATAAAAGAGCAGGAAAACAGCACTCAATGTCCGTCATATTTTTGGTGAGAAAGACAACATTAGTCACTGAATAAATCCTATAAGAAGCTGACATCGTTCCCATATTTGTCGCATGTAAATTGTAGAGTTTCCAGAAATCAAAGGAAACACAGCAATTGTCTCATGGGCACAGGGTTCCTATTTTTAAAACAATAAACCTAAGATTTGCAGAGATGGAAATGCTCTGATCCCCATGGAGATTTATTAATTTAATTTATTATTATTATTATTAGTGTGCCCATGACACTTTTTAATTGTTACTATTATTGTTGTTGTTTGTGTGTGTGTGTGTGTGTGTGTGTGTGTGTGTGTGTGTGTGTGTGTGTGTGTGCCCATGCCATAGCACAGGGCTAGATGTTGGAGGG
The DNA here is from genome assembly GCA_963919715.1 of Microtus obscurus. Classification (NCBI taxonomy): domain Eukaryota; kingdom Metazoa; phylum Chordata; class Mammalia; order Rodentia; family Cricetidae; genus Microtus; species Microtus obscurus. Next base: position 4,585,986 of record CAWTZC010002279.1, on the reverse strand, counting down.
CAATTCTGTGGAGTGAGTTCTCTCCTTCTACCTTCCCATGGGTTCCAGGGATTGAACTCAGATCGCCAGGCTTGGCTGGGGGTGGGCCTAAGAAAATTACTGCTGAGCTATCCAAGGGGATTTCCTACTTTATCCCATCCCAGGAATGGCAGCTACCATGCGGCTTTCCTCATTTCCAGTAAAATCCTGTTTATCGTACACCCCGTCTCCCAGCTGCTCCCTGATCTGGTGTGAGGCTTTATGCAAAGCTCAGTTTATTGGCGTCTTCACGGGCAGTCAGTGTGCTTGCCTGCCTCAGTTTCCTGCATGCCATATTATAGGAGTCTGTCACCACACCTGGTGCTATAGAACCATCCTTTCTAATCCTAAAGCAGAGAGGGGGCTGACGGCACAGACCTGTAATCCTGCCTCCTTGGGAGACTGAAACCAGAGGATCAGAAATTCAAGACCTGTCTAGGCCACAGAGTGAGTTCAGGGCCAACCTGGGCAATTTAGCAAGACCCGGCCTCAAAATTAAAAAACAAAAAGCAAAGCATTTTAAGGTTGAGGATGTAGCTCAGTTGTACAGATGTATGTTCTAAGATACAGAGAGTCATGGCCCTGGATTCAATCCCCAATACACACACACACCTATGCACACCTCCACACACATGCATACACACATAGACATATACACTTACACACACACACACACAAACATATGCACACATATATACACACATGCATATACATGCGCACATGCCTTGCACATATGCACACATACATGGGCATATGCGTGCGCACACACATAGACACACACACAGTGCCGTTAACAGTTTTGTCGTAGGCCCCAAATTCAAGTATGACATACTGTGCTCTTGTCAGAGTGTGCACTGGGCTCTCGGGCACCTAGGGACACCCTTTTGTCAGAGGCTGTGTGATGTCCCCTCTTTCGTGGGAACCCTAGCTCAGGAGAGCCTGCCCATGTTTTTCTGCTCTCAGAATTGTCTCTAGTGTTTCGTTATGCATTCTACAGATGATGGTAAAGAGGCAGAGAGTGGGCTGGGCTCACGTTGTTCAGTTCTTGCTGTGCAAGATTAAATGGGCTTCTGTGGAGTCTATGACATCCTGTTTTGTTTTGATTGCTCACTTCCTCCTTGTTAGTACATCCAGAGTTTCTGTGATTCATTCCATACTTCAGAGAGTACCGTTGGCCTTTCCAAGAGATGAACAATTAGAATGCTAGTTATCTGTCCTCACAAATACAGTTACACAGTAGGGAAGCTGGACATTATTGAAGACATCTGATCACTTCTGCTTGTGCAGAGAGAAAACATTTGATCAAGTTAAATGTCCCTGTCTTATCGTAAAATCTAAACCATGGGGGGAAAGGCCATAAACTATAATGATATTTTACATGACAAGATGTCAGCTGGGTGTAGAAAGACTATTTTATCTTCTACCTGATGACTTTTCTCAGGGCCACAGACACTGTCTAGCACACCACACATACTCAGTGGGCATATTGTGAATGAGCAGATGCAGGATGAATGGACGAATCAAAGATGCCGTATCCTCAATAGAGACCCACTTCACAGACGATGGGCACAGCCTTTGTCCCTACCTGTAACTGGTGCCATGATATGAATGAGCATTGATAACCAGGATAGCACAAGGGGAAGTAACAAGGACAAACGCCGTACAGAGAGTGGGAAACCATACCATTGGGTGACGATGGACGACATATGCAAGGGAACCATCAGAGCTCTGTGAAAATGAGCGCAGGCCATGAGGAAACAAAAGAATCACTGGAATCGATGGAGAGGTGAACTCTGCTCCTGGCTAAATGGAAAGACGATGAATTGAGCCCAGGAGATTTATAGGGATAAAACAGTTTCAATTAAAATCCCAACAGGATTATTTGTTGAACGGGAAATATAATTATTAAAGTCATTAGGATTAAAATAAGAAGCTAAGGACAACGAGGAAGAACAAATGGCCGTGTATTCTCAAGTACATTATAAAGAAAAATAAGATGGCTGCTTGGTGTTAATAAAGCATGAACGTAGATCAGTGAATGAAGAGGGCGGCCCGGGAGCTGACAGATGTAGATGGGACAAGTAATTTCTGATAAATGCATTTTTAAAAGGGAGCCAGAACATAAAAATACAGTTACGGTAACTACATTGTTAGAGCCGACTGGTAACAGAAACAGAGAATTTAATGTCCTGGGAGAGATGCCACAGAAGCATAAATATTTTAAAATAAAATTGGGGAAACCCACCGCCAAAATGATGACGTCTATTTAGTATTAAGACTCTAAGGAAGGAGCGAACGCAGCCGAGTATGACAGTTGGCCGTGATTACAAATTGTTTTGCTCTGCGGTTTATTTCATTTGACACATCATTCCTACTTGCTGTGTTGAAGAAAGTGATACTGAAGTGGATTAGAGAGCTCAACATCTCTGCTCCACGCCACCCTCAGGCCTTCCCTGTCCCCGGGTCCTGAAGACTCGAGCACAGGGCATCTCCTGTTGTCCTCGCATCATTGTTTCAGGAGCTGATGGGTGTTTGATGCAGTTCCAGCATCTTGAAAACAGTCAGTGGAAGGAAGAACGTGGTGAGCGTGAGGCACAGCTCTGTTCCCTCTGCTTAAAACCATGAGAACTTAGCTTCTGGAGCATGGTTCTTGCACAGAACGCTTGATGTTGAGGAACAGGCTGTGGTTAGCTGAGATGCCCTCCCCACCCCCACCCCCCCAACTGTAACCTAAAGTGGCTGAGGTGGGCTGAGTAGGTCTGGGTAGGGCATGGCAGGGCAGGAAAGGCTGCCTGCTGTCTCCCCACAGGAGTCCAGGGTAGCCTCTCTGCCTTGGAGCTGAGAGGTACAGGCGTGTGCTCTTTAATGCCCCAGAAAGAGAAGCCAACAGTACTTACTGTCCGAGTCTCTCAGAAACCAGGTGAATGTTTCACAAATATGGTATAAAATCCCCTGTGTGAAGACCAGCCCTGACAGGCCTGCTGGCCACAGCTGGAATTGGAGGCAGTCTGTCTAGCAGTTCTTGGGCTCCATGGTGCCTGGCCAGTGGTTCTTGTCGGAGACTGAGGCAGGCTCCGGATGACACTGCCACATCTGAGAGAGCCAAGACAGGAGGATGAAAGCCAGGTCCCAAGGCCACAGTCACAATGGAGGAGGAGTGGGGCTGGAGAAGTTGGGATCAAAGCACTGAGAGTCAAGCCCTGTGGTTGATCCTAGAAGAAGAAAAGGAAATGTCTAAGGCTACTATCTAGAACTTTCTCCGCCACAGTGGAGCTCCAGGGCACACAGCTTATACAGCTAGAGTCTGGTGGCCTCAAGCAGGGATGAGCATCCCAGGCTCCCCCTTGGCTGGCTAGCTTGCTCTCTGGGCTTTTGTTTCTCAACATTCGAGAGGTGATTTATCATTTAGTGATGGAGAGGTGTCATTCATTCTGTTAAAAATATTAAATAATCTCTAAAATTTAGTGTTTTCTCAATACATTTTAGGAAATGCATTAAGGAAACACATTAAGAAAACTAAAAGTTTTCTTTTGGGAAGTTAATATTTGTCTTGATACAAATAAAATACTACGCGCTGGGGAGGTCATTCATTCAGTAAATTATTTACCCCTTATAAACTCAGGAACCTGAATTTGACCCCCAGAATCCATGTAACAGACAAGTTAATGAGAAAGGTAGAGACAAGAGGTTCCTGGGACTCGCTGCCTGGCCAGCCTGTTTGGTGAGTTCCAGGTCAGTGGAGAGCCTGTAACAACAAAGTTGTCCTCCAGCCTCCACAAGCATGCATACACACATGCACACATATGAGCATGCACATGTAATAAATAAATACCCCTCAAAGTTGAAATGCTTGCTTTAGAAAATATCAGCCCTTAATAAAATAGGCCAGTGTTTGGTTGTGGTGTCAACAAACAGTTCGTGACTTCTGAAGACTTGCATTGCCAAGACAGCAACCATTTTCTAGCTTTCCATTCCTTGTTAGCTGCCTTTGCTCCCTCACCTCCCCCCTTCTCCCTCCCAGCATCCCACCCTCTCCACCCCTTCTCCCCTGTGTTGTTCTGTAGACAAGGGTGAAGCCGTAGGTCCCATGCAGGTGGCTCTGGCTATTTCCCATAAAGCTCTCTGCAGAGGTTGTTCTGACACCCACTTGAAGAGCCTTCTCTGACCATGCCTGTTGCGGCAATTTGAGCGTGAATGGAAATGGGTGAGGAGGTGGGGAGGAGGCAGAATTCTGGAACAGCTTTTCAGCATGCTACCCGCTGCATGTCAGCAAGACAGTGCAAGTTTAAAGATAATCAAGGCTTTAGAATCATAGTTGATGGAAAGCTGTAATTTTAATAATTATGCATAATCTCAGCATATTGAACATCTCGGAACTGTGCAGAAAATTCTGCCTCAAAGTTCATTTTAAACTGAAAAGATCCTTGCCTTTATTAAACTATTTTCTAGACTGCAGAGAGAGACCCCCAAACTATTTGATGCTCCCCCTTCTTCATTCCACGGATTTGTGCCTCTACCAGATCTTGGGTTGTAAAGTGAGAGAAAAGTTAGATCTCTGGTCAGTTTCTGTAATGTAGCACCCCTGACACATGCTAGGAAGGTGGAATGGAAAAGAGAAAGCCGAGAACGGCTCCAGGCCGTGCTCCGTGGAGCACATCGGAGCTCTACAGCAGGCAGAGGAAGAGTGTGGGGGTCAGAGTGCCGAGGGGGCTTGGGCTGCAGTCACTTAATCTCGGAACTTCTGTGCTTCCGGGTGTTGGGTGGGCCACTGGATTTGGGTCAGCGCCAGGGAGAGGTGAGAGCCAGGGAGAGGTGAGAACTGGAGATGCCATTGGAGCTGAGCATATGGGTGGTGAGTCAAGCTGTGGACTGGGTGAGACCACAGGCTGTGAGGGTGGACAAACAGAGAACCGGAGCCCTAAGACAGAGCCCTGAGCTCAAGGAAAGGGGTGGATGCAGAACCCTGGAAACTGAAACAAAATGGGATCATGTGACTTCATGGGGGGGGGGGGGGGGGGGTAAGTTATGAGGCTGGAGAGATGTCTCAGTCATTAAGTTTAAGAGCCTGCATTGCTCTTCCAAAGGACCTGAATTCAATTCCCAGCTCCGACCTCAGCTGGCTCGCAATCTCCTGTAACTCCAGCTCCCAGAGATCTAACACATCTGGCTTCTGAAGTACCCACACACACTGCATATGCTCACACAGATACACATATACACGTAGGTAAGGGTGGGAAAGGACCCAGCAGAGGGGATAGGGTTGCAGGGCTCAGTGTGAGAAAGGAGAGCCTACAGAGCATCCCCACCAAGAAGGGAACAGGAACTGTGCCCATCCTGCATGTGACCAGCTGTCCCTGTGGAAGAAAGAAGGTACTCACCTGGAGGGCGGTACGGAACACTAGACACGAGGCAAGAAAACCTTTATAGAACTAGGACTCTGCCTTCCAACTGGCTAGCTTTATGTCAACTTGACATAGGCCAGTCTGGGGAAAGGGAACTTCAATTTGGAAAATATTCCACCAGATTGGCCTGCGGGCAAAACTGTGTTTTCTAGATTGATGATTATTGTGAGAGGGCCCAGATCACTGTGAGTGGTACCATCCCTGGGCTGGTAGTCATGGGTGCTATAAGAAAGCAGGGTGAGCAAGCCAGTAAACAGCACCCTGTTGTATGAGAGCCACTTGCTTGTTCCCGGCTGCTCAGCCCCGAAATAATCACACAGAAACTATATTGTTTACAATACTCTTTGGCCAATAGTTTAAGCATATTGCTAGCTAGATCTTACATCTAGAATTAACCCATTTCCATTATTTTATATTTTACCATGAAGCTCATGACCTACCAGCAAGGTTCCAGCTGGCAGCTTGTATCTTTCTCTTCTGGTGTCTACATGGTGTCTCCCTGACTCCACCTATTCTCTCTCTCTCTCTCTCTCTCTCTCTCTCTCTATATATATATATATATATATATATATATATATATATACATATATATATATATATACATACATATATATGTATATATATGTAGATAGATACATAGATACATAGATATAGATATATATTTCAGCCTGGCTTTACTCTATTAAGCCATTGGCCTAAAGCAGCTTCTTTTTTAACCAATAAAAGCAACACATATACAGAAGGACTTCCCACACCAGCACCTCTCCATGGCACCTGCATCAGCTCTGCTTCCAAATTCCTGCCCTGACTTCTCTCAGTGATGGACCGTAGTATGGAACTATAAGCTAAAGCAAACCCTTTCCTCCTCAAGCTGCATATGATCCTGGTGTTTAATCACAGCAATGAAAACCCTAAGACACAGCATCACAATCAAATGCCCTTTAGAAAGCAGCAAACAAATACCAGGCCGTAAGTTGTGTACTAGGATGCTGGACCCCAGCTGCCATAATGACGTCCTAAGTCTGGGTGGCTGAGCAGCAGGATTGCATCGTCTGGGTTCTGGGCAGGAAGCCCGGAGTGTCAGCAGGTTGGTTCTTTCTGGGGACTGTGAGATGGAGCCTTGTCTTAACCAAGTACAGCTGTAAGGAACAAGGCCATATCCTAAGGTGCTGAGGTTAGGGTTTCAACGTAAGCATTGGTGGGGTCAGTGTCACAGTTCAGTACTCCACACCTGTAAGAGCTATCTTAATGGGGCGGTCGTGCGTGGACAGTTCTCCCAGCTGGGTTCAAGGGGTGAGAGCTAAGGAAAGTGAGCATGCCGAAGGAGGGGCTGCAGGATTCATGGGACGTCAGATAGCGAGGGGAGGAGGGGAAGAGGGGAGGGGAGGAAGTATGGAAGACTAAGGGAGAAAGCACCTCAAGAAGTGTGGCCCCTGAGAAGGCCAGAGCCCAGACAACCAAGCCAAGCCCTTAAGGACAGAAGTGTGTCTGAAGGAGGTGACAGGAAGGTGCTGGCCCATTGATGGATGGGGAACCTGGCTGTAGGAGCTTGTGGAGATGCAACTGGCCATCATTAAAAGGTCCCCACCCCAGTGCTCTCATCTGAAGCAGTCAAGTATGCCAGGTACATGCCTGCGGATGCTCATTCCATGGGTGGGATGACTGCGTGTGTCCAGGTGTCAGCTTCCACCACCCCTGGGATCCAAGACTGCAGGGGAGAATGTGCCACGGGGGTGAGGGTGGAGGCAGAGGCATAGGATTCCCCAAGACAGATACTTGGTTTTCCACCGTTAATCAAAAGCGTCTTGGTGCTGACACTGTATAATTTGAGGTCCTGACACTGTATAATTTGGGGTCTTCCGTTCCTTCTGGGAGGGCGGCTCCTTCCAGAAGGGCATCCCCTGCAGTCACAGCTGTCGAGCCCCGTAAACAAAGCTAAAATTACCATGGAAGCCTAAATACCGTCTGCCGTTCTGTCTTACAAGACCATCAGCCCTTCTGCTCTGTAGCTCTCACACCATGAGAGCTGCTCCTAAAGCCTAAAACACTCAGGGATATGCAGAACATAAATTACAAGACATAAAGCACAATCATGAAGATGGATACATTTAAATTATTTTACAAAAGTTACTGTGAATTCTCACATTAACTCTTGCTCTGAAAACTGATACATTCTAAAATTAAGAAGTAACAGGCAAAATGGGATTGTGTGAATTTGGTTTTTGGGGAGAGGAAAAATGTAAGTCCCAAGGCTGGAGAGATGGTTCAGTCATTAAGGTTAAGAGCATGCATTGGACCTAAGTTCGGCTCCCAGAACCCACCTCAGGTGCCTCACAATCTCCTGTAACTACAGCTACAGGAGACCTAACACTGCTGACACACACACACACAATACTCTAACACAGAAACACATATATACACACAATAAAAAGTGGTGTGTGTGTGTGTGTGTGTGACTAAATTTCTTATGATCCCTAAAGAGTTCGAGTTCAACGATACAAGGAGAAAGTCACATGATGGTGTCACGTGCGGAGGTGCTATAGAGGTCTTGTTAGTGGGCGTGGTAGGAAGACTGTTGCCAACACATTCCAAACACAAGTATTGAAAAGTGAAGTGGGGGTCCTCACCCACTGGCTGAGAGCTGCAAGGTCTCAATAGTTCCCAGTGCTAATGAACGGTATCCTTGGCATTGCCCTGCTTTTCCTACTGTGACGAGATCCCAGGCAAGAGCAGCTTACAGAAGAAAGGGGCTGTTTGGGCTCACAGTTGGAGGGTTCAGTCTAAGGTGGCAGGGCAGTCATGGAGGCAGGAGCCTGAGGCAGCTGGTCACATTGCATCTGCAGACAGGAAGCAGAAAGAAATAAATGCTGGTGCCCAGCAATACCCTCTATTTTTTGAGATCATATTTATATCATTTCTCCCTTCCCTTTCCTCTCTCCGAACCCTCCCATAAACCCCTCCTTGCTCTCTTTCAAATACATGGCCTCATTTTGTAGTGTTTGTTGTTATTATTGGTGGTGGTGGTGATGGTGGTAGTGGTGTGTGTGCGTGTGTTTGTGCTTGTGTGTGTGCATGCATACCTGTGTGTTTCTAAATACACAAATACAACTTGCTCAGACTCTCTCTTTCTTTCCTCAAGGCAAGAGCTTACTAGATAGACAAGGCTGGCCTAGAACTCACAGAGACCCGCCTTCCTCTGCCTCCCAGGTGCTGTCACTTTCCCTTTGATTCCAGTGTGGGATCACAGCCCCTGAGAGGATGCCAACAACATTTAGAGTGGGTCTCTCCACCTCAATTAAGCTAGCCTAGAAACTCAAAGACAAGCCGGGCGGTGGTGGCGCACGCCTTTAATCCCAGCACTTGGGAGGCAGAGGCAGGCGGATCTCTGTGAGTTCGAGACCAGCCTGGTCTACAAGAGCTAGTTCCAGGACAGGCTCCAAAACCACAGAGAAACCCTGTCTCAAAAAACCAAAAAAAAAAAAAAAAACTCAAAGACGACGCACTGGTCTGGTGGACCCTGAAGAACCAAGTAGACCACCATCTTCTCAATGAGCAGGGCCTGACATTTCCAGCACACCCCGTCAGACCAGTGACTTAGTGACGGAGGAGATGTTTGCTGAGATGGTCGATTTCTTATTGTGAGCAGCTGTCGCAAACCGCACTCGTCCAGCTGCAATGCTGAGTCCGACTAGCGCAACCTATTGCCGCATATTGGAGCGTGGAAGCAGAGCAGCGCACCCAGCGAGATCTCATTAAACCAGACTCCAGTAGTCTTGAAAGGTCTAGGACTTTGCAAACTGTGTTTACTGCTCATAGAATTGTATCTATTCAAACATATGCATGGTTGGTTCTTGTTCGTTTGCCACTCCTCTGAGCATTTTGTGCAGTGTATGTTGATCGTATCTACCCCCTCCCCAACTCCTACCAGGTCCATGCCCCCTTCCCTACCCACCTGACTTCTTCATTTTCTCTTTTTCCTTGTGCTCTTCAAGGTGTTTTGTGCTGCCCATACATTCTTGGATGTGTGGCCTTCCATTGGAGCATAGCCAACCTACCAGGGGCTACACTCTTAAAGAGATCTGATTCTCCCTCACTATTATTGCCAGCCACACTTTGGCTAGAGCTGGGTCTTCAAGACCACCCCGTTCCCTTGATGTTGGGATTTGGGCTGGCTTGAGCTCACACAGGTCTTGTGCAATGTTGTCACCATCACTCTAAGCCCCTATGTGCAGCTGCCCCATTGTGTCCAGAAGACGCTCTTTCCTTGGAGTCATGCACTGCGTCTAAATCATACCCTCTCTCGACCCCTCTCTTGACCCCCTCTTCCACAGTGACTCCTGAACCTTGGGAGGAAGGGAGTGTGATTTCAATGTGCCATTTAGGGATGAGCATTCTGCAATCCCTTGTTGTCTTCATTTAGGCCAGGTGTGGGTCTCTATGGGTCTCTATGTCAATCACTGTCCTAATTAAGGTTACTATGGCGGTGATGAAACTCCATAATCAAAAGCAAGGTGGGGAAGGGGGGTTATTTAGCTTATGTTTCCTATCATAGTCTGTCACTGGAGAAAGTCAGGACAGGAACTCAAACAGGGCAGGAACCTGGAGGCGGGAGCTGATGCCGAGGCCACGGAGAGGTGCTGCTTCCTGGCTTGATCCTCACGTTGTTCACCATACTTTTTTTTTAATACAACCCAGGCTGGACCTTCTCTGACCAATCACTATTTAAGAAAATAACCCACAGGCCTGCCCCACAGCCTGATCTTATGAAGACGTGTTCTCAATTGGTGTTTCCTCCTCTCTGATGACTCTGACTTGCGTCATATCGACAGAGAACTAGCCAGTGCCATCTTCTACAAACAGAAGTTTCCCGACGATAGTTGAGAAACGTGCTAATCTGTGGGTATAGTGATAACTCATTAGGAATTGATTTGGTTCTGTTTCCATTTAGCAGAAAAATAGTAGGAAGTTCTTCCCTGGGGCCTATGACCTGTCTAGCGGTAGGTTCTTGTCCTAAATGATGGCACTAGGTATGAGTTTCCTCTTGTGAAGCTGGACTTCCATCCAATCAGAATGTGGTCGGTCACCCCCATGACCCTTGTGCCGCTGGTGTAGCCATGGGCCTGCCTTGCTAGGCCACTGGTTATTGTATCTCAGCATGTTCAGAGCTGGATAAGGCTGGTGATTAATTTCTTCCTCTGACAATAGGTTTCTTATTCTTAAGTGAAGTAGAAATACATATTTTAACATTTTCTGAGGTTTAACATCTAATAGTGTAAATACCAATAGTGAAACCCATAAAAACAGAAATGCTTAGAGATCCTCAAAAATTGTTAAGTGTGAAAAAAATCGTTAAGTGTGAAAAGAGTACCTTGAAGCAGGAGTCAGAGAATGTTAAATATTGCCACCTCCTCCAAGCTTTGGGCTCCCTGCTTCTGGGAAGGAGAGGCTCTAATTCAGCTGCTGAATTATATATGTGTAGTATATTTTCCTACACATGAAATAAGTGTAACACTTATGCCAAAGTCAGCTTCTCTTATAAATAATGACCACATCCCCCTTTGGTAATTCTCCACACTAAATTCTACAGTCTGCTTTCTCTGTGGAGAAATTATGTGGTTAGAGAAAGAAATACTTGTTGGACCCTATCAAACATGGGGCCCCAGACTTCCTAAAACCTAAAGGTTTCAGACACTTTCTGGACATGCCGTTTGTTCAACTCCACCCTTCTGTTTAGTTTCAAAGTCCTGTGTTTACCCTAAATTTTAAACAGGAAGAAATGATTTGTGTTTCTGGCTTTGTTGAAACTAAACCACAAAGCATCTTGATATTAAAAGGAGGAGGGGAGACAGGAGGAAAAATAGAATCCGTCTAAGAGAGAGATGTCCACCTCAGAGTAACGTGTCCCCAGCGGCAGGAAACCTCAGGTTGCTTGTCCCTATTCCTCTGCTACTCAAAGACTCTGCCAGCACCGGCACAGGGGTCCCCACCACCACTTACTGATATTAACACACATGGGTTGGCAAGTGGGGCATTACCAAAGACACTCATCCTGCTCTCTTTCAAACTGCATTCTTTCTCTCTGCAGGAATTTAACAGGTACATTTCCAGACTACCCCAATGAAGAAGAAGGAGGCTCGGCTATCATCTTCTCCAACAAGACCCCAGAACAGGTAAGCAATGCGTGACAATAAAAGGTGGTTAAGCCATAGTCACGATTCCTTAGACTTGGATGTGGACGGATTCACAGTATGTCTCCAGTATTTTCTAAGAATTACTTACATGACGCAGCCCAGGGTGAATATCATCACACATATCCTTTTTGGTTTGTTTCATGATCAAGTCATTCTTTCTCCTGTCCAGTTTTGAAAAGACTGTGATGTCATATCAAGCCATTTTTCTTGTCAGTTCCTAGCAGTCAGAGTTCTGGTTTCTGGAACCTAGCCATCCCTCCTCCCCCATTCCCCATCATCAAACCTCAGACTCCGGCTGCTCACTCCCCGATCTTCCACACCTCAGGCTTCTCTCTCACGATCTCCGCATCTCAGGATGCTCTCTCCTGTCTCCCACATCTCAGGCTGCTCTCCCTAGCCCTAAGGTGACTCCTCTCAGACCTAATATTTCCTTGGTAACTCTAACAAATTCAATAAGATTTTAAAACAGACAGTTTTAAATACTTGAAGCATTATTTTATTATTTTTACATTTTGGGTTATTTTCCTAGAAAATGCAGTAATCTCAACATGAAGTCATTGACAGATACACAGTTGTCCAGAATTGCAGGGGTAAAATTTGACTGGGGAGGTGAGAGAAGCCTTAGCGACACAAAGAGATTTCCGGATCATTTCCCTGAAGACTCAGTAAAATAGAAGTATACGTTGTCCAGTAATCCCCATCCTTGATGCAATTTCAACCAAAACCAAAGTCATTTTCATATTGACAACCATATTTTCAAGTTTGCATGGACATGCCGTTTGTTCAACTCCACCCTTCTGTTTGGACATCTCCAAAAAGAGTTAGTGAAAGAGTCCATAACGGCGGTGATGCCACAGAATTAGGGAAAGAATAGAAGATGACGGCCACAGTAGCAACACGAACGAGAACGTTCTGTGCCAGCTGCTCTGCAAAGACATGCAGATTAACCCTGTGAAGATCAAGCAACCTGGGCAAACTCACAGTTAATAAACTGTGGTTCTGAAAGTCAAGTCACAGAGGCCAACTGCAGAATAATGTGTTCAGAAGCCAATTCAGACCCAAATGAGAACTCAGTCATCCTAAGGGTCCCTTTGAAAGGAGGGAGAATGGAGCAGCAGGTAAGGAGACGGCCAGGCCCTCTGTGGCAGAGTTCCTTATATCCTTAGCCTCCCCTGACTTGCAAAATAAATTTCTTTTACACTGAATATTTACATGTAAAAATATTAGACTGCAAATTGCCAGAAGAAATTGCTGGAATAGTTAATAATCAGAAGGGTGGGAAATAACTTTGGAAGCATGTTGCCATAGGCAGAAATCATATAAAAAACAGACTGATTTAACAGACTACACAAAACTCAAGCAGTTAAAAATGATACCGTCAGTGAAGTTAGAGTCATGAAAAACTAAGGAAAATGCTTGGCGGCATCTCTGATGAATAGTTCGTCCATATTTAAAGAGTCCTTACAAAATAATAAATCATCGTCTCTGTAGAAAAGACACCAAAAATATGAACAGAACTTTTTTTAAAGAAAAAAGTTTTAATTACTGGCAAAGACCTTTCAATATCAAACAGTTTTGCTGTGTCTCTTTATCCACACAACTAATAAAAATTTTAATTTAGAAACCCAGCTCCGTGTGCCTGTAGGAAAATGTCACTCTCAAGCACTATGGCTGGGCGTTTCTTAAGGGGCATGGACCAAGTTGACATCCAGAATTTCAATATGGATGCTCTCTGCCCAAGGGACACCAATTTGAAGAATTTATGCTACAGAAAATAACTAGGCAGGTTGACAAAAGTTTGAAATGGCAACCTTTTTCAAACAGGGCAAATAGTGAGGACCTTAGGCTGGTTATGGGTACCCTCTGCCACAACTCAGCTCTTCCATGATAGCAAGAAGGCAGCCATGATGGTATGTAAGTGATGGGGCTGTGCAGATCTTCCCTGAGTACCATACCTCATTACCCCTGCCATGCGTGAGTGTAAGAGTTGGCCAAAGTTGGTCATGTCTGCCTTTGTGTATAGTATGGATGAAGAACACCCAGAGGCAGGCGTTGAAATAGTCTCTGTACCCCAGGATAGCCTCACATTCATTATGTATTAAGGATAACCTTGAACTTCAGATCCTCCTGACTCCAGTCCTTAGGTCCTGAGGTTATTGGTATTCACTACATGCATATGTGGTATTAAAGATAGAACCCAAGGCAGCTTCATGCGTGCTGGGCAAGCACCCTTACAGCGGGGTGACATCCCCAGCTGTTCTTGTTTGGTTGGTTTTGGTGTTTTGTTTTGTTTCAAGATTTATATTATTTTACGTATATGAATGTCTTGCCTGCATATATACATATGCATACATATATGTATGTGTGTGCATCTCATGTGTACCTGTAGAGGTCAGAGAAGAGGGCATTGGATCCCCTAGAGCTGGAGTTACTGATGTTTGTGAGCCACCACGTGAGTGCTGGAAACTGAACCCAGGTCCCCTACAAAACCAATCAGTGATTTTAACTGCTGCGGCATCTCTCCCGTCCCCCCAACCCTCCAGTGTTCTTAGGAGGATCTAAGTACCTGGAACACCATGCAGAGGAGTACCCACTCTTAAGGTTGGGGTTGGAGACTTCACACCAGCCCCTAAGGCAGACTGCCCATTGTGTGACCTGTTGCATATGGGGTCAGATGTAGGGTTCCTCTTCAACCTGGCATGTTCTGAAGCCAACATCATTCTCCTTCCTCCATACCACACTCTGGCCCTCCCCAGAACACTGTAAGCATGCAGTACCAGCACTGTTACTGGGCAGTTTAGCAGGCCTTGCCCTAAGGGACCATCACTTTAACTGTGTTGTTTTTTTTTTCTTTCTTTCTTCCGTGTGTGTGTGTGTGTGTGTGTGTGTGTGTGTGTGTGTGTGTGTGTTTATGTCTTGCCCTGCCGCCAAGTCTTCAGGAACAAGCAGGGTCTTGAAAGTCAGATCAGGGCAAGCAGCCAAACATGCTTCACTGTAGTTTAGAGAGCAGTGATTATGGGATTAAGAATGTTGGTGGAATGTCTCAGTTGTCCACAAGAAACATGAAAAGGAGGAGCTGACTCTAGTCAAACTAAAAACAAACCTGCGGGCGCCTGGTTAATGCATTCCGGTAAAGCAAAGGGGACCACAGGGCAGCTTGACATTAAATGACAGCTGATGGAAAGCGAGAAAAGACCAGCAATTATAGACTGCATTCCACCCAAGGCTGCATCTGCGGCCTGAGCCTGCCAGTCTGGAGATGGAGATCAGGCTGGAGCTTCCTGCCTGGACCATGCATGATCAGACGAGAGAGCATGCATCAAGGCCTGAGTTCAATTCCCAGCACTGTGGGGGAGGGTGGAATACTGGCTCACTAAAACTAGCAGCATGCTAAAGAGGTAAACCTTGGTGATAAAGTGGCAATCATTTCATAATGCCACAGCCCTTTGAGTTTAAGGTATATGTGAATGCACTGCATCATGGGAAGTAGCCTGAAGAAAAGAGCCTGCACTTATCCAATGGATGTGGAAGGGCCGTTTCCAAACCTAGCATCTCTCTCTCTGATACTAAAAAATAAAAACATCTTTTAAGTACTTGGTCAGTGGGGTTCCAGTGATCCCCTCAAACTTCACAAGTCATTTCTATTGCTCTTCGTTACCCTCCAGAAGTTGATGGTGAGACCCTATTGCTGCAGATACTACACACTTGAGTCAAAGGACATGGAGAAATCAATCTCGTACGGACTTGGAAGTTTCATCCTTGCTGGCTAGATTTCATAATGCCAGAAGGTTCTATTTACAGTACTGAGGGAGAAAGTATTCAACCATCTTACCCAGCTGTGAACCCCACGGACTGACAGACCTTGCAAGATAGGCCCACTGGTGCAATAGTGGCATGGACGTTCTAGACATAATCAAATACTTTCTGATTAGAGCTAAAGCCTTCCATGAGACATAATTTGTTCCTTGACCCTAAACTGATGGCTGGGTGGGTCATAGGCCATAGGAAGAACCTACTACTATTATTTTGCTAGAGTGACAGAGTAATAAACTGCCCAGGATCATTGCAGAAGAGGAAGTGGAAAGATCGTAAGAGCCAGAGGAAGAGGATGTCCACAGAGAAACTTTATTTGATGGACATAACAGCAAACCAAAGTCGCTATGAGTGCATGCACAAGACCTGAACAAGATCAAACCAGTCAAAACAAGATCAAACCAATCAAAATCCCGGCATGGACAGGGAGGGGCTTATGAGATTATATTCCTAGCTAAGGAGCTACTGGAATTCGGTGGCTGCTGGGGAAGGGAAATTCATTTTCTTCAGTGATGTGACCCCTGAGAAGACTACCCATGCTTCAGCAGATGGTCCTGCACCCACCAATGCACATACAGGAAGCGCTAAGGGGACTCAGTGTCTGTCTGTCTGTTTTAAATAGCAAGTACATGAGGCTGGGAGGAAATAGTGGATAGGAAAGGACTTGGAGGAGTTAAGAATGAGGGTGGATTTTTATCTAAACACATTATATGCATGCATGAACCTCTCAATAAAAAACTGAAGTCAATGAACTTGAAATATATGCACCCTTCTTTAACGTAACAACGAATTTCTATCTTGTTTTGAAACCCAATGTCATGCCTAATTAAATTCATGAGAAACAGTTCCACTAATGGCAGAAACACACAGGAATGGCTGTTACACCACCATTATCAAACATTGTTCTATATGAACTGCCATGCACGCTCAGACAAGACAAAGGGCAAGACACAGAAATTGGAGCGGGCAAGGGAATGTGTACTGCAGATGTATCCTATATACAGAAACAAGGAGGATCAACTGAAGAACTGAATAGCATGAAGACTGAAACAATAGTCTTACAATATTAGTGAGCAGAGCAGTGGGTCTGTGTGTGCAAACACTGGTGGAAAGAAAGCATCACGGAAACCACTTGCAGCACCAATGCCACCATAAAGATGCAATGCCTACGGTAAACACAATAATGATGGTGTGCTCTGAGAGTTACAGGCAAGACAATGGGGGGTGGGGGCTGTCCTTTGGTTGGGATGATCAGCACCGCAAACCCCCACCTCTGCTGAATATTGTTCTATAGATATAATTGATCCAAAAAATCCCCACAGTATTATTATTTGTTGGGGCCTTGGGAGAGAGAGGGGAATTAGGGTGACTACTCTAAGCTTTGGACAGAAAATAAATAGTCAGGGACACTCAGTCAAACCTTGTCAGGGGAGGCAGCTTGTTCATTTCCCAGCTGCCCAGAATCCCAAAATAATCACACAGAAATCTGTATTAATTGCAATATTTTTTGGCCAATAGCTTAAGTGTATTTCTGGCTAACTCTTATCTCTTAAATTTCTATTAATCTGTGTAGTGCCATGTGGCTGTGGCTTACCAGCAAGGTTCTGGTGTATCTGTCTCCTGTGGGCGGCTACTTGCTTCTCCCTCACTCCACCTACTCTCTTTCTACATCTCTGTTTGGATTTCCCACCTGGCTTTACTCTGTTAAGCCACTGGCCGAAAGCAGCTTTATTCATTAACCAATAAAAGCAACACAAATACAGAAGGACTTCGCACACCAAAACCTCATGCGAAAGTGACCTGTGGGGAAAGAAACCAACTCTTCCAGGTATTAAAACATTCTTTGTTAGGAGCCGATTGAAGTGGGCAAATGCTGAAAAGCTTTAGCTTCCATATGCACACACATATGTATACACACATGCACGCACGTGCACACATACACACGTACACACACAGACACACACATACACACAGAGAATCATCGTCTGGGTAGAAAACAGAGCAGGAGAAGTCCTCAGGTTGAATGACTTGGGTTTAAAATGTGACAGGACTGACATGTCCTGCTGCCATTGACAGGCTGGGGAAAGCATGGCTTCTTCTAGCATTAAAGCAACCCCCTGAAAAGTGTGTAGCTGTGGAGAGAGGTGTCTGACCTCCAACCATCCCTCCTCCGAGAGTGGACAAATCCTTCCTCCTCCCGGCAAATCCTCCTCAAGCTAGGTGGCTGCTTCCAGCAAGGTTGGAGCCCAGCAGGATGGGGAAACCGTCCTCCTCCTGGTCATGGTGGGTAAGGTGCTATGATCGTTTTTGGTCTTTTCTGTAGGTTATTGAGGATATTTTAGCCAGTCAAGAGGAAGAAGAAAAACTCAAAAAGAAAAAGAAAAAAGAGGAGAAGAAGGAGAGTAAGCCCAAAAAAGCCAAAAAAGAGAAGGAGAGGAAAGGCAGCACGAAAGAGAGGGCTACAAAGGTAAAGAGTGTGTGCAAGTCTTAGAAGTCTGACTCTGTCTTCCTTCCGCTGGACTCTCGGGCAGGGGGTAAGCTTGGGGCTGCTCAGGTTGCCTTCAGTAGCCTCAGAGTTCATTGCATTCTAGGTTGGTCAACATCCATCACAGTCTTTCCTACATTTTATAAACATCTACCAGGATAACTGTCAGTGCGGACAACTCAGTCAGTTTATGCAATTTACATAATTATTCCCCAAAATAAACCATCACACTTGTCTTTCTTCAAGGCAAGCTGCTTGGCAAACCAAGGAGTCATGGTGAAGTGTAAATAATCCTGTCTTTGTTAGCCCATGCGTGCTCATTTGAATTCATCAGAAACACTCACTGCAGGTGTGCCTCAACAGTGTACCTGTAGAAATCGCCAATAAAGTGTAAGCAGCTTGCATTTACCCCAGGGGACAGTTGGGTAAAAAGATATTAGCCTTGCCTTATTTGTTTTAATTACATACTGTCCTCGTTTTATTTCTCTTGCTATGATAAAATGCCCTGGGGGAGGAGGAAAGCGACTTAGGTGAGAAAGAGCTTATTGCACCTCAGGGCTCCAGTTATAGTTCGTCATAGCAGGGAAGACATGGCGGCATGGCAGGAGCTAAAAGTAGACGGTCACATCTGTCGAGAGCAGAGAGAAATGAATGCGTGCATGCTGCATGCCTGCCAGTTCTCAGCTTCATTTTTCCACTCCGACATAGTGACCTCTGTCTAAAGAATGGAGCGCACACAGTGGGCTAGTCCTTCCAAACCTTGGAGAGACTTCCTCTTAGAAATGACTGATTACCTTTTAACTACCTGCTATTAGTAAAAAGTACGCTCTTTCCAAAACATCACCCAAGCAGAAAGCCGAACACTCTTCAGAACCACGAGACAGTCTCCAATAATCATCACTGAGACGAAAAAGCCACATGGGTGGAAAACAATGACCTGAGTGAGTGCTGGACTCTAGCTGAGGTCAGCAGTGATGTGGTGTCTGTACTTTGCATCCCATGGCTC
This sequence comes from Microtus obscurus, assembly GCA_963919715.1. Lineage (NCBI taxonomy): Eukaryota > Metazoa > Chordata > Mammalia > Rodentia > Cricetidae > Microtus > Microtus obscurus. The sequence continues at coordinate 4,567,071 of CAWTZC010002279.1, read as the reverse complement.
AGTGGGATGAGGAAAGGGTGGAGTCAGTATCTTTGGGTCTCTGGGTTTGCACATAAGAGCATCATCAAGGAAGAGCAGCAGGAAGACGGGAAGAGATGGGGCGGGAAAGGAGCAGAAGTCTGCAGGAAACAGTATTTGCCAGACAAGACAGGACTGTTATACACATGAACTCACAGTGACTGTGACTACACAAATAAAGCCTGCAAGGGGCCAAGCCAGCCAAAATCCCAGCTTGGACTGGGAGGGGCTTGTGAAGTCCCCGCCCCTAAACCCAGCTAAGGAACTGTTAGCACTTGATGGCTTCAGGGGCAGAGAATTTCTGTTGTCTTCAAGGATGTGGTCCATGCACATTCAGGAAGACCCAGTTGATTTGAAAAAAGAAGACATGAATAGTGATGAATTTGTGCAAATTGCATTATATACATGTATGAAATTCTCAATTGACAGAAAAGTTCAAATAAAAAAGAATAATATTATAAAATAAAACACCTATAGGTCACTTGATCCCGCCGTCAGAAGCTCAGCGAAATAATGAAATGGTGAAAACAGGAGCATTCCTCCTCCTTTCCTGGTTCCATCGAGAAACACCGCCACAAGCTTTTAGATAAAAAAGAAGACATTTGGTTTCTAGCCATAAATAAAGGACATTGAGCCTATAATTCGTGATCTTAGAGAAGCTAAGTAAGGAGAACCCAAAGAAAAACATATAGGCATCCTCCTGAATATTAACCTTCATCAGGCGATGAAAGGAGACAGAGACAGAGACCCACATTGGAGCACCGGACAGAAATCTCAAGGTCCAAATCAGGAGCAGAAGGAGAGAGAGCACGAGCAAGGAACTCAGGACCGCAAGGGGTGCACCCACACACTGAGACAGTGGGGATGTTCTATCGGGTACTCACCAAGACCAGCTGACCTGGGTCTGAAAAAAGCCCGGGATAAAACCGGTCTCGCTGAACATAGCGGACAAGGAGGACTACCGAGAACTCAAGAACAATGGCAATGGTGTTTTGATCCTACTGCACGTACTGGCTTTGTGGGAGCCTAGGCAGTTTGGATGCTCATCTTACTAGACCTGGATGAAGGTGGGTGGTCCTTGGACTTCTCACAGGGCAGGGAACCCTGATTGCTCTTTGGGCTGACGAGGGAGGGGGACTTGATTGAGAGAGGGGGAGGGAAATGGGAGGTGGCGGTGGGGAAGAGACAGATATCTTTAATAAATAAATTAATTAATTAAAAAATAAATAAAAAAAAAGACAGATCTCACAGGAACTTTCAACTTCATTTCAGGCTAACGGAAGGGAAAACGGAAAAAAACAAAATAACACATTCGCATCTGAACTTCTAAATTTCAATTTTTCATGTAAGAATTTAGAAAGATATTTATGTTAGTATCGTAGCCTGGCATGACAGCATACACTTGTACTCCCAGTGTGGACGGTGGAGACAGCTGAGTCCCTGGGCGCCCGGTCAGGCCAGCCCGGGGAATTAGCAAATTCCAGAGCCATGACGGAGCCTTTCTTTAAAAACACGATGGCACTCCCGAGAAAGAACATTTGAGGCTGACCTGTAGACTCCACACATGTACTTACATACTTGCACCAAACAAGTGCACACACAAACATAGAAAATACATTTTTCACCCATAGTTAAGGAAATTCATCTCTCCCTAAGCTTCACGCATTCTGTAGATGTGAACTCAGACTGTGCTGTGCACTCGGAGCCCAAAAGAATGAAAATTTGTGAGACAAACATTGTGAGGAGAAACTTCAGGGCCAGAACTAGAAAAAGAGCTTTTCATATTCATCATCAAGAGTGGAATCCGGGGGCTGGAGAGATTGTCAGTGGTTAAGCACTTACTGCTCTTCCAGAGGACCTGGGTTCAATTCCCAGCAACTGCATAGTGTCACAACCCTCTGTAACTCCAGTTCCAGGGGATCTGATGCCCTCTTTGACCTCCATGGGCACCATGCACACACATGGTACACATACATACATACATACATACAGTAAAAATAAATTTTTTTAAAGTAGAGCTGAGTACTGGGGAGATGGCTTGTATATAAAGCCCTTACCAACCAAATGCAAGGACCAGAGTTCAGATCCCCGGAACCCACATAATTGCCAGCTGGGCCTGACAAACCTCCAGCTTCAGAAGACCCAGAGCCCACTGGCTAGTGGGATATCAGTGATTAATCCGAGATTATTCCTACGCCAGCCTCAGGCCTTCGCATGCACATGTACACACTTGCATCTCCCCCACACACAGAGGCATATACACATGTGCATACTAACACATACACAAGAAAAAGGGTGCCTGGAGGGGTGGAGTCCCTTCTAAATGTCACAAGTTGGGGTTCATCAAATGGAAAACTTCCTGCAGTGTGAACAACCCGACAAGGAGGAATTAAGAGTGAAATATGCAGCTGTACCTGCAAGAAAATGCGTACAAGCTATCCCACAAAGGATGATGCATAGCATGCATAGTACATTCTCACAGTTGCATGGTTTTAAAAAATATTTTTCAGTGGATTTTCGGTTTGTCATCAAAACTGTTGAGGATTTCAGACAAGGGGCTCCCGTCACTATACATCCATGAGGGGATCCCTCCCTAGGGGGATCTCTCAATGAGTGTATACCTCCATGAGGGGAGTCCCTCGGGGAGGGAGTACCTTTGTGAGGAACCACTAAGGCCACAAGGGCATTTTCCGCCAATGTGTGGTCACCTCGGCAAGCATGCTGCCAACAGCAAAGTAATCTTATTTGTCTGGCTGTGGTTTTCATGGCCGTCATACTGGCTTCGGGAACAAAAACAAGGGAAATAGGCCCACCTGACAACTGTTCTCTTTGCAAAAGTCACCGAGTATGCCATTATGAATTGTTATCAGTGCGCTGCTGGGAAGATCTTTGGGCCCCCAAAGAGCACTGTCATTTCTAAGAGTTCTTGGGCGATGGTGTCACCCAGCCAGGACTGGCCACAACCTTCTGTCTAGTCTCTTGGCCCAAGGAGGAGTTCCATATTGAACACTGGGCACCAGCCATGGGATGTTGCTGTCCACATTCATAGACACACTCTGGACTGTGATAGTAACGCCCATAAGTTCGTTTCCATGGGCATTCTAAATCCCATTAAGTTGACAATAGAGATTAATCATCACACATGCCTTCAGGAAAGACCAGTGAGGGTTGTGAATGGCCTGGGACAAGGATAAAACCCTGCAGTATGAAGACCATATTAAATGCGCACTGTGTCAGCATATGGGGAGATAAAAAACACATAGCTTTCTGTCCCTCCCCTGTGAGAGGAGAGAGCTAAGAACGTAACAGAGACAGTCAGGTGGCTTCTTACAAACTGACTCTCATCGACAACGAAGGAGGATGGGGTCTGGAGAGATGGCTCTAGTTAGGAGCTCTTACTGCCCTTGCAGAGGACCTGGGTTTACTTCCCAGCACCCATAGACTATCTCACAGTCACCCACTACTCCAGTTTTGAGGGACCCAGTGCGCTCTTCTGACTTCCGTGGACACCAGGCACACACATGGTGCCCATATACACATGCAGGCAAAACACAAATGAGCATAAAATAAATAATAAAATGCATCCAAAGTGATTTTTCAAACTGCAGAAGGGGCAGGAGAGCTGACTCCTTGGTAGCTCCCAGGTTTCCTACCCAGCCTAGTCACTGTCCTGGGGTACAGGAAGCATTTACAGTGGAGAATCATTATCACTGAATGAGAGCGATCATGGCTGGAAACTGTATTTGAAGGTGAAGTATGCCAAGATCACATGACAGCACATTAGCGTGAAATATAGATCTAAAGTTCAGCATGTTGGAACTGCTTTGACCTTGCATTAGAGTGGCATGTTCTGTCGTCATTAGAGACCCAGAGCTGTCGTGCCTGTCAAGGTTTGAGGGGCTTTTCTCACCCACACAGAACCAGTAACTGAGCTGATAGAATTTGAAATACGAAACCTAAAACTACAGTGCTCTGACCCAAATCTGTCTCAATTCTTTTTATGATTGTGCATGTGAATTTTGTCAGAAGGATGCCCTGGTTTTTGCTTGAGAAGTGGCAGTGAGGAAAGAGCGCTCCCTGCCACACACAAGTGGTGGCGGGGTTCAAGGAGGACAAATGAAGTTTAGTCACACCAACCAACAGAGTGAGAATCAAGAGTGAATGCTTGCTGTAGCTACTCAGCCCGCGAAACCTGTAACTCCTTGGCATTATCTGATGGACAGGCAACACACAGGCCAACAAACAGTGGAGAACAATGAAAAGTTCCTTCAGTGTAGGGCGTGTGGCCCTTTTCCTTTGAGTTTTAGGTTGTGAACAGTGCTGTGTGTGACGGTGTCCTTTGTGGAATTAATGGGGGTGAGGTGGCTCTGCTACGAGGCAGTGGGAGGATCCAGAGGGTGCTGTGAGTGCCTTCAGAGCCACACCCTGCTGTCTGGCACTGGAGGCCTGTGTGCACCCTAGGTAGGCCCTGAGCAACATTCACGCAGCTCTGGGGAAATGCAAGGGTGGAGTGTGTGGGAGCTCACACTCCTTACCTGGAAGCATTGGGCTTGTTAGGTGGCAAAACAAGCTTGCGAACGTCATCAGCAATACCACGAGACAGGAGGACTGCAAAGTGCAGGGGCAAGAAGTGTGACCTCCCTGGCCTGAAGTAGAAGAGGCTAAGAATTCAGATCCATGAACCAGCACCTTCATCTGTGTCCTTTGAAGATACATGCAGCTAGTCTTTTCCTGTCCCACCAGCCAGCTCCCAAATAATGACACAGAGACTTTTTATTAATTTTGAAAACTTGGTCTATAGCTGGGGATTGTTTCTACCTAGCTCATAACTTAAATTAACCCATTTGTGTTCATCTATGTTCTACCACATGGCTTTTACCTCTACCCCATTCTGTGTGTCTTCCTCATTCCTTATCTGGTTGACTTCTCTGCCTCTCTTCTTCCCAGAGTCCTCTTTGTCACTGGAAGTCCCCCCAAACCTCTTCAAAGCTACTGACCATTCAACTTTTATTATACCAATCACAGCAATGTATTTTCACACAGTGTACACACACACACACACACAAAACAGGTTCTCACCACTCATCTACCCGGCATTTGCCTTCCCAACTCAATGCTGTGTGAGCTTTGCCTGCAAGAACCCAAGAACCTAGGGCTGGGCTTCCCTCTTTTCAAAACAATCTCCAACCACTAGGCTGAGCTGAGAACAGTAGGGTCATGGCCAGAAAGCTTCCATCAGAGAAACACAGGGTTGTGACTACGTATGCAGTACACTTATATGACCCTAGCCAAGTAAAGATTCGTGGAAAATAAGTGACCTTAGGATTAGGATGGCAAATGTAAACTTCCTGGAGGAAAATTCTACAATATTTGTCCAAAGGAGTGATGTGTCAGTTGCTTAGAACTGCAGCCAAGAGAGAGTAACTCAATTGACGCTGAAGGCTCCTTATCAAAGAAAGAAATGCATTTTGAGGGGCAGCAGAAGCTCCCACTGTGTTTTACCCTCCAATGAGAAGCTCATATAACTGCCAATTATGTCATTACTGCATGGAAAGCCGGGCCCTATTATGTCATGGGAATGTCTAGTGTTCTCTCGCTTTAAAATCACCAGGATTAGAAGTTTGCCAAACCAGTCTCACAACGGCTTTTGCCCTTGAGAACCTGATCTGTATTGTAGAAATCAAAACTGTCTTCTAGTTTTGCTTTTATGTCCGTGCCTCAAACACCTGTTGCATAGGAAGCTGTGCACTGGTTTCAGACAGAGCAGGAGACCTGTGTGAGATGGTGCCCTTTCCTGGAGGGTGCCTCAGCTCGAAGCAGTGAAGCAAGCACACTGACAGTCCATAAAGAGATTCCCATAAAAGGGAAAGCGCCCCCCCTCCCCTGCCCTGCAGCACCCCACGCCTGTTCCAGCCAAAGCAGTGTCCCAAGGGCCAAACCCCCACCTCTGCCGCCCTGTCCTTAGGCCAAGTCCAAGGTCTGTGCAGAGTTCAGCTCTGAGGCCTTCCCAGGCTCTTCTTCTAGGCTTGATGCTTTCTCTCTGTGTGTGTCTGTTGGATCTCTCGCTTTCCTCCCTACCCTCTCCTACACACGCACATACGTGTGTGTGTGTGTGTGTGTGTGTGTGTGTGTGTGTGTGTGTGTCCAGGGTTTTCACACTAACTTGGAGGAACTTTCTGCAGCTCAGAGTTCCCACTTGATCTCCGTCTTCTATTATGGCTCTGCAGCACCACTGTGCACCTTCCCTGGGATCCTCTCTCCCTCCTCTTCCTCCTGCTGCTGCTGTTCTCCCCCCAACACCATCCTACTGTTTCTAATCCTGCTCCTGATCCCCCTTCTTCCTACTCTTCTTCCTCCTCCTTCCTCTTTCTCCTCCTGATGCTGCTCATCTCCTGCTCTCCACTTCCTCCTCCCTCACTTTTTGTTCCTACCCTTTTCCCCTTTCTTCTTCCTTCTCCTTTTATCCTCCCCCTGCTGTTCCTTCTACTCTTTCCCCTCCTCCTCCTCATTCTCTTCTTCTGTCTTCTTTCCTCTTTTCTGATACCCATTGTTCCGTGGCCATTGGTGGTCTTAACCATCGCTGTAATTTATTTGAGTTGATTCCCATATGTGCTTGGGTTTGGTGTAGTTGCTGTTGAAGGGTTTTCTTTCTTCCTTTCTGAGAAGTTCAGAGACTGAGTCCTCAAGTAGGGGCTCCTCAAATAAAACCAGAAGAGTACTACATCCCAGCAGATACACTAACTGCAGCACAGAAGAGCACTGCATCCCAGCAGACGCACTCACTGCAGCACAGCAACAAAGAACCTGGGGAAAACAAGATGGCAGAACCACTCCAAAAGGTTAGACTCCTTGGAAGAGAACCCAAAGTCAAGATGAAGCTGAATCTCTCCTCCCCTACCACTGGCTGTCAGAAACTTGTTGAAGCATTGAAGTGGATGACGAACGAAAGCTTCGTACGTTCTGTGAGAAGCGCATGGCCGCAGAAGTGGCTGCTGATGTTTTGGGTGTGGAGTGGAAGGGTTGTGTTGTCTAGATCAGTGGTGGGAATGAAAAGCATGGTTTGCCCATGAAGCAGAGCAGCTTGACCCATGGCAGAGTGTGCCTGATGTTGAGCGAGGGGCATTTCTGTTATAGACCAAGGAAAACTGGAGAGAGGAATTGCAAGTCTTTTCACAGATGCATCGCGGATGCCAGTCTAAGAATTCCCAAGTTGGTTGTTGTAAAAAATTAAATTAAATTCAAATAGAGAGAGAGAGGAGGAGGCTATTCCTGGATAGACACTACAGTGCCTCATCCATTACAATCTAAAAGAACTAACAGAACCTGAAAGCTTTTTAATCTCTACAAAAAAAAAAAAGGTGATGTCCATCAATATCCCGTCACAAAGCCCTTAAAGAAGCTAAGAAGCACAGCACCAAAGCACTCAAGATTCAGCATCTTGTTACTCAACCTGTCCTACAGCACAAAGGCGGATGTGCTGCTCTGAAGAATCGGTGCACTAAGGAAAACTAGAGGAGGCTGCAGAATGTGCTAAATTTTTGACCAAGAGAATGAAGGAAGCAGAAAATCACCAGGAACAGTTTGCCAAGGGACATAGGATATCCTCACTGGGAGTTTCTACTGCTAAGTCTGAGTCCAGCCAAAAAATGAATCTTTTGAGTAACAATTAAATAATCTTACTTAAAAAATAATCAAAACAGACTGAAATGGCTGAAATGCCAAGAATGTGAAAACGCTGACTAAAAGCCTTCAGTACTTCAGAGAAGATGCGAACACATGAATGGAGCAAGGAAGTGGGTGAGAAAGCCTGCAGCCTGAAGAACAGATCCCGAGAACACAACTGTTGTACAGAAAGAGGGAGAGAGCGCCAAACTGAAATTTTAGAAATGAAACCTCAATTTAAAAAAAATGTTGGACAGTACCATCAATGGAATAGATCAAGCTAAAGAGAGACTTTACGGGATGGAAGACAAGACTCGGTACTCATTCTTCTCCAACAGCAGTAAAGCAACAAACAAACAAACAAAACCAAAACTTAAGCATGTCCACAGCATGCAAGCTAGGCTCTGGATCCTAAGCTGGAGAACAAAAGCAAGAATCCATGACATAGAAGCTGAGATAAAAATGAAAGGCTCCAGAACCCATACTAAAAAAAGAAAGAAAAAAAAAAAGAGGCAAGCCGAGCAGTGGGAGGCAGAGATGGGAGTTAGAGACGGGAGGATCCCTGGCATGTAGAGCCCTGGGACAGGGAAGAGGACCTGACATACACACAGGTGGCTGTCATTACCTAACATTTTACAAAGGAACTAAAAACACACTGAAGTAAAGACAGTCTCTTCAAATAGTGCTAAGAGAACTGGACACCACATGTAGAATGGCTTTCCTAAGGAAAACAAATAGCCGGGCATCATGGTACAAGCCTTGAGGCAGAGGCTGGCAGATCTCTGTGAGTTGGGGAGGCCAGCCTGGTCTACATAGAGACCTTCAGGACCCAGAGCTGCAAAACAAGACCCTGTCTCAAAAAGACAAGCAAACAAAGGAAAAAGAATACGGACAATAAATGCTGGTGAGGTTGTTGGGGGAAAAGGAACCTTTCTCACACTGCCAGTAGGGTATAAATTAGTGCCTTCACTGTAGCTATTAGTGTGGGATCCTCAAAAGCTGATTTAAAGAGAATCATCTGGCTACACCAGCCTGAGGCATGCATCTGAAGGGTTCTAAGTCTTACTACAGGGATCCCTGCGCGTCCATGCATCTGAAGGGTTCTAAGTCATCTTACTACAGGGATCCCTGCCCGTCCATGCTCACTGAGGCACCCTTCGCAGCAGCCGAGATAAGAACAAGCCAAGGTGTTCATGGACACGTGATTAGATAAAGAAAATGTGGTCCATATACACAGTGGATTTTTATTTAACCACAAACAACAATAGTGTGCCCTTGGCAGGTACACAGATGGGACAGATCGTCATGGGATGCACAATAAGACAGACGTAAAACATGAGAGTTGAACGTTTTCTCTGATGTGCAGAAATTAGATTTTAAGGTGTATAGGGGGATTGGATTAAGGGGCAAGAAGGGGGGAAAGAGAGAACAAAAGAGGATGACCGGGGTGATTATAGGAAAGTAACACACAGGTGAGGGAGGGACCAGAGGGAAAGACGCTGGGCACAAGGATAGGAGTGCCGTCCTCTAATTGGACACAGATTGGACTTCTGCCCGTGAGCACCAGCTGTCGCTGCTGCTGGCTTTGTTGTGTTTGACACTTCCCTTGCAGAATTTTCGCTTATGCCTGGGTATCTCCATACCACGGGTAGAGAAATGGCCAACCCTGGGATAACGGTGCCATCAGCGGGCTTCTCAGCCAATGAGTTTTACTTTAATATGAGACTAAAGTAATCTGACCCAGCAGTCAGATAAGTTGCTTCTCCCGCTCTGAGCCCTGGTACTTCTGGAACCAAATTCTATTCTGGCACTGCAAGGCAGGTGGCTTACTTACGTGCCTGACAAGCTGAGGTCCTAGACTCCTTCTGTAACCCCTAGGAGCATCCTGAGCATCTGCATGACAGCCTGAACCGCTTCCTTCAGGTGTCTTTCCTGGTGAGCAGGGACCTCATGGCACCTGCAGCCTAGCAAAAGCCTGTGGGAGGAATGGGTCCCAGTTTAGCCAAGCAGAGCACAGGGCTCATCTAGGGTCAGAGACTGCCTGGGATCTAACTAGAGTTTCTTATGTGTGAGACCCTCTGAAATGTGGTTCTTGTGTCTAGCGCCCCTCGCTTGATACATCCTTGTAGCCAGCGTTGGTGCCTGTTCCTTCCCAGGGGTAAAGGGCAGCGTAGTATTTATTCATCTGTGGGCTAGGCATTTATGTTTTATATTCTTATCCACCCAATAAGTGTTAGTGATAGGCAGAAATGCTAGCTCCAGGACTAAGGGGCATCCCGCTATTTTTGATCTTCTGTCTGCTGGGACGTGAGGGATACTCACAAGGACAGAAAGCTCATGAGAGTGCAGGCAAAATCCAGCCAGTGCTGTGGTGTAAAGCTGACTGCTATGGATTTCTGGAGGGGAGGAACCTGAGTCCAAAATTATCAGAAAGCATTTGCAGCCAGAAAGAGAGAGCAGGAGAAAGGAGGGGGCAGGATAAAGGAGTCAGTGGAAAGAAAGAACATGCCACTGTACACATAAGACAGCATCCTATGGCAGCCGCAGTGTCAGGAGCAAGGATGTGGCCTGGGAACCAGGCCTGGAAGGGCTGCATGCAGTCTACTACAGGTTGGTACTTCATCCTGTGGTTGCAGAGCTGATGGGGATCTTCAGGGCTCTGCAGGGCTTCAGTTGAAGGAAGTCTTAAGTTGATAAGTTGATCAGTCCCTTCTGGCAGGACAGAGAGGGAGGCCCCAAGTTGGACAGTGTACAAGCAAGAGTCCCCTCAGAAAGCTGAGACAAGGAGAGTGTACGGTCCCTGGAATGAGAAATGTCAGAACAGATGTGGTTAGGTGCCCATTTGTCTATAGACAGTAGGAGGGGGAAGTAGTGGGGATCAGAGGCACAAAGGTCATGCAGTCTCCAGGGCATGTGGGCACAGTGACTGGTGCCACTACAGAGCCCAACACTGGAACCCGGAAAAGGAAGGGCTGTCAGTTTTCCAGTGTCCAGGGACTCACAGCGCCCCAATGAAGAGATTCTCCTAAGAACCTACAGTCCCCTCATCATGAAGGTGGTAAGAGCATGCAGAACATGCAGGAAGCTTTAGAGACACTCGTGGGCACAGCGGCCAGCATGCTTCCCTTGGCCCTTTGTGACACTAACAAGAACCATGCATGGCATTTGTCACCAGAACCTACCAATGTGATAGAAACCCCAGATGAGAGCCTGCAAGGCTGGTTCTCACATTCAGGGACAGAGGGCCAGAGGGGCTCAAAGCTGGGTTATGACTGTGCAGCTGGCAGATGGCAGTCTCCTGTCCTGGTGTATAGCACTGACAGAAGCAGCCAAGGGCAGCAGCATCTTTGGGCTTGGGCTTCAGAGTTCTCCAGACCCTGACTCCACAGGGGAAGAAGCCCAGTTTATTCCCAGTGAAGAAGAGGCTATGGCTGATTCCCGGACTCAGGGACAAGTGACAAGGAGAAGGAACAGCACTGGTACACACAGAATCCCAGAAATGGCAAGGAGTGCAGTAAATCTCAGAGTGCAGAGAAGCTCAAACCCTGGCTATGGGGACAACAGGGGATGCAGACAGAACCCGAGCTGAGAGCTCAGCCTTCAGACAACAATGAACAAGTCCTTATAAGGTGGGACCCAAACCAGGCCTGAGGGAAAGCCAGCATGCAGAAACAGTGTGTGGGTGACAAATGTCTCAGTAGCCTGGCCATCCAGGCCTCCAGTGCTGGTTGTGACACTCCCTGCTCAGATCATGCCCCGGCGGGAGGGGCAGGACCTCCAGTCCCATTAACTACAGCTTGTGTGCCTTTCGCTGTCTGGTCTTAACAGATAAATTGCTCATGTAATTCACAAGAATATTACTCTGCTGTGAACAGGAAGAAGACGAGGAATGGAAGATGTCACCAAGCCTTTTCCTTCAACTGATGGAGGAAGGAAATAGCTTATACAAAGGTCAGTCTGGGAGAATGCCTGTCTGCTGAGTGTGCCCATGCTCCAGTGGGCGGGCAGATCCCAGGTGCTCAATCACAGGAGGCAATGTTATGCGAATCCAGCCAAAACCAGTTCCTCTCCTGCTCCTCATGCTTGCATAGAGTCGTGGTGGCTACTGTGGTCTTAGTTTAAGAAAAGCGACCTGGGACAGAAAGGGTATGTTTTACCTCACTGTCTGTCATGAAGAGAATCAGGACAGAAACTCAGGTCAAGACCTGTAAGCAGGAACTGGAGCAAAGACCATATAGGAACGCTGCTTACTAGCTTGCTCCCGATGGCTGGTTTACTTGCTTTCTTAAGCACCACCTATCTAGGGGTGGCACAACCCACAGTAGCCTGGGCCCCTCCCACATTAATCTTTAGTCAAGACAGTGCCTCCATAGACTTGGCTATAGGCCAATATAATGGGGGCAATTTAGTTGATTGGTTTGGGGGCTTGTTTGGTTTTTCCAGACAGGGTTTTTCTGTGTAGTCCTGGCTGTTTTGGGACTCACTCTTATAGACCAGGCTGGCCTCGAACTCACAGAGATCTGCTTGCCTCTGCCTCATGAATTCTGGGATTAAAGGCATGCACCATGACCACCCAGCAATGGAAGTACTTTTTAAACTAAGATTCCCTCTATCTTATGTTAATTTGGTAAATAATTAGCAATAATAATAATCTAATCAACACAATTATTTTTCATTGTCAATTTGACACAGCCCAAAATTCACCTAGGAAAGAGTCTCAAAGAATTGTCTAGATGAGGTCAGCCTGTGAGAGTATCCATGGGGGATTGTCTTGACTGTTCATTGATACGGGAAGACCCAGTCCACTGTGGGAGGCGTCATTCCTTGACTTGATCCCTGGACTGTATCAGAGTAAAGAGCTGGGTGACAGCAAGAAGGCATCATGGGAGATTCTTTCTCCCTTTTTTTGACGGTGTGTGTGATACAACTAGCCGGCTGAGCCCTTGCCTCAATGTCCCTGCAGTGATGGACTGTAGCCAGATCAACCTTCCTGCCCTACATGGTTTTTCTGGTCAGGGTGTTTTTCACAGCAACAGAAATGAATCTAGAAAAACTGAGGAGAAAGACACACACACAGGGTGGGAGCATTCTGGAACTTTCTCCCGTTGTGCACTCCACAGCTGACCACTCTCTGGCTTAGTGGCATGAAGAAAGGCATTACATCGAGGAAATGAATTCCATATGTACACATCTTAATCCCCTCAGACCAAGACCTGTCTAGTTCTGACAATTGTTTTGTCGGGGGCTCAACTCCATTAGCATAGCCAGAACCTGGCCAAGTGTGTGAGCGTATGGGCTCTGACCTTTCAGATGTCTGTCGTAATTTGCCAGGACTGATATGCAGCTCCTTAGCTCTATTGCACCCTTGGGATAAATCTCAGCAGCAGATGATTGGCCAGCGTGGCCCTGGTCCCTAGCACTGTTGTGGAAATTCCTGGGAAATGAAATAAGGATGTAAAGGAGAAAGTTTTCAAACATCAGCTAATCGTGGACCTCCTTCCTAATCTGAGTCTGATCTGGACAACACTGGGTCAGATAGATGGATGAATTGATAGATAATGATAGATAGATAGATAGATAGATAGATAGATAGATAGATAGATAGATAGATAGATGATAGACAGACAGACAGGTGGACAGATGATAGACAGACGGACAAGTGATAGATAGACAGACAGGTAGATATGTATGTATTTAATATTGATTCAAGGTGTTTATCCCAGCAAATTGGATCATATCCTTAACAGCAATCCCACTATAGTTACTGGTCCACTTTGCTAACTATATCCCAGCAGGTGCAGTCTTACAAACTACTAGGGCGTGCAGGATGCTCTGGGAGACCATGACACTGTTAGCATACGACCCTGAGTCTACCGAGGAGGAACCAACTAACATTCACCAGGTGCCCAGAACATGCAAAGACAATTTTTTTTTGTGCCCGTGTCATTCAGTCTTCATAGGAACCACGCAATGAACACAGTCCTTGCCCTTGTCATGTGGGACCGCTGGGGAGCCTGCCATCTTAAAGTTTGAGAATTCACCCTAACATTGACTTGCAATGGAGCAGAACAGTTGCCATTGAAAACATCCCTCCGCTCACATATTCACTCGGCAAACTCTGATTGTCTCCACTGTGCTGGATGTGACACTAATCTAGAGATCCAAAAATGACATCACCCACCAACATGTCTGCAGGGCATCAGATTGGGAGGGTCCAAGCTGGGCAGTTGTGCAAATGAGAATGAAAGAGGAAATGGGCCTTGAGTAGTCAGGGCCTTCAGCAATCCACTCTGCAAGTCTAGGCTTGACTAGGGTTTCACTGGTGTGTGTGTGTGTGTGTGTGTGTGTGTGTGTGTGTGTGTGTGTGTGTGAGAGAGAGAGAGAGAGAGAGAGAGAGAGAGAGAGAGAGAGAGAGAGAGAGAGAGAAACAAGGATGATAATGGACAAGACACTGCACTGCACCGTCTTGTCTCTTGTCCTTTTACCCCCATGCGTACTGTGTGTGCATTGTCTCCCACCAGCCGTCAGGGTGGCTTCCACACAGAGAAGCCGAGGAATTCCACATTCATTTTCTCCCTCGCCCTCCCCTGGGAGCCCTCCAGGCCCTCCCAACCATCAGAGGCCCTCCCCGATCTCTGCTCACCGCCAGCCACACGCCTGTCTTCTCTTCTCTCCCTCACTATGGCGGCACCATCATCCGAGATATCCTGAGCAGGATGGACTTCCAGGGTGTGTAGGGCCACGTGCACATATCTACCCTCAGAATTTTCCTGACTCCCCCACCCCATCCCTTTTCAAACAGCTATGCAGAGCAAATGAGGGCAGAGGAAGAGATATTGGGGAAGGAAAGCCTCCCTCATCACGCCAGGCTCTGAACTCTGAACATACAGGGAGCACACTATGCAGGCCTGAGAGAGCAATGCATTTACCAGCTGAAGGAGCTCACAAGGCCACGCCTTCAGACCCCCCCCCCCACACACACACACCTCTCTTTCTCTAGCATGCCCAGCAGCTATGTGCCACCTACTACTCCCTTTGTGAAAAATGCTTGTCCCTTTGGGCCTTGTGCCAGGAAAAGCCTTCCTGGGGCCTCCACAGAGCGGCAGTCTCTGTCCCCACCTGTCCCCACCTTGCCCCTTTACACTCAGCCCAGATGCCAAGCAATGGGCGTGTGGCTTCCTGCAGTGGGGCCCAAGCCCTGGAGGGCAAGATCTGTCACCTAGTATCTGTGGAAACAAGGCCTGGTCTGAGACTCATCAAATCGGCAGATTTATAATTAACACAGAATTTACTTCCTTGGCGAGTGAATGAACGCGGGAATGAATGCATCAGTCTGTGACCCAGAGCCAGATGGCGAAAGGGTTTCTTTGTTGCTGTCTTTTAACACTATTGCAAGCACTGTGTATGTGCTTCTTTTTTGACAAAAAGCAAAAATGAATTTGGGGGTAATTCAGCATTCCCATGGAAAGCCAGGTCTTTCAACCTGCGACATCCCGTCTTTACCACTACCTATTGGGCACAGCCGGTTTCCATGAAATCCAAGCAGGGAGAAGCCGCAAGGGTCTTCTAGTTGGAGGCCTTGGCTGTCATCCTCCAGCTCTCCAGTAACTTAAATAGAAATCTCTTCATCTTCGAATCCTTCTCATGAAAACCAAAGGTTTGCCTTCTCAAATAATGCGTTAGCATTTTAATCACTAAGGTTAAACCCTCTCTGCTCCTCCCACCGCACAGCCCTCCCCGTCCCCTCCATGTGAAAGGGCCCTGGCCTGCTTTTCACAGTCTCAGGATAAAAAGCTCCTTCTGGCTGCGACAGAGTGGGGGCAACAAGTGCCCTCTAAGGGTCCCAAACAGCTTCCTGCATTTACAAATGCCCATGAAATTCCTGAAGGGATTGAACAGTGCCCTGTGCAGAAGTGTCATGAGAAAGCAGCACTTCGAAGGGAAAAATCAGCCCATTGAGACCTTGTAGAGGGGCGATCAGAGGGCTGCTTGTGAGGAACCGTCTAACAAAGCGTAGCTGCGGCTCCAGCGTGTGAATGGCCAACTGTGACCGGGCAGGAATACTCGCAGTGACTGAAGTATTCCGCGCTCCTACTCCGAACGTCTTGTTCTCAGAATCTTGGGAGCCTGAGAAGTGCGTCCCTGTGCATAGATAGTGAAGCGATCTGCTCTCTGATGTCTTAACGCAAGCAGTAAACGTATGGTGGTTGAAAACTTAGCAGTCCTGCAAAGTGGAGGCACGGCAGGCAGTTAGCATGAATAGATGGCACTTTGTAACTCACTGAAACTCTCTTTGCTATTGTCAGGGGGAAATGTAAGGGGTTTTGTTTTGTTTTGTTAACACAGAGAAAGAACCCAGTGAGTCAGGCATGGCAGTGCATACCCATAATCCTATCATAAAATAGGAGACATCTAGGTCAAGGCCAGTTGGACTATATGGTGAGACCCTGTCTCAAAAATTGAAGTATCTGTCAGCCCTACGTTTAGTCTGTTGTACATTTTAGAATAATGTGTACTTCACGAAATGAGCTTATTAAGAATATTTCTATTTGGGGCTGGAGAGATGGCTCAGTGGTTAAGAGCACTGACTGCTCTTCCAGAGGTTCTGAGTTCAACTCCCAGCAACCACATGGTGGCTCACAACCATCTGTAATGAGATATGGCGCCCTCTTCTGGCACGCAGGTATACATGGAGGCAGAATGTTGTATACATAATAAATAAATCTTAAAAAAAATATTTCTATTTATTCTTTGATAATTTCATATATGTATATAATGCATTCTGATCATATCCACCCCTGGTTCTCCGTTCCCATTCTCCCTAAACTCCCCTCAGCATGTCCCCTCCAACCTTCACAGTCTCTTGGTTTTTCATCCTCTCCTGAGTCCAATCAATGCTTCCCACATGTACATCCTGTGGGACCATCGCCCATAGCATGGGTGACCACAGCAGTAGTATACCCCCAAAATGACCCCCTCGCTACCAAAACAGCCATACACTGCCAGTAGCTCCCTAGCTAGACCTAGGGCTTAATGAGCCCCTCTCCACCCATGCTGAAATGCTGATTGGCTTGATGGGTGCAGGTCATGTGCATGTAAACATGGCCGCTGTGAGGTCATGGGTCCAGGGGCCATGTCACGTCCAGAAGCCAGCATTTCCCAGCTCTCCTCCTCATTTTCCTGCTCGTACATTCTTTCTTCCCCCTTTCTTTCTTCCCCCTTTCCCATAACGTTCCCTGAGCCTCGGTCAGACTGATAGAGATATCACCTGGTGCTTTTTCTGGGCACTTTGCCCAATAACAGCTGCCCATTTCAGACAGAAGCTTCTCTGACGAGGGTTAGGGCTAGAGCTACGGATACAGACATAAATGTTCAGAAGGCAGTCTGACACGTCCATTTATCAAGCCAACAGTAACAGGTTCCTCGTTGTGATCTGGGACTTCAACAGCCATGGGTTTTGACCAGGTATACAGTTCTAGGCATGGATTCCGTCCTGTGGAGCAGGCCTCGAAAGCTCAGAAAGTGGTTGGTTGTCCCTCAGTGGTCACACCCCTGGTTCACCAGTGGGCACATCTGGCCATGCAGCTTACAGAGTCCAGCTGTGGTTAAGACCATGTATGGCTTCCCTACCCCAGCAGCTGCACAGCACCTTCCAGCTGTACGAAAGCTAGCCAGCATAGAGAAGCTTCCTAGTCAGCTCCAGCCTCGTTTCTATATGTCTTCAGCAATAGAATCTTACTATATGGTCATGACGGGCAACCAAAACTATTGGCCATAGCCTCTGTTGCTTCCAGGAGACCTCTGGAGTTCATTGACCAACGAATTCTAATAGAAAACTGTCTTACCCCTGACACTGGGATTTTCATTTCTTACCACATGTCTTCTGGTAGAAGCATCGTCTGCCCATGCCAGGTATTCCTATTATTCAAGGCTTGTCGTCTGCCACACCAGATGACAGCACACCTTGAACTTCAGCCCCAGCTCTTTCATCGCCTTGGCACTGGTGGCACCATTCATCCCCTCCCCCCACCCTGGCATCCATCCTGTGCTCTGGACCCAGCCACTGAGGCCCTTCTCATGCAGCTGCCCTGCCTAGGGGAGGACACAGGGAAGAGTCGGGTCTATGGAGAACACTCCAGCTTGAAATTTGTTCTCTCTGTGTTTCTTGTGAGTCCACATTCTGCGTTTTCGAGCACCCGCCTCACCCTTGAGATCCCCACTGGATTACTCACAGATCTTGGTGGTGGAGACTGCGGTGTGGTAAGGTGGGGGACCCTCACCAGCTCACCCAGATCTGCTCACATCTTTCTCAGGCGGGATACAGGCGGGGTGAGCGAATCCTTGCTGGAATCTGCCCAGGATCTTTACCAGCTAGCGTCTGTTGACCTCAGAGCTTGCCTAGGAAGTAGGCCCATCTCACTTGGGCATGGTGACATCTGTTAAAGTAGGCCCATCTAACCTGTGCGTGGTGGCATCCATTGCTTTTCCGTAAATGACCACATAGCCACTGGGTTGATGTCTCTAGCTTGCAGATCTGACCCACACTTTAGAAACCAGGCCTTTGTGTTCATGTCTGCCTGACGCTCTCCTGTCCCAAGGGCTTTGGCTCAGGCCTCCCCAAAATGGTGCATCACAATTCCTGGTCTAGACAGTTCCTCAGGTCTCCTCTCAGGAGAGTCTAGGTTGTGTTGAGCTGACAAAACCAACCACTCCCATGTCTTTACCGGATGTTTTCACATTTCATTTCCTCTCCTTCTTTCAGGATATCATACGGCCGAGCTGTGAACCCTGTCATTCTCTGGCTTCTTTATCCCAACTTCTGTTCTAGAATCTAGACAGATTAATGTGGGTTGAGATTACAGTAACAACCCTCATGAACCTAGATCTGGAACAGAATTTTTTTAACTTCCTTTTTCTCTGTCTTTGTGGAGTACAGACATGTGGCTGAATAAAGATGAATCTTGGAATTTTCCTCAAGACTATGACCCAGAAATGATCAAGGAAGAGAAACGGAAGGAACTAGAGTTGGAGATAAGGGTTCAGGTATGCCTGCACTTGCCTCCAGTAGAACAAAACCATTTGCTGCAACAATTACACTTTTTACAGTTTTCAAATTGATGAGCAATCCGAGAATTGACAACGAGGAGACACAAGCATGCAGAATCACATAAGAGCCGTGTCTGAATTTTCTCCTAGGTTGACGAGTTGATGAGACAAGAGCTGAAAAACCTCAAGCTGGCTGTGAACAGAGAGAAGGAGCTCCCGGCCCGGAAAAAGAAAGGGAAGAAGGTGAGTGTTAAACAAACATAGGCAGCCGACTCTGCCATGGACAGCAGCGCTGGCTGGGTAGCTGGCTGTTCCCAGGATGCGCGCTACATGGAGCATGGTGATCTAAATAAGAATGGCCCCCATAGGCTCACTTATTTGAATGCTCGGTCATGAAGGAGTGATGCTGCTTGGGGGAGATTTGGTGTGGACTTGTGGAAGGAAGCATGTCACTAGGATGTCACTAGTGATGTGGGTGGAGGTCACATAAGAGCCAGGCCCAGTGGCTCTCTCTCCTCCCGCTGTCTGTGGATCCAGATACAGGATTGTCAGCTGCCTCTCCAGCACCTTGTCTGTCTGTGTGCCGCCATGCTTCCCCACCATGGAAATGGACTCAACCTCTGAAACTGTAAGCAAGCCCCAGCTAGAGACTTTCTTTCATGAGAGTAGCCTTGGTCATGGTGTCTCGTCACAGGGATAGAGCGATGACTAAGACACCAAGCATCCCCTTTCTGCTGATCTCACTGTTCACCACTCAGTGCTCCGTGGTATGGCCCTTAAGTAGGACCAATCCTTCCGAGAGGATCGTCCCCAGGAATGCCCATTACAGTCCATATCACCTTACCCAAGACAAGCACTATCTGAGGGGCGGTAGCAAATGCCCCAATCCCTCCGCCCCATCTGTTCCTGAGAGTCGGTCTGTAGTGAATGCAGTAACAGCAAGTGGGCTTTATGAGTGCGAGAGTCAGGTTGAAAGAAACTGGGTGCGTGCAGCTCTTGAATCCCCACACATCCATCTCGCGGCGGTTTGCAGCAGCCAGTCGGACAGAAGCATGTATAGCGCCTTCCTTTAGCCTCCCGTTTCCACCTTCATCCCACAGACAGCCCAGCAACTGAGCCAGAATGCTCAAAAAAGAAATTCAAGACTCCTCACTGGCAGTGTTATCAAAGACCCAAGAATCCTATGGTTTGGAGACACTCAGCCATCTTGCCTGTGACACAGCACTGGGTTGAGTCTTGGCATCTCAGGGGACACTTGACCTTAGGACAGTTCTCGTGGTCCATTTTGTGCTAAAATATAGCTTAACTCGAAAGTCGTTTAAATTGTCCCCCAGAGCGGTGTTCTGATGGAACAACACAGTGACCTGAAGCAGTCCCCCTCTCCTTTACAGGAACAGCTCTTGGTGCCACTTTGAAACTTCACGTGTGTCTTCATCTATGAAAGGGGCATGTGTTCATAACTAGACATGGAACTTGAGCTGTTCACAGTGGGAAACATATTTCAGAAGTGGCTGTGACCTCCTATCAGATGGCAGGCTTTCTCCTCAACAGCCAAGGCCACAGCAATCTTGCTTTCCTCCTCCGACCTCACCATTCCCTGTGGTCTAGCATCTTCGAGATGCCACCATATCACAGTGGTGTCAGCATCTCTCAAAGGATCGTGGGCAGTTGTGTAGCTAGAAGGGTTTTCACAGCCCAATCCCAAGCCAAGTGACCTAAGGATGAACTTCAAAGCAAGCTAAAACTTAATCAATTACAAAGAGTCTCATCATAGGAAAGCCATTTAGCCAGGGATGGATGACACACACACACAAAGGACAGACCACAGTTTTCTGCCCTTTCTGGAGATGGCGACTTGGTCAGAGATTATCCAATATCCTAAGTGGTCCTTCCTAAACACAAGTCTGATTTGAACACTCCTCATGCAGACTCTCGAGTGGCATCTCTGTATCTTCCTCAGGGAGGCCTGTGGGAATCCCGTAGTGGCTCTGATTTCTTTGCATATGAGTCGCACTCTGTGTCACACCTGTGCTTTGTCACCGGTGGATGTAATATTTTCTGGTGACACCAGGTTAGCATCTTTCTCCTACCTAAGGGCCATGAATGTAGGAATGTTTAGACATAAGCGACTATCTCTGGCTCAGAGCAAACCCTTAATGCTTATTATTGTGTGGATTTATTGTTAAGTCTAGCTCCTATGGAGATTGGTCGCTATAGACTAAATGAATAACTGGGAGTGTCACAGTCTGACTTTCAGTGAAAGTGAAAGAGAAAGAGAAAAAAGTTGGTTTTTAAAAATCCAACAGTAATAGAAGAGAGGACACTTCTAAGTTCTTTTATGAGCCCTCCAGCATCCTGAAACCGAAGCCAGATAAAGACACTGCAATAAAATGAAGCTAGGTGTCAGTTTTCTCACAGGGGAACACATATCTTCAACAAGACACTAGCAAACTGAGTTTGGCAACAATTAGATGGATTTTGCTCCAGGACCGTGCAATGCAAGGATGGTTTGACATGCACAGACAGGTCTCTGTGCACCACCACACTGATGGGATGGAGTTGAAGAGCCTAAATCATTGATTATTAGAAGATCAATTGTCTTGTTCTGTGCCGTTTCAGAGATGGGGGGGAGGTGTGTGGCATAGTTCAATATTTTATTGTGAGAAAAACTCTGAACCAATTACCTATAGAAGGAATTTGCCTCCATGCAACACAGCTACGTTAATCAACAATATGTGCTGTTCGTAGGAGAATACAGACATACAGACTGATAGCAAGTGAATGTCGGTGCAACAGGGCAGACAGCCCAGGGAGCCCTGCACCACAAATACATACAACTAATTTTTGTCAAAGATGCGACAGCAATTCAAAGGAAGGCGAGAAGATGCCTTCAGGAGTCGTCTGCTTGCTCTTTTTTTTATGAAAACATTGCTCATTTCCACTTTCTTTAAACAGGGTAAAGGAAAGAAGGGCAAGAAGAAAGGGAAACGGGGAAAGAAGGACAAGGACCTAACAGCTGACAGGTGAGGCGTGGGCTTGTTCTGGAGGTGACAGGTGCAGAACACATAAGAAATGTAGAGATGCCCCCCAAATCACAGAGCAGGCTGAGGTGAGGCAGCCCCTCTCAGCCCTACCATGCACCTCCTAGACAGAGTGGGGGAGTGGCAGGCACTGGAGGAAGCCCTGTCTAGACTCTAGATTGAAAAAAATACACAACAGGACCGCTTGCTTGGAGGTAAAGCTGCCCGCCACATCCGCACTCCTGTTACTTCAAAAAATTCTAATATTTGCGTGGGAGTCAGGGGGTGGCATTTATTAAAAATGGCTGACAAAATAACATCATGAGACTTCAGAACGTGCAAGCTGAGTTTCTCCTGGGCAGGGGGAACCTCATTTCTTTACAGCCTCACCCTGTCCCCTTCGCACGGCTTCCTGCTTGCTGAGGGAGCCAGAAGAAAGATGTACTGCAGCTGGGTCTCAGGGGACTCTGTAATCTTGAGGTTCATTTGCCCCACTTCAGTGCTAATAGATTGCTTGAAATGCTTGTGTTTTGTGAACTTTAAGTGTGGGCATGCAGGCATCACTTTGTCAGGGAGTTCAGTTAACACCTGCCAACTGGAGGCTGGCGTCATTCTTAAGCATCCTCCTCTTACTGTGGGTTTTGCTAATAGCAGACATGAATGGCATCCATGGAAAAAGAAGCCTACTGAATTCTTGGAAGTCCCCCTGCAGTCACCCCCGAGGCAGGCAGAGTAACCCACAGCTGGTGTGTGCTGGGAAGTAGCCCCCCTTGAGGTTACATTCAACACCTTGGCGCCTACAAGTGTCCTAGGGTACATTTTGAGTCTCCAGTACCCTCACTCATGAAAAGACAGACATCTTCCATTGCACGAATGCTGAAACTATCCAGGACAGAGATACATGATATGTGGTCATTTTGAGGGGAGTCCGGCCAGATGGACACATAGAGCCACTGATTTTATATTCCTTTGTTTTTGTGTTAGTTCCAAAACAGAGTGAAGTAATGAGAAACCGGGAGTGAACATTGGGGTCTCCTGATGTGACCCTGCTTCTTCCTAGTTAAAGGATCCGTCCACTTTCCTTTGTATTTAAAGTGTCACCAGTATAGTGGTGCTGTCCGGCATGGCTGCAGAGGTGCCCCCCCTGCAATGACTGCTAGATGCTGAATGTGTTCTGGGATGTTTCCTTGCCCTGGAATCTGTCTCAAATAAGTCAGAAGCAGTTCATTCTAGCTTCCTTTCTGATTCTGCGATAAGAGCACTGGTCGAAAACAGATTAGGAAAGAAGAGGGTTATTTAGCTAAAACTCCAAACCATAGCTCATCATTGTGGGAAGTCAGGATGGGGACTTGAAGGTGAGTCTGCTCGCTATTCCGCACAGTGCTACCTTCAGCCAAGGAAGTCACTTACAGCCAAGGAGTAGAACAGGAACTGTGGAGGAGGCCAATTGCTAGCTGGCTCGTTTACTGGCTCACACCTAGGTTGCTTTCAGATATAGTCCAGGATCATCTGCCTAAGGAATAATGCTGCCCACAGGGTCCTGGGTCCTCCAATATCATTTAATGATAAAGACAAACCCTGACAGGCATACCTGCAGGGTCGAGTCAGTCTGATCTAGATGGCACTTCAGTTGAGACTCCTTTCTCCAATAACTCTTAAGCTGTGTCACATGGAGGTTACAAATCTTCCTCATCCTGGCATCCAAGCCCCTTTTTGAGAAGTGTTGTTGTTGTTGTTGTTGTTTTGTCATGTATATGCAACACAGAGAGCCACACCCACCCAATACAAACACAGCTTTGGACGATTTAGCTTCCATATAAGAATTATCTTCAGCCAGGAGTGGTGGCAAAGTCCCAGAACTCACGAGGCAGAGGTAGGCAGATCGTTGTGAGTTCAAGACCAGCCTGGTCTACATAGTGAGCTCCAGGACAACCAAAGCTACATAGTGAGACCCTGTCTCAAATAAAACAAAAATAAATTATTTTCAGGCTGGGCATAGTGGCACGCGCCTTTAATCTCAGCACTCAGGAGAAGAGGCAGATGGTACTCTATGACTCTGAAGCTAGCCTGGTCTACATGGTGAGTTCCAGACAACCAGGGCTATGTAAGGGAAAAAAAAAAAAACCCTTCAGGACTGAAAAGATGGCTTGATCAGCCTGTGAAGCTCCAGATACCACATCAACACATCAACCTCTAGCCTGTACTGCATACACACACATAGTACACACACACACACACACACACACACAGAGAGAGAGAGAGAGAGAGAGAGAGAGAGAGAGAGAGAGAATTGTCTCCAGTATAAGCAACTCTTGCTTTTTGTAGATGGTAAGCCACTGTACTAGCAAGTTCAAAAGAAACAGAAATTTCACAAAGGCTAATGATTTATTGGCTTACAGATGCTAACTGAAAAATAAAATTCTAGGCCCATTGTATTACTATTACTGGGTAATTTCTAACTCATATTTGGACCATCATAAAGACTGATGGAGTCATAGGAGGTCTCGGAAGCCCATAAATATAATGGGAAATTATTAATGGGAAATATCCAATATGCACATGGTTGGCTGAAAATACTGTTTTCAAAAAGCCTAATTTATCCCTAAATTGTAGAAATATTTCAAAAACCCATTTATTTGCATATATGAAAGTATACTTCAGAGAAGTCATGGTCCTGTGTGTTAGCGTGTGCTGGTGACAGAGGCCATGTGTTTCCTCCCCAGGACCATCGATTCTCTGTACAAGGAACTGGTTGAAGAAGGCCTGCTGATCCAGTCTCTGAAGGTCAACCTCTCCGATTACATCGGTAAAGTACACTGAGAACAGGGTGCGCATCTGTCACACGGCACGCGTGGGTGCTAGACATGCATGCCACTAGTGTCTCTCTCCAAACTGTGCCGTTCCAAACAGTCTGTGTTGCTCTCCAGACATCTGGGTTCTTTGTTGATTTCTTCGCTGTTTCATACAGGTTAAATATTTTTGACAGGAGATGCATTGGTGTATCCTCGGGCCTCTCACTGGAGGTACCCCAAGCCTCTTTGTCTTGTCTGGTGGTATTTAAGTTGAACTGGTGGTGAAGATGTTGTCCTCAGACTCCTTCTTGGAAAGCTTCCTTCTTCCCTTTATGGATGATGAACAGTCTCCGGGGCAGAACCTGGGACACACTCTAGAGATTGCTCCAAGCCATCTGTCATACAAACACCTGAGAATCCACTGGCAATTTTTGCCACCCAGATGCCCGTTTCCCTCTTCCCCTCTCAGAGTACAGGAACGTGGGCTCCGGCCAGCCTCACCCAACCTTCATTTGTCCAGGAGTCTGGCTCTGTTTGCTGAGCCTTGATTATGGAATCTTCTGTTCCATGGTCTTAGCCATCTCCTCACTGCCCCACCATCCCATGGTTTTCTCTTTTAGATGTTTGCACATGTGTGTTGCACGTATGCACACAGGCATGTGGAGAGCCGAGGTTGACCTGTGTCTCCTATTGTCGCGCTCCACTCTATGTTTTGAGATAGGGTGTCTCACGGAACCTGGAGCTCACAGATTTAGCTGCTAGATAATGAGTTCCCCACATCCTCCGTCTCAGCCTCCCCGTCCCCACATCCTCCATCTCGGCCTCCCCGGCACTGGGGTAGATGCACACCCTTAGCCTAGCTTCCACCAACTCACTTCCTCATGGTTGCCCAGCAAGCACTTTACCCTCGGTGTCCTATCCCCAGCCCTGGTTTCCTTCACGTCCATCTTGGCAGATCTGGGCGACACAGGAGGCTAATTTACAATCCTGCTCTTCACTCCCAGCCTCTGACTGAACATAGACCTACCAGCCAAATGGAGGGGGCCTTGGTTAGTGCTTTGATAACTGATCATTATCTCCTGGGATCCATTTCTGATTTTGGACCAGCCACCTCACGTCTTCAGGTGTTCTTCATCAGAAAAGCAAAACAGACTTCCCGTGTTACACATGGCCCACCCCTGGGAAGAGCTTCGTTCTCAGCCTCGCTCAGCCAGCTCGTATCTGATCGTCTCATCCAGAAACAGTCAGTGAAAAGTGATCAGCTCTCGCTCCGTCCTCTGGCTCACCAGTTTTGATTTTCTTTTCTCGGTTTCTTTAGCATATTTTTAGACAGAGATGGCCCCCAGCTGACCCTGGATGACTCATGCCCTAAGAGAGATACCATCTCAGAGCCCTGATTTTCCTGTATGCGGGGCAGGAGAGAGCAAGAACCTCAGACACAGCAGGCTGCATAGCCTGCACATTCCAAAGACCAGGGACACAGTGCTCAGCGATGCTAGGACCTGAAACCAGCTTTTGGAACCCTGTGGTTTGCAGCTCCTCTCTCACGTTAGCCCCCTTAATATACCAGACGTCACCCACATCACAGCAGGTCAGGGCTGCCCTCCCCACTCTCAGCTCTGCCCCTGCCCAGATGCTCAGCTCCAAGCACTGACCCTGTATCCAGAAGTCCAGCAGCAGGCTCCTGGCCAGATCTCAGGATCACAAGAAACAAAACATTTAATCTGGCTTTGCAGCCACTGCATGATCAATGCTATTCAAACACACTCAGCTTGAAGAGCCCAGACCCCACTCCTAGGGAGCAGTAAGCTCCAGGTTCCTGTGTGTGAAGTTTTCTGGGCACTTTAACTCCTTTACCACAGGGTTAAGGCTGGATGTTCAGTACTTGGGACCGTTGATCGGGATAGGCAAAGCTAGCCCACCCCAGCCTTCCAGCATCCCTGTCCTTTCCTGGATCTTCCAATGCCTTCATTTCTGCTACTGTGGAGTGGAAATGACCATAGCAGCAGCCCCAATGCATGAATGTCAACACTGCGTGAGTCACACCCCCACTTCTCAGCCCTTCATTAGCCGCTGCTCCTGTTAGCCCTCTGCCAAAGCTGTTGTCGCCTTCATTGGTGGACTCAGGGGGTTAGCATGAGAAGGGCTGGTGTCTTCAGGGTGCCCCCACCCCTCTCCTACACCACATTTACTCAGAGCACCAAGAGATCCCGCCACCTACAGACAACTCAAGACTCTCCTGAGTGGTCTTGGCACACCATGGCTTAGCAGCTGCTGCGCTTGATGAGAAATGGACCAAAGCTCCCTTCATGCCAGGTCACATTCTCCTCGGTGCTCATCACCTCTGCTGAAACTTGGAAGATTCCACAAGCTTCTAAAACTCCACTCCCGAAAGCCCGGAGTATGCCAGCACGGCACACAGGCATGGTCTTGCATGTGTTCACCTGGAGATGTCTCTTGAGTCAGTTGGTATTTGTACTCTCTTTGGAAGCTGGGGAGCTCACCCCAAACACAAGTGTAGTTCTTCAGCATTTCCAGAAATTCTCAATATGCATCGCTATAGCTGGACCTGAACCCTGTAACTATGTAACACTAGGCTTGTCCATAGACCGTCACACCACAGACAGTTCCCACTATGTGTGACAGGGGTGAGTTAGCCAATGTCGGTGATGTAGCAAAGACCACTGTTTATGTCCATAGATGCTCCTGAGTGCCCTCACCCCTGTCCCCGAAGGATTCCTTTTTTTTTTTTTTTTTTTTTTTTTTTTTTGGTTTTTCGAGACAGGGTTTCTCTGTGGCTTTGGAGCCTGTCCTGGAACTAGCTCTGTAGACCAGGCTGGTCTCGAACTCACAGAAATCCGCCTGCTTCTGCCTCCCGAGTGCTGGGATTAAAGGCGTGCACCACCACCGCCCGGCTAGGATTCCTTTAAGAATAGAGATAGATCAGTTAGCGTGCGGACCTGACTTCTGTCCCTGGATCCCATAGACAAGAAGTTGGGTATGGTGGCACCTTCTTAGTGTTAAGGAAGTAGAGACAGGTGGCTCCCTGGTGCTCACTGGTCAACAAGCCTACCTGGTACCAGGCCAGTGAGCACCAAGGTGGACAGCTTCTCAAAACCAAGGTGGACAGCTTCTGAGAAACAACAGAGATTGACCTCTGGCCTCCAAATGTGTGTGTGTGTGCGCGCGTGCACACACACACACACACACACACGTATTTTGATAAACTGCTCCGTCCTTCATTCCTTTATTATTTCTATATTGAAAAGAACGGAAACACAAGTAGCCGATTTTGTTTTGATTTCCAGGGCACTGTGTGTTTCTGGTTGCTTTCAGCTGTGCTCTTCCACGTGGCTTTTCTTTACCTTGCTCGCTCTGTACCTGCCTGGTACGTCTGTCTTAACGGGGATCGCAAGCCTGGCAGCTTAAGTGGTGGAAAGTGATGGACTCACGGTTCTGCAGACTGAAAGTCTGAGGTTGAGGTGTGGCAGGGTGGGTTCCTTCTGAGGCTGTGAGGAAAGCACCCCACACGTACCCCTGCTTCTGATGTGCGGATGCTGTGCCCCTCCTGCACCCTCGTCTCTGGCTCCCATCCCCCCTCTAGGCATGTCTTTCTCTGAATCCAATTCTCCTGTTCCCGTAAAGACATTTTCAGGCCACCTGGTGGTCCCATTTCCTAAAAGCATCTTCACAGACCCCTCCCCCACACACACACTTACAGGTAAGGTCACATGGTGAGAAGCTGGGCTTAAAGACTCCAGCATCCAGATTGTACCAGAACTCAGCTCAGCCCTCCGTGCACTCCAGGTTTCTTCTCTTTCAGCTGTCCTGCATTTCCTAGCCCCTTTCCCGTCCTTTGCCTCACTACCCTTTCTCCTGGCTTTCACCTCTTCTCTCCCTTCTGGAAGACCTGGTGCTTATGCAGGGGATCCAGAACCTTCTAAGCTCTGACTCTGGAGATGGGGAGGGATAATGGCTCCCATTCCGGGCAATCATTAAACACAGAGGCATGCTTTCAGAGTGAGGCTCATTACTTGGCAAACAGCCCGGGCTAGTTGGACCCTTCTCTCTATCAGAACCAACACCCACTAATTTAATTTAATATAATTTGTTTAAATAAAATCTGCTAGGTTCCAGAAAATATGGTCTGCCTGGATATTAATATGGATTTACATAAGCAAGAAAATTGAGGTCACTTTCACAGCCCTTCTCGTGTCGTGTTTACTGGCAGTCAGCACTAGATTTAACGGTTGCTACAGGGTCTCTTTCCCTTCTGGTAGAGGCTAAATTAACCATTCTGCTATTTATTACCTGCTTGTTAAAACGCAGGAGTCTCCGGATCCGTAATGCAAGTGTCCACTATCGCTCATTCCGCCAACCCATACCGTCGTCCTTGCCAAGGACTTCTTGTTTTCAGGCCGAGGATTTGGATGGCTGCCCTGCGCAAGACAGCAGCCAGTCTCCCAATGGTAGCTCTAATTTTCCTCATGCTTGGAAATGCTGTAGGCATTGGGTGTCTTTGGCATTTCATACACAGGAGTGTGCATGCTGCGTCTGTCACACACACACACACACACACACACACACTCACCAGGGTCAATGAGGGCCTGAAGTGGGAAAGAAAGCATCTGGGTGGACAATCAAATACCGTCTCCTTCCGGGAGTATTTTCACCGCGAATTCAGAAACAGATCACAGGAATCATAGCGGTACATAAAGGTCCATCCTCGTGACAAATGGAGACAGCCAAACTAATTTTCTTGGTGACCTTATCTAAATGAGTTAGAAAATAACACTTCAGATTTATGGCTAGTTACAATTAAGCCCTTTGATATCTTTAATTAAACCTGTAGAGATTTATTTCCGTATTATTCCTTTGGTAACCCTTTAAAAATGATAAAAATGTAAATTAATATTGCCCTCAACAGGAGATGTTTCTATTTATCCTAAATTAGTCTCAGACCCTTCCTCTCACACTGCACTGCTCGGGCACACATTGCACGTGGCTCTTAAATAATTTATCGTGGGACGTTGACAATTTAAGGAATAATCTCTTAGCATCTCAAGCAAAACCTGCAACATTTTAGATTCTTTGTCTGTCACTCAAAACTTTATCTAGTTTCAAACAACACGATGCTTTTTTCTCTCTCTTTATCGTGACTATGAGGGGAAACGCTGAGGATCACATCTGGGGCCTGGTACATGGTAAGCGGCCGGCATTTTTTTCCATGAGAGATTGTTGTAGCTGTTAACGTAATTTGCCTTTTATTACTTCTGGCATCACTATGCTTTCTTGCCTAGTTTCTCTTCAAACCTTATCTACGAGAAGATGTCCTGGGTTCATTCTGCAGCTGGGATAAAAAAAAATCCTCTGACCAAAAGCAACTCGGGGAGGAAAGAGATTATTTGGTTTACACTTCCAGGTCACAGTTCATCATTGACAGGCATCAGGGCAGGAACTCCAAGCGGGAACCACTCCTGAAGGGAGACCTCTTGCTGACTCGCTCCTCTGGCTTTTGTTCACTTATTCGTCCATGTTTAGCTGGCTTCCTTATAGAGCCCAGAACCACCTGCGTAGGGATGGTGCTGCCCACTGTGGACTTAGTCTTCCTCTATCCATCTATACAATCCCCCCATAGAGAAGCTCACAGGTCAGTCTAATCTGGGCAATTCTTGATTAAGGCTTTCCTCTCAGATGGCTGTGGGCTATGTCAGGAATATGACTACGCCAGACATGTCCTCCATAACAGCTCGCCCATGTTGTATCTGTGTTCTCTGATCCTGCCTTTCCAGACCAGCTTGGTTTCCCATTCGCTCATCCACGTTTCCTTCCTCCCCAGGTGAGTACAGCTACCTGGGGACCACTCTGCGCCAGGTAGCCGTGGAGCCCATGCCGTCCCTCCTGGATGTCAAACAGCTCATCACACTGTATGGGATCCTGCCTTTGGGTAAGGCCTGGCCGTTTCTACAAGCTGAAGCAGCAGCCTCCCTTCTTGCTTTGATAGTGTTTCCTGTTTGACCCCAAAAGGACTTTTCGTTTTCCCACCCGAGAATATGAAGCCTTGTCTCGTTTCCATAGTACATGCCCAACATGCCCATCAGAGAAGGGCCTGCTGGGAAGAGTGTTTCTGTGCCATCTTTGGGTCCAGTTTGCAGTGTGGCAGTCCGCTGGAGACAGGTGGACTCTGTGAAGTCAGTCAGCAGAGCCCAAGGGCTAGGGCAGCAGTGTGCCTTCACATGGTGCCTTCTGTGACTGCATCCTCACAGAATGGTGGGATGTCTTTCCTGTGTACTCAGTCTTTCCCCGAGGCTCTCCTGATCTTCCCCAATGTCCCTTCTCACTAAGGAAGAGTTCCATCACATGCTTCAGACACCTCTCTAGGGCGTGCCTAAGGATGCAGGAAGGCATGGAGTCGGTCTTCCTTCCCTCAGGTTGATGACTGTCCTGGGAGGGCAGCACCCCACACAGTGGCACTCTGCCCAAAGCTCTGAAACTGGAAATTGCGGCTGATTCACCTGCTTCAATTACTGTCCTGCTTTGACTTCAGACCTTAAGTCTGTTGGCAAGAAAGCCTCACGTTCCCCCTGACATTACATCACAAGTAGTAAATGTAATTGGAGGACCATATAAATATACAGGTTCTATATTTCATATTGTATCCTGTACAAGTATAACATATTGGAGAACACGACTTAATGTCAACAAACTCGATATGTAATATTCATGGGGCCAACTTAATAAAGTACATTGAGCCTCGCACCTTGTTATAACAGAGTGAGAGACAGAGAACACAGTGCTGGGTGTGCTACATTTGTCCCCTTGGTTTGCAGGACCCTGGCATGCTTGGTTTTCTATTCTGTTTCTAAAACCTCCCTTGAGAAGACAACCCACCTCCTCTACCTCCCTGACCCCTTAGTCGTGGAGGACCCTCCCATCCCCACCCCTCACCCCACACCACCCCCATCCCCGGCGGTCATCGACAGCTGCCAAGGCCTCCTGGCCACAGAGTCAGCTGGAGAGCTTGTTCTCCTGAGGGAGTTTGATGTCACCTGTCAAGAATGCAGACATAAGCAGGGCAGATGAGCTGTGTGCACAGATATGCCTTCGGGGCTGTTGAATGTAAATTTCACAAGTCACCTCCAGCTGTAAGTGAGAGCAACACAGGGAGATGTCGGCTGCCTCCAGCACAGTTCCCGAAGCTGCCCCTTGTCTCCCCACACTCCTGGGGAAGACTCATGTGGAAAGTGGTGTCCTGTTACCAAAGGAACCAGGCAAGGCCTTAGGGAGCACTGATGGTTCAGGTCACTTGAGTGGCAGCCGTGGCAGAAGTCCACAGAGGCCACTCTCCACTTTCCACATCAGGCCTAAGTGACTAGAACTAGGTTTGAAGTTCCAAAGATTCCCCTCAGGGTAGAAGAGAAATCCCAGGACATGTCTAATCGGGTCTGGGGAGATCCAGGGAAAAGGCTGAGGGTACTGGGGAAGGTGCTTTGCTGGGTAGATCTGGGTTTGTTCCTGTGGTCACCTACCCTCCAGAACCCTCCATCTCCAAAAGGCAGAAGTGGGGTCAGGGCCTAGAACGCCATTCCTCCCGTTACACTGAAGTCCTCCAGACCTTCGATAGGCCCTAAGCCCAAGGCCGGAAGTGTCCTGACTCTCTAGGCCACTCCATAAGATGTCAGAAAGAGCTGCAGTTGCCAGCCCTGTGAGGCCCCCTGGCTCCCTGCTGAACCCCAACCACAGAGACCTTCCCTGGACCCCCTCTTCACCTCTGAGTGGTCTAGGTGGCCCCTCCCTCAAAAAGGCGACATCCTGCATGCACATCTGATACATCTTTCCCGAAGTCTCCTTCTGCCCCCTCCCCAGATTGCGTCCTCCACACTGTCCTTTCCCAGACTCTCCCACCCCAGCCCCAGCCAGCACCCTTGGCAAGCCTAGGATTCCCACCCACCTTTCAGACACCCAACATCTGTCACCAGTCTTGCCACCTGCCCCATCACTGACTTTCCCAGACACCTCACCAATCAAAATGTACACAGCTCTTCCAAGACCTACCTGGTTAGCCTCTGTGCCTCCATCACTCTGACCTTCCTCGCACACTGCTCCTGAGTCCTCCTCCAAAGTCCAGCACATATGTCCCCTTCTCCCAGAGACCAACTGAGGCCCCTAGCTTAATTTCAGCTTCTCCAGCGCCCATGGATCTTGAGGCTCCCAGCACCCTTTGCCTCCCATGGCAGGAATACCTGAGGCTCAGTCCCATCTTGGCTTCTCGTTGCGGGTCCACTGTCTCAGGGCTCAGTTCCCTCCTGACCATAAACTCTTAGCAGCATATCTCAAGGCATTTCCACATTTAAAACCCACCCTACCTAGCCACGGGAGCACGCAGGGCTTGCCAGGGCCATGGCCAAAGCATCCTTCCATATCCAAGTATGAACAAAAGAGGAATGAACGGCCTCTTTTTCCTGCCACCAAAAAAGTGTGCCCCTTCATCATGCTGTGCTGCTATATAACTCCCACTAGCCACGAGCAATTGCCCCCTTGCTTGTGTCACCTGAAAGGACAAGTAGAATGGTGAACAACTATAAAAATATGTTTCTGATTGTCACACAACTCCCTGTATCTTCTCAGTTATCCCTGAAAGGAAAGGAAGGGACACGTTATATCGAGCCAGGCATGATAGCACATTAGAAAGGCAGAGGAGAAGGATTAGGCCAGCCTGGGGTATAGATAGGGTGAGATCCTGTCTCAGATTTTATGATTAATGTTGTTGTCATTATATTCACACATTAACAGCCAAGACATGGACACCCAGCGTCACTAAAACCAGAGTCTCTCAAGGACAGCTGCTCCCCTCGCCATACTGGCCAGCACTGAGTTCTGTGTAACTTGTACCTCCTGAGTGCCCGCTCTGTTCTGCCACCCCCAGCCCCCATGTTGGAGAGCACCTGGCCTGAGGTGTAGACTGTGGATGAGGTCAGGAGGCAGCAACAACCATAATCTAAGTTGCTTCACAGCCACGTACCAGATAACCTTTCCTCCTGACAGCTTGGGGCCAGCTCAGGAGAAACACCTCTCAGCTTTGCCCCCTCACCCGGTCTCATAGGCTTCAATACACTGGAGAGAAGGAGGTTCCAGAGGAAATGAACACGTCTCAGCCAATCTCATTGTCTGTCTCTGTGTATTCCGTTCCCAAGCTGTCAGAGGATTTAGTGAAGCTCTTAACAGAGAAACCCCACAACCATTACACACACACACACACATACACACGCACACACACAAAGCTTGGGTAAGCTATTGTGGGAATGCTTCTTAAAATTTTGAGTCTGAAATAATGCAGAACCAGTGAAGAGAAGCTGGCCTA
The DNA here is from genome assembly GCA_963919715.1 of Microtus obscurus. Taxonomy (NCBI): domain Eukaryota; kingdom Metazoa; phylum Chordata; class Mammalia; order Rodentia; family Cricetidae; genus Microtus; species Microtus obscurus. The sequence continues at coordinate 4,533,172 of CAWTZC010002279.1, read as the reverse complement.
GAGGACCCCAGAGGCCCCAGAGCCCAATGGGGCAGAAGGTGAGCCTTGGACTTGACATGATTTCCTCGCATTCATGGTGGCCAGAGACCCCTTCGTACAATGCAGCCACAGCCTGAGGCCCGCTAGCAGAATAAGGACCTCTGGCTTTCTTGGCAGCATCCAGCAGCATTGGCCTCTGTCTTTTCCAGGGTCCCCAGAAGTGCACGAGAAAGCCCCCTTGGTGAAGTCGCTGCTGTTGGCCGGGCCTCCAGGGGTGGGGAAGAAAATGCTGGTCCACGCCATCTGCACGGAAACGGGAGCTACCCTCTTCAACTTGTCCTCCTCCAACATCGCCGGGAAGTACCCCGGCAAAACCGGCCTGCAGATGATGCTACATTTGGTTTTCAAGGTACGTGCCGTGCTGGGGCTCCTCTTTCGAGTCCAGCAGGTCATTCTTCTAGACCAGCAGACACGTTTGTGTTGAACTCCCATTTCATCTGCCCCCTGCCCCCATAAATTAACTCGTTCTCACATATGGCTGGGCATCACACAATTAGAAACAGCTTCTTTGGAGCGTAAAGACCCTACCACACCGCCCAGCCCTGACTCCTGCGGCCACAGGGTTCCTTGCTGAAATGCCTGCACGTCTCCTGGAAACTCAGACCCGTGTTTGACTTCCTCGTCTCATCAGTGTGGGAGCTGTGTGTAGATTGCTCCTCATGTGGTATAAATTACCCTGCTCTGTTTCCCTCTCGGTGCTGGCTCTCCCAGCAGGTCTGAAGGAGGAAAGAGCAGGAAGCTAACGGACAAGGATGACACAGGGTCACAGGCAGCGTCTCAGAGGACCCAATGCACTGCCAGCTCTGCGACCTTAGTTAAGTCTTAACAGCCCCTTTGTGTCCCATCACCAAAAGGAATGAACCTTAAAGAACTCTGATAGGAATCTTTTATTATGCTATGAAGATTTTACAAGATGTAATTTTTGACTTGGCCGAGGACCTTGCGGTCATCCCCCTGCCTGTCAGCTTGAAGTGTAGAAACCAGTGTGGCTGCACACACTGTCCAAGTTGGGCACTGGGCTGAACCTGCCTTTCAGAGCTAAAAGAAATGGGGATGGAGTGTCAACGAAACACAGATAGAAGTGAGCCCCTCCTAGGAATGCTGGCCCAGTAGATCTCGGATGAGTGAAGTCAGGAGTGGGCTTCGTTCCCTCAGCCACCTCTCGCCGTAGGACCCTTAGGGAGGGTTGCTCTCTCCTCCTTTCGTGCTTGTCACAAAGGAACCCTATGGCACAACGCTTCCAGTCACAGGACACCTATCTGATGTGCTCTGCTTAGACAACTGACTCCTCTCATGAAATATCTGCTTTGGGGCAGATGGATGGGCGAGTGGGTGTGTGTTTGTGTTTGCATGTGTGGGATGCACATGTGTGAGTGGGGGTAAGCATGCAGACGTGTCAGAATGCATGCAACAGCCAGAGGTCAACCTTGGGTGTCATTGTTCAGATGCCACCCACCTCATTGGAGGAGACAGGGTCACACACTGGTCTGGACTCACCAGGTAGGCTGATCTGGCTGGCCGGCAAGCACCAGAGATCTGCCTGTCTCTACCTCCCCAGCCCTGGAATTAGAAGCTCACACCAATGCCCAGCTGTCTCAAATGAGTACTGACTGAGGATCAGGCTTGACTCTTTCCCGTTTATTCAACAAGCACTTTACCAACTGAGCATCTATCTCACCAGCTCCCTCACTGCCTACCTTCCTCGTTGGCTTCTTGGTTTGTCAGAATTTTTTGTATATCCTGGATGCGAATCCTTGTTATTCATGAATTGTAAGCATCTACATTTCCCCAGCCCCTCTTGGGCACATTGTTCCGAATGTGTGCTGGTATAAACTGTCAATCTGACACAACCTAGAATCACCTGGAGAGAGTCTCAAAGAGGAATTATCTAGATCAGATTGGTCTTCGGGGTTTGTCTTGTTTGCTAACTGATGTAGGAAGATACAGTCCACTGTGGGCAGCATCATTCCCTAGGCAGGGGGTCCTGAATAAAGAAACTGAGCTGAACATAAGCAAGCAAGAGAGAGCTATTCATTCCCCTCTGCTCTCTGCTGAACGTGATGTGACTAGCTGTTTGAAGTTTCTGCCTTGACTTTCCTGCTGTGATAGACTGAAGCCTAGAAGTGCAAGGCAAACGGAGCGTTCCCAGCCTATGTTGCCCCCTCCCCTGGAGCCGAGATCCCAGGGCCTTGTGCTTGCTAAGTAAACGCTCTATCACTGAGCTAAACTCCCGACAGCCCACTGCAATGCTGGTTTTACTCCGGATATTTTATCACTGCAACAGAAATAAAACCAGGACGGTATTTCTCCTCACAACGCCCTGTGCTGTAGACACTGCCCACTACCTCCATCACCAATAAGAAAGCAGAGGTACCGGGGTTACAGTGCTGCTTTGTGTCCCCCGAAGTCCAGCCGGCACCTCCATCATTCATAACCTGAGTTATGAACACACAACTTGTGCCTGGGTCTCTTCACTTCACACACAGCGCCTGTTGTGACTCTGGGCACAGCCAGTGACATGAGCCTTGGAGCTTCTCCCTCTAGGAGAGTAAGAACCCTTGTCTTGATAACAGATAAACAATCGTTGCACTTCCTAGAGCAATCACAACCCAACGTTATGCGGACAGGAAGTGCTAGACGTCAGGTTATTAAAATGTAGGCCGGCACATCATCCACCTAGTTCCCTTGGTGCCGGGAGCCTGACACACACCTCACTAAGCGTCACCTCCGTTGTGTATGTAGCCGATTAATGAAAGAGCCAGAAGTCTCGGGAGTGGGAGTCATTCAATTAAAGACCGCTCCAAGGCCACTGTGCCCTGGCATGGCAGACATAGTGATCTGCATTTAATTAACCAGAGGAAGGCAGGATTAGGAGCCAAGGGCAGGAAGCCGGAGGGTGTGGCTCACTAGGACCCCAGGAAGTCGGAGGGTATGGGTCATTGTCGAATCTAGGACTTGGCTCAAGGGCAGTTAGGCTGGCTCTGTGGAGTTTGCTGGGGATGAATACAGCAGGGCCTCATTACCCATCATGCTTCCTGAGACTAATCCATATGCCTGACTGAATCTCTGGGGAGAAGCTGCAACTGCTAGGAAACTGTGCATGCCCTCGTGGCCAGTGGGGGGCACTCAGTCTCCCATGGCACCCCCAAAGCAGGGTGGGAAAACAAACCTCTGGTTTGCTTCATAACCATAGATTCAAGTCCATTTTGTGGCCATGGCTCCTGAAGGATTCTTGTATTTTACGCCGAGTAGCAAGGGAAGGGGTCTCCATTCAGCCACGTTCAATGTAAATGGGGACAAGTTCCTTCAGATTATCTGTCCAGTTGGGGTAAGATGAAGACAAGAAGGTGTTGCCTTTAGCAAGTACTAGAAATTCCTCGGGCAATCAGTTCAACATTTGGAACACTGTCACCGTCCCTCCGGCTCCTGGTGTAGGCAGGGAGAACTGAGGGTAGAAGGTGGGGAGACACAGGGGACTTTCATCTTCAGGGAGCCAAAGAAAACCCAAGGGGACAGAAGCGATGGCATGGGGGAGTCCTAGGGCAGACCCAACTCTGTGGATGCCTTGATCTCAGGCTTGCAGCCCCCAGAGTATAAGCCAAGGCATTTCTGTTTTTAAGCAGACAGAAAGAACAAAACATTGGTTGATTGGTATATGATGATCCCTGAACAACTATGTGTGGGCAGAGAGGCTATTTCCCAGGAATCCACAGGCACACGTCTCTCTGGATTCTTATGACAGTCAATCAGAGGCAGGGATACCAAAAGGATTTTGGGAGACATCCAACAACCGGAAGTGAGGCACACACTAAGCAGTGATATGCACTGTTCAGGTGTGAACACCAAGGGCCTGGACACTGAGCATCAGTCCTCTAAGGGTGTCTGTATGAAGGCCAGGGTCACCTCCCACAGCACGATGAAGGTGGTTTCAGATTTAGGGATGGGGTCCAGAGCAATCCCCAAGCCTTTTCCTGCACACACACTTTATTCATAGCAGTTTGAAGGCAATGGCAGGTTTAAGCAGGATGTGTGGCGAGTTCACTGTATTCTTCCCCACGCACATATGGCCCCCACCACCAGCATCCCACAGTGTGAATATACTGTGGTCCAGGGCTCAGCACGCCATGTCTGCATCATGCCTGTTAGTGGTGGGCGTCTGGGTAGCCAGAGAGACATCTATATTATATTACAATCTCTGAGTCTTTAGCATTTAATCCTGGGAGGATAGAGTCAAAGCAAGAACACCCCAAAAGGAGCTCAGATGAACTATGTGGGAAAATCCACCCCAAATTGGGGACATTGTAATCTAGAAAAAAAGAAAAGGAAAGGTAAGGTCCCTTGATCACAGAGTCATGTAGTAGGTGTGTCTCCAGCTCTGCGAAGAAGGGAAGTCATTTGAGAGGAAGGAAGGAAGAAGGCCAGTTTCTCCAGGGAGATGGTAGTTTTGACTGCCCTCCAAGGACAAGCGGGGCTAGAGGAGAGAGCACACATCAGACCGTGGGCACCCTGCACTGTCAGCAGAATGTGAGGGAACACAGTGGACATTAAGTCTCGAGTGCGGGAATTGAAGGTTGCTGATGTTCATGGAGGAGTGAGTGATCTGTGGCCAGGCTTAGTTAGACACCACAAGCATGGAAGGATGCTTCTCCACCCTGGAAACACTTAGGGGGGCGGGGGTGATGGGGCATTAACTGCAGTCCAACCTGCCCTGGAGACTTAAGAGTGCTTGAGTATTCAGGCCATATATACCCTGTTCTTCCCAAGATGCTCCAACATCAGTGTAGCATGGAGGGAGCCCTTCAGCCAATGTAGAGAAGGGCGTGGACTGGAAGGAATGGGACTTTCAACACATTATCCTCACACGTGTGAACACAACACTCCATCCTGACCTCTCCCCTTACAATTACAGCATCATTGTGTCCATTCCTGTCAGCGCTGCCCTGTCCCCCAACACACTGCCCATCAGAAGCCTTCCTCACGAGTCCCTGCACCCCTAGTCCTTCTCCTCTTCCTTTCCTCAGTTTACCTCCTTTTCATCAGTTTTAGGAAGCTTCTCCTCTGTGGTTTGTTATCATTTGCAGTTTCAAAACTAAGTTAGCCCCTTGCTAGGACTTGAAATCGTTTAGCAGATTGTATAAAAGATGGTGCAAAAAATGACAGCAATTAAAAATAGAATGTTGAAATAGTGGGCTTGCAGAAGAAAATGTCTTCACATCCTCTTCAAATGGATCCCTAGTTAGTAAAGAGTGTGAACCTCCAATAACCTGAACCCTTCTGTTCCTCTCCAGCATGGCAGCACCTCGCACAGACTCAGGATACTGTATCCCTGCAGGCAAGGAGGGGTCCTCACCATCAAAGATCCCCTCCCTTCAGCCAATAGCAAATGCCCTGCCAGTGTTCACAGAATAAAGAGGGAGTGGGTGGAGGAATGGGCCTGAGTGGTCCTTTCCAGCTTGGTAAACTGAGGCAGCCTCAGTGGGTTTTGTTTTCCTAAAGTTCTCCCTATCGTGTGGGAGAGAATCCTAACACATCCAGGGCTCGTGTTTGTAACACATATGACGTAGGCATGTTTTGACAGCTCAGACAGTGTATCGTGAGGCATGATGCTTGTGGTAACCATTGAACAGTGTGCTCGGAGGAATCACAGAACTCAGTGAGGACACCTTGTTTTCATGACGCTCCGACCTAGTCATTGACAGAAACATTTGGTATTTGATAGGACTGAAGAGCCCTCTGCTGGTCGCAGAGTGAACTATCCCACATGACTTCCAGAGGTTCAATTACATTTAATTGGCCATGACCTCAAACTATCTGTATAATTTAAATGAAGCTTCTCCATAGCTGCATGAAAATTAAAAGGGCAAAAGATAGCATTTTTCATTAACAAATTGTCAAATCCATTTTTTTGGTTAGTAATAACATACACAAGACGCATGGGATAGCAGACCCAGGTCCTTATTTTTTTTTCTTAGAGGAAATAGCAGAGATGAGACCCGGCCATCTAGGCCTCACCAACTCAAGCCGAAGGACCCGGTGCTAAGCCGAGTGGCCAGACTGCTCCACTGGCTGATGAGGGAGAAGAACCAGCTATGGTTTGGTGATCATCACGGTGGCTCTAAAAGCTTTTCCTCTCGGGTGGAAACAGCCTGGCCTTGTACTTGGTGGGTTCAAGATGGTCGACTTCCTCCACAGACTCCCGGGCTGCTGAGGCCAGAGTCCTCTTGCACGATGTCCTGGCCTTAGGATGGCTTACTGACCCTGTGATGAAGTTTGTAGAAAAATGCAAGGGTGGAAAAAATATAAGTATTCTAGCAGGCAACTGTCCAAGGCAGCCCTGGATTGTTATCTTGGGCAAAATATCTTTTCTTCTTCTTCTCCTTCTTCTCCTTCTCCTTCTCCTTCTTCTTCTCTTCCTCCTCCTCCTCCTTCTCCTTCTTTTCTTCTTTGTCAACCTCTCTCTCTCTCTCTCTCTCTCTCTCTCTCTCTCTCTCTCTCTCTCTCTCTCCTCTCTCTGTTTCTTCTCAAGACAAGGTTTTTTTTTGTGTAGCCCTAGCAGTCCTGGAACTCTGTAGATCAGGCTGACCTTGAACTCCAAAATTCGCCTGTCTCTGTCTTCTGAGTGCTGGGACTAAATGTGCATCCCCACCATCTCACAATATACTTTTGGGTGATCAACAGGCCTGTGTTGGTGAGTCTGACCCCTTAGGATAGTGAAGGGTGCAGAGGACATGAAGACAGATGTCTAGCATTATGTACCACCCCAGTATCTGCAGGATCTTGTAAATAGCCGGCCTTATTATACAAACGGGATCACGCAGTGACTGTGGCCACTGAGAGGCCAGTAGTGGCCCTGGCATCCTAGGCCTGGTTCTTCCCAGAGTTAGGTTGCTTGGGAATGAAGCCCAAAGTGGGTAATAAACTCCATCTAAGGCCAAATGCTAACCTGAGCCTGATGGGAAACAACAAGGAAAGTTGAAAAGAACTTAGAAGAAAGAGACTGGCCCTGGTGTGAGATTCTGAAACCTCAAAGCCCACCCCCAAAGTTGGACACAGTCTCTCCAACTAGGCCACATCTCCTAATTCTTCCAGTCCTCAAATAGCATCACTCCCTAATGATTCAACATTCAAATATATGAGCCTATGGGGGTTATTCTTATTCAAGCCACCACTTTCAGTCTTTGCAAGTTGACCTAAGTGGCCATTATTCATCCTAACTGCCATGCCAGAGGCCTTATCCACAGCCATGCTGGAAGCAAACCCAACACATTAGTCCTATGCAGGCCTAGTCAAAGTCTGGCCTTGTGACCTAAACTGGTGTTTTGTGACAAAGCTTTGAAAGAGTATAAGGACTCGGGTAAAGGTCCACACACCACACTTTTAACAGATGACAGATTAATGGCCCAGAGTTTACAGCTTTTAGTCCCTTTGTGGTCCCTACCTGTTCACTGGAGGTGGGTGTAGACAGGTAGACCCTCCAAGAGACTATGACTTTAAACCCACACAACCTATGTGTGACTTCCACCAGGCCTTCTCTCCCCAGAAGTCATTCTAAGGGAATATCAACCATGTGCCCCCACAATGCCCATCTAAGTCCCAATAGGTCTAAAGTAGGTCAGAAGTCATCTCTATGTTCAAAATAAAGTAGGAACCATGAATGACAGTCCCTCGTGTTATGATGTCAGAGAAGTAATTTCCTGTCTGGAGAATAGGCAGCCTGCACGACAGTCCATGGGGCAGTGCTCAGAGCCAGAGACCATTCCCATGTCTGACTGGCAGGAAGGGATTTGTAAAGATGGGAAATGTACGAAAACAGCTGTAGAATGGGCGGATTCAAGAGGCCTGTGCCAGTCTATGCTCCGGAGCTCTGCCCGGTGGAGAGCCTGTCCTTGGCAGGCATGTTTGCCCAGTTGATAGAGTCTGCAGAAGAAATCCAAGAAGAGTCCCCAAAATGACACAGTCCAGGGGTCTTGGTTGGGTTCCTTTTCTCTGCCAGTTAAAGGAGGAAAAGGCAGGAAACATCCGAACCACAACGGCAGCAGCAGAGAAACCTGCACCGCAAACAGACTCACCAGCAGGGAATCATGCTTGCTGGGGGTGAGGAAACACACACGCAGTGGGCACACACACAGAGAAGGCCCTGCAGAGGTGACCTGAGAAGCTGAAATTGGTCAGTCTCTTCTTGAGGGCTGGGGTCAGAAAGCCCCTGAAGAGTCATCCCGCCCCTAGTTTAGGGAGGATCAGCCTGAAGAAAGGAAGGATGGTTGATTGGTCCAGAACTGTTGTGTGACCTCCTGAGCCTGGGTGGGGGGCACTTGTGAGGCAAAAGCCCACACGGCCTTTGTTTTAGGCTAACAGGCTTCTGATTTCAGTCAGATGATTAAGGAAGAAGTTGGCCATCTTGGAGATTTGCTGCCTTTATTGCCTAGCAATGACCCCTGTCGCTGTCTGCCCACCAGGGAGTCAACTCCTAGACTCTCACAGTGTCACAATGTTCTACAGTGGTAGTCCTCTCTCCTTCACTCCACCCACATCTCCTACCTCATCTCCCTCCAAGGTTGTCTTCTCTGAGCCCTCACCACACCAGCCAAGATCTTGGTTCCTCAACATAATAGATCACTGGTTCCAACCCTCCACAGTACGTTCATGACCTTCCCTTGAGACTCAAAGAATGTTGAAGCTGGAGAGTCATGAAATAAGATGCTTTGACATCTCTGGGCACTGATTTTATTAAATAAAAGGCCATAGAGGAGGACGAGAGAAGCAGAGAGGGTATTCCTTTGTTTTGTGGCACGTATTCACCACAAGGGTGACAGCTGCCAGCCTGGTGGCTTGGTTTGTGCTGGTCACTCCTCAGATAATTGTTTTGAGAATTTTTTTTCAGCCCATTCACCCTCACTAGCATCCTTGCAAGGCTGCACCAGAGCTGGAGGGAGTGGCTGTGACGATTCCAGGGATCACTGGCAATGACTGGACTGGGGATTTGGAGAGTAGGGAGCTTCATGGAAGGGCCGGGTCAGACACAACATAGACAAACTGTTTTAGTCTGTTACTAGCATAGACAGAAGGGTGTGTGTGTGTGTGTGTGTGTGTGTGTGTGTGTGTGTGTGTGTACGTACTTACCTATCCGTGTGTGTGGAGGTCAGAGGTCAGTAATGATTATCTTCTTCAGGCACTTGCTACCTTGTTTTTTGATGCAGGGTCTCACACACTGAAGCTGGTCTGGCTGTTTCGGCTGGTCTGGTTGGCCAGCAAGCCCCAGGGGGTCCTTCTGTCTCTAGCTCCCAGCACTGGGGTTACCGACATGCACCGCTATGACAGCTTTGAACCTGGGCTCTGGGGATCCAAACCCAGGTCCTCATGCCTGCACAGCAAACACTTTCCTGACTGAGCCATCTACTCCTCCCCTTGATTGAGTTTTTTATTCCCTTTTCTCTAGCAATCAAACTCTAGAAAAGAGAAAATATCTAGTGATAAAAATAAACCACAGGAAACAAGGCAAAAATTAAGCGCCCATAAATGGAGGTTGCCCCAGATTCAGAGGTCACAGTGGTTCAGGTTGGAGCTCAGTAGAGGTAACGTCTATGGAGAAAGAGCTGGGTTGTGGAATCAGCAGTGTTTGGGTCTCCATCCTCCATGCATTCACCTCCAGGGCCCCTGCTTCTCTCCTCTGAGGCAGGGAGTCTGGAGCTGCCCCATGTCCTTGGTCCAGAGCAGCTAGGGAAACACGGGCGTAGCCTGTGCTTTCTACATCATCCTGGCCTCTGTCCTGCATCTGCCATTTTGCAGCTGCATAGCTCGGGTCGTCTCTGACTCTCAGTATTCCTGTCTGTGAATAGGGTGTTGGTAATGGGGCACACTTTGTGCGATCGAGTTGAGGACATTGGATGCATGTGAAACCCCTGGGGAGGGGGCAGGGTTCAGCGGGTGATGACTGTGTCGCAGGCACTGGCTCCGACGTGTGCAGTGCCCCTGCCCTGTGTCTGGTCCAAAGCTGTTCCTCCGCTCACTGCTAGACTGTTCTCAGGGACACTCCACACCACTTGAGGTCGGGGATTTTTAAAATCAGACTTGAATTCTCCAACTCTATGGCACAGTGTCTGAAAGCCAAATATCTCCCCAACTCAACTGTGCTGGATCCTAGGGTGTTGGGGCACACCGATGCATCGGACACAGGTGTTGGATCAAGTTCAGTCAGCATCTGCTTTGTCACTGGAGGTCCATAATCTACTTTCCCATATCGCAAAGAATGCCAGGGGACAGGCCCCGCCATCAAGCCCCTAGTGACTTTTCTGTCAGCCATTGAACAAATGACTGGGCTTGAAATCCCACCTGCTGCCAAAACGATGTTCCGTCAACGATGTTTCAAGAAATGTACAAATAAGAGTTCCCAGCTCGGTATGGAGCTGGTATTGCCTTTATCCACCACAATTTCACACAAAGCTCAAATTGTTGCAAAAACACTTGAACTCCACTACTAGGTGGGTGCTTTGAAGAAATTGTTAGGTGTGTGACAATTATTCGCATGCCTTGGTTTAGTTCAGTCCCAACTCTGCCATGAAGCCCTGCTCGCTCTAGCAAGGCTCGGAGCCACCGTCCTGCAGGGGAGCCCCGGTCACAAAGGCACAGGTGAACAGCCACGAACAAACAGCATCATGGGAGCCCTGATGAAACTGTTTTCCGGTAGCACGCAGACCTGAATGAACCTGGGAACTGTGAATAGGCCGCCACTAAGACACGTGGCCCCGTTCCCATTCACTTTCCGCCGAAACCCGGGGGTTTAGTACAAACCAAACCAAGCAGGGGCTCTGGGCACGGATACAGGAATATGTCCATTAAGACAGGCCTGTTGAGGTGGAGGCACCCCGTGGCCTCACCTCCCAGCCAGGAACAGAGATGCAAAGTGCACAGATGATCCGTGCAAGGGGGCGGGGACAGACACACTTCCAGGTAACCTGAGGGCCGGCCTTCCTTGAGGCGTGCCAGGGATGCCCCAGTCATGACACTGAGAAAGAGAGCAAACACCCCTCAGGAAGAAACACGTTCACCTCTAGGCCCGATCTTGTCCTCTGCAGGTGGCTCGCCAGTTTCAGCCATCTGTGGTGTGGATCCAAGACACGGAGAAAACCTTCTACAAAAGAGTCCCGCAGGCTGAGAGGCAGGTGAGTCCTCTGGGTGGCCTTCTTGTCATTCTTTGTTTTCCTTCCTCTGGGGGAGGGAGCTCACCAGGAACCATCTCTAGTTTTCAAGAAACTCTTAGCTTTTTCAAAACAGTCAGGGAGACACCGCTGGGGCTTTAAATCCTTCCACAGTAGGCTCTGCCCTAAGTGCTTGTCAGTATTTGAAAGAAGCCAGGGCCTTGATTTTTATGAGGCATAATTTGGAAGAAAAAAAAATGAGAAAAATAAAAAAGGAAGGAGGGAGGTTTTTTTCAGCCCAAACATGATTCAGAGGAAAGAAACAATACCGAAAACTCTGCACAGTTACAGCCAGGGGCGCACACGGAGTTATTATTACAATTTCCTATTGTTCATAATAATAAATAGCAAAGGGCCTGGAATTCGGGAACAAAGGCCATCAACAGCAAAGCTAAGTGCCCTGCATTCAGGGCCTCCAGGGAGCTCAGTCTCAATTGCTTCCTTCCTCCTTTTCTCTCTTTTCAATGGCCCCCTTCCCCCACACTTCCCCCCCACAAATCACCAGCAAATTTCCCACAAGTTTAAAAAAAAATTACAGATACACAGGCTTGTTATTCCACACCAATTTGTAGCAAAGCAAATAGTGGTTAGCTGTGGATTCTGATTAAATCGGTAAGGATTTTAATCACTTATGTATTATACATCATTTTCAGCAGGTAGAGGTGATTTGGGCAAAGCCCGAAAGCTCAATCTTTGCTTCTCCAAATGAGCCCTGATTGCCCTGTCATTTCAAAACCTCTTAGGAAGACTCATTTGTTATAGTTCATCTGGGAATCTGGTGGCTAGCGCCCTCTGCTGACCATGTCAAGACATTGAGGAAGAAAAAGTCCCAAGATGAAAAACAGGACAGAAAACTGTGATCATACATCTAAAGGGCATCGTATGTCTAAAGAGGCGTGCGGGGCTATGCGTATTAGACAGGGGTCATATTATCGTGTCATCATAGTATGGGCTGCTAATGGATGTGGAGTTTTGTCTCCCACAGGACTTCACCCTGAGTGATGTGAAATTCAGAAGGCAGGTTCTGCCGCTCACCTTAGCTGGCTGTGTGTCTTTCACCAAGTAACTTAACCTCTCTTAGTCTCTACTTACTTAACTATCGGCCAGAAGAGCCTCTGACTTCAGGAAATTTCTCTGGTTTCCTCTCCCATAAACCCAGTTGGCTGTCACAAACGACTACAACCCAAGTCCACAGAGAATCCGAGGAGGGCAGCCTGTTGATGAGAGATCTGAAGACCAGGGCAGAGGGCTAGGGTTGCCTTTAGGGGGTGCTGGTGGTGAGCAGCAAGATGAGAAACTCCCATGGAGAAGCAGTGTGCAAGGCGGGAAGATGGCGGGGATGGAGAAGTTGGTGGTACAGACGGACCACCTCTCCAGTCTCTGCATCCACCCTTTTCGCTCTTGTTTCCCTGATCCCACAAACACCATCCATAGCTGAGTCTGGTCTGTAGGTGATGGAGGCTGGGGAGGCATGGGCCTTACTGTGGACAAATTGAACTTTTGCTCTGTTCACATCCTTGACTGTCAGGGGAATTTCTCACTCTGAAGACCACAGATTGCACCCTGCACAAGTCCCGGAACATGGTAGTTGCTTTTCTGTTGCCGCAATAAAACAACGTGACCAAGGTATCTTAGAAAAGAAAGCACTTAATTTGGCTTATGATTTCAGAGGGTTCGAGCTCACAATGGCCTAGTGAAGTCATGGCAGCAGGAACAGCTAAGAACTCACATCTTGCTCTAAGAGCTGGAGGCAGACTGCGCACTGGGAACAGCATGAGTCTTTTGAAACCTCAAAGCCTGTTCCCTCTAACACACCCCCTTTAACAGGCCACACCTCCTGGTCTTTCCTAAACAATTCTACCAGCTGGGGACCAATCATTAAGATATATAAGCCTATAGGGGCCATTATCATTTAACCCACCACATAAAATATCCTATTGGATTTGAGTAAAAACATTCGTAAGGTGTCTGAACACAAGGCCCAGGGGTGAGCCAGCCACCCCAGCAGGAGGTGGGGTGCTGTGGGGAAGAGTCACATATGGGCATGGCAAGCTCCAGAAGATCTTAGGCACAGTGACCTCCTATCTGACCCAGGAGAGCAGGACCATAAAGTTCCCATCGCCTTTCACCATGCCAAACCTGAGGCTGGACTTGCTCTACCCACGTTTCCCAGTCACCAGATCTTGGGAACCAACAGCAGTGGGTACCCATTTCAGAAGGGGAGGACCAAAGGCCAGGTCTGGCAGTTGTTACACTGGAAAAGAGGACTTGGGGCAGCATTCTCACCAGCTCCTGGCCACATGGGACCCAGAGTCCTTTTCCCCACATGTCCCAGCTTCTATCCCAAAGAATTCTCTGATCTCCAAACTATGAATGCCCAGAGAAGAAAACATCTACCTAAAACCAGGAGGCCAGATCTGAATGACCACAACCACAGCGAAAGAGCAACCTGGCTTAGGGTGGCCTCCTGACGTGCTCGGAGATTCTGGGAGTATCCTCGAAATCACATCTATGAGAATGTATCCCCCAGTACCTCTGCCTGGGATTAAGGCCCCACACAGTGAAATTCATGGAGCTTGCCCCATTCGGAGCGATGAGGGGATGGAGAAGGCCTAGCCAACCGTGGGAAAACCAGAATGTAGAGCCTATGTCAGGATGCCAACTGTGGGGTATGAAGACAGCTTCTGGCAGAGATGGCAGATAGAGGAGGCACAATAGACCCATGAGAGAGACTCCCAGCAAGCCTGGGAGGAAGCCTGTCCATCTCTCACAGAAAGAGACCAGAGATCCAAGTGAACACAACTGGGAAGGGGTACTGTGGGACTCGGAACCAGGCTAAGTGTGGAGGCCATATCTTCAACCTGCCTGAGTGCCACTCACACGCAGGAAGACTCTCAATGTGGCTCTGACTTTCCCTTCTGCTATAGGGCCAGTCCTCTGTTCCTCTGTACCTCCCATAACTCCCCTGGGACCTTGATAGACCTCTCCTGGACCTGGGGACCTGCCTTTGAAGACCTGTTGTCACAGGGATCAAAGATGAGATGCTGAAATTGCCCCTCCTCCTACTCACTCCCGATCCTCCTCCGTGTCACCCCAACAACCCTTGGCAAGGCCTCAGAAATGTCAGAAAAGTCAAATCCTGGGGGGATGCAGGGGTTCACCCATGCTGCTTTGAGGAAGCCAGCCCTGCCCTGGTAAACCCTTGCTGGTGCCTGCCCCATGATGTTGCTTTAGCCAGACAGTCAGTCATGTCAGAGACGAAGGTAAAGATTGAGGCAAGGGTGCCTGCTCCTGCATTTTCTGCACCATTGCCCTGTGTTACCTCATCTAGTCCCAGCCCTCCTTGCCACCACAATAGGTCTCCACCAGGGAATTGCTTGCTTTGCTGGCACTGACTGTGACGCTCGGTTCGCGGAGCTAACTGCAGAAAAGCAAATTGAAATTGCCCGTATGGATGCTAGCTACTAATTTGAAATTGCCCGCAGTAATACAGTTGTGAGGGACTGGCAGGCCAGCCGTGGGGGGTGGCGGATGCGGAGGTGGCCAGCTAATCAGGAGCCAGTTCCAGGCACGATTGATGAGCGGGTCTTGTGCTGAATGAACAGCTCTGAAATAGAACTGTACCAGCCTGAGCACTGGGGAGCTGGGGAATGGATGAACACACCCTTGCTTTCTCATTCCCAGCTCAGGAAAATACAGGCCATCGGTGTGAAGGTGTCACCATGGATGCCACCCAGTATCAACATTTGTCATTCAAATAGGCTACTTAATTTTAGATCCCCCTGCCACCTCAGAGCATGCAAATAGCGATACTCTGCCTCAGAAAGGGAAGAGTGGGCATTGCCATCTCCATAGCAACCGGAATACTAAGGGTGGATGGACTGAGCTGTGCAGGTGTGCCCCTGTTTTGAGCCTTCTAGAACCCTCAGACCAGTCCTTTCTCCGCCAGTCTATGGGTGGCTCGCCCATGCACCCCCCATGCTATCCACCCTGCAAGGCTTCTTTCCTTTGTTTCTTAAAGGACTAGTCTACCCTCCCCATTGCCCCTCACCTCTCAACCCACCACCGTTTCATCTCTACGCCACAGAAAAAATTGTTTCCAGAAAGTGCTGTGGTGTAAAAGTAGCACAAGACTCCTCTGAAAACTACAAAAGCCTTGAGAAATTCCGAAGACCTAAATAAATAGGAAGACATTTGGTATACATGGGTTGAAGATTTAATGTTGCTAAGATGGAATCTTAGTTGGGTTTTGTGCCTGTGATAAAACACTGACCAAAACCAACTTGGGGAAGGAACGATTCATTGCACCTTATAGGTTCATTGAGAGAAGCCAGGGTAGGACCCTGGGACAGGAATTGAGGCAGAGACCATGGAGGGATGTTACTCACTGGCATGGTCCCCATTGCTTTCTCAGCCTTTTCTATAGGGCTCAGGTCACCTGCCCAGGGGTGGTCCAGCCCGCAGTCGCCTAGGACCTCCCACATGGAGCATTACTCAAGAAGATGCCTTGCGGGTGTGCTGGCAGGCCAAGTGATGGAGGCAGTGTCTCCTCTGAGGTCCCCTCTTCGCGGGTGACACTAGCTTGTGCTGACAGACTGACAAGCACAGGTGGCCTCGCCCCAAGAGCCATCCTCCAAGTGCAGTGTGACCCCCATAAACATGGCGGCTGACTCGTTCACATACATTTAAAGCTAATCCTAAAGCTTATATGGAAATCCAAAAGACCCAGCCATAATAATAAAGCCCCCTAATTTTTAATGGGCTAAAGATCTACATTTTTTCCAAAGACGGCACATGATTGACTCCCTAAGCTCATGAAAAGATACAGAATATCATTAGACACCAGCCAATAGGAGCCACAATGACCAAGCTGCCCTCCCATGCTTCCTTTTCATTCAGCTGTACCAGTCAGGCTTAACTCTGAGGCAGGCATTGCCCAGAGCAACAGGGCTAACCCTGCTTCTCCCTGGGATCCAGAGCTGACTCCTCCACATGCTAGCTCCTCCCTCTTGGTGTGGACAGGACACTGGAATGCTGCGGCCTTGAGCTGCCATCAAGCTGCTCCAGCTGCAGAGCCCGTGGTGACGTGAGAGCCAGCACCGCCAGTCCGTGTGGTCCTTAGAGTGGCAAAGGAAAACTTGAACCCATCTTCCAGACAGCCCAGAACAAAGTGGGCTCCCTCCACTAAGAGATCGGCTGGCTGGGGTGGCCCACTGAGGGTCCAAGTCCTGGGTCTTCCATCCAGGGCTTCCTTCCTTCCTTTCAGTCCTTCTCGATCCTGAGTGTGAATATCAGAGACCAGAGGCAGGAAATCGCCACAGAAAAAAAGTCAAATAGGAGGCACCTCCCAGGGCTCAGCCAGGGACACACTTAAAGAGGTCACGATGGAAACCTCAAAATCCCCCCCTTCAGCTTCTCTTCTCCGTGTGGCCTCATCTTTCCTCCCGTCTCTTCCCAGAATGAACCAAAACGCCTAAAAAAGCACCTCCCCAAACTCCTGAAGCTCCTGAAGCCGGATGATAGGATCCTGATAGTGGGGACCACACACCGCCCCTTTGACGCTGAGCTCCAGCCCTTCTGCAGGGTTTACCAAAAGATTATTTTGGTTCCCCGCCCCGACTACGCTTCCAGATACGGCAAGTATTATAAGGCCTTCCACATGGCCCGAGGCCTGGTCCCTGAGCTACGCAAGCAGGCGGGTAGCGCGGGAGGACCACGGGTGGGCTTGGAGCAGTGACTCTCAACTTTCTAACGCTGCGACACTTCAATGCAGTTTCTCATGTTGTGGTGACCCCAAACCATAAAATTATTTTCATCGCTACTTCCTAACTGTAATTCTGCCACCATTATGAATCATAATGTAAATATCTGTGCTTAACGATGGGCTTAGGGGGGCCTGTGAAAGAGTTATTCGACCCACAGGTTGAGAACCACTGGCTTAAAGGACCCTGGGCACTTCAGGCCCTAGGTTGCTAGTCCCTCTATCTGCAAAGCGTAGGACCCTGACTACATGACATCCGTGTTACCTGCATAGCAAGGAAGACTCTGGGACCCATTATGTCTCTCCTCACCTAGGGCTTGTCTATCATGTAGGGTCACAGCAGGTTCTTCATAGCCAGCCAGCCCAGAGCAGAAGGAAGGTGGGTTGGTGGGTGTCACAGATGATGAGACAGGAGGAAAGAATATGGGGTATCAAGGAGCCAGGCAGAGGTGATGGGAGAGGAGACTGCAGAGATGGGGAGAAATGAGGAGGCTGCGCTGTGGGGGGCTGAGAGAAGAGGGTGCCATGCAGTGCAGGGGTAAAGACCCTGCTCTCGCAGCACTGGGGAGGAGGCCGTTGCTCTCAAGCCTCCCCTCCCTCTCCATATCGCTTACTTTTCCTCTTCTTTTATTGTTTGGGGTGTTCACTTTAAGGGACCACAGCATGAGTCCCGGCTTTGGATTGAGTGGCAGTTTTGGATTGGGTGGCGGCTTTGGATTAGGTGGCTTCTGTTGTCTGGCAAAAGGGAAGCCATTAGCGGATGTCACAGGCAATTGCAGTCTGAGACAAAATGCTGGGCATCTCCAAGAACTCAGCTTTCTTTCCTAAATCTAAGAACTATGGATTCTTTCCTGAATGTTTTCTGACTTCATCACTGTGGTGGAGAAGGCAGCCCTTCCTCTGGGACGGAAGATACCTCTGCTGGGCCCAGGGCCAATCCACCATGCTGCTGCTTCTCACACATTTCTTCCCAGTACTGATTTGTCTGACCACCATTTTTGCTGACATTATAAATCTTTCCGTGTTCCCCACAGGACCTTGAGGCTTTTGCTATCAGTGCGGTAGAGCATCTGTCTTAGAGAAAGACCACTCCTGCCTCCGAGGTGATCGAGGTGATCACTGTGGTTTCCTCCAGCCCTGCGGGCAGAGGCTGCAGATCCATAGCAGGGCTGCTACTCGGCCATTTATCTATCAGCAGCCAGAGCTCCAGAGGTTTATAAACACCGCCCCCCCCCCACACACACACAACTCAAAAAATGCCACAGGGCTGAGTGGGGTGACATGGGCCCAGAGAGATCAGCAGGCAGCTGTGGGGCTCCAAGTAAGGCTTCCTAGACATAACTCAGTGTCTACCTCCCACCTAGCCCCGAATCAAGCCACTCTACAAACCACCCCCAGGCTGATGAATGCCCTGTGTGGTCCCTAGAAGCCCCCTGGATCACCCTAATGCTTCAGCATAGCTGATCTCCCCCAGGGTCTCCCTAACTAATTACACAATTCATCACAGGCCCCGCCCACATAGGGATGAATGCAGAGGCGATATCTTCAAGTTTGTTTGGGATTAAGACCCCAGAGGGTCAGACACTCCCCCAAATCATATCACTTAACTCTTTCACCCGTGAAGCTCAAGAAAGAATGAATGCTAAGATACTATGTTATGATGAACCCAGCCAGGGTCAGGTCAGTTGGGGACATCAAAAGCATATGGCCGAGCCCAGATTTTTCCCCTTCTCCACAAAGGAGAGGGAATGGGGATTGGTCTGTAGTGAGGGGCCTGCCCTTCCAAAAGAGGAAGTGCAAGATGAACCTGGAGTGATGGCCCAGGCAGCAAATGCTTGCTGACCTGCAAGTGGACCTGAGCTTGGAGCCACCCCCTCCAGCTTCCACTTTCCATGCTGGGCATGGTGATGTGCACCTGTTATCCACGCTCTGCAGAGGCAGGGACAGGGGGCTTCCTACCTCCACCTGCCTCCACCTGCCTCCACCTGCCTCCACTTGCCTACCAGCCAGCTCAGTCAAATCAGTGAACTCTGGGTTCAACCAGAGATTTTATCTCATGAAATGAGGTAGAGAGTCACTAAAATATAGGACATCAGCCTCTGGCTTCTACATGTGAGAGCGTGTGCACACACGCACACACACACACACACACACACTTCCCACCAGAAGGCCCCTTGCTGTCATGGACACTCTTGAGTCCTGACAGGGTCCTCCCCCCACCCACACCAGCCCTAAGACATCTGTACTTGTTCCTCCCCATCTGTACTCCTAAGTCACACCAGCTGCCTGCCAGCTGGGCCCACTGTGGAGCTCCTGTCTCAAGTGAGACTTCCATGCAAGGTCCCATAAATTCTGAATTCTGAGGACAGTGGCTCCAGTAGCACCATAAATTATTTCTTCTTCTTATTCTTCTTCTTCTTCTTCTTCTTCTTCTTCTTCTTCTTCTTCTTCTTCTTCTTCTTCTTCTTCTTCTTCTTCTTCCTCTTCCTTATTTTAAGACAGAATCTCACTACATAGCTCTGGATGACTTGGAACTCACTACGTTGGCCAGGCTGGCCTTGAACTCCCAGAGATCTGCCTGCCTTTGTCCCAGCATGTGCCACCACACCCATCAGATATTCTTTTAAAGGTGAATAGGTCAAGTTCATCAGGCACAAGGTGGAAATCAGGCTTCTGCTCTCATCCACCGAGTCCTAAGGTGACTGTGGGCAGGTGGACAAGTCCCCTGACTGCTCTCGCATTGCTTCTCCACTCAGGGTAATGAGCCTTGGGCTGTCAGCGATGTGTGCACCCTGAGAAATTTTCAGAACAGCGCTATGCCATTTCTAGCATCATCCATTTCTTTTTTATTTTCTTTAAATGATTTCTTGTTGCTGTACAGAATAATGAGTTTTATTAAAACGGTGTCATGTAGTATCATTGTAGCTTGCTAATATAGAACCCCCACCACCATCCCAGCTCCCTTTTCCTCCACCTTCTAGTCCCTTTCTTCCCCCCAGATAGTCTCTCTTCTGTTTTTATGTTGTGCGTGAGTGTGCACGTGTGTGTGTAAGTCTGGTTTCTGTATATAGGAAGCATACTTGGTTACACCTGACTCTGTATATTCCATGACTGATGGAGATAGAGCTTGCTCATATTAGGCAGTTGGATGGGCTGGGCCTGGAGAATCCAAGGCTGTACCTACTACAACCTGACATGCAGCAGAGACAGGATGGAGGCTCTGATTCTGGGGTGCCCAGGCTCTCACTGCTCACCCAGAGACAGTTCCACCTCGTGCCACCTGGAGCAGTCTTGTGTACACAAAGACCCAAGCCGTCTGAGTTTCCATCTTGGTTTCTGCTGTGGTTTCAGCTACTTGCGATTCTCCCCGCCTCACCTGCCAGAGTCACCACTGGGAACCACTGTTTTTTGTTTGTTTGTTTGTTTGTTTTGTTTGTTTGTTTGTTTGTTTCTGTATTTTGAACATGCTTGGGCAAAAGCCAAAACTGTTTGGAAGCAACACCGTTGTCTAGCTGAGGCTGCTGTCTGCCATTTTTGCTGGAGTTTGTATTTTCTGATTTCTAACTCTGTAGTGCTTATATTTGAATGCAAATTCTCCAGGCTTGCTATGCTCTGTCTCCACATGCACACACACACACACACACACACACACACACACACACACACAATGTTCTGTAGTTCATGTTTCATAGCTGATGATTGGGGGATGGGGTTAAGAAACTTGAAGGCATTGTTAATTAGAATCACGGTAATAATCCAGGTACAGAGAAATCCCTGTCCATGATGGGACTTCCAAGTATTTCAAATGCATTGCTTTACTTCCTTCTCCCGCTAGCACTAACTGGAGTTCCAACCCCAATAAACCCATCAAGGACATAGCAGGATTCTAAGAAGTTGGCTGTTGTGTTGTTTTGAGCCAATAGGAGCTCCCCATAGCCCTGGCGCTTCCTCCACAAGCCCCCAAAAACATTTTTCTAATGATGCAGCAGTTTGACTCATTCAAGGGCCATACACACAGCCCAGGAGGCCAGGAGCCATGCACCCAACCTAGGGGTAAACACTGGGCAATTCTTACCTGGGAGGTGGTACTCCCTAACATTGTCATGGATCTTCCCTCAGCCATTTTAGCCCTCATTGTCATAAGCAGAACTTTACATCTTGGCTGCTTTGGGTGAATGGAGTCATTGAATAGACCCAGAATGAACTTCTGACTAATGAACCCAATCATCAGATTTGGGTCATTTTTAAAATGTAGTTTTTGGTATTCCTTGAGGACGTTAAAATGCTGTGCAATCTCACCAGACCTTCCAAATGAAGAGACAGACAGACAGTCACAAGAATACTCCTCATCTGGCCCAGTTTGGAAACAGCAGGCCCCAGAAATCCCCTTGAAGGTCCCTGAGCAATGGGGACACAGCATGCTGGACATGGTGTTATTGTGAAGATCATACACGGCATCGATCTGTCTCTAAAGTTAAGCACTACGCATTTTGTACCTCCTTTTCTCTGCATCCCTGTGCTGCGATAGAAATGACCCTCGACCCGCACCCATCTGATGGGCTGCAGTCAGCCAGTGTGTGGACAGCTAACAGGGGGGCAGGGAACACACTTACTCTGTTGGGTCCAGTGTATACTGTTGCTATGTGGGGCCTGGCACTAGCTAATAAAAATGGGACTCTGTGTTCTTATTCCGGTTACAATGATAATACAAGAAATGAACCTTGTAATTAAAAAGATAAAGGCATGCATCTTCCACTTATCCACACTCATGGGGAAACATGATACTCAGTGACACCACACACGCTCAGGGTAATTCCCATCTTGGAAGTTTTTAAATATCTTTACAGGTGCCACATTAAAACCTCGTGAGTTTCGTGTGAGTGTGTGTGTGTGTGTGTGTGTGTGTGTGTGTGTGTGTGTGTGTGACTTTACAAGGGACCCAAGTGAAACTACAGACCTGAGGGTCTCCAATATGCACTTCCTACGCTGGAGAAGTCCCCAGAGAAGATGGATTCAGCTGTCTCCTCATTTGAATTGCAAGCCAACTGGGGTGGGTTTCTCTGAGAAATTCTTCTCTAGGTGAGACTGGGCTCTGGGTGGAGACCTTGGCTAAGGCTGCTAACCTTGTCGCGACTTTGTTCTCCATCTCTCCCGACACCTTGGATGCTGACAGTTCTGTGGAAGCAAATCATCCTGCGTAATGGAGGCGTGCTCACCAATGCCTTGAACATCAGTTGCCTGTCTAAAGTCACCGATGGCTTCACGCAGGGGCAGATCGTCAAAGTAATCAAAGAGGTCCTCACAGACCGCAGGATCCGGCAGCAGCCACACAAGCCCCTCACGGCCGTCGAGTTCATCACCATGATGACCAGCATGAACCCTGTGTACAAGGAGGAAGAAGAGAGTTTTAAGGTAACACAACACCCTGCTAGTCAAATCCTAGGCAAACTCTGGTCACGTGACTTCCTCTCTCCCTCCAATTGCCTGGGTTCCCTGGATTCGAGTCCTGCCACATTCAAGGAAATTTGAGGCGCACCATTCTGAAATCGCAACCTTTTTGAGGCCTTTGTCTTCTGAGTTTTCTTTGCACCCGGAAGGTAGAGCGCATGTCTTCTGGCTCTCGGAGAGGCAGCAGTCTGTGGCCTTAGAGAGTAACAGCAAACTGTGGGATTCAAAGCTGCTAATTCCAGAGCTGGGAATGTGGGGGTGGAGCTCAGAGGCACAGCACTTGCCTAGAATGCACAAGACCCTGGGTTCAATCTCCATCCCTGCCTGCAGCAAACAAAATCTCAAACTCACACTCTCCCTCCCTCCCTCCCTCCCCTCTTTATCTCTCTCTCTCTCTCCCCCCTCCCTTTTTTCACCCCCCCCCCCTCATCCTTTATTCTGTTTTCACTTCACATTTTATATTATGAAACAAGTTTGGGATAGGGAAAACTACTCTTGAAATATCAAGCTGAAGCTATCTGGCCCCTGTCCCCACAGGCTCCCTCCTTTCTCAGTTTCCTATATACATACAATATGAAACATGAGCCAGATCATAAAAATTCAGTTTGCTAGTATTTGGGAACATTCTAGTGCGTTCGTGGGAGGTTTTAGATCCAGAGGGGACCTAGAGGGCTCTCATCCCACGTCCTTCTGTCTGTGAGGAACAAAGCTACCCAAGGACCATGCTCTCTCCATTCACGTAGCGGGGCTAAGACACAGTCAGGAGCCCTTGTCCCGGTGCCTAGGCCGGCAGGCATTCCTCAAAGACTGTTTCCTTTCCTTTAGCTCAGTGGCTCTCGACCTTCCTAGTGCTGGACCCTTTAATATAGTTCCTTGTGTTGTGATAATCCCAAGCCATTCAATTATTTCATTGCTACTTCATAATTTTGGTACTGTTATGAACCATAATGTAAATGTTTGTGCTTTCTGATGGTCTTAGGAGACCCCTGTGAAG
Organism: Microtus obscurus; assembly: GCA_963919715.1. Taxonomy (NCBI): domain Eukaryota; kingdom Metazoa; phylum Chordata; class Mammalia; order Rodentia; family Cricetidae; genus Microtus; species Microtus obscurus. The sequence goes on along the minus strand of CAWTZC010002279.1, from coordinate 4,509,735 downwards.
GGGCCATTCATTCTCCAAAGGGGTCAAGACCCACAGGTTGAGAACCACTGCTTTAGCTCAGTGTGAACAAAGGTGTGTCCTAGATCAAGGGATGAAAACTACCTGTGCCAAAGAAGGTCACCACAGTGTCACACTGTCACCAAAAGAAGGCTTCAAAGTTTCATTCAAAATTCTCACCTCCAAGAGCCTGCTCAAATTTCCACTCTAGAATGCATTACTTTTTTACCAAGCCCAAGTGCTCCAGTGGGAAGTGAGAAACCATAAAAATAATGTCCCTTTGCTTTATGTCGAGAAGCCACTTAGGAGTGAGTACATGTTGTATTTGTCTTGTCTTTCTTGGTTTGGGTTACCTCATTCAATATGTTTTTCTAGATCCATCCATTTGCCTGCACATTTCAAGATGTCATTATTTTTTACCATTGTGTAGTACTTCATTGTGCAAATGTACCACATTTTCCTTAGCCATTCTTTGGTTGAGGGGCATTTAGGTTGTTTCCAGGTTCTGGCTATGACAAACAATGCTGCTATGAACATAGTTGAGCACATGTCCTTGTTGTACGATTGAGCATCCTTTGGGTATATACCCAAAAGTGGTATTGCTGGGTCCTGAGGTAGATTGTTTTCTAATTTTCTAAGAAATTGCCGTACTGATATCCAAAGGGGCTGTACCAATTTGCACTCCCATCAGCAATGTAGGAGCATTCCTCAACCCCAGACAACCCAGACAACAAAGAGGACCCTAATTGAGGCATATGTAGATCTACGTAGGAAGGAGAAAAAGACAAAATCCCCTGAGTAAATTGGAAGTGTGGGGGGCATGGGAGAGGGGAGAAGGGGAGGGGGAGGAAAGGAGGGGAAATGTATAGCTCAATTTAAAAAAAAAAAAGAAAAGAATCTGTGTTCTTTAAAAGAGACAAAAATAAAAGAAAAAATAATAATGCCCCATAACTAGTGTCACCAGGGTGATGAGCGTTTCCTGTAAAGATGCAGCAAGAGAGAGCCGGGCATGGTGGCACACACCCTTAATCCCAGAATTTAGGAGGCAGAGGCAGGCAGATCTCTGAGTCTGAGGCCAGCCTCATCTGTACAGTGAGTTCCAGGACAGCCAGGACTACACAGAGAAACACCATCTAGAAAAAAAAAGAAAGAAAGAAAAGAAAAGAAGGAAGGAAGGGAGTGAAGGAAGGAAGGAAGGAAGGAAGGAAGGAAGGAAGGAAGGAAGGAAGGAAGGAAGGAAAAGAAAAGACCCAGAGAGAACATGAGGCTTTGACAGCCTTGCTGTTGCTGCCTGGGCCACCTGTGAATCATAACGCAAGAGCCTCTTACCCAGTGTGTACATAGATGATGATGGCTGTGTCCCAATAAAATGCTCTTTGCAAGACAGACAACAGACGGGATTTGGCCTATTGCTATGTTTTATGGACCCCAGCTCTTGCAAAAATGGCAAAGAAAAAACCTCCAACTGCAGCCAGTTTGTTGAGCACTGGAGTTTTTTATGCTGTCCTGTTAACTGCTGAACATTTTTTTTTTTCGAGACAGGGTTTCTCTGTGGCTTTGGAGCCTGTCCTGGAACTAGCTCTGTAGACCAGGCTGGTCTCGAACTCACAGAGATCCGCCTGCCTCTGCCTCCCGAGTGCTGGGATTAAAGGCGTGCACCACCATCGCCCAGCTACTGCTGAACATTCTGATGCACTAACTGTATTAGTTAACAGATCATCATCTCTCAGAGACATAATCTTTTCTGGAATTCTGCTTTTTTACCCCTTTCTAAAACACTGGCTTTCCACCTTGTTTTGAGGAATGTAATTTACCATATTAAAACTTGAAGCTGGTTTTTTAGCTTTGCAAATTGATCTCTAGGAGTTTTGCCTGTGCTGTGTGTTTGAAGACTGTGACTGTGGGCACAAACGCATATGCCTCTTGCCTCCATTCTGGGTGGGTTTAGTCATTCCGTTCATTTCTAAAGAAACAGCATCATTTCCTACCATTAGCCTATTCCCTAATCATTAGTGTAGCAGCAGGCACAGTGCCTAGCCCCAACTAGATGTTCGGTAGATTTGCTAGTGACACATTTATGGAACAGATAGGATGATGTCATCACACTCCTGGATACTGTGATGACCATTGCTGACATGGTACACAATCAGACCCATAAGTTTTCCCTGACTGTGCTTCTGAGAATGTATCTACTGAGCTCACAGCTCCTCCAGAACATTCTGTCCTGTTCCCTGGATGTGGCAGAGAACGTGTATAAATCTATAGATGGTATAATCATTTAGACCTCATAACCTTTTATTTTATAGGTAAAACAGCCTGATCTATAAGAAGTATGTTGAGTGTCTTAGGGCATCTATGGCAGTGAAGAGACACCATGACCGCAGAAACTCTTAGAAAGGACATTTAACTGGATGGCTTACAGTTCAGAGGTTCAGTTCATTGTCAGCATGTGCAACATGGTGGCATGCAGGCAGACATGGTGCTGGAGAGGGAGCTGAGAGTCCCACATCTTGCAGGCAACAGGAAGTTGACTGCATGTTACGCTGCACAAAGCTCAAGTGATAGAGACCTCAAAGCCCACCCCCACAGTGGCTCACATTCTCCAACGAGGACACGCCTACTTCAACAAAGTCACACCTCCTTATAGTGCCACTCCCTTTGGGGGCCATTTTCCTTCAGACCACCACAGTGGGTACACAGAGCTTGGTACACAGACCTTGCAAGGCAAAGGAAGAATAAGTTTGCTGTTGGCTGACCCTAAGATCCTCAGACCAGCCTGGCTTGTTCCAGTAAGTTCAGTGAAATCCTGAGAGAAGAGGAGGTCGGGAGAGAGACGGTGCAGTTGGAGGGATACTCACTGTGTCACTAGCCTGTGGATGGACGGGGAACCACAGACAGAAGAGCAGGGGTCTGGGGAAAAGCAGAAGCTGCAGAAGGCAAGAGAACAGTCTCTCTTCTGGGGCCTCCAGAGAGGTGCACAGTCCTACTGATGCCTTGACCTAGGTCGGTAAGACCATTTCCAGGACTGTGAAGTCCTAAATGTGCTGTTTTTGAATACAGATTTGAGTAATTTGCCAAAACACCAGAGAAAAAAGGAAAGCAATACAAGAAACGGGTAACTGTACAGTCACTCAGCCAAGAGCAGCGGAGCCATGATTCATGGCTCACTCCAAGCTCAAGTTCCTTAGCAGGACTCTAAACCAAAGAAGAAAGAAGTCAGCACTGAAGTTCTAAAAGCCAGACCAAAGCTAAGACAAGGAGGAAATGGTCCTTGGGGAACTCTCAGACAGGTACTAGTCTCTGGGATAATGCATTTAGCTGAGTCCTGGGAGCATAAGGTCTTGTACGCATATGCAGGGACCTTGGTCCCAGGTAATGAAAAAATGGGCCCTCCATAGAATTGGGATGCTTTCAGGCCACAATCAGGGATTGTTTAATAAAAAATGTTCCATATAATACTAAACACCTTGCCTGCACATTGTCCATGAAGGATTCATATCAGCACTACTCCAGGGCACCAGAATCTCAACTTGAAGTGCTAACATGTTTTAAAAATATTTGTATTTAATGATCATGATTGTATGACCATTAAAACCCCTGAAATCATTATGAAAAGCAAGGAGAAAAAACACTCTATGTAGAAGTGCATCCAAGTCAAGGGACATCTGATTCCTACAAGAAACATGACTCCTGATGAAAACAAATTCATAATAAAAAGCTTTCCCACCCAGAAGGAAATGACATGGCATTCCAGTACCAAACTGGGACCACTAAGAACTTACAGAACATTCTGAGGGACACTACATATTAAGTGTGATCAAATTACAAAAAGCCAGAAATATTGCAAGGGGACAACACATACACTAGAGAAAAAGAACCAAACAGAATATCTAATACTGAAAAAATTTTAACGGACATTAAAGTAAACATTCAATGAATATGCTATTTGTTGGCTAGACATAGACACTAAACCTAGCCTGCAGATGGTAAGGGAACCACAGACCATTAAAATTAATGTAAAAATTAGAAGAGGAAAACATTGCAGAAAATATAGTGTTCATGTAACAATAGTTAATGAGAAAAGAGGCAGTGACATTGAAAGAGAACAAGGAGAGGTATATATAGGAAGACTTGGAGAGAGCAAAGGGAAGAGATAAATGGCATAATTATATTCCAATCTCAAAAAAGCATTAAAAATTTTAAAAAGAATGATATGACAAAATGGCTTGAATACATATAATTACATGTTCAAGAAAATAAGGAAAAATATGACTTCCATAGAAATGCACTTTTAAAACAAAAAATTAAATAATAAGAGATCATTATCTTTTAAAACCACAAAAAAAGGTTTATAAGTGAAAAAATACAGTAGTTAATTCAATGGCAAAAACTAAGGCAAGTGTGAACTCCGGACTAGGTAAGGAAGGTCAAAGAGCGAATCACAGAACTGGAAAGTGGTCCTGGGGAGTTCCGCTACAGAGGATCACAGATGAGCAAAACACATAAAGTTAGAACTCTGGAATGGCAATCTACACGTCCAAAGGAATTGACCTTCAATTACTAGAATTCTCAGAAGAAAAGAACACACATCTAAAGTGAGACTGGCAGAGAATTTTCCCAAATTAAAAACATGAGGTGTCAGATTAAAAATAAACTCCAGGTAGACAGCTAGACAAATGGAGTGAATGCATTTTATCAATTCTTAGAAGTCTAAGAAAAGATAACAAACTCCACTTAAAAGCTCTCAGATTACCCCCAAAGAAACAACATGTGTGATCAAGCATCTCTTTGACAGCAGAAGATGCCAGAAAACAGTAACTTATATGTTCAGAGTGTTGAAGGAAAATGATCATCTAACTAATATTTATATCCAGCTGAACTAGCATCTAAGTGACAGGAGAAAACAAATTTGAGACAGATGACTGAAACTGTCTCCCACTCACCAAGAGCAACAGCCAAGTGGATCCGTGTCATGTAACCAGAAGGAATTCACTTTTTGTGTGCTGTTCCTAAGGAAGTCCTCTCACATATGTCAAGGGGCTGTACAATTGTAAACTGGGCTAGAGAGAGAAGCATTGCATTCAGGAGAGTGCTTACTGCTCTTCTACAAGACCCTAGTTCGGTTCCCGGAATTCACACCAGGTGATGTACAACTGCTATTGTTCCAGCTCCAGGGGATCTAGTGCCCTCTTCTGGCTTCTGCAGGTACCTGCACACATGTGGGCACACACACACACACACACACACACGAGAGAGAGAGAGATAGAAAGGAAGCAAAGGAGGAAGAAAGAAATCTTTTTTTAACTGAATTGTAAGAAAATGGATAAATAGCATCCAGTATAATCATTTTCTGAAATTATCTGTAAGGTTGTTCATTGAAAGGTTTCTTGGGTTATAAATAAAACATTATCAGTGCCATGTTTTCCACATCTCCCTCAGAGGATGCTGAGTGGCCCCCTGTGGTCTTACATGTCTACCAATTGAGCTACTAATAGCTGACCACATGTGAGGTAACGACCGCATTACCAGGAAAGCCGCATCCCTGGGGCAGTCTTAATTAGGAAGGACTGTGTGTGGAGGTTGCTGTGTGGTTCTCTAGCACAACTAACTACCTGAGGAGAAGTTTCAAGTCACAGAAACCCAAGCTAGAAATTCAACGAGACGTTTGTACTGAACACACGTCAAATGCCCAGTGCCTAACGGCCACTTACTGTCCCCTTCTTAGCCGATACATCTTTACCACCAGGATTACCTTGGTATTTTCACATCCAATCATTTCCACAACATCTTCTCATTTCAGAACTGGTATGCCAAAACCCCTCTCGGGAAGAAGCGAATCCTGTCACTAACGATCGGCGGCGGCATCAAAGACAAGGAGAAAGATAAAGGCAAGAAGAAAGGGAAAAGGGGGAAAAAGAAGAAGTAGTTTCTTCCTCAGGAGCCACCCTGAGGGTCTTTGAGATGGTGACAGCCCCAGCTCATCGGGGAGAGGCTCACCCTGCCCACCCGCCCAAGGAGAAGCTAAGATGCAAGCAACCATTCCCAGCCACTGCCCGCTAACCACTGTGCTTGTTCAGCCACCCTTTAGGAGTCTGGACACTAAGGAAGATGTCCTTTACAGCCATTTCTACTGCTTGCCACTGTTCCTTAACCCCTGCGAAGTCTGTATAATTTGAGTTTGCTTCCACGTGACCCGCACTGTCCCCAGCGCACACACCTGTCAGTATTAGCTCCAAGATTACAACATGTTTCAGAGGTCTCTCCTGTGACGAGAGCACCATCACTGTGTTGTCAATACTAGCTGTTTATTAACCCATATGCACTGTATATTTTATTGCACATATTTTAATAAATTAATTATTTGCTGTAGTAATAAATATCACATAATGAAATAAAGCTGTTGCCCTATAACCGACTCAGTAATTGGATTGTCAGAGCTGAGCCAGGTCTTCTCTGTGGAGTCTGCCGCGTGTAGATGAGGCTCAGGAAGTACGGCGGCCCTCTCTGATGTTTGGACCACAGCACTGAGACAGCTGGCTCCTAGAAGCCGTCTGACCTCTGCAGGCCAAAGACTAGGCAGAAACCACAACCTAAAAATGGGGTAGGTAATGAAAAGATGGTTAAGAAAGTGTGTTGCATTTGCAGAAGCCCTGGGTTAGGTTCCCAGCACCCATATGGCAAAGCTCACAACTGTCTGTAACTCCAACTTCAGGGAACCCCAACTCCAAGGAATCCAATACTTTCTCTGGCCTCTGAGGGCACCCGTGCTAAAGTATACATACCTACACAGGAGCACATGCATACACATGATTAAAAATAATAAATACTTTTTAAAAATAAAAATAGAGTAAGTGCAAATAAAATAAACCCAAATGGGGCACTTTAAAGAGATAAATAAAAACATTTGAGGATAGATGCATTAAGGGGTCCAACATAGAAATTTAAACTTTGTCAGAGTATAGCAGGCTATTTGGTGGGAGACACATTGAAATAACATTGAAGGATTAGTTACAGAAAGGAGTCATGTCTGAGAAGGGGTGATGTCATTTTGGTGCTAAGGATACCTCATCTAACAGTTTTGGATACAGCAGCGTCGCCACATCTCCCAGTAACAGGCCAGGCCGGATATCCAAGTTCTCCAGGACCCAGCAGCATGGCCCATGGCTCACAGAAGACTAGTTATCCAATCAGCCACACATGTCCCAGCCTGCATCTGTATGTGGCGGGCAGCACAAACAAGGAGACACAGAGACCCTCGCTGACCCACAAGTCTCAAACATGCTCTGTGCACGCCCGAAAGCACAGCAGCTGTCCCAGAGAAATTACTGGAAGAGAAACTCTGGGCCCAGTCATCGATGCGTTCTTTGGATTCCGGGCTGTGCCCCTTAGCAAGAGTTAGGGGCACATAGGAGAGTCCTGTCACTCAGGCTCTGGGTTAAGTCTGTCCCGCCCTACTCCACAAAGCAGCTGCAACTGTCAAACTTGAGGGGCTTGCCTGAAATCACACTTAAGGCCTAGCCTGTGCAGGCAGGGTGGAGGGGTACGTGAGAAGAGGAGATGCTCTCTTCTGCAGTTCTGCCGTGGCCTCAGTTCTGCCTGGGCCGTTATGTGGCAATTAGCTCCTCTTGAGCATGCTCCTAAGGGGAGGGGGCAGTAATTAATGGCATTAACCCTCATTAAGGGAGCATTATATGGCGTGGCATCTGATTAGTGTGGAATTAGAGTTCTCTGGTGGTTCTACACCCAGCCTGCACTTGTGAAGAGATAGATTCCGGTTTTCAAACCATTGCCTGGCATCCCAGCATTCCTCACTAAATTCCCCAGAGACCACCAGTCCTTTGACAAGCCCCTCTGGTCGGAAATCTACTGCAGAAGGATCTGCTCTTTGAGACTTTTCCTCTGCACCTGTCGGCATGCGCGGCCAAGGCAAGCCCCGCGGCAGGTGATCACAGGGTAGCTGTAACCCAGCTGTGCTACTTGTCATCACTGTGGTACCTAAGCCACTGAGGAAGGTAGCTCCCAATGTCCCTGAAACCCTAAGAGTTTATTGTGAGGGATGCAGGAATGATGTTAGAAAAAAAAAAAAAAGGATCTGCAACTAGCTACCACCTGTCTGGGCAAGATTTGGAAAACCCTGCTGATCCTGAGCCAAAGCCTGCAGGGCACCTGAAACAACTCTTCTCAGGGGTTTTCACTTGCTAACATAGGTCCCTTAGCAATCCTGTTTCCGTAGAGGCTCAGTTGCAGCTCAGCTAGCTTCTAGGTGATGCTCAGGAAGTTGCTGGGTGGTTCAGTGGTCACGAATGTTCATAAAACGCTGTGTGGATAAGGGTACATCTCTGAGAGCTGGTGTGAGAGGTCACGGTCCCTGCCACTAGCTTCAGCCCTCAGGAATCATCACCTGTCGGAGCCTGATGAGGTGTGTGAGTCAGGCTCTCCTGAATCCATAGCTCTGTGTCACCTAGGAAATCCATGGGATGCAGGGATGCAGCCCTTGTCTCTAGAGCCTTGTCCCCTCCTCTTCTCAAGTCCCAGCCTGACAGGAAGTTAGACTAGACAGCAGCCTGTGAGGAGGTTCATGCTTCTCTACTCTGGGCCAAGTGGGACAGGGCTGAGTCCAACTTACACCAGTATAGTCACACACATACAAACACACCCATACACACAGACACATATGCAAACAGAAGACCAAACCCTTTGCATGCTTGCATGCAGATTACATGCATGACCACATGCAACATTTATAAACTCACATGCACACATACAAACTATGTCAAATACACACACATCCCCGGGTACGCACATGTACACAGAATGCTCATACATATGAACATACCACCACTACAGCTGTGCACAGAGATGCATATAAAAACATACGTGTATAGACACGGATTAGACGTACAACCATATACACTCACATATGCACAGGTTTACACACATGCACACACTCAGCCCTGAGTCCCCCACTTCCTCAGAGGGTCAATAGCAGGTGCCCTGGCCTGCACAACCCTGGGCCTTCAGGCCACATCTGGGAGCTACGGCAGGGACCAAACCAGCGCAGCAAACGCGGAAGACACTCAGGCAGGTGCTCAAATGATGTTGACTGTTTACGCACTAAGTTCTGTGTAAACATCCTCTTCCTGCTGCTCCTCATGGGAATTAAAGGACACCCCAGCTGCAGCAGGAAGGGCTGATGCAGGAACCACAATTCCCAGCTGGACCTCATTCACAAGTGGTTCTACAGCTGCTCCCCAGGAGAATGCCATGGATAGGGGTCACATTGTGAGGGTGTCTCCACTAGGCATAGGGCCAAAGAAGCCTGGGGGCGGGGGGTGCAAGTTCTAAGATACCAAGTCTGACGGGCCAGCTGTAGGCAGAGGTGGAGCTTTGGATGGCCTGGGGCCTTGTTTCCTGCTTCTTTCATGAAAGACCTAGGGAGATTCCAGACAGCTCCTTCAGCACCTGAATTCCTGTCATTCTGAGGATAAGATTTCTACAGGACCTCAGCCAGGACAGACCTTGGGCCATTCTGTAGATGAGTAGTGGTGTTGTACACCCAGAAGATAGACCAGCATGCCTGGGTTTCCATTTGGAAGGCCAAGACACAACATTCTGGAAGGACAAGAACAACTGGCGAATTGAGCGTCCACTCCCACAGGGCACATGGTTCTCTGGGTATCCTGTCTTATATAAGCCTGAACTTTAGTGTTAGAGCCAGAACCCACTCTAGGCTGAGGTTGCCTTTATCCCAGACAGCAGAGGTACCGTTTGTCTTTGATCTTTACTAGCTATCCACACAGCCACCTGGGCTAGGCTGTGCCCTGTGCCCCAGGAGGCTACCGGGAAAGATGGGCTGTCCCTGCCTCCACAAGGATTCTGCTGGCTTCTAACTCAAAACCTACCAGCTTGCAGGTCATGCCCCACCCACCAACTCTGTTACATAAGCCTGTGTCTTCTCAGTCTTTGTAGCCTCCGGACATAAAGTCTAAGGATCTAGTCTCTGTGCTCTCCACGCTGTGCTGGAAGGAGAGAATCAGAAAAGAAAGATTATGACCATGTTGCTGGTATGTCTCCAGAGGTAGAACGAGCATGCCTTCAACACTGGATAAACAGTATACAAATTAATGTACATAACTCTACTGTTACAAATAAACTCCCTAGGTATTTATATGATACATAGATTTTTGATTGGTTGGTTGGTTGGTTTATATATGATTGTAAGTAGATAATGATAGATACATACATACATACATACATACATACATACATACATACGTGATAGATAAATAGACGACAGATAGATAGGTGAGAGATCGATGATTGATAATAGGTTAATAAGAGATGACAGCTCTTTGACAATCTGATTAATACCATTCCCTCATCTGCCTGAAATGTCATTGTTCTTTCGAAAGAAAAACTTTCCCATAATCTTTAACCAAAATGAAAATACCTTAGAGGGGGTAACTGCTCTTGTGTTTAGTGAATGGTGACCAATACAGAAAAGTACTTCCCTGTGAACCAGGCAGATCGGCCCCTTCCGACGCTGTCTATCCCTTCCTGAGAGGGCAGCCCAGACGGGTCTCACCTGGTTTTGAACTTCACATAGATGTAAGCACATGCACTCCTCGGCCAGGTTTCTTCTTACATGCATTGTACCTGAGTCTCTTCAGCTTTCCGCGACAAGCTTTCCCTGTCATCATGGAACAGGATTGCTGTGTCGACACTGTGTTTAGAGTTTTTATTTCACAACTAAGGAGAATCTGTCTTTGCCCTTAGTTTGGGGCCCTGTGTGTGATGTTACTGTGGTCGCTTGTGTGAGAATCTCTCCATGTACACATGCGTAGATGAGAACCTCTCCATGTACACATGTGTAGAAGGGCTGCTGTTCTCCTGGCATAGCATCCCCCAAGGTGGTCAGCAGCGCTGTGGCTTATTGCCATGGCTGTGCATCTTCCCCTTCAGCACGGACAGACTCTCAGTTCCGCATCATCCTCACACTTAGCATGGCTAGCTGCTTTCATTGTCTCTGCCTTGGAGTGGGAGCCAGCATCACGGGGGAGTTTGAATGTCCTTCCTCTGGTGACTATTGGATGACACAGCTCTCCCTAGGCAGAGATAACACGCCTGGGAGCAGAATGGCCCCATGCCGCTGGTTCATCTCTTTCTTACCCACTTTAGGCTTCTTGGAGTTTGTAGCTGCCTAGGAGGAAGCTTTTGCACATACATGAGCCACAAATACAGTCTCCTATTCATTAGTTTCCTTCCAACTGTCAAAATGGTCTCTTGCTGAGCACAAATTCTTTTGTTGTTGTCGTAGTGTTTAGCTTCTCAAGACAGAGTTTCTCTGTGTAATTCTGGCTGTCCTGGAACTTGCTCTGCAGACCAGGCTGGCCTTGAACTCACAGAGATCTGCCTGCCTCTGTCTCTGCCTCCCGAGTGCTGAGATTAAAGGTGTGCACCACCACTGCCTGGCTGAACACAATGTTCTTAATGTTAATATCACTTTGCTGATCAGTTTCCCCACATGGATACAGGGTTCACTGTGTCCTGTGAGTAAACTCTTCGGCAACTTCAAGATTATGAGGCTCCCTTTGCTCTTAGAAGTCTAGTTTTTTTACATAGCAGATTCGTGTCTATCAGTTCACCTAGAGTTGACTTTTGCTAATGGTTTCAGTATTATTTTTTTACCTGTATGAATGAACAACTGACCCAATGGCCCAGGACCATTCATTTAAAAAGACCCCTTTGCCTGGACCTCTGCAAACACAAGTATTCAAAAATAACAATAAATAACTAAAATAAGTATTCATAGGTGCAACATCTGGATTAGGAACACCCCATTCCAACCAATTGTGTAAGAGTCTTGTTCTGCCAATGCCTCCCTCCACCACAGGAGCTTACATGTTCTTTATGTCCAGAGAGGGGTCCTTCCTACCTTGTTTCTCTCCAAAAGTGTCATAGAGAGGTTTGACCATTTGCATTTCTTAACAAATTAGAGTCGATTTGTCTAGTTCTACTGAAACACCTGCTATTTAATGTGCATTATAACAAACCTACATATTAATTTGAGGCGATCTGACATCTCTGCACTGTTGAATTTTCCAGCCCACGAAAGGTGTGTTTCCCAGCATGAAGCTTAGACTTTTAAATTTCCTCATGATGCTTTGTTCTTCAGGCATAGAAATCTCACCCATTTTAATTAACTTTTAGTGCGCAAAGACGGGTTCCACTGCAACATTCTCTCCGTGAATGAGATTTCCTCATTCACCCCCACTTTCTCCTCTTCTGTGCCCTTCCTAGTATCTCCCCGTCTCCCTAAAAATTGCCCTGGGTGTGTATATAAAAGAAAGTGTGTGGGATTTGTCTTTCTGAGTCTGGTTTATTTGTTTTAGCATGAGTGTTTACGGTCCCATCTATTTTCCTGAAAATGACCTAATTTTATCCTTCACACTTTAATGAAATTCCATAGTGCATACACACCTGTGTGTACACACCACATTCTCTCTATCTCTCCGTCTGTGGATGGGCAGTTATGCTGATTTCGTATCTGGGCATTATGAACTGCAGTGGGTGCGCATTTAGCAGTGTCTCTGCAGACCTTACACAACCTTCCTAATAGGTACTTTTAGCTATATATCTTTACATTAGTTTTGAGACTTTAATACCAATTCATTACTGATATATAGAACCAAGACTGTGTTTTTATATTAATTTTATATCCAGAAATGTATTAACTTGCAATCAAATTTTAAGTATTACCTGCAATTTTCTATGTCCGTAATCACAGCCTCTTTGAATAATAAATTTGATCTATTTACAACTATCATTGCTTTTATTGCTTTTTCTTGCTTCATTGCACTGGACTGGGCCTTTCATTACAATGTTGAATAGAAGCAACAACAGACAATATTAATCTCAAATTTTCATTGAAAGAGCATCCAGCACATTTCTATTCAGTACCGAAGTCCATGTAAGTTTTATGAAAATATACTTTATCACTTTAAAACCTATGTGGGGGCTATGGAGATGCGGCAGCAGGTAACACTTTTGCTGTCCATGCGTGAAGACCTGAGTTTGTATCTCAAAAGCCCATGTAAATAGCAAGTGGGCAGAGCAGCCTGCATCTTATCCTAGCACTCAGAAGGTGAGGGCAAGGATCCTTCCCACCTACCCACCCACCTTGCCCCCACCACACACAAACACACAGACACACAGATACACACACACACACACACACACACACACACAAAGCAAGCTACCCAGCTAGCCTGGCCATATCATTAAGCTCTGAGTTCGTCTGAGCAGCCCTGCCTCCATAAATAATGTGGAGAGTGATCAAAGATGGTTCCCAATGTAGCACAATTTCTAATTGTGTAAAATTAGAAAAATTTTTATTAAAATTTTTTATTTTAATATTATTTATTTATTTAAAATAATAAAAACCCGGAGTCAGATATTAGAGAATGAGAGCAGCCAGCCACTAGTTCTTACCGCTATGAAATCCTTAGAACCAAGGGGTCAAGATCCTGTCTCTGTGAAGCTTCAGACAGAATGCCTTGAGCTCCTGTCTCCGCCTGCCTTATATTCCTCTCTCTGCCTAGCCATATCCCTTCTTGACTCTACCTTCTTAGTGCTGGGATTAAAGGCATGGGACTCCCAAGAACTGGGACTAAACATGTAAGTCACTACCGCCTGACTCTGTTTCTCTTTGTGACTGGATCAATCTCGTGTAGCCCAGAGTGGTCTTAAAATCACAGAGATCCATCTGCCTCTGTCTCCCAAGTGCTGGGATTAAAGGTGTGTGCCACCACTGCCTGTCCTCTATGGCTAACATAGTGTGGCTAACTCCACATGTTCATCTTCAGGCAAGCTTTATTTGTTTAGATCACAAACAAAAATATCACCAAATGCCAATCTCAGCCTCAGGCTTCCACACCCACACCAGATATGTGAATGACATACATACACACACACACACACACACACACACACACACCAGAAAAACAGGGTGAAATAAATAACAAGACCTCGTGACAAAACTTGCCACACTAAGATTGTTTTGGCCATCTGTGGATATAACAGTACATCAAGTGCTTTTTCATCTATTGAGAAAATCATCTTTCTCTTTTATTTTGTTATCATGTTGGATTTAACTACATGATTTTAACTGGGTTTTCACTGAAGTAATTACTTATTTACCTTCTTATAAGAAATAACACAGAGATCTCTTGTACACTTTGACTCTCCTCCAATAGTAACTATGGGTATAACTAGTATATCATTAAAACATATTGATTCTACTCAGACTTTCCCAGTATAATTTTACTCATACTTCTGTCAAGTCTCATGAAATTTTGCCATCTGCGTATATTTGGGTATCTCTGGCTACTGTGAAAACACAGAGCAATTCTAACACCAGAAGATATGCTAACACATTGCCCTGCTACCGCCATGTCTTCTTCCTTCCTAGGACTCTTCCTCCAGCCCCTGGTAACCACAGATCTGCCCTCTGTTTCAAAATGTTGTATATGCAGAATGCTACATAGGTGGGATGATACAGTTGGACAGAATCTTTGCAAATGGCTTGCTTTGTGTTGTTGTTGTTGCTGTTGTTGTTGTTGTTTTGCTTTGTTTTGTTTTTCCAGACAGAATTTCTCTGTGTAGCTTTCACCATCCTGGAACTCTCTCTGTAGACCAGGTTGGCCTCAAACAGAGTATAGAGATCCACTTGCATCTGCCTCCTGAGTGTTGGGATTAAAGGCATGTGCCACCACAGCCCAACTCGGGGTTCATTTCTTAATGTGTGATAAGACTTCAGATTTTCTATTTCTTCTAGTGTCAGCTTTGGGGAGTTGTAAGTTTAAGAAATGTGTCTATTTCACCTAGCCTTTAAGATTTTAGCAGAAAGCTGTCACAGTGCTCTTTTCTCAGTTCTAACATGTGCAAGACTCAGTCAATGTCTGGGACCTCACTCTGCATTTCATTCCTGGCATTAGCTACTTCTGACTTCTCGTTCTCCTTCACTGGCTTCAGAGGGTCTTTATGGTCCTTATCTTTTTAAAACATAAAGAAAAAATTTTCAAAGGGTCAATTTTTGGATTTAATGGTTGTATCTATTATAATTTATTTTCCTATTGATTTCCAGTCTTTTTCATTTCTTTCTTTCTACTCTTTTTCTGACTTAATTTGGTCTTTCTAGTTTTCTCAGAACAAAGAAAACTCTTTGAGTTTGCAGTCTTTCTTCTTTTCAATATATTAACTAAGACTGTAAGTTTTCCTCTGAAATCTTTCACTTAAGAGTTACCAAGATTAAACTAAAAACAGTTGTGTAAAAAACACTCACTATATGGCATTTGAGGTTCCAGCAGGAACATGTCCAAACAGAATCAGAAGACTGTTGTCATCTATAAATGGTGGGCTTAGAGAAGTGCCTATTTTCTTTGTCATTTTTATTAATTTTGATAGGCCTTTTCTATTTAGTTTATGCTATATTTGCAATTAGAATTAAATTCTATGATATATAATATCAAGTACTGCTTAGGAGAAATGAGATAATAGAGACGGAGAAACAGTGACTGGGGCCACCAAGATGTGCGGAGCTTGGGCAAGGACAGAATCATCAGTTTAGTGGATGCAGGAAGGAGGATTGTAGTGTCTTAGCCCTGTAGTCTAATTTAATTTTAATTTTTGTACTAGCGTCTTCTCTCAGCCTATCCCAGGGAAACACATCCTCACTCTTTTAGATTGTTTTTAAGTGGATAGTCTAGTAAATGATGGAGTTTTTAAGTTTTAATAAATGGATTGGTATTGAAAAGACGTTGAAGGAACACACACTCACTAACAAATGGCTAAGGAGGAGAGGGCGGCCCCAGAATATTTGTAGAATAGAAACACGGAGGGACAGAAGGTTACACAGCTCAGTCTCCTGGACTGCCATCTGCCTTCATTCCTAGATGCTGCCCTGGTGGCCTGGATTAGAGATAGGCACACACCCATGTATCTGTGACACTCATGGCCAACCACGAGCTCACCACCAAGATCAGAGGTTACTACAGCTTCACACACTGCCCTGCCCAACCACCAAATCCATAATCCAGCTGTCCGCACCTGTCCCTTTCACTCTCTGCCCTACCTTGTCCTTGAGCTCACTGTCTACTTACCTGTGGCCACCCCCTTGGCTACAATGACTCTCAGACTCCAGGATCTAAGGAGAGGGAGCACACTGAGTGAGGGCTGAGTCCAATCTTAGGATGTAGAGTAGATACAGGACAGCTGACATCAGCTTAAAGAGCCTGGTATTAGCATATGCTCTCCCTGGCCATGAGAGCCAAAAAGGAGACCAACGGGAACAATAGATTCAACAATGAAGCAGGCCTCACTCTGAAGCCCTGGCAGGAAGACGCTAGCATCCAACTCCAGGTAGACACCTACACTCGCAGGCCATCTACACAACATCCAGCCACTCACAACATTTTCAGCTGGAGTGTGGTGCTCTGGCTGTCACTTACAAAGCTGTGTGCCAGTAAACTGTGGCATTTTCCTCCTACGGGCCAGGCTGCAAGGGTCACAGGCTGTGAGGAGCGAGGCCTCTCACCTGAGGGTAGTCAGGCAAGGCTAGGCCAGAGCTGATCCCAGAGGCTGTACCAAGGCCTCTCCACTGTGTGCACTGGTGGCTATAAGGATGGCCAGTACCCCTCAAGACCCACTGTCCCCACCAGTAAGGCTGGCACTGATCCACACAACCAAGATAGAGACGAGACCCGCCCTCTGAGTGGAAATTGACTGATGCTGCCTCCACAACTTTCCCAATTTGCGAGCGTTCTGCAACTGGCAGGGCAACTGATGGAAACGGTACCTTTCTATAAAATGGTTAGCCCCAGACTTCAAAGCCTTCTCGAAAGGACTTTTAATTGCGTTCTCCCCAACGAGGCATCCAAACTCGCCTCACCTCGCCTTTGTGTGGGTATTTATCCTAAGCACAATGCCCACGTCCTGTGCCATCAGTATTTCCTCTCTCATCGTTGGAAACGCGAGTACTTTGGAACTGGCTGGAGCAAATTATAATGCACCCAACCAAGGCCTTTTGTCACGCAGCCCTGCACCAGCGCTGCCCGCCTGGCCCTGTGAAAGCTGTGGGACCCACTGGAGTTCATTTGAGAATCCTCTACCCCAAGTTGGTCTTGCAAATTATTTCTGCCCTATGCAGAGTCTTTTTACTCATAGCATCAAGGGGCTTTGAATCACGCATAATACATACTCGCTCATACACAGGGGGAAGGATTATTGCGGAACCAGGATTAAATAGCGCTGGTGGTAATGAGCTGATGAAAAACCCAATCGTCGCGATTCCATGTTTGCCCCTGTGGCGAGGTGGCGTGAATACGGGTGGGGAGAAACTTCAGGACTGCCAGGGCTCAGGTTGTTTGTTCCTATGGAGATTAGCCTGTGCCATCCTTGACAGGATCAATACGTGGCCTGGGACAATGGTGGCCATGGGGAAGGCAGCCCTGCCTTTTCTTCAAGACTCAGGAAAATGAGGAAGAACAGGTCGTCCCAAGGTCAACCAGTGGTAAGATGGCAGCCAGGAAGACTAGGGTCTCTGTTGCCACTTAAGGGACATGGCTTCCTCAACCTAGCAGTGAGCTTGGTGCAGTGTAAGGCTAGCCCAACTGTGGACTCTGTGAAGAAGAGCAACCCATCCCCTCCCTGACCAACTGATCAAATGGAAGACAGGCATGTGGGAAAGACCAGAGTGCCTACTGTGTTTGCAGAGAGTGACAGCCAGTTTCCTTTCTAGTGGCATTCCTCCTGTGACCAAGGACACGTAGCACCGTCTCCATGTTGAACAAACAGACTCAGCCAGTCGCTCGGCTCCTGACCCCCATTCCTATGGGTATGAAACCATCCCTCATACCTTTAGGAGTGTGGGGGAGAGTTTGAGGACCATTGGTCACTTGTCCAGGTCCCTCTCAAGGGGACATCCATGCAATTCCTGCTTCATGGATCACTAAAGTGGACATGTACACGCTCCTCTCACCACCCCCCCACAGATCAGATCCATGCTGTCAGGGACCTCACGATGACACATACCTTCTTCTCTAAATGCAAACACAGTGCTCACTATGATTAGAATATTTAGTTATTTCAGACAATTACTTTAGGACTCTACCACACCCTAAAGGTCCCCATTGACCCTGGAGAAAAACTGAGATTCCTTGAGCAGGATAGTTCAAAATCTCCCTCATTCTCCGTTCTCCCTGGGGGTGGGGTTGGGGGTGGGAAATGGCTGAGTCATAACAGGTACCAGAAGATGGGGGCCTTGTGACTGTACTGGGGCCACTTAGAGCTGCACAGAACTTAGCAGCACAGGCTGTTTTCTCCCAAAGTATCCTATGTGTGCTATTGGGTAAATAAGTCTTCCTGGGTCTCCCTGAACCTCCCCCGGGAGCAAAGACCCAACTGCTATGGAACTCTGGATGCTGGAACAGGACACTTGTCACATTGCCACCTCCCTGCTGGTCTCAGGACAGTTGTATTGCAATAAAATGGTCTCCAGTTTGCCCAGCAGACTCTGTCTCTGGAAGGAACCCCTCAGAATGCAGAGGACTCAGCTAGGGAGGGAGATGTCCCCTGTGTAAACTAGGTGCCTGCTACCTGGAGAGAGGGCCCAGTAGACAGAGTGTGAGGACAGAGCAGTATGTCACCCAGGTCACTTGAAAAGAGACAAGTGGCGGTAGGACACAGAGAACCCCACAGGACCCTGGTGCCTAGGACAGCACCTGGCAGACACCAGCGCAGTGGCTCCCTGAGGCAGTCCCCTGCAGCTCTGGACTCCTGCGAAGTCACACAGCTATAATGAACTGTCCTAGGCATTCAGCTCTGGTGTAGCGTGGTGCCGTATGTGGCCCGTGTCTCTGTTTATGGACATGAGGTCCTCCCTTCTGAAGAGGGACACCTGCTCCTTTAATGATCCCAACACAAAACAGAGACAGGAAGATCTTTTGAGGTTCTTTGGCCAGCTTAGACAACTCAGCAAGTTCCAAACCAAGGTGGACAGTGGCTGAGGAACAACACTGAAGGTTCTCTTCTGTTTCCATATGATACGCTCACACACACTTTCTATTCTGAGATCACTGTCCGTTACACTGAGTTGTGATAAAAAAAAAAAAAAACCCACGAGAGCAGAGGGAGATCCTGTGTGCCCTCCCCAGCTTTCCCTGAGCCAATGCCTTGCAAAAGCATACAGGATCTAGAGACGTGATTCTGAGACTAAGAGCACTTGCAGTTCTTTTAAAGGATGTGAGTTCGGTTCCCAGCACCCATGTCAGATGGCTGGCAATTCCCTCTGATTCCAGCTCCAGGGTATCCGATACCCTGTTCTTGCTTCGATGGGTCCCTGCATACATATGAGCACACACATACACACAGTTAAAATTAAATGTTAAAAAATAAACCATAGTGCAACATCACAGGAAAAAAACACATGGCTCTCATTCAGATTACCCAGCTTCCCTTGCATTTGTGTGTGCAGATGCACGTGTGTCCTGTGTACATCTTTACAGTATTAACACATACAGGTTCTGTGTCTGCTGCAATGGCAGTCTTCAGAACATCTCCACTCCAGTGATTCCCATCCTTCAACAAGCAACACCTTCTCTCTTCTGCCCTCCTCCATCCTCAGCCCTGCCAATCACTGACTGGCTCCTGGTCACCACTTACATCCACCTCAAAGCTGTCTTGTTTCGATTCCCTGGGCCTGCAGGAAGAAGCCGAGTCTTACAAGGCAGCAGACGGTCATCGGCAAGGGTGTGTCTGGCAAAGGCTCAGTGTGTCCAGCCAAACTGGCTAACTCAGCAGCACTGCTGGGCAGTCAGGGAAACTCCTCTCCATTCCTCCCGCGCTGTGAGGCTCTGTCTTGTGAGACTCACACCAAAACTGCATAAATCAGGAGCCTCGGAGCTAACAGATGCTTCAGATAAGCTGGCCCAAAACACTACCATCACAGAGGGGAAACTGAGGCAAGGGCAGATCACAGTGCCTGATCTTACTAGACATCCAGCCTTAACTCTGGTGATTCCATGGTGCATTCTCCCATCAGCCAAGTGGTTTAGGGAAGGAGAAGCCTCAGTTCCTCTCGGCTCCTCTTGGCTCCTCTTGGCTCCTCTTATCAGCGCTTCTAGGCTCCTGTTCTTTGATGCCAAGAAGTAATCACGGGAACACGGGACTTTGGTATATGATCCATAAACAAACACTCTGTCCTAATGCCAGCACTCACAAAGTCACAGGGTCCAGCCAATGAAGTCCTCGCCACAAGTCAGAACTGTCCAGATACTGTCACTCACAAAAATTTCATGTTCCTCCCACTTTACAGACAAGACAACTGAGGAACAAAAAAGCCAGTCTATCTATGGCTAGTGTGATATGAACCCAGTCCCACTTTAAAGGCTACAATGGCTGTGTCAATTACACTTACACCCGTGATGGGGAAGCTCAGCCAATGCACATCTTTTACAACACTCTGGCCGGACCTTCACAAAGTTATCAGAGACTATTTGCAATTTTACCAGACCAAATATTAATCTTGGAATTTAACCATTGTTACTTTCACAGGATCCCCTAAGAAGAACATTGCCTCCATGACAGGTGGAAGCAATTTTAGAGGACAACGTCCCCTCTCCCAGCAGAGTTTGCCCTCAGGTTTAGGGACATCATTTAGGGGTTGGTTATAATTGGTATATGGTTGAGGGATGGGGGATAAATTTTATAGGCTCAGGGGTGTTCTAAAAAAAAACAGGGATAATTGGTGATGGGATAATAGATTGGTATTTGTGAGTTATTGTTTTTAGACAATTATATTGGTATCGATTCTTGTATATTGATACAAAGTTAAATTATATTGAATATTGTATGCGTGTATGCTTCTACCTCTGTTTGAAACATTGTTTATGTATTGACATATATATTTACCATATTGCAGTGTACATTTCTACCTCTGTTTAAGATACTTATATATTGTTCATGTATTGATACATTTCTACCTCTGATTAAGATACTTACATATTGTTTATGTAATGATATACATTGTTTACATTTGAAGGTCATTGTCCTCGTTTATTGCACAGTTGTTTATTCTCTTAGTCTTTAAGTTAGATAGGTATTAAGAATTGTAGATCAATAGTCATCTGTGTCTGACATATTTATAGTTAGGCTAACCAGGTTCTTTAGATACATAGAAATTATATTCACTATAGATAATATAATCTTCAGCCTCTTCAAAGAGCTGTAGAAAATGGCATTTGAGCTAGTTTAGAGTTCTGTGGTAGTGAGACACAATTGCTCCTGGCAACACTGATCTATTCCAGAGAGATTGTTGAGCACCAAAGACACTCCACTTGGAGCTTGTCTTCTTCTTGGCAAAACTGGCCTTTAGGCAAAAAAACAAAAAACAAAACAAAAAAAAAAACCCATACCTCGACCACTGACAGAGATAGAGTATCCAAAAATGGATAAACAGAACTGTCAAATCTTGCCAAGACAGGGTAAGACTGTTTTGAAATATTTCTTGCTTTTAAAAATAATCTGTTACATTAGGCCTCAGCAAAAGTTGGTTGCCTCAACATTGCAAATGAGACTTTGGGTGATTGCCCAGGTAATCAGTTGTCTCTGTCATTTATTACACATTTTGGAAGTTTCTCAATTGTACTTCCTGGTTACTCAAGTAATATTACTTCCCTTCTCAGATCTTTGATGGAGTTAAAGATTAGATAATTGTAGCTACCCTCCTCATGATTTAGCTAAACTTAATTTCAATACATTATTTAGACTCCTTGAAATAGAATGCTTAGTAAAACTTTTGTTATGTGTTTCTTGCTTAATATTGTTTATTGCTTGTAATTTTATATTTGGTATCTGTTCCTGTTGTATATAGTTGTATTGGGTTCGGTTCGATCCTGTTTAGACAAAAGGGGGAGATGATGGGGAAGCTCAGCCAATCACATCTGGCAAGGGTATGACTGCCTGGAGCCCAGTTAGATAAGTGGGGAGTGGGGGGATAGGTGTGCGGGTTCTCTGTCTGGTGCTCGCCGACCTTCTACTCTGATAATGTGAGTTTCCCTGTTTTCAATTATTAAATTATATCTGTTGTTTTGAGCTGGTCTGGTTATTTAGTGTACTGATCGAATATGCCAATATTTACAACCCCAGGTCCCACTTTTATAACCAAACCCATTTCTCCTTCACAGAGTGGGTACACAGCATTCTTGGCTTACCACTAAGGCTAGTTTCCCTTAGCCTTAATACTCTCTTCCACCTCTTGACGTGAGCCCGGGCCAGACAGCCATCAGCAGAGTAGCAAAGGAACTGCTGCCCACTGCTGGCTGATGGGTGCAGTGCCCCCGGCCATTTCTCAGGTCCCCCATAGAGAGAGCAAAGCCAGCCTCTGGCCCATTTTAAGGGACCAGTGAAGGCTCTTTCTGGAATGAAACAGACCCTCCGTTCATAGACAAGTATCGCACGGAGAGTGGGTGGATCTGTTGATGTGTCTCCCTCAGGCTCCCCAAGGAAGCTTCCCCCAGCTTCCCTGGTGTAGCCAGGTGTAATTAAAAGTTTGGATATGAACTCTCTCCCCTTATCCCAAGGGAGAGTTTCCATCCTGATTCCACCCAGGGTGGGATCCGAGGCCTGTCAGAAATGGAGCGGAGCCCCTGGACCAACTATAATCCTCAATTCACCCGGGGTGATACTCTTCTCTGCTGGTCGGAAATGTGATCAGTCCCAGGACAAGATGGATATGTTCCTGGATGAACAGTCTGCCTCTCTGTTCACACCCAGACAGATATCTCGGGCCCCAGTATAACCTGCAAGTAAGAGTAGCTACGTAAGCTCAGAGTGATAAAATACTACGCCGCGTGTTTCCGCACAAGTTCAACTCAGGACTACAAGAGCTAGTTCCAGGACAGGCTCCAAAACCACAGAGAAACCCTGTCTCAAAAAAAAAAAAAAACAAAAACAAAAACAAAAACAAAAAGTTCAACTCAGGGTTTTGTTAGCTCACTGCTAAAGTGTTCAGCCATTGGCTGCCAGGTCTTTGACCAACTGGCTGTCCCACACAACTACAGAAACACTGCTCAAGAACAAACAGCATTGGCTTGGAGCTGGTGAGAGATTTTTTTTTTCCCCAGCAGAGTTGATCATTATCTCCAACAGTGTGCCCAAGACATAATACATTTGTCAAAACTCAAACAACTCACTTAAAATGAAGATTCAGAGCTGGGGTGTCAGCTCAGCAGTTAAGAGCATGTACACTGTTCTTTTTTTTTTTTTTTTTTTTTGGTTTTTCGAGGCAGGGTTTCTCTGTGGCTTTGGAGCCTGTCCTGGAACTAGCTCTGTAGACCAGGCTGGTCTCGAACTTACAGAGATCCGCCTGCCTCTGCCTCATGTACACTGTTCTTAAAGAGGACTTGAGTTCAGTTTCCAGCTCCTGAGGAGCTGATACCCTCTTCTGGCCTCCACCAGCACACACGAGAGAGAGAGAGAGAGAGAGAGAGAGAGAGAGAGAGAGAGAGAGAGAGAACTTTAAAATAAAAACAAAGTATTTTTAAGAGGGATTCAACTGTATGTGAGCATTGCCTGAGGGTTTTGGGTTTGTTGTTGTTGTTGTTTTGCCTGAATGTTTTTTGGATTTGTTTGGGGTTTTCCTCCATCTAAGGGGATTCACCATTGGCCTTCTATGTATGGCACACTATCTGGGGAAACCGTGGTGAATAGCACCATCAGCAACCTTTCCTAGGCTGGTGTTCACTGGTGAGCCTCCAGCTGTGGAGTGTCCCCAGGCTCCCAGAGTGGGGGGGGGGGTCCCCCTCTGCCCAGCACTCACCACCAACATCACCTCCACTTCGTCCCTTTCCCCTGTTGGTGGTGCTGAAATGGGCAACTCCATGGCCAGATATATTGTGAGAAATCAGAGCACACAGGTGAAGTGAGGGGGCATGACTGTGCTCCTCTTTTCTCTTGTGCCCCCCCCCCCCGCCTTCTTTTCCTAGCTGCCTTTTCTGACCCTTTAGACCATTCTGATTCCCTGGATAAAAGCATCCCAGATGAAAGGTCCCAAATGTCATCCAAATGCTAATCATTTCGAATTCCTGTCCTCCCCTGACTTTTCTGTAACCAAAATGGCAGGTGTGTAGCCAACTGCCTGCTCAAGCCCTGGCAATAAACACAGAACGGGCCACTCTCTCTTCCAAAAGCCCACATCAGACTCCACGAAGCTCTCCTCCCAGTTTTCCCCATCATGGCCTGTGGAAACCCCAGGCTCCCTCTCCTCCTCCCCTTACCCTCTCATTCATGCCCATCCGCCGAGGTTCTTGTTCCTGCAGTCTGCTCCGACTTCAGCTCAGTAACTAAGAAGGGTGAGCTGCCCTCTGCTTCAGATTCTATGCTGGCTTCCATCTCCTCTAGAAGAGTCTAAGTCCTTGCTAGGACCTGGAAGCCCCACCATGATGGAACCCCCATTCTCTGGGCCTCACATTGCTCCAGCTCAGGCTGTCCCTCACACTGCATTCCTTGCTCCAGTGCCTTTGTCTTTGCCATTGAAATGCCTGCAATGTACCCCTGCCACTCTAACCCACTGTACCTGCAGGACTTTCTCCCACTCTTCCCTTGGTGTTTGTCCCAACGTTACCTAATCAAAAGAGACTTCCTGGTCATCGAACACAGCAGCCACCCACCCCCGAGCTCTCCCCAACCCTCGTCTTCCTTTACAACACTTGTATGCATTCACTGCCCACCCCCCATGCTGGCACTAATGCCCTGTGATCTTCTCTGGTTCACCACTGTTTTCCCGGGACCTTTTTGCTCCCAGGTTCCTGCTACGTCCTTACCCTGATTCTGTTGGGGCCTCCTAACCTGGGGTCTTCTTTCTGTCCATCTCTTGGCATCACCCTACCTCAGTCTCATCTCTCCCAGGAATTCTCCAGAATAAAACCCAAGTTCCCAGACATCATCTGTGCATCTGCCATTGTATCCATATCATCTGATCCACATTTGCCCCTTACCTCTAAACCCTATAGACTCATGGTTGTCTGGTTGTCCTGTCAACCTCATCACAAAGCTCACATGGGGATAAATGATGGGGTCATGCTGTCTGTAATCTCCACCCGCTCAAGGCCAGAAGGGACTCACTTTGTTTGAGTTTAAACTTGGGCCAATAGATCACTCAGAGAGAGTTTCTCCCAGTATTGAGGGCCCAGCCTCCAGGTTAGCTGACCTGGAAAATGAGCTTATTCCCACCCCAAATGTGGCGTTGTCTAACCGGTGAATCAATGGGACTGTTGTGCAAGAGGTCTCTGCCCCAGCAGTTAGAGAACAGTAGCTCTGTAGATACACAGATCCCCAGACATACCTCTCAGCATGTCTCGCTCTCTGCCTCCTCTTCCGTCTCCCCCACTTCTCCTCCAAGCAATCTGGCCCATCGGGGGAGGCTGAAGATACTGCCCTTCTTCCTTCCCTATTAAATCTGACATGCACCTTCTGGTCTACCGTAGCAGAAATGGCTGGTGGCCCACATCACCTTGTTTAGAGGCTACATATTTATTCAGTGTGGTATCTGGATTGCCTTCTGGCTTGTTCTAACATGGAAGGCACCGTACTCCACTCCAAATGTCCTTGGCATGTTGAGGACTAGGACAAGCCAAGGCAGCTCCGATCCACCTTCAAGAACGGCACTTCTCAGGGGGCACAACCTGGTCACGACCGCACGGTGCAGAGTGTATAGAAGTGAGATCCTTGAGCAAGACCCACACAACCTGGACTCCTTGGGGGGAAGCTAAGATGCTGCTGATTGTTGACTTGAGGTTACTTCCCCTCCGCCCTCCTCCCCTGTCACCTCCAACAGAGAGAAAGCTTCAACCAGAATACATTTGAATGGCAAAATAATTTATGCTTAATTAGTGTGCTAGATTTAAAATTAGAAGTTTAAATGCACAATCAATGGATTGTTTAATCTCATTGTTTTGCCATTCATTAGCCATTCTTTCTAGATGTCTGTGACAAGAGAGTGTTCTCCTTATTCCCAGGGTCCCCTTTCCTCTCCTGCCCATAAATTATGCCAGATTAACCTTCCTCAAACAGCATTCTTCCAGGGTCACAAGATGCCTTCACAAACTTGGATGGTTTCTCGTTGACAGCTGACCCCTGATACTGGGGTCCCAGCCTACTTCCAGGGTCCACTGCCCAAGGTCACATGGTCACAAGGTACCTTTCACCTCAGCTACCTGGGCTGCACCTTCCTAATGCAACCAATGCTGCGACACTTTGATACAGTTCCTCATGTTGTGGCAACCCCACAAAGCATAAAATTATTTTTATTGCTAATTCATAACTGTAATTTTGCTACCGGTGTGAATCATACTATAAATATTTGTTATTTCTGATGATATTAGGCGACCCCCATGAAAGGGCCATTCAACCCCCAAAGGGGTCATGAGCCACAGTTGAGAACTCTGGGTATAGACAAACGCATTTCATCTTCCAAAATCCTACTCATTCCTTGACTTGCAGATCTGACTGGCTCACTTATCTCTCTGACCCTCCTGAGCTCCTGCTGTTTCTAGTATTCCAGCTCTGGACCCCAACACTGCAGCCTGCTCACGGCAACTGACTTCGACTTCTGCTTCAGCAGAAGAGAAGAGGCCCTGAGAACTCTCTCACCAGTCTGGATGGGGGACAACCGTGTCTCCTCTCTCCAACATCAGGGGGATGTCCCTACCAGTGCCCCTGGCTCTCAGGTCATCTGCTCCTTTGTCCCATTCGGGACTTCCTCTGTTTGCGCTACTCTCAGTGGAGCAAGGACCCTCTCAACAGGCCTACACCGTGTGGGGGCACACACACTCATCTCTGTACTCTTTCACAATGCCTGACCAGTATTTTCTTCTCCAAACCTGGTCTCTGCATGAACACCTGCTCTCAGAGTCTCCCATTCACGTCTATGTTACTGCTTGCCCTGAGTTGCAACTCTCCATCTCTGGCCAGTCTCTTCCACTGCCTGTGGAGACCCCTGCTCTCTGTGTCCAAGTGTCAAGCATCACCATGGTAACAACCCTGTCCTCAGCATCTTTTCTCTCACGTTTTCTATGTTCAGCGGGGAATCTTATGTACTGATGCCCTGTACTTGTTCTCCCAGCCAAGAGTCCTAGAAGATGGGGTTCAAGAGATGGTGTAGCAGTTAAGAGCACAGGCTACTGCTGCAGAGGACCAAGGTTCTGTTTTCAGAACCCACATGGCAGCTCCTACCTGTAGTGATGTTTCATTTGTATTTTAATAAATAAAGCTCACCTGAAGATCTGAGAGCAAAACATTCCCACAGATCAGCAACACAAACCAGGCAGTAGTGACACACACCTTTAGTCCCAGTAGTCACCCCAGTTTGCTTTAGAAACCAGGCGGTAGTGGTGCACACCTTTAATCCCAGCACTAGAGAGGAATATATATAAGACGGGAGGAGGCAGTTCTCAGCTACAGTCTCATTCTGAGAATTCCTGGAGGCAGGATCACCATTTCGGACAGCAGTAGAGGTAAGAACCAGTGACTGGCTGTTTTACTTTTCTTTCTTTTTTTATAATTTATTTTATTTTTTAAAAGAAAATAAAGCATCTTTTTTCATTTTACATACCAATCCCAGTTCCCACTCCCTCTCCTCCTCCCATTCTCTACACCTACCCTCCCACCCCACCCACCTCCCATTCACTCCTCAGAGAAGGTAAGGCACATTGCTTTGGGGAAGGCCCAAGGCCCTCTCTACTATATCTATGCTGAACAAGGTATCTATCCAAAGAGAATGGGTTCCAAAAAAGTCAGTACAAGCAGTAGGGATAAATTCTAGTGCCACTGCCAGTGGCCCTGCAGTCTGCCCCAGCCATACAACTGTCACCCACATTCGGATGGCCTGGTTTAGTCCAATACTGGTTTCTTCCCTGTCCAGCTGGAATTGCTGAGCTCCCATTAGCTCGGGTAAACTGTTTCAGTGGGTGTCCCCATCATGATCTTGAACTCTTCGCTCATATTCTCATTCCTCCCACTCTTCAACTGGACTTAGGGATCTCAGCCCAGTGGTCCGCTGTGGGTTTCTGCCTCTGTTTCCATCAGTTGCTGGATAAAGGTTTTATGGTGACATTTAAGATATTTATCAATCTTACTACAGAGAAAGGCCAGTTTGGGCACCCTGTCCTCTATTGCTTAGGATCTTAGCTGGGGTCATCCTTGTGGAGTTTTGGGAATTTCTCTAGTGCCAGGTTTCTTGCAAGCCCCATAACGGCTCCCTCAATCAAGATATCTCTTTCCGGGCTGGAGAGATGGCTCAGTGGTTAAGAGCATTGCCTGCTCTTCCAAAGGTCCTGAGTTCAATTCCCAGCAACCACATGGTGGCTCACAACCATCTGTAATGAGGTCTGGTGCCCTCTTCTGGCCTGCAGACATGCACACAGACAGAACATTGTATACATAATAAATAAATAAATAAATAAATATTTAAAAAAAAAAGATATCTCTTTCCTTGCTCTCATCTCTGTCCTTCCTCCATCTCAACTATCCCATTCCCTCAAGTCCTCTTCTCCCCTCTTCTTCCTCTTCTGCCCTTTCTTCTTCCCCCACCCCCATGCTCCCAATTTTGACAGGCAATTTTATCTATCTCCCCTTTCCAGGTGGATCTATGTATGTTTTTCTTAGGGTTCACCTTGTTACTTAGCTTCTCTAGGACCATGGACTATAGGCTCGTATCCTTTGCTTTACAGCTAGTATCCATTTATGAAAGATGCTTTGCTTTTCTGGCCTTCAGGTTAAATCTAACATCTGTCTCCGAGTTTTTATTACTCGTGCTACACACACATGTCTATAACGACAGTTCCAGGGGATCCAACACCCTTTTCTGGCTCTACACGCATGATACACATAAACACATGCAAGCAGAACATTCATGCACTCAAAAACTAAAATTTTAAAAAAATGTTTAGAAAGCCCTGGAAGATGTGGGTATCAAAACATACTGACCTAAATTTGCAGGTCAGCATGTCCTCATGCGTGGGTAGCCAACCCTGAAGTCACCTTTCTCTTCCCAGTGCAGCCCTCCTCCCCCACAGCCATGCCACCTGTGGGTCTTAGTGTCCCTTCCAACTCCCAACTCACTATCTCTGTGTCTTCTGCCATTGCTCAGCTCTCCAGAAACACACACACACACACACACAAAACTAATGCAGCCTCCTGTGTCGTGAATCTGTTCTATACCATCCAGGTCCAGAACAACACCAGCAGTTAGCTGCACGAAGCTCGTCAAAAGGCAGAGGAAGCTTAGAGAAAAGACACCAGGGCAGGGTGGCCTTGAGTTCATCTCACAATACAGGTGTTTCATCTTTGGAGTCCAGAGGCTAAAGGTCTCCTCCTGTGGGTGTGACTAAGGAAATCCTTCCCCTACTCCTGTCACTCAGTCACACACGTGGAATTGACCCTTATCCCTTCTTTGTCCAGCAGCCACCTTCTGGATGACTTTCTCTTGCATTTAGTGACTCATTCAACCATGAGAAAGCCACATCTTACAGGAAAACCATTCTATATTATCTATGAAATGAATGTCCATCTAAAAGCATGCTCTTGGTTTATAAAAAAAAAAAAAAACCCTATAGAAAATGCCTGGACCAGCCAGATGAGAAACCTCTTAAGGAAGAGGCTTACAGCTTGTTAGAACACCTTACAGAGGAGACAGCAGTGGGTCAGCAGAGGGTAGGAACACACCTTGCCAGGGGAAACACTTAGATATGCACAGCTATGGCCTCTGCTTAAACCTCAACCTTACTCCAGAACCGCAAAGGTAGACTTGTGTGTGTCGGGGGTGAGAGTGGGGGTCATTGGATCTCTCTACTTTTCTTGTGACCACACTGAATTCATCTATTTCTGCTTTTCGCTTATTTTTTTAAAAAACTCAGATTTTAAAAAAAAATCCTGAGCAGCCTTCGGAGTTCCCGTGGATCTGTCTCTTGCTTCAACAGTGTTTGGACGGAACAGACCCGGGGCCTCCCTTTGTTAGCTTCCACCGCTCCTCATCTGCAGCCGCAGCCTCCGGGACCATCACCTCGCCGCCTTCAGCTCCCAGGACCAGCCAGCACCGTCTCTTTGCGGGTAGCTCCAGACTGCGTCTCAACCATGACCTCCCAGATTCGTCAGAATTATTCCACCGAAGTGGAGGCTGCCGTGAACCGCCTGGTCAACCTGCACCTGCGGGCCTCCTACACCTACCTCTCGCTGGGCTACTATTTTGACCGGGATGACGTGGCTCTGGAGGGTGTAGGCCACTTTTTCCGCGAATTGGCCGAGGAGAAGCGCGAGGGCGCCGAGCGTCTCCTCAAGTTGCAGAACGATCGCGGAGGCCGTGCACTCTTTCAGGATGTGCAGAAGCCATCTCAAGATGAGTGGGGTAAAACCCAGGAGGCCATGGAAGCTGCCCTGGCCTTGGAGAAGAACTTGAACCAGGCCCTCTTGGATCTTCATTCCCTGGGCTCTGCCCGCACAGATCCTCATCTCTGTGACTTCCTTGAAAACCACTTCCTAGATAAGGAGGTGAAGGTCATCAAGAAGATGGGCAACCACCTGACCAACCTCCGCAGGTTGGCTGCTGGGCCCCAGGCATCTCTGGGCGAGTACCTCTTTGAGCGGCTCACTCTCAAGCATGACTAGGAGGCCTCTCCTTCCGAGGGGCTCCCACCTCTGACCTGCACCAGCCCGCCTCAGGACCTTCACCCGAACCTCTCAAGAAGCCACTAGGCAGCTTTGTAACGCCCTGGAGCCCCTCTCAAGTCTTGGACCAAGTAAAAATAAAGCCTTTTGAAGCAGAAAAAAAAAATCCTGCAAATCTTTCCCATAAAAAGTACATCCCTGACAAACAGTGATCAAACTCACTCTTCAATCAGTTTAACACGGAGTTTCGTTTAACAATAAACAGTAAGCAAATTTCCGTGCCATTAAATCCCCCACCATCACAACGCTCTCACAGCGACCCTGAGCCCCGCTTCGGCCTACTGAACCAATTCCCTCTTGTGGGTATTTGGGTTGGCTCCAGATTGCAGGGGGTTCATCAAGCAGCTCCTCCCAAAGAAAAATGTTCCCTGGAGGAAGGGCTCCCTCTCCTGCAAATGACAGTTCTCCAGCTCAACAGTTTCAAGACCCACCATCCACTGAGGACAACTGTGACACCCTGCTTGTCCATCGCTAATCCCCATGCCCACACCACGCTCCCAGCCACGGTCTCCTCTTATCATTGAGCCACTGCTTTTCCACTCATTCTGCAACATTTTCTGAGTCTTTCTCATAAATGTATTCTTTTTAAAAAATACATTCTTTTTAAAAAAATAATAATAACAACAGCTTCGGTGGCTGGAGATGCAGCTCAGTGGTAGACGGCATGCAGCGGATGAGGTGTTGGGATTTATCCCCTGCATCAGCTATTCACAGAACTAGCACTATTTTCTTACAAGCTGCAAACACTTGCCTAGCAATGTTAATGTTGATGCAGTCACCGGGCTCTTGCGCCTTCCTCCCTGCATCATTTCCTATGCATGCTACTGACAGTAATTTCAGACCGCATGCACACTATGCCCTCCAGACCACATGCATGTCCTGTTCAGGTGGGTTCAGGCCTTCCTTTCCTAATTTAATATCTCCATTAAATTCGAGTTCCTTTACATACTGGTGAGATTGGTATTTCCCCTTCCTGGTGAATCAGCTGTAAATGTCCTTGCTCCCCTTTGCCCAGGGCTCATCTGCTGCCATCCCACACAGCTCTGCAGTCAGCACACACTTGGTAGAGTGGGGTTTTCCCATGGCGTTCTTTTGTTAAATTCCCTCGACGCTGACGTGGTTTGTTTTTCAGGGGTCCCTCCTCACACCTTGTCCGATTTTCTACTTTGTTGGTCTATAGAAGTGCTATTGTTTTTGTCATTCAGAGGCATAATAGTTTTGCTTATTGAACATTTTATAGGTTCTAATAAATACGTTTCCGTTGATCTGCTTGTGTTTTCGTCTCTGTGTGTACTGCATGCATAGGCATGAGTGTGTTCATGTGTATCCCTACATACGTGTGCAGATGAATCTGGAGGCCAGAGGCTGACATTGGCGTCTCCCTCAACCTCTCTCCAGCTTTTTTTTTTTTTTGAGACAAACCCTCTCAATAAACCCAGACCTCACGCATTCATCTAGACTTGTCCAGTTTAGCTTGAGGGATCCTCTTGCCTCTGCCTCCCCAGCACTGGGACAGCAGGCACACACCATTACCCTGGCTTTTGACCTGTGTGCTGGGAACCTAATCACAGGGCCTTAGGCTTCTGCAGCAAGCATTTACATACTGAGCCAACTCCAGTCAGTGCTTGTATTTTCTAACCAACTATATCATCTGCAGATAGTGATTGGTCATAGTGGATTATTTTTAAATATTTGTGTGTGTGTGTGTGTGTGGTGTCTGTGTGTGTGTCCCATGTTATAAGAAGTCTTCAGAGGTCAGAAGAGGCATTAGATTCCCTAGAACTGGAGCTACAGACAGTTATGAGCCAACATATGTGTGCTGGGAACCGAATCTGAGTCCTCTGCAAGAGCAGTAAGTGCTCTTGGCCACTGAGACATCTCTCCAGTCCTGTCATTTGGGATTTTTAGGATATGCATTGTTCTTATTTCCTATTTCTGTCCTAGCCCAATTTCTAAACCTTCTCACAGAAGGGAGAACACGGCTGCGATCCTTTTGACCTCATGTTCCCTCACGCACAAAGTTGCATCTAGGAAGTTGCATCCCTGCATCCCTGCGACACTCCCGGATGCTACTGGCCTCCATCTGATCTCTCATGAATTTCCTTGGCAAGGATTTGATTAAGGGCAATGAGTTTGCTTATGTGGCTTTGTCCGTTCTGGGTTCTCTTTGGTTCCTATTGAGAAGTATCTTTTGCTCTTTCAGCTTCCTAGGAGGAGCAAGCTTTAGTCAGGCATGCGAGGAAGAAGCAAGCCGGCAGTGACTGAGAACGCGGTCGTCTAATTCAGGGATTGCTAGAAAGATCATCTGGCTTCAGATGGGAAGTGGCATTCTGCAGATGGCTTCATCAGTAATGAGGCTGACACTCTGACCCCCTAGGTCTGGAGCCGCCTTTCAATTGGTTCCAAACCAAGGCAGTCAGGAAATGGGGACAGTGAGCTGCTTTATTTTCCCTTTTGACAGGAGTGAAAAATATGTCCCCACATCAGCTAAGATGCTGGCCATTACTTCCACAAAGACACCCACACTTTTATTCTAGTTTACTGCAAGATGTTATAAAAAATGGATATTAAAAATTATCAAATGGTGTTGTCAAGATTATTTTATTATTTTTAATTGGTGTGTGTGTGTGTGTGTGTGTGTGTGTGTGTGTGTGATTGTAAGGAGTTATATTCACCTGAATGCAGGTGCCCATGGAGGTCAGAAAAGAGTGTCAGATTCCCCGGAGCTGGAGTGACTTGCAATTGTGAGCTGCCATCTGGGTGCCGGGAAATAAACTCGGATCTTCTGGAAGAAAAGCAACAATGCTAGCCAATTTTACATCAGCTTGACACAAGCTAGAGTCACCTGAGAGAAGATGGCCTCACCTGAGAAAACGCCTCCACAGATTCGGTATGTAGGGCATTTTCTTAATTAATGACTGATTTGGGATGGACGGAACAGCCTACTGTGGAGGGTGCCACCCCCAGGCTGGTGGTCCTAGGTTCTGTAAGGAAGCAGGCTGAGCAAGCCATAAGGAACAAGCTAATAAGCAGCACCCCCATGGCCTCTGCTTCAGCTCCTGCCACCAGGTTCCTGCCCTGTCTGAGTTCCTGTCCTGACTTCCTTCAGTGATGGACAGTGATGTGGAAGTGTGAGCCAAAAAAATTTCATCCCCAAGTTGCTTTTGGCCATGGTGTTCCATCAAAGTAACGGTCACCCTAACTAGGACATGTAGTGTGACCCCAGCCAATGATTTCCTGCCCATGTCCTTGTGAGCTAAGTGGGGGCACAAAGGTTCCTGCCCCTGAGCTCTGAGAAAATAAAGTGCAGTGATAGCCATGGGAATTCAAAAACGTGCAGTCACGTGCCAAAGCAGTCATCTGCCTACTGTAGGGTACTGTTTGCTATGTTCTCCACACAGCCTGGCCTAAGACAGGATTCAGAAGAGATTTACAGGCGAAGTGTGGATTTACAGCCACCTTTCAGGAGGCTGAGGCAAGAGGGTCACCATGAATTCAAGACCATGCTGGACTACCCAATGAGACCCTGTCTCAAAACAGTAAGTAGAGTATAGGAGCCGGCTCCCACAAAGTCAGCTGAGGTTCCTCGAGGCCAAAGAAAAGTCAGATGAAAGAAGCAGAAGACAGGATAGAATCAAGAGGTCTGTCTGGTCATGACAAAGCAGCCTAACAGCCCAGGGTTTATTTCAAAACTTGCTTATATACAAAAGCAGAACAAAGCACAGCACAGACAGTCGGTCAGTATCTTACCACAAGACCATTCCTGTCCTTGAGTGAGCAGCCTCCTCTCCAACATGTGCTTGCTGCTCGGAATCAGCCTCGCTTTCTATCTTGATGTTCCTGAGGTTTGTCGTCAGCGGTGTACACTCTACTAGATAAAGTGTTCTTTTCTCACGGGCTAAATCAGAAGTCTCTCACAGCCCTCAAGGCTATAGGAAAAAGCAAAACAGGCAGGCTTGTACTCAAATGACTTCTTTAAGTCAGAAATGACTCCAGATAAAAACTGAGTCACATGTGGGCTCCATCAGTGGGGTAGTGGAATTGGTGAGTAAAATCCAGGTGTTTGTTCTCAAGAACACACCCTCACCTCCATCTAGGCAGCCCGATGCTTAGGCCTTCAAGTCAAGCCCCTCAGAACAGAAGCTCCTGCCAGAGTCACCCGACATATCTAACATGCCTGCCTGGTGTCACATGCCATCAAAACATGGAGATGAGTAAGTGGCCTTGCTCCCTCAGTGCATAAATGGCCACCATGGAAACCACTCCACCACCCACAAAGCTGATGGGTGAGTCAATCCTGCCACAGAACAGTGGGGTTCACTCTAATGCCTTGGTTGAAACAGTTGCCCTTGAAAAGGTGTGAAAGACACAGCTAGAAAGAATCAGAGATTTCCAGCCAGACTGTAAAGTTCCTGGCTCCCCCACCTCTCACTACAGGAAACCACTATATTAGCCACTAGAAAGATCAATCAGACCCTTCTTCATTGCTATAACAAAATACCCGAAGCAGGCAACTTTATAAAGAAGAGAGTTCTCCTGTGTATCAAAGTTCTGGAGGTACAAGGTCAAAGGTCTTATCTAGTGATGGCCTTTTTGTCAGTGGAGTCCCAAGGTGTCATGTGACGAGAGACAGGGAGCATTGTGTGTGTGTGTGTGTGTGTGTGTGTGTGTGTGTGTGTGTTCCTCTTACAAAACCAGACTCAATTATGGAGCCTACACTCTAGTGGCTTTTATCTTAAGCACTTTACCTTGAGCTGGGTGTGATGGCTCATGCCTGCAGCCCTAGCACTGGGGAGATTGAGGCACGAAGATGGCAAGTTTCAACCAGACTGAGCTAGAAAGACACACCTTGTGTCACAATCCTTTCAACCCCCTAGAATTGGCGAAGTTTAATCATAAATGCAGACAGACAAAGGTCCGAGGAGATGACTCAGGCAACACAGTGCCTGCCACACAAACTTGAGGACCTGAATTATCTGGCACCCACATAAAAGCTGGGCATGGCAATGAGCACATACAACCCCAGTCCTGGAGGTGACAGACACAAGGCTTACTGGTCAACCAGGCCAATGAATCAGTGGACTCCAGGATCAGTGAAAGACCCTGTCTCAGGAAATAAGATAGAATCATTGAAAAACTAAAGACACCCGATGTTGACCTCTGCCCCCCAAACATGTATGCACACCCACAACACGCATGCACATACACACAAGTGTATACAGACACCACATACATACAAAGAGGAAAAAAAAACAATTCCATCAAATATGGGGCTTTCGTCGCCACCAGTGATTGTTTTAAAAGTTAAAAGAGAACAAGGAAGCTCTCCCTGCTTTACAGGAAACCAGGATCCACCTGCCATGATGGCCTTACGTGTTATGCACCTTTCAAAGACAACCACTGAAAGAGAGAGGGACATCCATGGTTTCTAAGGAGAAAGTGGGGGCGGGGGAGCTGATGGTAGATGATGGGAGCTGATGGGTTTCTTTCTCATATTATGGGGGAATGCGGTGGGGGACAAGGGAAAGTTCATCCGAGAAAGAGGCCAAGATGAGAAATTTTCATACTGAAATAAAGAAATGCATGTTGCCTTAAATATAATTTGTGTTAGTTACATTTCAATTCCTAATTTATACATCACGGGCTTGATAAAGGATTACATTATAACAAAATTAGCCAGGATCATTAGCATAGTGTGTGTGCCGCTGATTAACCACCCAGCAGATCGCTGGGTAATTAAGATCGGCGAGGGCCGTATTTTGAGACATTGTCATCCTATTATCTGCCTAACAAGTGCCGGGCCCTCGCCTCCCTTCTGATTTGGGGTTGGATAGCAGCTTTGTACAATGCCGCTGTGTCTCTACATTCCTTCCCCCACTTTCACTAGTCCCTGTGGCCACTCCCCAGCCACATAGCAAATGGCCTGCATGTGGGGGCGCAGACTCATGACCCTGATGCCAGGGCTGGGGATGGAGCACTTGCCTAACCTGCAGGAAGCCCAGGGTTCCAGCCCCAGTCCCACATACAAATGGATATGGTAGCACACGACTATTATCCCAGCTCTGGGGAGGAGGAGGCAGGAGGCTCAGGAGTTTAAGGTTATGCATAGTAAGTCTGAGGCCATTCTGGACTGAATACATGATGTCTGTAATCAATCAGTAAATAAGTAATAAAGAATACCAGCATAACCTCCTGCTAAACACAACAGAAGACCCAAGGTCAGGTCAGGTAGATGTTTCTGAAGCTTTTATTTTGAGAAAGAAAACAGTCACTGATAGCTCTAAGCTGGCCACAAGGCATATACCTGTTGTCCATGCACTCTAGAGACTGAGGCAGGAGAATGACAGGTTCAAGTTCAGCGTCAATTACAGAGTAAGACCCCATGGTGTGGTTTCAATGTAAAATGTCCCCAAAGGTTCCTGCGTTTTGACACTTGGTCCACAGTTGGTGGCATTGTTTCTGAAGGTTGTGGAGCCTTTAGGAGGCGGAGCCTTAGTGGAGGAAGTGAGTCCACTTCCTGTCTGCTCAATGCTTCGTGACTGCAGAGTGATGTGAACAGCTGCCTCACATTCTTGTCACCATGCCTGCCCTCCCTCCTATACTGTCCTGTTCTTCCCTGAAGGACTGTAGCCCCTCCAACTGTGAGCCAAAACCAGCCCCCTCACTCTCCCCCCCCCCCACTGTTAAGTTACTTCCTGCTTCCTGTTAGGTATTCGGTTACAACAATGAGAAAGGCAACTGATCAAACCTTCTCAAACAACACCCCCTCTAAAGAGCTTTACCACTTCTCCAAACACACTGAACTGTGCCTACTGCCCCTCTGTGGAGAAGCCTGCACAGTGATCCTGAGGAAGAGGCCTCCTCAGCCCTGCCATCGAGGTAGCAGCGGCAGCTTGGGCCCTCCCTGCTGGCAGTAACCCAGCATGGTTCTATTTATAGCCACCTGCGCTGCTCTGGGGACAGAGCTAACTTTGGACATGCATTAGAGGAAGAAAAGAAGGTTGGCCCCGACACAGGGACACCACAATGTCCAGCTGGGACTGGCCACCAGATTACCCCCTCAGCTCAGACTTCGTGAGGAGATTAAAATCTGCTCTGGCCACTGGGGACAAGGACATGGTGCAGGAACTGATCTGCACTGAAGTGGAGCCCGTGGACGCCGTGATAGAGCTGGCTAATGACGACTGGATGAAGGAGCCCTCAGCTCAGTTGCCCACGGGTGCACTGCTAGGTAACCCCCAGAGGCCACAGGCCAATTCTAGTGCATGCTGGGGTCTGCTCTGGGGAGGGAAGGCAAGGGTTCAGACAGGTGGTGATGCATCCTTGATATCCAGTCGTCATATAGTTCTGTGTTAAGCGAAATAACAAATGGAGGCCGGGCAGTGGTGGCGCATGCCTATAATCCCATCACTCGGGGGTGGGAGGGTGCAAAGACAGGTGGATCTCTATGAGTTTGAGCTCTCCAAGAGCTAGTTTCAGGACAGGCTGCAATGCTACAGAGAAACCCAGTCTCCAAAATAACAACAGTAGTAGTAATAATAATAATGATGATGATGATGATGATGATGATAACAATAATAATAATAATAAATAGAGAGGCTCGCCACAGCAATAATTGTATTGGCAGGCAGACACTGTGATGGACAGTAATTTGCAGGCATGTTCAAGTACAGGTGGCAAACAGAAGCTGTTGAAAGGTGGTATCTTAGGAATTCTACTGCTATGAAATGATACCATGGTCAAGGTAACTCCTATAAAGGAAAACATTTAACTGGGGCTGGCTTACAGTTCAGAAGTTCAGCCCATTATTGTCATGGTGGGGAGCATGGCAGCACGCAGGCAGACATGGTGCTGGAGAAGCAGCTGAGAGTTTGACATCTGGAACCACAGGCAGCAGGAAGAGGTAGTGACACTTGGCCTGGCTTGAGCATCTAGAACCTTAAAGCCCACTCCTAGTGGCACACGCACTCCCAAAATCCCACACCTACTCCAACAAGGCCACACCTCCTAACAGTGTCACTCTCTGTGAACATATGAGGGACATTTTTATTCAAATCACCACAGGGAGCAAGAAGAACAGCTTAAGATATAGCTGCAAGGATCACTAACATGGGTGAGGTTGCAGGTGTCACTGGGTGCTGAAGTATTTGTCCACTATGCCCAGGGCTCTGGGCTCCATCCTCAGAACTGCAGAATCCTTAGGTCACCAGGGATACAACTGTTTGGGCTGGACAGGCAGTCATTGGACAGACAGACATGCCTACAGAAACACTTTCTGTGTAAGCTGGCCTTTGGAAACACATCCAAATATCTACCATATCCAAAAATTGCCTTTGTTCCGGCAATTTCTGTGACTTCTAATTACCAGCCATAAAGTCCCTTCTTCCCCAGGTTTGGCTACATTTTCTGTACTGTTCTTAGGGTTCAGCCCAGGTGACTTCATCTTCAACACTGCTTACACACTTGCCTGTGGCGCATGCTGAGGACATACGTGTGTCAACCTCAGCATCAAGTCCAACATCACTCAAAACCATCTAAAGAAGATCAGAGCTCCTGCTCTGCCCCAGGACAGGCTGTTCTCATCTTTCTTCTCCTCTACCCATTTAGAGTGTAAATTCCACAGACCCGCTCCTACATCACTAGAGTCATGTGATGGCCTTTTCTCACATCCAAAAAGAATGGCAGTAGGGGCAGAAGAGATGGCTCAGTGGTTAAGAACAGCTATTGCTCTTACAGAGGACCTAAGTTGGGTTTCCAGCATCCCAGTCAGAGGGTTCACAACTGCCAAAAACAGCAGTTCCAGGGCATCTGGTGCCCTTTTCTGGCATTATACTCATATGGACAAACAAATGTGTACGTACACACACACATACACACACAATTTTATTTTTAACTGCTCATGTGCATGCATAATTAAAAATAAAATAAATACATCACATGTGGAGATTAACCACAAAACGCTTAAACCAAATGCCTCTTCTTATAAATAATACTGTGTGACTGGTACAGAAATGTAGAATTTTCTTGAAATATTTTTCCCAAATCCAAAAGGAAGTAAGGAAGCAAATATTGCCCTGGCCCCCAAGAGCATGGGAATTCCTGGTTTTGAGAATTCATTTTGAAATTTCCAGTTTAATGAGGGTGTGCTGACAGTTCTTACTTCCTGGTAGGCCATTCCTCTGTGTGTGAGTGTGTGTGCATGTGTGTGTGTGTGTGTGTGTTCACATGGGTGCACACGTGTATGTGCCTGGGGAACACTAAGGTCAGCAATCTCGGGTATTGTGTCTTGGGCTCCTCCCATCTTGTTTTGTTGAGACAGGCTCTCTCCTTGGCCTGGAATTTACCATGTATGGTAGACCAGTGGGCCAGAGAGCCCAGGGAATCCACCCACCTCGGCATGCATGCACTGCCACAGCCAGCATTTCTCCCTGGGTCCTGGGAACTGAACCTGGGTCCTCATGTTTGCCTGGCAAGCACTTTACCCATTGAGTCATCTTCCCGGCCTTAGCTAGCCTTTCTTTTCACACCAGACACAGGATTTGTGTTGCCTTGTGTGAACATATTGATCTTCATTGTGCTGCTCGTCTGTGTGAATCCATGGCCAATGTCTCCCACACCCTTGATCCTTTTCATCATTGTTACGTAACATAGACAAGGTCTTCTGGTCACATTTGTTGCAAGGTTGTTCTTAACCTGTAGTTGACCGCTGATTGTTGTCAATTGTTTTCTAGCTAGTCAGGTGTGTTCCCGTGCTTCCGGTCCTGAGCCCTCAGGTCTATCCCCTGGTCAGTCCTCCTAATGTACATGTATTCATGGGTACACATGACATTACACATTCATGCATACGTAAGTACATGTATGTACTATCATGAGGAGCATGCATGGAACACTCAGGAATAACTCAGAAAGGAGGCAGATAAAAGTTCAAGGCTGGAACCTCTGAGGGATCCATTCCATGCCCATAACGGGAGTATCCTTCCTAGGCCAACCTTCCTTGTGATATGCGGTGTTTAAATTCCTTTTAGAGAGGTGCTTCTTATTCCTCACATCTGGAGTCCACGGGCCCATCAGCCTCAACCATCAACTCAGCACATCTGTCCAGGAGCCAGGTCGGAGCATCAAAAGGAAGAAGTCTTGTCTGCATAGATGGCGGTGTGGTTGGAAATAACATACTTGCCCTCCTGACCCCTTCTGCACTCTGCCCTGAGCTGATCATCACGAACTGCCTCAGCTCCTTCTTGACCTCTGGGTTCCTGTTTAGTGCAGTGTGTAGAATGTGCTAGAAAGAAAAGGGTCAGGTCACTGTTTCAGTCGGCAAAGGTCTTACCGTGCATGCCCAGCTCCTGCCTGCAGCTCCCACCTCCTCGGAGCTTCCCTTAATGTGCTGCCTCCCTTGCAGCCTGCAGCCATGCCACCTGCAACCAGCTGGGGCCCTGGCCAGGGCGAGGGTCCTGTCTGCACGACTCTTGCTAACATGTCCCGAATGGTTAAGAACTGTACGTTGGAGTGCTCTCTTTAACTCATCACTTCTTCCCATGTGGCTAATTATGGACAAAGTCTTTTCCATCCAGTTACTCTCAGAGTGCTGGAAACTGGCAAAATATATCAGGGAAGTTACAGTCCTCCCACCACGACTCCGTTGCTTATAGATTTTTATACCCAGACCTCTCCCTGCTGGAAATGTGACAGTCTGAGGAGAAGGTGAGCTGCCACCGCACACTATGTGAGCTATGCATGGTGCTTTGTGTGTCTGACCAGTGTCCCTGAGTGCCCTGTAGGTCGTGAGAGCGGGCTTCCCTTGGTAGGTCCAGGAGCCTCACAGAGAAGCTCCCGGATGGACTGAACTTGGACCTGGTCCCTGCACTGCCTTCAGAGACAGTGGCATCCTAAAGGCTCACAATGGTCCCAAATTGAAGCCGGCATGCTTTTTTCTCATAGGAACTTTGACCCATGAAACTGTTGACTCTTGGCCATCCTTTGGGACCCACTGCCTTAGGTCGTGGGTTGTGTCCCTTTGTTCTCACAAGACTTACTGAGATTAAAATGTCCATGCGGTCTTTAGGATTCCTGAGAAGTGATCACTGTGGCACAGGTGACTGCAGCCTGTACGGGGCATAAAGACTTAAGATCACATGGACCCTGTATAAAATTCAGGAATGTGGAAGGCTGGGAAGACACAGAGGTGGAGCTGGGGAGGGGCAGAGTAGGGTATACCCACCACATGAGAAAAAAGAGAATCAAGTGTCAGGGAAAAAATCATTCTACACGGAAGAGAAGAGGTTTCCACCCCAAGGACAACTCCAAGTGGATGGAGCTCCAGGCAAGGGTCAAAAGACGATAGCGTAGACAAAAAGCTGAAGAGAAACCTGCCCATTGTGGGCTCATTGGCCTCTGGACCTATTTCTCCACCAAATAAAGAGAGAGAGAGAGAGAGAGAGAGAGAGAGAGAGAGAAAGCCTCCTACCAAGAAAGTTGTGGAAGCAGATTTTTCTGGAGAAGCCAGCCAGGTGCTCATGTACCCCTTGCTACAAGGTCAGAGAAGCTAGAAAACACAGCTGATGCAGAAGACGGAGCCATCACCTCCTGAGGAGGCAACAGGAAGGGAAGGTTCATTGTTCCAGATTCCTTTAGGAGGTGACAAATCTTGGGAGACACCTGCTCTGCTACAAGAATGGGTGTGAAGGACCAAACAAGATATCGGGAAGGGGCCAGAGACTTCTAGTTAAGTCTCAGCCCTTTTAGCAGGGGCCACTGTAACTCCCAACCCAATCTTGCTCAAGACAAGACCCTCCCACTCACCCACTGGGAGGAATCTGAGGTGCCCTGGGTTGCTGGCTCTATACTCACTCTAAGGATGAGGGGCTCTGTGTGTGTGTCTGTGTGTGTCTGTCTGTCTGTGTCTGTTTGTCTGTGTATTTTCAGAACAACTCCCAATCAGCTCCGGTCTCCTAACAGAAATGTTCTAGTAAGAACTTCCCCTCCCCTACTCACCTTTGCCACCCACCTCCTTCCAGACCCCACTCAGGAAGGTCACCTCTCTGAAAGGTCACACTGTTCATCCAGGTGGCTACCTCACCTCCTCCTCTTCAAGAAAATACCCCCTTCGTCTCTATTTGTTACTGGAAAACATGGCCATCTTATTCTGTTTTCTGTTGCTGTATCAAAATACTCGGTGCTAGATAATTACAAAGCAAAGAGGTTTATTTGAGAGACTGGGTATGCTGAACCAGGAAACTTAGCTGTTCACCCCCTTGACTGCATTGTAACCTGGCATGCAGCATCATGGTGGAATACAGGACAGTGATCCCATGGTGAGTCAGAAGCCAGAGACAGGAAGAGGCCAGCTATGATTTTTACCAAGCTTTTCTTTTTCTCTTATATTCCCCATTTAATATACTTATTATATTTCATATATGATATGCTTATTATATATAATATTGGACTTTCTTATGACATTGTATACATGTATATAAAATATTTGTATCATATTCATACCTACTACCATCTCTAGACTCCCTCACGGTCCTGCTCATCCCACTCCTTTGTACTTGTTGTGTGTGTGTGTGTGTGTGTGTGTGTGTATGCGTGTGTGTATGTGTGTGTGTGTTGCTCACAGGAGCCTGGATCATCCTCCCTCCACCTCCAGGTGCTGAGATTCCAGACACAGCCCGCCCACTGTGCCTGCCTTTTTCTGTGGATGCTCGGGATCTGAACTCTGATCCTTGTGAGTGTGCAGCAAGCTCTCTACTCATCAAGCTGTCTCCCTGGGCTATTTTTTTATGCCACCATTTGTTCCAAACTCACATACCCCTCCCTGGCCTCACACCTTGTATCCTCAGCCTTGAGGAGATGCCCAGTCATGGGGTACAATGCTGGCGTGGACTAGCCACACCCCTCTGGGGACCCCGCACTGGATGGATGCAGACCCAATGAACACTGCTCCTCTGCGGGGAAATATTTCATTCTGCTTCAAGCCAAAGCCGACCCCCTGCTATCGATTGTCCACGACGATCACATCATTCATCCCGACTTCTTTTCCATACCGACTGGAGTACGGAAAGGGGGAAAGGGTGGCTGGGAGGAGGGCAAGACCCACCTAATCCCTCAAATGCTTCCGCTGTACAATTTAGTAACTGCCATAATCACATACTTAAGAAACAACTGATTACTAATTGCTATTATTAAGGGTATCAGCATTCTGTGATTCTGCGGAGGGTACACCATATACAAGTCAAGATGCTACTTGAGTTCCTGATGGAAATAGAGGAACGGGTGTATTATGTTGTGTTCAGGGCAATGGTGTTTAAGCATCGAGGGGAAAGCTAAAGAAAGACTAATTGAGCTTTTATTAAGAGGTCTACCAGTAGCGTGTATAGATGGAATGAGTGTACAGGAATGTGCCATAGATGTGCACACGTGTGAAAATGGGGACCAGTTGTGAAGGGGCTTCTTACCCAAGGATGTATGCTGAAGATGCCAAGACACTTAGCCTGGTCCACCACGCCACATCAGTCATACTTCCTTACGTATGGAGAGATACACCACATGGGACATTTAAGCGGAGAAAGCGCATGTGGCTCCTGCCACTAAAGAGACATGATGGCCAGATGAGTGTGTTGATGATGGCCTCTCAGCCTAGTGGTATAGTGTTCAAGGCAAAGGTCTCAGAGTAAAATAACCCAGGCTCTCACTCTTCTACTGTCCGTGGAGCCTTGACTATGTCAGCCCATTCCTCCGAAGCTTAATTTCCTCACTGAAGAAAAAA
Source organism: Microtus obscurus (assembly GCA_963919715.1). NCBI lineage: Eukaryota > Metazoa > Chordata > Mammalia > Rodentia > Cricetidae > Microtus > Microtus obscurus. Next base: position 4,465,196 of record CAWTZC010002279.1, on the reverse strand, counting down.
GGACAAGATAGCAGTCTGTGTCAACTCTGAGGCTCTCTGCCAGCCAGGGTTCCAAAAAGGACTTGTGTCCATGGAGGAGATTAGCATCACCCATTGGCAGACATCCTGCCTGTCTGAGCAGTTCTTCCTGCAAAGGTCTGTGCAGAACATCCACTGCCTTCAGCAGAAAGTTCCGCTGACTAGTTTGGGGGGCACTGGGAAGTGGTGGTATTGTCTGAATGGTTTGTAGGAAATTGGGTGGCACATTTATGCCAGGCTACAAGACAAAGGAGAGCAAGTACCTCAGCAGAGTGTACCAGACCTGCCGTCAGCCTGGCGTGGAAGCAGAGTGTCTTAGTCAGGGTATCTATTGCTGTGAAGACACCAGGACCACAGCAGCTCTTATAAAGGAAATCATTTAATTGGAGTGGCTTCCAGTTCAGAGGTGCAGTCCATTATCATCATGATGGGACATGGTGGCATGTAGGCAGACATGGTACTGGACAGGTAGCTGAGAGTCCTACATCTTTCCAGGCAACAGGAAGTGGTCTCTTACTTGGTGAGGCTTGATCATTTATGAGACCACAAAGCCCGCCTCCACAGTCACATCCTTCTTCCAGTAAGACGACATCTAGGCCTGGAGACATGGCTCAACAGTTAAGATCACTGGTTGAACCTCTAGGGGGCCTAGGTTCTATTCCCAGGACGCACATGGCAGCTTGCAACTGTCTGAAACTCCAGTTCCAGAGGATCTGACACCCTCACACAGACACACATGCAAGCAAAACACCAATGCGCTTAAAATTTTGAAAATGAATAAAGAAAATTCATTTTTTAAAAAAGACCACACCTAGTCCAACAAAGCCACACCTCCAAATAGTGTCACTCCCTTTGGGGGGCCATTTTCATTCAAACAACCAGAAGGGGGGGTCAGCAATGCTACACTGACCTGCTCTTCTCAATGCATTCCCGAAGAGGTGTTATCTTCCCACTTTGAGGAAGAAAAGAACTCCGATGAGGCTCAGAGATGTTAAGCAACCCAGTTGAGGTCTCGCAGCCACCACGTATCCAGTGCTCCCCTTTGTACCTCAGAAACCCCAGAGTCACCTGGGCTGCACTTGGCAGGGCACCAAAGCTCACTCCTCACTCGGTAACCAACCACCAGGTACGAGTGGAGCATGTGTTTGAAAACAAGAACATCAGAAAATTTGCAGGCAAATGGATGGAATGAGAAAAACAATCATCCTGAGTGAGGTAATCCAGACCCAGAAAGACAAACATGGTGTGTGTTCACTCATAAGTCGATATTAGCTGCAAAGTAAAGGACAACCATGCTACAATCCACAACCTCAGAGAGGCCAGGCAACAAGAAGGGCCTAAAAGGGCACACATAGATTTCCCTGGTGAGGGGCAGTAGAAGAGACCTCCTGGGTAGACTGCAGGTAGGGTGGGGATGGGGACATGCGGGATCGGGCTGAGGGGTAGATGGAGGGGGGGGAGGAATGGAAGAGGTGACTTGATGGGGGTGGCATTTCTGGATCAGGTAGAGACCTAACAGAAGGGAAACTCCCACAAATCTACGAGAATGACACCAACTCACGCTCCTGTCAGTAGTGGATAGGTAGCCTGAACTAACCATTTCCTGTAATCAGTATGGTGACTACCCCAATGGTCATCGGGAGCCTTCATCCAGTAACTGATGGAAGCAGATGCAGAGATCCACAGTCAAGCACTGGACTGAGCACAGGAAATCCTGTTGAGGAGAGGAAGAAAGGATTGTACAAGTCATGGGGTCAGAGTCATCACAAGGGAACCCAGAGAACAACTGACCTCCTCATGGAGCTCACAAACTATGGGCCAATGGCTGGGGAGCCTGTATGGGATCAGCCTAGACTCTCTCTGTGTGTGTGATTGCTGTGTGGCTTTGTCTACTTGTGAGACCCTGGGCAGTAGGTTTAAGACCTATCCCTAATGCTTTGGCTGACTTTGGGGAACCTATTTCCAAATGATGGGTTACCTTGCCCAGACTTAATACTAAGCTTCTCTTAGTCCTACCTCAACTTGATTATGCCATGCTTTGTTGACACCCATGGGAGGCCTGCCCCTTCCTGAACAGAGGTAGAGAGGGGTGGATTGGAGAGGGAGGTAGAGGGAGGGAATGGGAGGAGGGGAAGTTCAGATCAGGATGTAAAATAAATGAAAAAAAATAATAAAGAGGGGGAGATAGAGGAAAAAGAGAAGAGCATGGGGACTACCACCTCCAGCCAGGGCTCAGGCCACCTGCCCACCTAAAGGCACTGTACAAAAAGGTGCATGAAGGCACTTTCCCCATGGTAGATGTCACAACCCACTGAGCTGGTTCCCCAGGGACACACACACCACCAGCACCCATGCATGTGTGTGCATTCATGTATACCTGCAATATTAATAGTTCAGAGTCCCTAGTTCTGAATATTTCAGCAAAAGACTGGGAGAGAAGGAGGAAGGATGGGAAGGAGGGAGGGAGGGAGGGAGGGAGGGAGGGAGGGAGGGAGGGAGGGAGGGAGGGAGGGGAAAGGAAGAACAGGTAGAAGGAAGGATGGATGGACAAATACATGAGATTCTCTTCTAGAGAATAAGAGAAGACACCAGAAGCAGGAGGTGACCCATGGCAGGGAAGGGAAGCAGAGGCGTTCCCCACCAACTCGGCTGCTCACCCGGTCATACACTGTGGGGGCTGGGAGACCCTGCTCGCAGCAAAATGAAATTAAACCTTTCTAAGTACTTATAAATCAGAATCTAATGACACTATCCCACCACCAGCCTGAGCATTGCTCTTATTACTTTGATTCACAAGCCAGGAAAAGATCCGGAATTATGCACAAATTATTGTCCCATCTTCTTAATTAACGCTGATTGCAAAATTCTTGCTAAAGTCCTTGCTAACAGACTCAATTATGTACCGCCTGAATTGATTCACCCAGATCAAGTGGAATTTATTAGAAATACACTTTCCTACAATAACATCAGATTATCTTTGAATATAGTTAAATTATTTAGGAATAAGAAGGCTACGGCAGCCGCTCCTGCCTTAGAGAACACAAAAATACCTAGAATTAGAGTGTTTCTTTGCTTTCTGCAAGACACACACCCTCGGCGCTTACTTGTCCCAGAAGCAGGTTGAGTCACACTGTGAAGAGATGAAATGCATTGCCTTCGAGCTAATGGTCCAGCTTCAAAGACATATGGGCAGGAAGAAAAATCCTACCGGGTTGTGTCTCCACTGCCCCCACCCCCAGGACAAACCGTCCCTGCCTTCCCTGCCTGTGGAATGCAGTGAAATCGCAATTAGACTAAATCAGGATATTTTCAGAATCAAAATGGAGAAACAGACTAATAAAACGGTAATGTATGCTGATGGCATCCTCCCATTAGCATCACTGCCAAGCACGCTGGAGAGTTTCATTTGGGGAGAACAAAAGGAAAGGGGGAAGATAGGAGAGAGTTTTCCTGCCTCTCTGGAGACAACTCCAGCTCCTGCGATGGTGCCCTGCCCGGGAAGCATTGCAAAGGCAGAAGGACACGGCAGACACACTCTCGGTAGCCAGGTTCTACCTTCCTAGCCCCGTGAGCCTTTGGCTTTGACACCAACATCTGGACCTAGATAATGAGGGGGAACTAGCTTTGGCCTTCTTCCACTTCTCCAGCTAGACAGTGGTTAGGGCTTACAGACCGGTAGATTATGGAATATTTAGGTTGTCCTCAGATGGGTGAGCCACTGTCGAGAGGCTGGGGTGAGAATGAAGGAACACGACAGTGGGTGAAGGGCACACAGGGTATGAGATGTTGTACGGGGCAGTGGGGCCCAGATGGAACCAAGGAAGTGGGAATCAGAGAAAGCAGTCAGAACTGTTGTGTGAGACTAGAGCCCGAGTCTCTAGGGCCGACACTTGCCCGAAAAAGCAGTGGGCAGCCATTAGACAGAGAATGGAAGCATATGATTTGGAAAGAAAACTGAAAATACTTTAACAGACATAGGAAGGGTGGAAGCAGAGAGATGGGTGCCAAGACACACACCATCTTGTTTCCCCACCTCTCCCTCCCTTACGGATAAAATCCTTAGAGCAGTATCACGTGCCCAGCATGTCCCCCTTCGTTAGAGCTGTGGCTGATCTTGTTCTTATCTACGGATCTGGGAAAAGAATCAAGTCTATAACAAACTGGGAACCCTCCTTTAAAAAACGAGAAAGAAAATCCTTCATCTCAGGTGGTTGGAAAACTGAGCTACACCTCAACAAGGGGTTCAGTCCTGAAAGCCTCTCAGCCTCTGAGGCCTTCAGGCTCTCTGGATGCTGGCCGCATATCAGTTCCTCCTTCCGGGAACCTCCTGGGGTTTCCAGTTGGACACTGGGGAGAGCTGGCCTCATGGGATACTGGCTAGGGTCAACACCTAGAACGCATGCTTAGTGGAAGCATTGACACGGGTCTGACCCTGTAGCTTTGGAGCCCAGGTGGCTTGTCATAGGGTTCCTGTGCAAATGTGAGGATCTCCACTGTTGCCTAAAGCCACCAATACTCCTGGATGTGACCGAGTGAGGTGAACCTCTAAAACTGTGTCAGATCCTGAGGCCACTGACAGTGAGTGCCCAGCTTTCCGTGCAAGACAACCCTCAGCTCCAGCCCTCAGGCCCTCTGCCGGGCTGGTTTGTTTTCTGTCTATATTCCTTCCATCTGGACTCCAGATTGCCACCTTTTAGATGACACCCTTGGTGTTATAGTGCTATGCTTCCTTCTCCATGAAGAATAGCGGGGTTTGCTCCCCTGCAAGAATCAGGGAGGAAGCAGACCCCCAAGAGAGAAACCCACCAGCTTCCCACTGCTCTGTTCAGAGGCCCTGTTTGGAAGGCACCAGCTGTGGCCTCCAGCTACTCCAATACCTTACCTTACCCTAGGCACCCAAAGTGCAAGTGTCTAGGCCTCTGTTGATGCAGCTTCAGTTACTGCTAATGGCTGCCTTGTCCATCTCCCTCACAAGCCTTCAAGACAGGAACACCCATACTATGTACCCATTTGATTCTAGTAACCGAAGCATGCTTTGTATACATTAACTCCATATGTGTACATCTCCAGTCCAACAGGAACGAATCCTCCATCAGCATCAACAGACTGACTTCCAAAACCCAGTTTTCAAAGAAACCTTTCCATGATTTAACAAGAAAATACAGCTGACATTATATTTTTTGAGGTAGGGTCTCATTTAATTCAGGCTGACCTCCAATCTGCTATATAGCTGAGCTTGAACTTGAACTACGACCTTGCACTTCCAATCCTTTCTTCCACCTCCCAAGTGCTGGGATTACAAGCATTCTCCATCACATTCAGTGATGCGGTGCAAGGGCTTGATACATGCTAAGTGAGCCCTCTAACAACTGAGCTATACCCCCAGCCCTAACTTACATTTCCCACGTGTGTATGTGTGTGTCCGGTATGTGTATGTATGTTCAAATGTGTGTGGGAGCATGTGTGTGTGCAGGTGTGAGTGCATGTGGGTGCCAGCAGAGGGCAGAGGTGGGTGTCCGTTGTCTTCCTTGACCACTTGTCATCTCATGGATTGAGGCAGACGCTCTTGATTGACCCCAGAGCTGGGGAACCCCCTCTCTCTGCCCAGAGCACTGGGCTTACAAGTGGTTGGCCATGCCCCACATGCCAGTCACTTTTGTGGGCCCCGGGGGTTTGAACCCAGGTCCTCACACTTGCCAGCACTTTACTCACTGAGCCATCTCTCCAGCTGTGCAACTTACACTTTAAATTAGTAAACTTGGATACTGTGTTTGTTTAAGAGTCATTAAGTCTATGAGATTTTTTGTGTTGGAGATTTATTGTCATTTTTTCCAATAAGAAATAAGTCCAGGACCAGAAAGATGGTTCAGTGATAAGGGTACCTACCTCTAGATGTGACAACTTGAGTTCTATCCCTGGGACCCACATGGTGGAAGGGAAGGCGAGTCTCTGAAACCTTTCCTCTGACCTCCACACATGCCCACAGTGCTTGTTTGGGTGGTTGCTGGAACATGAACCCAGAGGCAATCATACATGCACACACACACACACACACACACACACACACACACACACAAGTAAACCAATAAATGGGACAAAAGTAAACTTTAAATAATGAAGCCCAAAGAATTTTCCATCCATCAGATGAAACGGCTTTCCTTGGCCCTGTGTAAAGAATGGAAAGAGACCCCAGGAATTTCTGGTTTCAAACAGGGCCACAGAGCTCGCTCAGCACAACAATCAGACTAAACCAACTTCAAGAGGGAAGCATCCTGCTCCCCGTGTGAGGTTCATAGCAAACAATCAGGCTGAACATGCAATTTGTCTCAAGAGGCAGAAGCTGCAATTTCACCGTGTCATTAAATCCCCAGGACAGTTGTGAAGAAAGCTGGACCTCCCTGGGATGGAATGCTCTGTGACAGCCTCTTCAGCACTGTCCCTGTGGGCTGGAAATGTCCTGCTACAGTTGCTGCCATGTGGTCCTGCCCGAGGAGTGTTTGGTGGCTCTGCCTTGCCTTCAGCCACAGTGGCGGCTCACGGGCAAGTGCAAACCTTTGCACTCTGGGCACCGCAAAGCACTTGCGGACTGTCCGTGCAAACGGTGCCTGACCTCTAGTTGGTGTCGGTGCTGGGGCTTGACCTTGTTGCTTTACGTTGTCTGTGCTGAGCTTTGTAGCACATGGGGGGAGGGGAAGGGGGAGAAGTTCCAGGGGTGGTCTGCCCCCCTCCCCCATATTGTGTTCCTCTGCACGATGGAAATGAGATTTCTTAATAATGTGAAATTGGCACAGATAATTTAAGTCATTATTAATAGATACACTTGATCTGAGGAAGTGAATGTTTTAATGTTTTGTTAAATGGGGTGTGTTGTATCCACATTGTCATTCGGAGAAAAGGTTAAGGCACTTCAACGTTCTTCAGATTAATGTCGGGGCAACTCACTCGCGTGGATGTGTCTTGGGTGGCAAAAATGGAGCTTCGTGCACCTGCAAGGCTTCCTGTTGAAACCGGTAATAATCAAAGTGGGATGAAGGAAGGTGGCCTTCAGGAACTGCCAGAGAGAATGCGATTGGAAAGGGGCAGTGAAGGAACCCTATGGTCCAGCCTGCAGCTGTGGGGCTGTCGGAAGAGATGCTGGGATGAGGGGATCTAGAAAACGGCAGTATCAGAGAGCTTTTTGCTGCTGTGGTAAAACACCATGACCAAAAGGAACCTTATTTGGGCTTCTATTTCCAGAGCCATAATGATGGGGACAGAGCGGCAATAGGCAGCGGGAGCAGAAAGCTTAGAGATGGTGTCTCGACTCCACACAAGAGGCAGAGAGGGCAAACTTGAAGTGGGGTGAGGCTATAAACTCTCAAAACATACTCCCAGTGATAAACTTCCTCCAGTAAGTTATGCTCCCTGACCTGAAGGTTCCATAACCTCCCCACACATCCCCGCCAACTGGAACCAACTGTTTTAATATCTGAGTCTACGGAGGACGTTTCACATTCAAACCACCACAGTGGCCATCTACGGAAAGGGCCTCACCGACTGGGCCAGCAATGTGAACGAGCATGTTTATGAGCACATGCAAAGACTCTGATGTGTCTACGGGGACTGTGACCTCTTGCCCCTTTGACTTTTCACTTACTGGAACACTTGACCCCAGTCAGAAACCAGGTACATTCCAATGGCCCAGGAAGAAAGACAGACATTGGTCCTACCTCCAGAGCATGGAAAAATGGCAGTGGTACCTGCTTTGGAAACTATCCCTGGGACAAACAGAAAATTATTGCTAGAGAGAAAAAGGCCAGTCCTGTCACCAAGCCACCAGCCCAGCATTCAGAATTGACTGGATTGTCCCACAAAGTCTCTAGAGTATGAATATTTAGATGTTGTTTGGGAGAAAAAGATGACCTTTGTTCAGTTTGGTTACAGGAAAGCAAGATCCCATGAAGCTGAGAATCACCTCTCAGGCTCCCCCATGTGTGCAACCTGTGGTCATGTCAAGGTAAAATTCACCTTCATCTCCCTGAATCCAGAGGTGAAAAACAACAACAACATCTCTCTCATTAGCTGTCTCCATGACAAGAAGGCATTAGGAAAGACTAATCGGTGTCCCTCCTGTGGACCAAGCATCACACTTACTATTTAAATCTCCAAATAATAGTCTCTGCAATCTGATATTCAAATCCAGTTACCACCTGCCTCCAGGGTGGAGAAGCAACTCCTCATTCTGTCATTCAGACAAAAGCTGGGCATCCTCTCCTCTCCTTCTTAGATTTTGCCCTGCCACGGTTTACCAGACAAACAAGGCTTGCCCCATCAAAGTGGTACCATTTGTTAGTCGGTCTGCAGAAATAAAATTATTATATCTGCTAACTTGGGGCATACTAAATTCATTAGCCATCCTCTTTCCAGGAGAGAAGCATCCAGAAGCATTTGTAGGTAGGACCAGCTCCTTGGTCAGAACATTCATGGAACCTTGCTGCAAAAAAGGAGAAATGATTTTAACAGCGACACCAGAGACAGGAAGAGGAACCGAAGAGAAAGGTGTACCAAGGCTGGGTGAGGGGTGAAAACCCACGCCCATCTTCAAGGTAACTGCTAATGTTGATCAGTGATAAAGTAGTCACCTAACTGGGAAACACGACACTAGCCGAGAAAAACCAAATCAACTGTGGGCCAGCGTGGAGGCAGAATCAGATGTGCGCAGGCTTCAAAACAGAGATCAAAGGAAACCCTGGGCAGCAAAGCACAGTTGTTTGGGGACTCCAGGAAGGACTTGGGGTTCTGAAAGCCCAAGTTAGTGAACTTGAACTGACCCTTCACTGATACAAGTGACCCTTCTGTACAAACATGCTTTGATGGTTTAAAATAACTCCAAATAACTTGCTACATTTGTGTCACCTAAATTTGGGTGCAAACATCAGTATGCCCTTGGCACCAAGTGCCTCTGAGCTGGACAACAAGAAAAAGAAGTCTCTAGAGTCGTAAGCAGGAGGACCCAGAGCCATGACCCAGCAGTTTGAGACCCTTGATTCACAAGAAACAGAAGCCTATATGCCTGGCGCTTCCCCCACTGGCTTGGAACACTGACTCCGTCCACTGCTCTGGCCTGCTGAGATCATTTGGAACCTGATTGCATCCCTGGGGCTCACAGTTTCCCCTCTGTATATTCCTGCAAATCACCAACCAGTGGACATGCAGGGCAGGGCTGAAGGCAGCATTTTACAGTATCTCTAGCTCCCTTCTGAAGCATGGTTTCTACCCAGCTGCAGATAGAAGCACTCAGAGAGTTCGCAGTGATCCTTCTGCACAGACCACTGCCTAGAACAGCTCAAGAGAGTCTCCAGACTGGGGTCCTGTCATCCCTGGATCTCCTAGCTCCTTGGGTGATTCCATTTTGCAACCAAAGCATCAGGCTCTTCTCTGGGGCACTCACTGCACATGGCACTACTCCACTGTGAATCACTGAGCCAGATTATCTTTTACAAAGAACCATATTTTTTTCTTCTCTGAAGTCTTCAGAATGCCTGCCACGCACCTCAGGTTGAAGTGCACACACCCCTTACCTCACCCCACCGCATGGCAGCGAACAATTGCACCCTAAACCACACTCTGTCCTGCTCACCTTGATAGACTCCTACTGACCTCCAGACCTACAGGTGACACCCATTTTTGAAACATCCTCAAAACATCTTTCCAAGTCCCGGGGAGACATTTCCGGACCTAGTGTGATGCTCCCAAGTCTAAGGAATCTCAATTTGTTCCGCATTTGACAAGTAAAGCTATCATCTCTGGTCCTTCTGTTTTACTATAGTTCCTCAGGTTTTGACAGGTTTTCAGCAGCTTACACACAAAATCACATTTAAAACAGGTTTGGTTTCCGTGTGGACTAGAGTTGGCAAGGAAGGCAAAGCCTGAGTCAGCTCTTGGGGCTGTGCGCTGATTTTGACCGAGTTGAAAGCAGTGAGGACTAGAGGAAGGGGGTGGGGAAAGCAGTGAGGACGAGAGGAAGGGGGTGAGGAATAAAGGGAGAAAAAGGAGAGGAGGAGGAGAAGGAGTCTGTGGGAACACTAGGTGTACCTAGGCAGTGTCACTTAGAGGCAGAAGCAGATAAGGATCGGAAAGAAATGTCTCCCTCACCCCTACGGGACTCCCCACAGCTGGTGAGGAGGAAGACCAAATGACTCTTGTTGGGGTCTCCTAGATACTGATTTTTTTTCCTGTGTGATCATTGCAGATGGGGTTTTTATCTCCGAACCTCCGAAATTTTACAACACACCCCCAAAATGTAATAATGTTTGGTGAAAAACTAAAGGAAAGAATGGGTTAGTTTCCAGGCAGGCTGGTTTATTTATTTAAAGTAACAGTTAACAATGCTTCTATTCTTGTTCTGGGGGGAACAAAAGTCAGCTCTCTGTCCAGTTTGTGACGTCATCCTCATGTCCCACTTGCAAAGGCGGCCTAGTCTGCCAGGAGTTATTTTTAAAGTTCGACTCCCTGGCTACTGAACTCCAGCTCCGACATGGAGTGAACTGGCTAAAACACACCGGAAGCTAAATTTAGCCTGGAGCACAGCTCAGTTCATCCTGAGATTCCCCTCCAGGCCTCTCAAAAACATCCAGTGACAGATTACAACAGCTTGGAAGACATCTTCCAGTTTAAAAAGCGGGGCAAGCTCAAGTTGCCTCGTGTTATAGCCGCGCCGGAGCCCTCTAGAAGAAGACCTGATTAGCACCCATTTCAGGAGAATGAGATAGCGCCATGCCTGCATTTGGAGAAAAGGAGAACCAGAAACACTTACTATGGCTGCCGGAATGCTGGAATGAGCGTGGGGGGAGAGAAGGGGAGCTGCAGCTCATGGCTAGGCCCCTCCAGCCACACTATCTCACATCAGTGACCCCTTTGCCTTCCTACACAGACAGCATCCCTTACCTATCTATGTAGAGGCATCCCTGATGGACAGACAGACAGCCATACCCCGCTATATTTAATATACCTTGAGGCCCTCCTCTGTGGAGCAACTGAATTCAAGCGTCACGGGCAGTCTCCAACCATTTGGTCAGCCAGTGCAAGTTCACCTGTGCCTGGGACGTGGGGCTGTAACAAGAACAAAGACAGGTATGCTGTCTTCCTTGTCGCTGTGGCTGAATGCTCATGAAAATCAAGCCAGCAAAGGAACGGCTTCTCGAGGCTCAAAGTTTGAAGGCACAGCTACATAGCAAGGAAGTACGAAGGTAAAAGTGACTCTGGCTGCGGCTGCAGAGGCATGGGGCAGGCTGCTGTTCATAGTGTCCACAATCAGGAAGCAGAGAGAGAGAGGACCGCTGCTGCTCAGCTTGCTTCCTCCTTTCTACTCAGTCCAGGACTCCCGATGAGACGGTGCTGCCCGCACTAAAGGTAGGTCTTCCCACCTAGTTAGACCTTTCAGGAAACGCCCTTGTAGGCACACGCAGAGGTGATTTTAAATCTAGTCAAATTTACAATGAAAATCAACTCAACGCCCAAATATGTCATTTAAAGCATCATATTCCATCCCTGAGCCTAAGCTCCATTTTCATTTCATGGCACAAAGTGCATTTAACTCATTTTCCAAAAGTCTCCGCAGTCTCTAATGGTCCCAAAACTGTTTGAAAGTCCAGGACTGAGCGGCTGGCTCAGTGGATAAAGCACTTGCCACACCAGGGAAAGAACATGAATTCAGATTCCCAGATGCCCTCGGAAAAGCCAGGAGGCATGAGGGCTGCATGCACTTGCAGTACTAAGAAAGCAGACACAGAGGGGATAGCCTGGGCACGCTGGCCACCCCGGCCTCCTAAATTAGTAAGCTCGGGATTCAGTTAGAGATGCAGCCTCAATAAGTAAAATGGAGGACTACCATTAATTTCAGGCCTCTGCATAATGTGTGCAGTCTACATGTATGCATGGTGGGAGAGGGAGAGAGAGAGGGCAGGAGCTCAAAATCTCATCTGATATTCAAGGCAAGCTCCTTTGCTCTTACTTCTTGTTGCATTTGTGTGTCGGGGAGTGTGTGGAGGTCAGAGGGTAGTTGTGTGGAGTTGGCTCTCTCCACCAACCTTTATGCAGGTTCCGGGGATCAGACATGGGTTGACAGGCTTGTGGAACAGGCACTTATATGCCTAGCCATCTCACTGGCCCTCGAGACAAGCTCTTAACTATGAGCTTCTGTAAAGTACAAAAATAAGTCACACTTCCGCTATCCAATGGCACACAGTAAATATTATCAGTCTGAAAGGGAGTAGGCAAGAACGGAGGCAGAGCAATGGAAGACCAGGCTGAAGCAAGACCAAACACCAAGTCCTAGAAGATGGGACAGACACCAAGTCCTGTAACTCCATAGCCGCTGTCTGAGCTCCAAACCCTCCCTCCAGCTCTGCAGCCTTCAGCACACCTTGATTCTCCTGGGCCAACTTCACCCTGTGCCTGAAATTCTCTTTGGTGGCCATCCAATGATTCTAGCATTGCCAATGTCCTGAAGTCTCCACCGAAACTCAGGCTTCACCACCACAGCATTGGGCAGTGGCTTCCCATGACCTTGCGATGAAGCTGACTTGCCACACATTGCCCAGACCTTGGTACAAGTCTCCATGATCCTCTTACTCTTGCTTCTCTCAGGACCGCAAAACCAGTGCCAGGTGGATCTGCACTACAAATGTTTGCTGGCAGCTTGAGGTGTAGCCTGGTTCCCTTGAAACACAGTCTTAGTGGCCTGTCATTCCTCAGACGCCACCTACCTTTATTGGAGACATGCCACTAATTAGGCTAAGCTGGCTGGTTAAGGGGTTCCAGGGATCCTCCCATCTATGCTTCCCCAGGCCCTCCATCGCTACACTCGACTTCTTTCTAACTTGGGTTTTGGGTCTGCTTGCAAAACAAGCACTTAACTGATTGAGCTATTCCCCCAAGCCCCTTGAAACTGTCAATCATTTCTCCTGTAGAAAGCACTGTTAGGACCTGAGCTGTACACACACTGGGAGCCAAGGGCTGGGATGGGCAGACAGCTTTCTGCTCCAACCTCCCTTGAGTGACTCAAAGGAGCCACCACATCCTTCCTTCAGCACTGATCCGTGTTCCAGCCACAGGACCCTCCCTGCAAAGCCATTCCTCGCAGTTTAGCCTCAGCTCTGAGCAGATTGTACTGTCAGTCAGACGTGGGATCTGGGCAGTGTGGCGTGCTGTACAGAGGACAGGTTCTGGAACACAAACGTAATGGGCTCGGGTCACAGCTTGACCACATCGTTGAGCAGTCCTGGTCCTGACTTTTTCTCTCCAAGCCTGTATCCCAAGTGGATGTCCCAATCCTTAAGTAGCAGCAGGCATGCACCCCAGGCCTCCTGTGTCTTCCCTCTGAACTTAAGACCTTGAGTTACCATTTCTAAATATGGCAATTTTTTTAATGTGAGAGAATATTACCTGCTAAGCATTTTGGCCACTGAGGTCATCTTTACAAACTAGTCACTTAACCTGAACCAACAGGTATCGGCGATGTTGTGTAAGGCTGGGGTCACCTGACCAAACTGTGAATAAGAGAAATGCTGTGTCTGTCTGTCAGCATAAATGCGTGTGCCTGGTGTCTGTCTTTGACTAGACGTGTGCTGAGCAGCGCTGAGACAGGCAGAAGCATTTCCCCTGCTTTGGGGTTAGCATCTATACAATCACAGGGGTGATTGAAGGTGGTGACATCTCGGTGGTCACATGACCATGGTCATATCAAGTAACCATTATCACATCAGAGCCCACAGGAGTTATAAATACACTGCCATGGGGCTCCAGCTGGAGGACAATTGAGTAATGACAATAGAAATAGCCCACTCTCCATAAGGCCGTCTTCCTCTGCTAAAGAACCTGTTCTGAAACCAGCGGCTCTGCAATGGAGAGACAACCAGAGCCAGCTGGAAGGAGACTGCAGATTTTTCAGAAGATGAGCAAAAAGCCTCGAGTTAGAGCCGGGACCCCCGAACTTGAGTTCCATGCTGCACTGGTCACAGGAAACCTGGACCACATCCGATTCCTCATGGACCAGTTCTTCCAGGATGCCAATGTAGTATTTGAGATCAGTAATGGAGAGATGGAATGGCAGGTGACATCCTTGGCCACCTTTGGGCTCTCAGGTACCCTGCTTCCTCTAAAGCTCAGCTGTGCCTCTTTAAGCTTCAGCTAACACTCTGGGGATGTGTACATCCTGTGTGAAGGTTGAGTACTCAGTACCGTGGGGACATCTGTGACCTAAGGAGGTCTGTAAACAAATCTGGTCTGGTGGGTGCAGGGCTATGGAAAGGAGAACGATGAGTGGGGAGCATCCACCTAGCGATGCTGGGTGTGTCTCCTGCCTTGAAAGCAAAGCCTTGGTTTAACGTTGATCTTGGCAGCTGCTGGAGCTGCAGAAGACTAGACAGACCTTTGACACCAAGCCCTGTGTGAGGTCCTCCTATGACTCACTGAACAGCACTGTAACTTGGCAGGGCGAGTGGCGTCCTAAAACCCAAATGGTGTCAGCAAAGGGAAGAACACTAGGCTCCCAGCAGACCCTCTTAGAACCCAGAGAAGTCTGAACACAAGAAAGGGGAAGTAAATCCATAGACCCGTGTGTTGTGTGTCAGGGCACACTCCTCCCCTCTCAGATGAGACCGCTATGCGCTGAGCCATACAGATGTCCCCAGGCTGCGGGGCTGGCAGGCTGTACTGGACACCCATCTGCCAGGTGCTGCTGTGTTGAAATCCACCACCGCTCTGGCAGACTATGGGAATTTGAAGATCTGTAGCCGGCGTCCCAAGTCCTAACCTGGGAGCTCTAAGCCGGCTGAGGATGTGGAAAGGGTGGTTCTTTACCAACATGTTTCTGTTTATACCTCTCTCCAGAGGGGGAACTGAACTACAAACACTGCTATGCAGTTTGTAACAAGCCTGAGACCTGCTGGCTGGCTGGGTGGTGTCAATCCTAGTCCGACTGCACCACCTCCAAGTGGGATCTTTCTGGGCATCCTGTCACCTGCCTCAGACCAAGAATGTCAGCTGCTTCAATGCTAGCTAAGCCATGATTGTTTTCCAAATCACATGCTACCCAATTCTGGACTCACATGCGCTCAAATGGCAAACTACCCTCCCCTGCCCCCCCAGGGGGGAGGAGGGAGGTGTTAGTTAGTTTAACCCATTTTTTGCATGTTGTCAAAAGTCTAAAATCTAGTTCCTTTTCTCCCCTGTAGTCTTTTGAGCCCTATGTTCTACAAGTTTTCTAGAACACATCCGCAGGACATCAGGACGTGGTGAAAGCAGGGCACCAGGGAGATGGCAGTCCAGTTAGTCAGCCCGGGCTCAGTGAGAACCAGGAAAGCAGGGGCTCAGGGTTACTTGGATTTCCTGTTCTTTTGCCCAGTCTCCTGACTCCCCAGAGTAGAAACAGCCCCTGGGAGCATTGATTCTTGAGACAGAGTCTCTCATCAGTCTGAGACTTGTCAACTAGGCCAGGCTGTGGGGTCAGTGGGCCCAAACGTCTTCGGGTCTCCATCTCCCTGGCACTGGGATCGCAAGCATGTTGATACTCTACCCCAATTTTGTATGTAGGTTCTGGAGATCAAACCCAAACCCTTGTATTTCCATAGCAAGCGCTTTACCAACCAACTGAGCCATCTCCTGGGCCCAGAAGTTAAGTTTTCTTGTTCTCTTGAAGAAACCTTAACAGTACAACCCGGGACCTATGGAGTCTTGGCTCCTCAGGGTGGGCATACAGAAGTGTGAGGGTTGGGGGAGGCAACAGAGTAGGCTGGGGACTTCAAAAGAAAGAATTCATGGGAAATGCATCAAGGCAGGAGTCCAGGGTGTGGTGTTTGGGGAAGGCAAGGGGCCGCTCTCCTCAAGGAAGACCCATCCCATCCCTGTAATCAGACTGTCTTTTCCGGAAAAGAGAGTCCAAACCCAGGCACCCTGCCCCCCCCCACACACAGGTGCGTGTGCACGTGCACACACACACACACACACACGCACGCACGCACATGCACACAATCTGTGAGCCTCTGACTACTGTCCCTCCACACCAGTGATGGCAGTTGTCCCCTCCCCCACTTCCCCACTGAGCAAACAGCAAGCCCAAGGCTGGGCCTTTGGGCTGAGCAGCAGGCTGGGATTCTCTGCCACTAGCAGGTAGGTAATTAATGAGTGTGGGCTTTCAAAACAGCCCAGCATGTGTCCCAGGAAGGAGGTGGCCTCAAAAGGGGTCTCCCGTACAGCTCATTACAGCCACCTTATCGATTCTTCCATCATCCCAGAAAGCCTACCATGTCAGAATCTGTTCCTTGATGGTATTCACTGGGGACACCTCCCCCTCCCAGGGGTGCTCCTGGCCACTAACAACCTTGCCCCAGCTATATGAAAGCAGAGAAGTGTTCAGAGAAGCCAAACACACAGCCTCTATTCATTTGTCCCTCAAGAAGGAATAGCCCTACACACACACACACACACACACACACACACACACACACACACACACGCCAGAATTGTGTGGACTGTGGACAGTTGCATGAAAGCAACCTTCTATAGCAGCCACTTCCAAGAACATCCGACTTCTTCCCTGTCTTTTCTTCAGCAAACCTTGGTTGATGGGGTTTTGTACGCAGGCTTGTTTCCTTTTAAGGATGAAAGGGTAGGTGGAAGAAGGTTATAGTCTGTAAAGGTCCTCACCCCTCTCCTCTCTAAAGTTACCCCCATTCCGAACCTAGGAGAGATCCCTTACATACATAGATACATAGATACATACGTACATACATACATACATCCCATCCCAACCCATCCTTCCTCCAGGACCAGCCTTTAACTCTAAATCATTCCAGAATCCCAGTTGCCCCACATCTAGGAAATCCAACTTATCTAGCAATAATCTCAACTGTAGCCCTCCGAGTCTCTTCTTTCTCGTCTTCCTCCGTGGATCCTGTCTTTCACTGCGTGTGTGCGTCTCTCTGCTCTAACTTTGCTCTCAAGTGACTCTAGCTTACTTACTTGTAAGAAGTGGTATCACCCTCCAGCCTTAGCAAATTGTGCGCCCGCCCCCACCAGTCCTTCCATCTACCCCGGCCTTACATCATATCCCTCCCCTTCCAGGCCTCTGGACCCTGGAGTACAAGCGGGAACTCACCACGCCGCTGTGCATCGCTGCGGCCCACGGCCACGTGCTCTGCGTGAGACACCTTCTCAGTCGCAGCGCTGATCCGGATGCCAGCCCCGGAGGTCGTGGTGCCCTACACGAGGCCTGTCTCGGGGGTCATACCGCCTGTGCCCAGCTGCTATTGCAGCACGGGGCAGACCCAGATCTGCTCAACGCAGAGGGCCTGGCACCCCTGCACCTGTGCCGCACGCCGGCCTCTCTGGGGTAAGATGCGCCCACACTGCCAACTGGTCCCAGATTTGGAGGGAGGGGGGGTGTCTCAAGCATAGACCTAAGTCTGGCCTTTGGCCACGTGCTTCCGGACTCGAGCCCATACTTGCTTCTTTCCCCGGCCCCTGACTAAATTAGGACCCTGACTCCACTTCCCAGACCTGGTACGTCCCCAAGCTGGAGATTTTCTGAATCTGATCCCCAGTCCAGGACCTATGTGCTCTAGTTCTCTGACCTGGGATTGTGACTCTAGTCCCCAGATCTGTCCCTAGTCTCCAGGCCCAGGACCTTACTCCCCACATCACAGAATCTGACCCTGGCCCCCAGGTTTAGGATTCTGACCCTAAACCCCAGGCCAGTGATCCTGACTCCCAGCTCCAGGATAGGATCTTTAGGGCCCAGGTTAGGATAGTCCCCAGGCCATGAACCCCGCCCCATGGGCCGCTGGACCATCCCCGACCCCGCCCCGCCGGCGCGGCCCCGGGCGGGTTAATTAGCGCTTGATTGCGAGCGCGCGGGGAGCCACGCCGCGGTAATGAGCCTCTGATCACGGCCTGCAAACGCGGCGCTGAAGAATGCTAAAAGGCCACTGGCGGGGTTGGAAGCTGAAAAATTAGGGTTTTTAATGATAATTTTATGCAGAATAATTGTCACAGTGTGACATAAATGGTGAGCTCCTCGGGCGGGGGCTTCCGAGGCCCACAAGGACTCCACCCGCCCGGGTTGCGCTGCCTGGGGCCGGGAGTAAAGCCCGCCCCCATCCCCCACTCCAACCCCGCCGCGACCTTGGTGCTGCTGTTAGGTTTTCCTGCCGGGAGTTGAGTCTCCCTACATTTCATTTCAAATGTTCTAGTACCTGCTCGTGCGTTATAATTGCTTGACTGCTTTCTGTTCCGACGATAACATAAAATCACTTCCTTTCGTACTTGGATCTTGCTGGGGTCCGCTGTTCCCCACCTGCCCAAAGTTAGGGTTCTTCTGCCCCTAGAGGCACGTGCAGGAAGCAGGCAGAGATGTTAGCCACGGATTCAGAGTGTGTGGGTGTGGGGGGGGGGGTGCAAGAGGCCCAAAGCAGCAATACCACCACCCTGTGAAGGACATCAGTAAGTTGCACGTGTTTGAAAAGTCCAAAAGTTTCTAAAATTTCGTTCTAATAGAATGTCCTATCTAGCTTCTTGCCCTCAACGTAATTCTTCTGAGATACATCCGTGTTGTCCTGGGTTCGTTTCTTCCCTTTTCATGCTGAGTAGTATTCCACGGTGTAGACATACCACAGTGTTTTTAATTCCTTCCTAACTGAAAAATATTGAACCCCTAAGGGAAGTAGTTCAGGTTCAGGCACTCACTGGCCTTTGTGAGGCTCTGGTTCAACCCCTAGTTACTGCAAAATGATGATGATGGTGATGATGGTGATGATGATGATGATGATGGTGATGATGGTGATGATGGTGATGATGATGATGATGATGATGGTGATGATGGTGATGATGATGGTGATGATGGTGATGATGATGACGATGATGGTGATGGTGGTGATGATGATGACGATGATGGTGATGGTGATGATGATGATGATGATGACGATGGTGATGATGACGATGGTGATGATGATGATGATGATGATGACGATAGTGGTGATAATAATAAAAGACATTGTTTACAGTCTGAGGCTGTTGCAAACAGCCTGAGTTTTGTGCCCTTTTATAAGCTTTTTAAAACTTTGGGTAAACCTAGGGTTATAATAGCTAGCACATCTGATGAGATTAAGAACTTAACTTTACCACATTTGTTTGCAAAGTTATACATTACATTCCTCTCAGCAACATGGGCATTTGAATTGCAGGCATGCGGGAAGACACAGAGAAGTAAAAGCAACAAGGCTTCCATTTGCATTTCCCAATTGCGCTATTTCCCAATTATATTGAACTTATTCACAGGTACTTACACCATACTTGTCATCCGTATTTCTTCTCGGGTGAGCTCTGTGTTCAGATCCTTTGCCCAGATGTTCAATTCAGTTGTTTTCAGGTTAAAACTTCCAGATCTCTTTATATATTGAGGGTGTGAGGCGCTCTTCACACCTGTGATTGGCAGGCACCATCTCCCAGCCTCTTCCTTCTGTTTTCTTCTCTTAATGTCTGTAAAGACTAGAAGCTCTTCATTTCAATAAAATTTGTCAATTTCACTCTTTTAGGCTATTTGATCTAAAACTTCTTTGCCTGACCCAAGCCCACAAAGGTTTTCTATGTTCTCATCCACAAGCTTAAACCTTACAGTCCTACCTTTAAATCTGGATTCATTTTGCCCAGACTGTAACCATCTCGAGTGTTGAGGCCAAAGCAACCCCAGATACTTTGTCCTGCAGTTTCTCAGGAACGGGAATAGACAAGAGCACTCTAACCGTGTGAGAGGTTCCGCACTCAGAACATGGCTGCGGGAGTGTCTGGCTCTTTGCTGACAGCCTAACATAAATTAGATCCATTCCCACAGCCATGAACTCACAGCAGTCCTGTTTCTGATTAAACCAAACTTGCCAAACTTGCTACCTCTGAGGTCACAGTTCACTTCCTCGGTCCCCAACAACTGTATACAGATGCAAAGCTTTGGTTCCCCTGACTCCTTTCTTCTGTCTCACAACACCGTGGGACCTGCTGTCATACACCAAGACTGAGCTGATCCAGAAAAATCTGTGACCCATTTTGAGTTACATATGGTGTGAGGGGTGACCAAAGTGACTGGTGTGTGTGTGTGTGTGTGCATGAGTGTGTGTGTGAATGTGTGTGAGTGTTGTGTGTGTGAATGTGTGTGAGACTGTGAATGTGTGCACGCATGCGTGTGTGTGTGTGTGTGTGTGTGTGTGTGTGTGTGTGTGTGTGTATGTATCTTTGCTTTCCCATGTGGATATCAAAGTGTTCCAGCAGCAGTTCCTCTGGCTTCTTTCCCTTAGCATATTTCCTTGAGGCACACCCATGCTGTTGTGTATAGCCCATGCTGCATAGAATTTCAGACCATGAAATGCTAGTTGGAAGGGTCCTCCATGAGGATAGCAGGGTGATCTACCAAAACTTAGCTTCAGAAGTGCATCACCCCTTCTGGGGTCAAAGCCCCTTCCTTACTCTACTCTAACATTGCTTTCCATGTTGCTCAAAAATCAATTAATCAGGACTGAGTAGATGCCCCATCCATAAAGTGCTTGCCTTGCAAGCATGAGGATTGGAGTTTGATCATCAGTAGTCATATTTAAATTTAAAATTAAAATCATATTTATTTTTCTTTAATTATTTCTTTAATATTTTTGTAATTATAACATAATCATGCAATTTTCTCCTTCCCTTTCTTTCCTCCCTCCAAATGCTCTGGCATACACTTATAATCCTGATACTGGGGAAGCAAAGGCATATGCATATCTGGTGCTCACTGGCTGACCCACCTAGCTTACTCAGTGAATTCCAGGCCAATGCAAGACTCTATCCAAAAAAAGGGGGGGTTGAGGACAGTTCCTAGAGAATAATACCCAAGGCTGACCTCTGACTCCACAGACAACCACACACACATACACAAATCAACTAGCTGTTCATATCTGGGGTCATTTATAGACTCTCATGTCAAGTACACACAAGATAAGACGCAGCCTTGCTGGTTTAAACCATAACAGCACCACAAGCCATTTGGCTGCATAAGCACTGGGAGGAAGAACTGCCCTGGGTGGCAGCTTCCCACAGTCCTCTTCTCAGATCAAAGAGATGAGTGCTGGCCCTGTGAGGAGAAGGGTAACCCGCTGCGAGCAACCAGATCTGAACTAGGCCTGAGCAGCTTCCGTCTGTAGCTCTAATCTAAAGGGAGCAAGAAAAGAAGCCCCATAGCTCCTCAGAACCCAGGAAGAGCAGGAACTTGCCCCATGATCGCCATTAGGGACACAAGTGGCCTTGTGGTGGCTCCTCATGAGGATTCAAGAAGACAGTGGGGCGTTCCACTAAGACCATCTCAGCAATCAGCCAATATGGCCACACACAACGTGGTCAGGATGGAAGAGCCATCATCCCCCTTGTCTCTATTCTAGTTTATGGATCTATTCATCTATTTTTAGACCCATACCACACTGCCTTGACTGTTACAACTGTGTAGTAGACCTATAAGAGTAAGCCCTCAAACGTATTTTCAGAGTGGCTTTTGGCTCTTACAGCTCATTTGCATGTCATTTGAATTTTAGGTTCTGCTGGGCACCTCCTACATGCTGACTGCTGGGTAGATAGATAATAATAGATAATAACAGGTTTTAATTTGCTGTGATATTTAAATGCCTACTCTTATTTTCACGAGAGATACTAGTTTATGGTTGTCTTACACCATCTTTGACTGATTTAAGCATCACTGATATAAAACTGAAAAGCAGCCCCTTCTCCATCTTCTATTTTCTGGATTTAAAATTGTCTCAGGTGTTTGGTGCAGTTCCCCACCAAAGCTATCTGGATGTGGCGTTTTCTTGACAAGAGGTTACTAGCTATGAATTCAAGTTCTTTCCTAAACAGAGGTAGATTGTTTCTCTTTCTAAGCAAGCTTTCACAGAGGTGTCTCACTTTCAGCTAAGGTGTCTAATCTGTTGGCATGAGGTTGACCCTTATTTTTCTTTTACTGGCTGTGGATTCTGTCGTGTTTCCTCTGTCACACATGATATTGGGCTGTGTCCCACCCCCATCAGTTTCGCTTCTGATCTCATTGACCCTCTCTCATTCGTGATGTTAGAATTTGCCTGGCCCCATAAGTTGTTTGTGATTTCACTGACCTCTATTTTTTTGTTTTGGGTTTTTTTTTTTTTTGGTCTTCTCTCTATTATTTTTTGCTTTCCTTTCTTTCTTGCATTGAGTTTTATTTACTTATCTTTTTTAATTTCCTAAAATTTAATTTAATTTAATACATTGAATTAAATGTATGCTATTGGTTTGAATGTTATTTTCAAAAGTAGGCTTTCAAATGTCCTCCTATATACTATCTTTACTATTATTTCACTAAGCCCTGATCTCACTGTGTAGCCCTGGCTGGCCAGAATCTCTCCAGACCTTAAACTCACAAGATCCATGTGCCTCTGCCTCCCAGCTTAATCAAAGGTGTTTGGAAAATTTACTTTGCACAACTCTAGGAAAGTCAATAGCAGCATCAGGTTCCCCAGGCCTGTTACTACTTCTGTGTATCTGATTCACCTTCCTCTCCCTGAATCAGATTACTGAAGAGGGAGTTAAACTCTCTACATGGGATGACTGTTTGCCTGAATGTATGCTTGTGTGCTGTGTGTACCATGCCCACAGAGGCTAGAAAGGGGCATTGGATCTCCTGGGACTGGAGTTTCAGATGGTTGTGAGCCACCATGTATGTGCTGCAAATTTACCCTGGGTCCTCTGAAAGAGGAGTCAGTGCTCTTAGCCACTGAGCCATCTCTCTAGACCCAATGAAATGCCATTCTTAATCTTTATTGATCTTTTTTGGTTTGTAGTCTACCTTTTCTGCTATTAAAAATAGCTACTTTAAAATGCTGAGAGCAGGAAGAATAGCCCTCCCTAGGGAAGATTCCCCAAGTGCTTATTCAATACCAAGTGGCTGGCCCTGAAGTCATATATATACAGTAATTTTATATAGACTGAGCAGGTTATATTTACATATTTAGAACTCTCTCTCTCCCCCATGTATGTGAGCATGAGCGTGTGTGGGTGTGTGTTTGTGTGTGTGTGTAAAACAAGAATTAAAGAAAAAGAGATCATGAATTTACATTTGAGAGAGAGCGTGGAAGTGGATACATGAAAGAGATTGGAGTAAGAAAGAGAAGAAAAAATTATATAAGTACATTTTTATTTCAAACATTAAAAAATAAAAGAAAATCATTCAAAATAGCTCCTTTGGCATCAGCACGGTTCTCTTTGGACTAGTGTTAGCATTTCATATCTCTTGAGCTCTGTTGCTGCTGTGTAACAGTTAGCACAAACAGACGACACATTTAAAGACTGGAGAGATGGCTCAGCAGTGAAGAGTGCTGACTGCTCTTGCAGAGAAATCTCACTCGGTCCTCAGAACCCACACAGTGGCTCATAACTATCTTTGATTTCAGCCCCAGAGGACCCAATGTCCTCTTCTCACCTTCAAGGGCACCTGGCATAAATGTAATACACAGACAAGCATGCAGATACTCACACGTACACATGAAATTTAAATTAACTCTTTGAAAATGCATGTATTACTCACAGTTTCTGGGGGTCAGGAGTCTGGCCATTGTTTTGTCAGTTTTTCTTTTCCCAGACCTCTCAAAAGACTGACTGTAGAGAACACGAAGGCCTATGGTCTCATCCGAATGGCCAACTAGAGAAAACCTATGGACAACCCGTGCAGTGGTTACTAGCAGAATCCAATGTCTTAAGAACTGTTAAGCTGGGAGGTCTTTATCCCTCACTGGCTGTTGATGAATTCAGTTCCTTGACACCTCAGTCCATTCCCGCTGCTACAACAAAATCTCTTAGGTCAGGTAGTTGACAAATCATCCCTATTTATTTCCCTCATTTCTGAGGCCAAGAGGTCCAAGAGGCAGCTCTAACGAGGGCTCCATCTGCTTCCAGCACTGAACTTTCCAGTTGTATAGTCATGTGGCATACGAGGGAGAAGAGATGGAAGCAATAAACTCACTCCCCTCAAGGCCTTTTCTAAGCGCCACTTCTACCTGTGATGTCAGAGACATTAAGATCTAATCGCTTCCTACCGTCCATCCATTTCTCTTCGTACTTTTCCACTGAACATTGAATTTCAAGGTGAATCTTGGAGACACACAAAGACCTTTGCTACGTAGACCTTTCTAGAGTGGCAGCTTGCTTCATCCAAGTATGCAAGTTGAGAAGACAAGAGTCTTCTAGCAAGGGAGAAGTCACAATTTACTTAACCTGCTGTAGAAAAAAAAATCTTGTATCTTTTTCCATGAAGTATCTGTTAGAAGCAAGTCAAAAGTCTCATCCATGGTCAGGAGATAGAATAAAGGAAATATTGAAATAGGTGTTGACTGTCTGTTGAACCAGCCTTTCAAACTTTAACCATTTGTTGATTTGTTTGTTGTTTGTGTGTTTGCAGACAGTCTCACATATCCCGGCTAGCCTCAGATTCCTTATGTAGCCAAGAATAACTTTGAGCTTCTGATTCTTTTGCCACCACCTCCCAACTGCAGAGATAATGTGCCTATGTCACCATGCCCAGCTTATGAAATAATGTACATATGCCAGCATGCCCAATATAGGACGTTTTTTTTGTTTTTGAGACAGGGTCTCTCTACGCAGTCCTCGCTGTCCTGGAACTCACTATATAGACCAGGCTACCCTTAAACTCAGAGATCCGCCTGCCTCTGCCTCCTGAATGCTGGGATTAAAGGCTCATGACCATTTATCCCTTCTTGTTTTCTGTGCTATTGGAATCCTACACTTTACTTATATATTTAAGTCCCACAATGCATTGCTGTTGCTTTTTAACAGTTAATTATCTAATTAAATATGTTGAAATAATGCAACGCAAGATTTTGCTTTTATTTATGTAGGTACTCTGTCTTTTTCACTGCTCTGTGGATATCCAGGATTTCATAAGTTCTCATTTTGCTTCTCCTCCAAGGACTTCCTTCAGCGGTTCTTGCACTGAGACTTGGCAGCTGGTGAGCACTCTTGGTGTTTGCTGTTTGAACATAGTA
The DNA here is from genome assembly GCA_963919715.1 of Microtus obscurus. Taxonomy (NCBI): domain Eukaryota; kingdom Metazoa; phylum Chordata; class Mammalia; order Rodentia; family Cricetidae; genus Microtus; species Microtus obscurus. Next base: position 4,440,096 of record CAWTZC010002279.1, on the reverse strand, counting down.
ATTTATTTTGAGTGTTTGGAAGGCATCTATGCCGGTAAGGAATTCTGGGCCAACAACTTGGACTTTCTTCTTTCACACTTTTTCCCATCTTCTGTCTTCTTCCTTATCTTTCTCTCCTGCTTCTCTCCCTCCTTCTACCTGCACATTAGACACAGACCCTCTGTCCTTTTTTTTTAAATGAGCCAAATTTTGTATTTATTCATTTCTTGCGTTGAAGTAGTCTTTGCTGACAACCTTGGCCTGAGATCCTTTGTCATAATCCTTAACCACTACACAACTGCAACCAACCACTATCCATGGCTTCCCATCTTGATCAGTTCCACAGAGGCCTGTCCATCCCCCTAGTCTCCTGTTGTCATCAACCTGAATTATTACATGGATTTGGTGCTCAGCACAATGTGCCTTCAGGAACTCGACATACATAGGCTCATCACAGCTGGGTGCAAGCACACAAAGATGGCCGTGGCACTCATCTAAGGTTTTGGCAGCTTTGGGTAGGCCACGTGCTAAACCATCGTGGATTAGGGCAGTCTTCAGCACCTCTTGTAGAGCAGTTCTAACACCCATTACACCTCCAGCATCAATGGCTTCCTCGGCCATGGCAGTGGATTACGGGTGAGGCCGAAACTTGAATGCCCCCGAGCCTCCGCCTTTGTGCAATTCAGAAGTGGCAGGGAAGAAAGCGATCCTCTGTCTCAAAACCTGCATTCCTTTGGTAAGAAATCTGCCATCCTCCCTGTCCAAATTCAGGAATTTCTATCTATTTCTCAATTTGAGCAATTGCTAATACGTATTTATCAAGTTTATAAATGTGTTGACAACCGTGACTTCGTATGTTTCAGTAGACCTTCCATGGCAATGACAGACATCTTACGTAAACAACTTAGGGGATTCATTTGGGCTTCTGGTGTCAAAAGCTTCTGGTCCACAGTGACCTGACTCCACTGTTTTGGGTCTGGGGTCAGACAGAACCTCATGGCCACAGGAGCATGGTGGAGAAAGTCATTCACTTCACTGGTCGCAGTGTTGCTTCCTCTGGGTTCCTCTCTAGGATCCACCCACTCTCCTGTTTTAAGTCCACGCTTACTGAATGGTTCCACCCACGTGTACAGCAGGTCTTCCCATCAGTTGTAAAATTGCTGTATTTATTTTCTAGAGATCGAAACACTATTTCCATTTAATTTGGGGTTTTATCGTTTCTCCCCTTACTCTATACATTTGTAGATCATCTATGACAACTTTTCATTTGCTGAACTGTCCTTCGTCAAGAACAAGATTCCAAAGTATAGCATGTTCCAGGAGAAAATACAATCATACATGATGATACTCCATGTGTAGTATTTACCCTACCCCTTACCTTTAAGGACACACACGTATTATTTACTTGTGTCTTATTCAGAATTAAAGTTAGAGAACTCAAATGCAGCACAGTGCCCTAGACTGGATTCTAATGCAGACCATGGATATGAAATGGGAGAGCCAAATCCAATCACCACTTTTATTGCCATTAGTTCATCAAATACCAACGTTAGTTCCCTAATGTGACATATGCCCCATGATAACCCAAGATCTTAACTTGAGGGAGAGCTAGCTAAAGGGGATTTGTGAGCTCTTTGCCCTGCCTCGACAACACTCCTGTGAATCTGAAATGAGGGTTAAATTAAAAAGTGGTTTCTTTTATAATATTTTACTAAGAATTGAGAATGTAGGTCCTACTCAGAGCAGAAAATACTGCGATCCCTGAGAGCAGTCCTTATGATAAGCCAAAAGTGAGCCTTTAGATCAAGACCCTGAGATCTGGTACCGGCCAGTAGCGTTTGGATCAGACAGAAACCAGCTTCCTGCTTCCAGCTACCTTTTAAGCACCACGCAGGTTGAGGGCATGGTTTCATCTGTGCTCTGAACACATCTCAGTACAGAATGATGCTAGTTCAAATCTCCTTTCCTCTGCCTTCCTCTTGCTTCGTTTGAGTCATTTTCTCTTCTGTCTCTCTTTGTGGGAACTTTCCCTTTGACCACACACTTTGGGAGTCTTGTATCATGTAAATCGTTGGCTTGGGATATAGGGGAGGCAGTTTAAGTTAAATGATGACTGAACCAGAATTCCAGGCAGAACGATTAGAACCCTCCCCCCTCCGGTGTCAATGATCGAGCTGAAAACACCGGCGGACTCCATTGCGATCTCTACAATAACGTAGGCTGCTACCTTGGAGGATAAAAAGTCAATAGATGTCAAAAAGGACTTGAGAGTGCGACCAGACTTTTCTGCTCCAAAAAGTCCTCTTCAAGGCGAGACTCTAAGGAGGTCTGGCTTCAGGGACTATAAACATTATCACTTTGACAACAAAGAGCTACTTTCTCCAGGATCTTTTATACATAGTCAATTTTAGGTCATCCTTAATTTTTTTTTTTACCTCACAGTAGCGAGAAGGTCGCTGACCCACATACAGAGCCATTTCATCCCCTTGCTCTTCTAACAATGGTCCCCATACCAAGGGACCCAGCTCTGCCCCCATCCCCTTTCAGTCAGCAATTCTCCATGGGCACAGGACTTGAAAACCTTTGAGTCTCTGAGTTCTTGGGATTTAAAAAAAAAAAAAGTTATCTGTGCTTCCTTCCAACCAGCAAGCTTCAGAATTCGGAATTTCAGCACACGAAAAGGGATATGAGACCTTTAATCTAGAGGTTGTTTGAAGAGACTTTTTTTTTTCCAAAAAAGAAAAATCCCAGGAAAGTTCCTCTGTTCCCCACCTTGCAGGCTGCATGCCAGCCTCGCCCTGTTTGTTACCGAGTCCCCCTTGACCCTAGCCACTCTTTTCTTTTTGCCCTTAGCGATTAAAACCACAGCCGACTTCGACAGTCCTGATTCTTGCTCTTGGCTCTACCTGTCTTTATCGCAGCAAAGTCAAGATGACTTGCTTTCTCCGCGACATATATTAATAAGAAGCACGCTGGCTCACTTTTTTGTTCCCAGGTGTGTCAGTTCAGCTAAGCGAAAGATAATTCATAAGTCAGATTCGGACCTGTGAATGCAGCTGATTGGGAGGGGCAGCCATCACTGACAGGAATCATTAAGCAATTCTGCTCCTGTTCGAGCCTGGCAGGTGGGACTATCTAAGCAGAGGGGAACGGCAGGCGGGCATTCCTCGGTATCCATGCAGGGTTGGTGCCAGGATATCCATGGGTACCCAGAATGTGAGGATATAGGAAACAGTCTCAAATTTTAACAGAAGTCACACACAACCTCCAGCATATTTTAAAGCACCCCCAGATCCTCAGAATGCCAAACACAAAGTAAGTGCTGCGTAAACCCTCAGCGCGCTGCATTGTTTAGTGATGATGGGGGGGTGTCTGCGCATACTCAGAACAGATGTAATTTTTGTTCAACTATTTGCAATCCACAATTGCTTCAATCTGTGGCTGTGGGACCTACACATAAGGAGAAGCCTCTGCACTCTTTCTCTGAAGTAAAATAACAAAGAAGCAAAACTGCTCTGTCCAGGATTTCAGCGGGACGATGGTTCAGACTCCCAACTCCAACACCAACAGCCCCCGTCTAGCCACAGAAGCCTCGTCCACAGATTGTGAGCCCGATATGCAATCCAGTCAGCAGCCCGCCCCAGCACCCATCAAGTAAACAGTAAGAAAGTCTCAGTTAACATAAATTTAAGGCATCTTGGGGAAAGGTGGTGACAAAGCCTCTCCAGTCCTGCCTGTGTCTCCACGGTTACAATACAATCATGTTCCACCACAGGCTCCGCCCCCTTGAGGGCATCACTGGCTGGTGTCCTCAGCTTTCTGCTTCTCCCTGTATTCCTTTGTTTTCTGTGGCTGTGATAAAATGCTGACCAAAATCAACTTGAAAAGGAGTGGGTTTCCTTGGCTTAAAGGTCGCAGCAGATCGTTGAAGGAAGTCAGGGCGGGAACTCAAGGCAGGAACCAAGAGGCAGGAACTGAGGCAGAGACCACGGAGAAACCCTGCTTACTGGCTTTCTCTCAGAGCTTGGTTACCCTTCTTATACTACCCAGGACCCAGGTAGGCTGAGCCCTCCCACATCAATCATTAAATAAGAAAATGTCCCCATATGTTGTGTGATGTTTTATCCTTTGGACTCTTTTGGGGTCCCAAATAAATCACACACAGAGGCTTACTCTTAATTATAAATGCCCAACCTTAGATTGGCATGTTTCTTGCCAGCTTTTCTTGTCCTAAATTATCCTGACTACTTTTTGCCTCTGGGCTTTTAACTTTCTTAATTCTGTATGTCTTACTTTCCTTCTTACTCCGTGGCTGGCTGTGTGACCGGGTGGCTGGCCCCTAATGTCCTCCTCTCCTTGTTCTCTTGCTCCTCGCTCTCCTTCTATTTATCCTCTCTGCCTGTCAGACCTTTTCCTGTTCTTGCTCCTGCCTTGCTATTGGCCGTTCAGCTCTTTATTAGACCATCAGGTGTTTTAGTCAGGCAAAGAATCACAGCTTCACAGAGTTAAACAAAAGTCACACACCTGAAAATAATGTTCCCCAGCACCCACAAACTTGCCCACAATCTGATGGCAGATTTTCTCAGTTGAGGTTTCCCTTCCCAGATGCTTTCACTCTATTTTGTATCAAGTGGGCAAAACTAAACAGTACACCCCCAGGTAGCATCTCATCACCTAGAAACCAGGCCAAATCCAAGCTCTTACTTCTGTACCACAGCCTTGGGAGACACTTCATAAAAGACACTGAACAGCACTGGCTGTCAAGGCCATGGAAATGAAAACCACAATAAAATAGTCTCCATTTCGTGCTGATTACAATTCAAAATAAACAAACACCTGGCAATGGCAAATGTCGGTGAGAAAGTGGAGCGACTAGAACTTGCCTACACTGCTTTTCGGGTGTGTGGAAATGATCCAATCTCTTTGGGAAACTGCCATTGTCTTATAAAATTAAATATGGACCCACCTGTCACCCGTCTCTCAGGAAAATGAGGACCCATGTCCACAGGGAGATGATTACAAAGATAATCGTGGCATTCTGAATACAGAATGATGAGAAAATCAAGGCACCCAAACATCTGCGAACACTAACAAGACTGTACTTAAAATAAGATAGACTGCGCACCTGAATACAACTCCAAAGGAAAAACCAGAATGGTTTGCTTTGTGAGCAAAATGGTGTGGGGGCAAAGATGGGCGCAAAACCATAACAGACGCTCAGACAATATTAAACAATGTGAAAGAAACCAGAATGGCAGCTGCCTATGGCGGCAATGGCTGAGCGACAGGCAAAGGCTGTCCTTGGGAACTGCGGATGACGTGCAGAGCTTTGAAGCAGTGGTTAGTCAAGTGGATTCTTTACTCAACGTCCACTCCTGTTCAGTCGCAGGATCTATGTGTTCCCCTGCGCGTGGCTTTCACTTCAGAACTCTTCCACCCCATCATCAGTTTCTCCCCACCCCTGCCTTTTTTCTCACCTCTCACTCTGATGCCTTTGGCTCTCCTCTTCATCCAGAGTGTTGGCAGCAAAGAAGGAGCAAAAGAATTGGGGGAGAGAATTGCTGTTCCTCTCTTTTGGAAGAAGGGACACTAGAGAAGTTTCTAGAAGGTCAGAAGTTATCTGGTAGGCCTTGTGTGGGGGAAAAAAACACAGCCAATCTTTGCAAATTTTTTTCTGCCCAATAGTGCCTCCATTTGCCAAGGCATGGAGGTCTGTAATCTAGGGACAGTTGGCCCACAGAAATCACCATTCACTGCAGCCATCCAATACCAGAAAACACAGCTGCAGCCATGAACCCAAGGGAGACCCTGATGCTGCAAATGGCCAAGCAGGTACTTCCTTGCTTCCTCTGCCTTGAAGGCTGCTGGGAACCCTCATGCATACCCAGAGAAGGGGGAGGAAGGAGAATGAAAAGGGCAGACAATAAGTCCCCAGAGAAGACCCTTGGCAGAAGGTCCAGGGAAATCGGGTGGAACTGTTCTTCCATTAGTCTAGGGGTGTGGTTTTCCGTCCTTCATGCCAAGCTGGCTGGGGATTCGGTCAGTGGGAGGTAACCTTTCTGTAGCAGCTTCACTGGAAGACAGAGCAGGGTTTTCCTCTCCTCTTCTCCTCGGAGTCCCACTCCCAAAGGCTGAACACACACAGCTTCCAGACAGTGCTTTCTGTCCAGACCCAGCCTGCAGCTTCTGGTACATTTCCCAGGGCTCTGTTTGCAGCCCGGTTTTTACCATGCTAACTTCAAGAAGGGACATAGGCAGTGCCATGATTCAACTTGACCAGTTTCTGAGACCGCCATGCTCCCGGACACAATGCTTATCATGTAGCCTTCTGCATGACAGATGAGGTCTCTCTCTTTAGAAAAAAAAAGGCAAATAAAGAACAATAGTAAAACAAACAGAAAAAAGAAAGAGCACAGGAAGCATAAACACAGCCAGAGACACAGAGAAAAACCCATAAAAACACAGAATCAGAAACCATCATATGTAAGCAAAAGACCAGCAAAGTTTTTAAAATGCCAAAACAAAGCATCATGAGACAAAAAAAAAAAAAAAAAAAAAAAACTTCCAAAATTAGTTCATTGTGAGTTGTCCACCAACTGCTGGGCATAGAGACTGTCCTTAAGTGTGGTTTATAGACCTACTGAGACTCCACTAGAGAAAATTAATTTTTCCTTTGCAAGCAGTGATCAGTTTGAGATAGCTTTTTGGCTAGGGAAGGGAGATCATATCCGCTTCTCAGTGCTGGGACCCTATCTGGTTTGGTCCTGAGCAGACTCTGCCTACAGCCACTGTCTGAGGGTTCATATGTGTGTCCGTCCTGTTGTATCTGGAAGGCACTGTTCCTTGGTGTCTCCCATCCCCACTCACTCTTACAAGTCTTCCGCCCTTCCCTTCCACAAAGTTCCCTGAGCCCTGAAGGGAGAGGTTTGATGGAGACGGCCCAATTAGGATTTGGTGTTCCAATATCTCTCACTCATTACACATCATCCAGCTGTGGGTCTTTGTATTTGTTCCCACCTGCTGCAAGGGGGTGCTTTCCTGATGATGGCTGAGCAAGACACTGATCTATGGGTATGGCAAAATGTCGTTAGGAGTTATTTTATTGTCGCTTTATTTCTTTATGTAGAACAAGTCGTATTTGGTTTTTCCAAGACCATAGACCACCAATTGTCAGATTTGTGGTATACCTGAGGAGTATCAGGCATGGGTTCCATTAATTATTTTTTCAAAGCTCAGTGTTCAGGGGAAGTTGATCAGTGGGTAAAGTGTCTGCCCCACAAGCACCTGGACCAAGTTAGGGTCCCCATCACCCATATAAAATCCAGATGTTGTGGCTTCTGTCTGTAACCCCAGTGCTGGGAGCAACAGAGATGAATAGATTCCCACGGCTCATTGGTCAGCCAACCCAGCCAATGAGTGAGCTCCATCTTTAGTGAGACCCTGTCTCCAAACATCATAAGTGGCAGAGGAAGACACCTGCTGCTGACTTCTGGCTTCTACACACACACACACACACACACACACACACACACACACACACACACACACATTCTTAGTGGAGTTAGGGAATGTGCTCAGAGAACTCTCTGGCTCATCAAAGATACTAAACAAATTATAAAGACACACCTCTGGCAAGGAGCAAGGAGGTAATCTGATAAATTCATCAATTGGGCTATTTTATAGTTCATCACAAAGCAATTGCATAGCCGTGTGCACATCATAACACACAAACCTTAATGGAGTAACCTGCCCCATACCTAGGCTGGATAAGACAGCCACTCCTAGGCTACCCACCTGTTAGGACATCACTGTATAGGCAACCTTAGCTGGGCATACAGACAGACCTAAGCATAGAAGAGACACAGTAGAAACGCTAGGTGATGGGAATCCTTAGTTCCAGTATAATCTCCCAGGACAGCCATTGGACATGCATAAATATGGTCATGAAGTACCAATTTGGTACCCAATGGGAAGATGCAACAGCGAGGATGGTGTGACTGAGAACTCGGAAGACAAATGGAACAATCTAGAACTCTACTCTGCCACTTCCTGGCTACATGACTTTCTGGAAGTCATTGGTCTTCTAAGGCTCATGCATGCAATACTGAGTCATGGCAGTGAATAAATACAATTTAAAAAAAAAAAACAACAAAATAAATAAGTACATGGGCCAGCAAGATGACTCACAGAAAAGGCACTTTTCAGTCAAGTCTGATAACCTGAGTTCCACTCTGGGAACCCACATAAAAGTGGAATGAGATCACTGACTCTACAGAGGTGTCCTCTGGCCTCCACATGCAACACGCATACTCTGGCATATGTGTGCATACACACACACACACACACAACAATAAAATCAATAAAATATTAAAAGAAAAAAACAAAATGCTGAAGATGCCAAAAGGCCTCCAACTTAGGTACCACGCGAAGGGCTTTCCGGAAGCATGGTGACCACGAGGCCCAGATGAGGACAGTCTAGATGTTCTAGATGGAACGCGCAGGAATCGTGGAGGCTGAGCAGGCAGGCAGGCAGGGCACAGGTGAGCGAAGAAGAGGTGGGACATGGGAAAGGCCAAGCAGAGGTGCTTGGACCTTCTGCCAGAGGGTGGCCAGTAACAGCCGTGGACTGCAGGGAACGCTAAGTGGGGCCGCAGCCATGTGCAGGAAGCAGGCTCCTCAGGCTTCTGCTATGGGGCGAGACAAAATGGCCCTGATGCAATAGCTCTTGCTGCCCTTGCTCTGCTCACCCCTACCTTCAGTCAAGAGCCTTCGTTGTTTACTGTCCCCTAGATCTTGGAGCAGCTGCCCTTATCTCTGCAGTCATTGTCAAAGGCAGGGGTGAAGACTGAGGTAGGGCAAGGGGGAGGGGTGTCTGTCCAAGGTTCTTTGCATCAGATGTTTTCAAGACTATGCAGTGTCTTAATCCCTGTGAGATGGAGTCCGTGTTCTTCTGAGAGCCCAAGTGACGGCTCTACCCTTTGCTTCCAGCAGTGACTGTACCACCCCCAGGCCCTTCTTACTCTGACTGTAAAGCCGCTACCAGAAAACTCCCTTACCAAGTCCCAGCCTAGCCTTCAGGGCTCAGCCCCTGCGGTGCTCCCCACAGGCCTCTGAAGGCCTGAGAGATGCTCTTGCACTGGGCCACCGCATTAGCAATTTGCCGTTTTTTTAATAAAACACCCTGAGCAAAGCGACTTACACGAGGGAGAGTTTGTTTTGGCTTACGGATCCAGAGAGGGGGAGGGGCGCCCATAATGGTGAGGCTGGCATGGCATGGCAGCAGGAACAGGAGCAGGTGATGGCATCTCCGCCACGTGGAGGAAGCCAGGCGAGCAAACTGAAAGTGGGGTGAATCTGTGACCTCTCAAAGCCCACCTCCAAAGCTCCACCTTAAACTTCTACAGTCTCCCCCAAACAGCACCCCCAACCAGGAACTAGATATTTAAAGGCATGAGCCTATGGGGGACATTTTTTCTTTCATTGAAGCCACCACAAGCACAGATGTGGTGTAGAAGTAATAAATTGCTGAAGAAGCGGTTTCGTCCTGGGGTGGGATGCAGAAAGTCCCCCAAACCTGCGCTTGTTTCTTTGCCTTCACCATCAGCCCTCTTCTCTCCAACTGTCACATTGTGGGCTGTCTGTGCAAACAGTGCTTGTCCTCTAGCTGAGACCGTGTCGGTGCTGGGGCTAGACCTTGTTGCTTTACGTTGTTTGGAGTCCCAAAGCCCTGCTGCTCTCAGCAACATCAGAGGAAAACCCCTAGAGTGTTCTGAAAACTTGGAAAGAGGAACATTCTCATAATCCGGCTGCTGCTGGGGCTGATGGGTGCCAGGGCAGCTTTGTAATTAACAGTGTTGGTTATTGTTCTTACTCCAACTTGCCTTAGAGATTTTGAAAATGTAAGTCAGTGAGAAGAAACCAAAGCCCCTCGTCACCACAGCACCCCCCCCCCCACTGAGGTCACCTCACTTCGCCCTGTGCAATGCCAGGCTTCCTCAAACATGTTCTTCACTGGTAGCTTTTTAAGACGGTCCTGTCGGTGTGTCTTGTAGCCTGACGGTTCCATGCATCCACGGGGTAGATCTGTGTGTGTCATTACCGAGGCTAGCACGCCTTCGTTTTTAATGACCGCCTGACCTATGCTGAGAGAGATGTGCCCCCACCAATTTGTCCTGTGGCTTCTCTCTCCAGCCTGTGATTCTGCATCTCCAGCCACTGCCCAGTGTTACAAAGCACCAAGGGCTAGCCTATTAAGCTCTCCATTACAAACAGAAAAGCTGGGCATCTGTAACCCTACCGGGTGCGGGCCAGTGTTCCCATTCTGTCCCTGTGCAGCAAACAGCAACCCGCCATTAGCCCATCAGGCCGAGGACTCTTCCTCTGTCTTTGGAGGCTGCGCTGCTTTTTTTTTTTTTTAGGAGAAAATGTTTGTAATGTTTTCGAGGCTTCGTGACAAAATGAGACAGAGCCCTTGATTTCTAACCTCCCGCTGCACCGTTCAAAATTCCTCCCAGAGAGCCAGGCAGGAAGCAAAGCAAAGCGCTCTGATTGTAAAAATTTGCATCCTTTCTTAGCTGGGTACCTTCTTCCCAAAGGATGCTTCCCATCACACTGTAGTTGTTTGTAAAGATCTTTCACCCAAGACAGACCACTTCTCATGATACTGCTGATGCAGAGGCAAGAGAAACACAAAGGGAGAATTAAAGATACTGAGAGTCCCTAGGAAGAAATAGATATGCATTTCAGGGCAGCGGCTGTCAGCCCCCAAACCCTCGATGGATGATCTGGATCAGAGCCCCAGTTAAGTAAATAATAGGGAAAACAGCAGCAATGCAATAGAGGGGCTGAAAGACGGTCGTTAGCGACAGGCATTTGTTCAACAGGCTTTCAGGGAATACAGATAATGAGCTAGGCACAGCACTACACCCAATAGTCAGACACACTCTCTACACACAAGGAGCCAAGAGTTTTAAGACAAGAGACAAAGGCACCAGCCCTTGTTGGAAATGCAATGGAACGGTTTTGTTGGAAGTGTCCTGCCTGGTCACATACTCACAAAGCAAAGGACAATACAGAGACACAACTCTTCAGCCTGGGGTTGCGAGGAAGGCTTTCCAGTGGAAGGGGAAGATATAGGAAGCTGGAGGCCATGTCAGTGAGTCCCTGGAACAAGTGCACACACAGGCATGAGGGCATGCAAGCGCAGGGTGATCCTAGGGTCTGTCTTTGGACAGAGAGACCTGAAACTCAGCAGGAGGGGTCTTGGCAAGGGAAGCTGGTGAGGCTCAAAGGGACTGGATCAGGGGGCACCTGCGTCCCAGGGAAAAGGGCAGGGCCATAAGCAGGTGTGGATCCGCTGGCTTGGCACACCACGAAGATTCTTTTGGGGTTGTGTGGAGCTTAGTAGGCTAAAAGCGGACAAATTAGGAGACTCCCGAACATTCCAGAAAAGGAGGGCTCTCAAATGGCAGTGACAGTGGGAACAGTGAGAAAGGGGCGGTCAAGTGATGGTGTCACCAGCCAGGCTGGAGGAAGGAAGGAGGACAGTGCAGACAGAGGGCAGAAACAGGCCCTCCCCTGGGGATGCTAAGGTGGCAGGGAACGAGACTTGGGGGAAACAGAAGGAGCAAATGTGGAAACTGATCCCAGCAGGCACCAGAACAGGAGCCACTGTTGGAGACAGCAAGGGAGGAAGTTCTTGAAAGCGCCCCCAGAGGAGCTGGATTAGACTCCTGAGTTGATGGAGAGGGGCAGGGTCAACAGATTCCAGCGAGCTGTGGTAGCATTCTGGAGAGTCCGAAGACGGCACTAGCCAGGTGGGTGGGAAGTGGGGAATGACATGCCCCTGAGGGTGACAGGCTAGGAATGGAGGACTGGTGGACTGCAGAGAGGGAGCTGTGTGATCTAGATGGGTCAACCAGAGCTAGTCTCCAAGGAGGGTCCTGCCTCCCCCAGCAGAGTTCAGCAGCCAGATGGGGAGGAACGGCTGACAATTAAAAAATGTGGATGGCCATACTGTCCTCCAGAGAGGGAAATGAGGACAGGGCGGTTACCACAGCACTGCCGGAGGAAGGGAAACCAAACGGGAAGGAGAAAGTCAAGGAGACAAGGCCTCCGTGCTCACTAGGGCGGAGATGGAGAATGCTGCCAGCCGCCCCGCAGGTGTGTTGTGCTCTCCAGTTCGTGTGCAGGAGTATAAAGAGATGGCGCTATCCTGGGACTCAGCCTCAGGAGACAAACTTGCGGGGAGGGGGACTGGAGGAGGGTCTGTGGACACTTTCCCCCTCTCAGGTTGGCAGAATACATTTCCCACCAGAGGGCTAGGCTGCCAGATCTAACATGGTTCAAACGGCCACCAGTGAAAGATGGGATGGGGGAGGGGGAGGCGAGCTGGTCTCAGGGGACAGGAGAACAGCTAAGGAAGATGCTCTCTTGTGAGAAGGTGTCTGGGGTCAAAAGAAGTCTTGAATTCAGCTGGTGAGCCTAGAGGCAGCAGAACCCGTCCTCCTCAGGGAAAGAAGCCGTCCTCCATGGGGCTCAGAAACTCTAGGAGCCTGGAAACTTGGGTTACAGCCAAAGCGCACACTTAGGTCAAGGAGGAAGGGTATGTAGCTCCATAAGTAGCTCCGTATGTAGACATGGGTGAGCTTCTGCCTGATGCTTTCAAAGCAGAAGCTCTGGTGCCTGACTGAGTCAGTACCCTTGAAATAAGGATGATGCCACAGTCTTGGGGCACAGGAAAATATGGGGCATCCTGATATAAAGGATTCTCTCTAGACCTTAACCTTCAGGGGGTTGTTGTTTTTTTTTGTTTGTTTGTTTGTTTGTTTGTTTGACTGAGTCCAGATAAAGCACGAGTGACCCTGAACACTCTCGTGTAGACATTACTTTCCCAAATAGCACCAAGTAATTGCCATTCTCATCCTAAATCTAAGTGCTTACGGAATGTCCCAATTCATGTGGTGTACGGTGAGGCTGGGACCCTGGTTTGCCATAATCTTGTCTCAGTTCCATTCGCCTCGCTGTGGGTGGCCTTGGCCCTGGAACTCGGAAGTTCTGTCTTTGGCTGGAGCTCGCCTATAGTGCCCCTGCGCCGTTGGGTGGCGGGTCGTGGCTGGTCACCGGCTGGTGACCGGTTTGGCCTGCCCGCAGGTGTGCGCAGGCATTGCTGGAACACGGTGCGACAGTACAGCTGGAGTGCGGCCCTGACCGGGACACACCGCTGCACGTGGCGGCCCAGCACGGCTTGGACGAGCACGCGCAACTCTACCTGGCCCGCGGCGCGCGCGTGGACGCGAGGAACGGCCGCGGCGAGACGGCCTTGAGCGCGGCGTGCGGAGCGGCGACGCGGAGCCCCGACGAACATGCGCGCTGTTTGCGCCTGTGCGCGCTCCTGCTGCGCGGCGGCGCGGCGGCAGACGCGCGCGACGAGGACGAGCGCAGCCCGCTGCACAAGGCCTGCGGCCGCGCGCGCCCCAGTCTGTGCACGCTCCTGCTGCTGCACGGAGCCGACGCGGGCGCGCTCGACTACGGTGGAGCGTCGCCGCTGGCGCGCGCGCTGCAAACGGCCACGTGCGCGCCCCCGGCAGCGCAACACCGCACGGTACAAGCTCTACTTAACTATGGATCCCCCTCGGTGTGGCCCGACGCCTTCCCCAAGGTAAGAGGATCCCCGGGAAGTTTGGCCAGGCAGACACTGGACCTGCCAAGGGCTTGCAGGCTGTGTGCCCAAAGTGTCGTGGGAGGGTCTGCATTTCTCTCAAACTCCCAGGGGGAAGTGCAGGCTGTGAGTCTGGGACCCCACTTTGAGGAGCGAGGACTTAGAAGTCTCTTCATGGTTAGCAAAAAGAAAAATGAAGAGGCCGCGCTGTTGCTAAATATTCTAGAATGTCACCTTTCGAAGTAGTCTCCTGGGGACGCCTAGCACTTACTGCCGTGATGTGATCACAACGCCAGCTCCGAGTATTTCAAGCAGCTCGTCTTTTGGTGTAATTTTCAGAAAGATGAAAATGAGTCTCTTGTCACAGCTGGCGTTTGATCTGCAAGCGAAGTCACCCAACCTGCTCGGCGCGTTGTTAATGAGAGCACTTTACACCTTTACAAATTCCTCTCCCCTGCTGTGAAATTCGCCTAATGTGTCCTGTTCGGGTCACCCTGTGCTGAGACCTCCACCCTTTGCCCTGGCTGTGCCTTTGCAAAGTTTGTTCAGCTCACCTTGTCACTTTCTCCGTCTGTCAGATCGTTATGCATGTAAAAGGCTCCTGAGGGAAAAAGACAAACAATGCTACCACAATAGAATCCCCAGGCAAATGTGAACAACGTACAATCACATATATATGAAAATGCCATAAAGAAATCACACATCAAAAAAAAAAAAAAGTTAAACGGATGTCCAGGGCCTGCAGAGATGGCTCGGTCAGTAAAAACGATTGCAGCAAAGCAAGAGGAACCAAGTTTGGATTCCTAGCATCCGTGTAAAGCCCAGCTTTGGTGGCTTATGTCTTCCATCCCAGCCCTGAGGAGGCAGAGGCAGACCCACCGGTCTATGTAGCCTGATCATCCAGACCCACTGTATAAGTCAGGGTTCACGAAAGCAGTGGTTCTCAGCCTTCCTAATGCTGCGACCCTTTAACACAATTCCTCATGTTGTGGTAACCCCCAACCATAACATTATTTCCTTGTTACTTCATAACTGAGTTTTGCTACTGTTGTGAATCAGAGTGTAGATATGTACTATGCAGGATATCTGATGTGTGACCCCTCTGAAAGGGTTGTTCAACCCCCAAAGGTCACGACCCACATGTTGAGAACCACTGCTCTAAAGGACCAGAACTGATAAAGAAATATATATATATATATATATATATATATATATATATATATCCATGTGTGGGTGGGTGTGGGTGGGTGGAGGATCTATTAGAGTGGTCCAGTAATGGCTGTCTCCAGACCCAAAAAAAAAAAAAAAAAAAAAACTGAGAACCTGGTAGTTGTTGTCTGTCTCAGCAGTTAGGATCTGGTCTGGTGCTGGCGTCCTGGAGGAGTCCTGGAGAGCTATGAGTCTTCAAGTCTACTTTGGAATCCTGCAGAAGTTGGATTTCATGCCAGCCTCAGTAACAGGATAGATGAGCTTGTCAACAGGAGTGAGGACAAGCATACAGAAACCAAGAATCTCTTCTTCAGTGTCCTTTATGTGTTCTGGTGTGGTCCAGATTTAGGGTGAATCTTGGTGCTCCAAATTATCTGATTAAGAAAAATTCCTCATGGGGCTGGAGAGATGGCTCAGTGGTTAAGAGCTGATCTCCCAAAAGACCCGGGTTCAGTTTCCAGCACCCACATGGCAGCTCACAACTGTCTGTAACTCCAAAATACCAAGGCACATAAAATAAAAACAAATACATTTTTAAAAAGAGAAAGAATAGAGGGCTGGAGAGATGGCTCAGCGGTTAAGAGCACTGCCTGCTCTTCCAAAGGTCCTGAGTTCAATTCCCAGCAACCACATGGTGGCTTACAACCATCTGTAATGAGGTCTGGTGCCCTCTTCTGGCCTGCAGGCATACAAGCAGACAGAATACTATATAATAAATAAATAGGAAGGAAGGAAGGAAGGAAGGAAGGAAGGAAGAAAGAAAGAAAGGAAGAAAGAAAGAAAGAAAGAAAGAAAGCCTGTCTCAAAAAACAAATGGACAGCTCCTGAGCAATGATACCCAAGGCTGACCTCCAGCTTCCACATGTGCATGCACACACCCCTGGACCTACACACCTAAATAAATACATATATACATACATACATACATAAATAAATAAATAAATCTTGAGGACCTACTAGCCCAGTGTATACACCAAAGTGGCAAACCAAAGGGACCCACCTCAAACAAGGTGAAAGATGAGGACAGTTTACCTGAACAAGTGACTTCCACATGCACGTGGTGTTCACAAATGCATACACACAAACACAGGGACATCCCCAAAGTATTAACTAAAAGAGAATGTCTTTCCCAAAAGACTTTACTAAAGGAAGCCGAATTGATCATAAAATTTTGATTCATTTCATCTTAAAAATTATCCCCATCTCCCAAGAACACCAATCCTATATAGTTACCTTTGCACCAAGGAACATGTATGTGTACCTGGTGCATTTTGAACCAGCATCCGGGAAGCTGTTACCCAAAGATGATCCAGAGGAACAGTTTTAAGTGTTCTGAGACTGTGAGATTCACATATTTCTCTCAAATGACTTCGCCTGTGGGCACATCCAGAATGAAGGATGCATCTCTAGGGCCAGGAAAAGGGTAGGAAGTCTACCGTGTGCCTCACCTGTTGTCCCCTCACCTATAGACTCTTTCTTATCGCTGTCACCCAAGTCACTCTTCCAGGGTGCTCTGCCAGAACACGGATTTCAATGTGGCAGTCTCTAAAAAGGAAGTGCTAGCATTCTTGCATTCTGGAACATTTTTACATCCATAGCTTACACCCTAAACACTCCCCATTCCCGGCAGGACCTGTTCAACCACTTGGGTCCTGGACACAAGACTTGTGCTGCCCTTTAGTTCACACCCTGTCTGTGCGTTAAGCCCAGACACTCGGTCATTGTCACAGGGAACCATACAAAGAATACAAAAACAGAGTGGATCTCAGAGATAGGCTGAGAATGACTGACAGTGGTTTCCACTAAAGGCGTGGAGGCAGAACGAGATGGAGCAGTGCAGAAAGGTGCTTGATGCCAACCCTGATGTCTTGAGTTCAGTGCCCATTGTAAGAGAGAACTGACTTTTGCAAGCCGGCCTCTGACCTCCACCACATATGCCTTGACAAGTCATTTCAGTTTGAGGGAGCCCCCCATTCAGATGTTGGGGTTTGAGCTGCAGCACCTTCCCCATCATGAAGCCTGGGGATAGGGCTTCTAGGGGGAAGCAAGCACCCCACCTTGACCTGCAGTGGCGGCGCATGGTATTGTGCTCCCTCCAGGTCTTCAGGGCCTCTGTTCTGGGACATGCCCACATGCCATGCCAGCCAGATGGAGTGTGGTCGTATGTTCATCTCATCATACCTCAGGATTGGCAGTGAGCTTGCATGTATTGGGCAATATGCCACTGCAGGGTCATGGGAAGCACTTGACCCTGGCAGTCACAGGGATTCTCAGGTCAATATCACACTAGTATATAAGGGATTGAACAGTCCTTGAGAAATCTTTATAGTAAACAACATTGCCTGCCCTGCATTGGGCAAGCGCAGGTACACACAGACCTTTAGTCAAGGTTTGCTGGATGCACGCAAGGGACACCAGCAGCTGACTCCAGGACACAGGTCTGCATCCAGCCTCTGGACGTGAGATGCTGACCTCTTTGGACAGACACCTTTGTATTTCCAGAAGTGACCCCACTTTTTTGAACAGCCTGCAGATGAGATACACTTAACCCACCGCCACATCTAAGCTAGATGGGCCTGTGATGGGCCAGCCTTGCCCAGGATAAGCAGACAAAACCACGGAGTTGGAGCAGCAACATACTTCCCCACCCAGACCCCTGTCGGTTTTGCCTGGGAAGGCATCTACTCACCTAACTGGCTTCAGCAGCTCCAGAGGGTACACAGCACAGGGGGTGCACAGCACAGGGGGTGCACAGCACAGGGGGTGCACAGCAAGCTTATGCAAACTGGTCGCAAAGATGCTCCACCAGCAAGACACAGGCACCATGGCAGGCAGCCGCCAAGCCACCTGGGATGCTACAGAGCAGGCAGAGGCCCCCCGCCCCCCGTGAGCAACTAGATGTAAAGAGACGCCCGTGGAGCTCAGAATTACTGAGGCAAAAGGTTTCCCAGAGAGCTTGTGAC
This sequence comes from Microtus obscurus, assembly GCA_963919715.1. Lineage (NCBI taxonomy): Eukaryota > Metazoa > Chordata > Mammalia > Rodentia > Cricetidae > Microtus > Microtus obscurus. The sequence goes on along the minus strand of CAWTZC010002279.1, from coordinate 4,422,285 downwards.
ATAAATCACAGTTCCCAGTGCCCAGACAAAGGCACCGTCATGGCATCAGGCAGACAAGGAGCAGCCCACCGAGCCTTGCTCACCGTGCTACTGGGAAAGCCAGGGGGTGCCAGGCTCTGGAGCCACTGTGCCCACAATGCCAGGTCTTCCTGCCCTCCTGCCCTCTAGTTCACATCAGAGACAGAGGGGCAGGCCCAGAGCAGGTGTAGGTAGAGGCTGGCAGCCAGGATTCAGTCCTAGAAGTTGTAAAGACAGAGGAGGGCCAACTCCAGAGCAAGGGACTTGCAGTAGAGCAGGGAGCCCCAGGAATGTGGACCAAGCTGTGATCTGCTGGGAGAGAGGCTTTCCTGAATGTCTCCTCAAATTCATGACCGAGATGAAGCCCATTTTTCTTTGTCCGCATCTTTCGAGAGCACATTTCTGGTTCACACCAAAAGAGAATGCTGGGGCCGCCAAGAGACTAGGAGCACCTTAATAAGCCCAAGCCACCTCTAGGAAAGACATGCTCTGCCCTTCAGAGCTGACATTCTTTATTGCAAACTCCTTCCCTCTCTTCCTTTTTCTTTGTGTTGACTTGGAACCACTTGAAGTGGTATTTGTCCCCTGACGTCACTGACCTTCTCCAGAGCCCTTTGCATCTGGTCCCTTCCTGCCGTGCTCTTTCTCTGAGCCAGCCCTGTTTCAGTGGAGCCAAGATGTGCTACCCAGGACATCTTGAGGAAGGAGCCAGCCACATGCTAGGGTTCTGAGTAATGGAACCGCAGGTCTACCAGTGAGACCCAGAAGTGTAAGGACCAGGCCGGCATGAGATCCCCTAACTGCTTCATTGGCTGTGCTGTCTGCCCACTGCGCCTCTCGTGTGCCCACCCGTGTTTTTATTTAACAACCACGCTGAGGGACTGTAGAGATGGCTTGGAGATGAAAAGCACATATACTGCTCCTGCAGAGGACCTGAGTTCAGTTGCCAGCATCCGCATCAGGCAGATCACAACCTCTTGTGACTCCAGGTCTGGGGGTATCCAACATCTCCAAACTCCTGAGACACTTGCATGTGCGCACACACACAGATATGCACGAACTCTTGCACGCACACATTTGCATAATTAAAAATAATAATAAAATTTAAAATATGCTTAGCAGTGCTGGCTAAAGCTTCCTTGGGGCCAGGAACACACAGACATTTGCCCTTGTGAGCAACCTGACGTGGGGGTGAGACAGTCAGACTCACTGAGACCTGTCACAGAACCACCTGACTTTGCAAGTGTCAAATTGGGTCTTGACCTTGGCTGGCTGGATGTATTTTTTTTTCACTGCTATAATTAAATATCTGACTGAAGTAACTTAAGAAAGGGAGGTCAAGGGGCTGGAGAGATGGCTCAGCAGTTAAGAGCATTGCCTGCTCTTCCAAAGGTCCTGAGTTCAATTCCCAGCAACCACATGGTGGCTCACAACCATCTGTAATGGGGTCTGGTGCCCTTTTCTGGCCTGCATGCATACACACAGACAGAACATTGTATACATAATAAATAAATATTTTAAAAAAAAAAGAAAAGGAGGTCAAGCCAGGCAGTGATGGCGCACGCCTTTAATTCCAGCACTCTAGAGGCAGATGCAGGAGGATCTCTGTGAGTTTGAGGCTAGCCTGGTCTACAGAGTGAGTTCCAGGATAGCCTGTACTGTTACACAGAGAAACCATGTCTTGAAAACCAAAATAAATAAATAAAAATAAGAGATAAAGAGAAAGGAAGGTTTATTGGCCCACGATTTGTGGGTACAGAGTGTCATGGTGGGGACTCCATAGCATCAGGAGTGCGGTGCAGCTGGTCGCATTGCACCCACAGTCAGGAATCAAACAGAGCTGGGTACTGATGTTTACAGTGCTCCATCATAGTCGGCCCAGACCCACGGGAGAGCTGTCCACATTTAGGGTGGGTCTTCCCGTCTTACTTAACCCAACCTAGAAACTCCTTCACAGACACATCCTGAGATTTGTGTCCTAAGTGATTCTAGATCCTATCAAGTTGACAATCAAAATTAGCCATCACACTGGGGTATCCAAACCCCAAGCAGGCAATGAGCAAGCCCAGGGGACAGGATTAGAAACAGCAGGCACAGGATAGGTGGATGCCCTGGCACAGAGCAAGAATGGAATGCATGCCTCTGGGGAAAATGACCACGGTGGCAGAGAGGAAACATCAAGCCCCCACACCCACCCCTACACCCACACTCCCACACTCCCACACCTACACCCACGCTCCCACCCCTACACTCATACTCCCACCACTACACCCACACTCCCACCCCTACACCCACACTCCCACAGCCACACCCACATTCCCACACCTACACCCACACTCCCACCCCTACCCCTGCTAAAAAGGCTGGATGGGAGCTTTGTGCAGGGCCTGGGCCCTTTGCCTAAGGACAATAGAAATCTAGTTCATCACTTTACGTGGAGGAGGTGACATTAGCAAGAATCTGTGTGTTGAACTGAATCTGCTTGCGTGTGAAGAAGAAACTGGAGGACAGAGCGGAGGGGAACCACTGGCTGCTGTGCAAATTCAGATGAAGATGGCAGAGTTCTGGAAATGCAAAGGAAGACTCCAGAAACAGCTGCAGATCCCTGGTCTTGCCTCGCTCTCGGACACTGACGCTGCTGGAACCATAGCCGCCTGATTTTATGTTTTGTGCCTAATTGCAAGAATTAGGCAAAGTGACTTCAGCCACTCACTGCTATTTCACCAGATTTGAGCAGATCTGCAGAACCGTGGTCAAGACGCGCAGGCCCGGTTTCCCTGGCTGCCCGCAGCGCAGCCGTGTCTCCAGGGGAGGAGGGACGGGAGCCGTCAGGAAGCTTTCCCCTGTTTTCCTACCCTTCTTTTATTTCTCCATCTACATATAAAGCAATGTGCCTGTGTGATTTTTCCCCTTAATTTTCTTTCTGCCGCCTCATTAGCTGAAGAGCGTGCGCTTGGACACTAATGACATCAACGTGTCAGAGTAATGTGGCAGCCGCCTCTCGGCAGACAGCAAGGAGGCAGCGGAGATTTTTAAACTGTGTTGGCGTAAAAATAATGAAGGCAGCCAGCTGCCTGGCAAACACGAGGGGCACGATGCTGAGGGGCTAGGGAGGGGCGGGGAGCCCCAGAGAGGTGGAACAGAGGGAGAGACAGAAAATGAATTCCTGGAGACAGGCAATAAGACTTTGTCACAGTCTATGACCCCGGGTGGGGGGAGGGGCCGGCTCTAGGGGAGGGCAGCTCTTTCCTACCCTGGGTGGGGGAGGTCTGTGTAACGCGCGGTCCCTGGGAGCTTTTCAATGGTTTTTTCAGAGAAGGAGCAGGTCTAGGGTTGGGGGAGGGAGTAGCATGGCCTTGGGAAACAGAAAGTACCAGAACGCACCAGGGAAGCAGGAGACTGTCTGGAGCTCAGCTTCCCCCAGCAGAGAAGAGGGTGAATGAATGAGAGGTGATGGCCCAGGGCTGCAGTAGAGACACCAACAAGTAAAGAGCATCTTGGAGGGGACAGGGGCCACTCCTGGCTAGAAGAGGTAGGAAGGTGCTCCTGGCTTCACCCTCCAACTGCAGCTCACTCGGTCTGTCTCCTTTTCTGAAAATGGCCTAAGCTCAATTGGTGATGGTCACTCCATGGGAAGAAATGGATCAGAGATAATAATTCTGGTGATGCATTGTGGGGCATGAGAGATAGCTCAGTGGGTTAAGGCGTTTGCCACCAACCCTGACAACCTGCGTCCAAGACCGACATGGTGGAGAGAGAACAGACTCTCTCAGGTTATCGACAGACCTCCATGCCCACGCCTGAGACACAGGCATACATAACATAAAGGGTGTAGTTACAATGTCGGCATGATGGCAAGTCTAGGAAAAGCACTGGTTTCTGTCTTCTTAAAGATGTCTTTGCAGACAGAAGCAAGAGAAGAAAAGAAGGGAAAGAAAAAGAAGCCCGGGGCCACACTAGCATGGTGGCCTCTCAATTAGTGTCCATCTGTGGTGGCATGGGAGTGTTCAGACAGCCAGGCAGACCCTGCCAGGAACAGTGGGCATGCGGCTGGGGTACCACTCTCCCGGAAAGAGAAGAACAGGAAAAGACCTAAGCAGATGGGCACATGCCCCGTAACCCACACTTCACTCCGATGCCCAGGCGAAGAGCAGGACCATGACTTCCTCACAGGTTGGCAGACTTTGCACACATTCTCGCCCTGATCAAAAAAAAATGAAGAGAGCCGGGCGGTGGTGGCGCACGCCTTTAATCCCAGCACTAGGGAGGCAGAGGCAGGCGGATCTCTGTGAGTTCAAGGCCAGCCTGGTCTATAAGAGCTAGTGCCAGGACAGGCTCCAAAGCTACAGAGAAACCCTGTCTCAAAAAACTAAAAAAAAAAAAAAAAATGAAGAGGAACTGGTGTGGTGGCCCAGTGCCAGGAGTGCCTGCTCTGCAGTCAGGAAGACCTGAGTTCGAATCTTCAGAACCTACATAAAAATAGCCATACACAGCCTGGTGGTGGTGGTGCGCACCTTTAATCCCAGCACTCAGGAAACACAGGCGGGCAGATCTCTGTGAGTTCGAGGGCAACCTGGTCTACAGAGCAAGTTCCAGAATAGCTAGAGCCAAGATACAGAGAAACCCTGTTTAGATAGATAGATAGATAGATAGATAGATAGATAGATAGATAGATAGATAGATAGATAGATAGCCAGACATGGCTGCATGCATGTAACCCTAGCCAGCACTGGGTGGGGAGGGAGGCAGGCAGATCTCTAGAGCACCGTCGCTAGCTAACCCCAACCCACACTGTAAGCCTCCAATCCACTGAGACCGTGTCTCAAGGCAGTCACTCAAAATTCAACAGAGGAAGACACTGAGTGCACTGTGCTGGCCTCGGCATGCACAGGCACAGGCGTGAGCACCCATATATTCCTGTGCATGAGCCACACACATGAGAATAAAACCTTGATGGGTTCCCGGGTCAGGGGACGGCAAAAAGGAGAAAAAGTACAGGATCCGATAAACAGAGAAGAAATGTGTGTCCCCGCAGATGATCTAAAAGAAGAGCTGAGAGCTAAGAGAACATGGAGCTTCTGGGATCTGCGAAGATCGACAGGTTAAGAGAAGTCAATTAGAAGGCCATGAAGAGAAACATGGAACAAGCAAGGGTGCCAGCAAACTAAAGTCGGGGTGCTGTTCACACTGCCTATGCGTTATGGGGTCTCCTCCCTGCTGCTCCTGCTCTGCTCTGTATCCTCAGTGGCCGGAGGGAGAGCCTAGCCTGTCTGTGCTCCATGGATAATTTGAGCATGGAGGAAAAAGAAGACAGGTTTCCTCTGCTCTTTCTTAACCCCTGCAGCCAGTCCACAGCATCTTGTCTCCTTCGGGCTCAGCATCTACTTTCCTGGTTCAAGACCTCAGTCAACCTACAGTTGCTGCTGGCTTACCCCAGGCTCCCTAGATAGTCATGGTCTCTGGACTTTAACAACATCAACTCAGTCAACTCATTCCCAGAGGCACATAAGGTAGAAGGAGAGGAAGAGGGGCAGAAGCAAAGGACAGGGTGTAAAGCAAACCAATAGTTAGTGACAGAATTCAAGATGAGCCTAGGACAACAGGATCGGGAGCCATACCCAAAGACTTAATAGAAGAAAATGCAGCTACACCAACTTTTAATTTGAGGTTAAATGAGTGTTTTTGACAAGTACATGACAGAAAACATTCTAGCAAAACTGTTCTTAAAACACTTGGGAAAAATCTTACTAGCTGTCCAATCAGAAAACAGATTATTCCTAAAGGTATCAAATTCAGGCTGGATTCAGATTTCTCTGCTACAAAATCAGCAAAAGACAATGAAATATCCTCTCTCTATATTTTGAGACAGGGTCTCACGTAGCCAAGACTGACCTTGAACTTGCTGAATAGTTAAGGACAACCGTGAACATCTCATCCTCCTGCCTCCATCTCGGAAGCACTGGGAATACAAGAGTGTGCCGTCATCCCAGAGGTGTGATGGTGTGGGTTGAACTCAAGGCTTCTCGGTAGGCAAGCACTCTGCCAAACTAAGCTACATCCTCAGCCTTCATCAGCATAATTTTTCAGTTGAAGGATGGCTTTTATTGGGGGTGAAGAAACACATGCACGCAGCATACTCACAGAGAAAAAGACCCTCTGCAAAGCGGGGAGAGGGGGGAGGGGGGAGCTAGAGATGCTGAAAAGATCCCTTAACATGTTTTTTAAAGTTAAAGTTTGGACACTAGAATATTAGTCTGAGCCAAGGTAGCTTTCGTTTGATGTCAAAAGAAAGAAGATATTTTCAGATTTGAGCAGCTCAGAAAACATATCCTTTGATCCTTTTTGTTAAGGACAAGAAAGTGTTTCTGTTCCATTATTTATTCAACAGATACGTGTGAGCACGAGTCAGGCACCAGCGAGATGCTGGGCACTTGGGATAAATGGGTGAGCAGATCAGAGAGCGCCATATTCCCTCAAGGAGCCTGCAGTCAACAGGGCAGAAAGATATTCTCTGCCGTGAGCAGAATACACCAGTTGCCATGAGAAGGCCAAGGGGATGTTAGCCCGAACATCCATTAGTGTCTCTCCGGAAGAGTGTCCCGTATCCAGAGATTGCCGAGCGCTAACGGGGAAGCCTGCTCACCATCGTGAACTAGGAGAATGCAAAGCAGGCAAGGTAAAGAATGTTCTTAAAAGCATCAATTAAAAGAGGCGCAGTGGTACATGCCCGCCATCCCACGTGTGGGAAACTGAGGCAAGGAACTGCAAACTGGAGATTCGCCTAGGAGAGATAGCAAAATCCTCTCTCAGAACACAAGGGGAAAGTTAGGAGAATTGCGTGGGCCAGCAAGGTTCCTCAGCAGGTAAGGGCTCTTGCCGACAAGCCTGGTGACCCTGGTTCCACCCCTGAGACACATAGAGTGGAAGGAGAAAACTGACTTCCGACGGGTTGTCTTCCGACCACCGCGCACGCGCCACACACACACACACACACACACACACACACACACACACACTGGCACGTAGACACCCACATACTTACACAAATCAGTAAATGCAGCTATTTTTAATTAAGAAAATTGAATGTATTTTTAAATAATAATCTCAGCCTCAGAGTTAGTAACAAGGGTGATATTAGTTGAAGTAGGGCAAACAGGGATTAGCAAATGTCTCTTCAGCAATGTATTCTGTATGAGGCTGTACCCGCTACTCTTGGGTCAGCGTGTAGCTCTTCGAACCCTTCCCTTGGGACTCCCTGGCTTTATTTTATTGTTATTGTTATGAGAGTTGGCACCAGTACTTTCGTTTTATCCTGATGTTTTTCACGGGGGGGGGGGGAAGCAGAGTGGAACGTAGCAGTGAGTTCAGAGTGGGGAGTTCAGGTTGGTGGCCTTTGAACAAAAACTTCAAAGAAATGAGGAAGTCAGCTGTGCCGGTCTGGGGACGGGCACACAGATCCGGGGACAAGTAATTCAAATGAGCAAGTCAGTCCGCGGCCTGAGACTGGGGAAGCCTGAGCTGCATGTAGAATAGCTGGGGACCATGGTGGAGGAAGGTGTTCGGAGGTGACGAGGGTGGGAGGCTTGAAAGGGACACTCTCAGGGACACTGTTATGACTTTGGTCATTGGGGATGTCTGCAGAGCAATGGCTGCACTTGACTGTTTCACTAGACCCACCGCACTGCCATGAGGAAGAGAGAAGAGGATGCTGACTCCGGGGCCCACATGAGGGGCACCGTCTAGGCTAGGGTGGCACTCTGATTTACGATGAACCTTGGAGGCAGGGCTGTGGGGGCTTCTGCATCGACCCAACGTAGACAATGAAAGACACGGAAATCAAAGAGGGTCCCGAGGCTTCCAGCCTGAGAGTCGGGCTGTGGACAGGTGTGTCATCAGCTAAGATGGCCGAGGACAGGGCCAGGGCAGCAGCCGTGTGACCCGGGACACTAGGAGTTCAGCGCACCCGGTCTAGGACACAACAAAGAAGGGAGCTGAAGAAAACCGTTGGATATTCAAGCCCAGAGTTCAAGAGATTCACATAGCCTGGGGACCAGCAGCATGGGACGGTATCGAGAGCCAGGAAACTGGATGAGAGACGAGAGAGAAGAAACGGGGACAGGAATGACAGAGGGGCATCCCTCTCTGGGAAAATAAAAATGGAGACGAGAAAAAAGGCCAGGAGGCTAAGGAAGAGCCATCAAGAGGATGAGAAAACATGGAGTTCTCTTTCCTTGCCAACAACTGCCAGCTGAGTGTGGACCACTGGCTGCTGCCTCTCCCTGGACTCTGGAAAGGGTCTCTGTCCTCACCACTCAGCCCTTAGTGACGTCAGTCCCACGGCTCCTCCACTCAGATGCCTGAAACCCCCCTGCACCCGGGTTACAGAGCGGGCTCCTTACAGTGCACGGTGGCTGAAGGCTTTCTTCAGTCTTGCCCCGCCATGGTCTTCCACACCTCTTCACTACATCTCTCTAAAATGGAGATTGTTCACCCAGAAAATATAGGTCATAGACTAAAATATGCTAATAACTATAGAAGAAATTGAAAACGTGAAATTGTCACCTGTAACTAAGTGCCAAACTTGGGCAGTGTCAAAGGCAAGGGCTGTCACCTGCTTGAAGCGTAGCTCCACAGCACGGCCTTTGCCTGTTTTGGGGCCTGGATTTGCATCCTAAAAATATACTCTAAAGGAGGCCAGATGTGGCGGTGCACGGCTTTAATCCCAGCACTCTGGAGGCAGAGGCAGGTGGATCTCTGTAAGTTCAAGGCCAACCTGGTCTACAGAGCGAGTTGTAGGACAGCCAAGGCTACATTAGGAACCCTGTCTTGAAAAAAAAAATCAAACAAAACAAACCAAAAAAAAACTTTAAATGATTATTATGTCTTCTTAATTCCAATAATTGTCTACTTTTTAAATTCTTCCCAATAACTAAGAGTATTAAAAAGCTAACGGAAAGACTGGAGAGATGGTTCCGCAGTTAAAAGCATTGGCTGATCTTTTAGAGGACACAGGTTCAATTCCCAGCACCCACATGGCAGCTCACAACTGTCTCTATCTCTAGTTCCAGAGGATCTAACACCCTCACAGGACATACATGCAGGCAAAACACTAATGGATATTAAATAAATAAATAAATCATTTTTTAAAAATTGAAGTTAACAGAAAAGCCAGGCATAGAGGCTCTTATAATGAGATGCTGTCTGCAAAAACAAGTGAAAATTAGACTTAAGACAATTGCACCAACTTTCAGTGTCATTAACACAGAATGTAAGACTAGAGCCAATGTAATAAGATAAAAAAAAAAGGTAAGAAACATTAATATCAAAGATGAAAGAAGACTAGCTGAAAAAGAATGCTGATCTACCCAGAAAATAGTGCTTGCTATTCTTCAAGAGGACCCAGGTTCAGTTCCCAGCTCCCACGTTAGACTCCTCACAATCCCCTGTAGCCCCCTCCAGGCCATCAGGTGCACGCTTCTGGGTTCCTCAAACACGCACATGGGGGCACATTGGCCCATCTAAGTACACACATATACATAAGTAAAAATAAATCTTTTTTTTTTTGAGACAGGGCCTCACTGTGTAGCCCTGGCTGTCCTGCCGCTCACTATGTAGACCAGGCTGGCCTTGAACTCACAGAGATCTGCCTGCCTCTGCCTCTCACGAGCTAGAATTGAAGATGTGTCCCATCACTGCCCGGCTAAAATACGCATATTCTCCCACGTAGACACAGACACACAGTCAAAATAAAACTAAATATTTAAAAGTAAATAAAAAGAATATTTTCTCTGTGGGAAATGCAAGGACCACACCAAGGGGAAAGTCAACAGTAAAACAACTCTTCCCCCTCTACTCTTACTTTTCTGACACTAAAAAAATTGCAGTGGGAATTGGGAATATAATCCTCAGGCCACGCTGCTCACAGAACTGCTTTCCTTTGCTCTGAGCAGCTCTGCCAAGGCAGAGGACAGTCACCCATAAGCATCCCTGCCAGACCAGCCCCCCCAAACCTGGCTCCTAAGCCCCGCCCTGACTCCACAGATAGCCATCCGGGGGACATGGGCCTCCTGGAAGAACCACTGCCTCCTGGTTGGTGGGTTCCTTCCCTGACTCTGTGTGGTGTGACTTGGGCCTTTGAGGTCACAGAGTCAGAGCGGTAGAATGAAATGCCAGACCATGCCTGTGTCTCATGGCGTCTCCCCTTGCTCCTCAAGCCCTTCACCCTGCATCGTGCCTCCCCACTTCCCCCCAGGTGCTGAGGACCTGTGCACAGGTGCCCGCTGTCGTCGAAGTTTTGTTCAACTCCTATGCTCAGCTGCGTGTTTCTGAGTCCTGGCTGGAGGTGGTTCCTGAAGAAGTATACCAGGTGAGAAGTGGCCCCTCCCCCCACCCATGCTCCAGAACTCAGTCCCTCTCCCGCCTCTGTCTGGAGTTGTACCTTCAAACCCAGGAAGTGAGACCTAAGAAGGAAGGTAGGGAGGTTGGGCCGTGATTTGAGGGCACGGCCCCTATAGAGTCAACAAACCACATGTCCAAAATATTGGGTGTGAATTGGGTCCCCCCCCCAATACACAGACCTTCATCACTTGTCATTATTCTCTAAACATCACAGCATGCTATGACCCCTCTAGGTAGCATTTACATTGTTGCATTATGGGTAATCTAGAGAATTGTATCTGTCTAGCATAAGAGGCTAGCTCATCCATAAAGGTTACCCTCAGAGGTTGTTGAACCAGTCCTCTGTGGACAGCAGGGGACAATTATGAAGTGCTATAGGCCATGAGGAGCAAAGAGACAGCCCATGATGGCTTGAAGAGTGCTGGGGCGCAGGGAGCCATCATGCAAGAAAGGAAGGGGGCAGGAAAGCCGTTGGTTCCCCGCCCCCTTCCCCCACCATGTGTAGGAGAGATGCAGATCATGACATGTGACCTGCACTCCTGTGAGCACAACATACATCCTCGCATGGCAGAATCCTCAGGTGATGATTGATCACAAAGGGGGAGAACGCTCACTTTCAGAAGCTCCCAGAGAACATTCTCAGGGCTCTCAGGGCTTGTGTTACTGAGTGCCTAGCACAGACATTGAGCTCATGGACTTAGGCGGGGCTCCTGAGCCCATTGCTGTGGAGAGACAGCATGCATGACCTGCTTCGGATTGGTGGGGGCCACCCCTGGAGCATCAGGGCTGCTGTGCCAGGGGCAGGGCAGAAAGGGATTGGAGGAAACCATCCCCAGCTATGTCCCTCTGCCACAGTGGGAGCTTTACTCTGGAAAACCGTGTCAACCCTCGGAGTGTAGGCCAGGTCTCAGGTGACCTCTGCAGTGTCTGCCTGGCACCTGTGAGCCACAGGATAGCATGAACCCTCAGTGTTCTTGCAGGGAAGACTGTCTGTTAGTTCCAGACACTGCCTCACCTTCTCTTCCTCTCCTTCCCTTCTAGATGCACGAGCCTTTCTACAGGTCCTTCTTCGCCTTGGCACACACCCCGCGCTGCCTGCAGCACCTCTGCCGCAGTACCATCCGAAAACTCTTTGGCAAGAAGTGCTTTCACCTTGTGCCCCAGCTGCCCTTACCTGAGACCCTGCAAAAGTATCTGCTTTTGGAGCCTGAGGGTGTTTTGCGTTGAAACTACAGCCTTGGCACCCGGGTTCTTCTCTGCTTCTTTGTCTTTCTGCAGAGGCCACTGTGTGCGAGGCACAGCACGCTGGGGGTGCACATCCAGCCCCCTCCATCTCTCAAGTGACCCGGGGAGGCACAGACTCGCAAGCCTTAAGTTCACTCTGAAATGGAATTGGAAATAAAACCGTCTCTGTTATTAGAGCTGGAGAGATGAACAGGCAGTTAAGAGCGCTGTCTGCTGTTGCAGAAGACCTGGGTTCAATTCCCAGCACTCACAACCATGCCTAACTCCAGTTCAGGGGTTCTAGGGCCCTCTTGGTGATGTGGGATTTCCCTCTGTGTGCTATGATTACTATTGGTTAATAAAGGAAGTGCTTTGGGCCTATAGCAGAGCTATAGGGGAACAGAGCTAGGTGGGGGGAAAACTAAACTGAATGCTGGGGGAAAGAAGGGTGGAGTCAGAGAGAAGCCATGTAGTCCCCCCCCCCCAGCCAGCCAGAACTTTATCAGGTAATCCACAGCCATATGGCATTACAAAGATTGCTAAAAATGGGTTAAATTAAAATGTAAGAGCTAGCCAATAAGAAGTTAGAGCTAATAGGCCAAGCAGTGATTTAATTAATACATTTCTGTGTGATTATATTTTGATTTAATTAATACAGTTTCTGTGTGATTATTTTGGTTCTGGGCAGCCAGGACAAACTAGCGGCCTTACTACATCTTCTGGCCTCCATAGGCACCACATGCACACGTGTAAATAAATGTTAAACTTTTTTTATTGAGAAAATCCTGTCTCCTGGTTGATTGTGAGGAACACACGGTCAGCGGCATGCTAGTTGCTGTCAGAAAGTACCCGAAGCCAGAATCAGACTAAAAGGTCTGAGTGGTTTCCAAGGTGTGTCTCCGGCCCCTGTGAGTCAGCAGCATGGCCGTTTCCTCCCTGGTCTTGTAAGAAAGGCTGCCCACCCTGCTGGAGCCAGCCACCTGGAAAGGAGCCGTGCCCAGAGCATAGCAGACCCCCACTAGGAGGATACTTGCTCCAGGGTCAGGTGTACCTTTGTGGAGGGCCATTGTGCTTTCGAACACATGAGAGCCCGGTGCTCTCAGGACACCGGAGGGTGGCAAGTCAGACCTTTATCTTAAGAGTCTTCTGCCTGAAACCCTCTTTCAACCCTTGTCAAGCCAGCTCCAGTGAATGATGCCAGAAGCCAGATGCCTGGAAAAGCACACAGACTGGGAGGTGCCTGAGCTCGTCCTGAGTGTCACACAGCGAGAGATGTCTAGACATAGAGGCCTGTACTCACTTAGTTCTCATGTTCTTTGCTCTGGTGCTTCAACATCGGAGGCCTTGCTGACCCCAAGGGACAACCCCACCCACAGCAAACCAATCCCTAGAGAGAAAAAGAAACTCTCCGCTGACCAAGCTTGCCCTGTGCAAACTAGCCATCCCAGCAGAGTCCACATGTGACTGCTGCCTTTGTTAGACTCTCACTTAGGACCCCTGCTCTGCCCCGACCTCTCCGTGACCAGCAGCCAGACACCTAGAAAGAAATCTTGGCCAGGTGGCATTGGTACACTCAGCACTCGGGAGGCATAGGCAGGTGAATCTCTGAGTTCAAGACAAGCCTGGTCGACAGAGTGAGTTTCAGGACAGTCAGGGTCACACAGAAAGATGCTGTCTCAGAAAGGGAGGGAGGCCCAGGAGAGAGAGGCAACTATGGCAGTAATAAAGGCCTGCTTGTCCTTCCTTGGTCACCTCACATCTCCCACATCTCCCACCTCTGGACAAAGCCAAATGCCTCCTGGGTGGTCCCTGATGCATGGTGAGCACCCCTTCTTGGAATAGTAAAGACTGCACTGTCTACTCAGTGGTAATGGTGTCCTCATCGCCATGCTGGGGATGGAATCCAGGGCCTCTCGTGCCCTAGGCAAGGGCTCTACCACTGAATCACACCATACCCAGCATCTTAAAGCAAGAATCTTCTTGGCCATCTTCTAAAGATAAGTAGAGTGACCCCTTTTCTTTCTAATTATAGCCAAAAGTGAGATGCTGTGAGGTGACCCTCAGAAAGGGTTGGGCACACGCTCCTATTGTGACAGTGGGTGAACGGAGTTCAGCCCTAGCAAGCACCTGCAATGTGGGATGTCTCGGTAAAGCCCACCATGAAAGTAAAAACAGGGACCCAGTAGGATCCACCTGTTGAGAGTGGCCATCACAAAGGAGAGAGCAGGGATGGGCCATGGTGGTCGGCCACAGGTTGTCACAGCGGCCCTTCCGAAGGATTGGCAAGACTGCATCCAGCTCCTTTGGATGACCTGTCCTCATGCTGCCCTTGGAGAAGAGCAATAGGTCTAACAAAGGGCTAACACTGCTTTAAGACTGTGTCCCAGACTGATGGAGGTGTTCCACCAGACCTCCTATGTAGACTTCCAGAACTTCTTGCTGTTCGTTCAAGGAAAACTCAAACAAAGGCAAGAGTGCGGGGAGTGCTGGACACAATGAGGAGGAGGAAAAGGGGCACATCCTCTCCAAGGAAAGGGCCCCATACATGGGCAGCTGGAAGTAGGTAGTTCTGGAGAGATCTGGGGACAGACAGACCAAGAGGCCTTGGTCTGTGCCTCCAAGGAATCTGAACTTCATTGAACAGACGTGAAGAACCAGTAGGAGAGGAATTGCCGTCCTGAGAGGAACTGGGAAGATTGCTTTGCCCTGACAAACAGCTCATGGTGCCAGCCCAGTGATGGATGGATTCCAAGCCAGGCACCCTCACAAAGCAGCATAAAGAGTTGCTTCGAAGAAGTCAACCGCAATTCACTTACACGGACCCCTCTAACTAGCTTAGAGATGATGAGGTCCCTCTAACTAACTAGGTTAGAGATGGTGAGGCCCCTCTAACTAGGTTAGAGATGATGAGGTGGTCCACGAAGGGCTAGAATCTGGCCGTCTGCCGTGCTCGGAGTGCTTGGATTTCTCCACTCATCTGTGACACTCATGGCTGGTCTAAGTCACTGAGGCCCAGAATCCAGCACAGATAAAGAAGTGGACGAATGGTTCCTTCTGTCCCTACAAACAATAAGAGGAAGCAGAGAAAAGGGCTCAACACCAACAGTGACTTGGAAGCCCAGGCCTCATTAAATTAGGAAATGAGAACCTGTGCTTGTCTCTGTGGCCATTTTCTCAGCCACCCTCTTCATCCCAGCTCACCTGAGAAAGTGCTCCAGGCGTATCCCTAAGTTATCACGATACCTTCCCCCCACTCCACTCCCTGCCCCTCAAGAGTTCTTGTTGGATACCTGACAAGAAGTCATTTAAGGAAGAAAAGGCTTATTTGATTCATGGTTGGAGGGGATACATTTCTGTCATGGGGGACACGACGGGGGGGGGGAGGGGTGTTCACATCTCATTCCCACTCAGGAAGCAGAGAGGTGGTCACTGTCATGCACCTTGCTTTCTCCTTTTCATTTGATCCAGGACCCCAGCCCAAGGGACAGTGCCACTCATGTTAGCCTGAGCCTTCCCACCGGCACTCAGTCAGGAACTCCCTCCCAGACACACCTAGTTGATTCTAGAGCTTGTCAGGCTGATGGTATCTGGCAGTGGGGCTGCTGGGTCAGACAGCAGCTCAGCCTTCAGCCTCTGTTTTCTGAGGGATCTGTAGTTCTGGCTTCCCAGAGCTGTGGCATCATTCTGCGTCCCCACAACACACGAGGCTCCCGAACGTTCGGTGCCCTCACAAACATCCGCGGTTTTCAGCTTGGCGCGGGCACGGGTTTTGTTTTATTTCCCTTCTGACATTTGTCCACTTATTTAACTGAGCATCTTGAAAGTCCACCGGAGGCAGAGCTTGGAGCCTGGACTGGGCTGCATCGTCAGCCAGGCAGACCCAGTGTTGCCCTGCTTTCTATGAACCTCATGGCCAAATCAAGCAGGGCAACTTGTCCCAGGTCAGTAGTTCTCAACCTGCCTGTGGGCCATGATTCCTTTGGTGGGGTCAAACAACCCCTTCACAGGAGTCAGCTAAGACCTTCAGAAAACACAAATATTTACATTATGATTCATAACAGTAGCAAAAATAGCTATAAAGTCGTAACAAAAATAATTTTATGTTGGGTGGGTCACCCCAACACGAGGAACTGTATAAAAGGGTCACAGCATAAGAAAGGTTGAGAACCACTGTTCTAGATTTTCCTGGAGCCACTCGGGCAGGGCAAGAGTAGCTTAGAGAGGAGGAGCCCCCTGATGCTCAACTCCCTCCAGCCACCTCTCTCCTCCTGTCTGTTGGATGAGGGCTACCACCTTCCCAGTGTGCAGGGACTTCACTGTACGGCATCTACAACCCACAGCCAAACCACCCTGTTGGCATGGACCCACATGGATAAGCGGACCCTCCAGACAGCCGGGAGTTTTCCACTCTGCCCCCTGACCTTTCAAGATCATGATGTCACAGCTGCAGGATAACGGTAAGGATGGGAGCCGTGAATCATCCAGGCTCTCCCGGGTGTCACGACGCACAGTGATGTTCTGAATGAAGGCTATCACTGAACGAGTCCATAACAGCTACTGTGGCTGTTTGGCACTAACTCAGCACCACGTAAAATGGAATCCACTCATGGTCTCCCTGAGTTTAACGACCGCTAGGAATTTGCTTTGTTTGAGCAAAACAAAACTGACCTGAATTTTTTTGATGGCTGTTACAAGAAAGGAAAGGAAGGGGGGCTATCGATTGCTGGTGATAAACTTCCAAAACCAGGCTCCTGTGAGGCTAGGCTAGTTCAACTTGCTTCTTCTCCAACAAATAAAATATGCCCTGGGGTTTTTTTTTTCTCCTTATTAAGTTGTCCCTTCTTTTTCTTTGGTTACAGTTTACATTCAGCATGATTTTTCTCGAGTCTAGAGCGTAAAGTCAGTTCTATATGCTTAACTTTGACGTTTTTATTTTATTTCAAATGACTTTAGTTATTGTTTAATTATACGTATGTGTGTGCTGATGCCAGTGCAGTGGACGCCAAAGGTGTCCCATCATCTGGAATTAGAGGTACAGTTAGGAGCTACCTGATGTGGGTGCTGAAAATTGAACCGATGAGCCGTCTATCTCTCTAGCTCCTTAACGTTGTATTTTTTTAATAGCATATTTGCATGGTTTCAAATTCACATGGAAAAGAGTGATCCTTTCACCTGCTACTTGTATAAAAAGGAGCAGGAAGGAATATCTTTCTCCTACTTGTATCAAGTGTGCCTGTTTGCTGCTTGCAATCCGACCACACTGAATTCAGAAACACACAGGCAAGGTTCTCCGCTGCCATTAGCCCCGAGGAGGTGGCCTCTGCAGATGTAGCCATGCCCTGGACAGAGGGAAATGGTCACAGCAGGACCTCGACACAGTCCAGAGCCCGGGAACAATTAGTACACAAGCAGGCACTATGAGACATGTTCATTTGAAATTCTAGGTGCAGCACTGGGGCATCGTGTGTGTGTGTGGGGGGGGTTAATTTGAAGTCAGGTAACAATCATGGATTCCACGTGATTTTCAGAGAAATGAAAAGCGTGGGCTCTCTGGATCTAAAGGGGCCTGCTAATCTCAGAAGTGTGTATAATCAAATTTCTAATCTCTGAGTTTGCCCTCAGGCGCCTGCTCAGGTTGCCAAGTTTCTGCAGAGAACACTTACCCGCTCCAGGAACACCGTTATACCAGGCTCAGAGAACCATCGGGTGGCTCCAGCCACCCAGCCTTGCCAGTTCCCCAGGGGCACCTAACGAGTTGTTCAGCCACTAGAATCTGGGATGCTAAGTGTTTTTTGACTCTTAAAGTCTGCCCCAGACCATGTGATAGGCTGGGACTATTCCCTCTTTTATCCCATTGTTTCAAAGATAAATTGGGGTGGAGAGATGACTCAGCAGTCAAGTACATACATACTGTTCTTGTAGAGGAACTGAGTTCAGTCCCCAGCACCCATGTCTGGCGGCTCACAACTGCTTATAACTCCAAGGGATCCCAGGTTCTCTTCTCAGACTCCAGGGCCATCTGTACTCACACATGCACAGACACCACACTTACACATAATAAAAAATAAAATAAATTTTTGAAGATAATTTATTCCACCTGGGCGGTGGTGGTGAATGCCTTTAATCCCAGCAGTCTGGAGGCAGAGGCAGGTGGATCTTTGAGTTCGAGGCCAGCCTGGTCTACAGAGAGAAATCCGGAACAGCCAGGACTGCATAGGGAAACCCCGCCTCGAAAAAAAAAACCAAAAATATAAAATAAATAAATAAATGTATTCCTTTCAGAAAATCTGCCACGTGAAGCTGCAAAATCCAGGCGTCCCCACTCTAGTAGACACTCCATCTTAACGCTGCTACTTAAGCGTCGTTTACCGGCATCGAAATATTCTGAAAACTCTAGGATTTGTTGTGAATGTTCGGGTCTTTCTGTGATGACGCAAACATTCAATTGTTTTCATTGAATTCCTACAAGAAGCCTGACGTGAGCCTTGAGCCCTGTGAAAGATTACAGAGGTGGAGAACGTCCTTCTCGTCGAGTCCTGCAGGTGGCGCCATTAGCAAACTCTCTCACCCTGGCCCTCCGGCCTGCTCCGCCCACAGTGGAGACAGGAAGAAAACACCAAGGGTTTTAGCCCACCTGCTAAAGGGAAGAGAGCACGAAAAAAAAAAAAAAAAAAGATAGATTCATAAAGTACCCTACGGAATCGCGGGGGGGGGGGGTAGTAAAAAAAATCACTAATTAAAGTATCGATTGTGGAACTGTTTACTTCCTTTGTATTAAATATGCACATTGTACAGGCGAGGTGTTTATAAATAAATATGATTTTCAGCTGACTTTTTTATGGTGCCATAATGACAGCCCGATCCTCATTTGTGTGTTAAACGTGCGCTTTAGCAAAATTATACATATTCACCATTGCAGTGTAAGTGGCTGGGCTTGCACCCTCCCAGCCTCGGGTTTCTGCAGTCCTAACACTCTTTGCTTAATCACGCCAATAAAAAGAGTAGATTCCTTTGTAATGCAATTTGTAAGCAATAAACAGGATTGAGAACGCAGTATTGCTGTTGAGTGCGTTTAACGCAGGGTTTTAATTTGGTGTGTAATTATTCATTTGGTAGGCACTTTTTTTTTCTCCTTCTTCAGATTTCCTCTACCCCTGTTCTGAAGAAAAGTTGGCGAGTCTGAAAAACGGGGTTTCCGTGTCTCTGATGTAAGCCGGAGTTTGGTGCAGTTCTTATGAAGAGAACATTTGTATTAATCTGCTAAAGACAGGAGGTCACATTAACGAGTAATACAGACACATAAAAATGTGATTACGGCTTCTAAACAGAACGCAGTAGGCTTCTAGTTAACACAATGAGATTTCTAGGAAGTGATGCATAAGTTCCTCAAAAATGACACATTTCTCACGTTCTATTCCAATTAAATTACTGAGGCAGCTAACAGCGATGAGCACAAAACACGAGGATACAATGAGGGGTTTCTTTTTGTAACTGTATCTCTGTGAAAGTATATTTTTATGAGAAGCAGTTAATATTAAGCTATTATTTTTCAACTGCGCTGGAAGGGATGTCTTGAGCCTTTCTTGTCGCTGGAGAGTCTCCTCCTTTGTCTCCCAGGTTTGCTAATAGGAACAGAGAATAGCTTGGCTGGGTACCGCCCCCACCCGGAGTCCTTAGAGTGAAAGAAACTAGGCTGTCCAGGGGGTCCCCCAGTGTCAGTCCCCAGGGCTGTTCTGAGAGCTCCATTCGCTCCCCGCGGCGCCAGCTGAGGCTGGGGAAGCAGAGCTTTGCACCCACCCGTGGTCCGCGAACACTCGGGGAGCGCTCTGATCGCGCATCCCATGCGTTGCCTTTCTGAGCACCTCAGACCACCGGGATCGGGGAGGGTGTCTCCCAAAGCCTGTAGAACCCCTGCCTTCGAGCCTGGGGTTCAGGGGTCAGGCCACCCTCCTGTAGTCCCGATCTGTGCGGTGGGGTGTCCCAGCTGTGCCCAGGCCTCGGGAACCGGGCGTCGGAAGACAAAAGGACGCGATGCTTGCGTCGGCAGAGGGTGACAGCAAGCTTTGCGCCGGGGCTGGGAAGAGCTCCGAGCACGGCGGCGGAGCCACCCCAAACCGAAATGCGATTTGAAGTCCTAATGAACTTGATTGCGTGAACATTTATAATCCCCCATGGCCCTAAATGAAATCAGATATAATCAGAGGATACGGGGAAGGGAGTGTTTACAGCCGACGCCGGGCGGCCGCGGGACGGGGAGATGCGGCCCCGGTATTGATGTCGAAAATGATGGATAACGCGGGAATGGCAAATATACTATTTGTCTAATGGCTCGGCAATTAAATTCCCCTGTAAATGACCCATGCCTCATTTCATCCTAATCTATGGAATTTTGATTGAATTCGTCAGCTCTAATTGAAAAATACTGCACTTTAATGCCTGCATTGCAGTTTCGGGACGAGAGTGGTTTTAATGAGACGGTGCCCCTCTGACCCGGGAATATTCCAGACTTTTATTCGGAATTTAAAGCCAGAAGATTGCTCAACTGAGCCCTGTGATTTCCTCTCTGCTATCCACGTCCATCCATCTCCAGATGCGATTTAATAAACGCACTTGAGGATAAATGTGTCCCCGACCCTCACTCCCCTCGTGGCACCCAGAGTGGGAGGCGCCTTCTCCTCGAGATGCGTCCTGACCAGGGCCAGAGGCCTCACTGGGGGAAGGGAGAGAGCCGCTAATGCTCCCCCAGTCACTCCAACCAGACACAGTGCCTTCTTGAAGCCAAATCCAGGAGCCCTACCTGGAGGAGGAGGTCCCACTGCTAGCGACCCCCACACCCAGACTAGCCCCCAAAGCGCTTTATATGCAAATAGCGAGGCAAAGCCATCCCTGAAAAAATTAGCTACTTGCTGAAGCATATTTACTAGATTGAAATGAGTTGAAGAGAAACATTTTACGTCGTGTAAACGAGATAATTGAGCCACATTAAAACTGGGATGTTTGCTCCTTTCTAAAAAAAAAAAAAGAAAAAGAAGAAGGAGGAGGAGGGAGAAGAAGAAGAAGAAGAAGGAAGAAGAAAAAAGAAAAGAGGAAAAGAAAAGCCGAGAAGGAAAGCAGAGATAAATGTTCCTGTGGAAACGAAGCCTGAGCTGTTCACAGATCCCAGTGCCCAGCATGGGGGCCGATCCCTCCTCCCCTTGACTCCCTGAGGGCTGATTCCCACCGCGGCTGGCAGGGGGCGCACTCGAGCCAGGCTCAGGTGGCCACAGAATGACCCAGGGAGGAAAGTGGGCGAGGTCATCACGGCTCCTGCCAAGGTCCTCCGGCCCCGTCCCTCGTTCCACTCACGCCCGTTTTCCCTCCTCCCCCCAGGTTTTCGAAACCGGGAGGGTGGCATTGAGGTGGTGGCCCTGGGGAGACCCAGTGTGGAGCACAGCAAGAGTCCAAAGAGCACGGGGTGCCCGTCCCCTATCCCTAAGAGGGATGAGTTTGAGGTTTAGCACCTTTAGAGTCTGCAGATCTGCTGTTTAAAACGAATACCAGAACACATAAAAGCCATCTCCCCGGGAAGGCAGTGACTTGCGGTCAGACGTAGCTAAACTTGGTGACAAGAGCAGACAGCAGGGGCCGCTCCCTGGGTTAGAAAGACCTCCGAGCCTGTGCCTCCATCCGAGGATGCGCCGGCCCAGGGGCGGAGATTCGGGGCCTCTCCCCAACCCATCCACCACCACCACCACCCCCCCCCCCAGGCGTCGTGGGCGGTTAAATACCTTGCTGTATCCAGGACTTTTTGGTGGCCTGTGCTCCGTTTTGTAAGACCTTGAGAAACTGCCCTCACATTGACTTGGGGAGCATCCAGCACTCTGCAAACCCCATCCTGGCATAGGACGCTCACCAGCAGCCGCTGTGGCCAGGCTCCTGGCCAAAGCGCGGGACAGACGCAATACAGTGCGCAGAATAACCCGTGACCCAACAACTGTACTAATTATCCCCAGCTAGTGACACAATCCGGAGGCTGGCTAGAAAGCATGCCGGAAGTCTGGCCCATTACGCAGGTGGAACGGCAGAGCCTGGGTGAGGTCAGCTGCCCATCCAAGATGTACAGGCCCAGACGACAGAAGTTTCTTATCTGATTCCAAGACCTGCCCAGGAGAACCTTACATGGAGTTTACGAGGAATTAAAGTGGGTGTTCTACAGGCACATCCGAAATCTGGCGTTTTATACGCCTTGTGCAATCACGGAGGGTTTTTGATACAGACTCCCTTGTGGCCTAGACGTTTCGAATTAAAAGGAAATTGAGACTATTGTTCTTGTCCAGCTGTAGACATAAATGAAGCCGACGTCTCTGCCTTTTGTGGTCCCAGGAGAAGGGCGGTCCTGGATTCTTAGGCGTTCTGGAACCACAAAACCCCAACAGCTCTAAGCAGATGCCATTACTCATGTAGGCCATAGGGGGCGCTCTGCAGAACCAGTGATTCTCCATCAAATGCAAAGCTTTAAATAAAACTGCTTTGCTGAGCCAGAGAGGTGGCTCAATCAGTAAGACGTTTGCAGCCAAGATGGATGGCCTGAGTTCGATTCCCAGTACCCACAGGCAGAGGCCAGATTCCCAAGGTTTCGTCTAAACTCCACACACAAAGTAAATAAATAAATAAATAAATGTAAAAGCAACTGCTCAGTGCCCTCTCATTATTCACTAAAATCTGTAATACATATTTGTAGATATGAAATAGCCTCAAGATGATTCAAATTAAAACACCTAATGTGGGGGCGAAAGAGATTACTCTCCGGTTGAGAACACTGGCTGCTCTTCCAGGGGCCACAGGGGAACAGGTTCAATTCCCAGCACCCAGCTGGCAGCTCACAGGCATCTGTAACTCCAGTTCCATGACCTCTGACACTCTCTTCTGGGCTCTGAAGGGACCGAGCACATTCTAGGGGCACAGATACCCTTGCAGGTTAAATAGCCATATACATACAATAAAATATAAATAAATAAATACAGAATGTAAACTTGACTTGTACAACAAATTGTTCATGCAGCTCACTCTATTTGAAATGATAATATCCAAATAATCTTGCAATGTACTGAAATAAGTCCATTTGGTTATTTCAAATAAAAACACATAAAATGTGTGTGTGTGTGTGTGTGTGTGTGTGTGTGTGTGTGTGTGTGTGTGTGTGTGTAAAGTTGAATTTGTCTCTCACATCTTAAGGCTTCTGATTATGCGATTATTCCTGGATGAACTTTGTTAGTGGCCTAAGGGGCTCGGTGAGAAACTTGAGGGCGGTGGTTATAATAGTCAAGATATCACAGAACCCAACTCCAAAACACTCAGATTCTAAAAACCAAAAATTAAAAAAGGGGAGAAAACCTATAAGATGAAGGAAACTCTTTAATCAGGTGTCTCCCTATGGGTGTACAAAGAGGAAGGGGACACCTCTAAGATTAAGGAAACATCTAATTTGGTCACGTGGTGGCCAGATCACCTTTGTTTCCTGAGCTCCAGGGTCAATGTCTGCTCCTTCATGTTCATTGTCTCAGACTTCCAGGAACAAAAGGTGTGTGTGGACAAGATGCCTTTGCTGCTAGCTTTGACTTGTTTCCCAATCACAACTAGCTTGCCCCTTTGCTCAGGAAGTAGGAAGCAGGGTCTCCAGAGACGCATGTGAAGCCCTTCATCCCTGCCGGACTATGGGTCTACTGCTAAGGACGACCATTCTTCTGGGTCTGGTTAGACCAGGCCTCCAACCCACCCCAGCCCCCAGAAGGAGCTATGTGCCCTGCATTTTAGTAGTTGCCTGAGTGTGACCTGCCTCAGTATCCCCTACAAGGGCTCCTGGGAATGTGGAGCGGGGGAGGGGGCCGTGACGACTCTGTTCTGAAGCTGTCTGCCTTCTTCTTGCTGTGACCAGAGAACTCCCTCCTCATGCCCTCCAGTTCTCATTTGCTCTTCTGCGACTCAAGCAAGTTGACCCTTAGCTGAACAATCCCTGGGGTGGTAGGATCTGGACTCTGGTCTCATTCTGGCTTCTTCTATCCCTGAACTCTGGGAACTGGAGACATCACTCCTAGAGCCCTGGGATGGCTGCAGTGGCATAGGGAAGATGAAATCCTCTCCATTTGCTCAACAAGAGGGAACTCCAAGTGTCTATGCTTCCAAAGTAAGGAAGTCATCAAGCCGATGGTCTCTGCCACCACAAACAAAAACGGGATGTATATTTAAGGGGCAATTTCAGATCTCAGAAGGAGAGGCTGGAGTTCCTGTGCTCTAACCCCCTCCACCTTCCAGGGCTGGGCTCAGCCCTCCACAGCTCTGGCCTCACTAAAGGGTATGACTCGACCCCTGGAGAAACCATAGCCTTCGCCTGCCTTTGGAAAAGGAGCCACATGAGGGGGTCCACGAATCTGATGCTCCGTGGATATGTCCTGCAGCCATCTGGAACTAGCCACTCTCCTCACTGTTTGTGGCACCAATTCTGGGTAGCTTTAGAGGCACATACAACAGTCAAGATCTGTCGAGGATGCTTTCAACGTAGAAAAACCTACCTCAGAGGTCTCAGAGGTAGCACGAGTGAGCTACCTCTTCCCCCTGGTTCTTCAGAGTGGATACGCTGCTTTAAGCACAGCATCTAAAGTAGATCAATGTTTATCTCCCCTTCCCATCCTGGTTAGTAGGTGGCCATGTCTCTAATTAGCGCGCACTCCCCTCTTGCTCTCACCGTGGAAAAGGCTATCACCTAATGTGACAGGTTCTCTGAGAAACTTCGTTTGTCTTTCCTTTTTTTTTTTTTTAAATTTTATTTCCTGCAATTCTCCGGCCTCAGATTCCTGAATGTTGTGATTTCAGGCCTGGCTTCTCTGAGGACTGTGCTGAAGTGACAGCCGGGTCCTTTGGGACTTCAGTAGACTGAGGTCACTGGGCCTGCTTGGGTCAGGGTCAGAGCTGTCAGACCTAGAATTTTCTAGTTGAGCTTAGGCGTTGGTTAGGAGGAACAGAGGCCATTCCGTCTTCCCCTTCCACTTAACCAGCCTCTTTCCATTCTGTCCACTCGCAACATCGTGACTCGCCCTAGTGACGACACCCTTTCTGGGTCACAGTTTCTTACCCGAGGGGAATGTTACCTTTGCCTTTCAGTATTTCTCAGGGACAGAGCTCCTCCTAACAGCAATTGCTTTTGCTTACTGCGTCTGCAGAAGTTCAAGGGCAGGGTGCCCCTGATGGGGGCAACTGCGGATCCAGTGCCCTCTTGCAAGATGCTTTGCTAATGAACTCTCGGAGCAAGGGACGCGGCGCCCGGTGAAAAGATACACCTAAGTCCTTGGCCAGCCCCTCGATCCCAGAGGTAGTTTCCTGGCTCTCCTCTAGAGAGCTGGAATCTCTCTGGGTCCGCAGACTAACAGACCACTCCTTCCTTGAGCCTGCAGTGGACGCCAGCTGTGTCCAGCTCAAGTCCATCACTGTATTCTCACCACCTTCCAAGTTCTCGGCATGCCTACCAGAGCAGACCCCAGCTCCGCGGGAGGGTTATCAGGATGGTGATCCCCAAGGACCCCAGCATAGGCCAAGTACCCGCTCACCCCTCGGTGCCCTCTTCGCTTCCAGGCTGTCCTTCACTAGGCCCCCAGATTAGCATCTCTGTGAAGTCCTGCAAACAAGGCCTGCTGTGCTAGAGATGAAAGCCTGGCTCCGGGTGGTTGGGTGGAGGGACTTTTGAAGTCCCGAAAGGTGGGGCCCAGAGAGCAGATGGGAAAGAAAGCCAGGTGAGAAGAGCCCCCCTGCTGGCCTGTGCCCTCGACCCCCGCCCCCAGCATCCCATGCCCTTTGTGGGCTCCCTGGAAGGCCTGCACCCACTTAACCTCAGTCCTTTGGCAAAAGACTGCCAGGTCTTTGCAAAGCGCTGCCGCCTTTTCCTTGGCAGGGAGTCCCGGGCCAAGCGAACATTTGCTTCCTTCATCTCCGCTCCCCCTCCCGCCTCGCCCCACGCGCACCCTTTTGGGAGCTGAGTGCTTCCTGGGAGACGCACAGTGAGCGTAGGCTCAGGGACTATAGGGAGAACGCGGTGAGCTGCTGTTTCCCTGGGTCACAGGTTCCCAGTCCCAACCGTTAGGAACGCAGGGGAAAGAACTGGATCTCCACTTTAAGTCCTCACATACCAGAATCCCCACCAAGGGAATCCAGCCGCAAGTGAAGTGCGTGGGGAAGCTGTGGATTCTAAGGATTCTAAGTGCACGGTGCAGTCCGGGTGAATCGTCCAATTCCACACCCGAAGCTGGGTGCAAGATTGTGTGTGCCCCCATCCCCCATGTGCAAGATCGCACAGAAGCCATGATCAACAGATCCCACGATGGCTAGTCTCCAGCACCACGCTTGTGTGGCTCGCTTGGCCTGTCCCTTTGCAGTGACTAGAGCGGCACAGGTGTGAAGGTCACAGCTCTCAGCCTTTGAGACTACATTTTTACAGCTCCCAGAATTGAAAAAGGGGGGGGGGATAAAAGCCCCTCCCCTTCACATTTCTGGATTGCAGTGGTTTTGTTTCAGCTACTTTGAGGATAGGGACAAAAAAAAAGTTTCTACATAAGAATGTCGTGGCACACACTGTCCCGGGAAGTGCTTCTTCTTGGGGGCACTTTAGAAAAACCCCCTGTCCTGCTTTCTGCATGGTCAAGGAGCAGAATAAAGGAAGCAAAGACTTTTATTTTATACACCACTTGATCTTTGCTTGGGAAACTCTATTAATTGAATGGGCTTGCCTTTTTTGCCAGGTCCCCTTTATCATTATTTATGGGCTTTAAATTGTTTAAAGTTCCCTTGACGTTCAATTTACAAGTTTGGGGACTTTTTTTGTTCTGCCTTTTGTCCTGGAGAAAGACATCGTGTTGGAAGCGCTTTGAAAAGCCAAACATGAGAGGTTGGCGGTGAAAGGGAAGCGGGCAAGATCCCTTTTAATTCCGTCCTGTTGGTGAATGGCTCTTTTACATAATTGCAGGAGCTATTTCAAAGCCAGCCAAGGGCTGACTTCACTTAGAACCACATGGAGTCTATTTTGGGCTTTCAGATTTAAAAAAAAAAAAAGCTGAATAAAATAGTTTAAAAAGATGAGGCTTCAATGCTTTCTGCTACTTGCAAATTGGTGTGTCTGATGGGGAGTTTTCCACAAGCGCCTCTTTGTAAGTCCGTCTTGGGCCGGGGGAAGCTCGATTCTGGGTTAGCTGGGTGTGAATCCCAATTGCCCCTCCATAAATAAAACCCATCCCAAGCTATTTCCCAACTATGTCCAGGAGCAAGTTCTGCGGCAATGACGGAACCGTCAGGACCACTCAAAATCCTGCTTAATAAAAACAACACGGTTACCCGAGAAACCATCCTGAAGTTTGGGTCTGGACTGCTGGCCGGGCAGCCTCTTCTCCTGTGCGAGGCCTGCAGGCTTCCCCACGCGGCGTCCACGGAGACTGGAGCGCTCCCCGTTGACCCCTCGAAGCCGCACAACGCTTCCACCTCCAGGTAATATGAATATCCATTCACTCGTGCGGTTCGTATTTTGTGCTTGGCTTTCACACACCTGTGTGCAAAGGCTGAACCGGACAGTTCACAAACGTGGAACCAACTTAATTACCGCCACTTTTATCGAACGTCTAAGCCACTTATACAATCCTGACGATACTCGCTTGGCAGCGGTAAAGTACTTCTGGGACTGGGCTGTCGTCATCTGAGAAGGACGCTTCGAGAGAAAAAGTTCGCAGAAGTTAACTGGAGTTGGGGAACCCAGCTCTCCCTGCGCGCTCTGCCTTTTCCTAATTGGAGGGGGGCGGGGCTCTCCGAGCCTAGTTGCTAAGATCTGAGCCGGGTGGTTTTCCCGCGCAGCCTGGGCCGAGTCCAGTTTCGCTGGACTCTGCTGTTCGAGGTAGTTCCGAGCAAAGCGGATGGGAATTTCAAGGGCAGATAGGGGTACCTGTCGCTCCCCGTCCGTAAATCCAAAGGCTTTTGTTATCCGCAGCCGCCAGGCTCGCCGCGCTCTGCACGTAGCTGAGGTGTCCTGGAATGAATCTTGTTAATCACGCCAAAACACAAGCAGCCTTTTATGATGCGAACAGTCATTTTCTAAGCAGTTAAGCATTAGATGAGAAAAATATTACTGCATAGCATTCGAGAAAAGCACACTAGTAAATAAAATTCGTATTGATGAAAAATTATTTGAACTCACTAATAAAAGATTAGTATTATAACCTCCGCAGTCAATACTTTTCGTGGCAATTTATGGATACAAATAATACGCCATCAAATTACTTCAAGTGTGGCTATAATTCAAAGGTCCAGAATCTTGTTGCTGAACTTTAAGCGTAATCACCAAAATAGTCAAAGGAATCCCTATCTCTGGGTGTAATCAAGCGACAGAAGACTCTACAACGATATTTCACAGTGAAAGAGCAAAATGGAAGGTATTTGGGTCCAGGTACGTGAGTAGCTGCTTACACAGGCGTCCCAGAGATGAGCGCCAAGATCCTCGGCTGTTGCTACGTAAATCAAGGAAGCCGTTATTCTGGAAGTTGGGGAGGGGGGCAGCGGACGATTAACAACAAGGTAATGGCATCAGAATCTGTCACTGTAACTATTTCATAATAAGAGGGAGTATTTATTATGCTCATGGAGAAACCAGCCTTTTGCCTTGGGCTTCCATCATCTTCTTTTGTGGGCAAACAGGGGCTACAGCTTGGAAGACTCCTCAGACACCTCCTTCCCGTGTATCCCAAAGGGAATTAATTTCCCCTCACACTGCCTAAGCCATCTCGAGGTCTGGGCGTGAAGTGAGGGGACGCAATACAGGCAGTGCCCTAATGAATTCCTTTCAAACCGCCTGCTGCCGAAACCATCTATTACTGCGGCCCCGGGAGTGGGGAAAGGCGTTTGAGATGTCTTTGTCCGGGTGATGGAGAGGAGGGGAGGGGACACTGGTGGGGGAGGAGGGCCGCTGGCAGCCCGGCCAGAGAGTTTTCTCCTGGCCTAGGGATCCGAAGGACGCACCCTCAAAAAGCCTCATACCTTTCTGGGTGGGCAATTGCTCTCTGGCCAGAATCTTGGCCCAAGGAGATGGTCTAGGATTGAGACGTCCCGGGGTGTCTTGGGGTTAGAGCGAGAGGGGGAGAGAGAGAGGGAGAGAAAGAAGCAGAAAGAAGAGCTTCAAAGAATCGGGTCGATAAATTCATAAAGATGGATTTATCTTTATCTCCCAGTTAAACGTGCCTGTGATATGTACACACGTCCAACATGGGCAACTCCCCAACCACCAGCTCCGCAGGGTGAACTGATTTTTAGTGGCTTATGTAACAATGCCCTTCTTTGCTCCCTGATCGGGTGCTGTCAGCAGTTCCGGAAGGATGTCTAGACCAGGGAATTTGAAGCTGAGGTCCGGGGACCGGAGGAAGCCCTGAGCGCTCTGGCGCGCTTGGCAGAACCTGCCCTTGCCAGGAAACAATCTCATTTAAAACGAAACGTAAGAGCTGAAAGTTTGTTTCAACATAAGAAAAGAGGACCAGTAAATGTCTACTTTCCTTTCGCCGCAATCCCGCCAATCTCTTGACTCCCAAATTCCTGGAGATTTACCATCATAAGAACGGGGGATAGATCTTGAGAGGCTCGGCTTCATCCGGCAGTCAGCAAAAGGGAACCGCGCGCCCTGGAGTCATCGAACTATGCGGAGCCAGGGTGAGAGCTCCCTTCGCATCCAACGTGCTTAATTAGCGCCTATTTACAAAACGCAGCTTTTATTTGGGCAAACATCATAAAGCTTTCATCAGGATAATCTCACGTTCTACAATCCAGAGGCGTCGCAAACTCCCCCCCCCCATTCCTCCCTGTAGATGGAGCAGATAAAGGACTCGCTTTATTATCATAATTATCGTGGCTGTTATTTTGGTGCGCGCTGGCAAAGTGGGTAAATAGGTGCGATGATTAAGAATGTCATGAAAAATGAGGAGGGATCGCTCACGAAGGACCCAGCTAGGAATGGGGGAGGGGGGGACCAGCCTGCCCGCCCCGCCACCAGAGAGCCCTGAACAACTGGGCAGATTCCGTGTAGTGAACAGGGGCTTACAGGACTCTGGCGCACATCTGGGAGCGAACCTGTAGAGGCAAAACCCAGGAGACCTTGCCGGGACCCTCGGCACACCCCTGGCTATAGTGAGCAGCACACAGGGTTCTGCTATAGAGACCATAAATAAAATAAAACACTCCCGGCCCATTCAGGGCGGGTGCCAGCTCCAAGCTGCCTCTGAGACGGCCTCCACGGGGATGCCAGGGACTCGAGGATCTGAGCAAAGGATGTAGCAAGGGTTCCTCTCAAGTTTGCGCTGCGTGGTGCAGGAACACGGGCTTGGGCTCCCAGGCCTGCACGCTCCAACGGTGGCGCCCGCAGCCCGCCTGCGGCCAGCCTGGGTAAAGGGGGCGGAGCCCTAATTTTGCCCTGCCTCTCCCGGCACAGCCAATGGGAGGTGGTACTCAACACCACGTGACAAGAGCTCGGCTGGGCAGCTGGCAAAATGTGAATGAGAAAGAGGAGCGCGATTTAAAGGTGCTGGCGGCTCCCGCCAGAGACAAGTGCGCCGGCTTCGCGCGCTCCCCGGCGGCCCGTGGGAGACGACTGACTGCGGGACAGACAGACGGACACACGCACCGCTGGTAGCCGGACCGAGAGCCGCAGACACAACACGCGTACGTTCCGACGAGCTAGCAGCGGGGAGCGGCTCCAGCAAACGCGAGTCCCCCGGCGCCCTCTCCATCCCGGGCACACGGCCTCACCGCGCTCAGCGGCTATACCCGCGCGTGCCGGGTATGCTGCAGGTCCCGCACTAAGGGGCGGCGGCGTCTACGCTCCGGGTGCCGCTCGGCCTCTGTCGGGTGCTCCCGGCGTCCGGAGGGCTTCCAGGCGGCGGCGCGGCACGGGGACTTTTCGTCTCTCCCTGGCCTCTCCCGAACGCGTCTATGAGCGCAGCGTTCCCGCCGTCGCTGATGATGATGCAGCGCCCGCTGGGGAGTAGTACCGCCTTCAGCATAGACTCGCTGATCGGCAGCCCGCCGCAACCCAGCCCCGGCCATTTCGTCTACACCGGCTACCCCATGTTCATGCCCTATCGGCCCGTGGTGCTGCCGCCACCGCCGCCACCACCTCCCGCGCTGCCCCAGGCTGCGCTACAGCCGGCTCTGCCCCCCGCGCACCCTCACCACCAGATCCCCAGTCTGCCCACTGGCTTCTGCTCCAGCCTGGCGCAGGGCATGGCGCTCACCTCCACGCTCATGGCCACGTTGCCCGGCGGCTTCTCGGCGTCGCCCCAGCATCAAGAGGCGGCGGCCGCCCGCAAGTTCGCTCCGCAGCCACTGCCTGGTGGTGGCAACTTCGACAAAGCCGAGGCGCTCCAAGCCGATGCGGAGGAGGGCAAAGCCTTCCTGGCCAAGGAGGGCTCGCTGCTCGCCTTCTCTGCGGCCGAAGCGGTGCAGGCGTCGCTCGGTGAGTCGGCGGCGCGCGCAGCCGGAAAGCGGGAACGGGAGGGAGTGGGGGCGGGCCAGCTCCGGGTTCCCGCCGGGACCCCGGGGACGAGGCCGCGCCCCCGCCCTACCTCGGCTGGATTAGCTAAAGGAGCCGAGGGGGTGTTCAGCGGAGCTTCCCAAGGGGCATTTAAAGCCAGGCAACAAGCAGGGTCTTGGGGAAGGGAGGCATTTAGGGATCTCCTGCTAGCTGCTCCGGGCCACGCATCTGGCGACGCGTTTGGCCCAATCTAAACTGTTCCCTCAACACACACTGTGATGACTGAGGGTCCTTGATATGCTGCAACCTTAAGCAGAGGCCTGTTGGGCTTTTTTTTTTTTATTTCAGTTGCGCATGTACCCAAGAGAGTCGAGACTTAACATGTCTTCATTGGGTTCTCTGCTGTCCAAGAGAATCAGATTTTTAAGAAACTGTCCAGGTGTGTGTGTGTGTGTGTGTGTGTGTGTGTGTGTGTGTGTGTGTGTACATGCATTCGCGCGCGCGTATGGATTGTCGGGTAGGGAACTTCTCCTAAGGTGACCCAAAGGATCTGTCTCAAGAAAGCTGCTGTCTGACATCGACACTACTCTACTATCCCACTTCTGCTGTGGTGAAATTGAGACTCACTAAATTTCAGTGTTCAGATGGTGGCAGGAAGGATCGTGAACTCTCCCTTGGTCCTCAAACAGCCCTGGACCCTGGGGAAACAAAAGGGGATGTTCTCTTGGGCCTCGGGTCTAAGCTGCATCCTTCTACTTCAGCTGTCAGAGGCTGGGAGGGCTCTCGGGAGGCATGTCGGCCCCTTGAGTGATGGTTCTGGGCAAAGGGCCTTCGCCTCTGCTGTCTCCTCCTCTCCTTTGAGCTTTTCTCACGCTCCCCCCCCTCCCACCACCGCACTCCTCAAAGCCCAGGAAATCACAATGTGTTAATGTCGTAGAAAAACAATCTGCTGGGGGTGGGGGTGGGAGTGAGGTGCCCAAGTGGGAAGGGGTAGGAAAGGTAGTGTTGGAAATGTAATAAAAGCCGTTTGGTTTTGCTTTCAGTCGGGGCTGTCCGAGGGCAAGGGAAAGACGAGTCAAAGGTGGAAGATGACCCGAAGGGCAAGGAGGAGAGCTTCTCTCTGGAGAGCGATGTGGACTACAGCTCAGATGACAATTTGCCTGGCCAGACCGCTCATAAGGAGGAAGATCCCGGCCATGCACTGGAGGAGACCCCGCAGAGCGGTGGTGCAGCAGGCAGCACTACATCCACGGGCAAGAACCGGCGGCGGCGGACTGCCTTCACCAGCGAACAGCTGCTGGAGCTGGAGAAAGAATTCCACTGCAAAAAGTACCTCTCCTTGACCGAGCGCTCGCAGATCGCCCACGCCCTCAAACTCAGCGAGGTGCAGGTAAAAATCTGGTTCCAGAACCGCCGGGCCAAGTGGAAACGCGTCAAGGCAGGCAATGCCAATTCCAAGACCGGGGAGCCCTCCCGGAACCCCAAGATCGTCGTCCCCATCCCTGTTCACGTCAGCAGGTTCGCTATTCGAAGTCAACACCAGCAGCTGGAGCAGGCCCGACCCTGAGGGCCCAGCCAGGGTGGACACCGTCGTGGAGAGGCCCTAACACCCGAGGGAACCCGTGGCAGATTCCACTGTTTGAAGCAGAACTCAAAGGCACCTCCCAGATGTGGACATCCCAAGCAAATTGAGAATATATTCACTAGATGGGCTTAAAGGGGGCTACGGCCACACCAGAAGATACACTAAATATTTATTATACGACCCTACTTTGTACATAGATATCTATATAGACTGGATCTCAGCTGCAGTATCTGAAAGGGATAGGACCAAAGGTCTCCACTCACACATTCCAGATGAAACAAACCCACCACTTGGTATTCTGCCGCCCCAGGGCGGCCACCTTCCCATACTTTCCCAAAGGTAAATGGGAGACACAAGAACAAACACTGGGGTTTAAACTTATTTTTTGTTCTTAATTCTGGCTTTTTGAGTTGAGCGCAGAGCAGACTTCTTGGAATCTAGGAATCTGCTCTGCTCGTTTGCCTTTGCCTGGCTTTCTTCCCTGGGCTTGTCTATCCTATCTGAGCCATGTCGGAAGCACGTGTCCGTTGTGTTTAATTTATTTCAATGTAGCTTATTTTCATATAAGTTATGACATTTAAACAATCTCAGTCTTGTGAATAATAAAAAGGCAAGAAAAAAACACAAGCTCAGTCGTTGGGGCCTCCTAAGAGTGCCCACCACTTGGGCACTTCAAGGGCACTACCAGGGTGTGGTCAGCTGAGTGGCGTGGGACCAGGATGGAGGCTGATCGGCCGTAAGCCACGTAGCACTCTAACAGACTTTCAGTTAGAGAGTAGAGCTGTGGGTTTAAGAAAGCCTAGTTTTCACTTTAGAAGTCTGCCATGTCCCCTTTTTGCATGGCCTTATCAAAACCCGAGGACTGGCAAACTTTAGCCAGAGGAGGCGAGAAAGCAAGCGGGATGGTGGTTGGTTTGCACAAACTCAGGGACTCCACAGCCGATGCATCCAGGGAGAAGAAACTCCGATCCTAAAAGCAGCGGTGCGGGCTTGCTCTCAGGGCCTCGGGTCCATAAATCAGTCTGCAGGCGTTATCTTCCGACAGGAGCCGGAACCCAGCAAGCAGTGTAAGGCTTCCCGGCAACTCTGGGCTTGGAGGCGGGCTGTGAACTCCAAGGCTCTACCCTTCCCCCTCCAGGCGGGGTCGGAGGGGGCGTGTCCTGACCAGTGCCCCACCCCAAGGGCGCTGGGGCCTCGCTGCCCCTCAAACGTGGCTTAGCGCCGCGAAACCTAAGGATGGGGCATCTCTCTGGCTTGGAGGGACAGCCTGTAAAGCGCGGGAGGGGCGTGCCCCGCTCCACTCCACCTCCTCTAACTTTGGTACTAAGACCGAAGCCGGGACCGCACTCCAGAAGCGTCCAGAGAGACGCCAAGGCCTGGCGCTGCCAACATTGCGGTGCCCAGGACCCGGGTATCCCGGAAGTGTGGAGCGTGCTAGTGACGGTGATCCTTCTGGTCCTTAAACCTGCAGCCCAGAGAGCAGCTAGTGGCTCCACCGCATCAGCTTTCCGAACGGAAGGATGCGGGAAGCCCCAGCAAAGCCGCCCTGAAGCACACGCTGTGGTTTCCAGTCCAAGAAGGGGGAGTCCTAGTGCCCTGGATCAATATTGAGTTAATTTATCCCATTTGCTCTGGTCACCTCTAAGCGTCATAGGGGTCGGGCCATAGAGGCCTTTGCCCAAACTTCAGGCGCAGGTTGGAGGGCCAAAGTCACAGAGTCACGGTTTCTTTCCGAGTATTTCCTCTATTGGGAAATGCCTCGGACTTGGGTTTTTAGGACAGTGCCATGGAGTGGCCTTTCCTCCTAGGGTTAAGGCAGTCTTTGCAAAGCTCTGGAGGTCTCTGCTGTCCCCCACCCAGTGCTAGGAGGAACCGAAGGAAAAGTGGGGGCTGTGTCCTGCCCAGGCACAACTAGTGTGTAAGGTCCAGCGGCTTCCTCAGATCCGCACCCCTCCTCCCCCGCCAGTGTCTCTGTTGGCACTAGCTGCTTCAGCCAGATTCCCAACAGGCTACGGTGTCAGTGCGGGGTGCCGAAAATTCTAGGTCCTTAGGGATGCCAAGCCCTCTTTTCTACACACGCAACACCTGGGCCAGTCCTTCCCGGGAATCCATGTGTGTCCGCGGAGGGGCTGTGACTGAAAACGTAGAGTCCAGTACCAGGACTAAGAGAAATGCGAGGTGAAATGCGGTCTCCCGCCCTAGCCCCGGTGGCACTGCAGGGCTGAGAGAGCAAGGCCTTGAGTACCCGGGATTCCCCCTCATATGTCCTCCCAACACACTAGATGTAAACAGCCCCTCCCAGCTCTCTCTCAAAGCCTCTGTCAGGGGTGCGGGTGGATGTCTTGACCCCCACAAACCCCTTGAGAAAGCAAAACTTTCCCCAGAAAAAGGCAGCCGCCTTGGGGGGGAGGGGGACCCCCACTATGAGACTCATGCTGCCTAGCACGGTCTGGCCCTTTAGAAGCACAGGCAAGGGTCCTGAGATACTGCCTGCGCCCCTTGCCCTGTTAGGGGCCTGTCCCTTTCCTCCCCAACCGCTGGGGGCCCTGCCACCCCAGAGCCCAGAGCCCCGAGGCCCTGGAGACAGGCCGAGGGCAGGAAGATAAACAGGCAGCCCTTGATGGCCGCTGTCATCATGGCCGTCATCATGGCTTTCATTTGGCTGCCTAATGAGTCACATCACAGGCTGAGAGAAAAATTGTCAATCGCCTGGGCCCTAATGAATTTTTTTTGCAAATTGTAATCAAGCCAGGCCGTCTCAGCTGGCTGATTAATGAGACCCACGAGGCTCGGCCAGCACCTCAGCTTTTTATTCCATCCCGTCCTCCCCGCACTAAATTAACAGCAACTTGTCTGAGCTTCAAATTAACTCCCAATGATTAATTCTGATGGGGGGGTCTGAAGAATAGCTTGTTCTAATAGGCTCTGGCCTGAGATGCTGTTGGAAATTAATACACTTCCCCTTTGGCTGCCGGCTTTAATCCAAGGTTGGGTTTTGACATCACTATATTTGCTGTTACAATAAATCCCACTTACATCTGCAGATCACATAATTATGACCAGGAGTGCACAGTCCTGGGCCCCCAGCCGGCGGTGCAATGGGACACCTGGGGGCTGACCTCGGATCCATAGCCTAAGGAGGGGGTTATCCTGGGAACAGTCACCTGACCCTGTGGTCCTTTTTCTTAACCCCCAGAATCCTTCCCTTATCAGGGAGCTTGAGTATCCCCAACTCTTTGGAACACTGAAGTTGCTTTGAAAGCCTACATCCAGATCTTTATCCAAGCAGTCTGTCCCTCCGGCTCCCCTAGAAGGCTGGGAATTCCTTCCAGGCAAAGGTGTGTGTGTGTGTGTGTGGTGTATATGTGTGTGGTGTGTATGTTTATGGTCTGTGTGTGGTGTGTGGTGTGTATGTGTATGGTGTATGTGTGTGGTGTATGTGTATGGTGTGTGTGTGGTGTGTGTGTGGTGTGTGTGTGTATGGTGTGTGTGTGTATGGTGTGTGTGTGGTGTGTATGTATGTGGTATGTGTGTGTGGTGTATATGTGTGTGGTGTGTATGTTTATGGTGTGTGTATGGTGTGTATGTGTATGGTGTATGTGTGGTGTGTGTGTGTATGGTGTGTGTGTGGTGTGGGTGTGTATGGTGTGTGTGTGTATGGTGTGTGTGTGTATGTGTACGGTGTGTGTGGTGTGTATGTGTATGGTGTGTGTGTGGTGTGTATGTGTATGGTGTGTGTGTGTGGTGTGTACCTGTGTGGTGTGTATGTGGTATGTGTGTGTTGGTGGGGAGGGCTTCTCCAGCCCTAAGTTGAAGCTGGAATTTTCAAGACTTAGAACAAGCTTGTCACGAGGCAGTGAGTCTTTAGTCCCCTGGAAAGGTTCCTTCAGGTTGCCTTTTCAGCTAAATAGGCTGAGAGCAAGACCTTTGGGCCCTCTCCCCCATGGACTGGCCACTCACGACCAGTCTCGCTCTGGTTGTGTGCTCTGCCTTCCAAGATGCCCTTTCTCCGGGGTCAGCACTTGCTCCCTCTTCTTTCTGTGGCTGGAGCTTAATTGGCTTAATCACTTCAGCTGTGTCTGGTGAGCCTCACCCAGGGCCTCCAAGGCTGCTCCTGCTGGCCCTGGTATACTCAAGGCGAGTACCCAATGTGCTGAAGATTGGGAGGAACACCCAGGCTCACGGCTCTGGTTCCCCCTTTATGACTATTCAAGCTCCTCGAATCTGTCTGGAGGGCCTGTAGCCCGTAGTAGCCCTGCCAATCAACTTGGCTTCCACACTTTCTCCTTCTGGACACTGGCTATGGCATGGCCAAGTGACCTGCTGGACCAAGCTGTGTGGCCTTTGGTGACAAGTTCCTATGCACAACACCTCTCCCTATCCTTGGAGACCATGATCCTCTGTCCGGGTATACACAGCTTGGGCAAGTGGCCTCCCCTCAACCTTAGAGCTGGGGCCAGCACAGCCTTCTTCATCAGCGCTGGGATCTAACCTAGTCAGCCTTTGGGATCCTGGAGGGAGTCACAACCAGGGTCGACAGTGATGGCCTGGACAGAGAGAAGTGGCATTAATCTTCATTTTGGGCCCTTATGGTGTGTAAACAGGAGAAATATGATCTTGGTAACTGAACATGAATGCAAATCACACTGTCAGAGTAATAAAGCACCTGAAACCCCGACACACAAAAGCAACACCATATGTATGAAGACAACCTGCATAAATTATAAATTACATCATAAAAATTGATTGCCTATTTGAACAGTTTAGAAGTGGGAGACCTAAGCTGACTTCTGCCCTCTGTGGCTTTGGAGAAAGGTCGGGCTGTGCCTTCTCCCTCTGTGGGTCCCTAACCCGAGCACCTGGGTGCAGGTTCTGGTGGACAGTAGATGGGGCAGCAAGCATGAGGAAGATCCCACTTCTGCTGGGTTGTGATGGCAAGGGCATGGGGGCTGTCGACAATCATGGCCCAGCAGGCCGCTGGCGCTTCAGGCCAACACACAGTGTTGCTGTCCTAGAAGATGCTGAGATTGTCTAGGCAGCTCTCTCTGGATGGAGCCAGTCTTCCGTGAGCAGGCGTGTGTGAGCTGGAGCTTGCGTGTACTTTGCGCCAGAGCAAGTGAGCGCGGACGTGTGTATGTGATGTGTGATTCGCTGTTCTCCTCGGCAGCTTCTTTCGTGTTCCTAGATGTACTATAGTCAAGAGTTCGATCTTGCAGTCAGGGCCGGCACGTCCCCAGAGCTGAGCGCCCATTATGTCCCCGGAGCTTCTTGGAACTCCACTCTGCAGTAATCCCATCCTTGTCAGAATCCCTCCTCGGCTGCACTTCTGAACTCTCCCTGAACCTCTTCCCAGACCCCCTGGGCCTGCGGCCCCATCACCACTTGGTAATGATCTCCCAGCGCGGTATTAGCTTCATAGAGGGAGTACCTCTCTGGTTCTTAGAAGGACTTCCACTGTCACCTCCTTCACCCTCTCCAGTTTGGCCTCGGGGTTGCTCAGCCCCTTCTCCGTGTCCACTAGCATCTCTTCCTGGAACATCGGTTTATGGCTTTCCCCCGGTTCTCTGTATTCATGCGGTCAGCTATTCTCTCCAACCGGCCACCCCCGCGTGGCCAACTCGGAGCTGCACCCAAGCTGACCTCGCAATATCAAGGTCCGAACTGTAGGAGGACACCCGACCCCACGGAGGCGGGGAGGCGGTTCCTGCACCGAACCCCACAGAGGCAGTTCCTGCTCAGTCGTCAAGGTCTGCCCCACCCTCCCCCAGCAGCCTCGTCGAGGTCTGCCCCCCCCCTCTCCAACAGCCTCCAGGGAGAGGAGAGAGACAGAGACAGAGAGACAGAGAGAGACAGAGAGAGACAGAGACAGAGAGACAGAGAGAGACAGAGAGCCGTCTTCGTGGGCCTGACCCCCGAAGTTGATACCCACGTGGCCAGGACGCAGGCGACTGCCTCGGTAGGCTGTGCCAGGGAGGCAGGCCCCCCCAACTGCCCCCCCCCCCGCTACTCCCCACTCCAAGCCTTCATCTCTTTATTTCCCGCCACTAGATCCCTTGAGGCCTTTGTCATGCTGGCACATCTCTAGAGTGGCCGCTCTTCGCCTTAAAGGGCCCGGCCCCCCACCTCGGCCCCGGCAGTTCGAATGACAATGGCTGAAATGCGATTACACCGATCTGATCCTATTAAGACCGCCCAGTCCCCCGCGGCCCTGCCCAGCCAGCTCGGATACCCCACCTCCTCTTCATTCCTCCTCTGCCTGCCCCCTATTTGGCTTCCGGGGGCGCACCTGGTAGCACCGGGACCCAGCCGAGCTCTGAACGCCATGGGGGTTTGGAAGTGGCCGCCTGACCCCGGGAAGGGAGCAGGGAGGGGGGCTTTGAATAACAAAGCCGATAGGGGGCCAGGCCCCAAAAGGAGAAAGGGAGGAACAGAGCCAAGCCCGGGCGCACCGATTTGTAGACTTGGAGAAAAGATTGCTATCCAGGCTTCCAAAATCATGGTTCTGCTGAGAAATCTCCCGGGCCCCTCTTAAGGGTCCCAGCCAGGCAGTGTGAGTCCAAGGTGTAAGGAGAAACCAAAAGGTGATGTTCCTGTGTCCAGCACCTGTGCCCAGCACCTCAACATTCCATTCATGTGTCTTGCAACCCTAGAGACAAGACTAGGCTTCCTAATAACAGACACAGAAATTGGCCAGACCCTTGTTCCTCTGAATGCTTCCTCCACAAGCTTTGAGCTCTAAGGCCGAGACCCACTGGGCTGTGGATAAAAGGAATGGGGATTAAAGGTTCATGGCGGGTGAGGGACCCAGGAGACAGAATCAGATGCACTGAACGGACTTTGGGTGGGGAAGGGGGTGGCCAGATGCTGGGCTGCTGTTGCAAGTTCATCTTCTCTTCCTAGCCCATTGTCCTTATTTGACAAAACTGAGTAGATCTCGCGGGAAAAGCAGCAAGAACGGAAAGAAAGCGCTCTGAAGAGGCCATCCACAAAGAGGCCGGCCTTTACCAAAGCACTCTGGAACCTTCCTTTCTTCACCTCACCAATGCTCACGCCAGCTCAACCTTCAGCAGTCTTGCAGTCCTGGAGGGTTACTGAAGACGCTGTGTAAGTCAAGTGTTCCCATCCCGCTGAGCCACCCGGCAGCCTGCTTGGGACCCAGGCGTTCAGACCACCTGCTGAGTCTCCATTCTTGGACAGCTAACTCTCTCCGAGCCTCAAGTTTCCCCATCAGCATCCGCTGGAAGGATGCAAGCAAAAGTGAGTAGAAGAGGATACGCAGTGAGTGCTTGTCAACAATGGGCACTGTTTCAACCATTATCATCGCAAAGGCTGGCCCCACTGCTGCTGAAGAACTTGGTGGGACATTTCTCCCTGGCACACACCCTTTCCCCCGCCCCTGCCAAATCTGTCCCTTGTGGACAGATAAACTGGCTGGTGATCTCAGGTCCTGTCCCTGATACTTTCATACCAAGAGCCTCAGGGGCCTGTAGGTGGAAGACTGCTGGAGCTGCGGACCACAGTGCCTGGGGACAGGGCAGTGGGTTGGTGACTTACCTCTTCAACGCACCAAAATCACCTCAGATCAGGCTTTCTTTGTAAAACAAGCACTTTTTTTTTTTTTTTTTTTTTTGGATTTTTCGAGACAGGGTTTCTCCGTAGCTTTTGGTTCCTGTCCTGGAACTGGCTCTTGTAGACCAGGCTGGTCTCGAACTCACAGAAATCCGCCTGCCTCTGCCTCCCTAGTACTGTGATTAAAGGCGTGTGCCACCAAAACAAGCACATTCTGTCTCACCCATCCTGCATAGAGATTCTGAACTCATTTAGGGATCTCTGGAGCTGGCAAGGTACAGGCATTGGAGCTAATCCTGGCAGCTCTCAGAGAATGTCTAACTCCTGTGTGTGAGAGAGACCTCATCCCAGAAAAGTCCCACCACACCTGACGTTTGCACAATTCCACGGGCTCTCCTGTCTCCCTCCAGAGCTGGCTGGTGGGTTATTGAGAGAGCTGGCCGGAACCCAAGGATGGCGAAAATGAAGATAGGAATTTAAACTCTGTGCTGTCACTGTCTCTAGGCACAGAATCCCTGAACCAGGCAAGATACAGGCAGACAAATCATTCAGTTTTTCTGTACCATGAGGATACCGTGCCACTTAGATCCAAATGCCCACACACACATGTGTGCAGTGATTATTACCGTCACATTTTGGGTGCTGGATTATTTTAAATGCTTATAATGGTGTGTTCAAATAGATTTCCATTTTCCATGACTATGGCTAGAATTTCCTTCCAAATAATTTTCATATTTCATATGTTTCATATGTAATTTATGTTGAAGACTATAAATTGCCCCCCAAAAGGAGAGACTGATAATTGCCCATATTTAAGTGAGAAATGTTAATTTGGGATTTTTAAAAAGACTTTCCTTAACGGGTAGTAATTTTGTCCAGTCACATTTGGCTAGTCAGGAGAGTTCTCCAAGGGAGCAGAGGCTAGCCTGTGATCATATTGGTGCACTGTGGTAACACCCTTGCCTTCTGGGATTGGGAGGATGGTGGCCATATAGCTTTCCTGGAGGCTGTGTTCTAATTATGCCAGTGCCAACAACATGCAGGCCTGAGATGATGACCTTGGAGACAGGACACATTTTTATGGTATAGGAATGTCTGTGCATGCCAGAAACATACCCCAGTCATGTGGTAGACCAAAGTGTCCCCAGCAGGGCAAACATTTACCCACTGGCATCAGAGACCCACAGGTAACTAGAGAAAGACAGCAGATAGTGAATTCTAGTGTTTGCAGACTAGTTATGACCTAAGGTCTGTGGAAAGATCCTTCATGTCCTCAATGTTTAGGGACTAGTATGCCCTAAGTTCCGTGGACAGGCCCTCCATGTCCCCCGTCAGCAAGGGCAAGGGGAACAAATAGCAGGTTTGCCCTGAATAAGGCCAAGGATGAGCAGGCATTACCACCACCAATTGCAAAGCCTTCTCCATCAGCTTCCATGGAGGACTCAGGTAGAAATGGCTCCACATCCCTGTAGCTTTGGGTCAGTACAGCAAGGTCTGCGTCAAGTCTCCACTCATTCAAATCGGCCACCCAGGGCTCAGTGCCTCTGACAGCTGGCATACTGCCCTCAGGGGGTCACAGTTCCCTTTACACAAGGCTCCCTCAGAAGCCTCACCCTGCCCTGATAACCATGGGAACAATCTCATTAGATCTCAGCGATCCCTCTCCACTAGAGAGATGCCCTGAGGCAGAACCAGACTTTGGAGAGCCTGGGTTTCAGAGTTGACCCTGTACATGGGGCAGTTCACTGAGGCCAGGTCTGCCCCAACAAGTTTCATTTTAGGAAGAGCCCTTCTTTCCCGAGAGATCCTCCCTCTGCCCGGGCTAGGAATTTTATAAGTGCTTCAACGCTCAGACTCTTGGGTTTATGGGCCTCTGGCATGCCTAGGAGCAGGGAGCTTCCCTGGTAGCAGCCTGGAACTTTTGAGGAGCCTGGGATGACCAAGCTTCCCAGCCGGGCTCTTAAACTTTAGAAAGATCATCTCGAAAGGAATGAATGAGCCACGGGGATTGCTCATTGTCCCTCTCTCATAATACATGTTCCCAGGCCCTAGTCACCTGATGGCTAGCAGATGGAGGGGCCTTCCAGTCCAACTTGGAGATCAGCACTGTGCAGGTAATTCAGTCCACCGAGCCTGCAGCCTGCCAGGGCCTTGTGGATCCCAAACCAGCAGCAGCAGGAATTCGGTTTCTGAAGAGTTCCTCCCTGGGTTGATTTCTGCTTGGGGGGCCCTCTGTGTCCTGAGACCTGATTTAGTCAGAGCAGCCCCTTGCCCCTGGGTCCCATCCTCTCAGCACAAGCTGGGG
The DNA here is from genome assembly GCA_963919715.1 of Microtus obscurus. Lineage (NCBI taxonomy): Eukaryota > Metazoa > Chordata > Mammalia > Rodentia > Cricetidae > Microtus > Microtus obscurus. The sequence goes on along the minus strand of CAWTZC010002279.1, from coordinate 4,379,667 downwards.
TCTGTTCTTCCTTCTCCTTCTGCCTCACGGGCTGATGACTCCGACTGTGTTGGGCGCTTGGAGGAGGCTGCAGGCACAGAGAACTCAAGTGCTTGGACGGGCACTATGAGCATGCCAGAGTCCCAGTGGGCCTCTGAGACTTGACTGAACCTGGAAGAATAAGCGGAGACGGGAGTGGGGGAGTTTTTAGAGAGGACGGTGCTTGCTTCTGCAGAACAACTGCTGACCTGAGGGCGACAGCCACTCTCCTGGACACACGACACTTAACTAATTAATGGAACCTTAACAAAATCTTAAGAGGGGGCATTACATTTAAGGACCCAAAGTTAATGTTTTTGATGATTTGGGGCCCCATAATATGACAATTGTGAGCCAGCACGATGGCTAAGTAGGTCAAGGTGCCTGCTGCCAAGCCTAAAGACCTGAGTTCAATTCCCAGAGTCCACATGGCAGAAGGAGAGAACCAACTCTCACAAGTTGTCCTCTGACTTCCACACACAGGTGCTGTGCCATGGGCACCCCCTCCCACGCACATACACACAAAATCAATAAGTACATGTAGTAAAAACTAAAATAGCATTTCCGCGTTCTTATCTGCGTCTTATCAGGCTGGCCATTGGTTGACCTATGATTTAAATCTAGTCAGGCTAAGTAGGTCAGCATAGTGACTCTTATCTTTAATCCTAGTACAGGAGGCAGAGACAGGCAGATCTCAGTTTGAGGCCAGCCTGGTCTATATAACAAAGTTCAGGCGAGCCAGAGATACACAGTGAGATGTGTCTCAGTTGATCAAACAAACAAACAAACAACCAGCAACCAACACAGCGGACCCCTGATAATACTCAGGAGTAGGGCTGGAGAGATGGCTCAGAGGTTAAGAGCACTGGCTGCTCTTCCAGAGGTCCTGAGTTCAATTCCCAGCAACCACATGGTGGCTCACAACCATCTGTACTGAGATCTGGCGCCCTCCTCTGGCGGGTGGGCATACATGGAGGCAGAATGTTGTATACATAATAAATAAATAAATCTTAAAAAAAAATACTCAGGAGTAGCCTCTCGCCTGTACGAAAGCGGCGTCTCTGATAGCTTGTGGAAGAGGGAGAAATCTGTGGTTTGGAAAACTAGCTAATTGGGAGAAGGACAGAAAAGCTCACACTCCTTCGCTGGCCACATATCAATTACAGATGGATTAAAGAGTGCGGCCTTCTAAAAGAACTGCCCCCAAACCCATGCCCAGGATTAGCTTAGTCATCATCCACTGGAGTGGGGGCGCCGGAAAAGATGAGACGAAAAGAAAAGCCGTCCACCTGGAAACTGAAGCTTCTCCTCATTAAGAATTCATAAAGCGATGGAAGTGGAAGAACAACTGCGGAAACACTTGTTGGGGTTATTAGCAGATGCGCTAGCATTCGTTCATAGAAAGACCATAAAGAAAACCGAAAGAATGCCCCGGGAAAGAGATGGACAGAGGATCACGGGAGGCGAGGAATGAAATCACTAGTCCAGGGGCATTTGCTGGACACCTCGTACTTGCCAGTCACTGCTCTGGTCTTGGGGATGAGGCAGGCCCTGTGTGGAGCGAGGACGACATACACAGATGAGCAAATGACCTGAGTGACAGGAAGGACAATAAGGCAGAGGTAAGAGGGAGTGGGAGGTGTGGTCATTGCAGGAGGAGAGGGTATAGGAAGTTCACAAATCTGGGAGAAGTGTTTTCCATCCTGAAGTACAGGCCAGAAAAGGAGGATGGGACCAAGGGCTCACAGTGACAGCCAGGAACTCGACCTTGGACGGATGCTTGTGACTTTAATGTCAAATGATACAGGAAATCACTGAAAGATTTAGGGTAGCTGAGCGAGTCTTTATTTGCCAATAAATAAATAAATTGTTCAGACTTCAAAAGGCACAAATTAAAATGAAGTAAATTCATAGCCCCACACAGACACTAAAGGGCACAGTTATATGGGTGCCCAAACACAGCTGGAGAATCCACCCACTCACAATAAAGATCCTCGGGGCAACAACCGTTAGCCGGAGAATCTTTGAGGTCCTAGAGGCAGCAGGGAGGGAAGGACAGAGGGATCCTGTGGGAGAAGTCAAACATTTGTGTCTCAGCTTGCTGTGTATTTGTTAAGCAAGAGCTGTGAATGGTGCTATCCAAAACAAAAATAGGAAAAGCAGCTTTACCACTGCACTTAGAGATCCTTGCCACAGCTGTAAGACAGGAAAAATATGTAAAAGACACAATGATGAAGAGGGCCAGCGTGGTCAGCCCTGAAAATGTCCATTTGCTTGTAGCAACATGATATTGATCGAGTAGGTTGTATTTAGTAATGTGTGTGTGTACACACACATATATGCATGTAACAACAGTTTAAAAAGAGGCCATGAATTTGAAAGAGAGAAGAGAGAGGTTTATGAGAGGGTTTGAAGAGGGGAAAGGAGGAAGGGGGAACGATGTAATTATAATCTTAAACATGAAAGAAATATTTTTTAAAACAGAAGATGCATTTAAAACAAGACTATGCAGCTGGAGAGATGGCTCAGTGGTTAAGAGCATTTTCTGCTCCTTCAGAGGACCCGACAACTCCGGTTCCAAGGGACCCGATGCCCTCTGGCCCCTGCATTCACCACACATGCACACGGTGCACAGACATGTATGATGCAGCCGAAACACACACAGAGAATAAATCTGAACGAAAAAATCTGCAAAAATTTGATATGAATCTAATCAATATGTCATCAGGATATTTGAATAATTGGGGTTAAAGCTATCTTCGACCATGTGAAGAGGACGGTGGCAAGAAGGACCAGCATATCCTGCCGATCCAAAGCTTAAGGGAGTCACACTGAACAACGCAGTGAGAGGGGACACCGAGGACAACACCTTAGGTACAGATGTGGACACCTCCTTTATGACAGAGAAAAGAGGAAACAGATATCACTTCCACACACACCACAAGCAAATGTGCAGGCAAAGAACTTAGTAAATTATACGTATTAATGCATAATTAACAAATAAATTACAAATACTAACATAAACATTTAAAAATAACTTTGCAAAAAATGTGGATGAGTATATTTTCCAGGGTAAAGGATTTCTTAATTTCTTCCTTCCTTTTCCTCCTTTCTTTCTTTCTTTCTTTCTTTCTTTCTTTCTTTCTTTCTCTTTCTTTCTTTCTTTCTTTCTTTCTCTTTCTTTCTTTCTTTCCTTCTTTCTTTCTTTCCTTCTTTCTTCCTTTTTTCCTTTTTGTCTTTATAAGGGTCTCTCTATTATACAGTTTTGACTGTCTTAGAACTCTCTGTGTAGAGAAAGTTGGCCTTGAACTTACAGAGATCAACCTGCCTCGGTCTCTTGAATGCTGGGACCAATGGCATTTGCCACCATGTCTGGCTCTGGGCAAAGGACTTTAATCATCATTTATGAGACTACTCTCTTTTGGGAGGGGTCGACCTCAAGCTTGCTATATAGCCCAGGCTGGCCCTGAATTGTCCAGAATCCTCCTCTGTCAGCCTTAGAGGGGTAGAATTACAGGTGTGAGCCATTATGCCTGGCCTCTGACAACATTTTTTTAAACTTCAAACTAGAAGAAACTGTTGTAAGAAATTGACATTAAGAATAATATAAAAGCAGGTGTTTACAGAGGAGGAAACATGACTGATAAGGATATTAATTAGTGAATAATTTTATCTCCTTTATAACCAAAGAAATCCAAGCAAAGGTCACAATGTGATAATTTACGTTTTTCAAACCGGCAAGGATTTAGAAGCTTGGCAATATAAGTAGATTTCAGCAATGATGCAGACACCATAAACCCCCTCTTACACACAGGGGAGAAGAGTGTGTGCAGGTTTGCACGATTACATGAGAACATAATTTGGCACTGTACTGCGAAGTCAAAAACATGTGTCTCCAGCCACGTAGCGACTCTACCCTTCTGTATTATGTGACGTTATTTTTTGTCACCATGAGCCATAGCTGAGAAAAGCGCCTTCAGGGTTTTGTTTTGCTTTGGTTTTGGTTTTTAGTTTCTATAGTGGCTCACAGGTTCAGAGGTCATTTCGCAGTCCTGGGCTCTGCTGACTGTGGATCCAGGAGAGTCACAGGAGTGATCAAGCACATGACCGAAGCTACTCGCCTGAGAAGAGAGACAGCAAGCAAAGAAAGGATGGGCAGAGGCAGGGAGTGGACAAGATCTAGCTCTCCAAAGACACACCCCTGACCAACTTCCTCCAATAAAGCACTACCTTCTAACCCTTCCAGAACATTCCAAAGCAGTCCAAGGAGCTAGAGACCAAGCTGGAAACATGTGAACCAGAGAATATGTTACCCTCCAACCTTAGTGGGTAGGCATTCCACACAGTGGGTACCAACACCGTTGGACACAATGTCTTTCTGAGGAATCTCGAGAAGCAATGGCTCTCAAGGTGTCTGTCCCTTCTCTGTATTTCTCTAACCCCTTCCTAGTCGGAAGTCTCTTTGCCCCCTTTTCCCTTCCCCATAGGAAGCCTTTTCTTTGACACATCACAATGGACATAGAAAGTCCGGCCTGTCACACACGGACACAGTAAGACACCAGCGTCAAGGGTGGAAGAGTGGCTGGTGGCCGTAGTAGCCTCATAATTCAGCGAGCTGAGCAGTTTCCGATGACATGGAAGAGCTGATGGGGTTATCATTAGACCAGTCATTAAAAACAATTTGGGTATTTAGAGAAATGAGGGCATAGGAAGCCAAGATAAATTAAAAATTCATACTAGGCACATTTTCCGTTGCAGAGAACTATAGCCAGGTGATCAATGAGTGGTTTTTAATTGTTTTAGAATTCTTTTACAATTCTGTACATGTATTTGGGTCCTCTGCACTTCCTATTGCTCTCTCCTCTCTCTCCCATTCCTGCTGAGCTAGGCCCCTTCCTACTGTACGCCTTTGTGTTGTTTACCAACTGTATTTGGGCGTGGTGGTTTGCGTGAGCAAGGCGTGGGTGGGTCACTGCAACACAGGCAACTGTCATTGGCTATGCTACTGAAGAAAACGACCCTCCCCCTAGACAATACAACCAGTAACGGGCCCGTAGCTCCTAAGTGAGGGGTGGGGTCTCCCAGCCCCTCCCTCACCCATCACGGGAAGTTGAAGGGTCCCATCCTGTGTGGGTAGCTGCTGTGAATGAGTTCATGAGTGTTGTCCCATGGCCGTGTATATCCAGAAGACAGCGGTTCCCGGCTCTCCTCCCCATCCTTCAGCTCTTAGACTCTTCCAACCCTCTGTCATAAAGTTCCCTAAGCCGTGGAAGAGGGACAGAGATGTCCCGTTTAGGACTGAGCAGGCAACAGACCTTTATTCTCAGCACTTTTACCAGTTCTAAGTCTGCACTAGCTACTGTAGACAGAAGTTTCTTTGGCCAAGGCTGGAGCAGCACTAACTGCCTGATGATGACGGGGACGATGATGATGATGATGATGATGATGACAGTGATGATGGGAGGTCCTAATTGGCTTATTATTATTATTATTATTATTATTATATTATTTGGTTTCAATGAGATTCTTTTCATTTACTTACTTTTTGAGACAGGGTCTCATGTAGCTTAGGTTGGCTTTGAACTTGCTATGCAGGTTGTTTGTTTTTGTTTTTCTGTGGGTTCTTTCTCTTTCTTTTTTTCTTTCTTTCTTTCTTTCTTTCTTGCTTGCTTGCTTGCTTGCTTTCTTTCTCTCTTTTCCCTGTTTTCCAAGAGAGGAGAACGATCCTGATTGTCCTAGAACTTGATTTAGGACAGGCTGGCCTCGAACTCACAGAGCCTGCCTTCACCACCACCACCACCACCACCGCCACCGCCGATGCCTACTCTGAGGCCGCCCACCACTGTGAATGTCTTAAAGGGGATAATCCCTAATGGACAAACAGTCTTTATTGTTTATATCGTCTGGTGGGGAGGAATCTAGTGAGTCTGGTCAGTTTTAGCAACTTCCTGAAGCTATTTTGAATTGTTTACCTTCTGGCTTAAGGAACTTCTCTGTAGGAGAAGTATTATTAGTCAAGGTGGCAACCACTTCAGGACAGCCATAGGGTTCAGTGACCTATTTCCTTCAGCTGGGCCCACCAGTCAAAGCTCCCAGCACATTAGAAAATGACAGCCCTTCAGCTAGAGAGATGTCTTAGCAGTTAGGTGCGCTTGCTGCTCTTGCAGAGGATCCAGGTTCTGTTCCAAGCACCCACATCCGACTGCTCACAACTGTCTAGATCCATGAGGTCCAGTACACTCTTCTGGCCTCTGTAGGTACCTACATATCCTCTCTCTCCCCCTGCCCACCTCTCTTTCTCTCCCTCTCTCTCCCTCCCTACTCTGCCTCCCTCCCACCGCACACACACTAAATCTTTAAAAAAACACCACAAGCTGGGACTGTCCTTTGACGCTTGAGCCTGTGGAGATCTCTCACATCCAAACCCTTGCCGCCAGGGATTTTGCACTTTACTGGACAGATTTTTTTTTTCAAGAAAGGGTTTCTCCATAGCTTTTTGAGGGCGTGGAACTAGCTCTTGTAGACAGGCTGGCCTCAAACTCACAGAGATCCACCTGCCTCTGCCTCCCAAGTGCTAGGATTAAAGGTGTGCGCCACCACCGCCCGGCCACTGGACAGTTTTTAAAACAGTACAACTCGAAGAGCAGTAAGATCTAACTGTGCAACGGAGGAGGCAAACGTGTGTTTATGGAGGTGGGAATGGCGGCATCTCCCTGTCATCCCAGTGGCTTTGTAGCAAGTTCAAGGTCACTGAGAAAGTAGAGGCAAAAGGATCAGGAGTTTAAGGCCAGCTTCGTGGATAATCTAAATAGGGGGTTCTGGGAACATAACTCAGTAGGGACACACTTAGCTAACATATTCAGGACCCTTTGCCTCGTGTGTGTGTGTGTGTGTGTGAGAGAGAGAGAGAGAGAGAGAGAGAGAGAGATGCACATACATGTATATATAAATATGTAAATAAGATACATACATATTTATTATCTATAAGCCATTAGATTTAATTATGCTTTACATATTTGACGAAATTACCTGCTTCGTTTCCTTATAAACTGGAAGGAACACACGGAGTGCAGTGAAACAGAATTTTAAAAAATAAAAAAAACTAAAAGGCGTAATTGTTTTATTTCGCAGGGCTCCTATTTGCAGTGCATCAAAATCACATCATTTCTAACTATTAAACTTGAAAGTTAAAATGCTTCATTTTTTTTACATTTAATTAATTTCTGTGTATTTATTTCCTTATTGCATGGAGTTGGTTGTCTCTTCCCACCACGTGGGTTACAGGGTTTGACCCAGGCTGTCAGGCTTGGCAGCAGGCGCCCCCTGAGGAGGCGTCACAGGAGCAGACCCTCAGCTTTAGGGTGTGCAGGAGGATCTGTGTTCTCCCGTTCTTCTGGGGAACACCAGAAGGAAAGGGAAGGCACAGCCAGGAAAGCTTTCCGCTTTGCCCAAGTGGGTGAGGAGTTTAATGGCAGCCTGGGGGTAGGAAAACAGGAGACGCTGAGAGGAGACTGGATTAATTGTGGTATATTCCAGAAAGTCTTGAGGAGAAAAGTTGATTTCAGTTTAGAAAGTTCAGAAGCAAGCAAGCCTGTAAGCAATTCAACTTTTTGAGGAGGGGCTGGGCAGGGTAGGATCAAACTGTCACACTCATAGGCGAAAATGACCTTGAACTTCTGATCCTAGGTGCTGAGACTACAGCCCAGTGTCACCTTGCCCAGTTTCTGAGGTGCAGGGGATCCAACCCCAGGGGGCCGGTAAGGGAAGTTGCCCTGGGGGCCGGGGGGGGGGTCACTGCCGGGTGTTGGTGATTTCTGGCTCAGAAGTGGGCTGCAGAACTAGCTCACCAGTCACAAGCACAGCCTACCTACACTGGTATGTGCTAATTGCCTCCTGCTTGACCCAACCTAGACCCATCTCTCACGGAGAAACATTTCAAGAGCCCAGAAAAGTTAAAACCACAGCAAACAAACGTTTTGTGCTATGCCTGCATTCCTCGGCTATTATACACACACACACACACACACACACACACACACACACACACACATATATATATATACACATATACACGCATTTATTTATTATGTATACAGTGTTCTGTCCGCAGGTCAGAAAAGGGCACCAGATCTCATTACAGATGGCTGTGAGCCACCATGTGGTTGCTGGGAATTGAACCTCTGGAAGAGCAGCCAGCGCTCTTCACCTCTGAGCCATTGCTCCCGCCCCCCCAATCTTCAGCTATTAATACCCGGTCTCATTGTTCATCGTATGTCTGCGTGTGCTTATCTTTTTTATTATTTGCATGTGTGCACACGTGGGTGAGTGTACCACAGCGTGTATGTGGAGGTCAGAGGTTAACTCCTTCTGCCTTTATGTGGGGGGTCATTTGGGTCACCAGGCTTCAGCAGAGGGGCCTGGACCCACTGAGCCATCTAGCAGGCCTGTGTGTATATATTTCAACAATAAAGCCAGTAGACTCTATTATTCTGTGACTGTTGTCTACCTAATAGAACAAACAGTAATTCCAAAACAGATTTCATATTCAGGTTATATTGTAGACTTCCCTCGCTTATCTCAAATTCTTATAGCTTCGGAATAACATCCCGGCATTTAATCAAGGTTCATAAATGATCTCTCAATGATTATGAATTTCAGGCTGATTCTGGAACAATGCCCCTTTCGTGACATTGACTTCCTGAAGGCTGCTCATCAATGTTCACGTGTTTGCTTTGTGGATTTTGGGGTGGGACTCTTGTGTACTCCACCACAGAGCCGGGTGCCGGCCGTCCACCCGTGTTCCTGGAAATGCCCTCCAACCACAGTACTGCTCACTCTGCTTTGGCCTTCCAGTGTCCCGCTGGTGATGCTAGGCTTGATCTCTTGATTAAAGCGCTGAGGGGGAAAGAGCCCGTGCGAGAAGACAAGCGATGCATTTTATTGTATAATTTTTATGGAGTCGAGTCTGTCCATTTTTCTAAGCTTCTGGTTTTTATGTCTTGATGAGGCAAGCTTTTTTTCTGTCCATTATTATAAAAATATCCCTGGTTTCCTAATATCTTTCTTCCTTTTGTTTTACACTGTATTTTGATTTGTTGGAGTTTTTAAAAATTTTATTCTATACAAATTGTTCTGGTTTCTTCTCTGCTGCTGTGTTGAAAACACTGAACTAATAAAAATGCCATTGGGTGAGGAAAGCAAGCCTGTGCTTAGTTGCTTTTCTCATTTCGCCCAGGACCACCTGCCTAGGAATGGCGCCACCCACAGTGGGCTTGGCCCTCTTACAATCAATAAGACAGTATCCACAGATGCGCCTGCAGCCAACCAAACCTGAGCAATCCCTCAGTTAAGACCGACTTCTCAGGTGACTCTAGGCTGTGCTAAAACTAACTAGGAGCCAGTCAGTGGTGGGGCACTCCTTTAATCCCAACACACAGGAGGCAGAGGTAGATGCAGAGGCAGAGGCAGTGGCAGGCGGATCTGAGTTCGAGCCCAGCCTGTTCTGCACAGGGAGTTCCAGGACAGCCGTGGCTATATAGAGAGACCTTGTCTTGGAAACCCAAAAGAAAAGAAAAAGAAAAAAAAATTTAGCTGGCACAGCAGTGAGAGAATAAACGTGTTCCCAAATAGTTGGCCAAATGCCCCGCCCATTCATTGAATATTCATCAAATTCGTCATTGATGGAAGAGCTGTTACCATGTATGAGGGACTGAGCTTTCTGTTCCTTTCCTTCCATGTCAGTCCTGCAGTGGGCCGTCTGCTACCGTAAGTTCTTTCTCACTGGTCGCCATTCTCAGGTTTTCTTGGATAATTTTATTCTCTGAAAAAGTTTTGGAACAATCTCTGAGTTAATTTTAAAGCCCATTTGGACTTTTGTCTGCCTTGAATTTATAAGCTATGGGTGATGGTATCGTTATTATACACTGGGTTTTGTCCGAATCCTGACCCATCTTTCCTGCTCTCCAGGGCTTTGCTATGCTTCCTTTAACATGTAAGATTTTGAGGGCCCTTGGATTTTACAGACCAGCAAGAAAGAGTATTAAACTAGGTCACACAAACACACGTAAAGGTTACAGCATTTTTGGCTTCAATGTTAAAGACAAATTATAGAGAAGACGGGGAGACTCATTGGGAGACAGGAGGACTGAAATTCATGTGAAAACCTTCAATCAAGCTTTTGTTTGTTTTGTAAATAAACACCTTTTAAATTGCTCAGTTTAAGAAAAAAAGATTTGGGAGTCCTGAGCTATGCTCAGAGGTTAAGAGCATTTGCTGCTCCTGCTGAGGTCCTGAATTCAGTTCCCAACACCCTCTTAGGGAGGCTCATGACTGCCTGTGACTCCGGCTCATGGACACTAATGCCCTCTTCTGGCCTCCACGGGCACTTGCACAAATAGATACACCCATGTGCACACACAAATAAAAAGTAGCATAAAGCCTTTAAAGTTGGGGTCTGGAGAGGGGGCTCTTTCGATAAAGTGCTTGCCATTTGTACCCAAGTTCAGATCCTCAGCATCCATGTAAGATGCCAGGCCTGGAAACATAGATGTTCGAACCTAGCTCTGGAGGTGGTGAGGTGTGGAGCTGGGCTCCTAGAGCTGCTAGCTAGGCAGAATAATCAACACCTCTGACCTTCACAGGTGTGTGCACTCCCACCCCCGCACATGCACCCACTTTAGAATTTCAGAGGAGAGACAGAGAATGTTGCTTAGCTGTCAAGCGCTTGCCCAGCAAGATTTAGAAGTTCCCTTGTTTAGGCGTCACTAGACTTTCTTAGGTTAATCTCTAGGTGGTTAAGAAACAGAGTTGGAGCCGGGCGATGGTGGCACACGCCTTTAATCCCAGCACTCGGGAGGCAGAGGCAGGCGGATCTCTGTGAGTTCGAGACCAGCCTGGTCTACAGAGCTAGTTCCAGAACAGGCTCCAAAGCCACAGAGAAACTCTGTCTCAAAAAACAAAACAAAGCAAAACAAACAAACAAAAAGAAACAGAGTTGGAGAGACGGCTCAGCAGCCGCTCTTGCAGAAGACACGGGTTTGAGTTCCAGCATACATATGGTGGCTCACAACCATCGCTAGCTCCAGTCCCAGGGGATCAGAAACCACCTTCTGGCTTCCTCGGGCATTGCACACGTGTGACGCACAGACATACATGCAGTGGAAATACCTATAAACGTTAAACAAAAATGCAAAAAAAGAGAAACATCAGTTATTATAGAGGACTTTGTGCATAAACAGTTCCAATTGCTTAGCCACCTATGGCAGGGATGCTGCATTGCAGCCTTTTATTCTGATGTCTGTTCTTTGCTGCTTGAGAGAAACCAGCCCCCATAGGTTCCTACACTTGAATATGGTCTCCATTTGGTGGCACTGTTTGGGAAGGATTAGGAGGTGTGGTCTTGATGGAGAAGGTGTGTCACTAGGGGTGGGCTGTGAAGTTTCAAAAGCCGACCCCATTCCCAGATAGCTCTCTCTGCCTTGTGCTCGGGACTCTGGATATCAGCTCTCTGTTATTGCTCTAGAATCTTGCCTGCTTGCCTGTTGCCATGCTCCCCGCCATGATGGTCATGGATTCTCACCCTCTGAAACCGTGAGGCCCCAATAAACATTTTGTCCTTAAATTTCCTTGGTTGTGGTATTTTGCCATGGCACTAGAAGCCCGAAGACTTGTTTCTTTTTCATTCTTTTTAAAATAATTTTTACATTTCCACTGTATGTGCATTGGTGTTTTGTCTGCATGCATGCCTGTGTGAGGGGATCAGATCTTCTGGAACTGGAGCTACAGACAGCTGTGAGCTGCCATGAGGGTACTGGGAATTGAACCCGGGGCCCCTGGAAGAGCAGCCAGCACTCCTAACCACTGAGCCATTTCTCCAGCCCCTCTCTTTTCCATTCTTGTTGCATGGTATGGCCACACTGTACGTCTTTGAATTCTTCGGGCTTTGATGCTGCTATAGTTTGCATGAAAGCCCCAGAAGCCCTGGGTGTTCGAGGCTTGGGCCCCAGAGTTGTACTATTGAGTGGTGGAGACAGCAAGAGATGCAGCCGCAACTGGGCAGTGGTGGTGCAGGCCTTTACTCCCTGCACAAGGGAGGCAGAGGCAGACGATCTCTGAGTTCGAGGCCAGCCTAGTCTACAAAGTGAGTTCCAGAACAGCCAGGGCTACACAGAGAAACCCTGCCTTGGGAATAAAAAGGTTCAGCCTCACGGGAGTGATCTAATCTGAGGAAGGGACTCACTCATGGAACCCCAGCTGTTTCCCCTTTCTCATCCGCTTCCGGCCCCTGAGGTGAGAGGCTCTCTTCTGCCACGCTGCTGTCATGACATATTGGCTCACCAGAAACCCAAGGCAATGGGGACACTTCACAGACTGAAGCCTTTGAAACAACAATAAACCGTTTCTCTGTATCAATAACTGGCAAACACAAGGGTCTTCTTTCTGGTTTCAGTCTCTAGCCACCTCTGGTTTAAGTTCACGACTGTATACACAGACCTACCCCCAAGCCAAAGCTTGATGCGCTCCTAGGGGCAGCTACCAATACCCCAGAGTGTGTTTAGACCTTGGCTAGAATCCAAATTTTGCCTTTATAAAGTTGTCTTGCCTCAGCGGTTTCCTGACCCATCAAGGCCTCATCCAGCTGTTCCGTGGGAGACCAGGATGTGAGTCTCTCCAGGAGGTCAGCTCAAGAACCAGCGTACAGATTTGTGCTGGCTAGGACTGCTTCATCATCACGGGTACCCGCTGAACGTGAGAGCGTTGCTGTCTCACAGAGCTATGAAGGGAGACTGGCCCACTAGGGGATTACCTGCTGCAATCATGACATGTCTGCTTCCACCTGTTCACCCGTGCCTGACGGCAAACGCTCTTGCTCCTGAGGCCCAGAGTCCTGGACAAGCCCACTGGCTACCCAAGCCATTGTCATAGCTCATGTTTGAAGTGGAACTCAATACATCGCTAAGGAGACTCATTTAGGGGGCTTCTGTATACGCATGTTAGCAGACGATGACCTTGAACCCCTGATCCTCCTGACTCTACCTCCCTGGTGCTGGGATTTCTGGCACGCACCACCATACCTGGTGTGTTTACCAGCTTCTATGGTATAAATGTCCAACTCGTGGCTGACTTTCAGGTGATTCTGATGATGTCAGCTGTCCCAGCACCGGGGAGACTCGCCGGATCCTTTCTGCCCCCAGCTCATGACTGCTCAGGTAACCAAAGCCTCACAGGACCTCCGCTTCCCAAGAAGCCAATGACACCAGGCACCGTGCACAGTACAGGCCGCGGGATTCTGTTTCCCTGTGTTGGTTTATATGAAGGAATGTGTGACGTGTTAGCCACGTGCTCTATTTCACACCAGCAAAATTATATCCTTCTCCACCCTCACTTGGTGTGGCTAATACCTTCTTGGTCATTCTCTCCATCACCAGATCCCACGGAAGGGCCTGTGTCGTGTGGGCAGCTGTCAGGTGTTTTGTGCTGGCGGATTGTCTGCCTGGGCCAGTTTCCTGCCGTTGTGTGTCACAGAGATTTCCAGCCTGGACCAGGCCTGTAGGAAATAACTCTGCTCCCTGAGGATTCCTCTTGAGGACCCACACAAGGTATTAGGTGTTTTCCCCTCTTGCTCTTCTACCAAGGACATCTGTAGTCTGGCTGTGAAGGAGCTTCCTCCAGGTGTTAGTGGCCAGTAGTGAGCTACAAGGTGCCCTATTGCTGCTTCCACCTTTCCCATGCACCGACCTTCTTTGAGGCCCTTGTTCTCACAAGATGGCATCCACAGCCCTGTGCCTGGGGCCAACTGTATGGGGCTCCCCAGTTCATACCCTGGACACGAACCGTGGGATAACAGCACAGCATTGGCCGAACCTTTCTTCTCTCTTGCAGGTAAATTTGTTCACTGGCCAGGTCACAGGGTTAAAGTATGCTTGAGAGAGGTAGACAAACTGTGGATGTTTTTAGTTTATATAGTCTATATAAATATAATTATCTATATCAAAATACACACACACGCATATGCATGACACACGCACATACCATACTGTATGTAGAGGTCAGAGAACAACTTTGGGGACTTGGTTCTCTCCTTTCACTGTGTGGGCTCTGGAGATTCAAGAGGGTTCAGAGGTGAAGGGTGGAGGTTAGGCTTGGTGGCAAATACCTTTACCTGCTGAACCACCTTGCTGGCCCTGTCCTGACTCCTCTCATAGATAGAAAGGTTCGGCCAATGCTGTGCTGTTATCCCACGGTTCGTGTCCAGGGTATGAACTCACAGTCTGGAAGTGGGGCAGTCCCCTTCAGACTTCAAGAGGACAAAGCACTTGTCAATCACAGAGGAGTGACAGCAAGTTTTTTTAAAAGTTAGCAGTAGTGAATCGTGGGTCAGCTCTGGGCGGGCTACTGCCTCTGGAATACCCTGTTATGTGATATAGTTAAGTCTTTAAAGATGGAGTCTGTATTCTGTTTGCACAGAAAGCATTGCTAAATGCATGGCAAAGCCTGCTTCTTGTGGATGCGAGAGTGTGGAACACAGCAGAGGTCCAAGGCAAGAAACAATCAGGAAGCCGAAGGTGAGTGTGGAAATCCCTTGGACGAGCTGAGTTTACCCAGCAGATCCTGTGGGCAGGAGGGATAGTGGGGAACTGAGTCCTGGGGCCCAGAATAGGGCGGGTGCAGCAAGCCAAAAGAGAATGGTGCCAAGGGGCCAGAGAGGGACCCCAGAATCTGCTGTCTGTCTGAGCCCGAAGCCTGTGACGTGGGGATCACAGGCTCTAGGTGGCCAGGCTTTTCTGCAGCTTGAGTTTTCTATTTAACGGTGTGTGGTGGATATCTTCCTGTACCAGTACACATGCCAGGTCACGTGATCCTTCTTAATGAAAAATCCTAGTCTGTTGTACGGGATAGTCTATAATTTATGTGTTACGCACTGAAACCTGCTTCTGGGGCAGATGTGGTGTCCCACACCTTTAATCCCAGGGGGGAGGCCAAGACTGGTGTCTACAACAGCAACAGAACAGTGACCGAGACACTACTGGGAGGTTTAGTGAGGTTCTAAACAACTTCTGCCGTTCCAGTGAGTGTATCTCTTGCCATAGTTATTTTCTCCAGACGAGAGCTCTCAGCTACTGCCTCGGCGTCACGCTTTGCCTGCCTGCTGTCATACTTGCCGTCATATGGTCCTGAACTCTGACCCTCTGGAACTGTGAGCCCCAAATTAGACACTTTCTTTTATAAGTTGCCTTGGGTATGATGTTTTATGACAGCAGTAGAAAAGTAACCAAGACACTACTTACTGTGTCTCTTGGTACAATTAGTTATTTAGGAAAAAAAATAAATGGATAAGGACTGCAGGAAGTAATAAAGTACCCTGAAATGACAAAAGTGCCCTAGAGAAACCGATTTTGCATAGTCCTGGCAAAGAAGAACATGGTAGGCTTGGCTGTGCAGGCAAGAGCCAGGTAAGCAGAGACCTATTGAGTAAGCACAAGCCAGGCTGTAATTCAGTGGAGGAACTTAGCATGAACAAAGCCCTGTGTTCAAACCCCACTAATGGGAAGAAAGAGAGGAGTGGGGGGGGGACTGGTTGACTTGAGGACACAGACTAAGAAAGGGTGTGGATTGGAAAACAAAGGTGGGCTGCAGAGATGGCTCTGCAGTCCAGAGAATACACTGCTTTTGCAGAAGACTAGAGTTCAGTTCCCAGCATTTGTCAAGGGATCTGTCGCCCCCTTCTGGCCTCTGCATGCACATGCATGCATGTGTGTGCACACACAATTTAAAAAACAAAGTAGATCTTAAAAAAGAAACACTAGGGCTGGAGAGATGGCTCAGTGGTTAAGAGCATTGCCTGTTCTTCCAAAGGTCCTGAGTTCAATTTCCAGCAACTACATGGTGGCTCACAACCATCTGTAATGAGATCTGATGCCCTCTTCTGGCCTGCAGGCATACACATGCAGACAGGATATTGTATACATAAGAAAGAAAGAAAGAAAGAAAGAAAGAAAGAAAGAAAGAAAGAAAGAAAGACTAGCAGGTTAAGAGGACAGGGGAGCATGGAACAAAGCTCGCAGTACATTAGGACATGGAAAGGGTGACCACCTGAGTTTTGGCTCTGAGATGAACAAGACGGGGAGCCCAGAAGAATAGTGGGTGAGGCTGGCTTTGACAGAACCACTGGGAAAGTCAGAACCGTTCCCTGCAGATGAGTATTCAGTTAGCATTGTTGTCATTTCCATGTGAAAAGTTGTTTGTGGGGGCCAGAGAGATGGTTCAGAGGGTAAGAGCACTTGCTGTTCTTGAAGATCAGGGTTTAGATCTCAGAGCCCGGTGTTGTAATATGAGCGGCGGGGCTGCGTCCCTGGCACCCGGCTGCCCACATGGCTAGCTTATGCCCCGTGATAATTACATGGAAACTGTATTTTTTTAAACACTGTCTGGCCCATTAGTTCCAGTCTCTTATTGGCTAGCTCTTACATGATGATCTAACCCATTTCTAATATCCCTGTAACACCACGAGGTGTCTTACCAGGGAAGATCTTACCCTGTGTCTGTGTCCCGTGCGTGGGAGAATCATGGCGACTCCTGACTCAGCTTCTTTCTCCCAGCATTCTGTTCTGTTTACTCCGCCTACCTAATTTTATGTCCTATTAAAGGTCCAAGGCAGTCTCTTTATTTAACCAATGAAATTAACACAAAACAGAAGACTCTCCCCCATCAACCCAGCAGATGGCTCACAATTCTTCTGGCCCTGGTGTGTATATTCACAATAAACATGCAGGTATATACAATAATCAAAACTTTTAAAGAGGTGCTTGTATTAGATTTAAAGATTAAGTAATAATGACAGTTTAGGGCTCAGTGTGGTTATTGATTAGCTCCTGGATAAGAAAAATCAGTTGTGGCTGGGTGGTGGTGGCGCACGCCTTTAATTCCAGCACCCAGGAGGCAGAGGTGGGTGGATCTCTGTGAGTCTGAGACCAGCCTGGTCTACAAGAGCTAGTTCCAGGACAGGCTCCAAAGCTACATAGAAACCCTGTCTTGAAAAACCTAAAAAAAGTAAAAAACAAAAACAAAAAAAAAAGAAAAATTATCCATGAAAGGGCATTATTCTGACAACTGACACAGTTTGCACGTTGAACACAGACTACGTTGCAGGGGTGGAAACTCTGGGTGTCACTGGGGAGACAGTCCTGAAGCTTAGTTATTTGTTAGGGGAGGAAAGTTGGTCATTTGCATTTCAGTGTCACAGAATGGGCTTTTCTTTTTAAAAGGCTAATTTTATTTATTTATTTATTAAAGATTTCTGTCTCTTCCCCACCACTGCCTCCCATATCCCTCCCCCTCCCCCAATCAACTCCCCCTCTCTCATCAGCCCAAAGAGCAGACCTGGTTCCCCACCCTGTGGGGAGTCCAAGGACCTCCCACCTCCTTCCAGGTCTAGTAAGGTGAACATCCAAACAGCCTAGGCTCCCACAAAGCCAGTATGTGCAGTAGGATCAAAACCCAGTGCCATTGTTCTTGACTTCTCAGCAGTCCTCATTGTCTGCTATGTTCAGTGAGTCCGGTTTTATCCCATGCTTTTTCAGACCCAGTCCAGATGGCCTTGGTGAGTTCCTGAAAGAACATCCCCACTGTCTCAGTGTGTGGGTACACCCCTCGCTGTCCTGAGTTCCTTGCTTGTGCTCTCTCTCCTTCTGCTCCTGATTTGGACCTTGGGGTTATAGTCTGGTGCTCCAATGTGGGACTCTGTCTCTGTCTCCTTTCATCGCCTAATGAAGGTTAATATCCAGGAGGATGTATATATGTTTTTCTTTGGGTTCACCTTCTTATTTAACTTCTCTTCCCTGCATGTGTGTCTGTGTACATGCATGCTATGTCCACAGAGGCCAGAAGAGGGCATCGGAGTCTCCCTTGAACTAGAGTTACAGATGGTTGTGAGCTGCTGTGTGGTTGCTGAGAACAGAACCAAGGTCCTCTGTAATAGTGGCCAGGGCTTTTAACAGCTGAGCCATCTTTCCAGCCCCTCTCTTTTTTCTGTTGCTCATTGATATATATGATGAAAAGAGGAATGGAGAGAGAAAGAGAGAGAGCTAGCAATGCAGATGTGGCACTGTCTTAGTTAGGGTGTCTATTGCTGCAAAGAGAAATCATGACCACAGCAAATCTTATAAGGAAAACATTTAATTGGGATGACTCACTTACAATTTCAGAGATTCAATCCATTACCATCATGGCAGGGAACATGGCGGTGTGTAGTCAGACATTGTGCTGGCTACATCTTGATTGGTAGGCAACAGGAAGTGGACTGTGACACTGGGAGTAGCTTGAGCATAGAAGACCTCAAAGCCCGCCCCCACAGTGGCACACTTCCTCCAACAAGGCCACACTTGTTCCAACGAAGCCACATCTAATAGTGCCACTCCCTGTGAGCTGATTGGGGCCACTTACTATCAAACGACCACAGGCACCTTTGGGTGTTTCTTGGATAGATATTCTATCATCCAGCTCCTCTATAGGCTTAAACATTTTCAAGGGCCCTCTGAGGCAGAAGAGAAGGTGAAGGGTTCTTGTCTCCAAAATCAACAAACTGAGTTTGAATTCTGGTACCTATATGGTGGGACACACCCCCACACCCATACTTTCACACAGGGTGCATATATAGAATATAAATAGAAGTCAAAATATTCTCAAAATAGAAATTTGAAGGGAAGCTTGCATTTAGTAATAAGCACAGTGTTTTGTTGATAAAAGGAAATAATGTAATTTTCTATTCCAAAGGCCGGAGGTGTGACTCAGTGGTAGAGAGCATTTGCCTGGCATGTGCGAAGCCCTCAGCTTCATCTCAAGCACTGGCAGAGAAAAAGCCTCCAAGTCAATCACTCAGGTGAGAAGAGAAGCTGATGGCCTGGCTTTCTGGAATGCTCTGCAGCTGGGACAAGGAGTTATGGGCTGAGAGGTAGCTTGTCAAGGCGTTGTATTTTCCCAGCACACATCACACATGGGCTGCCATCTGGTTTCCTCTGTCTTTCCGGCTACGTCTGCAGCCCGAGAACAGACAGGGCCATTGCCAGGGTCTGGACAGTCATGAAGTTGAAAGGCAAGATATGGGAGGGCCCTGCTCACAAATCAAGGCACTGGCTTCTTTGGGCAGTCCCATTGTGCCTGCCAGTGTGCACGCTTGTGTGTGTGTGTGTGTGTGTGTGTGTGTGTGATGGAAGTTCCTTTCTAGTGCAGTTAAATGAGGGTTTTCTTTCCCCCTCCAGTGTTTAAAATAAACAGATCTTGCAAGCTAGTTGCCAAGATCGGTCAATACTATATGCAAATAAATAAGTGCTAATTGCCTGCAGTGTCTTTGGGTGTCAGGTGCGGTTACTGGACCACATTTATGGGCCAATTAGGCGCCTTACCGGACTTTAGTGGTGATAAATTGTGGCCGAGCGGCTGCTTGGAACGTGCTGGAGACGGGGCTGAGTGTAACTCTTTCCACTCTTGTTGGATCAGAGGGTAAAGCTTTTGCCTAGAGGCAGCTGTGCAGCGAGATCTGGGAGGCCACAGGGCAGGGGAGGGAATGACTGGGACCCTGTGGGGCCAGACACCCACATGGATGGTTAGGTGAGACCCGAGAGTCTTGTATATCAACAATGGTGTCTTGGCGCTGGGGGCTTCTTCTGGTTGAAGCTGGGCTGAAGTGCTGAAGGTCACTGGGGTAGGAGGGTAGTGAGAATGGCGGGAGGACATTCCTGGATGTAGGGCAGAAGGCTCTTGCCATCATCTTGAAGGGCCATCTCCAGCCCCGCCACAGCCGCACTGAAGGTCTGTTTCTGGAAATGACCGCCATGGAGGTGTTTCTGGAATTGGACACTCACCACGCACACGTCGCAAAGGAGGCAGAGGCCATGTCTGGTCTCGTTCCTATTCCCATTTCCTTGGAAACACAGGCTGGACCCTGGCTCTCAGGATGCCCCTGACAGACTGGCTTCCTGGCGCTGACAGGGGATGCCACAGAAGACTTGAGACCTTGTGAGGGTCTGCAGTGGCAGCTCTAGAATTCCAGGGAGGTCAGGCCACTAAATGTGATCCTTGAGAAAGAGTCATTTTATCTGTGACCCACCTAAAGGTAAGGGACTGGCCAGCAACAGTGGGGTCTTCCAGGGTAAGGGAAATGTGGACAAAGGGTCCTGAGCTGCAGAGAGAGGGTGTGTGAGGGCATGTCACAGTGACAGCCCAGCACGGGAACAGGCAGGTGGAGCTTGCAGTGTTAAGACTTGGACAGAACCCTCAGAATAACAGGGGGCCGTGAAGGAGTTCCAATGAGGAGAAACCAGATCAGGTGCTCAGGACAAGGGGTACTGACTAGGAAGAGGAGGCTGTGAGGGACAAGCGTGGGCCAGGGCAGAGGATTCAGAGCCAGCCTGGGGCCTGTGGGAGATCAGGAGCTGGGAGTAGGGAATCATGTCCACGCACTTGGATCCAGGTCCAGGGATTAAGGAGGTCTCGGGCAGACCCATGGGGCCTGGAGGGTTCCGCCTACATGCTGAGGCTGCTCTGGAGGCCTGATGGAGCCGCAGCCCTCGGGGCTCTCCGGTAAGCTTTGCCCCTCACCTTAATGCCTCCTAATTCCTAATCAATTTGTTTCTGTAACAAAGGAGTTTATTAATCAATTAGCCAATTGGTTCACCAACCTCAGCATGAGTGAACAATATATTATTAATAGTCCAACCCGTTTTCCTCATTGCCGTGGAGAACGCAGGGCTTTGGCCTATATCTCTATCAAACTCTTTCAGTGCCTATGGGGGAGAAGGATAAAGGAAGGAGCTCAGAACTCGGAAGGCTCAGAGTTCCGTTAGCATTCTGAATCCCTAATACATTAAACGATGGTTTATGGAGGGCAGTCTTAAACATACCCTGCACCCTCGTTTTTGCTTATAGCACTCCCTTGGGTGATAAACGCATATGGGAGACAGGCTCTCTCTCATGTAGCTCGGGTTGGCATCAAGCTTGATGTGTGGCTTAAGATGACCTTGAACTTCCATCTTTCCTCCAACTCTGTAGTACTTGGAATGAAAGAAACTCAACACTTATATCAAACCCAGAGCCTCATGCACGCTAAGCAATCATTCTCCCAACTAGGAGACATCTTCAGCCCCAAGCTCTCTAATCTAGTAATCTCTCTCTCTCTCTCTCTCTCTCTCTCTCTCTCTCTCTCTCTCTCTCTCTCTCTCTCTCTCTCTCTGTGTGTGTGTGTGTGTGTGTGTGGTGGTGGTGGTGGTGGTGGCGGTGGCACTGGGACTGAATCCAGAGTCTCCTGTTCACACTAGGCAAGTACTCTACTTCTACACTCCAGACTCCCAGGCCCCAGCCAACAGCATCATCATCATCACTCCTTTACCTGTTAGCCTGAGAGGTTTTTTTTTCTTTCAGTTTTATTGTATAGAGCACAGGGATAGGCATCTCATGTGCTGATGTCAGAGTTCTCTCTCCTAGGATTCCCACGTGGTAGATTCGCTCACTCTTCTGCATGCTACGTCTGAATCCACAATGACAGCAGTATGTCGCCTGGATCTATGGTTGAGGAAGAGCCGGGGTGCTCTCATTCTCTCCATAGTCTCTATTTGTACAGCTGCTTGCACAAGGGCTGGTCACCCTGGCCGGCACCGAGTGACCACACTGAAAACCTTGGAGGGGCTGGCTGGTGGGCCAGGGTGATGGCTCATTGGGTAAAAGCATTTGCTATGTAAGCCGGATACCACGAACCCATGTAAGACAATGGAGGTGGTGGCCTGCCTCTGTAAGGCCGGGTCCTGCTGTAAGAGAGAGGGCGATTGCTCTGTAGCTCTCAGCTAGCCTGGGGCAGGTCTCTGTGCACTAGGTGGATGGAGAGCGACCCTTCAGTATCTGCACACACCCTATGGAACACGGGTCTGAGCAGACAGACTGGGCTGTGACTCAGTAGTCGAGCGCTTGCCCAGCATGTGTGAGGCTTGGGATCTGATCCCTACAACAAAAAGAGAAACAGGATCTAAACACAAAGTTTTGTTTCTGACCCAAGAGTGCTTCCTAGGGCACTATCCTGGCAAGGGGGTTCAGAGCCTTCTTCTGGAGGTCCTGAAGAAGCTAGGTCCTCCTGGGAAGGAGACCCCTCTGAGGTGGCCCTACAACTCTGGAGATGGTGGGGACAAAGCCACTGGGGACAGACAGGTGGGAGGAGAACTGGTGTTCTCACAGCTTCTCTGGAAGTGTTCTGTTCTGACCGCATGTTGTCTGAACAAAAATGGCACGGTGGAGACCACGGGCTGCGGCTTCCCTCACTCTCAACAGACGACCAACCGCACACTCCAGCCCTCGTTGTGGGCCTGAGTGACCAGTGTAATCAGAGCCACGAGGGATTTCCATTGTGACCCTGCCCCCGGTCATCCTTCCATCTGGAGTCCATTCTGAAAAACAGCATTCTAGACACTGGGGGTCACAGTACCAAATGTTTGGGTGACCAGACACAGAGCAACCCGATCTGTCCAGGCTGTTTATCCATGCTGCTTGTAAATCTCTCATGGAGGAAAACCCCAGTGTGTTGGAGCACCTCCTAAAAGCCTCCTAACAGTCTCTATCCTCCAGAGGACGTGCTGCCTGGGTGTGTGGCCACTTGAATTGAGTGACAAGCTGCCCTAGGTGTGGAGTCTCCACTGGCACCATGTGCGCCGCAGGCCATTAAATTGTGCCATGGGAAAGGGTCCAAAGGCAGGATTCTCACAGAAGCACCTGTGGGTATTCCTTAAGGGAACACTGCTGAGGGTTGTGGGTGTGTCTGGGGTGGGTGTTACCTCCTTTTGTAATATGGAAGTGATTGTATAATGCTCTTTGTGTGAGTACGCTGTAATGATACTTTTGACAGTTGGCACACTGATAGTACATGTCTGAGCGAGATCCATTTTCTAGCTGCCCACGGCTTCCCTGTCAGTCATGTGGGGAAGGTGGGCAGGGCAATAGTGAGACACAAAGCATCGGGCTTCCCACCCCTGTGATTGGAGACATGGAGGAGACATCTGTCCAGCTTCCTGAGTCTCTGGCTGCAGGCTGAGGGGTTGGTTCCCTCACACATGGTGGCCTGTCTCCAGGACAAGCATCCCCAGAGCAGTTTGAAGCCCCTCGTCTGATTTACCTTCCTGGGAGTGGGAAAAACCAACGGTGACATATTGCTACCAAGAAGACACACAACAGAAGCCGTAGGTACATATTTTCATTTCTTTATTAGAAAGAGGTCTCTACACTATAGCCACCTCTCTCCGTTACTTTACACGCTTTTCCTTTTCTTTCTCCCCTCAGAATACTGTACACCTGACACAAAATCCCAAGGCAGGAAAATACAAACCAGCATATTTAACCCGAACAAGCAAAGCGAAATGTCTGTGGATGGTTTAATTACAGGACAAACAAGCATAAATAAAGCATCACTCACTGGGAAACATAAAGTTATGGAATGAGGTAATATCAAAATGCCCCGGGCAGACACCCACCTCTGGAGAAGCCCCCGCTGTGCTTCTACGTAGCCTTCTTTGCCCCCACCCAGACACGTGCCAGGGGCGCCCTGCCTTGCCTGGGTTTTCTCTTTGCAAAGAAGCTGTGGCAAGATGAGGACTCAGGATGGACTAGGGGAAAGGAGGGAAGAGGACAAGAGAGGATGCCCGGAGTTCTGTCCTCTGCCCTTGGAAGAGGCCAGCCACCTTCTGTGCCTTTCTGGAGCTCAGTTCCCCAGGCTCAGGGCTGGAGGACCAGTTCTCAACTTGAGAACTGATAGGGTTTAGAAGAACACTACCACCGCCCCCTCAAAATCAAACACAAAAGGTCCCACAGTGTGGGGAGGGAAAAGGATGTTTTTACATATAAGAGAAGGGTTATTTTCAACAGGGAGGTGCAGCTGTCTTTCCCTTCTGGTCACAGGGACATTTCAAAGCTATCTTTTGCCTGTCCATCATACAACAGCCTGGTCTCCACTCAACGGCCCTGGGTACCCTCAGCACCACCCTGGTAAGAAAACTGCAGGACCTGGTAGGTGAGCAATGTGTACATGAGAGAAAGAACCAGAAGCCACATTTGGACTGCACAGCGTCCTCGGTCTCTTCTCTGCCCATCCCGATGAGCCAGGTGGGTCAGGCATTTTGTGAGCCCTCAGCTGTGGATAAGAGGGCTGTTAACAATTCTGTTTTGGGCCACATGGGTCTTTCTACTCAATGCCCTCAGTGAGTCCATGAGACCCACCAGCAGTTGGCTAAGTTTGTCTTTTTGCAAGCAGTTGAGAGCCCTCTCTAAACATCCAGATGTTAGCGTGGGCTAGTGTGGATGCAGTCCTGCACCTGGACACTGGGGTTGTTCCTAGCAGCAGTGTGTCACGGGGTTCTCCTCTGAGCCTAGTCCCACCCCCCACCCATTTACACCTTTTGGTTCTTTCATTTCACCCGAAACAAGATGAAGGCTATGTGATTCCCTGAACACAGAATTCCAGATCAGTTCTCCCTTATGGCGGGAGAGTCCATCATATGGCTTGATTCATGACCCCCGGGGGGTCCCCTGCAAATGCCATGTGCCCAGCAGAACAAAGACGAGCCCTGAGCTGACTTCTCTCCTGCTCACCAAGGCCACTAGCTTGGACCCTAGCGCGGCTGCCAGTGCTGGGTGCCCACACTCACCTGAAGCTCACTACGGGAGAGGCCTCAGTGAAGAACGCTTTGACCAGACAGGAGCGAACCCCAAACTAAATACTACTCTTCTATAGGAAAATTGGCCTCTTGAGATGAGGGACAGGTGGCCGGCTATTCCACGGACCCTCACTGCGCACTGCCTTGGGCAAGGAGTCACCGGGCTGATGGCATGTTAACATGCCTGACCCGGGCCTGCTGAAACTGAAGGACGCAAAGCTTTGTGGGCTGTCTAGAGTCATCGATGGTGAATTGGTGAAATGCTCTCTCTTCAGCTCGGACCCAGGTGCAAACTGCTGTTTAAGGAGCAGCAGGCACAGAGACTAATCAGAAATCTGAGCATTTGCAAAAGCATGGGCCGGAGCTCCTGAGCAGCAAGAGACTTTGCGTCTTGAAACACCAAGGCCCTAGATGGTCAGCGGTTTCTTCCCCCATTAAGAGAGATGAGCCCTGACTTCTGGCGCTGGCTTCTCTGAGCTGAGGTGGCTGCTTCTTAGCTCTCGGGTGGGACTAAGCCTGAGGACTAGTGCTGCCTGGATGCTGAGCCTGTCCCCCTCCCTCTCCCACCTCTCAAGGAGAAATGTTAAATTTTAGGTAAAAACCCATCTACCTCAGTGTGGCTTTTAAGGCCCCAAACAGGGCTGGCACAGAGAGTTGGGTCACGTGGGTCTCCTGGTCCCGCTGTGTGGTAGCCAGGCCTGGCAGAGGTGGGACACACACAGTGGAGGAGGCTGCACACGGTGAGACACCCACGGTCTTCAACAGCTTTCTAGAGACTGACAAGAGAGGAATCACCTCCAGCTGTGCCTTCACAACAGGAGCAGTGGGGGAGAAACTCTGTAGGTGCTCAAATTCCTTCCTGACTGCCTTTCAATTTGTTTGTTTCAAAGTCAAAATACAACCCTGGCAGAGGGCTAGCAAAGCCTCAAGGACTTTATAGGGTGTGACCGGTGGAGACAGACGAGCTGAGGCCCACCAAAAGGCCTGGGCTTGCTTCTGAAACCCTCTGCCCTGCAGGTAGCTCCGAGGCCCTGATCACACGCGTCCTAGCTGTGCCGCTGTGGGCCGTGTCCCCAGGAGGGGTAGAGAGCGCCCATCTCAGCCATAAAACAGCTTGAGTTCAGGGCAGGATGGTGGCAACCTTGGCAACTAAGAGTACAGCTCAGGCTTAGGGCTGGCAGGTCCCTGGTTCACCAGGTTCAGTCACAACCCACCAACCGCGGTCTTGACCGAGAAGGAGACGCCACAAAGCACTCTGAGCAAGCTCCTCTGGGGATTGTTGGGCAGTGAAGCCCAAGGCCTGAGGTGCTAGGATCCTCAAAGTTAACGGGAATGGGGCACTGATGGTGTGTATGTCCCAGCAGCCTCACAGGGAGGAGAGTGGAGGAGCCACAGCAGAGGTACAAGGCTGGAGGAGAGAGCCTCACCTTCGGTTTGAGTGACAGTTGGGGGCCGTAGGAAAGTAGCGCTTGGCTTTTCTCCGGAAAACAAGACAAAAAAAAATTTGGAGGGGTTTTCTCAGCAGTGGGGAGTATAAGGAGGGCTTCACTTCCCAGCCCTGACACCGTGCACAGGCCTGGGGAAGGGCATTAGGAGGGGTTCAGCAGGGGTAGCCACAGGCTAGACTGCCCCCGGGACAGTTGATGGACAACTCACAGGCCAGTCTGCTGCTGGCCCCAGCTGGCTACTTCTCAACAAGAGGAAATTCACCCTGAACACAAAGGTTGCAGGGACTTGCTGTGGGCTCCTCACATCTGCTACTTTGGAGGCCCTGGCTCCTGGTGGACAGGAGGCTCAGCTCTGATGTTGTGCTCCAAAATGAGAGTTCACCTGCTCCTTCCCCTCCCCTGCTTCTCTGGGCCACTGTCTCACTACCTTATTCTGACATGCTCCTTAAAAAAGTGATTTGCATTCAATCAAGTGCCCAGCGTGGGGGAGCTTTCCAGAAACCCCAGCTCCCTTCCCAGCGACCCTGCTCCTGGTTTTCAGGCTTGGAAATGGGAAAAAGAAGGTTCTCACTGAGGGGAGGCCCTGGGTCTGAAGGTGAACTACAGGCACAGGTTAGGCTGCAACCCTAGAGCCCCCCCCCCCCCATTCTACCTGTGGTCAGAACTCAGGCTTGGGAAAAGGTGGCTGCCCCCTTGGACAGTTCAGCACAGCTAAAACTGGCAGGGGAGGGGCCGTGTGTTCTGAGGAAGACCTGACGATGTCAGAGTGACCGAGGGAGGAGGGGAGGGGGAGGGGCAACCAGAGCGAGCAACTGAGCATTCAGACAGTGGAGGGTGACGTGAAACAAGGAATCAATCGGGAAAATATCATATTATAAACATAATAATATGTACACACTCATATACACCCCGAAGAGAAGCCTCAGGAAGGACTCCATTTCCCTTCTGAAGCAGGCTCCCCTATGATAAAAGCACTCCTATAGTGGGAATTAACTACAATGAAATAATTTAAGACTCTCATTTATACTCTATCTGTGTTCTCTATAGAAGTCTATGGTAAAGGCTACGTGGAGGCGAATGCGGAGTGCAGGGCTGGGTGCTAATGCGTTCTTCAAAAATAGGCAATGACAGCGTGCTTTCCCTATTCACATGGAAAGAAACGACACCGTGATGACGAGCAGGATGAAAAACCAAACACAGGGCTCGTGGAACTGAGCTCAGGAGTCTCAGGCCTGTGGCTTTTGCACCTGTGACATTTTTGGATCCTGGTCAGTCCCAGCCACGCTGAGACTGGAGATCTCCACGAGACACTCACCCACACGGAAATGCTGTCTAAAGCTTTACTTTTGTTCCCATCTACTTTAAATTTTTTTTTTTAAAAAGTGAAAGAAGAGGAAAAACTCTTTACAAAATATAAAGTTCAATATATGAGAGCAAGGAGCTTCTCCACAGGATGCCAGGGGGTGGCTTTGCCCAGTCTTCCAGTGTGATGGCCTTCTTCCTGCCACACTGTCACGAGGGCTCTCTGGCAAGGCTGCCCCTCTCTCTCTCTCTTTTTTTTTTTTTAAACTAAATAGTGTCACAGTTTGGTGTTCTTGACCACCGTGCTGAAGGTGGCTGGTGTCTGATGCACCCTGTGGCCCACGAAGGCAAATCAGTCACATGTTAGAAACAGACGGGACGGAGCACACAGAGTCTGCAGGCTCTTAGGAGCCAGCTGTGCCAGAATGGTGGGCAACTGCTCACAGGGTGCCCACAAGCACCCCTTCTTGCCACAGCCCCTCGTTTTTGGTTGGGAAGAGTGGCCTTGGCTCTCCATCCTGCCTTCGGGATGTGGACTCACAGGCTCCTTCCCACTTGTCCCCCTTCGCTTCCTGGCTTTAATAAACGAATTGTCCCACCATCTTGTTCTGATAAGCGCCTTTTCAAGAGCTGCACACCACACTCACGGAAGTGCTTGCTGCTGGGGACACTGCCCATTGCACTGATCTGTCACCTCTGATCTCAGCTAGTTGCACAATACTGGTGCCCATCCAGCTCAACTTAGAAATTAACAGAGCTGCCATTTGTCTGCACAAAAATCAATGCATATTTATCAACTTCTTTTATTCAAATAGATTTTCACACATCTTCTCTATGACAGAAACCTGGGTAACTCAGACCTTGTGGATTAGGAGTGACTGAGGCCGGATACATCCACTGTGGCCAAAGGACAGAAAATCTCTCTTAGAAAAAAAAAACATAGCATTTTATGTATTTACTTAGTTTTGGAGCATACTCGAAAAGCTATTTCCAGCTGGATTCAGGATTTCTTTTTGAATTTCCCAGTTATTCTTATTTATTTATTTTCCATTTCGTTTTTGCACCAAGGAAGGAGATTGCAGTCAAATAATACCCAGCAACTGATTTCCTCTCTTTGGACTGAAAAATTAAACAGATACTAAATTATGACAGTGAATTTAGAAAGGAGGGCTCCAAGGGCTGGAGAGACATGTCTGGGATAATATGATGCTTCTAAGCGCACAGCAATCACATCGTGGCAATCACCGGAGCGTGCCGTGTAACTACCTCCTCGGCTAATACGCCTTCTTCCCGGTGATGACTAATCACGTCCTATTAAACAGCGGTAATGCTGGAGGAACTCGACTATACAAGTGTAATGAAGCCAGTATTCTCCCTGGACAGATTAGCTACAACTGATTTGACACCTACCATCATAGGGGCTTCAGACCTGACAAACTGTGCTGGCTTCTGATTTATGCCGTCAGGCTCCCCAGAGAAGATGTGAAATCCAAGCCTCCTTTTGGTCGAGGTGAAATGTACTGATGTGCTTAACTGCCAGATAGGGGAAGCTGACCCTTTTCCTGCTACCCCTCCCCCGGGTTCCAGGTCAGTGGAACAGGGGTCCCTCGTCGTGTGCTATCCTCAAAGTCAGGAGGTTGTCAGTCCCTCCTGCATTGCTTCCGGAGTGTGGGAAAAGGGTTCGGTTCTGTGGCCTCCATCTTCCTCTTCTCCCCTTGAGGATGTCCAGGTTTGGAGACTTCATGTGGGGTGTGTGAGTGGCAGGTGGGTGGAAGTGACCACCAGGAAGAGGGAGGGACTGAAGAACTCACATGCTGTGACTCCCGGAGCAGGCGGGCATGGGATCCCAGGCGCAGTGTTGGCTGAGCTCAGATGATGCTGGGCGCCCTCCCGCTGCTGTTGTTCCTGCTGTTGCTCTTCCTGGACAGGTTGGGGGTAGCCATGAGCACAAAGCGCTCATCGGGGCAGCCATACTGGAGCAGCACGTCAATGCACTCCTGGCTGGAGGCCTGCCGGGCATAGGCCAGTGCTGTATTCCCATGGGCGTCTCGAGCCATGACGTCCACCCCGTACTGTAGAGGCAACAGAGAACGAGTTAGTGTCCGTGGGGATCTGAGGGGAGGCAGGGGTAGGTCACACCGTCAGCTCCGACACATGGATTGAGCTGCGGTGGAGACATCTGGGACGGAGAGGAACCGAAAACCGAATATCCACATGTTGTTTAGATCAGGATCTGTATCTGCCCTGTTAGGGGAAGCACCTCACCCCTATTTATACCACACAAGCAGGGCAAAGAGGGCTTTAACCTTGCTCTTCGTTTTACCTTTCCAGTTGTATATAAATGGGCAAGGGCAGAAGAATGGCTCAGGGGGTAAGAGTCCTTGTCCAGACTGTGATCTGAGTTTGATCTACAGAACTTACAGTGTTGAGAGAGAGAATCAACTTCTGCAAGCTACCCTCTGATCTCTGCAGGACTGCTGTGCCAGGTGTATATATGTGTGTGTGCACGCATGCATGTACACGCACACACTAAAGATAAATATTTTTAAAAAGATCTCAGAGGCATCTCAGTTTCATCACAGAAAACACATAAGAGACACATGTGAGCACAAGAGAGGAAAATTCCTGCCAATAGTTTGTTATTTCTTTATGTGCGCTTCCCATTCTTTAGTACTGGAGGTGGGGTCCAGGGCTTGGCACATGCTAACTGAGAATATACCAGTAAGCTATACTCTCGGTCCTTTCTAATCATTTGTGCTTTTTTCTCTTACTGAACTGGACTTTGAGCATCTTCCTACACTATCAAAACTTACCCCAAAGCGTGACTCCTAATAGCTATGTAACACCTAAGCACACGAGCCTAATTCAGTCACTCCATCCTCGGCTAGAGCACATTTTGTTCCAAAGCTGTCACTGGCAGAGCTAGTGAGGAGAGGTTTATCTTTGCCGAATCTTTCTCAGTAGCCCACGGAAGCCCTGAAGATTAGCCTAGCCAGTTCACTTGGCCATGTAGTCTATGAAACTGCATGGAGACTTAAGAGCGAAGCTCAGTGCTGCAGTCTTGCCTAGAGTTCACAGAGCTGTGGGTTCTGTCCCTAGTCTGCAAAAATAAAATAACGGGCTGCAGAGATAGTATAGAGTCACCGTAGGGGACCTGAGCTGAATTCCTGGTAGCTGGGTTGGGTGGTTCACACTGTCTGCAACTCATTTTTGGTACTCATTTTTGGCCCCTATAGGTGCCTGGACACACCTAAAAATAAAATAAAGTCACTGCTGAAGAGATGGTTGAGCAGTTAAGTACATCTACTGCTATTCCGGAGGGTGTGAATTTGGATCCTAGCACCTAGACTGTATGGCTCACTTCCATCTGTAACTGCAGCTCCAGGGAATTTGACACCCATTTCTGGCCCTCCGGGCACTGGCAGATACTTACGTATATACACGTGAATTAAAATAAATAAATAAATCTTTAAAAAGTTAAAAAGCAACAACTCATAAACATAGCACACGCGCACACACAAACTTTTAAGTTTTTTTGCTCATTGATAAGGACAGGTTCACATATGTTCAAATAAATCAGTGTATGGCGGGGTTTCTGACACACAAGGAACATGTAACACTGCAATCAAGAGCTTCTGGACAACGTGAGAAGGAGATGTGTGTGGGTAGGCTATGCCCCCCAAATTACCAAGCTTAAGTCTTAAAGAGCCACCAGTACTTTAGACTGGGGCTCCATCTGCTGAGCTGAGAAAGGAACGAGACACCAGGATGCATGCTTACACAAGAGACCAACCACATGGGGCCACAGCAAGGTCCTAGCTGCTAGCTGAGGAGCAAAGCCTTGTGGGAAAGGAGCCCTTCGGGTGTTCTGAAGTCTGTCTGTAGCTTCCAGGGCTGCGACAGCACAGTATCTGTGCTCTGCAGTGTTGCTGCCGCAGTGCAAGCACACCAAACACAACCGTCATTTAATGGCAGCGAGGGTGAGGACGAATACCAATTACCCTGACTTAACCTGCATCTTCTCATTCTCCACTGTACTCCAAAATGTGGATTAAAAACAGGAAGAAACTGGGGTAAGATATCTCAGTCCGCAAAATAGCTAATCTCACAATTTAGAGGGCTTGAGCACCATCCCTTAAACTGTAGCGAATACAAAAATCTGAGTGTGGTGGTGCAAGCTTGTAATCCCGGTCCCTGGGGAGGTGGAACAGTGGCCCCTGGGGCATGCTGGCCAGCCTGTCTACTTGGCCAGGTTAAGGCAATGAGACAGATAACCTTGATAATTTTTGAATCCCTGGTTAAGAAGAATCCATTGCGGCTGATATAACAAACCAATCAAACCCAATTAATAAAGCCAGATTTAATCTGAGCAAAGCACTCCTGGGTTTGAGGAGGGTGTGAGAGGTTCTCATGGCAAACGTGGCTACCAGGTCTTAAGCAGCCTTAGGCGTGCTCTGTGTTGGAGATTCAAACAAACCTGTCTCAACAAATGAACAGCAAGAAGAAAACCTGAAGTGGATAATGCGTGAAGAACACTTGAGGTGCTCTCCTGGTGTGTGCACACGTCCTCCCTCCCTCCCTCCCTCCCTCCCTCCCTCCCTCCCTCCCTCCCTTCCTTCTTCCTTCTCTTCCTCCCTCCCTTCTTCCTTCTCTTCCTCCCTCCCTTCTTCTTCTTCTTCTTCTTCTTCTTCTTCTTCTTCTTCTTCTTCTTCTTCTTCTTCTTCTTCTTCTTCTTCTTCTTCTCTCTTCTTCTCTCTCTCTCTCTCTCTCTCTCTCTCTCTCTCTCTCTCTCTCTCTCTCTCTCTCACACACACACACACACACACACACACACACAGAGGAGAGGCCCCAGGGTCTGAGTGGCAGATGTTCCTAAGAGGTGTTTAGGAAGCTGCCTCCGGATATAGCACTAGGGCAATCCAGCTCAGCACACACAGGCAGGACAGGCAGGACAGGCAGGGCCTCTCTCTACAACCATGTTACAATTTCAGTTTCTTAAAAAGTTCAAATTCAAATTTAAGTGAAATAAAATTTTGTTTTTCCTGAGAAGAAAGTCTTTAAAGCAGTGCGAGAGCGGCTGGGTGACAGCTCCCACATATCAGACCTCGGTGCCTAGGGCCAGTACCTTTACTCTCTCACAACAGAGAGTAAAGATTCCAAGGTTTGGCAAGGGGCCGCCTAGAAGCCATTCAAGTTATTCATGCCCCTGCCCTTGCCTGCAAGACGATGACACTGAGAAACAAGCCCCGTATCTCTCCCTGCAGAATGTCTGACCCGAGGGGCCACCAGAAAGACACTTCAGAAATGAGCACTGAGCAAATGCGCCGGTTTCCCTTCCGCCCTGCACCCAGCTTCCCCTGCTGTTCCATGCCTCCTGCAGGTAAGCCCAGATGTAAGGCTCCAATCCTATGAGGATCAGCTCTCAGGCATGGCAGCCTTGTACAGGAAGGAGATGCCAGTAGCACGATGCATTCTGACCCCACAGTGGCTCCACCTACCCAGATTAGCAGCTGAGCCAGGACCACGCTGCCCTTGCGGCAGGCCAGGTGCAATGCTGTGCGTCCATCGCCTTCCCCGCAGGTCTCATTCACCTCATCCCGGGACCCGTGTGCCAGGAGCAGGATGACAGTCCGCAGGTCTTCCTCCGCAGTGGCACGCAGCAGTTGCTGGCCCAAGGAGAACTCTGTACATGGCAGTGGGGCCAGGAAGAGTTTCTGCTCATACTTGGCCCGGATCCATCGTTCCTTTTCTTCCCTACAAGAGTCAGAAGATAGGCACATCAGGACTGGGCTTTGGAACAGAGAGGCTGGAACCCCTGCTCTGGCAGCCACCATGGTTAGGAGTCCCGGGAAGGGAACAGGAAAGTCTGCTTTTGGGATAAAACCCCCTTGGGGAAACCTCTATTCATGGTTTCTAGAAGTGGTAACCTTGCTGCCTACAGCGTTCCCTATGGTTCCAGGGGTTCCAGAGTCAGAACCTCTGATGAAAGAACAGCCTACCCATTGCTCATGGCCTGGGGGCCTGCATCAGTGCAATGCAAACAGAGGCTTCATAGCTCAAAGGCTCGGGCTTTCTTTGAGCAAGGAAGGAAGAGGACTTCCCAACCCCCAGCAAGACTTGCTTATGCTGACCTAAAAGAAAGGTGAGCTTTCCCTATGCTCTAAGGCTGGCAAGAGACAGAGGTGGGGCAGCAGAGGCGTCATCTGAGGGGACTGGTGTTCTTTGCTCTTGACTCACCCACACCCCCAGATGAAGACACATGTGATTCCCCAAGGGTCTCCCACTCTTCAGACGAAGGGGGCACCGAAGGTTCACACAGGAATATGTCATCTCTTTGGAGACTTGTGGAAGACTTAAGGGGAGGGGGGCGGAATGCTGATTTCTGGAGAAAAGTGTTCCAGGGCCCAATCTCAGAGAGAAAAGGTGGGCAGCTTCTAAGGCTGGAGCAGAGCTAGGGACAGAGGGCAGGTGAAACCGGAAAGCTCTGCAGTGTGGAGAGCAATGACGATGTGATGGGCACCATGGTGCCTGGTCCCCAGCCTCCAGCACAGCCGGGGTCTAGGAGGTTCAGGGACGCAGCTCGCACTCCCAGGGTCTATCATTTGGGGAGCACTGCAGAGCTGAAGAGGAGGGGCAGAGTGGAGGAGAAAAGGAGGAAAGCAAACCTCCTAGGAGGCAGTGTTTATATTGATCAAGGCAGGCTTGTTGGGCATGGTGGTGCACGGCTTTCATCCCAGCACTTGGGAGGCAGAGGCAGGTGGGCCTGTGAGTTCCGGGCCAGTCATGGGTACACAGTGAGAGGCTCCAGTGAGCTGCCTTTATGCTCTGGGAGAGCAAGGTTAAACATTGCTGGCTTCTCCAAAACAAAACAACAGAGAGGAAGGATGAGACATTGAACTCTACAGTCCTCCTGACTGAGCTCATTGCTAGGAAAAGGGGCAGTGTATGTGTGCATCTGCGTGTGTGTGTTTGTATGTGTGCATGTGCGTGTGCTTAAAGAGTGTATGTGTGTGTGTGTTTAAAGAGGATCTACTATTTCATGAGTAACCTTTAGAATTTTCCCAGCAGCCCGTGGTGTGTGCCTGAGGACCGAGCTCGGCTTTTTCAGGAGGATGATGAAGAGAGCAAGCAAACCCCACACACAGAGACTAATTATCTCAGATTCAGTAAGACACTGACTCACAATGACTCCTGAAACCCGGAGCCTCTCCCTGCAATAATCAGAGCACACAGCTAGCAGCCGCATGAAGGAATCAAGGGCCTTCCCCCAACCCTCCAGAAAGAAAACTCATTACATTTCTGCTTCCAAGGCCCAGAAGAAAGGCCTCGTTTACACCTCTGCACAGTGTTTACATTGCGCCTGGTGACCTAGTGTCAGGTTAGCCCTAATCTGTTTTTAAATACTTAGGCAAACAGATTCTTCCAGGAGTAAATCTGGATTAGTTTTGCTTCACTTCCTGGTACATGTGAGTGACCCCCAAGTGACCCCTGACTCTTCATTCAGAGATTTCCAGGACAAACACTTGGCTTCAGCGGAGATAAACTGGCTCCCAGAACTGCAGCAAAGCCCTTACACACACCCTTTACTTAGGCAGAAAGGTGAGGGACATCCAGGAAATGCAAGACCCAAACCCCAGTGGTCCTGGTTCTATTTTAAGAGCTTGTTTATAATATGTTACACGTTTGTTGATGTAGTTCATAAATCAGAAAGGAGAAAGAGCAAGACGTGAATTAAATGCGAGGGCTAATGGTGTAGGAGATGTCCAGACCTCCAATTTCCAATCTGCTAACTCTCATTTTTGGGTAGGCATTAAAATCAGACTGTCTTATTCTGCTCCAGTTGGTTTTAAAAGTCATTGCCAGATCATTCAGGGATAACGGGGGAACTTCACATCAGAACTCTGGTCTTAACTGCAATGATTAAAATTTCATTTTAATATTCAAATACCCAGCCAAAGACTGAGCACAGATCCCTGCCTCCACCCAGGACGAGCCCTAGACTCGCTCGCGGTGTAGCTTTTAGCATTGGATGGAAATGGCTCTTTACTGAATTCTCGTACACCTTTAAAACATAGAACCCTGTGATGCCGACTGCTGGGTCCTCTGGCCTTCGAGCTCACTAGAGCTTCATGGCTGCATCAGATCTCACCTTTTTAAGCTGAAATCCTTTTTGTATAGAAATAGAGCCTGGTCCAGGGCAATGGAGGCTTATGGGTAGGAATTCAGTTGTTCCCATCAACTCTCAAGTTCTCTCTGCTGCTCAGAATCTGTTTTGTGTGTGTGTGTGTCCACTGCCTACCCTAACAAGTGCACCCCAACATGTGACTTGGTGAGCTTTCCCCAATGGCTGAGGGAAAAGGAACCCCACTGATGCTGTGCTGTGAGGCTGCGTTCTCTTCTTCCTGGAGATCTCAGTGTCTCAGCACTCGCTCTTTTTCTCACCTTCCCCTCCTCAGACACTGTTTTGCCATCTCTAAAATGGGCCCGGTGACACTTAGTGAAGTCAGGGCTGTCCATACCACCCATGTGGCTTCCATGCTGGCCACAGTAGCCCTTTCATGGCAGCAAACTGGAGAAAACCTACCTCTAACCACTCAGGGTCAGTTATGGTCAGGCACGTAGCATGGACCAGTGTGGTGTCATGAGATGGGCAAGCAAAGACACCTGTGGTGTGTTGGGGGTTTCTAATTTGTGGCTGCCTGTCACTATAAGAGCCCCAGAACTCATCATTCTGAGCAGCTCTTGTCCAGGCGTTTGGTGAGTCCCTTGAAGATATGGAGGCCCCAGACATCCAGGGTAAAGGGTCTTGGCTAATTCAAAAGATCCCATGGTTGTCAGTGTGGCTGGAACTAAGTTTGGGGTGTGTGTATGCACAGGTCTGAGAAGCTAAGTTTGGGGTGTGTGTATGCACAGGTCTGAGAAGCTAAGTTTGGGGTGTGTGTATACCCAGGTCTGAGAAGCCTAAGGTGCTTTGTTGTCATGGGCCAAACTGGTTGACGCCAAGTTCGCGTGTGTGGCTTCATTTGGAGACAAGGTCTTTCGGGAGTAGATAAGGTTAAATGTGGTCCTTGAGAAAGATCTGCAAACTCACGTGGCTGGGGTCCATGCGCAGCAGAAAGGTCATGCAAGCCAGGAAGAGAGACCTCCCCAGACAACAGTCCTATCCACCATGCACTTCCAGCCCCTGCACCCCGCATATGATCTTCGGCCTTGGCGGCTTAGCCATCCTTCTCCACAGCTCTGATAACAGTTTTGGTTCCATTCTGTCGGCATCGCCACCCTAAGAAACCACAGTGCCAAGGCACAGCGACTCCAATTGTTATGCTCGGGTCCCTTGGTCATGCGCTTCATTGTCCCCAAGGAAGGCCAGTTCAAGAGCAGCGGAGCTGGCAGTAGATCACCTCTCCTCATTCCAATGCCCTGGAGGACCACTGCTCACAGCCTCTGTTAGCTAATGAGCTAAAAAATGAATTATTGGCACGGCTGCCATCAGCAGGGAGGAGGGGCCAGCTCCTCATCAGGTCTTGGTGCTGACACACCTTTAAATAAATCAACTGCAGAGAGGGAGGGGGGAAGTAATATGTCAGAAGACAGACACCGACCCCATCCCTAAAAACACAAAGAACAGACATTTTCAGGAGATACAGGGAATGGCCCCCTGCCTCCTTCTGGTGTCTAAGCAACAGGCTATCACTGACCAGACACAAGCCTTGGGTTTAGAGAATGGGTAGGACTGGGTGGCAGAGCTAGAAGCCCTGCAGGTGTCTCAGTGTCTACTGGGCTCAGCCAAGGATTCTGATGCTATAGCTTGATGGATGGGCACTGCCACTCCTGACCTTAAGGAGTGGTGACCTGGCTGAGTGCCCCGGTGCCAGCACAGAAACAGCTGCCTAGTGTCCTGGCTAGTTTTATGACAACTTGACAAGCTAGAGCCCTCAGAGCAGGACCCTTATGAGAACACACCTCCATAAGAGGGGCTGCTGCAGGTAAGCCTGTGGGTTTTTTTTTTTAAACCAGTGATTGATATGGAGTGGGAAGGGGCTAAGCAAATGTGGGTGAAGCCGCCCTGTGCTAGTGGTTCTGGGTTCTATAAGAAAACATTTGAGCAAGTCATGGGAAGCAAGTCAGTGAGCACCACTGCTCCATGGCCCCTGCATCAGCTCCTGCCTCCAGGTTCCAGCTCTGTTTGAATTCTTGCCATAGCTTCCTTCAATGCAGGACTACATATGGAAGTTTAAGTCAAACACTCTCCCGCTCAAGTTGCTTTGGTCATGGTGTTTCGTCACAGCAATAGCAGCCCTAACCAATACACCTGGGTCACGTCTCACTGCCATTCAGACCAGCAGTTGGTAACATGGAATGCCAAGGGATTCCCCAAAGTGGTGAGTGGGGGGCGTGGGAAGGAATAAGAGGGACTTCATGAGCCTGGCGGTGGTGGCGCACGCCTTTAATCCCAGCACTTGGGAGGCAGAGGCAGGCAGAGCTCTGTGAGTCTACAAGAACTAGTTTCAGGACAGGTTCCAAAGCTACAGACAAACCCTGTCTCGAAAAAATCAAGACTGACTTCATGGACCACAGCCTTCTGTGAGTAGAGGGCATAGAAAGGTCACACAGATGCAGGATCACTGACCCGGTGGCACCAGACTTGAGGTGAAATCCATCAGATCTCAGGATGGGGACTGAGACAGACAGCATCACTGCCATGTAGGAGGGAAAATGTGAAGTTAGAGTGTGCAAAAGACTTAACTACTTCTGTGGAGACCTGGCCAGGAGCTCTTCACTGTGTGCAGGCTGCACTGTGGTCCATGATGGACCCTTGGAGTCTTGTCTTCGCATGAGTCCCCCTACTGTGTGCAGGCTGCACTGCACTCTATGCTGGACTCTTGGGTCTAGTCTTTGTGTGGGTCCCTTACTGTGTGCAGGCTGCACTGCACTCTATGCTGGACTCTTGGGTCTAGTCTTTCCATGAGTCCCCTGTGTTTAGTGCTGGCAGACCCCAGCAGGAGCATTCACAGCAAGGCTTGTCATCAGGGCAAAGCAGCGAAGTGACAACACTGTGGATGGCTAGGATGGCAATGACTGGGACTTGTCTGTCCTCAGGTGACTGAAGATGTGTCCTGGGATGTAGGCACTCCCCACACTTCCAGCTGCCCAACACTGGCATCTAGGTTTGGTGTCCTCCTCAGCAAGTGAAAAGTTGGCAGCAGCTCCCTTCTATGAGCTCATGTGGTCACTGCCACAGTACTCTGTGACTGGTATGCTCCACGGGTAAGTGTCCCCCACCCCTGAACTCATTACTTGAAGTCACTTGAGATGACCCTCCTCCATCACACAAGCCCCAAGATAACGGTCTTATGAGCTGGGTTTTTGGGGAGATGATTAAGTCGGAAGGCAAACTGGTGTCTTATCTAAGATGCCCCAAAGCTGGCTTGTTCTTTTCACAGTGTGACGACGCAGAACTGAATGTCACCTGTGGGGCAGATGCTGCACCCTCGCCAGACATCCCATCTGTTAGCACCTTGATCCTGAAATTTTCAACCTCTAACCCTGAGCAGTACATTTCTAAGGCTTTACCAACTGTTCTGTCTAGCTTGGAATGCAGTTTAATAGCTAGAATGTGGGAGACCCTGGGTCCTGTCCCCAGTACTCACACT
This sequence comes from Microtus obscurus, assembly GCA_963919715.1. Classification (NCBI taxonomy): domain Eukaryota; kingdom Metazoa; phylum Chordata; class Mammalia; order Rodentia; family Cricetidae; genus Microtus; species Microtus obscurus. The sequence continues at coordinate 4,340,562 of CAWTZC010002279.1, read as the reverse complement.
CCCTTCCCCAAACAAACTCCTTAGCCTGAGGTTATTTGTTCCAGCCATCCACTAAGACTTAAGCCCTCTGCAGCATCTCTTCGTTTATTTAGAGCTGAACGAGCCACGAGCATGGACGGATGCTGGAACCAGACGACCCAGGGCCGGGTGGGGCGGAATGTTAGGCAGCCCAGGCACAGGGTCGGGAGGCCTCCAGCTGCCCCCATTGAGGACACCACAGATCTAAAGTCTCTGCCACTGCGGAGGATGCACTGACAAGCTGCTCAGCCCCACCCCCAACTTTCAGAAAAGGTACAATGAGAAAGGAGATTACAGTTGTGGGGACCGAAGTCACCATCTGAGGCCGAAATCCTGAGTGCCCCGCCATCTTGCCTGTGACCAGGCAAGGAGTGTCATTTGAGCACTGGCAAATCCTTGACCCCAGAGAATAGAAAAGTGTGGTGTGAGACCCCGGGGTGGATAAGGGGGAGGTCTGGGAGAGGAAGAGGTCAGACTGTGCATGGGGCACCTTTCTTAGAGAAGGGGTCCTTTCTGTCTTTTGTTTTTGTGAGACAGAGCTTCATGGAGCCGAAGCCAGCCTGAGGCTCACTACACACCTTGACCTCCTGAGGGCTGGCACTGCTGGAGTGCACCACCAGGTTTCCTTTATGCAGGGCTGGGGACTGAACCCAGCATGGCATCTGTGAGGCAAACAACTGAGTTCTACCCGGGGCCTGAGTCTAACCCCTCTCCATTCTTGCTGCCCAGATGCTCCCTCCTCAGCTCCTTCTGCAAAGACAGAGCCCTGCTAACTAACTGTCGCCAGCTGTGTTTTGGGTCTGGCGGGGAGGGCTCAGCACACCGCCAAGGGCTAAGAAGGTTAATGGGTTGATTCCCAGAAAGAAGTTTTTCACGGAGCTTCTGACTGGCTTTCAGCACTGTCCTGAGGATGTCTAGGAGATGCGTCACTAAAACACAGACGTGGGGGTGGGTGGCCAGACAACCCCTGGTCCTCCCGGGAGCCTGTAGTCCTGCCTGGTGATAGTGTTTCTGGGCTGGGGTGATGAGCTGTCCCTCAGTGGTATGGTCCGCAGCCTTCAGACCTCTGAACCTTCCCCACGAATGGTAGAGGAGCAAGGAGCAATTCTGTGTGTGCACATGTCACATTACACCGCTCCTTCTGGAAACCTCTTTTCTTCCTAAAGCCAGCAAGGGGATTTTTCAGTAAAGATTTTTATAGGTCATCCTGGAGGCATGAATGCCCTTGGGGTGGGGAGGTGAAACTGGAGGAGCCACACACGGTCCTGAGCTGGTGACAGATGAGGAGAGGAAGGACAGAGAGGGAGAAGAGAAAAGAAAGGGCTAGCAGCAAGGAATTTGCAAAGTGCTTCCTGCCTCAAGCCAAACAGGAACTGGGAGAGGAGGCATGGAAGACAGGGCTGGAACAATATGTTTGGGAAAGAGGGGGGCTCCCTCCCTGCAGGGCAAGCCCAGGCCCAGTGCTAGCTGAGCACCAACCCCTGCTCACATGCATGCCTTCTCCGGAGCTGCGTTGCTAGGGGGTCAGGCCACTGCACTGGGGATGGTTAACAAAGACCGATGGATATTTATTCCTTAATTACTGAAAGCTTTTAAGAAACTGGCCACTGTAAATCCCACATGTAGGGAGCGGGAGACAACAGACGAGAATTTATACTCATGGAGAAAAGACAAAATAAATATCTGGCCTGACTTCCGATCAATATTATGAGTGTTTTTTTGCCAACCTGCAGGGTATTTTATGAGCATGGGGGAAACAGAACAGGATCATTATTAATTAAATAAAGTCAACCGTATTAGGCTTATTACTTCTGCGAGTCACAGTTAACCATGGGGCCAGGTAGATCTACGGGCGGGTGCAGGTCCAGGCATTGGAAGGCGCTAACTGCCTGTCCCAGCATTCCTTATTGGGAAAGGTTATCAGTATTATACTGTCTGGTATGGCCTATGTTGACCAGAGGGTACCTGGGCAATAGCAGGGTTTTCAGAAGGCTGAGTTTCGTCTCAGCCTGTGCTCTGGTCTAGATAAGGCTGGCACCTTGAGGCCTTCACAGTCATGCTGTCGTGAGTGAGTGCCAGGTCCCTCTCCACACTTGCCCCTTCCTAACCTGCTGGAGCTGCTAGAACTTAATACTGGGAAAGGCCCAAAGATGTTTCCAGGAAGGTCCTGAGTCTAGTAGTTTACGAGGAAACCCCAGCCAGGGCTGTAGAATGAGACCTCCTCTCCCCAAATCGGAACAACATAATAGTGTTTCCTATCTCTCCAGTCCAAGGAACTGGTCACGCTGTGAATCTCTCTGCTTTCCCTAGTGGTGGCCTTAGCGGAGGATGCTCTCCTGCTGGCCGCAGGCTGGGTAGGTCAGCCATGTCTTCCCTCGTGGAGCCAGTAGAGTACATCTATCTGGATGTAAAGCTGAGCAGAAATTGCCTAGACCTTACCAGAGCAGCAAGGACAGGGTAACAGGCTAATGTACCTCCTGGCTGGTTCTGCCTCTAACCAAGGCAATTCCATTGCTGTACATTAGGTTACGTCACTGAGTCCTATGTATTAAGTGGCTAAGTATTGCAGTTTCTGACGGGATTCTGGCAGTGGGCCTGAGAGGCCTGTCTCCCTAGGGACCAGAGAAGGACTCGGTGTCCATGAGTGTGAGAGGCAGATGCCCTGGGTACTGAATTATGAAGAACTACCTAGGAGGCTGTAGGAGTGAGGTTTCTGTCCAGACACTCGGCTTAGTTCCTCTCAGAGTCCTGACCCCAGGAGCTATGGACTGACAGTCCATTGACAGACGGTCTCTGTTCTAAGTCAGTCCCAGGCACAGGATCCTGGAGCAGACAAGCAGATGAAGATCTTAAATTTCCTCAGTCCTGGGTATGAATTGGCCCCGAGACTCTGTAGAGTGATAATAGGTTCCTTTATCTGAAGAAATGGGAATACATATATCCACACAGTGAAAATGGAAAGAGGTTATGTATGGTGTGTGCGGTGGGCTGCAGAGGCAGAGATGAGGTGGTAGGGTACCTGATGAGGAGAGAGAACCAAGAGCAAGTCTAGGCTGAGGCCAGGGAAGCTCCAGCAGGAAGCGGCAGATGAGAGCAGCAGGAAGCGGCTGGTCCTGCCTCAGGTGACTTGGAGAGGCGCTGGACTAGGAGGACCAACAGGTAGTTGAGACACACCACAGAATTTGGTGCTTGGGGCAAAAGGGCAGTGAGTGATTGCTGTGGGTGACAGTTTTCCTTTTCCTGGGAGGCCACGGGGAACCAGGATCAGGAAGTTAGAGTGCCTGATCAGTGTTGAAGGAGAGGAACCCCCTCCATAAAAATGGTACACAAGAGGCCACAGTGAGCACGGCTGTCCTTGGAGAGGCAAGTCCAGGCGGCCAGGCACGGGAGCAGAAAACCCAGGGCTGGACTAGCAGGTGGCAGTGGACGCAGGTGGGGGTGGGGGACAAGAACAATGACGATGATGACGACAACACATGACACACCACGGGATGGGACATGAACATGGGACCTGACACCCCAAACACTAAGACATCTAACTTCCAAGCAAGTGACTTGAGAGAATGCCACAGTATTAGAGAAAGGAAAACCTAAGTTTGTCCCAGAATCGGCTAAGATATAATGTCAACATTTCCCTCTCTTTTCTATCCCACCGTAAAATAACACAACAAAACACAGGTATTAAAGGACTCCAGCCCCGGTTCCACCTCTTTAAGCACAATTTCTCTTGTGTCTCTCAGTCCCTGTATGTTTACACAGGAAGGCCTCTCAGCTAAACCAGCCACATGCACTGTATGTGCGCCTGAGCCTTGACACTGGGAAGAAACCAAAGAACTGTCTGTTTTAAGAAACAAATCCAAGAAATCTGTGCCAGTTAAGAGCGAGCCTGGGCAAGTGGAGCGAGGCAGATCTAGATTCCGTGTAATGTGGCATGAAACGCGGCTAGACCTCGGTGCTGGAGTGCCCATCACAGGGAATTAAGTCTGCCATAACTGTGGCTGATGGGATGGGTTTGGAACATACTGCATCATAAACAGATAAGGGAAGAGAAATGGCCCTTTTCCTCCACCAGGGATAATACAAGATGGATGCAATCCCTCCCTTGGTGTGCACCGTCGTCCTTTAAACACCATGGAGAGGGAAGCCCAAGACCTCTTCTACAGGGACAGGCCAGGAACAAGAAGATCCACAAAGCACAGACTCCACCAGGACTGCTGAAAGTGGCCCTCCAAACAGGGATGGTCCCAGGTTGCTAAGCTGCGGTCCATTTAGTGAAGCCAGGGGAAGTCCTGAGCAATTTTCTGCCATAAACTGCCAACTGCCTTTAAAAGTATAATCCTCAGTAACACTATTTTTAAAAGGCATAAGACTATTGATTTTGAACAATACAGTATCTTCTTAATGTAGCTTTTTTTCTTTGAATCTGAGGGAGGGAGGAGATTCCATAGTGACAGCTACCAACCATAACAATAAGGACACAGGCTTTCCAGGAGGGGAGGCATTGAGACTATGCAAATGCCAAGACACTTAAAGGTAATTTGCATTGTAACTTTTTCCAAAGTAGAGAAACACAGAAAGTGCAGAGGACGTGAATAGGATTAGTAGTATGAGATCCGCTGGTTCCAGTGGGGACCACAGACGAGGTCCCTAGTGAGGAAGGGCAAGGGCAGCCCTCTGAGCAGCCATTCCTGCTAGCCGAAGTGGGCTCCATTCCGAAGTAATGGCAGTCAAAATGTTCCGGGGACCAGATGATACTTTCTAGAGGAAACCTTACAAATGAACAACTGCCAGGTTTGTCCTCAACTAATGGGCGGATGTTACTAATACATGGGTCACTGCTGGGGGAGACAGCTAAGGAAGTGGAGGACTGTAAGGCCTGAGGACCTAAGTTTGGGTCCCCAGCACCTATATAAAACACCAGCAGTGTATGCCCGTAGTCCCAGCACTGGGGCAGCAGAGACGGGCGGTCCCTGAGGCTTGCTGGTCATACACATGCATTCATGTATGCCTGCTCAGATCCATACATCCACTAGGTGATTTTTCCAAGTGTAGTCTGTTGTAGCAGACCTGACCAAAGAACAAGTCGTCTTAAGGATATATACATTTGTTCTCTATGAAGTGAAAAGATTATTATTTAACAAGGAAGAGTGAAACTCTTTCAGGAAAGCCAGCGAATCTCTAGCTGATGGGACCAGGAGGCAGAAACTGGTCAGATAGTTTACTTTCCACAGGGGACAGACTTTAACCTACTCTACGCCATTGCCTCCGGCAGGAAGCATGAACTCTGAGAGGAGATCTCGGAAGAGGGGCCAGAGCAGCTCCTGGCCCTGAACACGGCACGGCTGCAGAGCTGTGGTGGTACAGGGAAGCCCGGCATCAGGCGAGCCATCCTCTGCTGTCAGAGCCAGAATTTGACGCTTACTGCTCAGGGGTCCCGGGAGGACTCCGGAAGTTCTGAACAGCTCAGCTGATTGAGTACCAGCTGATGGTGGCAGAGTTGTGGCCAGTCGACCGAGAAATGGCAAAATTTAAACCAGAAGATGAAGACTTTGTAAGCAGATTCTGAACCCACTCACCCCACCCTCTCTCTGCAGAGAAGCCCCTAACTGAGACATTCAATTGTTGGCTGCAGAGCTGGCCACAGCCTGTCTCTGGTCTGGAGCCCAGGGCCCATCTTCATTAAAAACCTTTTATAAAGGCTTCTAGGAAAACAAAACACCAACAAAAAGATTTCATTGAGACAGTTAATGTCAAAAATTCAAAATATGGGGAAACAGTATGGCAGTTGTTTGAGTGATTAAAAACAGAATTACTGTATGTCCCAGGAACGCTCCTTGCTCAGTAGGTACCTACAAGAACTGCCATGAGGGGCTGGACCAGATCCGTGGATGTCCTATTATACTGAATATATTCAATGGACTGCTACTTGTTGGTATTGAAAGGAAGGAGATTCGGACACGGACTACAATATGGATAAACTGAGGACAGTATGCTAAGGGAAATAAGCCAAACTTAAAGACTAAGGCTTTGGTTCTATATGTAGAACCAAAGCCAGGAGTCAGGTTCACAGGAACAGACAGACTATAGGCCCCTGGTTGCCAGGGGATAGTTGGGAAGGGGCAGGGAGGAAGGAGCTTGTGTTAAAAGATAGTTTTAGAGGTTGGAGAGATAGCTCAGCACTGACTGCTCTTCCAGAGGACTTGAGTTCAATTCCCAGCAGCCATTAAGTCCAGTTCTGGGGTATCTGACCCTCTCCTCTAGCCTCCATGACCTGGCTCAACATGAGTGTGGCTCACAGATATACACATGCAGGCCAAACATCCATATACACGAAATAATGACAAAACAATAACGATGATGATGATGACAAAGACAGTCCCCTCACATGAAAGGTGCCTATGGCTGAATATGATGTATAGCTATAACTTACTGCCAAAAATGTGAACTTCAAAAAAGTTACGGCGGTAAATTTTAGATTATGTGTATTTATACTACAGTCCTCCCCCCAAGACAGTCTCACCACCCAGGCTGGCCTTGGACTTCTTACATAGCCAAGGATGACCCTGAACTTCTCATCCTCCTGCCTCCACTTCCTAAGCGTTAACATTACATGTGCCACCATGTCCATTTTATATGGTTCTAGAGACTGGACCCATGGCTTCAGGAATGCTAGGCAAAGACTATAAAACTGAGCCATGCCCTGATGTTTGAGTGACTGTCTGAAGATACTTTTCTACTGCTGTGATGAAACACCATGACCCAGGGAACTTACAAAAGCAAGTTTTTAATTGGGCTTGTGGTTTCAGAGACTTAGAGTCCAAGACAGAGCAAAGACACGGCAGTGGGAATAGCTGAGAACACACACTTTATCCCAAACAGGAAGGAGAGAGAGAACTAACTGGGGATGGTGGAGATCTTTTGCTACCTCAAAGCTTGCCCCTCAGGGACACACCTCCTCCAAGGCCACACCTTTTAATCCTTCTCAAACAGTTCCACCAACTGGGAACCAAGTACTATGTGGCCATTCCCATTTAAACTTCCACAATTATTTTGAGCGGAGCTGTCATGAAAGTTTTACGCATTATTTTTTGTGTCAAGTTTTTATTTTTCTATCCAAAATGTCCAAGACTACTAAGTATTAAGTCATACAGGGAATATTCACATACTGTTTTCTAGACTAGAAGTGATTAGTACGATACGATTTTTAAGGTGCTATTTGATGAACTAAGATGATAAAGTACGTTTTAGAGGAAGTGACATCCTAGTATCAGTGTGCTATAGACTCAGTCCAAGGTGGCCTCCACTACATCCCTACAGAAAGCAGAACTCTGACAGCCACAGTTATGCCAAAGTATGTCAGAAAAAAAAAAAAACACCCAAACCTGTCTTGGAACAAAGAGGGATCAGGCTGGCCTCAAACTCAGAGGGATCCACCTGCCTCTGCCTCCTGATTAAAGGCATGAACCACCACTTCCTGGCTAAGTTATACACTTGTAAATATGTTTAAAAGATCTTTAAGTGTGGTTAGGGGGATCAAATTTATAAGAGTGTCAAGTAACAATTGTGAGACACCCAATTCTGCTGGCTCTCATCACAAAAGGGCTACAAAGATCTGAGCAATTGGAAGCGTCCAAGACAGGGCTGGGCCTCTGATACCGCCAAGGTCCCGCCCACAGGGCACCTCAATTCAGCAGCCTGTTTTCCCAGCCTCTCTCCTGTCTCTTTGTAGTCGCTCTGGGGGCACATGTGGAAATTATTTAAAAAGATACAATGACTCCAATCTGTTACCAATTAGAAGAAACACGAATATTATTTTCTAATTTGTGATTCTTGAGCATACATCTCAAAGCCCCAAGAGAAGTAATTGGAATAATCACACCCGTTCCTGAATATTTCTATTATGCTCTTGAAATGAGAGGGTGACTCTGTCCTTCCTGAATCACGTGCCTGGGGGGTTGAAGGTATCTATAAGATATCAAAGCCCTGGATATGAGTCACCGTTGTAATCCAGACATGTAGCGAGCTCTCTGCAGGGGCAGGAGCTGGGTGAGAGGGGTTGTGACCACTGGTAAAGACATGCTCTTCCCTGCGATGCCCCTACCCCAAACTTCCCCAACCTGGGGACTCGTTTGTAGCTGGAAAACCTCTTTCTAGGCATAAGCCTGATTTATGAGAGGAGAATGTGTTTTTTTTCCCCCTTCCAAGCCTAGTTATCCTGCGACTTGAGTGACTACCCCCTGAAAATGGATAATTTCTTGATGCTTAACAGTAGAAGGTCCACACTAATAAATTTATAGGGCGTTATAGCCAATTAGAGTGCACCAGCCATTCGACGCCAATCAACTTACCATTCCGCAAACGCACTCTTTATGGCCCAGTCTTGCGGTTCCAGCCTCATTTATATGTTTGAAAAGCAGCACTTTAATGCTGACAGTACAGGAATCTGGAATTTGTAGCAGGCCTTCTGGGGAAGCCACCTCCCTTCCCCTCAGGGCAAACCTCTCTTTGTTCTTTGGTGGGAGACAGGAGGCATCTGTAGCAATGAGATTCACTCAAGACTCTGGGTATTCCCCATGAGTGCAGGCCATTTGGGAATCTTCCTGCTGATACCCAGGAGGTGTATTTGCTTTGTGGTCTGTTTTTAAATCTCCACTACATATTCACTGGGCAGAGATTCAGAGTGCAACAGAAAATGGGCAGGCTAGGGAAGCCATTGGGAATGACGAGGAAATGTAAGTCCAGTTTTTGCACTGACAGGGATGTTTTGTTATTTCTCTCTCTCTCTGTATGTGTGTGTGTGTGTGTGTGTGTGTGTGTGTGTGTGTGTGTGTGTGGTGGGGAGCTGTCCATTTGGATTGGGTCCAATGGCTTAGATGCTGCCACTGATATGAGCAGTCTGGCTTAACCTTTCCCTTTGGACATTGTGGATGTCTCTTCTCTTTCCTGAGTTGTGACACGGATGTTTTCAGGGAGATCGCCTTCCTTCCTCTTTCTTTGCAGCAATGAGCTCTCTGACCCACCCCATCTGTCTTTCTAGGGCTTACCCTTGTTATCCATCTTGTTTAAATGAATACTAATGATGGGGCATCCACGTGGCAGTGTGTGAGGCAGGCAGAGAGATGAATATGTCATAGTAAGAATGACATTGGTGGACACAAGTACTGTGATTCATTGGAGAAGCCATGTTCTCTTAGTTTCTAACATGCACACAGCCTGCAATTAATTTACAAAGCCTGGGTCAAGAATTAACACTACTTCCTTCAGCTTAGGAACATAAGGGACACCAGCAAAAATTAGGACACCAACACACTGAACCCAGGTCACTAACAAGAACTTTACCAACCGAGAGTACATAATACCAGCCAACTCTTTGAAGGGTTCCTGGTTCACAACCGTGACTGCAGACACAACAATCGAGAGGCAAACGCCAAGTTTCCTTACTTTCTATCAGAGCTGGGGTCACATTACTCTTCCTTGCGGTACAGATGAATCCTTTACTTTCAGCAATTTCCAAATAAGAAAATACTGATGACTTCTAGTGAGGGCCGGGGGTTACTCTCTGACTAAGCCATTACAGGGAGGAGCAAGGCCAGGAGCCTGGGGTCAAGTAAAATGCACAGCAGCAAAGGCCTTTGCCTCTCTGGAAATAAACATGAAGGATGAGGGTCTTTGCTGCTCTAGAGTAAGGTCTTGCTTGGAGTGTATGTTTAATATACTGGATAGATGACCTTCCTAGGGTTGGGGATTCTGAGCTGGCCTTACTGGGCCTCTCTGTTGGGGCTGTGCTGGAGGCTGATGTTAATCCCACCAGCCGGGCCTCCACTATCTTCACACACTTCCAAGCTGATACAGATAGAGAACGAGGGCCTCCCTCTTACCTTCAAGATCTCTGGGCTGTCATCTCCCACCAGGCCTACCCTAGAGTCTCACGGTGAGAGTCAGTGAATCGAGTTTCAAAGACATCAACTTCCTCCTTGACAGACAGAGAAAGTAGCTATGCCTTTAGTTGCTACCTGACAGATTCCATAGTATGGCACATAAATACGGAAAGCCAGTGGAGGGCAGGCTGACCGGGTCGTGACATCCAAAGGACTTGGCCCAGGATACCACAGGTGGGAAGATTCTACCACCTCCTTCCTACACTGCACCCGTCATCTGAACAGGGACTGTGGGTCAGGGACAGGCATGTCATGGAAGGGTCACGACAATTGGATGGTCATAATATGCGAGGGAAATGGCCCTGAAAGAGCTACAGCTCCTTTATAGGAAGGGGCTGGGGGACTCTCAAGAATGAGCACACAGAACGCCGTCCCCACCCCTGCCCCCACCCGGGGCTTCAGCTTCCTCTCATTCCCACCTCACCTCCTAAACAGCACTGGAATGCCCTGTCCCCTGATGGGCTCCATAATGAGAAGTACTGTCAATCACAGCTCCATTAGCCTGGACAGACTTTCAGTTCCTGAAACAATTTATTGGATTCCCAGAAGCAAATGGGCCTTCTTCCTTTTCAGCTCTGTTTTTAGGGAGCTATTCAGAGGGAGTGTGTGTCCCTTCTGTCCCTGCTGGGCCGCCTTTGTTCCCTCCATCTACTCATGAAAACAGTTTCCTGCATCTACCTACCTCCTCTGTCCTGGCTTCCCCAGTGTTTGCCCAAACGTCTGCCCTCCACTGTTCAGCTGCCACACAAACCCACCAGCTGTTTCCAGCTACTGAACCAGGGAGAGGAGGCAGTCAATTCTATTTGCAGATTTTTGGAGGGAACCAGAGCAGGGGGTGGGGGAAGGGAAGAGGAAGGGAAGAGGCACACATGTGAAATTAAACTGATGCACAGAAAAGAATGAGATAATGAATGAATGGGAGAGGGTGCCCATCTTGTCTGTAATTCCTAGGTCCCTACTCTACTTTTCCCCACCAGGAATTTAACAAACTCTATAAAGAATGAGTAAAGATGTAGCTGCCAAAATTTTATCCCACAAGCATAGAATTTTCCTAACTTTGAGGCAGGATCTACTACGTAGCAGCCCAGCTGGTCTCAAATTCTTGGTCACAGTTTCCAGGGGGCTGGGATGATATGCACATACCACGACGCCTGGTGAGTAATTTTGAATGCTCGATGCTCATAACATTTTAAGATCTATGTTGATGATGGCTGAAGTTGGGTTCTGATAAAACTTTCAAGTACTTAAAAAAAAAATCAACCCAGCAATCTCCACTCAAGATCTCCATGCTTCGGTTTCTGAATGGAAGAGGAGGCTAGAGAGTTACATAGGGTAACACTTTTCTAGCTCTTCCTGGAGAATGATGCGCACTGTACCACTGCATCTGAGAAGGAAGGCACTGCCTTGTAGGCATAAATCACTTTAACTTTTAGCCTGGGAAAACAGGCTGCAGAAACAGGGCTACGTCTTGCCTTCTGAGGCTCTCAAGTCAATAGTAAATTGGGGGGCACCATTGTGCCACAGAGATCCAATCAGGATAAAATTATGCAGTCATGTACGAAATAATATCTATTAGGCTAATTTAATCACCGAATACTTTACAGATGAATTAGAATTTAGAATCCAATTATTTCTAACATTCGGACTGTCAGAGTCTGTTTCTAGGCAGGAGGAAGAAGAAGAAAAAAGGAGAGGATGATTAGGGCAGCTTTTAAAAATGCAGCCAGCAAGGTTGGGATAGCAAGGGAGGGATGGTGGATCTGCTAGGGTTTTGCTATCACACCACTCTGCCCTACCCTACGGGCCCAGGATACACAGATTTGGTTAGCCCTGATGGGTACCCATTGTCCTGGCCAAAAACCATACAATCCCCAAAGGAGCCTTCCTCCTCAGGGCTGGCACTTCACAAAGGCTGCTGGCTGGGGCAATGATGCAGACCAGCTATTGGACCTGGGAGTCTGCAGATACCCAGGGGCCACTATAGGAGCCGTGGACATCCTAGTGTTCCTGCCTACCTGCTCCCATGTCCTGCCCGCTTTAGGGCTGCGTTGCCTTTCATGAACAGTAAGGTTGTCCAGAGACTGGGACAAGCTGAAGAAACAGAAGAGGCCAGGAACCTGTGGACCTCTGAGATGGGAGCTTGTTGTGACACGTGAGAGGCTGCTCACTACCCTTTCTGTGGGAGCAACTGAAGCCTGGGAAGAGTTGAGCTGGGTTCAACTTTAAAAAGTTAAAACTGACTCGACATTATTTTCTATGCACACATGTACCTGTGTGCATGTATGTGCTATGACGGGCATGTAGAGGACAGAGAAAAACTAACAGGAAGGAGTCAGTTCTCTCCTACCTGTGAGTTCTGGGGCTCCAACTCAGGTCTTCAGGCTCTGCAACAAGAACCTTAAACCTCTGAGCTTACCAGCCCAGCTGGGTGCTCATCATTGCAAGATCAAAGCTAATCTTGGAGCCGGTCCCTCTCCCAGAGAATGTTCTGGTGTGAGAGGCAGGGCGGAGACTGGGTTGCTACTTCAGGAAGGATCAGGTTGGTGGTTTTCTGTTTTCTTATTTTTATAGGTTAGCTTAGGCAGCAATGGATCATGTAAACAACTATTTTAAAAAATTACCACTTGAGTTAACATTTGAGTTATAAATAGCAATATTTATTTCAGGGTTTCAATCACTTAAATCCCAACAGAGACTTTGTGAAAGAAATGACTGAAATGCAATTTTTTTTTTAATGCTACGTTTTCTTTGGGGAATAGAAGTATGCAGGGGCCCTCTGCATCCTGGCTCTTTCGCAACCCTTAGGAATCTCCCCCATTTCCAGCAGCGGAGTGGGAATGTTAGGGAAAACCCACCACTTAATGGTTCCTTCCAGAATGATCCTTACAGCATGAAATGAACAAATGTACTATGCATTTAAATTTTAACATGCCAGCAGGTTATGGGGCTATTGTCAAGACTGAATACATCTGTTTAAGTTTAAGGTGGCCATGGAGACCCTTTTACTTCAGGAAGGCACAGACACAGTTAACCTCCTTGCCAAAGCCACTGTCCAAGGGCCTCCCCCGCCCACTGGAAGGGGGAGGGCCCTCGATGTCTGCAGGCCTCAGGGGGTTTATGATAGGGGCTTCCTGCCTGGCTGAACAGAAAGCCTGACCCTATAGACTTTGTGGGTCCTCCTGCTCATTTTCTTCCTCCTGGCACAAAAGGTATCCTTATTATCCCTTTAATTACTGAGCTGGGTATCTGCTGGGCTCTGCCCCCTGTCCTCAAGGACTTTTGTGTGTGTTCCTGGGTGGGTGCACGTGTGTTCACATCTGCCTCTTTTATTCATGTGATTGAGGGCAAGGCTCTGGGTGGGATCTCTGAGGAGGCAGGCCTTGTTTTAGGACGGTTTATTGTGCCTTTAATAACACTGTTCAGGGGCTGGAGAGTTGGCTCAGTTGTTAAGAGCACTGGCTGTTCTTGAAGAGTACCTAGGTTCATTTTCCAGCACTGACATGGAGGCTCACAACCATCTATAATTCCAGTTACAGGGGATACAATGCCTTCTTTTGACCTTTGTGGACACCAGGCATGCACATGGTGTACAAGCATACACACAGGCAAAAGAAATAAAAAACAAACCCTCACATACACACAGAACAATATGTAAAACAAAACTTGTCCTTCAGTTTATCCTCAAAGGTGAAAATCAAATTTTGTGTTCAGTTTCTTTAAAGTCTTAACATTTCTTATGTAATTATTAAGTAAGAAAAGAGCCTAGGGTTGGGATGTAGCTCAATGGTAGAGTGCTTTCCTAGCATGCACAGGGTTCTGAGTTCAAACCCCAGCATGGCAACTAGAAACCTACCAACCAACAAAACAAAAACAAAAAAGAAAAACCTCATTATTGTAATAACAGAAACTTGGCTGGGTGTGGTGGCTCACACTTTTCATCCCAGCACTTAGGAGGCAGAAGCAGGTGGATCTCTACTAGCTGAAGGCCTGCCTGGTCTACAGAGAGGAGCTCCAGGCTAGCCAGGGCCACATAGTGAGATTCTTCGGATAGAAGCAAACTTTACGTGAGCATAGTTATAAAGGGACAATGAGATGACTCACCGGATACAGGCATTTGTCACAGAGTCTGCTTATCTAGCTCCTGGGACCTTTGAGGAAGAAGGGGGAACTGACTTCTGCTCATGCCATAGAGCACCTGCACCCTCACAACTAATAAATGCAATAAAAAATTAAAAAGGATATTTGTATAAGATCTGTCCCAGTGTGGGGCGTGGATCCCTCCCTGAATTGAGGGTGCACTGCATTCTGTGAACTTCTTATGAAGGTCCTTTAGTCACTGGGATTGAGTAGAGGTGGTGATTGCTTGAAAAATAAAAAAGGCCCTTTTCTTTTTTTTGAATCTAAAGGCTGTGTGTGGAGGAAAACCACATGCAGCATACCTACATCAGTTTTGAGAGATTAAGACAAACACTTTTTTTTTTTTTTTTTTTTGCCTTGTGGTAAAAGGAAAAATCCTTTCTTTTTTCCTTTGGGGAAGTTATATGGTCAACCACTGATGAGACCTTGCGGGAGATAGCACCTCAGTATTAGACACTGACCTAGGAACTAGCTACGCTGCACACGTGACAGGTTCACCTGAAATTCCCAAGACCAAAGCTGAGGCGAGCCACATGGCTACGGCTTTGGCAAGCTCACCCAACTCATTTAAGTGGACATGGAGGCCTCTTCAACTAGGTGAGTTTCACAAACCAGTTGCCTCTGCAGATAGGCTGTTTGTGCCTCAGTAGCCTTTCAGGCCACACCTTTCCTCTCCAGGGTGGCAGAGGAGTAGCCCTGGCTCCCTGTGACCCAGTGGGCAGCAGCCGCTTGGCAGGACCTGGTCGTCAGCTCCCACCACAGGCCTAATTAATGACCCTGCTGGTCGCAGCTGGAAGAGCCGAGCTGGGGGTGATTAATTAAATTAGCTGGCAGAGGAAATTACAGTGGAAAAGCCAAAGTTTGATTGCTCCATAATTAACCGCAGCGCAAATAATATCTGCATCTCCAACTTCCAGCAATGAGATCAGAAGCCGGCTGAATCTGGCGCTGATTGAAGCTGTAAATATCCCGCGGTGAGGAATGATAGGTTTGTTCTAGAGGGAAAACTCACAGAAATGGACTGCTAGCAAATGGGATGGGGAGGAAAGGGCAGCGGAGGAAGCCGCAGGGAGGACGCCTCACCTTTCATACTGCCTTTGGCCAACATTAAAACGGATCTTTTCATATTTCCTTTGGATTGGTGGCGAGGCGTGCCAGCCCACATGCCCCAGCTTCGCGCTTCCCATCTGACTTCCCATGTGCAGAACCAACGCTGGGGTTCCATCCCCACCTTCATTCTAGGGATTAAAACCCAATTCTAAAATAATTCCATAGGCTAATAGAAGGGAAGGCTTTCATCTCCCCAAGAAGAAGAGAGTGCTCTATTTGGGCCACCAAATGTGCGCACTGGGGCTGCTCTTCTGGGCAATGGCATTTCGACTTCGCAGCAATCTCATGTCCAAAATACGGTTTCATTAGCAATAGGCTTCTACTTAAAAGGAAAAATAAAAGTGTTTTATACAGATAATTGCCTTAGGAGAAAGAAAAAAAAAAGCCCCGCAGAACTTTCAGCAGACGAAAGCATCACTTTTTAGACCGCCCATGTATTTGCACCGGTTAGTCGTTTTGAGGTTGAAGTAACCGTATCAAGGAGGCTCTCAAAGTGATGACAGGTGCCTCTGGGCCATAAGGTTGGGCTTCTGCCTGCTCAAGAACAATTGCCCCACTCATGATGCCCAATAAGCACTAAGTCCAGTAGAGGAAAATGCCACAGACACTTAAATGGGATGCTGTTTCCATGAGTCAAACACAGCATCAGATATACTTCTCTGGTGTCTCACCATGAGATTCACAACCAAGAGAAAGCAGGAGGGCAAATCTCTCTGGTCCTCATGAAAGCTGAGGTTCTGGGTACGAATAGCCATGACAGAAAAGGGCCCCCTATCCTCCAGCCAGCCCAGACATTACTTGCTACCATAGAGTGTTGCTTACAACAAAGGGTTGCTTGCTTTGCACCGTCCCGAGATGATCTATAAGAATAATGAATCTGGAGGCAAAGAAATGAGTGGACAGAGCCCCGACTGCTGTGTGTGGGGGACTGATGAGATGGTCTAGGCCCACAGAAAGCTGAGGGCATGGGCCAGTATCTAGAGAAGACAGACAATATGGTAGACAATGCTGGCTTCTACAGATGTCTACATCCTAATTCTCAGAACTTGTGAGTCTGTGAAGGGACATAGCCACTGGAGTTACGATGAGGTACTGAGGAAGAGTTGCCTTAGAATTGATAGGTGGTCCACATAATCACAAGGGTTCATGTAACAGGGAGGAAAGAGGATCAAAATGATGAGGCCAGGGTCCAAAGTAAGTGGGTACCTGTGGAAGCACGGGAGGTGGGAATGGTGTGGTTCCCAAACACGCTACATTAAACACAGGTAAGCTGACTCTGAACACCTAATCTCCAGGACTGTCAGAGAGTAAACCTATGTGCCTTCTAAACAAATGTGTGGCGAGTCCCTCTGTGGGCAAGAGGGGTCACATATCTATCTGTCCTATCCTAAAGGAAGGACTGGGAAGACCAAAGCTGGGGTGGGCAGAGTATCTGTGATGTAGCAAGGGTTGACCTTGGTGGCACCCACTGGGCTCAACACCTGGCAGCATCAGGCCATTTTGCTTTCTGTGAAATCCTTCTCTTTGGCATGGAAATCATACAGACCTCCACACTTGCTGGGCCACAAGCCCAAGGGAACGTTGTGGAGGGTTATAAAGACTGGAGACTACTTGTGTCAGACAGTGCCTGGCCCCTCTTCCATGTCTCCCTGTCCTTCCAGCACGGGCTATGAGCGCCTGTGTCCTCAACAGCCTTCCCAAGCATGGAGACAGGGGCCCAGTTTTGGAAGCCCACAGCTTTCTCCACGACTTGGGGCTGTGAGCATTATAAAAGCTCATGCTGGGGAGATGTTGCCGGTGCCAAAGTGCTGCCTTTGCAAGCAGGAGGACTTGAGTCCAACCCCCAGAACTCTTGCAAAAGAAACAGGAGAGTGATGGCACATGTCTCTAATCCCAGGGCTGGAGAGGCAGAGAGAGGAAGACTCCCGGGACTCAACTGGTCCTGCTGGTCTAGACTCTGTGGAAAGTTCCAGGCTGGTGTGAAAGCCTGAAACAATGTGGTCAGCACCTGAGGAATGACACCCAAGGTCATCCTGTGGCCGGCATGTGTGCCTGTACACTCATGCATACCTTTACACACATAACAAAAACTCTGGCCCCTGGGCCAAGCTCCTCTTCCACCATACAACCTATTATATGCAGTGTCCGTGGGCCCCAGGACTCATCTCAATGAGCGGAACAGGGGCTAATAGGCCTTACTTCTGTCTGACATACTTGATTTCATCACCCAGGAGGATCGTGTGTCAATGAGGCAACATTGACAACTGGGTTCCCCCTTCCTTTCACTCTCACCTGGAATACTGTCTACAGCAACAGTGAAACACACAAGACTGAGCTGGGCTAGGGCCCCTGCTGTCTTTGTACAGCTCCCCAGCTGTCTGGGCTCCTGGGTGATTTCCTCTGCTCCACTGCAGCCTGCCTCCTCCTCCTCTACCTGGCCATGCTGCAGTGTTTGCATGGGCCATCCTACTAAGTGTTTCTCCCTGCTCGTGCCTCTGTCTCTTTCCAGGTGCTGGCCTCGTGAGTACAGGTCACATGCAGGACCGAGGACGGTAAAGGGATTCTGCTGCACAACAAAGGAGCAGGAATCAGGCTCCCACTCCTAGCTTCTGTCCTCAGCAGAGAGCAGGACTTACTGCCTAGGTCTTTCTCCTGGAGTGAAGGGCAAAGCTGGAAGTGATAAAGGTAAGAAGGTAGTGGGTGTGGCCACTTATGTACCGAAAGGGGACGGAAGACTGAAGAGCCGGTCTAGGAGCAGCTTAGGGCTCCAAAGGGGAAAGGAACTACCAAGTTCAAATCACAGGAGCCAAGTAAGGGCCAAGCTATGAGTGACAGCCACATGCTGAGAAGGGATCTATCTATCAGCAGTGTGTGTGTGTATGCATGTGCCGTTGGTCACACCTGTTTATAAAGGAAAGTCTTTGAGAGGCAGGGAGCTCAATATGACCTGCTAGAATGGGATTCTCTGGGTGGTTCAAACCACAGCCAGCAGGAGTGATGGTCAATCTCACAAGACCATGTGGCTGAGCCTAAGGTCCAGTGATGCTGGCAAGGCTTTAGGTAGATGGGAGCCATGCCATCTGGGCTGTGGAGTTCAAGTAAAGGCCATTGCTTTAATAACAAGGGTGTGGAGCGGGCTCATCAAGTCAGCTGAGGGTTCTAAGGAAACACTCAAGTCCTGGCCCAGCCTACTGCATTAACTCCCTCCTGTGGCCTGCCCTACAAACACAAGCCCCCTCTTTAAACACCTTTTCCTCCCCTTTTTCTCCTCTCCTTGGTCTGTCCTCGAGAACAGAGAGGGGGTTGGGAGAGTGGCACAGGACCCAGTAGTTCTGAGTTGAGCAGCACTGGGTCACTCAGAAGCCTCTGTGATCTGGGATGGGCTCTGAGGAACAGAAGCAGTGGTGAGAGAGGACAAATAAGATGTGGGGGTGACGGGAGCCATGCTGATCAGATTCCCAGCAGCCCATGCCTCTGGCTAGCTGGCCTCTATTTAGAAACCCTTCATCACAAAGGAATTAGCAGGTCCACAAGGTGTAGACACAGGCACGGCCATCCCAGCACCGTCTCATAGACAGGTGACTAGACCCCCGCCCCCCATGTTATGATGCCATAGAAAAGAACACTGCCCGAGTCAGAACCCGCGGCCCCGCTCACACTCGGCAAGTGCTTGGGGCGGATACAGCAGCAGCTCTCGGGGCAGTGCTTCAGGAGGCGTCTACAGAGATGATACAGATGATCTCAGAAGATTGAGGAAAACCAAAGAAAAAACCTTTGTTTTTTCTGAAAGAGCAGTAAGCACTCTTAACTGCTGGCTCAACTTTCCAGCCCTCTTAAACATATTTTATTACTAATTTTTTTTGTTTGTTTTTGTTTTTGTTTTCTGAGACAGGGTTTCACTGTGTAGCCTGGAACTTGCTTTGTAGACCAGGCTGTTCTTGAACTCACAGAAATCCACCTGCCTCTGCCTCCTGAGTGCTGGGATTAAAGGCATGCACCACCACTGCCTGGCAATTAAAATCTTTTAAGGAACAGAATTAACACTGAGTCTCTTTCCGTAGTCTAAGGTGGCCCAGAACTCATTAGCTACACTTAAAGTGGCCTTGAACTTGAGGTGCCTCAGTGTCTCTACTACAGTTAAGTGAGTACCTCAGGCTCAACTCTGGTTTAAAAATCAACATTGAAGAGAAATCTGCATGAGAAATCTATAGATGGTAGCAAACAATGAGTGATCATGGCAGAAGTGTCCCCCTCCCCCCTTCCTCTTTCCTTCCTTCCCTCCCTCCCTTTCTCCTTCAGGGAGCACAAGTGTCTCTCTCTCACAGATCAGAAGTAGAAGGGTCTTCTCCACTGTTAAGTCTGTTTGGGAAATGCTGCGAGCCTGATGTACTCAGCACTAGGGTTTCCCCTTACCACCCTGAAGCTGCGTATGCCAGAAAGAAGCCTCTTTCCCTTACCCCTTCTCAGTTTCTAGAAATATCTAACACCACTGGCTGGGACTAAAACACAGAGGGACATATTTTGGTTTTGGAAATGGGTTTGGACTGAGCTTCCTGGTTCATGTGCTGACATGGTCAAGATGGCTTCAGGAGTTGGGGCTCTGCCTTCCAAGTTCATCTCCAGACTCTAGCTTTCCGTGAAGTTCACACTCTAAGAAGGGCCCCTACAGGCAAGGATGGCCATGGTAAGGAGCAGAGCTGCCTATAGGCCCAGGCCTGGATTCACAGGCTCCTGGCCCCTCTAAAGCATATTTCTCTTGAATTCAACCTCAGATCCAAGTCACTTCTTTTGAGCATAGGATTCAGAACTAGAATCAATGGTGGGCCTGATGGCACTGTGTGTGTGCACGTGCATATGTGAGAGATAGGGCGGGGGGGGGGGGGGGGTGATCTATCTGCTGTATATGACAGTCCTGGACAGGGAACAGGGAATATGGGAAGGCTTGTGGAGTCTGGAGACGTGAAGTCTGGCAGGTGAGCAGAAGCTTCCTACAGGAGGACATGCCTTGCCAAAGAGTACAAAGGAGGACAAGCCACCAAAGACTTACCACTTATCCTCAGATATTTCCAAGATTGAAGAGGCCTATATTTACCCAAAGGCTTTGAAACACTAGGAAACCAGGGCTGAGGCCAGATGGCCTGTCTTCTGCAGCTGGAATTCAGCTCACTGTTACAGCCACAAGGGGAATGGGGTAGACCCTTTTGTTTTGTTCTTTTTTGGCTTTCTTAGTAAACTGCCCCCCACCCCAGAGTGGGGGTGGGCAGGGCTGAGTCTTTTTCTTCCCTAACAGCTTTATTGAGGTATAATTTACATGCCATAAAATTCACCTGTTTTAGACGTACAATACAGCGATGTTTATTAAGTCCACAGGGCTGTGCAAGCATCTCCTGAATACCGTCCTAGCCTGTTCCCACCATTCCAGAGGATTCCTTGTGCCAGGCTGGAAATACTGATCCCTCACTAGGCAGTTCCTCTGTGTTGTCTGTACAGATCTGCCATCTCTGGCTATCCCACACCGGGGAAATCACACGGTGCGTGCATGAGCCTTCTGTGTCGAGCTCCATCGTGGAGCTCAGCCTTAACACTCAGCGCACAGACAGTGAAAAAAGGAAAAAGGGACTGGAAATAAACACACACCTCCAAGTGCTCTGCCAAGAAGGAGTTTCTGGTCCCTGTTAAGTTACTTCTACACTTCTATTCGGGTTTGGTGTGGATCAGAAACACCTACTATGTTAGGAAGCAGGTTTTATGTGGACCATATAAAGCAAGAATAAATGAACATGGTTTTTGCTTATTTGTTTTGTGTTTTCCTGTTGGAATAAACCTGAAATTAGTGAACTTAAACTTATGAGAATTAAGGGCCTGTGCCAGGCCAGATAAAAAGAGCATTTATTTGCAGGCACTGTAGTACACTCCTGCCCCTGCTTCTCTCTGTTAGGCTGGAAGGCAGCCCTTCCATTCAAGACATGCTCATGGACAGAAAGCAGGAGACGGCCCCTTATCCTACCTGTAGTATGCATTCAGCCTAACTCATACCAAAGAAGAGTTTGTACAGCCATAACTGATCATGAGGTGCACGTCAGTGTAAGGGAGCAGGAGAGTGCTGGCGCTCCATCTAGGTTTCACATACTTCAGGGGCTCCTGGGGCTATCTGTGAAGTGGCGCCCTCGGGTGGGTGGGATGCACAATGTGGGCCTGGAAAGGTCCTTAGGAGAACTTGGTAATGAAAGAAACCCCTGGGTTCTTTATCAGGGGGCTGCTATTACAAAAGGCCATCTGGATGTCAGCAGTCCTGGGCTGTGTTCCCGGCAGCCACCTGTCGCCCTCTGCCTTTTCAGAAGCAGCTATGGCTTCTCTAGAAGTGAACAGACTTTCTGGACACATGTGCTCCTGGAATAGGGGGCCCTGGAGACCAAGGCAGCCTGGGAAATTATGTACGCAGCTCCAGAACTGTGTTTGGATAATGGGTTTGGGGACACCAAGCTGGTAACTGCAGGTGGCAATGGGCAGCACAATACAAAATATTTCATTTGCCACACAGGCTTGGTCCTGGCAGCTGCAACGACACAGAAAGTCTTGGGATGGACTTTGACATTGGTCATGTCCAAAGGTGAGGGACCAACATAACATTTGAAGAGCAGACAGCAGGTCTGGGGGGAAACTCCAGGGCTTGGAGCAGCAGGACCCAAGGAACTGGTAAGGTAATCAAGGCATGATCCGTTTGCTGCAGTCTGGACGGGGAGTGGTCCCTAGAGGTTCATGTGCTGCTGGGACTCCCACTTGATAGGTGGCAGAACCTTAAAGAAGTCTGACCCACATGATGTCACAGGGTCACGAGGCACGGCCCTTCTGGATGAACTGTTTTTCTCTCCAGAATGGATGAGCTACTGCCAGACTGGGCTGTTATAAAGTGGTGGTGGTGGTGGGGGGGGGCGGGAGGGATACAAACCTTGCATGTCCTAATTGGGTACTCTAATTCCACAGCTGTATTGCAAGGTGGCTGGACAAGTGGTACTGTTCTCACAGTGCTCCGATCCATGCTGTCCCAAATGCTAGTGTCAGCAGACACTTGAAGTGTGGCTAATCCTACTTAAGATACATAATATAGTATATAGATATAACTAACACACTGTTAACACAGACTTGGTTCAAAAGAAGAATTAAAATAGCTCACCAAATACTTTAAATTTATCTATTTATTATTTGTTGTGTACCATGAGATGTGTGTAGAAGTCAGAGGACAACTCACAGGAGTCAGGTCTCTCTCTCCTTTTACTATGCGAGTCGTGGGGCTAGAACTCGGGTCATCAGGCTTGGCAGCAAGCACCTTTACTTGCTGAGCCATCTTGTTAGCCATCCTAATACCTTTCTATAGTGATTACAACGTAGGGGTTATTACACCAGCTAAAATCCTTTCACCATGTTCTTTGACTAGAGAAGATGATAGTGAGAAGGGAGAGGAGAAAATGCCAGCGGGCTAACAGGATAGATGTAGCCAGATACAGGAGACCCAGGCATGCAGCATCAAAAGAGAGCAAGGAAAAGACAAAATACTTCTGAACAAGGAAATGAAAGGACCTCTGAACATCTGTTTCTAAGCAAGCTTAGACATCTCCTGGAGATGGCCATCATCTGAAGGACAAACACCTGGTCCTTCTCTTACCAATGGTGCTCAGCTCAGCACCCACTTGTTCAACAGAGACCCTACGAGCCCATGTCCTTCCTATCACCATTGGTTTTCGTGAAAACTGTATCCCCAAGTCAGCTCTTCCAGACAAAGAGCTGAAGTCAGAGAGTTGCAGAGGTCCACGGGGCTCAGGTCACATAGGTGAGGGTTCCTTTGGTATACGATTCTGGGTTATAGCAAGTCAAGGGACGGACTTAGAGATATTGTGCTGTCAGAACACGGCCAAGAGAAGAGAAGAAATGAACACACTCTTGCCTGCCTGGCTCTCTGCCTAGGGAATGGTGCTGCCCATAGCGCTGAGTCTTTCCTATCAGTTAAGAATCAAGACAGTCCCCACCACAGACATACCACAGTCCAATTTACTAAAGACAGTTTCTCAATTGAGACTTTTCCCAGGTCATTCTAAGTTGCAACAAGTTGACAATTAAAATTAGCCATTACATAGTTCCACACAGTTCACAAGCCCTCCCTGTGATCTGTCTCTAACCACATCTTTTGGAGACTTTAGAACCTGCATGCATGGCTTTTTTGAGAAAGAATTCTGGAGACAAGATCACTGGTGCCAAAGAAATGAGTCTGAGCTGCCTCTAAGCCTGACTGGGACTCGTGATTCCCTCTTGGGAATCCTAAATAGTTATTGCCCGTCCTGGACACAGTGGCTTTCTCTTTCTCTGGCTTCACTTAAAACAACAGAACACATTGTCTTTGATTTTTCTTTTCGCTTAAACATGTGGCATAATCCTTTCTTTGATTATTGAGATACAACCCACACAACCTGCCATTCTGCCATTTAGAGCATATTACCCAGTAGTTTGAGTATTTTGCAGTCATGTGACTATATAGAACATTTTTTGTTCTTTTAAAACCAGCCCCTTACCCATGAGCAGTCACTGTTTTCCTCATGCATCTCCTATCTGCTTCCTTCCAACCTTTGGCCGCCGCTGCCGCCGCCACCACCACCACCACCACCACCACCACCACCACCACCACCACCACCACCACCACCACCACCACCACCACCACCACCACCACCACCACCACACTTCTTTGTTTACGAATGTGCCAATCCTGACTTTAAGGTAAGCAGAATCATACAGGAGCTCTTTAGCAACTGGCTTGTCTTAACATCATGTCAAAGGTTTAGTCACATCACAGTGTGCCTCGAGAGGCCGCTCTTTTACCAGCGTGGGCAACAGAAGGCACACATAGGCAGTTTATCTGCTCAACAATTACAAGCATGCTCTTTGTTCCCACTTCTCAGCAGTCAAGAACACGCTACCACATTCACACAGGCTTCTGTGTAAACATGCATTTTCTTTATTTCTTTCTTAATATTTAATTCTAGGTGTATAAGAGCTCTGCCTGCATGCATGTCTGTGTGCTACTTATGTGCCTAGAACCCAAGGAGGTCAGAAGAAGGCATAAGATCCTCTGGAACTGAACTTACAGGCCATGTGAGCCACCATGTAGGTGCTGAGTATCAAGTCTGGGTACTCCACAAGAGTAGCAAGTACTCTTGGCTGCTGAGCCATCTCTCCATCCCCTGGATGGGTACTTTCATATTTCTTGACTGTATACCTGGAGGTGGAATGCCAGGTCAGACAGATTCCTGAGCAACTCATGGGGTTGTAGATGCCGTGAAAAGGACTTCAGACTTAGTCTGTGATGGTTTGCATGTGGACCCCACTCCATCTTATTCAGAGACCCGGGGAAGAAGACCACCTGAAGCTGCCCTTGACCCTTTAGTCTCTCCCCACCCCCGAGATCTCACCTATGGGAACAGTACCTCTGACAAAGAGGAAACAGGTCCGAAAAGGCTGCACAAGTGTGATGCCTCTTCCAGCCTGTGCTCTTAGCACAGGCCCTAGCCAGTGCACAGACAAGTGGCCCTTGGGGTACAGCTCACCTGCTCACATTTGGTGAGGGACACAACTCATGTTGGAGACGTCACCACCTGTCCCTCTAAGACTTTTATGTCACAAGCATCATATATAAATATTGCCAATTAACAATTTACAGTACATTATAATTTACAAGATGCTTTTGACTTTGTATACTGTGGCCATCTGTTACTACATTTCCAGTTGCATTGAATGTAATGGCTAAAATGTCATACTGCATATGCTAAAGGATTATCATACAGAAATATGCATGTGCTATACTTTAAAATGTATGACCTAGTAATCACAAGCATTACAATATACTATGTGAATACATGGCACCTATGTATTATATACGTAACTATGTACAACTGTGTACATATATACTACACTTAGATATGACTTACATTTTACAGAATGTGGCATATACAATATTTTATATTACATTATGATATATACTAGGCCTGGCAGGGTAGTTCAGTGGGTAAAGGCACCTGCCATCAAGCCTGAGAACTTGAGTGTGATTCCTAAGACCCACAAGGTAGAAAAAGAGGACTTGTCCTCCAACCTCCACATGTGTGCTGTGACATGTTCCTCCAATCCCTGCCAAATAAATAAGTGCAAAAAATTAAAAAATACTGCATATACTTCAGTTTACCTACTTTGATTTCTGCATTATTTAAAGCTTGGACTTGTGAGTGCAGTAATGCAGCAGGATCTCGCAGGCATCTTTCTGCACACGTCTCTAGCCGTCTGAGTAAGTGTTAGAGCAGGCTCTCTGGGTCGGAAGCCACGTCACTGCAAAGACTGTGGACTGTGTTGCCAAGCTTCTTCCAGGAAGGTTCTTCTCAGTTTCCACTTTTACCAGCAGTGTTGGGAAAGGCAGAATAGGATACGGGTACATTTCCATCCTAGGGATTGCTGTTTGTTTTGGGGTTTCTTTCTTCTTTTTGAAGTGAAAGCATGCTTGTCCGTTGGCTGTTTCATGCTGGACTGCAGCTAGTTATCGGATGTCAGTAAGGGTCTTTCTTGTTACAGGAACACACGACTTGCCCTCCTCCTGCCTGGTCAGATGCCGCAGGACCCGTGGGCGACCTTGAAAGTTCATAAGAGCTGTCCCCTGGGAAACGGTGGAGTAAGCCACAGCTCAACAGTCATTGATCTGGGGTTTTCTTGAGTCACACATGAAAGCCACTTGCCATGGCCAGATCTCACATTCCATGAACCCATATGCAGGCCGAGATTTCTATCCAGGATGGGGAAGCAGACCCTCTTTCATTACTTCAGGTACAAGTAACCCTTGGTTTCAACCCACACTTCAGGGCATATACTATTTCACATTATTCATTGACAAAGTTATTAAATTCTCCCTCCCAAAGGGACTGGCTCAATAGTAGCTATTACTGTACATAGTGATGAGGTGTGCTGATCATTTGATGTAGGAAATCGTAGCAAATGAGACATAGCCACATGACAACACCCCATTTTGATTGTTACTTATTTAATGTGTATGGTAACTTCATCTGCAAATATGTCTGTGCAACACATGCACGCAGTGACTGGGGAGGGTCAGAAGTGTCAGTCCTCTGTGACAGGAATTATAGGTCTTAAGTTGTCTCAAAAACAGAAGGTGGAGGCTGGTGAGATGCTCAGTAGTTAGGAGCACCTGCAGAGGAACCAAGTTCTATTCCCAGCACCCAAGTCTCACAGCTCAGAACTGCCTGTAACTTCAGCTCCAGGGAATCTGGTGTCTTTGGCCTTGTCAGAGACTTGCACAAATGTATATATGCTGTCATACAGATAGGTGGGCACATGTGATTAAAAGTAAAACAATTCCGTAAAAAAGGTAACAAAAAGGAAGACATGAGGTGCTGCCCTCAGGCCTCTACATGCATGCACACGCACAGATGCACACATCACACATAAAACATTGAGGGGTGTCTAACCCATGTGCTGCCTGCAACCATGATGGCTCTCTGTGCTACAAATCACACAAACCAAACCTGTGTATGGTTCTGCAAACTGCCAGTCACAGGTTGGATACCCCAGTATATAATGTGGGGCTCAAGACAATTCATCTTCATTCAATGTGGTCCCTCTGGAGAAGCAAAAATACTAGACACTTTGGAGCCTAGGGCACCAGTGAGGAACACTTTCTGTGTGTATCTGAGGGTGTTTCCAAAAAGTGAGTGGGTGGCACCAACCCTGGGCTGACGTCCTCAATTAAATCAAGATGGCAGGGGAAGAAAGAGCTAAGCACTGGTCCCCCGGTCTGCTTCCTGATCTGCTGAGACTGGTGCAGGGAGCTGCTGCATGCTGCCACCACGAGGCTGTCCAATGCCCTGTCTTCCTGCCATGATGGACAGTAGTCGTCCAAACCATAAGCTGAACGACCTTTCTCTTCTCGGGTTCAAGAATCATAGCCACGGAAGAACTGACACACACGGGCGCCACATGATTCCCTCCATAGGAGTTTTTAGGAGGAACTAAACTAATCGGTGCTAATAGACACCAGATCTGTAGCTGCCCTGAACAGGGAAGACAAAGAGGAAAGAACGTCCCGGGGTCATGGAAGTATCATAAACAGGTACATGAAGGCAGCTGTCGAAACTGGCTCGACAGCACACCTAAGCTGTGCGCGATGCATATGCAAAACTGACCAGAATTTAAATTTTTTATATTGATTTTAAAATTATGTGTTTATGCGGGTCTATGTGAGGGTATGTACAGATGCATACAGGTGCCCATGCAGACCAGAAGAGGACATTGGGCCCCACAGGGCTGGGCTTACAAGCAGCTGTGAGACAACCACAGTGGGTGCTGAGGACTGAACCATGGTCCTCAGTAAGAGCAGTACGCTCCCCCAATTACTGCGCTATCTTTCCAGCCCCCAGAAGTAAGTTTTTAAACAATCAAATAGAGCCCGGCACAGTGGCACACGCCTTAAATCCCAGCAAACAGGAAGCAGGTGGGTCTCTGTTAGTTGAGGCCAGCCTGGTATATGCAAAAGAATTCCAAGATAACCAGGTTTTCATAGAAAAACCCTATCTTAAAAACAAAATCACCACCAACAAAAACAAAACTAAAAGACTACTCTCGCTGCCCTCAGTGATCCAGTGTTCACAACTTATTTCAACAAGGATGGCATTCTATTTGGACATTTCAGGTAAGACATGTATGTTGCAGGTAACAGTCTTGGCGTATTCACAACGGCTGTCTGGTCAGAGTCACATTTTAGCAAGTAGATCTGTGTGGGGATGGTGGTCAGTCCTGGAAGACTATGGGGTCAATTGGCTAATGATGTAAACAGCTTCCTGTTCCTACAGCCATGTCTGCTGCTATGCTCTCTGCCATGATGAACTCTTACTCCTTCTGCAACCATAAACCGCAAGCAATTCTTCTCTAAGCTGTTCCTGGCCATGGTGTTTCATCAGCTATAGGAGTGTAACTAATGTCGAGTCAACCACCTGCTAGAGGGCAGATTCTGATGCTCTATATCCACGCAGGTTAGTTTTCTGTGGGCTCCTTCCATGGCCCCCAGTAAGGGTCCCAAAGCTACTTCTTCCTGCTTAGAACCATGCTGGGCCTCCGCAGTGTTTGCCGACAATTGATGGTTCTGAGAAGGAGAAGCACACACTCTCAGAGGGCCTTCTGGTGACAAGTCCACAAGCCAAGTTAGGCCTGGTCCAAATCATGGCTTAGGTTTCAGGTAGCTCAATCTCCCTGTCAGGGTATTCATCACCCAATTTTCAACAGATATGTACAATTTCAGCAAGCTAACACAAAACAGTGTGTAACCACTGGGGCTCCCCTTGCAGGGACCCTTGAGAGACTCCAGGCAAGTCACGATGGCAAAGCATTCGCCAGAAAAGCTCCAGCTGCTTCTGGACCACTGGATCTCTGAGTGACAGGTACTCCTGCTCACACTGGTCTTTTGGACTCCGGAATAACAATTTTTTTAAAAGATAAAATTATTTGGTTATTTACAGTCTCTTACATGCCTAGATCAGTTACATCTCTCTATTAGCTTGTACATTTTGTTTGTTGGTGAAAAGATAAAAAAAAGGCAGCTATGATTGTGGGAAGAAAAGAATGTGTTGAATTCATACACCTATTTTGGGGACTTGCCATCCAAACGATATTAATGTTCTCCAAACCATAGCCTGTATCCTGACAAATGTTCCTTTGATCTCTAATAATTACCCTTTGAAGTTTTCTGTGCACAGGTTCAGTTTGTTTTTTTTTTTTTTAATGTGTTTCTATCTGTGTTATTTGTAATTGGAATTGTTTCCTTACTTTTATTTTGGTTATTTATTGCTAGTTTTAGAAATACCATTGGGTTTTGAACAATGATCTCCTGTCCTTCAGTCTTGCTGAACCTGTCTGTTCCTTGTCAGAGTCTTGTGATTCCTTAGGACTGTCAACATAAACATTATGTCATCTGCAGGTAGAGCTGTTTTACTTTTCTTTCCTCATCTGGATGCATCTGGTCTCTTTCCCCTGACAAACTTCCTGGCTTGAACTTCAAGCACAATGCTGAAAAGAAGTGGGGTTATTTTTGTCTTGTTCTTAAGCTCAGGTAAAAGTTGCCAGTACCCTACAACCTAAGGATGAGGAGACCCATTGGTATTTCATAGATGCCCTTCAACAGATTCAGAAATTTCCCTTTTACTCTTTTTATAAAGGTTGCTGGGAGCTTGGATCACAAAAGGTATTGGGTTTTGTCAGAAGCACTTGCTATATTTCCTGAGGTGATTACTGTGGTATAGTATACAGACGTGTGCTTGTGTTTGCTGAACCAAGCTTGCATTCCTGGGGAAAAATGCCACTTGAACACAGTGTGTGAAACCTCTCCTAGGAGCAAAGGGATGTTCTGTGGCTGTAACTCTTGCTGGGATGATATTCTGGACATGCCAGGCCAAGGATGAAACATGGCAAGGGATGACAGATGGCTTGGGTCTCAAGAAGTACACAAAGCTTTCCAGAGGTCTGGGCTGAGACAGAAAGTCCACAGGCAGGGCCACTAACATTTTATTATGGAAACAAAAGCTTCTTGGACTCCAGCAGGTTTTAGAATCACACATCACAGCACTTGACCCCGGGATGCCAGTTGCATAGGCTTGGGGTGGGTCCTGAGGATGTTGTTTTTAGGTGGTATTGATACTGTATAAGCCAGTATATAGATGCACAACAGAACAAACACTGCTAACATTTTCCACACACTCAGAGGCCACCTGGCCCTCTTACTAGCACTAGCAGCATGGAGGACCCGGGAACAAAGCCCAGGGTACTTTCTAGATAAGAAGGGGCCTAGGAAATTTCATAAATATTATTTTCTCTTAGCATTAACTCCACATGATTAAGTGGGTGGGCATAATGACTAGTTTCACTTCACAAAGGATCAAACGCCCTCGCTTTGAAAACCAGAATCACAGATGATGCTGAGCTCCCAATCCTCCGGCCCAGCTCCTTATTTCATCATCAGATACAAAACAAACGGTGAAGTGCAGCGTCCACAGAAGCCAGGAGTTGGGTCAGAGACACAGCAGAGTGAGGCCACATCGGGAACAGGGTGGAGGCATCTGGAGAGCTCAGCCAGCACCTGTGTTGGCTGATCAACTGCTCAGGGTTCTCAGTGCCATTTTCTGCATGAGAATGAAGACTCCTGACTCCTGAGCCGAGCGCGCATTTAAGCTGGCCATACAAGAGCAAACGGCAACAAAGGGTACCTCACTGTGCTTTCTGTCTTTACTGACTGAGGCTTCGGCAGTTCACTAGTGGGAAGACACTATGGACATTTTCTCATATTCAAAAAGCTTACACTAATGCCCACACCCAGACACAGGACAGCTGAGGACAGAGAAACTGAGTGCAAGCTGGGCTGGCCACTGCTAACGCTGTAGCTCCTCTTGCTGCTGTGTGGATGTGATCTTTCCCGAGCTACGCAGCCAAGAAGGAACAGGTGCAGCAGGAGTGAGGATGGTGTCAGGAGTCAGAGTCCGGCTCAGGGGATCCGTGTGATCTCAGGCAGAAAACACCAGAATCTTACGCCTACCTTACCCTCATTTGCAAGACACGGACAATCTCACCATGCTAAAGCAAGGCACAGAGGGCACTGGGGACACCAGGTATACTCACCCTCCTCCCCTTTCATGATATACAGAGAGAGAAGCATTTCCCACATGTAATGATAAAACTGCACTGGAAGACATGATCCTTTGGAAGATGTCACAAGAATCAAGAGAAAGCATCTGCTAGCTCAGGTATATAATTCCAACCTAGAACAGTTAACTTCCTGTTCCCTTCCTTCACAAGCTTTTCCAGGCGGATGGAGGCTCACCTGGCTGAGGAACCGAGAGACATCCTCCAGGCATGGTCAGAAATGTGAACATCCACAAGCTCCTCAACTGTCTCCAGGGATACATTTCAGAGTCAACAACACAGGTTTCCACCTCGAGACTGCTTTCTGGCAGGGAGGCTGGCTTCCAGCTCACACTGGCTTCCCACAGCCATCAGATAAATAACCAGGCTCCCAGGCAGTGGGCGGCATGAGCAACCCTGAACATCACCCTGTCCAAAGGCGAATGTGAGGACAGGCACCCTTTGCAAACTGAGACCCTTTATGGCTGAGCTCAGGAAGAGTCTTCTCCAAACCGCCCTTCTCAGGATGAGAGCCTGTCTGTTAGGGCTTAGCCAAGCCGCTCCCTGTCTGAGCTCAGATTCCCACCAAGCTCCCTGGCCTCGGCTAGTGTGAGGAAGCGCTCCATTTCTTGTCACTGTAATCTATAGATATTATTTTTAAAGCAGTGCTAATGTACTCCTCATCTGTACATTTTCCTAATTGGCTTAATATTTATAGTAGAATATTTGGGATCTGGGCCCAGCGCTCTAGTAAACTCAAGCGTATTTAGCCATGTGCTAATGAGACCCATCTAGACAGGAAGGGCTGCACAGTGAGTTACGGCGGTCTCGGTCAGATTCCAACTCGGCTGCTAAGAGAAGTTGCTAAATTTCTTAAGTAAAAGCAGAGGTCCCCAAGCAGCTGTTGGGCTTGTAGAGCCATGGATGTATAAACTTTATTGGCAGTAAATGTCACTCCTGCAAGTAGACGGCGCGCCCCGCAAAGCCTTGGCTCCTCGGGAGACTGCCGCTGCTGGGGCTTGTGTTGGACACACAGGGAACAGGGAGGGTGGCCTCCTTACTCTGTGGCTGGGGCTGGGCCATGGCCGCCGAAAGGCACGCCATGGTGACAGAAATTCACTTTGAGTTGCAATTAGTGGTACTGTCATTTTCGGGGGGCTCCTGCCAATTAATTAAGCCTGTCTAACAGGAAAACCACAGCGTTCACATGGTAATTCATATTGGAAGAGGCAGGCCTCAGAAGCACAGCGGCTTCCTTTACAGACAGCTTTCTCCCTCAGAGCGCTGGAGTAAACACGGCAAAATAAGCGAGATAAAAGCTGCGCGTGTGTGCAAGCGTGTGAGGGGGTCTGCGTGGGCAAAGAAGAAAAGTTAAACTGCCCTTGTTATAACTGTTAACTCTGGTCGCCAGAGAAGAAGACAGGCTGATTAAAACTCCAAACGAGCCCCCAGCTCCCTGAACCCTCTGCGTCCAGGATGATAGAATCAGAGGAGTTTATTCATGCCATTAAGCCCCAGAGAACTTAATTGAAAGAAGAGCACAGCCCGGACCTTGACAAGCGGGAGGTCACAGTAATTGCTGCCGGACATATTTAACATTAAGATAATCAGGCCATTAATTACCCTTCGGATCATTAAATCAGCCAGTTGCAAAATGAAATTTCTGCCTCTATTACTCACTTGAGAGACCACAGGGGTGGCCTTTAATTTATCAGGGAGCTTGAGCTACAAAGGCTGGGGCTGGGGGAGGGCAGCCGGGGAGGGGACTCCCCCACATGAGCGCTGTGGCAGTGGTGGCCGGGCAGGCATCAATCCGCCATGCTTGGTGATCGTGGCAAATTAACTAGGTAAGATAACCTCCTCGTGCAAAGGCAGAAGCTGGGGGTATGTAAATAGATGAGGGCAGACAGGGAGCGCAGAGTGTGCTCACCACTTAGCAAGATAATAAAGGGAATCATCCTTGATTATCAGTGCTAATTTGGACACTGCCGGTAGCTTGTTATGCGTGTTCTGAGTAGCATTTAATTAATTCAATTGCTTGTTAATGAGGGAAGTGTCATGTGGGGAGCAGATGCCACCCAACTGCAGATGGACTCTGGTCAGCCCAGCAAAGGCCTTTTTTCTGCCTCCTACTTCTCCCTCTCCCCATTTTTTTTTTAAAGAAAGAGAATAGAGAAAGGTGTCCAGCATAGAGAACACTCAAAAGACACAAAAACATTGACCCCAGCAGGCCAAGAACTGTTGAAAAATAATCAGAGGAGACAATCCCGGGGCCGCGTGGGCAGTCATGTCCCCGAGGCCACATTTAGAACAGCGCATCTTTATGCCAGAAATTTGAGCCTGAGATTACTATATTGTGATCTTATGATCAAACCTAACAAGACAAAGACATGGCCAAGTGGGGCTGCTTTTAATATCTCAGAGTCAGCTGCGGGGATCCAATTATTTTCAGTTTGGATACATTTCCCCTTTATCAATATCTCCGTGTGCATAAATAAGATGAAAGTGGCCCTGCAGAATCAAAGAGAAGTGGCACTCCTCTTGCGGGGCAGACTGGTTGGGTCTGGAAGTGTGTGGCCAGTCTTCTCCCACGCAAGTTTCTGATGTGGGCCCTGACCTTCCTATCGATGGCCAGAGACAAGAAGGGCGTTTAGGCAGAGAGATGAAGTTACAAATAATGAAAGAGGGGTGTGTGGTGGTGGTGGGGGGAGGAGACGCTCAAAACAGGAAGAGGATGTGCATTAAACCTGACAATGTCCCCTTCCAAGTGGCATCAAAGTGGTAATGGGTGATTTCGGCTGTGCTAGGAGTTTCTCTCGTGTGCTGTTCCTGCAATTGAAAACACAGTTTGGCATTCTAACTTCCTTTGATTTCCCAGCCCAAGCCAGCAGGTGCCAAGTACCACATAAATAGGCTAACTGTACTAAAATGTAAATAACACGATCTCTGCTGACCCTCCCAGGCCAGACGCCACCAGGGAGACACATAGGAAGCCAGCCAAATGGGGACAGCTACACCACCAAGCCTCCTGGCTTCTGCCCAGAGGATTGCCTTGTTCCAGTAGGAAATCACCATCATCGAAGCCGACATAACCAGCTTCCGCAGAAGAGGGCACGGCAGTGAAGGGGACAGGTAAGCATGGTGCAGACTAGCCCTGGCCACACAGCCACGAGGACAGGAATCACAGGGGTCTGCGGCTGCAGCTTTGATGTTGCAGACAACCAAGCCTCATTTCATCCACGGGGGGGTGGGGGAGCCAGGTAGTGAGGATGCAACAGGAACACCTGACACCTGGCTGCCAGGTGACCATGTTGTGTGTTGTGTATGGCACAGGGTTGCCAGTGATCTTGGCACTCCCTCCAGTAAGGGTCAATCTTCACATTGGAACCCAGAGCCCTGAGCACCTGGTGGTTCAGACTCAGTTGTCCCAACTGTCTACTACACAATGTGACACATAAACATGCCCACCAAGGGTCCCCATTCTTAGCCCTAATTCCAGATAACTGTCCCCTGTTGCTGCCTCTATGACCATCTCGACATCCCCACATACAATCAATATTTTAAGTGTGTGCTTAAATGGTATCAATAGCAATGTGTGTGTGTGTGAGTTCTGATTCCAGCCGAGATGTAGTTAATTGTTACCACATCGATCTCCCCTCTAACATGATTCTTTCTCCAAATCAAACCCCCATTACAGAGGGGTGGAGGGCATCCTCTCCCCTCCTGCGACAATAAATTTAATATCGAATGTACTGGAAAAAAATGGCAGCTGTTGCAGAATCCATCCAAAAAGATTTTTTTCTTTTGCTTCCTGGGAGTAATTAAAAGACGCTTTCCCTGACTAACGATCCCCCTGTTTAGGAATGGGAAGTCAATACTGCTTCAGCTGTCGTCAGCTCCGATTGATCACGATGCTGCTCAAGTTTGAACGGCAGTTTTCAGGGCGGCTGAGGATTGCTGGAACCAATTATAGGCCATCCAGAGCTGCCCTAATAGGGGTGTGGGGACAACAGGCAGAAGGCCAGGCAGCTGCACCAGGCACCTGTTCTCCCAACCTGCCCGCAGTTCTGGTTGAGGCCAATGCATGGTTGTTTCAGGGGACGGACTGCTTCTTTATAGAAAGATATGTTTTGTGTGTGTGTGTGCACGCACACATACACACATGTAAGCATGTCTATACACATGTATGTATATGTGTTTGTGTGTTGAGATGTGTAGATATGTGTGTATATATGCTGGACTGTGTCTATGTGTACAAGTGTGAGTATATATATATATATATATATATATATATATATATATATGTACTGGGTGTATATACATGTATATAGTGTTTGTGTGTTGGGATACATGTGTGCTGGTATGCTGCAGTGTGTGTATGTGTATGTTAGGATGTGTATGTGTATCTATGTATTAGGTGTATATAAATGTATGTATGTGTTTGTGTGTTGGGGTACATGTGTGCTGGTATGCTGCAGTGTGTGTATGTGTATGTTAGGATGTGTGTGTGTGTGTGTGTGTGTGTGTGTGTATGTCTGTATATGAGCAGCAGGTTTTTAATTATATTCCAGTCAGAATGAATCTCCTTAATCACGCTGAAACCGATCCAAGTTCTGTGGAAAAACATTTGGGCCCTTGTTTCAAAGAGTGACATTTGTTTTTTTTCCTTAAACTAGCATCAACATTTATGAAACTATTTCTTTTGGGGCTTAGTTTCTGGCCCCTCAATGCTTCTAGTAACTGACCTCAATTCCTCATGGAGAAAGTGGGAGGCCTGAAGATTGGGATGGGGTAAGGCATCTTGGATAGGCAGTACCTAGACTAGATATCAACTTCCTTGGAGTGAATTCCATTCTGACTCTAGCCCAGACTTCCAGGGTTTTCTTTCTCCTTGGGGAAAGGGTGGGGGATGGATGG
This sequence comes from Microtus obscurus, assembly GCA_963919715.1. Classification (NCBI taxonomy): domain Eukaryota; kingdom Metazoa; phylum Chordata; class Mammalia; order Rodentia; family Cricetidae; genus Microtus; species Microtus obscurus. Next base: position 4,304,734 of record CAWTZC010002279.1, on the reverse strand, counting down.
TGAAGGTGGGAGGTAGTAGGATCACTACTGTACTATGTATGGGCTGTAGTATGTCTTTAACACTAGAAACCTAGGTAGCCCTGGCCTTGGTCTGTCTTGGTCCTTTCCAATCTCCCTGCTGGTGACTTCAGTGTTCTGAAGAACACTATGGAATGAGGTCAAACACAGACTATACATCCTACCCCAATCCGGCTGATATCACGCATCCTGGCTCAAGAGCTTCCCAGAGCAAACCCATTCTTGCTTCTTTAATCTGAGGAGGTCCAGCCCTGCAGGAGGCACGCTGCTGGACATGCGTGCTGTGGGCAGAACCTTCCTGCCTTTGTTTAGGCTGCCCTATCCTCCCACACCTCTCTTTTGGAAATCAGCCATGGTTGTAAACTTCCCAGGAACTGGCATCCTCAGCTGGTTCCAAGAAGGCCCATGCATCATGACACTCATCTTTTATTTATCTCCTACGTCTCTCTTCTTGTGAGTATTTGGTAAATATTTATTAATTTAACCAGACAAAATAATTTCCTGGGATAATTTACCAAAGATACAAATATGCCTCCAGATCTCATGCCTGTCTGAAAATTCAGAAATTCCAAAGTCCCATCAGGAGATGCCATGGTCATCACACCACATCACTGCAGCCTTGGGAAGGAGTCGTGACTCAGAAGGGCTCTTGAAACTTGACCAAAGGCAAGAGGTCCAACTGCAGTCACCCTATTTGTGAGGCAAATGACTCCTCTCACCTGTCTCTAAGCTATTACAGGTGCTGCTGGGCAGAACAGAAAGCTATAGCCCCAGAGCTCAGGGCAAAGAGCAGTCAGAACTGGCCATTGCCCATACAGTAGCCACTCACTGCTGGGTAGATGAAGACAACCACACAGCAGCTTCTAATTCTTCTATGCTCTACATGAACAGCAAACCTTCTTAATTCATGGCATTAAACATAGTCTACATGTTACTTTTAAACCTAAAAGGTCAGATGCATAAAGTTAATTTTTTCTAACTCATATCAATGTTTTCTTCATACCTTAAACAATTTAACTTCCAAGTATCTTTTCATTTTCAGATTGAAATTTAACTACACTATGAAAAAAAAGAGACATTACAAAGCAAATAATGTTTTAGGATTGAATGAAGAGCCCAGGTGACTTCCATGTGAGTGTTAAATCAGGGAAGATAATAGTGAGACAGAGAAAAAAGGGTAGCATATCTTTGATTTGTGAGAAAACCACTCCTCACTGTGCTACCCAGACTAACTCATACAATGAGGAGCTGTCACAGCAAACCTACGGGGTGTTAAGCACACTATCGCACCTTGTGGCCCTCCCTTCCTGCCCTGCCTAACACAAACAGCATTAACGTATGCCAGCTTCACTCCTGATGTGCACCAGAGGGGGCGCCACGCATTCATTCTGCAGTGTTAGTGAAACACTCGGCCAGCAGGTCTCAGGAGACCACTGGCTAGAACCTGGATGTGCAGCCTAACCACTGGTTTCTAGCCACTTGGGCTCTGACTGTATCTCATCACCAGGAGAACAAACAGGCATACTTCAGACGCTGAGCATGACATGCCTCTTCCTCTCACTACCTTGAGAAGCACAATAGAAGCAGGTCTCAAGCCCATGTGGGGGAGATAGCGGGGGGGGGGGCACAGAGCATGCAGCACCTGAGTACCTTGGATGTATGTCCTCAGGTAGACCAACTAGAGATGAGCTGACCCCTCTGCTACTATGGAATTGGATTTCTTTAAAAATGGGCTATTTCAGCCACCTCTTAGGGGAATTAAATATGTATGCATATCCTCAAAAATGGTTTATAATTGCTGTAAGTGAAAAATGGGAAACTAAATGGCCTCAAAAATAAATGCGTTTTTATCCTGGATAACAATTAGCATTAATGAGGAGTCACCATACATTATGCTTAACTGTACTTAATTAAATGTGTTAGAAGTATATTTTAGAAAATAAAAATACATTTTCTTAATCATAAACTCACTTGTTGGCAGGGGCAGGTGAGGAAGTTGGTTATCCACAAGATGCTTAGCAATGGTGTACAAAAGAATACAAAACCAAAGAATCAAAAATTTATAATTAGTGTTAGCACAGCTTGGGCCTATTAGAAATATATTAATTAAAGTAATATATTCATAAGATTAGAAGTGTAATACATTTCCAAGAGGGGAGAGGAATCCCCAAGGCCTAAAAATAAACATAAAAAATTAAGGAGTTTGAATCATTTAGTCTGCTTCAGACTAATTTCAAATACGGATGCTTCCAGACTAGGCTAATCGGCATTCCTATAGGTTGCCAGGGTCACTGCTGCAGCTGTTCCTGAGGTCGTGCCCAGCAGTGCAGCTGCTGGAGGAGCACCTGTGCATCCCTACCTTGTGGAGTCCAATGAGGGTTTTGTCCGTCCTTGGCTGCTCTCTTCCCACACACTGTTGGCCAACTCATTCCCAATAGACGACATCACCTTGATCAGCTCCATGGGCCAGTCATCAAGATCTAGAGATCGGACCCTGGAGAGGTGGGTGCCAAGATTCCGGTGGATCCCTGAGCACTCGATGCACATGAGGGCTCCCAAGTTCAAACTGGCCCAGTTAGGGTCTACAGAAAGAGAAAGGGGAAAGTTTCAATCAGACTGCCACCAGTCCTTCTCAGTGGTCCTGGACTCTCGGGGACACCTGCTCAGGCAGCCAGTCCCCACGGTCATATGTTTTAGAGCTGTTCCTGGTGTCAGGGGAAACATGGTAAGTTGCTGGCAGCTGTGACAAATCCAGAGTTTCTCAGAACTGGTGTTCATCTGGACAGAGATACCTCTTCTAATACTTTAGCAGCACAGCTCAGGACTGGTACACATCAGAAAAAAAAAAGTTGTGTGTTAAGAACTGCTGCTGATGGAATGAGAAGCAGAGACAAGGTAACTGAGTACTACCCTGGCCCAGGCCACGTGTGGAGGTCACACTGGCCCTCCTAACCCTTTGTGCTACGGTTAGCCCAGGTTGGTTGGGTTAGCCAGTTTCGAAGACGGAAGAGGCACACTCCTGTGTGAAGGTCAACAAGGGTCTTACTCAAGGGTGCCTATTGCAGCAACTCACAGGGTTCCACTGGTCACTGGCGGGTGTGTGTGCAGGTACTCTAGTCATATCAAGACCCAGCTCCCTCAGCTGTGACTCGTGGAGTGAGAACTCTGTCTCAAGCTGGGCTGACAGGACGAGGATACAGTTATGTTGGATGCTGGGCTTGTACAGAGAACGGCTTTGGGAGCGCAGGGCAGATCTGTCATTGTGTAATAATATCATCAGAAGATCTGGAACTTGGGCCCAGGGCTGGCTTTGAGTTTACAATCTCTAGGAGTTTTGAGAAGACAGACTGACCTTGATGACCACTGGCTCTCATTGTTATTAGGAAGAGAGGCTAAACTCACACAGGTAGAACTGGCATGTATTCAAGTCAGAAAAACTGTCATGTATTCAAGTCAGAAGAGTCAGAAAAAAAAAAACTGATCTGACCCACTGGAGAGACTTCCTGGGCTCTCCGCAGGGCAAATGACCATTGATGGTCACATGATGACTAACCAGAATGTCAGCAAGCTATGTATAACATCAGTACAACTCAAGAAGATGGCTGATTCATATCCCAGAGCCCTGGAAAAGAGGCCTGTGATCTCAGAGATGTTCTGACTTAAGCAAAAACCTAAGTCTCAAACAGAAGCAGAGAGAACAGGGTACAGATACAGATTCGTGAGAACTCAAGAACAATGGCAATGGGTTTTTGATCCTACTGCACATACTGGCTTTGTGGGAGCCTAGGCAGTTTGGATGCTCACCTTACTAGACCTGAATGGAGGTGGGTGGTCCTTGGACTTCCCACAGGGCAGGGAACCCTGATCGCTCTTTGGGCTGAAGAGGGAGGGGGACTTGATTGGGGAAGGGGGAGGGAAATGGGAGGTGGCGGAGGGGAAGAGACAGAAATCTTTAATAAATAAATAAATTAAAAAAAAAGCAGAAGACAACTGTGTTGTGGTTTAGATGTAAAATGTCCCCCACAGGCTCATGTGTTTGAACAGTTGGTCTCCAGCAGGTGGAGCTCAGCCCCATTTCCTGTGCTGTCTGTGCGCCCTGATCCATGGAGACATGAACAAACAGCTGGCCCCGCAGAGGACCCCCTCCCCTATCACATGACAGGCTGTAGCTTCCTTTCGTGTAATTTCTTGCCAGGTGTGCTGTGGTCACAGGGACGAGTGGGCACAGCACAGGAGGCGGCACAACCGCAGGCTGGACTCAGCTGGTGAAGAGCTTGCATACTCTCCTCCGCATGGCTCTCGCCTGCTGTCTGCAACCCCTTAGAGTGTGGCTCCTGCTATGCTGCCCTCATCAACTCTGTCCACTGAGACAGGGCTGTCATAGCTGCTGGCCACCTCCATGGCTACAATTTTAGCCCACTGCTGACTTCCTATCCACTGTCCACCTCCCAATTCTGCACATGATGCAGGTGAAGTTAAATGTCTCTTTGGGATTTTCTCCATGGTTTCAGTATTACCTCCTCAAGTTGGCCCCCACTTGGGCTCCTGTGATCTCTTCTCTTTTGATGCCATTCTCTCTGCTTGGTAAACCCAGCTTGACTTGGCTTTTGTGACAACCCAAACTGTAACAACTGTCAACAGCTCTGACCTCTTTCTCATTAACCAGCTGGAACATTTTGCACAGACTTCCCTGACATCAGCTTGCACTGATGCTTTCTTCTGTCAGGGTTCTTTCTGCATCTCCCAACAGTACCAATGCTCTCCCAGGATCTGGAGAGTCAGCCCTCATTCTTTCATTGTCCCCACAGACACTCTCTCCAATTCAGCCCTTTCTTCTTGATCTGAGCCCCCACACGTGTCCTTACTATCTCCTCACAACATGGGATTGTCGCAGCTCATGTCCATATGTTCACATCCCGATCCCTGAAGGCACATGCCAACAGCAGCCGTGAAATGTTGGCAGGCCCAGTCACGTAACACTGATAGTCAGAACCTGCTGTAACTGCTACCTGTCACTGGGATCAGACAGGATAAGAACGAGCCCCCACCCCTTTCTCTGTCTCATGTGAGACCCTCACCGCCTCCACTAGCTTGTGTACAACACTACCATCTCTACCTGGCATGCTGCTCTTCCTTTGGTCTCAGCTAGAATTGCCTACAGCTCCCTTGGGCACCTCATACCCCCAGTGTAATAAGGTGATATCACAAAACCTAAGCCCTGCTTTGGGCAGAGCTTGGTGTGCCCACTCGTCTTGGTGGCTATGGACAATAGAGGCTGTGAAAACACACTATATCAGGGTGAATACAGAACAGCCTCACTGTAGCAGAGCTCACATCTGAGGAACTGAGGGGTGGTCGAAGGCAAGGCTGGTGGGTCAGACAAGATCTACTAGGAACTAACAGTACTCTAGCCAGACTGTATGGGCAGCACTGGCAATGATAGAACTTTGTGGACCAGGAGGCAGAGGCTGGGCTGCTTCCTACCTTTGTCCTGGAAGATCTGACATACTGGTGAGGACTGTGTGTGTGTGTGTGTGTGTTTGTGTGTATGAGACAGAGAGACAGAGACAGAGAGCGAGAGAGCGAGAGAGCGAGAGAGCGAGAGAGCGAGAGAGCGAGAGAGAGAGAGAGAGAGAGAGAGAGAGAGAGAGAGAGAGAGCAAGCGACCACACTCTGGGATTCCCCGGGTCATTTTCTGGACATGCTGCTGGTGGCTGGCAACTAGTACTCCCAAAACAGATTTCTGTTGTCAGTGGTTTCTTGAAAGAGCTGGGCTGGACAAGCAAGATCCTTCTAGAACAAAATTCTCAAATATTGATGGGCCTTGCCCTGAGTGGTGGATAGCACTGACTTTTCCAAATTCACTGGACCACAATTTCAATTTATAGACAACAGCCCATAGCTAAGGTGGCTCCATGCCCTCTTTGGAAACTGTTCTGGGACAGGCTGAGTGTGCAGAGGAGACATCTGGTGACCTGCAGTAATTGTGGCCTCAAATCCCACATTGTACCAGAGTCTGGCCACATTCTCAACCCCCAGAGGGTGATACAAATGAAATGGTGGGCCACTGAGACTCTTTTGGGTGGGTGGGGGGCTTTCCCTGGAGTCCCACTGTCTGTCACACCAACAGATGTCACCAGTACCTCCCTTTAGAAGTGGAATGGCTCTGATTTCAGTCCACAGAGTCCTGGAGAGGGACATCTTTAAGTGGGTGACTGCTCCTTTCTTGCACAGACCGTCTTCCTTCCCACTGGGACCCTTCCTAAGGGAACTGCTGCAGTCAAAGGCACACAGCCTTCACAGGCTTTTAATCACACTGCCCTGTGAGCATGCTCACATCTCATTGCCGGTGTGGCCTAAGGGGATCTGTTTCCTGGCATCTGCACCAAAACTGGGTATTTACACTAAAAATCCCTCCCTGCTTGCTCATGTACTTCACATCAGACTCTCTAAGCATCTTAGGCCTCTGAGGAAGCAACAGGCTGGCGAAGGGTGTGGGATGAATTGCATAGAACTGCTTGCTACCTCAGTGACCTGGACAAACTGCTGTGGTCTAGACTCTTCCTTCCCTGTCCTGTCAATGGGCCCATGACAGTGCCAACTATCCAAAAGATAATCCATGTGTGGACTGGACACAGCATACTTGGTGAATGGCCTTCAAATCTCGTTTTCTGAAGCTTCAACTCTGCCTTTATCAGCTCCGCTCCATCTGCTCATGTGGTGTCCAGTCTGGTCTCATGGCCTCCCCTTCCTGCCCATTCTTAGCATGCATATATCCACCTCCTCTCAGAAAAGACCTGTGACCTCCAATTTGCCACATGCCACAGTTTCTGTAAAGCTTTCAATTGGTTTCTTTTTGTGGAATCTCTAGTTGCATGCTGGAAACAATTACAGACATCAATCTCTGGATTTTCTTTTTTTTTTTTTAATATGCCTCTGGTTCTGTGCTTAAAAAAATGTCTGGTTTAAGGAAAGTTTTGGATAAAAACACACTTCAAATATATGTTCTTTTCCCTTCAGCTCACGTTTTGAAAGTAAAATTTAAAAATTCAAACAAAGAGAGACTTTAAAGCAGCACCCAAAGGAGTCTGTGGAAGAGTGTGCCCTTCCTGTCCTGAGGACAGGCTCCTGGTGGGCTGTGGTCAGCTAGGTCGCCTGGACAACCTGCTGGTCAGGGCCCTTGGGGGGAATTCAGCTCTTTCCTTGTCCGCAGCAAGTCTGGGCTAGTGCCTCTGTGTCTCATGAGATGACGCTCACAATCCACCTGCAGGTCTCTACCTCAATCTGCTGTTCTCCTCTGGTTCAGTCTCCGCATAAAACTGCACAGAATTCTGTCCCTACTAGGAGATGTGGACAGCTCACCCCCACCTACAAATGCATAAAGATCTCACAGCCCTTTGGGTAGTGGCACCCAAGTATCTGCATCAGCTCCATGGTTTCCAGCCTGAGTTGCCACTTTTCTTTTTGGCTCACCCGGGGAGAACTCTGTGAGGCTACAGTAGACTCCAGTCACACGACTCTCTCATACTCCACTCTTCCTCAGAGTCCTCCTGACAAGCAAACTCTGGTGGGAAGCTTGCTTTGAGGTTGAAGATCTCAAAGACCTATGTCCCTTTTGTTTCTTCCCCAAGACTGTAGACCATGTGTCCTGGGTGCCTTGCCCAACAACACAGGCGTGTTTAGTTCCCAGACATCCCTCACCTGAACCAGCATCTCTTGTTTGAACTGCATTCCCATGCCCATCAAGACCCTACGTAACAATATAAATGGGCAAAGTTTATGCAACATAGCTTCTGAGAGGTGCAGACTTTGCCCCCCAGGATATAAAAAAAAACTTCACTCTCAAAGGGAATATTACCTTTTGCACAACAGAAAGCGTGACATACCGGGGTAACTCCAAGAGATGTAGTCTTTATAGTTTCAGTCCTTCAACCATTGTGATGCCTGAGGCTTAAGCAGGGCACACAGAAGTCCAGTGTATAAGAAAAGACACACTTCCACCAGTAAGACTGTGTGGAGGACACTATGTTCAAATTAAACCCAGATCCAAACATGTCTAGCCCTTAATGCCACAGCTGATAACAGATCTAGGGGCACCGTCAGCCCCATCTGTATACTTACTTTGGGTGTCACAGTCCACACAGTGGGAGTTTCCTCTCATGTTACGGATGGACTGCAGTGCCATGGCCTCGCTCTGGCTGGTTAGTCGGGACTAGGCACAAAGGAAGACAAAAATGCAAGATATGAGCAGCCAGGAAAAAGCCATACATCTTCTGATGATGTCAGAGAAAAACCAAACAGATTGTGCAGAGGTGCAGCGGTATGCAATTTCCAAACAATTTTTCCTTTTCTGATGTCTTAGGGAAGTTAGGGAGGGAGAGCGACAGGTCGTACGTCAGGATTATTGGCTGAGATGGACAATCCCCAAAATGAGCCAAGTGGTCAGATTGCCATAATCTGTGAATGAACCAAAGACTGCTACATGGAAAATGTCACTGGTTAATACACCTTCATGCACATAGCTACTTGGTATGAAGATTAAAGAGTGAGAAAAAATAATCTGTGTTATCAGCCAAGGGTCAGGCCTTAATCAGCATGCACAGAGCTATCTTCTGAATCTTTATCAGAAAACCCCAGACCATACCACACATCATAGCCAGAAGAGTCTCTCCCTCATGTGATGACCTCTCAGTTGCTATGAAATCAAAGTCACTCATTGGAGTGAGGCAGGGGCATTCATTCTTATGGTTCTCAGAAGAGATTTTTTTTTTCTTCTTAAGGTCCACCTATTGCGGCAACATTAGAAAATTTGGGACACAAGTATTTATAAACTAGGATTCCATCACTCAGAGATCCTCTGGCAGTTTTTCTACGCACAGGCACTGTAGGGAAGCCAGATGGGTACATACTGCCTTGCAGCTTGCCTTTCCTGCTTAGATCTATCTATCTATCTATCTATCTATCTATCTATCTATCTATCTATCTATCTATCTATCACTTGATGTCAACAAAGCCTCCAACTTCACCATGTAAGTGCATGCATATGAATCCTCTTAGTGAATGAGTACACAGCAAGCTCCTTGGCTGTGTATTCGGAATGCTCTAGGCATCCTCGACCCGAGACAGAGCCGTAAAGAAAATGCTTTCTGTAAATCCCTATGCAGATTCCTGACTGCATAGCAAGGATGAAATCCCGGAAGCAGGGGCAGAGTTGGAAAGGATATGTGTATTTTAAAACGCTTATTTATTCAACATGCACTTGATATTACAGTTGAAGCAAAAGTTGATCAGTTTCAAAACTTAGAATAACTTCTTTCATGTACAAATTCTTCACAAACTGAGGTATCTTGTGCTAAAGAGATGGATGTGAATTTATTGCTTGTTAATTAATACTAAGTTATCATTTACTTACTGCTATTGTTTAATCGGCATTATTTACCGCTGTGTTTTTATTTCCTAAGAAATCATTTAACAAATTGAGTTGGTATCTGGAGGTGTCACACACACGGGGAGGGGTGTCTACCTAGCTCCCTGTTTTTTCCTCCATGTATCTGTACAACGCTGTGACTCACTGGTCGGCTGTTCTATCTGTTTCTGGATTGTCATACTTAATGCTTCTCTCTCTAATGGAGTCATCCATGTTGGGAGAGCTATGTCCCATTTGACTCTTTCTTGGTGTCTGGTGTCCTTCAGTTCCTCTCAGGGGAAGCCATTTTCATAAGTGTGCTTGTCCATGGTTACATAGTGCAGCTTTAGGTGGGCTGGCATTGGCGTCTAGTTCATGACACCCTTCTGTCTGCAATCGGAGTAGCAAAGAGGGAAGAGGCTCTCAAGGAAGTGGAAAGGGAGGAGCCCATACTGCCCAGAGCTTCTAAAAACAAGAAGAGGCGTGGCTTCGATCAGAACGTGTAAAATTAATTTCTCCATAACACCCAGGGACGTGCTCGTCTGATCAGCAGCGCGTGTCCCCTTCCCTGCTCTGAAACCAGAACTCCAAGCCTGTGGATGGCAGGTGTCACTGTGCCCAAGGGTGAGGAGGGGAGACACATCACGGCTAGATAGGGATATGACCTGAGAATCCAGGAAGCTCAGAGTAAAAACTGTGGTTCTCCTGAGCTGGGTATGAACCGTCGTCCAAGAGAGAAGCAAATTACATAATAACAACAATGACTGTGGTCTGGCTTACCCTGGCTCGAGGGTAATAAAATAACACACCCCACCTCTCTGCAAAGCAGGCTCCCTTCTTAATGACAAAGCTGGCCATCCATCACGGGCTGAGCTTTCTTTAACGGCTTATAAATGAACTGCAGGTGGATGGCCATGTCTTTCTTCAGTTTCCAGTCGATCACAGTTTGAAAAATCAAAATGCTCACCAAGAATCTCAACGGGTCAGCAAAGGACTCTGAGTATCTAAGGGTTCAAAGACTGAAATGCAAAGAACCCGGCTGGGAAAGACAGGACTGGTATAAGGAAGATTGCCGAGCAGTGGCCCAGAAAACGCAGTGAACACACTTTTATTTCTGGCCAAACAACTGCTGGAGAACTCTTTTTAATTACTGAATGAAACATAAACCAGACTTTAAAAAAACAGAAAATCCACCTTGCCCAAACTCCCTCTATCTCCTCTGCGTTCCGTTTGTATCCCTGTGACATTCGAGACATTTATGAGGGCAGAATAGGGCATCTTTTAAGTCTCTGTGTCTTTTTCTGATTTATTCTGCCTCAAACAATAACAACAAAAAAATAAGTATGGACGCATAAGCAGGCAGAGTCCAAAAGGCTTCATCGCCTACAGAGAGAGGCGAAAGCTTCCCACGTAGCGCCGGCTGCCACAGCAAAGGCTTCATGTTGGACATCCTGCCACACACAGACGGCCAAGCCAGGACACCAACACATGCATGGTGTTTGTAGATACAAAGTGGTTTTATCTTTTCAATTACTTAGTTTTTTTCTCCTCACAAAGCATACCTGGGTCTTGTCATCCACACAAGCCATCTGATGCCCCTGTGTCCCCATACCCCCCTCCTGGCTCCACTTGGGCCTTCTTCTCACTTTAATGATCAGCAGCCTTGATTTTGGGGCAGCCTGCTGAGGGCCTTACCTTATTCTTGCTGCTCTCGCAGGACTGTAGGCTGGCTAGGATCTGGCTCTCGATGGCTTGGACCCATGCATCTCGCTCCTCGTATGTGGTGGCTTCAAAGTGCCATGTCTGGCCGGTGAGGGACACAATGATAAACTCAAAGTTTTCTTCTTGCTCTGGAACACAGAGGTGGGATGAAGAGCTCACTTTCATGAGACAGCAGCGCCTGAGCCCATCCTGTCACAAGTGCCTCTGGATTCAATGGCACAGGCATGGGGCTGGCGGCACACACAGGATGGGAGCGCTGAGATCTGATCCACACACCCGCCAACACTCAAGGCCGGCTTCCAAAGCCAGCAGCGATAACTAGGTTTCCATCAATGCTTGGGGGACAGAGAGAAAGGAGAGACAGCGTGGGATTTCAGGGTCTCTGTGTGGGCACAGACCAAGGAAAGTAAGTTTGCAACTTACTGCTGTCCCTTGGATCTGCGAGAGGAAAATGGGGTTAGTTCTGCTGATGTGAAACTGGACTACGGAAGGGCTTGAGTACGGATCCAGGGAACTGCACTGGGAACACCAAGGTGGTGTCAGCACACGGTCGAGCACTCATCAATGGGAACTTTAGTTCTCATCTCACTAAGACTTGGACAAAGTGACGTCAGGCAACACAGAGGGGATTAGTAGGCATGGGTCTGGCTGGTGGCCAGAGACACCTGTTTTTAAAGGGGAAGAGAGCTTGTGTCCATGTCCTGTGACAGTACCTGTCCCTCCGCCTTTAGGTAAGTTCCCTCCCCTGTGGATTGGGCACAGGCAGCTTCTGTGGAGTTTATCATTCGCTAACTGTTGCATGTGAGCACAGCGGTACGCAGCCTGGCCACTGGAGGCTGTGTACTCAGTGCTTGCTCTCACTGTCTGCTCAGAGGTGGCACCGCTTAGGAAAAGCACAGTCAGAAGCCAAGGCTGGACCCTTCACATGCCTCAGTGGATGAGGAGTTTCTTAGCACTGTCCTGAAACTGGCTGTGTAGTCACAGGAAAAGAGTAACCCATAGACCTGCTTATCAACTAAGTCATTCCCTGCCCTGCCACTGCACTGATGCCAGGGCATGGTGCCTCCCCTGATCCCAAGGATGCCATCAAGCCCCACTCCCAGGGGCTGGGACACCACCCAGCAACGGGATGCTCAGGCCTTGAATGTAAGGCCTCTGCAACCACCACCACCACCACCACCACCACCACCACCACCACCACCACCACCACCACCACCACCACCACCACCACCACCACCACCACCACCACCACCAATCACTATGGCACACTTGTATGGAGTCTTTAGTGTTCTGAAAAAACAAAACGAAGACCAGCTCTGAACTTGGAATGTAAGCAAGGTGTCTCTCTCTCAACTGATAACAGGTCTTAACTCCAAGGGGCTCAGTCTGAACACCACCTGGAGGGTAAGCAGGTGGACACACCTGTGTGCAAAGCCTCGCATTTTCCCCAGAAAGCCCATCTCCAGGAATGAAAATGACAGGTGACAGAGCGTCTACACCCTCCAACACTGCCAAGGCCCATGACTCTATTTCAGTCACGCTCTGCAGCTGTGATATATTGCCTAGGAGGGGCCAGGCCTTACAGCCAGGGCTCTGGCATGTCAGTCCTTTTGGGTGTTTGCACTGAGGCTGCGCTTGTGGCAGGGCCAAAGCATGCCTGAGCTCAACAGTACATGCAGGTAGCCCAAGGAAGCCGTGAGCTTGCTTAACCGTAGGCATGTGTGTTTCCTGAGTTCTTTCTTGATCTCTTTGGTTCTTGGCCTTTGGAGTTTGAGTATTAAGAGTTCAAAAAGCAGGTGCTTGTTGTGTGGTATTACCTTAAATGTATTACACTTGGTCATGCTGTGGAGCATTTGTTTCAATGATGCGAAGGTCTGTTGCAGTCTTTTATGTTGCATTTGTTTAGCTTTGTAAAGCTGTGTTACTTTGCCTGTCTAAAACACCTGACTGGTCTAATAAAGAGCTGAATGGCCAATATCTATGCAGGAAAGAGAAACGGGCAGGGCTGGTGGGCAGAGAGAATAAATAGGAGGAGAAATCTAGGGGAAAGAAGAGGAATAAAGAGGGAGAAAAGAAGGAGTGGAGGACACCAGGGGCCAGGGTGGAAAATAAGACATACAGAATAAAGAAAGGTAAAAAGCCCAGAGGCAAAACACAGTTAAAGAGAAACGGGGTGTTAAGTTAGGAGAACTGGCTACAAACAAGTCAAGGCTGGACATTTATAAGTAAGACTAAGACTCTGTGGATTTATTTGGGAACTTGGTGGCAGAACCCCAGAGGAGAAAAAACATCAACAAAAAACAAAATGAAAACATCAACAAAAAACCCCCCAAAGCCAACTACAGGTTGTAGCCAGGAATGGTACTCAAATGAGGCCCATGTTTGTGGAGATGCAGAACAAGCCCACCTGCTGGGGAGGAGCCCCAAAGACCTTGGACATGGGGATTAGTTAAGTTTTTCATTTAAAAAAAAAAAAAACTACACAGTCACTTCAGACAGGTTTCCTCATGGTTGACCTGCAACCACACCCTGCAATTCCCAGCAGAGCCACGGCATCTGCGGGCTTGAAATGACCTGTCTCCTGATCCACGGGCTTCTATGTCATGATACTATTCACTGCAACTTTTACCACACAGAGGTCTGCAAGACAGCACTGATTCAGTACCTAAAACTCTTCAGTGAAGAGAGAGGTAGGGCAGGGACAAGCTATATAATTCATGGGTAGAACGCAAGGACACTTGGTCATTCATGGGTGGATGTGAATACTGTTCATTAGGACATCTGCATAGCCTCCCCTCATCTGACATCTGTGAAACCCAAGGATAAGAAGAATGCTTCCTCTGGTCGGGATTTACTGCATGTCTGCTGAAGACATGACAACCGTGAGCCTCCCAGTTAGAGCTCTGTACACTCCCTTAGGGGATTTCTGCCCATGTTTGTAGCCTAAATCATGAGCTGCAGTGCGAATGCGAAGGCAAGGAGCCAAACTGGCTTGACTGAGGCGTGGGCTCTCGGTTACCTCTCCTTCATGCCTTGGGTGTCAGGGGAGGCAGAGGGTGGTCTTTGAAGGCCCTACTTAGCAGGGACAAGCACATCCATGTATGGATGACAGAGTACAAAATGACAGAAATGGCTGAGTATCTGGGTCAAGTGCTACACAGCTATCACTGAACTTTCTGCCTTGTTCTGATTCCAGCTTAGCTGTAATGGGCAGATGAAGCCACACAGGCGCAGTCTGGCTCTGCCTTGTCCTGGGAGCCACGCGCCTCTCTCTGCACAAGTACCCAAAGGGCAGAATTCACAGGAACACCAGGAAACCCACTGTGTTGCACCGTCAGCTTTCCTTCTAGACGACTGCAGCTTCTGCGCACATAGACCTTTCTCCCTCCTCTGTGTTCCCGGGGTGTCCCCGCTGCACCTCTCTGTTTTCCTTATGGCTACCTCTTGTATCTTCTTGGGCATCTACATATTGTAAGAATTTCTTCTCTCTACTCTGAGCTCCAAGAGTCCTGCTATAAGTGTGTTGGCCTTCATCTAGGATGTACACACTGCAGACAGACACCTTCCTACTCCACTCCAATCTGCAAAGTAGCCGTGCGTGTGCTCAGTCCTTTTCTGCCCTTTCCGTCACAGACGCTACTGTTGCCTTCCCTCTGACACCTCACTTCTAAGCCTGTGAATGAGTACCCAGTCAGGTCATGGCTCTCCTCTGTCTCCCCCACCCCTGTTATCTCTGGAACGGCTGGCGGGCGCTGGACCATGCTGAGTCCACTCGGATGGGAGGAAGGTATGCGACTAGGTGAGGGAAAGGGAGCCGAGCACAGTGATATTAGCAATGGCTCCCTGGAGGTGTCCATGAGCGTGCCTCCAGTTCTCAAAGCCACCTCACTACCCTGTACCCCTTTTGGCTGCTTCAGGTCTTTATTGAGTGAAGTCTGTTCATCACATTTTGAAGAGGAGGAGTTTTAGGGAGGACAGAAAAGTCCAGAGTTAATGTACTGTGTGAGGCTATAGAGCAACCTGAAAACTCAGTTAAAAAAATGTTCTGAAACCCAAAACTGCACGTTTAATTCCAGAAAGTAACAGATGGTAACCCACAAAAGCAAGGGGTGTGGTCCTGCCCTCTCCTCTGGTGGAGGTCACTGAGTGCCATCAGCACATTGCAGTCAGGGATCAAGGTGCCAAGAAGCCCGATATCTCCCAGGGCCCAAGTCCAGATGTCCCTCCAGTCAGCTGCATCCTGGATGTTTTACTGTCTTTGGGTCTTTTCCCCTTTTAAAAAGGTTCCTGTCACTCACAACAAGGACTGATGAAGCCAATGCATGGGTCCTGGCAGGGCCTGCCAGGTGACATGACAGTCAATGTTTACCGACAGCACCTCAGAGGCCTCCTGACTTGATCCATGCTCGCACTTCACAGTGTGGCGGTGACTGAAAATAGCAGACAGCCCAATGCAGCATGATCCTTCCTCTCAATGCTCAGACATTTCACCAGGTGACGTAGTGCCCGTCAATCCCTCAATGGCCACAAGGCTGTGTTACTTCATAAAATGACAGTTGATGCTAGTAGAGTTTTTAGCAAACAGATCTTTAAAAACGATCATAAGCACACCGGGCGCTATGATGTTGATCAGTCTCAGAGGGCTGAGTGTGGCCGCTGTCCTCTGTTCATTTACTGTCCTCTGGAGACTGGGTCTCACTCTGTAGCACTGGCTGTCCTTAAACTCATGATCACCTGCCTGCCTTGCCTCTGCCTCCAAGGAGTAAGATGAGAGCTGTGGGTCCTCCCTGCAACCCCCAAATGACAAATGCTTGAATAGTGAGAAGGGTCAGTTTTGGTGTTTTATTCTCTGGTGTCATTTGCAGATACACCAATCACTAATGACAGGCACAGGAGCTTATGCAGAGTTTATTATGGAAGAGACTCAGGTTGTAGAAGACACTGTTGGCATACACACGAAAATCATGTTCTCAGTTCCAAAAACACACAGAGGCACAGAGTTATTCCCCACTTCAAGGAGATGCCTAAAGGCCACCACCCCAACCCGAAGCTCCAGGCTATGCACAGCCCTGGTCCCCAGCTCACTAACACAGTGATTGGGCTCCCAGGGGCTTAAACAGTTTTCTGTGTTTAACGGTTGGCTGTGGAGAGGTCCACTATAATAGTATTTTAGAGCCATGAACCTGTCGAAACCAACCTGCCCAATTATTCCCAATGACATTAATAACACCGGATATTGCACTAATTGTGTCCAGTTTCTATGCAGACGAGGCCCCGGGGGGCTAATTTTACCTCCTCAGGGGCAAGCATCTCAGCCATCAGACCGACTTCACAGGGAATCCCTCCTCATTACACAAGTCTGGGCTGTCAAACTTTTTTCTCCCTTAAAGGTTAATGGGCCAATCAGTCATCAATTATTTTTGTGGAATCCTAGCAGACAAAGGGTTAAAGGGCTACAGAAGCTGAAAATAGTTCAAACATGGGCGGCTGTTTTTAACAGGAGACACCTGATGAGGAAGAATACGGAGGAGGTGGTGGGGGAGGGAAGAGCTGGACACTTGCAGACACTGGTCTCATAGAGAGGATGGAAAGACGATTTCACCAAAGCCAAGACCAAGGCCAAGGCCCTCCAATTTTTTTCCTCAAAGATGCGCTTCACAGTGGTGTGACCAGAACAAGGGAGCTGAGTGGGTTTGTTCTCCAAGGAGAAAGGATGAATGGGCTGCAATGGTCCCTTATGTCAGTTCCTCACTGCCACATGGGATTCTGCATTCTAGAGGGGGAAAATGGTTTCCCAGGCTTCCTGGAATCTGGGCTCCTAACCTGAGGTCCACCCAGGATTCCAGCCGTAAGGTGGAGCCTGCTTCCTGTTACACTGACTCACAAACGTGGCAAAAATGACACGTGCATTTGGCACTGCACAGAGAGGAGGGCTCCAACTCTGCCTATAGCCACCCCTCCATTCATGAGTATTAGCAAAGGGTTTTCCAGTGGAGTATCTACAGGTGGAGAGGGTTTGTCGTATACCCTGTTTAATGGGTGCCCGCAGGCAGGTCACTCCACCTCTTTTTCAAGATTTGTGCCTGTGAGTGCAGGTACTCAGAGAGGTCAGAAGGGGATTTTCTATCGCCTGGAGCTGGAGGTACAGACAGCTGTTAGCTGCATGATGTGGGTGCTGGGAACATGTGCAGGGCTCTGCATATTTACTGCTGGGATGCGGTCTGTCTTCACTGTTCAGGGTCTCCTGGGCTCCCAGCTGCAGGAGCCAGGGAGTGAGACAATCAACAGACCTTTCTGCTCACCCAGAATGGGTTGCCTAGCATGACCAGCCTTCCTTGTCTCTCCATGAAGCCAACTGAGGAGCTTGGATTTTCCAATCTTGCTTTTGCTCCTATGATTTTAATGAGAATGGTCCCAATTAGCACATATGTTTGAATAGTGGAGTCCCAGTTGGTGGAACTGTTTGGGAAGGATTAGGAGGTGTGGCCTCACTGGAGGAGGTACATCACTGGGGATGGGCTTTGAAGTTTCAAAAACCTACACCATTTCCAATTAGCTCTCCTTGCTTCTCTCTGCCTTCATGGCTCTATCTTAAAAATGTGAGCTTTCAGTCACTGCTCCAGTGCTATGCCCACTTACCTGCTGTCTGCCTTGGCTATGGTATCTTGTCACAGCAGTAGAGAAGCAGCTAAGACAGCTGCATTAACATTTAGCACTTAGGTATGCTTGCTGTCAGTTTGTCCCTACACTGACAAGTGACGTTCCATAGAGTCTCTAGGTTGAATTTTAGTGATGAAATCAGAACACCACAGATAAGATTCTGTTGAGAGGCCTGTGCCACAAAGTGATGGACCCAGTGTGGGTTTCCTCTGCCTGTCTCTGGACAGATTCCAAACCCACAGAAATGGACCTTTGTAGACAGAGCAGAACCACAGGGTCTTCTTTTTGGACTCTGGGCCACTTCTGAGTCTGACCGGTCCTTGGGTATGAGGATCATCTGCCGTGTGAGGGGGGCTACGTTCGGCCACTCACTCTGTTGACTGTGACAGCATGGGAGGACTCTGCACACCAAGCAGTGCTCACTGCTCCCTTTACTGTACCCCCTTTCTCCACACATGACAAGCTCTTCTCAGTTGGTGAGTCCACCTGGCTCTGGCTTCTGAGATGGGACAGCCTTGTTTCTACGTCATACTAACCTGGAAGGACACTGTCATGCAGAGTCTGTTTGTTCTACATCTTGGCTCCTAGGCACTCTCAGAAACATCTGCCACAGAGTCAAACACTGGAACTGAGCGCCACCCACCTGACATCTAGACCTTTTCTGCTTGGGCCAGCAAGAGGGCTGGCTGGGGAACGATGCCACTATGAGGCCCTGCCCTGGGGACCCTGCTGCACAGGCTTGAGAGACAAGTCAGAGCTGCACTTCCTGCTGAGGAGCATTCCATTTTACCATCCCTGGGTGTCTACCTGGCTTTCAAGGGTCAGCAGACCTGGGGGGGGGGGTCTAACCCATGCCTGTCCTCCTAACAATCCATTTTCACACACTCTGGGCATCCACCATCGCCCCTCCAGAGTGGAGGTCCTGGAGCACACAGCTCAGCACAGGGTCTGTGGAACTTACCACAACCACAATTTCCTGTGTGTAACACAACACCTACCTGGCAGGGGCACTGTGAGGATCAAATGAGACAGTGTGGTCCAGGGGCCAGGACAGTGTGTGTATCAAAGAGAAGGCTTCAGTGAGAGCACAGGGCTTCAGGCACAGCCCAGTCTGTCTTACAACGTGTGTCCCCAGGAGGGTCCCACAACTTCTGAGCCACACTCAGGCTACCAAAAACAGGGTTTATTAATTGCTCCTCCTCCTAATTAAAAAAAATCTAATTTCTGTGTCTAGGGAACTGAACTCTGAACCAACTTTATTTTGGTATTTTCTGGGAATCTCTGAATCAATCGACCAAGTGAGGCATTTTAAGCAATACTACACTTCAGGATGGGTACGATTCAGATTATCTAACAGAAGACAGAGTCTTCAGCAGGCACATTTTCATGAAGGGTCAGTTTATAGGCAGCGATCATGTGGTGACATCATACATTAAAAGCCTGAGATTAGAAGAATATTTTGATAATTTATGGACTTACATGGATTCTGTAACAAGTTATTAAAAATTATATGGGATAAGGTAGTATGCACATACATAGTAATGAGGAATGACCATGCTGCTCAACTGAAACAAATGTAACCATACATGGAGTAGCTTACTGTAGCTGGAAACACAGAATAACCGAAGTGTGGTCACTGCCTGTACCCCAACCCTCATGGCTACCTGTGTCTCAACCCCCCAGTCCCCATGGATACCTGTGGCACTCACTCATATGGAGGGACCCAGGTGAGTTAAGCTACTGAGGACTCAGAGAGGAGTGAACTTCACCTAGTCATTGTCTGCCCTCTATAACCCTAAGTGGCCTCCGAAGCTCTGGCTGCCTTGGATGCCAAGTTCCCCATTACCCGAGCAGCGAATACTGAGAAATCAGCCTTCCCATGACTCCTTAAATACACAGTGTCAACTCAGCCCACCAAGGTCTCCTGCGTGGCCTTCTGGCAGGTGATGGGTAGGAAGGATTTAGTTTTGAGGATAATGAGTGAATTATACATCTTCTTACTGTCCCTCAATTCTGTATTCAGTAACACTTAAAAGAGTCACAACTTTCTTTAGTTTTTAAGGCAAGAAGTCATCAATAAACCTATAACCTATACCATATAAAAGACACCTTTGATAGAGACACAGGACAGAGAGATGATAAATACCCCAAACAAAACAAAACAAGAAAAAAAAAAAAGGAAGAAGACCTACCATCTAAAAAACCATGAGGGAACAAACTGATACCTTTGTGCTCAACAGAAAATTGTAACTGGTGAGGCAGCTTCTTAAATTCCTGTTCTGCCCTCTCTCTCATTTCATTTTCTGAATGCTTTTAAGAGAGATGTGGCCAGGCCAGGATACACAGGATCTGGACCAATCACCTCCTCTTGAAGAGTGCAAACAAAACTGTGATTACAAAATGGCTCTTTAACAAGCTGCCCTGCCAGCGTGGCTTTGGTTTTATGCATTCATTCCAGCTCGAGAGCAGGGCTTTTGGTGGCGAAGCAGGAGTAATTGTGAAGGGAACTGAGAGAGGACGGGGATATAAATCAGGAAAGGTTAATGACTGGGATGTGAAGAAGGGACTTGTTTACAGAAATAGTGTGCAATTTAAAATTTACAGGAGATTTAATGCCACTACTTGGCAATCGCTAAAATCAACAGCCCAGAAAACAGTGACATTAAGAAAAATATTACATTTATAATCATCCCCAAATAAGTCAATTAGTGTTAGGGCGCGAGTTCGCCATTACTTGACCCATTTGGCTTGCACTTAAGTGAAAAAGAAATCCCCCCTATTATAACAGGCTCGCTGGATTGTGACCTGCTTTGCATCCTGTATACCCGCCAGCCTCCCTTCGTACACTAGGTGGATGGTGCTGGTTTTCCCGTGCCTGGTATCAAAATAATTCTGACCCTTGACATTTGTAATCATAAAAAAAAGGCAATTTATAATTGTGTTGTTCAAATGAAGGTGTGGGGGGGAATTCAATCTGCTATTATACAGAAGCAATGACGGCTGTCTTTGGTGAAAAAAGCAACCCAAGTCAATTTGTGAACTTTGGCACCAGACGACCTTTAGAAACAAAACAATATACGGAATTTACAAGCAATAGCAGCCCATGCAAATGGCCCGGGCCTGCCTGCCTCTGGATTAGAGCTGCAGAGAGCATTATGGAGAATGCTTCCACAAAACAAATTAAGACTGTTACTTAAATGTCACGGCACACTATTGTATTTGGCTACAGATCATTACACCTGATACTAACACTTTTAAAAACTGTAATAACTTGGGAAATATTACATTGAGTGCCCACATGTATAAAGGAAAGGGGGGAAAAAAAGAGGAGAAAATAGGTTTCCAAAGTAATTTAAACATCACTACCCTACGACTGAAGGGAAAGGTCAAAATTTAAGTAAGCTGAAAGGAACATGAATGGTAAAATAGAACACACAAACAAAAGGATGAAAAGACCACAGGGCCGACTGCAAACACAACGCGGGGGCATGCGACTGCATTTCCATGTCTGCATGGGGAGGAAGGCAGGAAGGCAGGAAGGCAGGAAGGCAGGAAGGCGGGGAGGCGGGAGCCCGGCGGGGCGGTGCGGTTACCTTCGGTGTTGGTGCTGCTGCTGCTGTATATGTTTCGCAGGCTACCAACACGGTTTAGTTTCCATGCTCTGCGTTTGGCTGCATCCCGAGAGCAGAGAGGGCAGGGGAAAGAGAGACAACAAAAAGGAAAAGAAAACAAATGAAAAAGGGAGAAAAGAAATGTCAAAGCAGCGCATGAAGCCACCTGAGTGCGCAGCAAGGGGCGGCACAAGGGGCTCCCATTGGCCCTCCACTCCCCCCAGGACAGCACAGAGGTGAGGAGGGTAGAGGCAAGCCAGCTTGGTTAGTGGAGTGCTCAGAAAATCAGATGTTCCCAGGCAAACGTGCATATACCCTTTCCTGAGTACAAAGCTACTTGCTGAAGGGCAAACGCTGGCCTTTGGGCTGTGGTGGGCTATGGTCCAGAAGCTAGTCCAGGTGACCTTATGTTTCAGATGCAAGTCTTTTAAAACAAGAATATTTTTCAACTCCTCCTCAAAACCGTTTGTGAGATGAATACTAGCTTAAACCGCAGAACCCAAGGAGCATCTTCCCTCCCTGGAGACCAAGTGGGCTCCCCCAGAGCAGAAGCCTCCTCAGATGTCCTTCAGAAAAGACAGACACCAAGTCACTTCTAATAGAATGCTGGAGTTCAAGTAACTTTCTGAGCCAAGGGGACATAGAGCAACTGTGTACGCTGCCCTGTAGACATGTGGTGAGACAATCCAGGGACACAGATATGGTCTCCATTCCATCTGGCCCCTTCCTTCTACTGGCTACCTTTGAAGGCAACATGTATATGCACAAGACACACATACATGCATGTGCACACTCCCTACCCATGTATGCACGTGCGCACACATATAACACATACACGCACACATGCACACATGAGATACCTGAGGCTTGGAAGAAGATGGTTTGAGGATACCCTCAGCCCTTGCAGATACAGGTCACAGAAGCCAACAAGAGTTGACAAGGTGGCTCTTGGGGGGTCAAGATAAAGCCATGTGTCTTAGCTGGGTCCACTACTGTAGGCAGACACCAATATACTCAGCAGGGGTGAAAGTTGCCATGCTTCCAACGAAGGGAACCATGGGCCATTTGTTTTTCAACTCCGAAGTCAGGAAGAGAGCCTGCTAGAAGCTTCCATTAGGTGACATAGCACAGGCGGGAGGCCAGACTGACTCTGAAGGCATGTGTTGGAGAACGGTCAGCCCTGATGCTGAGGCATCCCTGATTCAATCCTATCTGCTGTGGTGTTCAAGCCACTCAATTGCAGGCAGTATGGTGTCAGGCCCTGGCTAGGTTGTGTGAACACCGGAGTCTCTGATGGACAGAAAGTGACCTCGGGAGAGGTCTAGGTGAGTTCAGTTGTTGGCCACTCTCACTGAGGTTCTTTTTAAAGATCTCCAAAATACATGTGAGAAACATGAGCTATCAAGGACAAAGGCTGTTCTGAAATATAGTCTTATATATTTAGAGTGCAAAGTTTAATCAAGAGAGCAAACAACTGTGAATTCACTGCCCACTGATTTAAAATGATTAAAGCTGCTATTATTAAACACCTAAGACTCACTTTGTAGTGTGAACACCAACAAATGATTTGGATACGAAATGTTGATCCCTAACCAGTGAACACCTACAGCTGCTGCCTGGAGTCTTCTGCCTGTTGTATATGGATTGAAATTTAACTTTCCATGGTGGGTGGAGAAAGTGGAGGGGTTTTGCTCGTTTCTGCATCTTTAAGGTCTTGTGTCCATCCTAGGTAGCAACACACCTGGGAAGGGCCATTCAGATATCAGCCAGTCAACTTTGAACAAGGAAGGAAATCTAATTGCTCACAGTTTTCAAGCACTGTCAAAGAATTGCTGTTCCCCCTCCCCTTCCCACAGGTTACATTGTGTGCCTACAACCGGCATGGGCTTCATTTTTTACTGGTGGATGCGCCCAGGATCTGGGGGAATATTTCACAAGTTCCAGAAAGAAGCGGTTACTGTAAAGCTTCATGGGGAAGCAGACCCCCTTCTAGAACATTTACATATAAATAGGCAGAATCCAGGCTGAGCTCTGCAGAAGGGGTGAAGCTCAGCGTGGAAACCTCTTCCTGGTTGCTGTGCACTCTGCATTTTTCATGCTCTGTTCCCCCATTACGGTGAGGATGTATAACCAGGAAGTGAACTTACAGCCTGGATTTCTATTAACCTATTGATGAAATAATCAATTTCAACGTATAAAATGTCATGGCTTTTTCTTCCTTGTAAAAAATGGCTGTGTTCTGGCTGATACCAAGGCCCTGATATGAGCATTTGTCTCCTGGGGCATTGATTGCTTGAGTTGCCTTGTTTAGGAGCTTTTCAACAGGAACTGCAGTCAGGATCATGGGTAACATTTTAGAGGGAACATCCAACTGGTACCAAGTAGAGTCGCCAGTACTCCAGACCATCACACATTCCATACCATCCCCTGGTTCCAGACCTGGCAAGAAGTGTGCTGCCTAAGGCTACCATATTCAAAGCTGACCCGTTCTTACCATGTACCCAGGCGGGTCTCTAAACCCTCCTACCTCAGTCTCAGGCCACAGACATGCAACATTATACCCCACCTGGATAGTCTCTAAATAATTTTAGGGTTTTTAGAAACTTTCATGAAAATTTCTTTAAAAACACAGGCTAACATTTTGGCATTGTTATTGATGTTACTGCTGCATGTGGGCTGAACAAGACAAAAGGCAGTGTGGTGGAGGCATGTGGTTGCTCTCGTCACTCCACTTACTTGCACGAGCCCAGGATTTCATCTGGATGAGACCAGGGAGTTAAAGGACACGAGGTGGCAGCGAGGTCTCCCATGTTAGACACCTTCATGGCCATGACATCCCAGAAGATATGGCATTGGACCCAACTACATACCCTGGGTGTGATCTCTCCCTTCCTATTTCACTTTACAAACAAAACTTCAACATAGGTGGGCAGAAAACACACTCAGCATGGTAACACACAGCTATGAGTGCACAGGACCACAGTCACCCTCACAACAACAAAACACGCACAGTGAACTCAGTGTGGGCCTGCTATAGGGACAGCCAAAGCAGGAAGCTGAAGAAGCAAACAATGTTGCTGGCTGAGTACTTAGGGGAGATATTTAAATGTATCATCACTGTATTAAATAATTAATACCCTCCTCATTGCTGTGGCAAAATATCTGGCAAGTGCAAGGTAATAAAGGAAGAGTTTATTTACAGTTGGAGGGCAAAGTCCATCACGGTGGGGAAGGCATGGGGCAGGAGCTTGGGACAGCTGATCATGACGTATCTAGCCAGGAAGCAGAGAGAAATGGATGCTGGTGTTCAGTTCCCTTCTCATCAGCTCAGGACCGCCGTCCATGGACTGGTGCTCCCACAGTTAGGGTATGTCTTTCTTCCGCAACTAACGACCTCTAGAAACTCCACTACAGATCCGCCCAGCTGTCCGTCTCCAGGGTGATTCGACATCATATCAAGTTGATGATCAAGATTACCCAGAACTAGGTCTACCAGCTGCAAAGTTATTTTCTAAGGGCTAAAAGGATTGAAAATCTGAACAACTCAGGCTGGAAGCCCAGAGACCCTGCTGATGACACTGATTTTAACTAGACACTGCTTATGGGCACTAAGCTAGAGTAATAGGGCATTCCTTGGTAACCTGGGAAATCAAAACACCAAGCGAGATGAGAGCGCTGATGCCCATGTTCAACTGTCCAGTCATTTCTCTATGGTAGTAGCCACCAGGTTGGCGAGGAGGTGGATGCAACTCTGCACATTCGGAGCTATAGAGCTGCACATCCAAGTCTCGCTCTGAACATGAGCGACAGGTATAACCCCATCACAGCTCGCTCGTTTGTCAAGTGCCTGTGAATGAAGAACCTGGGGTCTGCATGAACAAATGAGGTAGGGCACATTACTCTTGACTCTTGGTAATCACTAACAGACAGCCTCGGTCTTTTCAAAGACAGAGGCGAGGAAAATGTGTAAATTATGGCTTTCTATGCGGTTAGAGTGACTGGAATCACTTAGCATCCACAATTCTCGATTGTCACACGCTGCCTTATTCTTGGGAGCTAGTTTTCATATGATCTGCAGGACTCTGAGGGACTCAGAACTTCATCTGTAAGTTTCAATTATTCTGTTTTCCTAAATAAAACAATTACTTCATTTTAACACAGCAAGAAACAACCAGAAAGCAGATTTCCAGGGCTGAGACTCCTAACCAGTTCTTTATAAACAGAATAAAAATATTCCCTAGTCTGCTGGCATGCTCAAGCCAACAAGGGTTTACTTTAACTCCTCCTCCATCACTGCACCTGGAAAACAGACTTGCTAGTGTCAGCTCTGCTCCGTCTGACAGTTGTCTCGGTTGATTAGATAAATATTCCCTGGGCAGCTGATTAATACATGATATAGCCATGAGGAGAATATGTCCAGATTTGTAGGCCAGGTTGGATGCTCCAGTGCACATGAACTATATCCTGGGCACACATAGAATGGCTGATGGAATGAGGCTGCTGTGCCCTCAGAATCAATTATGAGAACTAGTAGGGTCTTTGTACTTACACGGAGGAAGGGGCTGGGCCACTCACTTCTAACAATGTCATCTCATCTCAGAAGGAAATGAATGCCCCTCCCCCCGCCCATACAAGAGTATAAACTCATGCTTTTAAGAGAACCCATGCCAGAACTTTGTTAGACATTGATTTCTTGACCACACTGGACATGGGCAAGAGCAAAGATGCTGTCAGTAGAAACCCTATCAGTAGAGAGGACAACGTCTGTAGGCTGACTGTGTCACCAGGACCTTTATGTGACGATCTTCTCCCAGGAGCTTCTGCAGGCAGTGAGTGAAAGGCACTGTGGTTTCCTGTCACTTCCACTAGAGTGTGCATCATATCCTATGAGCTTTTGTCTGTAGTAATTGTGTCTTGAGACTGGGGTGAATCAGAAGAAATTAGGAATTTCTTTTGTCCAGTTGTGTGATCATTCATTTGCTCAGCCAGACTATGTCAAAGTTTACTTCTTTTATAAACAAGGTGGTGGTCCCTCTCATTAGGCGCACCCAGAAGATTCTCAGGCCAGGTAAACTCACTACTTGAGCCATGAAGGGCTCTGCACAATGGCTACCTCTCAGAGATGAACAGTTCTTCTCAAAGGGGACTTTGAAAGAATTAAACAAAATCCAAGGCCAAGCAGATGGATGCAGCACACCCATGTTTAGGAAACAAAACAAAAACAAACAAATAAAAGAACCTACTACTACCTTCAGTGCTGGCAGCATCCGGTGAGACCCAGTCACCTTCCCAACTCCAAACCATAGGCAGTAAATTATCCCCCAAAAGAAAACTACTGGAACAAGTTATCAACCCTTAATTGGATAGTTTCAATTTAATGTCTAATAACTAAGAATAGCTTTCTTTACCACAGACACCAATTTATCTAGAGCACATTGGGTTTGAAAACTGCCAAGGGCTTTTACATAGTGGGCTGATGTGGGCACTCTGGGAAATGTCACTAAGCCTCGCAGACAGCGAGAATAAAATCAATGCAAAACTCCCTTGATTTACTAGAAAACCACAAGCTCCCAAGAAGGTGATGGCGGGGCTCTCTCCGGCCTACAGATGTACTGTGCTGCAGAGGGAAACAAAGGGGAGTTACGTCAACTGGACGCCCTCAGTCTCACGCTAAAGCATAACTTTGACCTGGAATAATTGTAAGACGCAAGCGTAAAGAAGCATCGTCTCCATGACGCATTGACAATGTAGATTTTCTTGCCTGGCCCATTCTCACACAGACTGGAAACTCAAGGGAGGAAACTGAGACTGGTAGCCTATGGCCTTTTGGCTTCTGTGCTCACCTGGGCACATGGAAAGAGTGGAAGACAGGAACCTGGAGCTGTGAAGAACACTTTGCCACGGCTGTGCCACTAATCCACTGCATGCTCGCACGCACACACGCACGCACAAAGAGCAAACTCAATTCTCAGTTTACCAGTTTTCCAAACTCAACGGCGTGTGGGAAGAAACCCTACATGGTATCTGGGTCAATAGCCAAGCAGTAGCAGGGTCTGCGAGAGGTCAAAGACCCCTGCCTTATTCCACTCTGCCTATGAAAGGGCTGTCTTACCATCCTGTGGAGTCAGACAAGACGGGGGCTGGGAAGTAGGGTACAGGAAGCTGGGGCCCTTCAGTGTTGCTAAGTCAGAAATGAGGGAAGATGGGTAACAGCCATTTTCTCGTATTCCCCTCCCGCCCCTCCCCGTTCTTCTCATCTTGTCCCCTTTTCATTTCTTTCTTCTTTTCTTCCTCAATATCCTCCAACAAAAATATATTGCTGATTTTTTTCCCTTTTCTTAAACACAAAATCTTTTTAGACAATTCCAGAGAAAAATTGTTTTTTAATAAAACTCTAAATTGTGTTATCATATTTCAAAGCAATGACCAGCTAAAGCAACTAATCAAAGGCATAATTATTTAATGACCAGAGCTCATGCTCACACACAGGGCTGTAATTGAGTGGCTGTGATCACTGGACCACCAGCCTCCATGGCAGCAAACAAGGGCCTCTGCAATTGATCTGTTCTTTCTGCAGCCGCGTTCCAAGGGGCGGGGTGGGACACTCCACTCTGGGGCTCCCTCACATGTGGCATCTGAGCCCAAGAACGACTTGCTCTCAGATCAAACAGAGACGGGTTTGCTCTTTCCATTTGGGCCCAGCTGCAGGGACCCCAAGACTGCTGCTGATGTGTGGCTTCAGAAATCACAGAATCCAGAAGACACTTCGAAGTCAGTGTGAAAGACCAGGGAGGAAGAGAAGTCTAAACTCACTCTTCCTGCTCATATAGACACTTATTCTTTTACACACTAACAATTTCTTCCCATAAAACTGCTCTGACCATAACGTCAGGGCTTCCTTAGCATGCTCCTTAGTCAATTGTGAATGATTAAACAAGGTCATTACAATTGAAGAAGGGCCTGGAAGAAGTGCCGTAGTGCTGAGCCATCAAAAGAATAAAACATCTGCTTTCTTTTATTAGAAATTAAATACACCAATTTTATCCAGGCTTAACCAAGAATGCCAGGGAAGGCTACTTTAACATTATTGCTGAAGTGAGTTGACTTCCTGTTAACAGCCAGTCTTTCCTTCCCACTTTCCTGTTAGAGGGATTTACCATGTTCGAAGTGCCGTGCTGATGTAGGTATATACTGCTTTTTAACAAAAGGTATTAGGTAAGGCGCTGTTCCAATGTCCCTTTATCATAAAGAACATTTCTAAGGACCTGGGTTCATTTTCTAGGACTACCAGGGAGAAAGAAGGGGAAGGGTAGAGAGAGGGAAGGGAGATGGAAAGCAGGGGAAAGCGGGGAAAGCAGGGGATTGTGTTATAATGTTTCCTAGTCTATGCCGCGCATATACCATAATTTATTTCATATAGAAACATGGGATCACATATTGAAACATTTGCGATGTGAATTTACGCAGTACAGTGGCCACAGACACACTTCTTTGCCTTGCAGCAAAGACAACCAGTAGCAAGAAGCAAAGGTAGACCTCAATTTCCTAAGTCGTTTTCATATAAAAAGAACCAGTAATATTTAGAGAAAGGGCTGGTTTTCAGATGTACAGGAAAATGCCAAGGTGAGCCTGGACTATCTCATGGTGCCAGAATTTGGTGAAAAAGCATAAAACCAGAACACTCCCACCCCTACCAATGAGAGGGCTGTGTTCTAGAAGTCACAAAACCATTGTAAGGTCCCCTGGCTACCGCAGTTGGGATGCTTCAAGGAGCCAAGTTGAGTTATAAACTAAAATATCAAACAATTGAGGTCCCCAGACATCATATAAATGATTGACTATATTAATGGTAATGCGTGAGGAAGAGATCAGTATTATCTGTAGATAAATTATAAATAATTTCTGTGGATGCACTTTCCTCAGTGTATGCTGGGCTTAGTGACTTCCCTCCAAAGAACTCATGATGGGGGCAAGGGCAGAAAGAACAATTCAGACAGCAAGGACGAATCACATAGACATTCTCCACCACATCAGACTTAAAGCCCGACTAGTCCAAGAAAAACATCAAATAAACTCTAGGAGTGGTATCCATCGGGATCCCCTGTGACTTCAGCTTCCCAATAGGTGAAGCTCATCAACAGGAAGTCTGGAAAAATGTTCCCGGCAAGGAGTCTAAGGCAATGGAGAAGACGACTGACAACTAAAGGTAATGTGATTCTGATACGGAAAAATGCATTAGGTAGAAACTAAAGAAATCACAATGACGTACAGACATCAATCAAAAGGTATCAGTACAGGTTCAACAGCTATAACAAATGCCACGTTAGTGAAAGGCTTAGAGGGGAACCATGTCTGTGTGTACACAAGCACATGGAATTGTCTCTTTCATCTTTTTCAAAGAGGATACTTGCTACATTCACTTTATTTAACAAAACAATTTTGCTATAATCACATAGCTAGTTTAAGAAGTCACTCAATCATAGGCCCATTCCTAAACTCCTGTAAATCTCTATAGTTAAAGTTTATAACTAAAACATTTTCCTAGAAAATAAGATCTATTAAAATGTTCTAACAAGCATACTGAACATGACTATTTCTTCCATCTACGCTGATTCTATACAATAAAATGTTGATGGTAATGGTGCTGAATTCAGGGCTAGCAATATCTGTGGTTTCAAATATACACAACATTCCATTTCTTCTGCTCACTGAATTCTGCAAGTTGAAGTCAACTTGAGATCTTACTATATATGCCAAAGTGCCACTGAGCCAACGGGATGATGCTATAGGTCTGGGCACCCGTGACACGCATCTGCACATGTGCACTACTGGGAAGTCCTCATGGAATTTTTCTTCTTTGCAAAGTGGTTTTTTTTTTTTTTTGGTTTTTCGAGACAGGGTTTCTCTGTGGCTTTGGAGCCTGTCCTGGAACTAGCTCTGTAGACCAGGCTGGTCTCGAACTCACAGAGATCCGCCTGCCTCTGCCTCCCGAGTGCTGGGATTAAAGGCGTGAGCCACCACCGCCCGGCTTTGCAAAGTGTTTTAACAGAAAAATTAAGCCTGCACGCTTCCAAGAGAAAGGAGCAGGGTAGCAACACATGAGGCCCAGAGACCCGAGGGTGTGCAGGTTAGTTTCCAGATGGGAAAAATGACCACCTTAGTTGGATCAGCACAGTAGGGACTACAGCACCCTCCCCAGCAGTACTGGCTTCCAGGGAGGAGAAGAGCACGTGAAGAATGCAAAGGAGAGAGGACCAAAGCACCAACATTCCGGAAGTACTGCTGGCCCTATCTGGCAATGGCATAGGTGGCTGTGCAATGACTTGGGGCTCTGTGTCCTGGAGCCCCTTTCTGCACAGAAGACACCATCTCACCGAGACACACCAAGAAGACCATATGGTCAGGGGTTAGGTACAAGCCAGTGTCCTTCCCTGGCTATGAAAGGCTGAGACCATGCAAGGCACAAAGAGATACAAAATAAAAATATCTCAAGAAATGAAAACATTGTGTCAAAGAGACGCAAAGAGAATTCGGGTTCAAAGTTCACTGAGAGAATTTCTGAATTAGATTTGGGATTAGTTCTGAGGACACACCTACCAATCTCCAAAGTGGAATAAGAAATAAAGCCAGCAAGTATTTTGTGCAAATCGAGCTTCTCTGAATTCTTCACTTCTGATATTCTACAGATCCTGATCTTAGAAAGTCACTAGTCGTCGTCTTCTTCTTCTTCTTTTTCTTCTTCTTCTTTTTTTTTTTTTTTTTGAGACAGGGTTTCTCTGTGGTTTTGGAGCCTGTCCTGGAACTAGCTCTTGTAGACCAGGCTCGTCTCGAACTCAGAGATCCGCCTGCCTCTGCCTCCCGAGTGCTGGGATTAAGGGCGTGCGCCACCACCGCCCGGCAGAAATCACTAGTTTTCAAAGTATACTTGAGAATGCACTTATTCAAACTAAAGGATGCTATGAATGAGGGCTCTGTAATTTGGCACAAAAAAAAAATTCAAGGTTTAATAAGATATTTCTCTTCAGGGTAGCTCTCATCTCTGTCCATGCTGACCCCTTCAACATTTAAGTGCTCTGGATTCATCCTGGAGGGACAGGTAGTTGAAGGGAAAATCACCCTCAAAGGCAACAGCCGCTGGTGGAGAGAAATAGATGCAATTGTTCTTATGAAGAAATCATGCAATGATAACAGGCAATGGCTTTTCCTGAGGAAGGTGACAGGGGCTGAGGAGAAAGCTCAGTCAAGAAAATATGCCTCGTGTACAAGCTGGAGGACTTGAATCTGAAGTGCAAGCATTCACATAAATACTGGATGTGGGAGTATTTGTCTGTGGTCTCAGCCCTGGGGACGGGGCATGGGTGTGGAGACAGACTCTTGGTGGATCCTTAGAGCTCATTGGCTAGCCAACCTGGCTGAATTAGTGAACTCTAGGTTCAGTCTCAACAAACGAGCAAGTGAGCAACAAGCTGGAAAGCAGTGGAGTCAAAGTTGAACCCTGGCCGCCCCATGAACACACACCCACCTGCAGGCAGACATGAGAGAAGGGATGACGGAGCATGCCAACACATTCTTTCCATACCTCATGGGTCAAAAAAGCAGCATTTGAGGCAATGTTGGAAGCAGAGTTTGTCTTCCTCTGTGCTCCCCCGCCCCCTGCCCCTCTCTCTCCAGTTACTGCTTGTTCTGCAGAAGTCAGCTCCTACTGGCACAGGGTTGAGAGAATCTTCTCATTCTCTCCCATAGCCTCTGTTCACATTCCCCAAGCCTGGCTGTTTCTCGTGAAATCCTCATCCCAAATTCTAGGACTAAGCAAATATCACAGTATGACCTAAGTGTGCAAGCCCCACTTGGAATTGAGAAAAATCAGCAGAAGGAATGCGTGAGCACTTAGTGATTTGGGAGATTGTCAGAGTAATGATGTTGCTAGCGGCAAACCAGGAGCCTGGTTCATGCTCAATCAAACTGTGCTGTATAATCTTTAGCAGAACACCCACTATAGACAATGCTCTTGAGCCATTAGTGGCTTCAAGACAGCCTATGGAAGTAAAATTCTGTAACATATCTTCTCCATGTGTATGACCCCATTAATACAGAATGAGTCAACCTCCACCTCTCCAGATGTGCCTCCCTTCAGCTCTGTGCCTTCGTCTTCCCACACTCCCCTCCCACGCCTGCAGGAATGCAGGGATGGTTCCCTACTCCTGCCCTCTGCAGTGTACCAGGTACAGGCAAGTAAGAGACATCTGTAGGCCGTTCACTGAACACGGCAGGCTCCTGTCTTGCGGTGGCCAGGATGGAGCACCACAAAACTTGGGGGTCAGAGATTCCTGGCACCACGCTGCAGGAGGCTGTACTCCTTTGGAAAGCATCAGAGGATGGCCAATCAGTTCCTTGCCTTTCTCCTGGCTTCTGATGGTGGCCTCAGAATCCTTTGGCATTGTCTCATAACTGCACCCTGCTTATCTACACATCACTGCCATATATCATAGCCCTCTCCTCACTACCACTGTCTATAATCTTCTCTAGCGTTGAATAATGATAGTTACAATGACCCTATTTCCAAGGAAACTGTACTCCTAGGGGCTAGGACACATCTCCTCGGAGGGGGTGCACTTAGTCTTTGATACGCAGAGTCCAGCAGGACTCTGTGATGTCCACACTCTGCCTTGCTCATTAGCGGCTCTGTTGGCATAGGACCATTCTTGTTTCTTGCCACCGTGGCTCACCTGGACACATCCTCTTTAGAGGTTCCCCTGGAAACACAGCTGCATTAATCAGCACCCCAATGTAGGCACATGTCCTCACTCCACCTGCTACACTTGATAAACTGTTGGCATTCCCACTGTCATTCTTTCTTTTCCTCATCAAGAACAGGTCCTGTCCCAGAAGGACAGGAACATAAGGAGGCCAGTCTTGTCATGCTCCTTGAGGTCCTGAAAGAGCTGTCACAGACCTCCTACAGCAGGGCTGTGATGAACCTCTAGGAGGTGGCCTGGAGGGAGATGAAGCCCTACCCTTCCAACTAACTACCTTTCTTTTCTTTCTTTTTCCCCCACATTACCTCTTTCTTTGACAGGGTCTTATGTGGCCCAGATTGGTCTGGATCTTACTATAAAGAAGAGGCCTGACCTCTTTAAAAGGATATCTGTTTATTGAGTGTGTGTATTCTGGGGGGGGGATGCCTGATGCCTTTCTCTGTTGTTCTCTACTTTAGGTTTCTGAGGCAAGACCTAAGACTAAACTTGAAGCCTGTAGTTTTATCTAGGCTGACTCAACAGTGAGCCCCTGGATCCACCTGCCTCTGTTCTCCAACCATGGGGCTCCAGGCGTGTGTGGCCATGCCTGGCTTTACATAGGTGCTGAGGATTTGAACTCAGGTCCCCTTGCTTTCATAACAAATAATCTTACTCAGGTATCAGCTCAAAGGCCTCTGGACTTGCTCTTTCTGTCTCCAACTTCCAAGTTCTGAAATTACTATGGAAATGGGCCACACTCTCCAAACAGCCTTTCCTCCAGACTATCTGCTTTACTAGGGAGTTGTCACAAGTCTGTATCATTTTATAATTGGAAAGATAAAAATAAGAATGTAACCATGTGGCTGTCCAATGATCCAGAGACAGAGACTAGCCCAGAGGGATGTGTGTCCTGACAGACGCTGTAAATCTGCAGCTGTACACAAACTTGGGAAGGATACAGTAGGCAGGATGACACTGAAAATTGGCCTTAAGGTCTTACTTCTGACAGTAATTAGGATGAGGATCAATTGGCTGTTAGACAACTGCTAATTCGCAGCAATAAAACTCCATTCTTGGTATAGAAGGTTTATGTCTGGGCACCCTGAAAGGATTAAGTCATTACATACAAATATGAGTGAAGTCAGAACACTGCCTGGCTTCATACAGCTCAGACGTGCCACCCCCTCCCCATTTAAGGAAGAACAAAGGTACAAACTCTGGACAACTTCAGGCTCCTTAACTGCTCATCACCAGCCACCAATGTCATAATGACAACCAGACCATGATGACTGTTGTGAAACCAACAGCATTCCTGCCACCAGTATTATCATCACCATCAAAGACACCAGTGACTATAATTACTGTCATCACTACTACCACCTCCACCATCATCACTACCACCTCGTCACATGACTATGATAACCATCACCATATTACTAACATCAGCAACACCATCACCATCATCACTAACTTGTGCTAAGCAGAGCACAACACTGAGAACTTAGTACAGCTGCCTCTCATTCAGTTTCCACAGTGAATTGCTCTCCTATCTATCTGTCCGACAGGGATGGAAGGACCAGCCAAAGTCCCCATCGCTTTCCTGCGGTGAAGCTTGCTTGGGGCTCAGCCAGACTCCAGAGTCCATGGGCTCAGCATCTCTATACTTGCATTCTCACTGCTCCTGGGGCCAGATGTCCACAAAGCTTTAGATATTCTCCAGCCCTCCCTCTCAGTCTCTCCACACACTGCTAACAGCACAGACCTTACTAAGCACTCATCCCAAAGGAAGCCTCTACCATGCACATCAGAGAAGGGCTGTGACTCGAGGCAGTGCAAGCTACTGGCTTTATTAGCCGGAGCTGATGTTCTTCCTCTACTGGCGGTCTCTGTTAAACAAGTGGAGGTGCTGGACGGTGGCAGTGACTGGTCACACTAAACATCCAAGTCTGGCCTATCATAGGCCAGTCACCCAACCTGTTAACATTGTCAGTTCCTGGGACTGAACCTGGGCACTCTCTCTGAAGATACAATTCCTCTACGAGGGGCAGAGATAGTACAATTAAAGGAGCACATTGAAACTTTCCATCTGGGATGACTTTGAGTCTTGTAGTCACCAAGAGTTGTTACTGTATCTGGGACATTGTATGTCCTGGAGAGTCTGGGTGGCTTGGAAGTTATGAAGACCATCTTTTCTTAAATAGTGAAGCTAATGCCTTAGAAGAGGTTGGCCTGATCAGCCAGAGACACAGGCAGAGCCCTCCGAGTATCAACCAAGCCGAAGAGATGCTAATGACAAATCTGAGGGCAGCGTAGAAAAGTCTTTGGAAGTATTAGAAATACAACACACAGCAATTTAATAAATTATGTCACACTATTTCAAAGTCTGTACATTACAGCAAAGGTATTAGTTTTCCTTTCCGTTGGGGGCTGCATTCCAGGACCTGCAGGACACACCTAAAGTGTCAACAATAGTAGATTGCGTATCTGCTGTTTTTTCCTGTACACAAACGCAGATGCTAAACATGAATGTCTAAATCAAGCAATGCTAACAATAACTAATAATAAACTAAAACTGCACAGCAATGAAACAGTGGTAACCATCACTCTTGTATTTGAGGCTACTACTACATAAACGATGTGCACACAAGCACCCAGATGTGGTGGCAATGTCTGTGAGAACTGTGATGGCTGGGTAGGTGGCATATAGGAGTGGCTCTGTACACATGGTCATTTACGTTTAGGCTGGATAAAACAGGATTTTATCACACTGCTAGAAAAAGGGTATAATTTAAAATTTATAAATTCATTACAAATGTTCCGTATTTCAGCATTTTCAAAATGAAAGATCACAGATACAGGATACATACACACTGAACACAAATACACACTCATTCCAAAATGATCCCAAACCTTAGCTATTTCTTCTCCTCTCCCACCTTCAGTTGGCAGCAGTATTATCATTTCTCTCACCACTGACATTTATTTGGGTGGAAGGCAAATGTTGATAACCAGAGTCTCTCACTAGTTCCCAATGAAAAGAAATGCAAGTGCCCAGCGATGGCCACACTTCACACCACTCTGAAACAACTGTCTCCTGGCGAATCACTGTATGAATATATTCTTACTTCCGGCTACACTACGGAATCCTAGACTAGACCTTGACATCTGCCTTAGTTTCTTTCTGTTGCTGGGATCAACACCATAACTAAAGCAACCTGGAGAGGAAAGGATTAATTTGGCTTTCCTTTCCACATCACAGTTCATCATTGAGGGAAGTCAAGGCAGGAACTCGAGCAGATCCGGATGGCAAGAGTTGATGCAGAGGCCATGGAGGAACACTGCTTACTGGTGCTCCCCATGGCTTGCTCAGTCTGCTTTCTTATATCATCTAGGCCCAGGGATTCAGGGATGGCATGGCCCCAGTGGGCTGGACCTTCTGACATCAGCCTTCATCAAGAAAATGACCACCAGATTTGCCTACAGGCAATTTGATGAATGCATTTTTTCATTAGAGGTTCTTCTTCCTAGATAACTCTAACTCATGCCAAGTTGACAAACAAAAAGCTAGCCGGGTCATCTCTGAAGGTCATCACGTGTGGGCTGGGAGTCATGTCCCTGTCCTCCTTCATCCTCCAGACACACCAGACTCCGTGAGGAACAACAGGGCCACTACCAGCTGATGCTGCTACCAATGTGTTAGCAACTAGAGGGCACCTCTCCAATCAAGATGGCTGCCATACAGATCAAAGGGCAAAAATCTTAGAGGGTCCAAGAGAAGGTAAATGAATTTGCTCTTCTCAGGCTAGTGCAGGGCAAGCTAGGTGTGCTGGTGCTCACACGCAATCCCGTCACTCAGGAGGCTAAGGCAGGAGGACAGAGAGTGTGAGCCTAATCTGGATTACAGTGTGAGACCCTGGCACAAAAGATCGCACACGCCAAATACCGCAGAAATGAACTATGTCAGAGCCCAACTTTAAGGACTCAAAACATGCCTGTTAATTTTTCACTCTACTCTGCTTTGCGAGGGCCAGCAGGCGGTGAGGTCAGGGGTTCTGTCAGAGAGGAAGGCAGCAGCAGACTGTCTGCTCATGTGCAGGTGTGATGCGCCACCCGACCAGCAGCAGCAGCACGCAGTTAACCATGAATGACTAAGTGGCAATGCTCCTACTAATCATTTATTGAATAATGAAAACGACACAACTGATAAAAGGTTTCAATTTTGAGAAAAATGATTTATCATCTTTCAGTTTACTGGCACTGCTATTTGTGTGACAAACGGCTGGAGAGCCCCCGGTTAATCTCTGTGCATCTCCAAGCCTGCTGTGGGGACTTCAGAGCACACAACCAAACAATCAGGAATGGCTAATGATACCGTTCTGAGGCTGGGAGGGCTGAAGCTGGTCTTTCATCAAGGCTGATCTCCAAATCAATTTGCACAATGGATTTTTGGGGGCCGGGTGAGAGAAAGAGCAATAGTCCCAAAGGAAGTGAAACAGAACCATTAGTAGGATCAGAGTGCAGGTGACTTCCGGTCTGTTCTGTAGAACTCAACCATCTCTGTGGCAAAATCTACCAGCAGTGTCAAATTTTGTCTGTCTGTCCCAATGGAAGGCAGAGCTTCGAGGCACTGTAAAATGCCTTCACAACCCATTATCTTACTACGGGAAGGTGATGGTTTACTTTAACTGAGGCTTAAAGGATTAGCAATACTCCCAACACCACATGTCTTCCCCTGTACACGATGTATCTTGTTTTAGTGCTGGAAAAAAGAGTCAAATACATTCATCATGATCTGAGAAACTCATGGGACATGGACTTCTTGCTGTCTTGCCTCCTGTGTGGTGCCTGAACACCACAATGAGAGAAGATGGGGCTGAACTAAGAGGTGTGATGTTAGGACGGTCAAGTGCTGGCTTGCTAGAGAGGCAACTCAATGTACACTGCCTTCGATGGTGATGGTAATGAATTTCTCAGAACCCAGAAAGAACAAGTCTCATGTCACTCAGGTGTCCCGATGAGGACCATCACCAAAGGCTTCATCTGCACGACAAGAAGGAACCTTGAGGTATGCCTTACAAACTGCACACACCTCCATCACGCTGCATGAGAATAGCAGAAAACACCTCCATGTGTTGCCAACTTGAAGGGATGCAGAGAAACACGCAGAATAGGATAGACACCACTAAAAACAGAGTTGAGCACATTGGGGATATGTTGTCTTGCTGAAATAAAAACTACATGGTAATTTCAAAGGCCAAACTTAGAAGCGTGTTTTGTAACTTGGGGTGATACAGAACGGGAGCTTGTGCCTCGAGTCTTATTGAGCAGAAGGCTGGGGCAGTCAGTTGGGTGCCAGTGGAAGGTGTGCTGCGAAGGTCTACTGTGTCCCACTTCACTCTCTAGTGCCATGACAAACACCACGACCAAAGTAACTTGGGAGGAAGAAGTTTATTTCAGCTTACAGTCCAACTCAAGTGAGGAACCTGGACGCAGAAACTGAAGCAGAGGCCAGATATGAAGGAACGCTGCCTACTGACTTGCTCCCCATGGCCTGCACAGCTACCTTCCTTATACAACCCTGGGCAATCTGTCAAGGGATAGTAACGCCCACGGTGGACTGGGCCCTCTCACATCAATCCTTAATCAAGAAAAAAAAAAAAATAGACTTGCCTACCGGCCAATCTGATGAAGGCATTTTCTCCACTGAAGTTCCCCCTTCCAGATGACTTTGAGCTTGTGTCAGGAACTCACTAGGACACAGGGAAACATAAGGTCCTCACGGCACCCCAACACGGGAAAGCACTCACCCCGGACCTATGCACCTTAACTCGAGAATCTGAATCTTAAACTAATGAAGTTCCACTTGCTCACCAGCCAGCACATGGGAAACGAGAGGTCTCCACACCTTCCCCTTATGCTGTAGGACTAAGAGAGAGGCGACTGCACCTTCCCCCATTCTGTAGGACCAAGTAACAAAAAGTGTAGTCTTCAGCTGCCCCAACATTTCCTAAGCACGTAAAACTTTTTATTTCAGGTCTTGCTGGATTTTGTGTTTGGCTTATGTCACCAAAATTCACATTAAAGAGAAGAAATAGAAATCAATTTAGCTTCTTGGGGAAGGGGAGGTGCTCTTGCTCCTCTAAGAGCTGGTGTTTGCCAGGATGCCAGGAAGCACAAGGCTAGTCTGCTTCTTCAGATTTTCTTTCCCTCCTTTTTTTTTTAATTTTTAAAAAAACTGTTATTTGAGTCAAGATCTCATGTAGCACAGGCTGGCCTTGAACTTCCTATGTAGCTGAGGATGACCCTGAACTCCTCCTGGTCCCCTACCTCTCTCCCATAAATGCTGGGATTACAGATTGTACCACTATCCCTGGCTATTGTTAGATTTCCGGTCTCATAATGGATGAGACCGACTGTGGCACATATATTAACACAAGGCCGTCCTCACAAAGTGACTGTCATCCATACTGTGAGGTCCAACTTGAGACTCAGAGGAGATCCCTGTGCCCCTCCTTCAAAAGGACCAGGTGTTAACTATGTGCCTGTCAACTGTTGGGGTCCTTTATAATCCCCAGTTGACTTTTAGTGATGTGCACTTCCTGTTTTTTATATCATGACTCTCAGCTAAACTTATTTTCAGGCTATACATACTGAATGCAGGGGTGAGAGACAGACAGAGAAAGAGAGAGAGAGAGAGAGAGAGAGAGAGAGAGAGAGAGGCAGGCAGAGAGGAGCCTCCTCTTCAGGGATGCAGCTGGGGATACTGTGGGGAATGTGTGCGGTACCCTGAAGAGTATCAGCTGATGCTATTGCTCACCCACAGACCTTCTTGGCCAGTAAGATCTGTATGCATATGTGGAGCAACCTGACCAGCTACCTCACCAGGAAGTGGAGCAGGGCTGAGGCTCGCAGCTACCCGAGAGATCTTCCTGTCACTGCTGCTGCTCTCGTCTTGTGCCCTGATCTGCTATGGCTACCTGCCTGTCTACACAGGCTGAATCCTCTAGGAAATGAGCACAGCTGCTGAGCAGACTCACAGGTACCTGAATGGCAATAGAAAAGTATGGATACTTCACAATACTGGCTGATTCACAACTCAAAGCTGATGTTACCGGAGACATTTAGAGGACAAGCATTTTCCAAATCCAGGGCAAAGAGAAAAGATAAAACCCTTACAGGACATACAGCAGCAAAAGAGAAATCTCTTTTTCAATAGTCTAAGGGATTGCAGAGTGTAATGTGTTAATTGCCCGTGAAACGAGATAACCTTGTGTAATGGCTTCATCTTCTGAGTACTGAGATTGACAACGACCAGCAGAAGATGCTTGCCACTTTCCCAATTGTTGGAAAACCCTGACCTCATTTCCCAAGCTCCAAAACTTATCCCATGTGGAATAAAATCACTTAAAAACTTCTCTGGACTCTTTCTTCTTTATTTGAAACTGTTTGAGTGAGAACATGTATTCCTTACACACACCCTTGGACGGAATGGTTCTCTGCACCAGTTTCTTAAAACTACACAAGCTTCTGACTTCTCATGTCGTTTGGACATCATAAGCCCTGTGAGTTATCAGTGTGTAGCTGCAGATCATGAAGAAGGCAGAGGGTACTGAAAATGTCTTTATGCAGACCCCTTACAGAATGGAGAAACATGAACTGCAGACATTCTTTAAAAATGTATCTCCTTACATCCCCAGAGGACAGTCACAACACTGAAATGAAGTGTGATGGTTAAAACCTTAGCCATCAACCTGATGGGAGTCAGATCACCCACGAGATACATCTCTATGTGTGCCTAGGAGGATGTTCCTGGGGAGTATGTCTAGGTGTGATAGCTAGTTCTGTCCACTTGACACAGCTAGAGTGTCTGAGAAGAAGGACCTGTTGTAGGATGGCTGCTTGGCCATTTGTTTGTTTGCTGACTGCCCAGACTCCCGAAATAATCACACAGAAACGTATTAATTAAATTACTGCTTGACCCATTAGCTCTAACTTCTTATCGGCTAGCTTTTACATACTAATTTAACCCGTTTCTATTAATCTGTATATTGCCATGAGGTCATGATTTATCAGCAAAGTTTCAGCATCTGTCTCCCGTGGCGGCCACATGGATTCTCTCTACTCTGCCTTCTTGCTCCCAGCATTCAGTTTAGTTTTCTCCGCCCAGCTCTACTCTGCCCTATCACAGGCCTAAGACAGTTTCTTTATTAACTAATCGTTATTCACAGCATACAGAGCAGAATCCCACATCAGGAACTCTCAATTGAGAAAATGCTTCCATCAGATTAGCCCATAATCATTTTGACTGACATGGGAGGATGCAGCCCACTGTGGGCAGTGCCACCCCTAGACAGGTCGTCCTGGGTAGTATAAAAAGGGAACTGAGCAAACCACAGGGAGTAAGCCAAAAAGGTGGTGCTCCTTCATGGCCTCTACGTTTCTGTCCTGACTTCCTTGGGTGAAGTTGCTTTTGGTCCTGCTATTTATTGAAGCAATAGAAACCTATCTAGGACAGGCAAGCCCACCAACCCTGAGTGTGGCGGCAACACCGCATGAGCTGGAATCTGAGGCCTAATAAAAAGGAGAAATAGAAGGGTGCAAAGATGGCTCAGAGGTTAAGAGCACTGGTTAGTCTTGCAAGAGACCAAAGTTTGGTTTCCAATGTCCACATGGTAGCAACAAAGGAGCCTCAACTGTCTCACACAGAGATGTAAGGGGAGAGGGGGAGAAAGGCTTTGACTACAAATACCTGGGACTTTCCTTCTGACCCATGCTTACCTTAGGGGAGTATGATCATTACATTTTTTAAAAAATATTTATTTATTATGTATACAATATTTTGTCTGTGTGTATGCCTGCAGGCTAGAAGAGGGTACCATATCTCATTACAGATGGTTGTGAGCCATCATGTGGTTGCTGGGAATTGAACTCAGGACCTTTGGATGAGCAGGCAACGCTCTTAACCACTGAGCCATCTCTCCAGCCCCTTGATAATTACATTTTTAAGACATTAATGTTTACAATTCACAGGAAACCTGCTAACAAGAGCTTCTGCAATTCCATACTACTGAAAAAAAAAAGCAAAAGAGGAAAATTTAAAGAATGAGGAGAAACCAAAAAGGAGTGAAAAAGCCTGTGCATGGGGAACACGGGGTCAGTTCTAAAGACGATGCTGGACTCAGAGATGTAACCAGGTATGTGCCCTCAAGTTTGAGCCTGCCAGACAGAGGCCCAGCTGGTGCTTCCCAGTGATGGAGTTTCTCTCCAGCTGTGACTGGCTGGCCCTCATACCAAGCTCTCCCCTCCTTTCCTACCAGTGCCTCCCTCTTCCCCAGGAGCTCCTCCCAGCCCCAGCATCCTAGATGATTTCCCAGAATCTGGTTGATCATGACAAGAAGGTGTGTTCTCATCATCTCTTTCCTCCCTCCCTCCCTCCCTCCCTTCCTCCCAGTTAACAACATCTCTGAAGACCTTAGGGGCTACAGAAAGCAACCCCAACAAGGTTCTTCAATGTATCCATGGGTTCTGATAGGGAGGAGTATTCAATGTATCTATGGGTTCTGATAGGGAGGAATATTCAATGTATCCATGGGTTCTGATAGGGAGGAGTATTCAATGTATCCATGGGTTCTGATAGGGAAAAATATTCAATGAAGTA
The DNA here is from genome assembly GCA_963919715.1 of Microtus obscurus. Taxonomy (NCBI): domain Eukaryota; kingdom Metazoa; phylum Chordata; class Mammalia; order Rodentia; family Cricetidae; genus Microtus; species Microtus obscurus. The sequence goes on along the minus strand of CAWTZC010002279.1, from coordinate 4,261,924 downwards.
ATTTTTAGTTTTTGAAATAAAAGCAGGAGTCACATCTGGCCTAAAAACCCATGCCTTTCAACTTGCCCTCAACTCTTCCGATAGAACAGCCCCCAAGAGACCCACTCCGAGCAAACTTACAGATATAGTAACTGTAACCCTCTTGTTGGAAGGGACTTAGTTACCTGTTAAAGACAGACTGGAGCCAATCATGAAGAGATGGCTCCTGTCACATGGTGGCAGGGTAGGGATAGGGGCATAGGGTTGGCTGTTTCCTCCTTTCCATGATTTGGCTGATGAATATTCTATGCCCCATCCCTGAGCCTGGGATGGCAAGGGAAGAAAGCAGCTGGACACATTTATCTTCAGTCTCCCCACCCACCAGCAAGGACGACCAAACACACTCGGGCATTTAGGAAGACAAACAGCTACACCACATCGGAGGCTTCCTGTAGCCAGGTGAGTCTTATACCAACCTTCCAGCTCAGGTCGCCACTAGCGGTCCCTGAAAGACTAACGTGATGCTAAGAGGAAAATAGCTAACAGATCTCAAACCGCACGGCTGGGCTGCGGGAATTCTAGGATTGTTGTAAGAGCTGTTCAGCATTCGCTTAGCAACTGTTCCCTCGGGTCTACCAGCTCTAATTCTCTTTAATTCTGAGAGCTGGATTCATCCATTGAGGCAAAATAACCCACATTTTGTCCATCTGCTGATACACAGTCGCGGGTCAAATTACATTTTTGAGCGATTGGCTATTAACTTATTAAAATGGAGGAGAACCATCCTTTTGATCATCCTTTCCTTGGTATGAACTGAATCCACAGGAGTGTGAGGTAAGGCAAGATCTGAAGGGAAGGGGCAAACGTGGCCTTCCAAAGAAGGGAAGGTCACTGTGGAGGCAGCTGGAAGCAGTAAGCAGAGCACTGGTGCATTCCTGCATGGCTCTGAGGTGCCGCTTGCTATGTCTGTGGCCTTGAGCAAGTTAGTTAAAGTTTACGACCCTTGGTTTCCTCAGCTATAAAAACAGGCATAACGGCACCTACCTCACAGGCTCCCAGGGATTATGGCAGGACACACAGTACTCATTTAGCAGTACTGCCTGGCACACAGCGAAGTTCAGCAACTATGTGCAACTCTACCGCTAACGGAGTGTCAACCGACCTCTCACTTTGTGACTGCTTTTCTCAGTTAAAGAGGCATCAGCGAACTGAAATTCTGATAGGACATTATTTTACTTTCTGGTGGTTTCTCCAAGGGCAGGTTCGGGAGCTGCGCCTAGAGTGCAGCATGGCTTTTCCCGCGCTGAAGGAAGAGGACAGCAATTCTCACCTGCAGACACCATGAAAGACCAAATGAAAATCAAGTGAAAGAACAAAGCTTCCAATTTATCTCATTAGGAAGAGCCAAATCAAGTTATTGAAATACCCAGTGGAGCAAGCCAGGGCGCTTAGTTCACACATCAGCTCGGTGACTGGAGGCTCCCAGACACCACGCTTTCGGTGACTTCAAAATATTTTCCAGACTACGCTACACTGATTATGTACTCTGCGGTGTCCAATTCTGTGCTCTCACACAAAAAAACATGAAAAGGAACTTTGAAATTCTCCTGCCTGACAGTTCTAGAATTATCTATAAGCCAAGAATCAGACATAAGAATCTGACAGGAGGACGTGAAATTCTCGGTTCCTCAGTCTCCTAGGCATGTGGTTGTTTGTTTAACTGCATGGTCTTAACACCAGGCAACACAGTATACTTGTTGGAAAACATTCCAAGCTGTCAAATATGCCTGGACCTCAGATAAAGCCAGAAAGACCACAATCCTTTGGGGCAAGAAGCAGCAAAACACATCTCAAACTAGCAAGGACAACATCTCCTTCTGCCATCACCTAAAGGGTAGGCAACCCCGACAAGGATGATTTACTCCCAACTCCCCGCAGAGCGAAGCATCTTCAGCACACTTTTAGGAGAAGGCAGACACTGATCCAGACATCACCTCAAAGCTGGTACCTGTCTCAAGGCCTGAGAGAAGTGGCCATGTGATCGAACCTATCCAGCATGCTCAATGCGCACGCTTGGAGGCAAACACGGTGAGGTGTCCCACATATTAGCAAACATTACATCATTAAGCAGAAATTAGATGGAAACGAAGGGAGCCTAAAGATTGACTAGGAGTTCAGATGCTCTAAACGGCTAATATGGCCATTTTTCACCTGAAGCCCTCTCCAAATGCAGTTTTGCTATTAAGCAAAACCCAAAGAAAGGTAATCAATTCCAACTAAAAAGCACTTATCCTGAAGACGGTATGTGCAAGGCACTTCAAACTCCTGGCTGCCTGCCAAAGCCAGACAACAGCCATCAATGTTCCTGCCTATCCGAGGAGCACAGGGGCCATGCATAATTGACTAGAAGATGGGCTAAAACTGTGCCCAATCAGTGTGTGATCAAAACCGCGTGGAATATTCAGCGCCACTTGATTACACGAGCCTCCGTCCTTTCACTCTCCTCGCGAAATCTCTTCAAGGTCCACAGTGCTGTAATAAGATCATTACTGTCAAGCGGTACGAATCGTGGGCAATGAGTCTTGGGATGGGGAGTCATACTTCACAAGCTCCCTGGTCTCTCTCTCTTTTTGTATTTTACTGCATGCAGAGGCAGCGGGGCGACGAGGTGGCGGATAATGATCACATCACTGTGTGGTAACTAGAAAGGCACTTTTAAGAAAAAGCAGAGAGAAATCAGCTTAAGAGAAACTAAAACATTTCCCTTTGCTTTTTCCCCCCTTAAAAAATTAAATAGAATTAAACTGTGTGCAGTAGGCGCTCTTCATGAACTCTGATATAAAGTCATTGCATGTAACCATTTGATAGATTTTCATATCGCACAAAGCCCATTACCCCACAGACAAATGGCCAATTTTCTCCATAGCCTGCATACCGAAGAAGCCCCAGTTATGCCGTGTGTGCGCATGGCAATGCCAGCTGCTCAAGTTTCCACCGTCCTCCCTTCTTTCATGGAGATGCGCCCATGGCGTCAAACCTGCTTCTTATTATTTGAGAAAAGGCAGGAAGACAGCTGCAGAGAGTGCAAACAAACTTTCAGCTCACCCTGAATCATGCCTTCTCTAAAGCACAAGAAAGACATCTCAATGAGACAAGAGGCCACCATTATCAGACCCGGAGCCAGGGCACACAGGTCTTCAATCAATACCTCAATCAGCAAAGCAGGACTTCTATGAACGGCAGAGAGCTCAACCAATCACTCCCCACCCCCTGCTAACTTCAAACTGCCCTTGAAATGCTCACTCCCTTCATCCAAAACAACAAATAGAACAAGTATTATCATCCCAAACAAAAGTTGGTTATGTTTCTGAAGAAATGGCAAGAGACTACCTCCATAAGACAGTCGGTGTCTAATTCTGTAGGTTCTCACTGCCCACAAAGTAGCACTTTAACTATATCCGAGACGGCAAACACAGACAAGAAAAAGAAATCTTTGCACACAAGCCAGGAAGAGACCCAGTTTGGGAAGGATTGTTTCCTAATTTCAAGAGCAAGTCAAGGACTGAGGGGGCAGGGCCCTGCTGACCTTAGCTGTGGTACAAAACAACACAAGTGTGTGTGTGTGTGTTGAGGGGGGCAGAGGTTCTCAACTTGTGGGTTGAGACCTTTTCATAGGAGTTGCCTAAGAGCATAGGATATTTACATTACACAAATATTTATATTAGATTTATAACAGTAGCAAAATTACAGTAATGAAGTAGTAATGAAAATAATTTTATGATTGGGGGCCACCATAACATAATAAACTGTATTAAAGAGTTGTAGCATTAAGAAGGTTGAGAACTACTGCTCTAGGGTCTACGCCCAAGTGAATAACCAGGCACAGACTACCCTGACCCAGAGGCCTACCAGCCTCTAACCTCGGCCTCCACCTGTGTCTGGGGCATGTCAGTGCTCTACTGACCCTAAAACAGAACTGCTTCCCCATCCCCGAATGCCCACGGGAATGACATGGTTCAGGGTAGAGATAGCCTCATTGTGGCTGAGGTCTGAGGATGTATCTTGACATGTATCATGTATCCATGATTTGGGAGGGGACATCGCGATCTGTTCAAAAGCTGCTGACCTGAGAGCTTATGAAACAGGGCAATCTGAGGTGCGGAAAGTAGGTGATGGATTATGCTGGGGAGAAAGTGGTAAGCAGAGGGGACCACCACGAGAATCTGCACTGCCTCTCCTCTAGATGCTGGGGAGAAAGTGGTAAGCAGAGGGGACCGCCACGAGAATCTGCACTGCCTCTCCTCTAGATGCTGGGGAGAAAGTGGTAAGCAGAGGGGACCACCATGAGAATCTGCACTGCCTCTCCTCTAGATGTGACCATGGTCTCAGGGGTCACAACTTTATTGCTGAGTTAAGTGACAGCCACAGCACCTGAGGACCTCAAGGCAGATCCTGGCGGTGGAATGCTACAGACCCAGGGGCTCCCAGCTGGGCAGAGGAAAACGTGTTATCACTGGGATAAAGGCCTTTAGAGGGATGCTGGACTGATAGCCCCTCAGCTAGGAAGAGTACCTTCAAGTACAGGCAGACAGCTAGGTGTGGAGGCTTGCTGCATATCTGGTTTCCAAAGTGGAGTCTTGCAACTTGTGTTTGGTAAGGGTAAGTTTATTTTCATGTATGTCCAGGGACAGGCAGTTTGAACTCACCACTTGCCCTATCACACTGCATCTCCTTGGGACACTCTAAGCCACCTCCTAGGAATGATCTCATTTTCACAGAACAGAATTCCCCTACATCAGTGCTTTACGAGAGTAGACATTCCACGCTCTATCAAAGGCAATGGAGATACTGTGTTCCTTTGTGGAGTCTCCCAGGCAACCAGGATGTTTGGGTACCAGTAGTACAGCACCAGTCCTTGCCTTCTCCTGTCTCCACTGCTGTACCTGCTCAGGGCAGGGGACCCCTTATCTAGTTTCCCGCTCAATATCAAGCACAGCATTTGGCATCCAGTAGGTGCTCAATGGTTTCATGGTCCTGAAGCTAACCCTGTTAGTTTGTGTGGACTTATAAAAGGACCACAAATCCTCTCCTATTGGCAGGTTTGTCATGGTGTGAATCCTCTGTTCTGGCTTCCCCTGCTATAATCGACTCATCTTTGTTTACTTCCAACCTGCTGACTTCTACAAAGGATCTAAGAGCACTTAGAGCTTGTGTGTGTTTGTGATGGCCAGACTCTACCCCGCAGGATGGCTTTTGAGTCAACTGTGTCCAATGCACAATGTCAACGTCTAGAGCAAGCTCAGCCCTACTCAGTTTCAGCAGGCTTGTTCTCTGGGAAGCTCAAGTGACTGCCCGAGGACTCTCTTTGAAAAGCCAATCCAGTGTGTGAGTAGTGAGTCCATCATGGCCCGTCGTGTCTCCTAGAACCCACAGCTTAAGCGTGGTAAGACCCTGTCAGCCTCTGACAGCCTTGGTTATCTTTGGGAGGATGGTGGGATTCTGGGTTGCAGGCATGACAATGGCTGCTGATTATGTAATCCCCATGCTGTTGATGATGAAGACAATACACTCCCTTTCCTTTCAGGGCAGCAGCCAAAATTAGAGCAAGTAGACATACAGAGGGCTGGTGAAATGTCCCCAAGGGAAGAAGGGGAAATGGAGTGACAAAAACGGCGTGCACGACCTGCATGGTCATTTCTCATGAAGATCCCAGGTCTTTAAACAACAAAGGATGGGAGCACATGTGGTGTGGAATCACATCATATGCATAGCAGGTTCTGTCAGTCACGTATATGCCGTGTATACTACTGTAACAAGACACCCACAAGTGTGTTCCGCTCTCCTAACAGAAGGAACACACTGACTACCTACCTAATCATGCTAGGTAGGACCCCCAGCTTACATGATACCCAGAGAGCATGGCAATCAACACAGTCAAATAGCCAGAACTAAGCGCTGTTGTGTGCCTAAAGGTTACCTGTTGATAATCTAAATAGATAAAGCAACCACATGCCACGCGCCCGTAGTTCTTTATCACCTCTGCAAAGCACCTTCCAAAGCATCAACTGTAATCTACCCCAAGGTGACCAAGCTGAAGTATGCAGGAAAAAGCAATTTCTTTCCAGGTTTTTCAACAACCACTGTGTACTAAATACAAAACTGAGTTCTACATGGACCAGATCAGCTTTCCCTCACACTTATCCTGGGACACGTGGCTATGCCTCTGAATGTCCACATCTTTCTTTAGCGTTTCTCTGCCACCCTAGAGAAGTACCATTTATAGCACATGTTTGCGACATATTAAGGTTCTGAACACCCTGGAGAATTTTAATTCCCAGTGTCTCCAATAGTGCCAAGCCCATGTTTCCCCATGGTGGTGGCTTAATATTTGATGGGGGAAAAAAAAGACATGATTCACAATTTCAGGGTCTTCTCCGAGTGAATGATTGAAGGCGACCTTTGCAACTTTGGAGTTAATGGAATTTGTCAACAGCTTGGGCCTTACCTCTGACTGCTTAGTGAGAGCAGCTGGGATGAGCAATTCATTTTCTACCGTAACGGAGCGGCCTGGTGGTGACTTACCTTGTCTAGGATAATCCTTTAATAGCCATTCAGAATCGACCACTCAATGGTTCAGTAGAAACCCAGAAAGCAGCGAAGGAATGAGATGAGAAGGATGAAATGAGTTCCCGTTGAGACCTTTTCTACAAAGCACTGTGAACCTGGGGGAGGTGGGGGCAGCACCAGGAATTCTGCAGACCCTCTTGTATAATAAGAGTGGGTGCACTGAGACAGGTCCTGCATTTTTAAAAAAAGATCTGTGCCACACAACTTCTAGATGTTCAGACCTATATGAAAGCCCGTGTCTTTCCGTGGAATCGGAGGGATTCAAGGAGGCTTTTCAGTGGGCTCCACTCCTATACTCAAAAGCTGTTTCACACACCTCAAAGCCTCGCTTTCTGCCTGGTGGAAAGAGTCTACGGCACAGAATCAAGAGACAGTTCTGTCACCCACCAGCGATCTGACCCTGGACAAGAAAGCCACTTAACCTCTTTCTACTTCAGCCTTTTCACTGGGGAAAGAGGGAAATTAGCACTTGATGCAAACTTGCATGAATGCTGTAAAACTAACGAAGACCACCAGACTTGGGGCCACAGAGCAGGGCTCCCAGGCTGCGGTTTCCTTTCAGGGAGGATACATAGCCTCACCATTGGATGACAGTTAAGAAGGAATCCAGAAGGTGTCGTCATAGACCTAGAGAATCCTCAGCCCCCAAGCTTTCCCAGGCACACGCCTATAAACTGGGTCCTGGCACTCTTAAGATGGTGCTAGCACTCTTTCAGAACCTACAGTCCTCAACTGTGGCCTGACCAACCCTGCACCTCACCACAGTGCTAGGGCCATTGCCTCTTAGCACTGCTGGCTCTTAGCTTCCTTCTAACCCAAAGCCATCTCCTTGAGGCGTCCATGCAAGGGTTCCTCTGATACTACCTAGATTAGTCCGGGCCACGGAACCACTCGACAGTCATCTTCCATCAGCTGTGCATGCCCTAGATGACTGTTCTCTAGGTTACCAGTGGTCCATGACAAGGCTCAGTTCCTTTTCTACCCTATCTAGGCTCCTCATTGGTCCATAAATATCAGATCTAAATGATACAACCAATTTTCTTAGTCTATGCAATCATTCTCAACAAATAAAATTCAGCTGAAGATACAGACCACTGGTGTTTCCAGTCAGTGCTGGTGATGATTCAGGGAACTGGACCATGTGAACATGAATGGGAACAGTTGTTACAGAGGAGGGACGGAGACTTTCCACTGTGCCGCCTGTGACACATACCCTACACTCAATGCTTTAGTTAGCAGAGATTAAAAAAAAAAATCTGGGTTTTTCTGAAAAAGAAACCATAGAGAAAAATTCATCTCAAAAGACCAGCCTGTATTTCCTCCTGTAACCTAATTACTGGCAGAACATTAACTTTTGCTGAGGAAGAGTGTCACAGACTTGGGGGTGTGCACATTCGTGCTCATGTGGGAGGCTGAGCCCCGCACAGCAGTACCTGAGCTCCTGTCTGCAGGATGGTCATGCCCTTCACTGGCTCTGGCTGAAAGGCTCAGGTCTAGGGTATGTGCCCATGTTTCTCAGGGGCACGTGTTAAAGGAAATGGCCACAATGGGAGATGGCGAATCGCTGTTTTGACTTTGCCTCACCCTCCTGCAAGCACTCACAGGGCAGGGTTGGGGATGGAGTGAGCCCTACATGACCTTCACATATTAGGATTCCTGTGATGTACATAGTTACTTTAAGAGCCTAGGAAGGGGCTTGAGCTCCCAAAATCCACTATATTAATCCCTAGATCTGACTGCCAAATCACCATGCAGGAGCCACAAATAAAAAGATGCTTTACATTTCCTGCTTCTGTCACTTGCTATGTTCAGCTGATTCGTTTTATTATTAGTTTTTAGATTAGCATACTATCATCAGGTTTCAACACAGCATCTGCACACATACATGTCAGTATTAAAAATCATAGCAGTTACTCTACTTAAGCTTGGTAAGGCATCTTCTGTCACGTGGTATAGACCGCACTGGTGAGTGCAAGGGAGCTAGAGTGGCTGCTTCTGTCATACTAAGGTGCCGGTCAGGCACTATTTCTGAAACTGAAGCAACATAAATATGCCATCTTTCAGTCCGCATTCCTGACTGCAGAAATTGCAGAGGGAAACACCCCAGTAAGCCGTGGAACAGTTCTTGCCATGCAGCTGGGGATGGCATCCAGGGGCATGTAGCTAGTCCAGGGGCTCCAATGATGGGCAGCCTACCCCTTAGTGCTTCGAGGCTTCTGGTCTGAGGCATGTGTGAAAGAGGACTACGGGATGTTTTCTTTAGGGCTGTGCCAAAAGGCCTCGCAGAGCAGGCATGTGGGCCAGCAGCTTCAAGGCTCAGGCCTTTGGCCATTGGTATACTTGTGCTGAGGACAGGGTAGAAGAGATGAGGAGGTGGGTAAAGTACTCCCTTCACTCTGGCTACCATGGCTGTATGGCACCTGATCCTCTAGGGAAGGTCGGTCACAGCATCTACCAGGGACACTTTCCTTCCTCCCTCCACCTCTTCTGAAGGCCCTTTCTCAAGTCTCCGGAGTCCCTTCGGTAAATCTGTAGTGACCAGCTTGAGCACACTATCAGTTTTCTCCCTACGGTTCTGACTGAATTAGCTATCAGTGGGAGTTTATCATTCTTACACTCTTAAAGTTGTAGTTGTCTGCTAAAATTATGAAAGGCAGAAGGCAAAAAGAGCATCCAACTACCTCACAGTGCCTTCTACAGCCCAGCTTCTTACACAGTCGATCCAGGATAACAGCCCACTCTGAGCTGCAGTGTTTACAGTGCACTCTTACAGAAATATAATAGACAAACAGAAAACAAAGACTTGGTATTTTCCTATAGTCATCTCCTCAGAGTGTCGGTATCAAATTAGTCTCTCTCTGAAATACACTGTGAGGCTGCTTGGTTTTTTTATTTATTTACTTTTTAATTTTCGAGACAGGGTTTCTCCGTAGCTTTTTGGTTCCTGTCCTGGTACTAGATCTTGTAGACCAGGCTGGCCTCGAACTCACAGAGATCCGCCTGCCTCCGCCTCCCGAGTGCTGGGATTAAAGGTGTGCGCCACCACTTCCCGGCAAGGCTGCTTGGTTTTAAAGGCTACCCACTGGAGTTGCTGACTTGACTTCCATTAAAAATAAAATCATCAAATGCATTTTGGCTTGGGGTTGGGACAAAATTTCCAACAATTTTGGAAATGGCCCTACACATATTCTACTATTTTGTAGTACGTATTTATGAAGAGTGGTGGTCCAAGCCCTGATGATTATAAAATCAAAAAGGGTGAAAAATGTTGAGGATGCCCTATGCCTTGTGGTATCTGACATGCAGCCAGCTATGTATATGTTAGTGCCCTTGGAGGCCAGAAGAGGCATTGGAGCCCTTGGAGCTGGCACTGCATATGGCCGTTAGTCATCTAATGTGGCTGCTGGGGAACAGAACTCCGGTCCTCTAGAAGAGCAGCAAGTATTCTCTCTAGCCATCTCTCATGCCCCAGTTTTGTTTTTAATAAGTGGTAAAAAAAAATTAACGTATGCAAGAGACTCATTTTAAAATATATTCATCATCTACCTCTTATTTACAGATATGAATATCTGCTATATATCTTCAGACCTGGGGCCGCAAACCCTCTTTTTCCAGTGGAAATGAGTCACAGAAAAGGTTCAGAATCCCTGTGCTATGGCACTGTGTGTATCGCAGATGGCAGAGATAAAACAAGAGGCTACAGGTAGACAGCACCCAAGAACCAGGAGTCAGCGCTGCACAGGTGTGAGGCGCAGAAAACACACTCATTTTTTTTCTTTTTAAAAATTTAAAACTGTTTTACTGGTGGTGTTTTTATTTTACGTTCATTTGTGCTTTGCCGTATGAATGTGTGAGGGGGGTTGGGTCCCCTGGAACTGGAGTTACAGATGGTTATAAGCCCCCACATGGGTGCTTGGAATTGAACCTGAGTCTTCTGAAAGAGCAGCCAGTGCTCTTACCTGCTGAGTCAGCTCTCCAGTTCCCACAAACATAGCCTCACACCAAACCAAGCACTGTTAACAGGAAGAGTTTAAACAACTGGCTTTCATTTTGGGGTCAACATGCTTGTTAGACTTCATGCAAGTGTTTTTTTTTTTTTTTTTTTTTAAAGATGTATTTATTTATTTACAGTGTTCTGTCTGCATGTGTGCCTACAGGCCAGAAGAGGGCACCAGATTTCTTTACAGATGGTTGTGAGCCACCATGTGGTTGCTGGGAATTGAACTCAGGACCTCTGGAAGAATAATCAGTGTTCTTACCTGCTGAGCCATCTCTCCAGCCCATGCAACTGTTATTTAAGGGATAGAGTCCTAAGGACCACAAATGGTGCTTCAACGGTAGAATAAATGCACAGAATCTGACTTTAGAAATGTACGCTGTGGGATGTACACATCCTGCACTCAGGAGGCTAAGCAAGGAGGACTGTGAGCTTGAGGCCAGCTCAGACTCCACAGTGAGACCCAGGTTCAAACAAACAAACCAAAGTTAAAAGATGGGAAAAACATTACCATAGACTAACAATAAACTACAGTCCTCATAAAAATGACATACTGGCAGTGGGGCAAGTTAACACTTTCCAGGGGAAAACTATACAGATGATTTTGACATTATTAGAACTTATTTTCTATTATAAACTATCAGGGAACTGAGGGGTGGCCTCCGCAGACCCATCCGAAACTTCTGAATATGTGCCGCCCACTCGTTCAGTCTTGCTTGAGACATTGCTGTGCTTCTCTAATCTATGTGTTTCTGTAGTGCCTGTATGCACACATGTGCTCATGCTCATTGCTGTGCTTCTCTAATCTATGTGTTTCTGTAGTGCCTGTATGCACACATGTGCTCATGTGGAGGACACAGGGCATCATTCCTCAGACACTGTACACAGGTTTTTTTTTTTTTTCTTGTTTTGAAAGTAGGGTCTCTCACTGGTTTGGAAGTTGCCAAAACAGACTAGGGCAGCCTGCCAATAAAATGCCAGGGATCGCCTGTCTCTACCTCCCTGGTGCTGGGGGTTGGGGGAGTTACATACTATCATGCCTGGCTTATTTAGGTGAGTTCTGGTGCTCAAATTCAATTCCCCATATTTAGAAGGCAAGCACTACAGAGCCATCTCCCAAAGCTGCCATCTTTCTGTCTGCTAGGACAGACCCACCCTGATCGAGGTTGATGGTACACTACTACACAGCACCCACCAGATGACCCCGTGAGCTCAGAAAGTCAGCAAAGGTCACTTTCCACATTCCTTCCACCTCCCCACTGGTTGGGTACATTACCGATGGCTTCCACAGGCTTGATCTTACAGTTTTATGCACAGATCACGTGTGAGTAACTGAAATGCATGTAAGCAGCTGTGTGTGGAGAGAACTGGCCATCTGCTGTGCTACGACATTAAGAACAAACACCATTTGGAAACATGTGACAGTGACATGTTCTAAGATGCTTATCCATTGCATGACATGCACTTTAAAACACTCGCTGGGGGAAATCTTGCTTGGATCTATAGGCTGGAGGTTAGATTGGGGCAGGTTGGAGCTGACATCGGCTGGTGGCTCTTGATGAGGTCTCAGTAGCTCTCAGTATCTGAGCAGAACCTTTTCTAGCGGGACGAGCAGTGACATCTAGCTCGGTGTTGCACCCTTCAGTGTCTGTTTCTATGACCGCTGACATGGAAGAATCATCCTTATTTATCCCCAAAATAAGAAAACTCGGCTTTGTTGCCTAACTTTGTCAGCAGGAAGCTGCTGGGGACAGAACCAAGGGAACCTTGGTGAAGGAAAAGACCTTCAAGTCCTGCAAGGAACCCCAAGGCGCGAGGCTCTGGACCCCAGCCTCCTCATGACACCCAAAACAACACGGCCCACCCCAAATGATGGGGCACCCTGCTGAGCCCCCACGGATCCTTGTTGATTGCTATGTGCTTACAAAGCTGCCCTTCCCTATTGGGAGTAGCATCTTGCAATCCACAGTTCTGGACAAACCAGGAGAACGCTGAGAAAAAGTTTGGCAGACAAGGAAAGAGAAAGGCTCTGAAGGACAGGGCAGTCTCTGAGAGTGGGAACCTTTGCTCAAGATAAACTCTGCTATTGTCCATCTCAATAATGCAACAATGTTTGGAACTGTTGTTTTTCTTTTGAGTATTTCTGAAGCTTAGTTACATTCATGCTTTTCATTTTTTTTTTTTTGGTGTGTGTGTGTGTGTATTTACTTATCTCAACATGCATGTATGGAATAAAAAAAAATTCACTTGCAGGAGCCACTTCAGAAAATCCACATCTGGCATCAGGTAAATAGAGGACTTCACGAGCAAGGCCATTTTCCACAGTTCAGATGCTCACGCTGGCAGCCTGGGGACCCTTACCTTCAGCGGTGCCCGAGAGCCCGTCAGCCTTGAAGTTGCTGGTACTTTTCTTCCTCCGGTGCTTCTTTCTGTTGGCGTGGGGGGAAGGGGGCGGGTCAAGCTTGGGGCTGGTGCTGCTGGAGATACTTGGGCTGGAACACACCGAGTCACCCAGCCCTGTGTCTGCAACCGAACCAGAAAAGGCAAAAGAATGCAAAAGTGAGCTTGGAGCACAGCAAAAGAATAGGAGGCAAAACCCACTCAAGCAACATCCTCCAGCATTAACATGTGAGATCTTTCCATTCTTCCAAAGATACCTGTGCACAACGTGGCTGGGTGGGCAGCCGGGGCTCCAGCAGTGAACAGATCTAAGCACTTTTGCCATGTGCACCTCCCAGCCCAAAGCAGGCACTGGAAATCCTCTGCTTCCAGCCACTGGACTCCTGAAACCTCAGACCCACACCCAAGACATCAGGGGCAGCAGGACAGTGGACCTCGGATTCTCAGTGTTCCCTCTCCTTCCCTTACTGACCCTCATTTACCAGGAACGAGATACTAACATGTACAAACTGTCCTGAGTGGGTGTGACATTGCATACAAAAGGGGAACAATTCCTGATCTTCTTCTCCCTGTAGTATTACACGTGGCTGTGACTTCACTTTGTAATCAGTGAGAGGAGACAGAACATGCCACAGCTCACCAACAGCCTGCAGGAATATCTCCAAGTGAATACCATAGAGCTGCAGACTGAAGAGTCCCTCCAGCTCTGCAGAGAGGCTTTAAGGCCACTGTGCAAACATAGGGACTCACTTTAAATGAAACTCAATTTATTTTTTACTCTCTCTTTACCAAAAAGAAGGCCCAAGTAGTGCTAAAGACTGGGAAGTGCCAGACTACAAGGGCAGGACAGTACACCGAGCAGGGGACAGAGGAGCATGGGTGGTGCACCTCCCCACATCCCACGTTTTAGAGTCGTTTGTCGTGAGTCAGGAGTCTTGTAATTACAAGGAGAGAAGGGCTTGCACTGACTCCCATCCGCCTGGTGCCTAACTTGGAATACTGCCAACCCCTACAAGCTGGGGACCCACTACAAAAAGCTGTTCCCAGATCTCCGCTGACGGGCACCTCAGCTCTGAATGGTATCAACCGTTACCTTCTGTTCCATCCCCTGATGCTGCCACCCTTCCACTTCCACCAGGCTCCAGGACTGGTTCCTTTGCCAAGGTGAACTGTGTCCGAGGGACAGCCAGCAGTTCTGACCCTCACTTCATCCTGTAGTTTGGCAGGCTGGCTGCAGTGGTGGTGGTGAGGATAAGGGTTTAAGTGAAAACACTAGCCCCTAGCTGAGCATGGTCACATACACCTTTAACCTATCACTTAGGAGGCAGAGGCAGGAGGATCTGAGAGTTCTGGAACAGAAAGGTCTACATAGTGAGACCTAGGCTTGCCAAAACAACAAAACCCAACCTACCCACCAACTGATCAACCCAGAAACCACCACCAAAACCAAAAAACAAACAGAACAGAGCAAGACAACTTTCCGAACATCTAGTCCCTAGGACAGATACCAGACTCCAAGACGGCCAGCCATTCTGAAGTTTCCCTTCTGTATGCTATCCAGTGCTTGATGGTGAGGACTTTTGTTCTTCTTAAGTATTTCATGCACAGATTTCAAAAGATGCTACTCCTTGTCCTGTGCCAAGGCCAGTGACAGTGGTCCATGCCCGTCTGGTCCCCCACCAGAGGGCTTACTCATCAGGCAGGGAAGCAAAGCTACTCACTGTTCTAACCCAAAGACATTCCCGTGTAATAAGCCCGAGTGTCCCACTGTCCCGTTGCTTCAATCCTGCGACCTCTGTGACTGTCAGTAATTCTTTCTCCTATGCTACAAGTTAGATCTCTACTCCAGGGGTCTGACTGTGGACACTCTGCACTTGGCTGTTAGTGGCCTAAAGCTAACTACAGCTTCTTCAGGGAAGTGGTGGTTTCTCTTCCCCAGGGTCCTGTAATGTTCAACACAGGCAAGCTACCGTCTACTGCCCAACCCGACACCAACATCTCTCCTAGATGCGGAGAGCACATGCATGAACTACACAGCGAACAGGACGGACGTCCACACATGTGCACAGACCGCGTCACTCTCACTTGTCAGCACAGAGACCATCTGGAGTGTTGAGGCTCTGGAAGCTTCCCCTTGGTTTTCACAACTTCCTTAGCAGGTCTCGGCTGTTTGAAACACAAACGTCTATGCCCACAGCTGAGTTGATGAAAACAGTCCAGAGTAGGGCGGGGCTGGGACAGAGGTTCATGCATCACTAGCGCCAGCACACTTGGAGGCCTCTAAGCAGCAACACCGGGCTCAGACAAGGCGTTTGTCTCTGTAGCCTAGCCACATGCTGTAATGAATAGTGGAATGGTTGCACCAATAATTCTCCTGCAACAACGTGCCTTTGAACTTGTCAAGGAACAACTGGAACAAGGTGACACACACCTATAATCCCAGAACCCAGAAGGCTGAGGCAGGAGAAACACCATGAGTCCGAGGTCAGCCTAGGCCATACATCTGTTACCAGGCCACTGAAGCCTACCTCACAAGACCCTACCTTGGACACAAAACAAAACAAAAAGAAACAAAAACAAAGTCAATAAGCTAGTTTTCCAAATACCACCCTGAAAGCCAGAGGTACCCAACTTACACTGTTTTGATAATCCAGAAAGACTAAAGAGACAGAAATCACAGTTTCTCTTTTTAGTGAAATGTCCCTATTCAAATAAGTCACTGTTTTCTGTGAATGAAGATGCTCTTTCAACAATCTACTTCCCGTTCTATTTGGGCAGGCTTTGGACTCACTCACTGGCGCACATAACAGAATTCACCTTTCTTGGGATGAAAATCAAATGTGCCTGTTTCCAGACAACTCCTTCCCCTCCTACCACAGAGAGCCCTTTCTAAGACAACAGGAGGAAAAGCACCATCACATATCCTGGTATCTTGGTATCTATGGACTGTCATTACTGTGGCACTAACTCTTGACTTTCATGGAGAAGTGACAAGTGGCAGTCTTGAGATGGTGACAGTACTGGCAAGAAATGCCACTCAGCTTCCTCTGAGAGTCCAGCAGGCCAGGGCACTGATTTGCCCTGCACTTTGGCTTTGCCCCAAGGCATCCTTCAACATGGTGCTTCAGTTCTGTCCCCAGAGTCTCTGCTGGTCTATCTGGTTCCTTGTTCTCAATTAGAAGCATGTTCCAGGCCCACATGGCAATGCTTTGAGACAGATGTGAAAACCACAGCAAGTAGAGTAGTGGTATTACAGGAATTTAACATCCAGAGATGTTGGGAAGTGGCCTATAAGCCTAGGACAGCCCTAATTCATGGGACTCTCAGTACTGTCCCTCCTCCCTTGGACATCTGGACTTATAGGCACTGTCTGCTTGGAAGGCACATTCCACTCTGTGTTCTACCCTGGAGACACGCCTGCCATGACACGGGGTTCTGGCCCCCACCCTTCTCCCCCTTGGAAGCTATGCAGCCACATGGTAACTCTACAGATCCTGGGTCAGAAATTCTCCATTTCCACAACAGCCCCTCAGTCTTCTTGTGATGTCACTCTACCTGCCCAGGTGAAGGCTGGTCCCATTCCTCCCCATGCCAGGCTCTTTCCTTCCTGATGTCTCAGCAGCCCTCATTCCCTGATGTCCTCAGGGCTCTGCCAGCTGCTTCCCCCGCTCCCTCCCCCACTCCAGCAGCTCATCCAGCGACCTCTCACCCCCACGGGCTGACCTCCGTGGCAGGTCCAAGCATTTTTAACTACTGGAAACATTTTTGAAAACCCGATTTCCCAAGTTTCTCCCATCTTTCCTGAGAGGAAGCTTAACTTCATCTGTTTTTCCAGTTAGGGTCATGGAGACAGCATCATTCTGACCCTGGCTCCTTGTGCCTGGGTCCCTTCTGCACCAGCACGTCTGCAACCCTGAGCTTCTTGCACTTCAGTTAGAAATCTACCCACCACTTTCCTAGATGCTCACCCAGGTTTCTCCTGTTCCTCCTGAATCCCTCACCTCACCCCAACCATCTAACCAAGTGAACTTTCTCTCCCCATCTCTCGGAAACAAACACTCCACTTTTCCCTCAAGGCCTGGCAGGCTCTGGGAATCTTCAGCCTGTAAGCTACGTCCCACTCTAGATAGTGACTGTAGTCCCAGCATTTTGTCCCTCCCTGCCTGCACCACACAAGCTGAGTCTTACCAAGTGCCTCCCTGGCCCACTCTCCCTTCTTACTACTTGACTTCTGCTGCTCTCTGAAGCAAAGCTCACTGAAGTGTTCTTCCTCACAGCTGGCAACTGCTGTCCTCACCAGTGCCCCTGACAGGGGCCACTTCAGTAGATAGGCCTCCAGGGCAGCATCTGTTTCTCCTGCATCTGCTGTGGTTTGTCCCTCCATCCTCAGATGGGAAGTCACAGTGAGTTCTGCATAGGAAGGTAGAGGAAGCCACAAGGTACATGAAGGGTGCTTGTGAGAGGCCAGCCCACAGCCTGCACAAGACACTGCCCCTCCTTGTCTCATTGGCTTGGCTCTCTCCACGTGGTGACGAATGACTGTCGCAGGAGCATCATGCCAGGTTCATGGATACAGGATCTGTTTTCTCTCTTCACCACAATGACAGCCATGGGGGAACTGCACTGACCAGTTTACTGAAGAGTCGACTGCCTGAGGTCCTGGTCCAGGTAGGAGGGGACCTGTGGTCCCCGTGGAACAGCGGAGTGCAATCAACTCTGCTACATTCTTAAAATCTCACCACAAGCATTCTTTTGTGTCCACCACTGTCCTGCAAGTTCCCAACCGTCTGGAAGCTATTTTTAGGTGAACGACTACAGCCATGAATGGGAGCTATTGACAGAAACAGTCTCCCTTACACTCAGCCTACACTTACTGAGCATGCTCTCTGAGCTAGCAGCTGTCAAAGAATAAAGGGCAGAACCCCTGTCCCCACGGAGCCGATTTCTAAGGCCTGAAAAGAAGGCCTATCTAATTTCTTGCTTGATGCCTTCAATAAAAGACTGTTTTCCTTGGGCCCTGCACTGGCGTGCAGAATGCTGAAGGGACCCCATGTGCAGCAGGCATGCCATCCCCACAGATAACCAGACTGGGCCGGGGGGGGGGGGGGGGGGGGACTCATCCACAGACAAGAACCATGACTCTGTGGCCTGTGGAGGGTTCCCTCAGGGCCTGGAGATTGAGACTAATGGGAAAACAGAGGTGTCACTGTGTCATGGGGAGAATAGTGCAAGAGTCATCTCACACTAAGGAAGACATGGAGTACTCCTGGGTCTGACTAGTGAGACAGAAAGCAACCCCAACATTTGTGAGTCCTTTATGTTCAATTCCCCCCGCCCCCAAGATAGGGTTTCTCTCTATAAGTCCTTTGGCTGTACTGGACTCGCTTTGTAGACCAGGATAGGCTCGAACTCACAGAGATCCAACTGCCTTCACCTCCCGAGTGCAGGGATTAAAGGCGTGCAACCACCACTGCCCGGCTTCTTTACGTTCATTCTTAGATGAGAACAGAAGTGAACCAGTCACTGTTGTGTGCCCTGGGATTCACAGGGCACAAGACTCCAAGGGGTGGAGCTATTCATGCTCATATAGAGACCATGGCAAAAGATAACTCTGTAGGTCTAGTCTCTTCTCTTGTAAGAGAAGGCCAGGAGGTCCCACCGTCTTCCCATCTGCATCCTGCACATGTGCCAATGTCCAAACATTCCATGGCTCAGGGAATGGAATCTACCCTGTTCAGCTTTCCTTTCCTACCCGTGGGACAGGTACTGAAGTAGTACCCTCTAGGAGTCTGGCCTCTTCACCAGGCTAAGAGAGTAAGGTATACAGATGCCCGAGGGACCAAATGCTGGTCAGAAAACAGAGCTGCAGCACATGACTGGGCAGCCCACGTGGAGACTTGCACAAGGCTGATGTAATCAGGCACTGAGAAGACAACACTGATGGTGAAGAATGATGGGCATCAAAAGGGGGCAAACCCTGTGATCGCAGGAGACAGGAAGAGGCCGGGAAAGTGGCCTTGGCTTGAGAACTGAGTGGGCTCCACTGACAGCCGCCTCAGGCATAGTGATGGGTTTCTAGTTACTTAGATTCTGCACACAGGCACCTGCAGTATAAGTATTTATGCCCTGACTCCTAGATCTCGAGACTCCCTGGGAACTGTTTAATATCCCCCGATCTAAAATACGAGCAGTCAGAGTGTGTGAGGCTTCTACACTAAGCTTCCTCGCTCCCCATTGCTCCTCCAGCCTGACGAGATGTCCCTCAGCCCCACCCTCAGAGTCCACCACTCCTCCCGACTGCCTATGAAGACTACACTTCATTTTGATTCAATTAACAGGCAGGACGTCAAGGAGACCGCAGTCTGTGGCATTATATACAGGAGAGAAGCAAGGTGAAGCATGGTAATCAAATTTAGAAGAAAAAAACAAAGTCAGTGCCTCATTACTCCATGTTTAGATCTACTTTGGTGAAGGGATCCCCCAGGTATGGGTTGCTGAGCCAGGAAGGGCTGGCCCATCCTATATGTTCAATGTTGGCTATTAGTTCTTCCCAATCGGGCATCAATGTTCAACACATACCCCCCAAAATATATAACACGAGCCATAATGATCACAATCTGCGGTCTCTCGGAGCTCCGGCATGTGAAGTATGAGTCAAAGAAGCAGCTTCACTTTTCACTCGGGGAGCTGACAGGCATGACCAGAGGGAGAATAAAATAACATTCCACTCGCATAAATATCAAGCAGCCTGCTCGAGACTGATGGGCCAGGAATGTATTCTTAGCTATCATTCCGGCAGACAGGCCCAAGGACACTCATAACTTATTTTACAATCATTTAGTTTCAGCTCAAGTGGAAAACGTGACAACTTATCTCTGCCGACAAGATGCTATATCGAACCTCACAATTAACTCTCCTCCGATTATCTGCCCAGCCATCATTAGCTGAGCCCATCTCAATGGGCTGTTGTGGGGGGCTCATCTCGGGAAGGGCCTCTGCCAGGTATGCAGACGGTTTCTAATATCCAGGTGCATTTCCACATTCAGGGTATCAGCTTCTTGCTCCTACATCCCATTGCTTCCAGGGGCAGGGAGCCAGGAGGTGTCTGCTGGGAGCACCTGAACTCTTCAAGAATCACTCTTGCCACTGTTTCTCACATGTGAGTCCCAAGTCATAGCCTGGGTCTTCCAAAGCCTTGGAAGCTGACGATTCAGACAGTATGGCGGACGGAGAGGGCTTCCTGAGGATATCTCTTCCCACCGTTCCTCAGGGGTATGGTTGGGAGACAGGATGCTGCAGCCACTATAATCCAGATGAGTGGCTGACGAAATGGCTGGTCATCACCAAAAGTATACAAACTACTTTAACTTGTGTCTTCCTAAGAATCACATCTCCGTGAACAAAATGGGGGAACCCAGACAACAGGAGAGAAAGGAACAAGGGGCATGTGCACTGTGCGCGCTGACGGCGCTCTGGTGTCCACAGGTGCCCTCACTCACTTCTTTGGCTGTGTTAGGTACAACATACCGCTAAAATCTTTTAGTTTTTTTTTTTTCCTCCCTGTATTAAAAGAATTCAGAATTTTCAAAGAGCCATTTGGCACTGCCAGGGGGAATCCGCTGAGGGCTAAGGCCTCCACAAACTCAACAGCAAGTCATTGTGGGAAGTAGAAAATTAAAGGCAGCTTGCTTTGATCCAAGGTCAACAATGGGAGACTCATTTGGGTCTTTAATAGGGCCTCCGTCCCTTCTGAGGCTCAGAGGGATGTGTCGGCTGGTAAATAAAGAAGAAGCCACCTTTGCCATTGGAGGAAATCACAACATCCCGGGTCCCTGTTAAAAGGTGAGTGTGAAGTGAAGTTCAAACCCTCGCCTGGAGCTTTTGACGGAGCTTTGGGCGGGAGGAGGCTGACTTCACTCCCACCTCTGAAGATGTTTCAGAGACTGCCATTATTGTGTGCTTCCCTTTGCAGCGCACGCAGGGGTATACAATGTCAGAAGGGGCAGCAGGACACGGCGGGGGGCCAGGAAGATGACAGGTGTTGGGGGAAAGGGAAAGACAACACAGTGTCAGATGGAGTTACAAAAACGGGGAGGGAAGGCGCACAATAGGAGGGGCCAGCGCAGAAAGAGGGTCCAGGGGAGAAGAATTCCTTCCCTGGCCACTTTCAATTACACCTCGAGCTCTGCAGAGGAAGTTGAATTTCAGAGAGCCGATGGTTGGCTAGATGAAACTCTCAATGCCAAATATGTTTATAAGGCCCCTTCATGCACGAAGTGGGCTCATTGTTTAGGGCCCAGGGTTTCTCTTCTCAGGTAATGAAAATGGCCCAAAGTTGACCTGGGAGAGGTTGCAGAGATCTGTGTTCGAAACTATTAAGTTACACTACAAATCAATGAAGTAAGTTACGTGAATTTCACCTACAAAGAACTAGATTTTAAGAAAAAGAAAGAGAGAAAAGGGAGAGGTCATTGTGTTAAACACCACAAGGCAATTAACTAAAAAAAAAAATCCACTTTGTAGTCTAGGGAAGATGGTGAGGCATCTGAGCTGGGAGTCCCAAGTGGTTTGGGAATCCTCGGGAAGAGAAGACAGAGGCTAGCACCAGACTTGGGCTGTAAGACTGGGTTTAGGGTAGACAGGGGAGTGGCTGCCCTACTGGAACCATATGCCAGGCTGTTGGTAGCAGCCTATCTGCCACGAGCTCCTTCAGTCCTCTGCTTCCCTGTGTCATAGCCCTATCAGACTCTACTACTGCTTTGTACGCTGTGGGCTGCTGCGTTTCTTTTGGTTCTCATTCATAACCAGAGGTTTTGGGAATGTATCCCCAGGGTGAAGATGTTTGGGCACCAAATAGCAGCCCCCAATTTCAGAGGACCATACAGTGATCAGGGAGGCAGGATGGCAGAGGAAGCTTACAGAGGGGGTATGACTGCGCCATGGAGGGAAGCAATTGGCTATGCCAGTCAGGAGCTGATATTTAAGGGTCAAAAATCAAACCGTCCTCTAGCTGATGTTCAGCTGAATGCAAGCTGCACAAAGTTTAAATTAATCTAGTGTACTTGGAAAGATGTAAAGGCAGACTGAGCAGGGCTGGGAGGAGGGAATGAAATCATTTCAAGAGATTCCCACTCCATTCCAGCCTCATCTCTTTTTTACATAATCAGCCACAACCATTTTTCAAGTTTGGTGCTTAAAGCTGCTAAATTACAAAGAGTCTGTTTCCCACGGAGGGCTGCCCTGGCTGAGAGACCAGATATGCCTATGAGGAGAAAACTTCACAAGTTAATTAGATGTGTGATTGCTCTTTGATAGCATGATTCTGATTCCACTGCCTTCCTGAAACTTAGCTGTCTCTATAAAACTCTCAAGGAGTGAAGAAGCGGTGCTCCCAGCTGCGGCTGGATGCAGGCTGGTTTTAGGGGCCAGGCCCCAAAGTCTCTGTGCAGGGTCCTGAAGATGTCCAGTTTCTAGTTTTGTGCAAAATACAAAAATAACTTGCAACATACACACATACGCCAGAGTAGCTGCTTGCTTGCGGCCCATCTCTTCACCTGTCACATTCTGGTGATGCTGTAGTAGTTTTGTGTAGGCCTGACATACAGAAACCCATGTTTGAAAGGCAGTCTAGCTGTTTTTCATATTTCATCCCAATAATTCAGGGTTAAAATGTTATAAAAATGTAAGCGATCAGATTCCTTCTTTTTTCCTTTTCAGATCATAGGCCTTGGTTGGCATGATTATTTCCCACTGCTTGGATGGGCTTCATATATATATTTAAGTCATGAAGGCAACACTTTTGTATATTTAAAGATTAGGTCAGTCTTTAAGACACAAGTCCAAGAAAATTGGCACTTACAGGGCATTGGATGCACACCACTAAACTGTTTCCAGAAGCTCAGAGCTTTTCTCTCCTTTGGGGATAGTCAGGTTGTCACATGACATGGTTCCAGTAAGAGAGGCAGTTCAAATCCAGTCTGACCCCTGGCTCTGTTGCCGTGGTTACAACACATAGCTTAACTTCAATTCCCTCCCACGCGAAACAGTCAATCCTCAACTCTGGTCATAACCTGCCTCACCCCCACCTGTTCTACTCTCTACAGGGGCCAGGACCCCCCACCCCATGAAGTAGTAACACATGGACCTTCTGCCATGTGGCCAGTTAAGTACCAGATGGATGGATGGATGGATGGATGGATGAATGGACAGACTCACTCACTCACCAAATACAGGCTCTGCAAGAGGCTGTATTGCCCACAGCAAATAAAACAGGAGCTCCAACCTGCAGTGTGGATGTTCTCGAGAGCAGTTTAATCCATACATAGCCTCCAATAAGGGACGGCAAAGATGACTGAAGCCTAGGGTTGGGGAGACCTGGGGTGAGTGGGGAGGGTGACAGCAGCATGGTGCAGCCTCCCTTAGTCCTGAAGACCATGCAACACACAGACTGCTTTCCCCAGCCAACACCACTCAACAGCCTCTACACATCCCAAGGGCCTTGTAACAAATCAGACACTGCTTACGCTAAAGAGTGACTACTTTACAGGGAAAGTCTTGGTAACTACTAGAGAGGCTCTTGGGCAATCTACTTTTAGAACGGTCACTTTAAGTTAAAGCTGTATGAACTTCAGTGAGACCGCAGGCAGTTCCCCTCCTCCGTTCCAGTAACCATGGGGTTGGGAGCTACTTCCCTTCAATTCTGCTTTGGTTTCTCAGGCTTCCATGGCTGTCTTATATATTGGCGTTTCCCTACCCTCTTTATGTTTTCATATATATTTATGTGTTTGAGTGTTTTAGTTTTATGTGTGTCTGTGTATCAAGTGTACCTGGTGCCCAAGAAGGTCAAAAGAGGGGCATCAGATCCCCTGGAGTAGGAGTTATGGATGATTGTGAGTGGCCATGTGAGTGCTGGGAACGGAACCTGTGTTCTCTGACAGAGCAATCAGTGTTCTTAACCACTGAGTGATCTCTGCAGATCCCTTCCTTTTATTTTTAAACTTCTTTTAATGTGCCTAGTATATAGAAGACATCCAGTACCAAATAGATGTTTAATTAAAAAAAATGAAACAAAATATGTCAGGGGCTGCTGAGATGGCTCAGTCAAGAAAATGCCTGCTTTGCGAGTATAAGGACCTGAGTTCAGATCCCAACCCCCGGGTACAAGCTGAATGTGATAGTACATGTCTATAACCTCAGCTCTGGGGGTTCAGAGACAGGAGGATTACAGGAGCCCATGGGCCAGCCAGTTGAGCCAAAGTTTCCAGCTCTAGGACCAGTGAGAAAGACCTTGTCTCAAAATAAAAGATAGAGAATGATCAAGGAACCCAAATTTGACCCCTGGCTTCCACGTATGTGCATACATGTACATAAACACACACACACAAGCACGCACGCACGCACCTCTGCAAACTAAGATGAGTGTAGCAAGAAGAATGAAATCAAGTCTTTGACGGCAAGAGAAACAAAGATACCCAGTATACCCATACATAATAGACTCACAGGTGAACATAAAACCTAGGGTTTCTAACTACCAGTTGATAAATCTGTCTACATGTCTTTAGAGCCAGAGCAATGTGGACAACAAATTGCCAACATATTATGATGATGAATTAGAACTTATTTTCCCTTGGGGGTTACATGTAACCTTTTATTATGTTTGAAGCTAACTGTGGAAAACACCAGGGCTATTACATTTTTTTTTAATGAAATCAAATGCTAATTTGTAAAATCTATCCTCCTTGCCCATATTCAAGGAAATATCACCTTGTAAACATCTATGAGGTTTGAAAGCCTCCTATGTGATTCCTAAACAGGAGGCAGGTGGGTGGGTCATGAAGCGGGAGCCTCATGGTTCCCAGGTCTTTGCTGAGAGTGGGTGGCATACTGCAGCCAGGGAAGTCAGAGATAACATCATGGTGTCCGGTGCCTCAAAAGGAAGACCTGACCACTTGAAAGAGGGCCCCCGCTCCCTAGCCTGTCTACCACACCTGGGCTCTGACAATCGCCCCAGTCAAGGGCTGGAGGTTACTCAGTGGGACAGGACAACCCTGCCCTTCAATTTCTGCTCATGGGGAATGCTTTGAAGGTTTTGGTTCCTCTGGGAATTCAGCTACAGTGACCCTGAACGGACAGTCCTACAGCTGCAGCAACAAGGGCGGGTGAGGCTCAGCATCAGAGGACCACAGCATGGGTGCATTCAGGAAGGGCACGTGTGGAAACAACAGATGCTGATTTAACAAAGAGACCCGTGTCACCCTGCTCCCCTGATGATGTGTGTACACACACACGTGCAGGGCAGCTCTATCTCGGGGCTGGGACACCTAGTGGAACAAATCCACATGACATTATGGGTTACAAAACAAAAACAAAACCCAGAAAAACCAAACATGAAGCTAGATGGACTGGCATGTGCCTGCTCTGGAAGTTGAGTCAGGAGGATGGTGGGTTCCAGCCTGTGCCACAGTTAGACCCAGACTACACAAACAAATGAAGAATTCTTTAATGCTAAGCCTCACAGACTAGCACAATCCTAGTTTTCACTGTGATGGACTGGTGCGCAAACTCGGAGGGTCTTTAAAGGGCCAATGCTTATGTCACTTGGCAAGGTGCCTTCTTTCAACAGATACAATCTTTGAATGATCTAAATGATCTTGATAAAGATATACTTAAAACACCCCCTTTACATGGTAGGGATTTGAGTAGGTGGAGACTTCTGCAATAACCCCCGAACCACCCACTCTTAGAATTTTGCTAGCCTGCTAATGACTGTTTCTTATTTCATATAGGTAGGGCTGAGGCTGGAGCCTCAGGAGAGAGCACCAGGTCTGCCCATCCCTGGCTCTGACTCTGATGCTGGAGCAGCAAGTGCACGTGAACAAAGAGACAGGGACACGAGGGTCATTGGATGTGTTAACGCTAGTGTAGTCATCTGGTGTGCTGGTCCGTTTACACCAAATGCAACCAGCGTGGAAGATGCGAGAAGACGTCTGAGCTGTTGGAGGGAGCAGTCTTCTGAAATGACTCAGTAACGTCAGACCCACGTGTCCTATTGCCTTCCCACCCTGAAGTAAGAAATGGGGATACGGAGGTGGAAGAGATGGCCACCCACATGGTACAGCTCATAACCACCTCCAAGGGATCTGATGCCCTCTTCTGGCCTCCATGGGTTCTTGCCTCCAACGAAGCATATACTCACACAGCTGCACATAAAAAAAATAAATCTAAACACAAAATTCAGGATACGGTCCCTAAGTTCAACACTAATGTTTAATAACCAGGACTGAGATGGGATGGAGCACAGTGGTAGAGGGTTCATCTGCCATGTGCAATAATTTGGGTTTGATTACCTTTGTACAGGAAAAAAAATGAAGGCTAATATCGCTTCTGGCACTGAAGAAGGAGTAATTTAGCATTCATGCTAGACCACTCAAAAGAAGAATGGACTTCATTTGCTTTAGTGAACTTCCTTTATTCCTAACACTGATTTTGGAATTTAGGCTTTATTCTAGGAAATAAAGAAGGAAAGGGGGAAGGGAAGAAAGAAGGGAGGAAGGGAGGGAGGAAGGGAAGAAGGAAGGAAGGAAGGAAGGAAGGAAGGAAGGAAGGAAGGAAGAAAGGAAGGAAGGAAAAAAGGTAGCTCTATCAAAGTGTTCCAAGAACCAGGGTCAGATTTCTTGGGGTTTAAAGCGTTATCTTCACCGTGGCTAAAATTTTGTCAATACACTTCAGTCAGACCTGATGGTTGATCTTTGAGAAAATTGCCTTAAAAATCAAACGAAAAGATAAGATTGTGTTCCAAAACATAATAACTGACATTTCCTCCTTTTTCCTTAAGCAAAAGGCCCAGCCCGCTGTGGCTGACAGCAGGGTCAGGAGTGGGTGCAGCAGAGGTGGGATCTGGGATCGCTATCCATCAAAGCACACCTCATTCCCATTCCTCTTCCCCACGGCTGCCTTTGATCCCCCAGGGTGAGGTTGAAAGCAGCAACTACCTGAAGCCTCCCCAGCCTAGGAGGACCCCCCTCCACCTGCTTGCACACACTGCACCCTGTTTCTGACTATATTCCTAGAATGCACTACCCTCCTCTGCTCCCTGTCCTGCACAAGGCTCATTTTCTCTCTTTCTATCCATACCTGCCTGCACACCTGGGACATTCTCTAGCTTGGCCTTCCCAGGGTCCTGTTGACTGACAACTCGAGTGGTCTTGATGAGCAGGAGGAAGCTCAGTTACCACCAGGTGAGAAAGCATTCCCCAGGTTAGTAATCTGGGTCAGGTACCACGGATTTCTTACTCCAAACTCATTCAGGTGCACCAGGACTACCATCCAGACCAGATGTAGCTGTCCACTGTATCCTCTGAGTGCTCAAACTCCAGCAGACCTCATCATGATGATTAATACTGTCTAGTTGACACAAAATAGGATCACCCAGAAGATAGGCCTCTAGACATGTCTGTAACATTGCTTCTAGATTAGGCAGTCATGGGAAGAGACAGCCTAAATGTAGGCAGCATTGCCCCATACAGTGAGGGTCTGGGACTGAGTTAGAGGAGACCAAGCAGCAGTCATCTCTCTGTTCCCTCACTGCAGACGCCACATGACCAGCTGTCTCCACTCCTGCCACTGTCTCCCCGCAGTGATGGCCGTACCACGTATCTGTGAGCCACTGTCTCCCCGCAGTGATGGCCGCACCACACATCTGTGAGCCAGCTAAACCCTTTCTTCCTTGATGACAGCAGTGTGACAAGGAACTGAGGTACTCACACAGCCAGGTAGGCCCTTACTAGCAAAACAACCCACTTTCCCAGGAAACAGCTTCATGGCTATTCTTCGCGTTTCCCCAGTTGGGTCAGAGCTACAGAAAAGGAGGCAATAGGTGTATATTCTTTCATCCAATTCCTCACCTTCTGTAGCAGTGGGGACTAAACCCAGGGTCTCCCCCACATGAGCCAAGTGCTCTCACCAAACACAGCCTCAGCCTTCAAATGGTCTTTCTACTTCCAGACCCAGGTCACCTTCTCCTGGGCAAAGATCTCACTAACTTTTCTCTTTCCCAGTGGAAATTTCCACTCCTCAGAAACAGAGACCCTGAACCTGGGTGCTGTGGTCGTCAAGGAACTCAATGAATTAATCCGTGCATTAGGAGCGGGCAGCAGCCAGCTTTTGCTGGTTCTTCTAGGAGGATTTAGGTCACTGGAATGACTTGTATTTGTTTCCTACTTATGAGTAGCAGAGGAAATGAAAACACAAATTGCTGATAGTGCCAAGAGTACAGGGCTCACAGGCTTTATATGGAAAGTGGGCACCTAAGTGTAAGCCACTGGGCATGTTCACCCTCAGATGTAGGGGGATTCCAGTTGCATCTGCTCAACTGCCAAGAGTAAGATCTGGGAGATAAGGGGACACAGCAGGAGATGAGGCGTGGTTGAACATTTCTCTGTATGCTGAACTGTCAGTGTCTGTTACCATCCATTTTGCTGTGCTATGATTATAATATGTATATATAATTATAGATTATACTTTAATACTTTTCTTGGGAGAAATATCAATCACACCATCCATGCAAGAATGAGCTTGCTTATAACTGTAGACACATCCGATCACTTGCAGAAACAAACCTCTGGACTCCAGTCAGCTAACATGCTGGAGAAGGCCCTGGGGCTGCAGCCCTAGCTTGGGGAGTCAGGGTGAAGCTGGGGGGTGTGGCTAGGGGCGGGGTGATGCTTACATCACCAGTTGCCATTAAAAACAATGCTTGCTGTCAAACGAAGGGCCGACCGCTGGGCTGGGTTAAAGCTGAATTTCCAGCCTTAAGAAATTGAGTTTCACATGTTGATGCTTATGAAGGGATTCTGCTCGGTCTGTAGGAAAATACTTCCCAAGTGCTACGCTTACCTCAGCTATGTGCACAATCCGGAGAAGGACTGAGAAACAGTAAAAAAATAAATAGCATGCCCACCTAGAAAAGATGACCCAGAGCACTGTGAACATGACGAATGCTTTGGACAGCTGTTCACACATCGGTGCCGGATTCTCGGAACTATAAGCAGCTGTGAGAATCATGGGGATATGCTTTTATTAAGCCCTCTCCCACTCTGTCTTGAAATGGCATTATGATTGCTTTTCTGCAAGTAAGTGCAAGCTTTAAGAGATTGAAATATACATAGAAACACTTCCCTGCAACCGCAGTAAGATTTTAAGATCCCCACTGTAGGAATAATGTATCAATTAAAATAGCATTTATAACTAAATATGTTTAAATGCTTCTTCATAAAGAGGCTAAAACTTAAACTCATTTTAAATAACCATCTGCTTCTGTGATATAAAATTTTTAGTATCATTGTGTAATTAATATTAATAACACTTTCTGTTAATAATCTTATCTGTCAGATAATCAGGCAGAGATTTAACATAAGATACACCCATTGACAGAAGCTTCAAGATGCAAAACTACAGAATATAAACACGAATGGAGAAATGTATGGTGCCAGCCATCCTCTGCCTCTGTGAGTCCATGTCCTCCCAGCCATCTGAGGAGGCTTTTTCTAACTGTCCTTTCTCAGGGCTCGCTTCTATTGACTCTTCTTCATGCCTTATTTTCTTAAATGCCCTTTAGGTCTCTACACATTTACAACTTCTGACACAGGAGGCAAGGAAAGCCTGAGAATGATCTGACCTGACCCTGGGCTGTGGCAATAGCTCGGTTGGTAAAATGTTTGACATACAAGTGTGACGACCTGAGTTCAATTCTCTGAACCCATGTTTTTTTTTTTTTTTTTTAAAAATCCAAGTGTGGTGGTGTGTACTTGAAATTCCAGAATTTGGGGCTGGAGAGATGTCTTGGTAGTTAAGAGTGCTGGCCAGTCTTCCAGAGGACACAGGTTCAATTCCTAGCAGTCATATGACAGCTCACAACTGTCTTTAATTCCAATCCCAAGGTATACATCCAACAACCTCCTCTGGCCTCTGTGGGTACCAGGAACATACACGGTATAGACATACACTCAAGGAAAACACCCATAAACATTAACCCCCCCCCAAAAAAAAGGACCCCCAGAAAACAAAAAACTTGTAGCTCTGTGGACTACGGTGGTTTGTGTAAGGTATTCCCCCATATGTCTTAGGCATCTGAATACCTGGCTCCAGTTGTTGGCCCTGTTTCTGGAGACTTAGGAGGTATGGAGCTGCTTGAGGAAGCATGTCACTAGGGGTGGTCTTTGAAATTTCAAAAAGTCACAGACAGGGCATTCCCAGTAAATATTATCTACAGTTCAGAGACATGAGCTCTCAGCTGCTCCTGCCATTATGGATGGTTACCACTCCAGAACTACAAGCCAAATAAACCCTTTCTGCTATAACATGCCTTGGTTGTGGCGGTTTATCTCAGCAATAGAAGAGTAACTTAAGACAGGGAGGCAGACATTTGCTGGCCAGCCTAGCCAAACTGGCACATTCCAAGCAAAAGTCAGACCCTGTATCTCAAAATACAAGGTAGATGGTGTCCTCAGGAACAACACATGAGGCTGACCCTGGCATCCACACACAACAGATGCATCTACACTCTCACATGAAGGCACAAGACCTAGATTATGCCAAGTGTTGATGACTGCAGGCGATGGTAGCATTACAGTTTTTCATACTGCTAGACTGCCAAACTGAATTTCTGACCAAACCACAGAAATTCCAAGGGAGTATTTTCTAGGCCTAAGAATGGCACTCAACTATGAGACAAAGTCTTGTCAGGATTCCTGGAAGATCATTGAGTCTTCTTTGAAGTTGAAGAAATAATGCACACACTCAACAAGTCATTTATGCTTTCCCGCCAAACTACAATGGACACTGAAGTAGTCTACCTTAAAGACAAAAAACAAAACAACAAAAAAATGTGACTGAAAATGTAAGGGCCCCAAACAATAACAGCAAACCCAGCTAAATAATTTCATAAAGTTCTGGAGTTATGCTTAAGAACTGAAGCAACTAAAATATAGTTCTGTGTTAGGGCAGTGAAAAACGGTCCCTGTGTTGGCAGACTCTGTGTCAACTTAACACCAGCTAGAGTTGTTTGAGAAGAGGAACTTTAACTGAGAAATACTCCCATGAGATCAGGCTGTAGGCAAGTCTGTAGAGCATTTTCTTAGTGGTTGATGTGGATGGGCCCAGCCCATGGTGTATCACCATGGTCCTGGGTTCTGTAAGAAAGCAGGATGGAGCAGGCCAGTAAGCAGCACCCCTCCAGGGCCTCTCCACCGGCTCCTGCTTTCAGGTTCCTGCCCTGTTTGACTTCCTTTAATAATAAAAAATGATGAAGAAGTGTAAGCCAAATGACCCTTTTCAGCCCTAAGTTGCTTTGGCCATAGTGTTTCATTGTAAGGCAGCTATAAAGTGGGGATTGTGTGTGTGATGATGGTGCTGGACCTACAGTCCGAGGAGATGTGGGAGAGGAGAGAAACTGCCTTGCTGTTCCTGCCCGTCTGTCACTCTTCATATAACTCACATGGATCCTGACCGACTTAAAAATCCCAGCACCGTCCCTTTGGGAGCCATCTGGGCACATTACTGCCATTTCACAACCCATTTTGGAGTCTTTCTGGCCTCACCTCCACCTGCTGCCCTAATGTCCACCCACTGAGCTTCAAGGATGCCTTGCACCACGTCTCAGTCACCACATGCCCTCCTTATGTATGCACCACATGTTCTCAGCCTAAGAGATCCACATGGTACATCCCTCTTCTTGGGGACTACTACCAATGTGTGTCAGGGCCCCAGTGTTCATGATAAAGGGATTAACTGCTCTAATCTTCCCTTTGTATCTGAAAGGGACTGGTCCAGGACCCTCTGGGATACAAAAAGCAATGGATGCTCAAGTCTCTCATATGGAAGGAACTCATACACATTCTCCAGACTATTCAATGCCCTAACCAGCACAGATGCTGAGGACATGGGTACTGCTTCAGGACAATGACATGCCTGCACGTGCTCAATATAGATGCACAGTTTCTCTGTGTATATGTCTGATTGGTATACAATTCAAGCAAAGGCACCAGGTCGGAGGGTAGTCTGGATCTGCTGAGTGAATGAATGTGAATGTATGTTTGTGGCCAGTAGAAGCATAGTAACCTGCGTGTGAGAGTGTGCGGGATGGCCCGATCATGAAGACATCTCTCCTCCTCCTCCCACTTTCTCTCCACTTGACAAATACATTTCAATTTGTTTTCTCATCGATTATCTGTCGCTCTCCAACCTGGAGAGACTCTGGAATTGTATGGCTTCTACTCCACATCTAGGCCCAGGGTGGTGAGGTGGCACAGCAAACAGTCAACCAGCACTTGTGGGACAAATGGCAAGAGCTGCTAAGTTAAGTGACACCACATAGACAGATCTCCACCGAACTGTCCTCTGACTGTCCTCATGACTTGCTGTCTTAGCTTCCTTTCCTTTCGGATAGAGTCACTCAGTGGAGAAAGGTTTCAGGGCTCAGTCACAGACCCTCGATGGAAGAAGTCCCAGCTGCAAGAGGGAGATGGATGGCCACCTGCAGCCTTAGTAAGGAAGGAGCAGACAATTGCTGGCGCTCAGCTGACATTCTTGCCACTGAGGGTGCTCAAGTGGCTATACATTTGAAAACACTGGGGAACATTGCGATTTTCTTGGTCTATCTCAACCCACATGAATCCAATCTCTAATGGTTGTCCCAGAAATTGCTGCTTATGTATTTAGAGATTGGTACTCACTTCGTGGCACAAGTTGGCATGGAACTCACTATGCAGCCCACATTGGTCTTAAACTCTTACCAATCTTCCTGTCTCTATCTTCCAAATGTTCCATTACAGGTATGGCCCACAGACTTGAGTGTTTTTTAAAAAGCATCCAAGAGGGCAATCCAAGACTGAGAACCATTTTGTAGAACAGAAAGGTTAGAGCTTCTGAGGCAAGGGCAAGGAGAAAGTTGCTGCCACCATGTGACCTCCAGCCTCCATCTTCTACCGTCCTATCAACAGAAGACAGTTTCTGAGCCTGCCCTGCCTCCTGCCACCTGCTTTATGTTCTCAATACGTCCCAATTTACCAACATCTTCCTGAAAATGTAACTTCACAAAGGAGCAGAGAGGGCCTGGTGTCATCCTGCAGACAAGCTGTGCTTAACTCCTGCTCCCGACCCTCAGGGCTTGGTTCCCCCTTTCAGCTGTTTGTACAGGAGGCTTGTTGAACATGGATCTAGTCCTTTAGCTCTACCGTCTGAGCCATTTTCAGTTCAAGCCTGGAGACTGAGGATTAGGTAAAGACCAAGGCCCATCCCCTCTGTTCTTTGCAACAATACCAACAGCCACAGGCTGCCCAGTCCTCTCCTTGCTGCAGGGTCTTCCCAATCCTCGGCACAGTGGTATCCCCACTTCAGACAGCATCCCTGGGATGTTAGCACAGCCTAATGTGCTCCGTGTTGGTTAGGCTAGTTCCCCAAGTTCCTGCCCTGTCTGAGTTCCCGCCTTGGTTTCATTTGATGGACTGTGACTCAGGATATGTAAGCCAAACGAACACTTTCCTTCCCAAGTTGCATTTGGTCATGGTGTTTCATCACAGCAACAGCAACCGTAACTAAGACAGGCCTTGTTAAGCAGTAACTATTTAGTGAATGTCAAGGTGTGTCCACTGGTAGTGGCAACCAGATTGCCACTGAGCTTGTGATGTCACCATTTCTGCTACAGCAGCAGTGGGAGAAGCTGTGTAGAACTCAGATTGCAGACAAGGCCCTGCAGTGACTCTCTCGACCATAGGCTGTATCAGGAGACGAGGCCTTGCCGCTACTTCTATGCCATTCAGCTAACCCTACTCACGAAACTCTTCAGTGGGTGGGGTACTTATTCCCATCCTGGTTATTACCCACCAGATCGCCCTTCTTGAACCATTGTTACTATCAAAAATGCCTCCAGTTATCGATGACTATTCCCTAGGGGACTCAAATCACCTCTGGGAGAGAACCAGTGATTAGAAGACTCTGAGCATGGGGTCTATAATGACCCATTGTCCAACATTCCTAGACTTTTGTCTGGTGGTATTTAGAGGCCTGTTGGCCTTTAGGCATGAAAGTGAGTGCTCCCTGTCCTGGTAACTGGGGTGCTATGTGGTTGTCCTACTTCTCCTGGGTCAGCAGCTACTGCTGGAAATAGCTGATAGCCAGGAACTAAGGAGGCAGAGTACAAAGTTACTCAGCATTCTGATCAGGAGGGAAAGAAATCCACCTTCCCCCTGTGGCTGGCTACCCAGGAAGCTCCTGCTTTTTCTCAGACCACATGCAGAGAAGGGAGCCTGGGCCAACCTCCTAATGAGGCCGCCTAGCATGGTGTATGGAGTAGACCCTTGCCCCTGCAGGGGCTGAGACAGAGTGTCAGCCTTTGAGATGTGAGAGCACAGGGGCCGAAGGTTGACTAACCAGGGGATGGTTCTCCAATGCAAGAAGCTTTGGGAGGGACTGACAGAGGGGCATTTAGGATCCATGGGTGAAGAGCAAACATCTCTCTCTTCCATCATACAGTTCCCTAAAAAAGTAAGCACTATAAAAAAAAAGACAGGTAATGTGTATGATACTCTATCTTAATTCTCTGTGGAAGTCCTGTTTTAGAAAACAAAACCACAGAAGGAAAAGAATGTAAGAAAGACCTGTGTGAATGTGAATTTTTATTAAAAGTGTGGTCTTAGCGTGTCACAGTTCTCAGGAAATGAATGTCAAGATGGGAGGCATGAAACATGGTCTAATCCTCCATCCAAATTAAAGTTGCATAAGCTAACAATTTGGTCAAAGCCAAGCAGTGTCACACTACTGCCACCTTCTGGTCAGGTCCTAAAATTGCCAGTATAATACCCATAGATAAAACTAACAACAAATCTTCCCAAACAAATACCCCAAACCATCAAATTAAAACAAAGACACTGAAGTTTTGGTCCTAATCCACAGAGACAGCGTGATTGCTGGAGCCCTTCTATTATCAAATGCAGGGTTGCTGACCTTTCTTGGATGCGTGCAGCATAAGATAACAACAAAACAAAGTGAAGATGATCACCAGAGAAATGGTGCATTAAAATAGCCATGCACAACATTTGCATAATGGGAAAAACACTTGAAAATTAGCAAAATTTAAGCACTTCCTTATCAGAACCACTGACATAACCATAGATCCTAGCAGGAAGGCATACAACTGACGGGAGGCCCACTCTACCCCAATCATGCAGGCACGCAGGTACAAATACACATACACAGACGTCAGGTATGACTTCCCTGAAGAAACATGAAAGCCCAAATGGTGTTTGTGCTCAACACTGCCAAAGCTACATGAGCCCAGGAGTATGAAGGGAGACTGCAGAGAGCTGAAAAGTTATATGGAAAAATGTATTCACCATGGCAGCCATACACTGAGACAGAAGATAAATTGTTAGACTGAAGCCATCTGTGGAAGGGTGGTACACTCAGAACACCCTGACAGTCGGGGAGGAGGGGTGAGGGTGCCGCCGCCACAGCAATGGCCACTGCTGAGGCTATTAGCCAGGGCTGGCACAGCACTTGCAAGGGATGGTATGGATATGGGTATTTGTGGCAGTGTTGGGGGAGTGGCATACAGGGTCAGACACTTCGGAACAATAAAAGACTAATTCACAGGGGCCTTGACATTGGTTCTTGCCCTTGGCACAGAGGTGATGCATCTAAAACAAACATCTTGCCTTGACACGTGCGATGACAACCAAGTTTGCTATAGATGGCCCTCCAGGGCCCCTGCTTGCAGCAGGAACACGCACTTCTAACACTTCCAGAGAAAATTACTCGT
Organism: Microtus obscurus; assembly: GCA_963919715.1. Lineage (NCBI taxonomy): Eukaryota > Metazoa > Chordata > Mammalia > Rodentia > Cricetidae > Microtus > Microtus obscurus. The sequence goes on along the minus strand of CAWTZC010002279.1, from coordinate 4,226,108 downwards.
AAGAAGATGATAAATAAAAAATAAAAAATAATGGGCTTCCAGTAAGGGTTGAGGAAACCCTCAGCCAATAGCAGCTGCAGAGATAATTGTTCTGAATCTATCAATAATGCTAAGCTCCTCTTCATTGACTGCAAACACCAATTTCTTTCACCCAGGATTATAAGTTGGTGTTCCCGGGCTCACTACTGCCATTACGGTGATAAACAGTTGAGACCACAACAGGATCTGACATGTAGATCAATTCTGGGTCCATAAAAAGTCTACACAAGAGGTTCCAGGACAGGAATTTACAGCCACCAGTTTTTTATTCTCTCTTGCTGCAAAAATTACTTCTGTCAAACACTTAGGAGAGTGAGGAAAAATGTAAAAAAATTAATTTTTCATGTACTACTGGAACAGCCCTTTTCAGTGCAGAAGTGCAAGACGAATATACTCAGCGTTTAAAAAATTACACGGCGCAGCATGTGGTACTTAGTGGAAGAGGGATCCAATCCCCGGTGTTGCTCGCAAGCCAGCAGACAGCAATTTGAAACCCCGAACAGAGCTGTCTGGATTTTCTCTGAGGGCAGATGCCGGGCTCACGTTAGCAATGCCAAATTATATTAGACGTTTAATTTTAAACCTCAGGTATTTAATGTAAAGCTCTACAACAGTAATAGCCATAAAGCAGTGGGGAATTCCATCTCACAGAATGGGTTCCTCTTGCCTTCTCCTCTTAATTTAGCCAGAGCCTCCTTCCTCCAGTTTTACCCACTACAAAGTCATCTATCTAATTAGAAGTTGCTCGTAGCTGCTTAGAGGCAGAAGCCCCAGGGGTACCTGTATGTCAAAGGGGAAAGATGGAAAAGTTCTCTGCAGCTGAAATCTTAATTTAGGGTGGACAGAAGGGCAGAGCAAACAGACTTCTAGTGCTGGGCAGAAGATAAGCCCTTCACTCTGCTGGTGGAGGTCAAGTCTAATGGTCCTGGGCCCTGCCTGCACTGCAGCCAAGTGGCAAGTTCCTTACCCCTGATATACAGACCAGAGACATGTGGTTTGTGTGTGTGTGGGGTGGGGTGGGGTGAGTTGGTAGATAAAGTGATTATACAAAGAAAGGTCTTGTATCAACCTAGTGAAAGGGAAAACATGACGGAAAGTCCTCACACTTGTCTCTTTGGTTACTGCCATGAAGGACAGAAGGGCAATGTCTGGCGATGAGAGGTCTCGTAATGCACTTAACACACATTTTACTTAACTGTCCCATAGGATTCTGTGCTTTTGTGTTTCTTAAAAATGGTGTGGGTTGAGGCTGGCCCCTGATGGATCTGCACCTAAAGGTGGGATGGGACTAACCAGAGGGAGAGACTACATGGTAACCCCGAGTGTTTGGGAGCAGCCTGGGCTCCTGCCCTTCTAGCCAATTCCTGGAAACTGTCTGTCAGATAGTCCTTGGTTCCGACCACCTTTCCTGACCCCACTTCTCTCCTGCATTTGGGCAGGCTTGCTCGGAAGCATTTGCTTGGCCCCGTCTGCTGGAACACTGTGGAACAATCAGAAGACGGTGTTTATCCAAAGCAAGCGTCCTGTAGCAGCAGCTGGTGGGTCCACAGGGAAGACCTGACGTGGAATCTTTTAATTAGAACAAATTATGCTAAAATGACTCTCAAACCCTGTCTGATAGATTACATACAACAGTGGGAATTCCCTTAAATACCGGTGAACAGGCCACAGACAGAATGCCACAGGCAAAGCAAGTTGCACCAGCCAGTGCACGGGGCACAGTGCATAATTCATGTTGTGACGCATACGTCAAAAGGCAGTTTCCAGGGTGCCACATCTGTCCCCCAAGAAGCAGCCACACTTGTCACAAACTATGAAAATCTAGGAGAGATGATGGCAGAGGGAATTCCCCAGAACTTAGAAGCTACACCAGGAATCTTGGAAGACTAAGAGGCAGAATGAACAGACGGGACAGTACGAACTATCCATCCACGGAGGGCAGAAGACTGGTACGAGACAGCTGGCATCCCCTTCAACTTCACCATGTCTCTGTTGCAGAACCACAGGTAAGATACTTGTTCCCTCCTTAGCCTCAACTTCCAAAGCTGACCAGTGAAGAGGATTCAAGGTCTATACGCCCTGAGCAGAGTACAGATGACTGATGGGATGTGCATGAGACAGGAGATCAAGGACAAAGTGCTCAGATGACTGGTGAGACATGTGTGCCACTGTCAGAGCAGCCCCATGGCACCATGCTCCCCGTGGAGCATGGATGCCCTGGGCACTGAGCCCAGCCCCTGGCTTTCACAGAGGACCTGGCGATGGCCTCGGTCTGTGCCCACTCTTACCACTGCTGATGGCTGAGTTTGCAATGACTGTAGCGTCACTCCACTGGTCGGCACTGGAGACTGAGTAGGAACGCTGGTGCATGCCATCGGGTCGGCTGTTGAAGGAGACCAGGCTGATGCCGCTTGCCATCTGAGACCCAGACGTACTAGTGACATTCCCTAGGAATAAACAAGTCAGATGAACACCACGACGGACTGCAGACCACAGAAGCCAGCACGACCTCGTCTAGGGGGCTTCACGCTGGCACACACTGGTACCTGACCTTTGTGTATCCTGAAGTATAAGATTATGAGGAAGAAAAGGGGGTTGTGAACGCCAATGGTGCCCCGCTGAGCCCGGGGAAGGAAGGCTGCAGACACTGCCCACAGAACGGTTACAGAGACGAGTGGCCCTGCTACAATCTCTAAAGACAAGAGAACCAGTGAGTCCAGCAAGAGAGCTGCGACAGGACAAAAAGAGCACCACACAGTCACCCACTGGGCGCCAACTACTGGGTCCAAGGGACGTCGTCCCTTATGATCAGCACATAGCAAGTCTCCAGAGGCGCATGGTGGAGGTGGGAATCCTGAACTCCTGACCTTATAAAGATTCTGCAGAACAAAAACGTCACCCCAGTGGCTTCGGATCTCACACAGACAATGAAGAAAGATAGTTCTGTTGTAGGCTTAATGATTTGAGTCAGCTGCTCAACATTAAAACACATTATTGGTCATACCAATTTTAGACTAAAAAAATGTAATTAGGTGCTTTCTTCTAAGGCTAAGCCAATCATGCCCACAGCCTGTGGATGTATCTGCTAGAGAGACAGGGATAGAGGGATAGGCGAATCTTTGGAGATACTGGCTTTTATTTTTCAAAGAAAGGGTCTCTCTACATAGCCCTGGCTGTCCAGTAACTCACTATGTAGACCAGGTGGCATCAAATTCACAGAGAAGGCATGCATCACCATGCCTGGCTGCTGGTTTCCTAATTTTTAATTTTCCTAGTTGTTCTGGGTTCAGAACCCAGGAAGTTCTTCTGACCTGTTTCAGTGGAAGGTTTTCATGGGGTGTGGCTGTTAAGTGAGTGGGCCATTAGCTGTTTCCAAATCTGGCCAACTTTCAGATTTTCTCCTGGAAAACTAGGGGCTTAAAAAAAAATCAGGCTTCTGATTCTGTAAGGGACAGGGCTGGAAGAATTTGTGTTCTCATGCCCTCGGGCACACACACGTGAACACGCACGTGAACATGTACACGGGCACATACTGGCAAGGTGAGTCCTTTGCTGAGAGGCAGCATGGAACAAAACACCACACATGCTAAGTGAAGCCTGGACTGGTGACTGTCTCATTGCTACAACACAGCACTAGAAGAAAGCTACCTAAGGGAAGAAGTTTGCCTTTGGATCGCCTGTGAGGGTCCAGTCCATCTGTCACATTGTAACTCCAGGTCCAGTCCATCGGTCACATTGTAACTCCAGGTCCAGTCCATCGGTCACATTGTAACTCCAGGCCCAGTCCATTGGTCACATTGTAACTCCGGCCCGGAAGCTGAGCACCACAAGTGCTAGTGCTCACGGGGTCCTCCAGACTGATTTGGTCTGGGGATACAGCCCGTGGAAGAGGAAAGCTCATGTGTGTGAGGGGGCTCTGGTCAAAACCTCAGGGCCGGCCTGCCTCACCTGTTATGTTCTGAAGGCATAAGAGTGTCTGAACACCCTGGAAAGGAACCACACTATTCTGAGACCCATGTTCTGGGAGACAGTGCCATGAATAACAAGACCCTGCTCTTGTCCCACTTCTCCTAGAAGTTGGGAGGGGCTACTGTTACCAAGGAGACATTACACACAGCTGCTGGGATTCTTCACATGCCTCCTCTGAGGCCACCCTGAAGCTGCCTCTTGGTAAACTCCTTCCCATAGTACAGAGACAGCATCCTCCGGAGTGGGTGAGGGCTCCCTCCATAAGAAACAAGAGCTGTGCTCTGAGCCTGTGCCAGTCATGTTCCTGCTGTACCGCCTCTGCCTGGCTGTTCTCCTGGGGCCACCCACATGGGCTGTGTCCATTGCCTCTAGGGTCTCAAGAGCAAGGCTCAACTAAGAAAGTAGGCAGGGATATAAAGGAGGGGGGCAGTGAGAATCAAGGTTCCAGCTCTGAGGTTGTTTCCTGAGCCTGCCTTAAGCTGGCTGGCTGCTTCTCTGCTGGCACCATTCCCACCAGCTCTGGTACTCATACTTTTCCTGGGCACCCTGAGGTCACATACAGGCTGTATTTATAGTAGAGCCACCACATGCTACACCAGAGTCTCCCCTGATTCTCTCCCACTTCTATCTCATGAGGTCCTTCAAAATAGAGGCTGTGGGACATGGCTAACACGACAGAAAAAGAGCAGTGTTAGAGTCAGGGTGTGGTGGAGCACACTGAGAACCACAGTGTAGGAGTCAGGGTGTGGTGGGGCACACCAGGAACCACAGTGCAGGAGTCAGGGTGTGGTGGGGCACAGAGAGAACCACAGTGCAGGAGTCAGGGTGTGGTGGGGGCACAGAGAGAACCACAGTGCAGGATTCAGGGTGTGGTGGGGCACAGAGAGAACCACAGTGCAGGAGTCAGGGTGCAGTGGGGCACACCAGGAACCACAGTGCAGGAGTCAGGGTGTGGTGGGGCACAGAGAGAACCACAGTGCAGGAGTCAGGGTGCAGTGGGGCACACCAGGAACCACAGTGCAGGATTCAGGGTATGGTGGGGCACAGAGAGAACCACAGTGCAGGAGTCAGGGTGTGGTGGGGCACAGAGAGAAACACAGTGCAGGAGTCAGGGTGCAGTGGGGCACAGAGAGAAACACAGTACTGGAGAGGTAGAAGCAGGATGACAGTGAGCTCCAGGCTAACCTGGGCTACAAGGAGAGTTTCAGGCCAGCCTGGGCTAGGAAGATCCTTCTCAGTACTGAAATAGGTTGCATGCTCAGGGAAAAGTGGAGAGCCTCCTCTTTGGTCTTCCAGGTCCTCTGAGTCTACCCAGACTACAGAGACTCCCGCCAATTAGCAACATGTCAAGATGATTCTGCCTACATGCATTTTTATGCCAGCTTTCGTCTACAAGGCCCAAACACCTAGGAAACTCAAAATGAGTTTGTCCAGTTTTGGTCCATGATGATAATGCTCAACACCACAGCCAATTTTTTTTTTTTGTCCATTTTCTAACAAGGATGCTGTGATGGTCGGCTTTCAATCATCAATTTGACACACTTCAGAATCACCTGGGAAGGTAGTTTTAGTGAGGGGTGGCCAGGGGTGGCCTGTGTACATCTGTGGGGGGATTGTCTTAACTGCCTTAATTGATGTGGGAAGGGCTGTGGGCCCTGTATTGTAAGCAGAGCACATGGACTGTGCTGAACAGGAAGATTGGGCACACTCATCTGTCTCTGCTTTTAACTGTGGCTATGATGCGATTAGGTAGATGCTTCAGGTTCTCACCTTGACTTTCCTGCAACGATGGACTGTAAGCTGGAGCTGTGAGCTGAAACAAACCCTGTTTGTGAGGGCACTGTATCACTGCAACAGAAATGAAACTAACAGGCGTCCAAACTCTTAACACTGTCAGCTACAAAGTTTGCACTTGGGAATGGGGTAATCACGTTACAATAAATAAATATTACTGCCAAAAAACCCAGCCCCCCTCCAACAACAACAAAAACCAAAAAAAAAAAAAAAAAAACCCGCCTAAGTAAGGACTCCCAGGTCTTTCTCACTGTCTATGGAAACAGGCCTTGGAGAAAAACTTTGGTCTAGATAGGAAGTCCATCTGAACTCAAAGGATCAGGGCAAAACATTCAAATAGAGATACCTGAAGGACTCACTTAGGATTGCCAGTGCTTTGTCTGGTGGTTGGATGTCAAACTGCTGGAAAATGAAGGCAGATTTTCTTAGTGAACGTGCTACAGGAAGCACAGGCGAAGGTTGCTCATGCATCCCTGACTGCTCCTCTCAATTGCAAACCTCTTGCTGTTTGTCAAATGGAATTTAAGCACAATCTAGATGTAGTAAGAGGGTGGCGAGGCAGCTCTGGTGTTTGGCACAAAGCTCACCTTCTAGAGGAGGGAGTCCCCAGGGAATCAAACAGGACCTTAGGGGGACAAGGACTCCCTAGCCATCCTGGCTGCTCTGAGAAAGCAAGCACTCAGAAACCCTCTCATTTTACCAGACACTCAGATCCCAATGGCAAGACGAGACAGGAACACAACTTACGTATGACCACAATTATGAAGATAGAATTCTGAGCTGGGTGTCTGTACCTGGAGTCATGACATGAAGTTCTCACAGGTAACATTTTTGCTTTGGTACAATGATTTTATACCTTAAGTAGAATTACATTTGGGAGATTTCATCTCAAAATGTCAATTACAACCAAACAGCCCACGGTTTGGGCTAGCTAGGGGTCTAGCAGATAAAGGCATCTGTTATCCGATGACTTGAGTTCGATCCCTGGGACGCACATAGAGGAAGAGAGAACTGGCCCTCTCAAGTTGTCCTCTGATCATAAAACGCCCCAATAAACAAAGAATTAAAATGTACAGCTTCTAGAATTACTTGGCCAATGCGAATATCTGACAGCCATGGTCCTAGCTTTGCTCCTGGATACAGAGAGTTGAGACAGTGTGTGCTGACTGACCTGATCGCGCTGCCTTGCTATCTACTCAAAGCCCAGCCCACTGATTCCTACGTTTTTATGACTTAAAACTAAAGAGTTTTCCAAATACAGAGAGAAAAATGCTAGAAAGCTAACAAATCCTGATTTTCCTCCTTGGGAGTAAAATTCTTTTTTATATGTAGTAATTCATTCCATTTTAACACGAGTTAAGAATTATACTGATTATGATGTAATAAACCAAAAATGTTTTCTCTGTCAGGCGTGGTGACACACACCTCTAGTCGCAGCACTTGGGAGTCAAAGGCAACATGATGGCTGCCGGTTTGATGCCAGTCTGGTCTACAAAGGGAGCTTCAAGCTATATAATGAGATCTTGTCTAAAAACAATACAATGGCAACACATTAAAAAAAAATAACCTCAAGGCTGACACAGGAATGTATTTGTTAAACTAAAAGTAAGAAATATATGAACATTAGGAAATGTTTCTACACCTATATACAGTTCAAAAGTACACAAGCAAATATTGCTTTTAAACATAAATATATAAGGAGAAAGAGGCATACCACTGTCTAGAGCTGTGTGTAATACGCAGAAGTGGTGAGTTGGCCTGCTAGGGCCAAGAGGCTGCACACATATTTCTGGTAGTGGTCCCCCTTTGAGGCATTTCTATGCCTTCTATAAGTCTGCCAGGCAAAGGAGCCAACCTCACAATGTTTACTGAGTTCTTTTTTTTTTTTTTAGTACTTATACCCATTTCTATTCTAATAAGGCACAATTTCTATTCTAATTTTTTCCTGTTGCTATAATAAAAACACACCAACCAAAAAGCAGAAAAAGCAGCTTAGGGCAGGAAATTCTTTATTTTGCTGATAATTCCAGGTCACAGTCCATCACTGAGAGAAGCCAGGGCAAAAACTCAAGAAAGCACTAGAAGCAGAAACAATGGAAGAACACAGCTTACTGGCCATAGACAGGGTTTCTCTGTTGTTTTGGAGCCTGTACCAGGCTCTTATAGACCAGGCTGGCCTCGAACTCACAGAGGTCTGCCTGCCTCTGTCTGCCTCCCAAGTGCTGGAATTAAAGACATGTGCCACCAGTGCCCAGATCAGTTAGCTATCTTATATAGCCCAAAGGATGGTGCTACCCACAGTGGGCTGGGTTCTCTTATATCAAACATTAATCAGGACAACCCCTTCCCCTGTAAAGGCAATATGACCTGGGCAATCCATCAGCTAAGACTCTTCTCAGGTGGTTCTAGGCTGTGTTGGGATGACAGTTAAAGCTGACAAGGGCAGTATCTAATTTTTTTTTTCCTTTTTAAAATATACCTATGAAGATGAAACATGTAGTTCTATTTCTGTTCCCAAGCGAACATCACTAACTGGTCAAATGTTGCTGTCCCCATATCCAGTGTTCACAGGCAAGTACCTGGCACGACCTGGCTATGACACCACATAAGGAGCTCATACTTTTGTAAATACCCACATGCACAAGGAGTGGCTGCACTTAAGATACTTTTATTCTCTGAGCACTCAAAGGATAGGGCTCTCATTGGATGGCAATTCACTTCATGCTGGCGAGTTATTAATTAGGCCAAGAAGCGGGAGTCCTTATCTGTGAAGGATGCTGATGACTTTGTCTGACTGTCTGAGAGCTAAGGATCTTGACCTCAAGGCCACTTAAGGAAGAAGTGTATATAAGCACCATCTCAGACACCTTCGAAGCCATGTTGAAGTATGGCAGTGATGCAGGGGCTGCCTTTGCTCCCTTATCATTAAGTTGAAGGGCTGGGGAGCCTGTACCTATGTGGTGCTGATGTTGCTATACAGTTAGTGAAACCTATACGTATATCAGCTATGACCAAGGTATGTCCTGAGCTCTTGCTACCCAGTGTTAGAACAGCAAGTGCAAGATGGCCAACAGGACCAACCACAAACTAAATACGTCAGGAGATGCGCAAGACACAATCACACCCCAAGCTGGGGCTGCTGGCTCCAAGCAGAACATGGCCTGCTGAGAGCCATGCCAATCCATGGCCCTGGGAATGCCCAGAGGTGTCTGGGGGTGGGTCTCTATTAAGCAGGCAACCTCCTAAAAAATCAGGTGCATGTTATATCATTTGTTGGCATGTCTGGGAAGGTGACATAAGAAGCTGGGGTCTGTGGGATGTAGAGGAGTTTGCAGTCCCACAGCTGGTACCTACTGGAGGCCATAGTAGGTTCCTCTTTTCCGGGATGGAGAGACCTGTGATGGGTTCTGATGCACAAAGCTCAGGCCAGTCACAGACAAGGGCCTGAAAAAGAAGCTTCTATTCCCTGATGGTATCCCCAGGGCTGAGTCTGCTGGATTAAGGACATCTGCCTCTATTCCACTGGTACCCTGACATTCCTATGGCCTTACCTCATTTCTGTGGCCCCACCTGCGACTGTGGTCAGGCAGGTCTCTATGAACTTTGGTTTTCTTCACATCTTGTGGGTACAGTCACCAGCACCTTCTCGCTTTGTGTCATTTTTCCCCCAAGCATGTCTATAGAGCAAACTGGTAATAGGGAACTGATAACAGGGACAGTGCATTTCCCAGAGAGGAACGGAATTCTCTAATTCTCTGCTACCTGTAACAATAATGCCTCTCTCTCTCTCTCTCTCTCTCTCTCTCTCTCTCTCTCTCTCTCTCTCTCTCAGATTTATTTATTTATTATGTATACAGTATTCTGTCTGTTTGTATGCTTGTTGGCCATATGAAGGCACCAGATCTCATTACAGATGGCTGTGAGCCACCATGTGGTCGCTGAGAATTGAACTCAGGACCTCTGGAAAAGCAGTCAGTGCTCTTAACCTCTGAGCCATCTCTCCAGCCTGATGTCACTTTCTATTGCGAAAGGAAGGATAGCTGGCTTGACCCCACTATAGGACTGGGCTATCCTGAAGTTAGGGTTCTTTACTCTAACAGTATGCTATATGCTGTGTCTCCTTGGGAGAACTGGGACTGGGGTGGTGACAATGCTAACCTCTGGCTACTGTTGCTTCTGGATGAGCTGTCATGGGCTCTGGCTCCTAAGCTCTGGCTTGTAAGCACTAGAAAGCTGAACCTGACTCCTATTGTTCTTGTCCCCCATTCTTGGTACTGACCTCTTCTTAGATACCTTGGTCTCATCTCATTTAGCCCCTCTGCATCAGGCATGGATGTCCTTAAGAAACCTGTAATTTAGGTTACCTAAAGGGATCACACACTCACAGGGTCCTCATTTATAGCAGTGACACAAAAGTCTGGAGAGGGCGTAAGGGGCAGAAAGCTCTCCCTGCTGGAAGGTCAGGAAAGGCCTTTTTGAAACACTGCAAAGTAGAATTTTGGAGCCTCTACCCCTGGGTGGACGATGACTTGAGCCTGCAGAGGATACACCGTGCTCCCTCAGGGCAGCCTGACCATTCTCTTTGATTGACTCCTCAGAAAGCAACGCTCCACAGTATTCTAGTCCAGTTCACGTCTCTTAAAATTTTGCCTCTCCTTTTAACCCCCCACCAGGTCACATGCCCAGATAGAGTCAAACATGTCTACACAAAAGCACAAAGTTGCTTACTGTGGTTGCTCTTTAGAGTCTCACAGTGGATGTGAACAGTTGTGTACACTTTCCAAGGGACACCACAGCATCTCTATACCACACCAAGAACGGAGGAGCCATTGACCAATGGTATAAGATGAATGGCAGGCAGATCACGGGGCCGGTGACAGCAAGAAGCAGGACTCAGGCTGTCAGGACTGGACTCAAGTGGCATGTTCTACTCATGGCATGCTAAGTCAGAGGGACTACCCTGTGTGTGTGCTGGAGGCAGTGACAGGACGGATCCTGGGGCTGCCAGCATTGGCCAACTGCACATACAGCTGCGGTTCAGAATATTTCAATTTCTGCCAATATTTTAAAATAATTAAATAATTATCTTTGCTTCTGTGTCTGTGCGTATGGTGCATCTTTGCCACAGTATGCGTGTGGAGGTCAAAGAACAATATCCGAGAGCTGGTTCTCTTCTTAAATCATATGGGTCCCAGGAATCAAGCTCAAGCTGTCAGTCATGTGTCAGGCGCTTATCTGCTAAGCCATCTCACCAGTTTGGGTTTTGCACTTTTACACAAATACTACATCAGTCACACTTACTCTTCTCCCCAAACCACACAAGAACCACTGCCCTGGCGGTTTTTGAACGCTGATGCCACTGAGGAAGCTTCCCAGCAGTGAGTCTGAGGGCATGACCCTTCTCTGAACAGCTTGGAATGCTGACGTCCCAAAACAGCCCTACTTCGGCTTTTTTCTAAGAACTTCCTCCCAAATATTCCTCAGAAACCCAGGGGTTACTAGCTACCTGGCCAGCTCTGGGCACAGGGAGGGAGTTTCCTGGAAAACCCCCTTCTGGGATCAGCTGGTGCTGGCCTGATTAGCAGGGGGCAGAGGCATTACCATGCTAATCCGGGTCCCCCAGTGCCTCTTCCTTGATATGGATATGCGCCTGTGTTTAGCCGCCCTTCTTGATGAGCGCAAGCTTCCCGTGTCAAAAGCTCCGATTCTCTCTCCAAAGAATAATTTTCCTTGTACTTACCTCCCTAAAGTGTAAGAGTTGATTTGAAAAGATACTTACCTCCACCATATGCTATTTTTCTTTAAACAATTTGCATTTCAAAGTGAATATGGCATTTATATCTGAATGAGCATCAGTATGTTGCCTGAACTGATCTCAAATGAGCGTGAAAAAGATGCTGCTTTTCTATTGAAGGAGGATGTTTTCATCCCCCAAATGACATCAAAGGCAGACTTCCTCTTTTAAGCTATAGGCTTAGTACATTAAAAATAGCTTGCTCTGATTTAAAAAAAAAAAACACCCCATACTCTGAGAAGATAGCTTTCCACAGCGTTCAAGTATACATTCATCAACAATCGTCCCTTTAAAATACATTTTCATCACCTGTTCAACTTCTGTCTATCTTCACAAACAGGATGGAACTTTACCAAAAAGTTTAACTAAGGGTGGGGGGGGGGCTTGACCCCAAACAATCCTTGGCTTTGGATTTACTGATAAAATAAGGATGAAACAATTAATTGCTTCAATTACTAGAGTGATATCATGGAACTTCCATGCATGCCGGGTGAGGAAAGGCCTGAAGAACCTACGAGCACCAGGTTAGGAACTGACCTAGTAGAATTCTAACTTTAAAAACCAACATCCCAAACTGTAACTATCAGAATCTAGTGTGTGTGTGTGGTGGGGGGAAAGCCCACTTCTCTGTGGGGCCTTCACTCTACAAACAGTTAGAAAAGATGTCTCAGGTCCAGGCTCTAAAAGCTGGACTCACTGTTGGACAATAGAGGCTATTCCAACGGCCACATCACTCCAAGCTAGGTCTTCGCCATCTGTTCCGTCCTCTAATTACAGCCCGAAAAGAATATAATTCACAACACTACCGTAAAAAGTGAGCTACAAATGATTTAAGTGCCCGTGAGAGGGGCTGTTCGCTCCAGTATTTGCATTGGAAAGCTGCCCTCCTTTTGGCAATCAGAATTTCAGTCTAAGAGGATTTGTTTTTCCAAGGACAAGTTCAGCACCTTTTCTTCAGGTGTAGGAGTCTTGCCCTGCATGCTATGTATGGCTCCTGTTTTGTAGACAGGTGCAATTTAACATGCCCACTACTAGACATGACTGGGATTATTTCGTTGTAGAGTACATCTTTCTGCTCCTGTACTTTCTATATTGTGTTCCTCACAGCAAGAAAAGCCGGTCTAGACTTCAGTGCAGTGAAATGTACACTCATAATTCAAAAAGTGTAGAACTACAAAGTTGAGTTGCTCCCTAAAATCTGCAAATAGGTATTCCTAGTCCAATTTATCTTTAGTTATGATGCCAAGGAAAAATAACAAATGGACATTTTATTGCATAAATGCCTTAAAATCAATCTCACCAAGTGAGTACTGCGTGTTTTGCATGACAACATCGCACCAACTAGGACAGCATTTTACTGAACACTTGCAGATGTTTCCCTTAGCTATTACCATAGAAAAGATATTTTATATTACACATCTTTCACAAAAAAATATTGTGCGCATGTGTGTAGGAACAAGTGTGAATGGCGGTCAGAAGACAATCTGTGGGAATCGGTTCTTTCTCATTCTTACCATGTGGGTTCCAGGAACTGAACTTAGGTTGTCAGGATTGGTGGCATGTGTCTTGACCAGCTGAGCCATCTTGCTGGCTCTGTGTTCTACATCTTTGATAGGAACTGTCTTCCCACATTGTCACACAGCTGTCATTGTATATTTTTAGATCTGTAACGTCAGCTTGTCGATTCAATGCAGGCAACTGACGTCACCACATTCCTCTTTCTAGGCAGTTCTGGATCTTTCCTTAGCTTCCCACGGTTAAGAACAAGGCTTTAAAGGACACGGTAGTTTTAGGCCTTGTTAGGATAACTCCTCAGAGGGTTAGCGGTAGATATTTCTGATCTATGCTTTGGATAGATTTTCTTAATGATCGATGCCCCAAAGAGGACTGGACAATATTAGAACAACACAGCCCACATTTTACAAAACAGATAAAGAACATGATAATGATGGCAAGACTATCCATACTCATGGATAATAAAATGATCAAATTATGTAAGGTACCCCACAACCAGAAGCCTCTGAAGACCTTAGTAGTTAAGAGTCTCATCAACAGTGGATTTTCCTTCCCTTGTAGTTTATTTACCAATGTTTTAGTAAAAGTTTAAAAATGGCGGCACAGCTCATTCTTCAAGATCTAGAAGATCTGTGTGGTGACAGAATCTCATAGTCCCATCTGTGCCTATGTTTGCTTTGCGGTTGCAGTTGGCTTCACTTCACATGAGCTCATGAACTCACCTGATGATGTCACTGAACACATTGGCCAGTAAGGTACTCAGCGCTGGGGACAACTCAACAACAGGCTCACTATCAAGACGCCAGAGGTCTGGTGATCTGCTGTGCTAATGTTTATAATAGGGAGTAGAGAAGGGAGAGGAAACAGTATGCGGGACACAAGGAGCAGCCAGGACTTTCTGGCAGTGGATACCAGTGAGTGGGAGAGCTGACTTGTGGCTAGCATCCCCATCGCTAATGACGAGTTTTCTTTGCGACAGATGAGAGCATTGACATAACTCAAGAGACAGAGCTGAGCATCCAAGAGATTTGATTTAGAAATAAATTGAAACATGTATTTCCAAGGTTGTAACACTTCTTTTTTGTTCATCTGGGACAAACCACTCCAAGTTCAGCATCACAAACCCGTTTTCATTTTGCCAGTTTTCACCTGCTTACAGAGCACTTGCTGGGGAAATCCTGAGGGTGTTTAAGGAAAACCACCAGGAAGTTCACTTGGCTCCAAGCCATTTCTTGGACAAGTTAACATGAGCAAATGTTCAATCAGGGGTGGAACCACTATACGAAAGGAAGGCTATTTAAAACCTGGGTTTTTGTCTAAACCAACAGTATAAGTCATGTATTCAGAAAATTAGCTTACAAAAATTTCTCAAGTTATTCATACCGGGCCCTTCCTATTTGGCTTAACTTCCAAAGAACCAGATGTTCACAGTCTCATTTGCTATGCCTAGGTGTTATTTTAATTTTTAGAAAAAAATCCTATGTGTTCAAGTGTTTTGATTGCATGTATGCATGCCACATGTGTGTAGTCCCTGCATCAGTCAGAAGAGGGTGTCAGAACAGCTGGAACTAGAGTTACAGATTGTTTGCTGCTATGCAGGGGTGCTGAGAACCCAAACCTGGGTCCTTGTAAGAGCACTAAGTGTTCTGAACTCTGGAGCCATCTCTCCAGAGCCCTTTAAGGCATTCTTTCTCCTTTAGACGATTAGCGCAACAGGTGTCTTATGCACAAAATGTATTTTGATTTCACAGTGCTGTTTTGAGGGGCGGTAGCTCTTGTCCCTCCCAGGGAGGAGGCAATAGTGGCCCGGTGGCTTTGCCCTCAGAGCTGCTTACTAATACCCCTCTGACTCACCCCCACCCCCAGTTCTTGCAGAGCACACCTCACACCTAAACAGAGTGACATCACAGAGCAAGAAGGAACGCTTGGAGCGGGTGTTAGGACGGGAATTAAGGCATTTGTGTTTTCCCCAAGGTTTAGATGGATTTCAGAAAGATAAAATTGTCTGCATGATGGGCCAATGCAGAACAACCAGTCAGGAGGTTTGGGAGATGGCAAAATGTCAGGATCCCTTTGAGAGGCTATCCTGTGCCAGTATGGGAAGGTAGGCAGACTGAAGACTCAACTCCAGCTGAGTTTCCCCTAGACTCACCTCACTGGCTCTTTTCCCCTCTAGAAGGCTGCTGGGGCAGCAATTGGGATTATGGCTTCTGTCCGCCCCAGGCTTCTCTCACTGGCCTGTCCTATGATTTCATTAGAGAAAGCATCAAATTCAGGCTTTTAAAACGAAGACGTTTCCAGAGCTGCTTTTATTTACTGGCAGGCTCACAGGTTACTATAGAAACACATAGCTCAGGGCCCACAACATCCCTAGTACACCTCGCATAGAAAGCCCGTAGAATCCAGTCGCCAGGAAAGGTCTCCCTAAATTGGAAGCATATTCTCAGTTCCTTTTGAATTGCACCCAAAGGGTCTTGAGCAGACGGTGTATCATTCAGAAGAAATTAAAAAATATCCTTTCCTCAATTTTTATCACTTGTTTCTCACATCATGAGAGAAAAAAGAAACAACTGGGAGATGATGAGAGCACAGAAAGCAGCAGCCTTTGCTCCGAAGATCAATGTGCCCGAAGCTCAGCACTGTCTCCCAGTGTCAGAGTCTTACCAAGGCCTGGAAACTTAAATCTGAGAACCCTTACCAAACAATTATAATTTTTTTTTCAAAAATTGATTATTAAATATCCAGCACAACTTATTCTAAGAATCTGGTTCCCAGAAGCAAGTATCATATGCTAATTTGTAATTTTATTTTATTTTTTTTAAGGAAAGTAATTCCCAATCAATTGCTTTTGGGTAACTAGTGTTCTTCCATGTTTCTGAAGAGCGTTTAGCAGAAGTGCATTTCTGTACCAGAGGGGAGAGTGTTGTAACCAAAGTCCAATGCATGGGGAATTCTGGGTAAGAAAGGAGGGCCAGGAAAGGCCAGGCTGGAGGACCTCAGGCCTGATGTCATTCTACAAACAGGCAGGGGAGCTGCGGACCCGCGCTGCCCACCCATATACTGGAGTTATTAAAATGTTTTCTAGACCATTTGAAACTAAACAAAGAAAAACTTTGTCTCTCTGACACAACAACGGATCTCATTTGGACGCCGTGTTATTATTTTTTTTCTTTAATAGCTATTACCAGTGTAACAGCAGCTTAGCGACTCCTCGTCTGCAGTGTGAGCAGTTTTGATAAACAGCCTCTGCGGGCCACACAACGGGGATAATGTATCCTTAAGTACCGCCAATGAGCTGCCATTCTGCACAGCCAATTACTTCTGTGCGTCTGTCACTCAAAGGAAAAATGACTGAGCCCATTAGATCAAACCTTTGTCACTGTTCCTAATGCACTCTTAGGCCTCATTAATCTCCGGGAGCAGCAACAGAGCCGCCGGTGCCTTGCCGCCTCCCCCGAACAGGCCCACGTGAAGCCTCTCATGTCTCCCCCAAGTGCGCGCGTTAATCAAGCTCTCCTTATTGCCCCGGTCCCTGTCACGGCGGAGAGCGCTCCCTCTTAAATGCTCTCATTATGACCCATCCTTAGAGCCGGCTAAGTGGAAAAAAAGAGAGAGGGAGCAAGGGAGGAAGAGGACAGGAGAGAAAGTGGAGAGAGCAAGTCCAATTCCATTAATATTCATGACAATAATTAGTATTCTAGGTCACTGAATATTCATGCTATTAGTTTGGTTTTTTATGGGTTTGCTGGATGTCCTGATTGCTGAAGTGTGGAGAAAACAGCATGGTTGAGACTGTAGATGTCAACGGCGGGTTCAATACTCAAAACACATTCCCTGTCCGCCCTCCCCCACCCACGCTCCCAGCATCACTTAGCCCTCCTGCAGGCTGGCCTGCCTCCAACTGCCGGGGACCTCAAGTGGGGGAGGCGGAGGAAAAGGGGTAAGGTCCCTCTCACTGGGGCTGAGGTGCCAACCTGGGCAGGATGAAAAAAAAAATAATTGCAGAAATCCAACAAAGACCCATGCTATAGGGACAAGAAGATAAGCTGTGGTCCTAGAACAAAGATGTCACAGCTAGAAGTCACTGACAAATTGATGACAGGGCACAGAGTGGGGGAGAAGCCTCCATGGAGATCATAAAAGTCCCACAGAACACTGCCCAGGCTACCTAGCACTGCCATGTCAGTAAGGTGGGGCACAGGGATACAGATATGCCATCCGTCCCCTACCAAGTATCATCATTCAGCCACCCCCTTCTCCAGTCTCTGGAAGTCACAGAAGCCAGGAGCACAGAGGTTAGAGTCAGGGGAGCTGAGATGTAGAGACAGATCCACATGTGAGGCCCTGGGGTGGGGTTCAGCTCTACATCTCTGATTCCAGAGTGGCTACACCCAGTCAGAAGCTTTCCCAGGACTGATACAATTCTGTCACGGTGGTGTACCTAGATTTACCAAACCATGTTGTGGGCAAAAAACTCATTTAAGAAAACATACAAGGATATTTTAACTCTTTCTTTGGAAGCATTGCAGGAATTAAATTTGGGGAGACTCTCAAAACGCAGCTTCCTGTAAATCCCCATCACCATGGCAACTCCGGACTCTCCGACAAGCTCCTGGCTGAAATAACAGAAATTAAGCACCCCCCCTCCCCAACCCCGGAATCCTGAGGGAAGCCATCTCAGGAGGAGGAGAATTATGCTATGGAAGAGTTCAGTCAGGCCGGAATAACTTATTTTTCTGGATACTTCCATCTTATCATTTATTTTTGCTGGAGCAGATCCTTAAGTAACTTTTCCAAAAACCTATTCAGACATAATCTTCTGTACCTCCACATGTAGCCAACCACTTATTATTATTATTATTATTGCTCTTACTGGCTGGTAGCAATTACGCTGGAAACAGGTTTTTAGGGGTCAAAATGATTTGTTCTGAGAAGGGAGCGCTTACACTGTCCCCCAGCGTTCTGCACTCTGCATTGCTCTTCTAGGTCTACAACCCTGGGGTTCTCTTTGGTCAGGGCTGTTCTCCTATCTCAGCATTAGGCTTCTTGTTTGTGTTTGCAAAGTATTCTCTTCCATCCAGTTCAATATTTGACTGTCAGATGGCTGTGTTCAATGGCAGTAATTTTCTTCTGTAATGTCTTTATCAAAATTGTATTTAATCAAGTTTATTTCTACTTGGCAGTTTTTAAACTATTTTTCCTTACATTTAATTATTGTGTGTGGAGGTCGGAGGACAGCTTGTGGGAGTTGGTTTTCTCCCTCCACCATGAGCATCCTAGGAACAGCACTCAGATCTCTACCTGCTGAGCCATCACACCAGCCCTACTTACTTACTTGAGATGAACTTTCTTGTATTTCAGCATGTTCTCAAGGTTGCTATGTAGTCCAGGATAACCCTGAACTTCTGATGCCCCTGCCTCTATCTCTCCAGTGCTGGGATCACAGATACTGTCTACCAAACCCAGCTCCTGTGGTGCTGGGCATCATATATTAGGCAAGCGCACTACCAGCTGAGCTGCAACCCCAGAAGTACACGAGGAACATAGGAAAGATGAGGTAGATGGGGTTCACGGAGTAGTTACCAGGATAATGTGATTTTCCTCCTTCCCAAGGCCATGGCAGAAATGAACATTAAGATTATAACATTTCTAGCATTTCAACATGTGACAAGCAGTCAACATTTCCACAGGGAAAAGGAAAATAAAAATCTCTAAATTTAAAGTTATAAAATGCATAAAAGTAAATAATAAGCACTATGCCTAAGAAACATAATACACTGATATTCAAATACACAAGGAAACACAATCCTGGCCAGGTATGGTGGTGCATGACTCTAATCCCAGCACTGGGGAGACAAAGTCAAGAGGACGGACTCTGAGTTTGAAACCAGCCTGGTCTATATAGTGAGATCTAGGACAACCTGGACTAAACAGAGAGACATTGTCTCAAACAACCAATCACAAAACAACAGCCAAGCCATAACCCTGCCAAGATCAGATGTGCCAGTCTGATGCACCAACTGATGGTTGCACTGATCTTAGCTTTCTGTTTATCTCTTGAGTTTTCAGTCTCACTGAGGTGGTGTTGACACAGATCAAAGAATCCCAGGCAAACTCCAAGATAAACCAATTATATTTTCTTTATTATAAGAGTCAAACTCATGAAACAGGAACAAGAAGTCCAACCTCAGTTGTGTACTGCAGGAACCACAGAAAGAGAGAGAGAGAGAGAGAACCCAGCATGGGTCAGTGTTTTTCTCTGGGTATCCAAAAGGTCATGCCCTCATCTGGTCCCACCTCTTAAAGAATACTGGCTGACAGAGATTCTCCATCACCTTCCCCCTTTGTCTAAATAAGAGAGTTCCAAATCCAATACAAAACTAGGAACAGGTATAAAGTATAAAATTAGGATTACAACCAACGTAAACAATATTAAGCAAGGAACACTTATTAAATGTTTTAATAAACATTCTATTCTAAAGAGTCTAAGTCTTGCATTGGAAATGGCTTGGCTAAATCATAAGAGCAAGGTAACTATGACTATCTAATCTTCAACCCCATCGAAGGCCTGAGAAGGGAGATAACATTACTTGGGTAGGCAGGAAGTGCAACCAAGCAGCTTCCAAAGTGTGCAGTAAATGACAGAGAAAACTGGCCACCTGAGCAATCACCCAAAGTCTCATTTGCAATGTTGAAGCAACCAACTTTGGCTAAGGCCTAGAGTAACTAACAGAGGCAGGAAAATTTTTAGAACTATCTCACCTGGTCTTGGCAAGGTTTGGCAGTCTTTTTCCTTGTGTCCTTCTAGTCCAGTCCGGACACCATGTACTTTGTCAGTGACCAAGAAGACAAGGGTAGTTCCTTGCCCAAAGGCCGATTGTACCAAGAAGAAAACAAGAACCAAGTGGAGTGTCCTTGGTGCTTCAACATTCTCTCGGGAATAGATTGGTGCTGTCTGGAGCAACCGTGTCTCACGTCAACAGAACCCTAAGTTATTTAACTACCATGTTCTACAGATCCTTGAAGTGGTTGAAGATTACCTACCTATACAGAGTACAATCTCTATGTATCTAAAGAACATAATTAATCTGACTGTATATATAACAAACATGAGTGACTACTGAACCATAATACTTAATACCATAGGTGGGGGAAAAAAAAGAAAAAAAAACTATGTGTAAACACCATGAAGTAAAAGTAAACTATTGCATTCTATATGTTACACGTATTATAAAATACCAATACCCTCAATATATAAAGAGTGTTTCCTTATCGACAATAAAAAGGACCTATTAAAACACATGCAAACAAGACATGTAAAGAACTACAACAAGAGATATGCATAGGCAATAAGCCCATGAGGCGCCCAGATTCACAACTGTTGGAAAAGACAAAATACACACAGCATGGGGTGTTTTTACCCTGTTGATTCTGAAAATGACAGCTAAAAGCTGCTTCATGTGGTATTTTATAGAAAATATCTCTAGAGGTTATTTTGGAAATATGTATCAAGAAGTTGACAGAGGGTTCACCATCTGAACCACATTACCCGTGGTTACTGGCTGCTGGGGAGTAAGTCCTGAGTGCTGAGGCTCAGGTATGTGCACTTCCCAGGTCAGCCAGACAACAAAGACATCACCAAGGGAACCAAATACCCGCAGCTACCCCAGACTCTCAAAATACCCACACAGCAGAAGCCAAGAGTCAAGAGTGTCCTCAATTACCGAGTTCAATTATTTGTCAAATAGCTACAATAACTCTTTTTAGCTCTAGTTCATCACATCAACAGAATAGTTTTCCACGCTGCCGCTCCTCACCATAGAGTGGTTTATGAATAACAACTTCAAACACAGGGAACTTGACTTTCAGAGCATAATTTAGAGAATAAGAAATCAACCCAGCAAATGTGTTGATTTCTTAAGCAAAAAGCAACATGTCATTTTAGATTAATGTCCAGGTGTAAGAAGTCAAGATAATAAAGTATCACAACATTTTGGTGAAAAGCTGTCTCTTACATACTGGACCCACAGTCCGGCCTTAAACCCAAGGACTAAACTGGGTACATTCTAGAGGTCTTATCAACTCTTACTAGAAGCAGAGAATGACATCCTCTGTAATGCCTGAGGGGGCCGCACTGCCCAAAGTATGACTGTGACCCTGAGACACCATGACTTATGTCACAGTCCGACTTCCCAATCCCAACTGATGTCTACAGTCCACAGAAAATCAACCAGGTTCTTTCGCAGATTAACAGTCAGGGTTGTCAAGATCTCTCGCCATGAAGCTGAGAAACATGACCATGTAAACGGGTCTTACTCATGCCTCAGACCGAGGACTGCCCAACAGCAAGGCTTTCCCTGTGAGTGACCTGAGGTGAGGACCACAGCTCTGGTCTGTAGGGACTGACGCCACGCAGCACCCAAGATCAAGTCTCAAGACTCAGAGGTCCCGATCTTTACTTTATCCACTGTTTCTTGCACTCACCATTACCATTTCCTCATGGAGGTTTCCAGCAGGTTCTTGATTCCACTACCTGGAGCACTTCCCTCTGCCCTAAGCCCTGTCCTCTTTCCTCTCAGAGATCTCAACCCTTTCACAGCTGCCGCCCTGGACTTCCTGTCTTCATCCCCAACCAGACAGTCAGAGTCTCTAGGGCAAGAACTAGGCTTTCTAGTCTGTGTCTCTGGGTTCAGGAGCGTAGGGAACACTACAAACTTAGTAGTGACTTCAGTCAGTCACTTAATGTATACAGAGTGGTGATCATAATGGACAAACACCTGTAACTGCTGTCAATTTAAAAATAACTTTTCAATGCTACAGCCCTTTCACATTTATCAAGCAGGTGCTCGGTATCTTTTCAGGAAACTCACATGAAGGTTTGCTAAGAGGGGCCATAAGCAAATGCTTGCTTCCACGAATGAGCGGAGTTGGGTATAGTGAGACAAGTAAGCTGGCAGGTGACTGCCATGGACGGGATTCTGGGGGCCAGAGACTCCAAAGCTGCAGTGCCCGTAACTTTTGGAATAAAGCTGGCATGGATAAACATGCATGACTAAATGAAGGGGTGATGTTAAGTAATGAAGGACGGAGGCTAACTTTCTCTTCACTCCAGGTTTTACTGCTCCCCCAGGACACCACTATCCTTCCTTTCACCTGATGTGGAAACCTCATCACCATTGTGGGACGAGGGGAACGGGTCCAAGAGGGCATCAACCTCACCTTTGTGGAAGGGGCCAACTTTTACTTTGATTACTAACTACCTGTAATGGTGCTGACTTTGCCCTTCTCTTCTGTTTGTAGGTACACAGGATGGTAAATGCCCAGCACAAGATACCACAAGGCACCGTCTGGGAGAGCCCATGCTCGGACTCTCTCCTGTCATTCCGCTTTCACCAACCAGCGCCATTCACAGCCCTGTGGAGTTCACCACACCGCCTTTAAATGCACCCAGCATTTCAGATGTGAGAGCTCATTATTCCAAAAAGCCGACATGCATGTTAACATTTCCTACTGAGCAAACCTCCAAGACTGGATGGACCCAGTGGGAGAAGGGGCTTTTAGTTAGCAGAAACAAGGAACCTTCCTAAAGAGCTTCCACATGTGGAGAGAGATGAGTCCGCTCTTTACCGGGCTCCTCTGAGAAGCAATCGCATGAAGGCCCAAACTGCTGTCAATTACCTGCAAAGATGCTTCGCAAAAAACAAACAATGCCAGTTGCTGTGACTGCTTGGAGGCCGAGAATTTCCAAATACACCAAATTCTTGTAAAACAAGACTTTCTCTAATCCTGAACTAAAAACCAAACCAAACCAAAGTTCTTGGAAGGAGAAAAAGAACAGAGTTGCTTTACGGAATGAGAGATGGTTAAGACAGCACCCGACAGTTTATGGAATGAGAGATGGTTAAGACAGCACCCGACAGTTTACGGAATGAGAGATGGTTAAGACAGCACCCGACAGTTTACGGAATGAGAGATGGTTAAGATAGCACCCGACAGTTTACGGAATGAGAGATGGTTAAGACAGCACCCGACAGTTTACGGAATGAGAGATGGTTAAGACAGCACCCGACAGTTTACGGAATGAGAGATGGTTAAGACAGCACCCGACAGTTCATCCATGTACAGGTCTGTGCACTGTGCTCACAGCGTCTTCCAGTACTGTATGTGTGGTTGCCAGGCACTGTACCTTTACAAAAGATCCCTCTGCCTCTGAATGACCTTAACTAGCTGATCCACATACAGAGCTGCTCTCAGCACCCAGCCTGGGAACACCGTGGCCACTTATGGTTATACAGCTGTAGCATGCCTGCTACATTTCCATTCACAGAAAAAAATGCATAGAGAGGAGACAGCCTGAGGGACTTGACTTCAAGCCTGCCAAGGCAACACCATCTACCTGTAGTAGTACTTCGCCCCTCAGGTCACTCCTGAGGGGTGAGCTTACCTGAATTTGGTGAGATGTGTAAACTGCTCATGTCCTTGGACAGGCCATTGGTTTTGGGACTGGAGATGGGTGCACAGGCCGACGTGGCTCGGGGTGGCCTCTTCCCCGGCACTTTCACAGTGGTTCTCAGGAGGTCAATCTCTTTGCCGTGAACATTCTGCATGTAATCCTGTGTGAATGTTAAACACCCAAGAGAGATTAAAGAGAGGATGGGTTACAGCGTGGGACACAAGACCCTATTAATGTCATGACCTGTGGCTCCCATTTTCATCTGCAGGATAAGGGTGACATCATTCCCATTTAAACCCAAGCTGGGCATCTATGTCTTGATCTAACCTAGGACTGGGAATGGGGAGGACAAACAGCACAAAAAAATCCTAGCTCTTTGAACTCTTGTTTTCTAGATGCAATTTAGGAACCTGGGCTTGTACTGTGACTTCTGAGAATATTTCATGGGGATGGGAAAAAAAAATCATGAGAAAAGTGTCCAAGCTTTAAGGTGCGCGGGCTAGTTTCATGTTAACTTGACACAAAATAGAGTTATCTGAAAGAGGAAACCTCAGTCAAGAAAATGCTTCTTTAAGGTCCTTAATTAGTGCTTAATGGAGCAGGGCCCAGGTCACTGCAGATGGTCCTGCATCCCTGGGCGGGTGGTCCTGGGTTCTATAAGAAAGCAGGCTGAGCAAGCAATGAGGAACAAGAAAGTAAGCAGCTTCCTTCCACTAGCTCTCCCCTCCAGATCCCTGCCCTGCATGAGTTCCTGTCCTGACTTCCTTCAGTGATGAACAGTGATATGAAAGTGTAAGCCAGATAAACCCTTTCCTCCCCAAGGTGCTTTTGGTTATGGTGTTCCATCACAGCAATAGAAACCCTAACTAAGACATAAGGACTGAAGGTGTTTGAGGGACCAGCAGCAAGGTAGTAACAACAACGACGACGACACAACCACAAGTGGACACTGACACTAGTGTGCATGCTTCCCATTAGCTTCAGAAGCAACACCCATGGTCTCACCAGCATGAACAACGTGCCAGTGTGTGTGGGGAAAAGCCCACCAGTTCTCCATCCTACACAAAAAAACTGAAAGTAGCTGAGGAAAAGCTGGGAGCAGGAGAAGTGGCCTTCTCCAGGGAAGAGCACACCAGTTAGTTGTCCAATGCCAAATAGCCCTGAAAACATGCATAGAAGTAACATTATATGGACATAAGGCCCCCCATGTGTTTGAACAATTGGTCTCTGGCCATGGATGTTTTTTGGGAAGGTTGTGAGGCCTTTATGAAGTGAAGGCTTGCTGGAGAAAATGAGTTGCCAAGGACAGGTTTTAAGACTGAATAGCCTGTTCTCACTTCCTGTTCACTCTGCTACCTGAGAACAGAAGCAGTTTGACTAGCAGCCTCCTGCTCCTGCCACCAAGCCTCCCACCTCTGATGAACCATATCCTGCTGGAACTGTAAGTTAACGCAGAAATCCCATCCTTCCAAAATCGCTTCTTTTCAGGCATTTGACCACAATTTCTCAAAGGAAGTTAACAAAATAAAGCAAAGCAAAAGCCTAGAAACAAATCCACCAAACCCTTGGCCCTTGTGTCAGAAGCCAACAGCCAGCAACTATCAGAGGGTAGCCTGGGCTAAGTCAGTTAACTCCCCATCACACAGTGGAACAAACATAACACCTGGGAACAGCCGAAGGAAGGGAATGGCAGGCAGAGTTTGGGTGAACATCTGTGAAAATGGACAGCACCCAAAGCTTAGCGGGTGGCTGCGATCTGTTGGGAGGTGGTGACTCTCTAAGAGATGGGACCTGGTGGGGGAGCTATGTCACTAGGGTGTGCTCTTGAAAGGACACTGGGAGGCCAGTCTGCCTTCATTCCCCTCTTCCCTCCCTATGCCTGCTGCTGTGAGGTGAGAAGGTGTCTCGGGCCATGATATGCTGATACAGGCTCAAACCCACAGGGCCAAGTGACCGTGGACAAAAGTCTCCAAAACTATAAGCCAAAATAAAACTTTCTACCATAGAAGTTGATTACCTTACGAGTATTTGGTCATAGGGATTGAAAGTTGAGGGGCACAACAACTGAGCCAGGGAACAGGGGCTGATGGGCACACTGTCCTCCATCATCATCACCACAATCATCCTTGTCATTCCCACCACGGCTGTCCGTTGTCACTGCTGCATCCACCAACACTACCACCAACCACCATCACCTTCTCAATGAGGCCTCTTGTTTAGAGACCCGGCATTTTACCTATGCTGGAAGTGGGATACAGGCTTCTGGGGAGACCCAGAAATTTGTGTTTGCTCTCAGTAATTAAGTTCAGGTTGGGGTAATCCATCTTTCATGTTGGCTGATGAGCCCAGCAAGCTGGGAAAGTGAGCCGCTTGTCCTGAGCACCTAAGAGTGCAGCAAACAGATGCAGACAGATCACCCACACAAGCCAAATGGGAAGGGCAGGGGCCATAGTCAGGCTGGAGAACAGCAGGGCAATGCATACTGACGGAGTTGTGTGGGCACAGGGAGTGGCATGAAAGTCATGAGAAATCTTCCGTCACTCCTGGGAGGGAGGCAAGCCATCTAATTTAATTGTACAAGGATGTCCACGGCCTAGCCGACAAAGTTCTGGGAAGACACCTATGATGGTTAGCCTTGACTGTGTCACCTTGGTTGTGCTGGGAAGTGGCTAGGACAGGCATGAACTGGACTCTATCTAGGTATGCTGTCAGGAAGCTTTGGGGGCTTAGCTGAGGTGTGAGGTTTTGCCATGGACATGGTGGTACTATGCCACATGGATAAAGCTGTTACAGAATTTATTCGCTGGCTCCTGGCCACCGTAATAGGAGTGGTATTTACCGGGCCACATGCCCATGATGGAAGGATGTGGGTCAAAGATGGAAGGAGTTATTCTCACGGAGTCAGTCTGAAGACAGTGTGGACTCTGATGGGAGAAGCTTGGTACCCAAGACAGCAAATGAGTGTCCACCAGGGAAGAAAGGGACGCCAGGTGGGGCAGGTCATTACAAAGAAAGGCTGCTCTCATCCCTATGCCTGCCGTTAGTAGGCACACACACTCAAGCCCAAGTTTCCAAACAGAGTTCTGCCTGCAAACAAAGAATTCCTTCCTGCAGTTACTCCTTTAACATACCAACTTGCTGCAACTTTCTCCTTTAATGCCGATTCTTAACAAATTAAAATACAATAACAGGAGTGTAATTGAGCATTTATTGCTTATGAGTTCTAAAATGAGGCTAATCAGAGAGTGACTAAGCCCCAGCGTGGGCTCTTTTAATAGGCATGTTTTAACATACAATAACCAGGATATTTTACTTAAAATTATTGTAGAAATGTAAAATCTGTTTTCCAGATCTGAACACACCAAGGGAAGACATTTATCTTGAGCCCAGCATGGGCTGGACGATCTGTTTTCTTGCCTGTGTTAGGCACTGTAAGCTTCAAAATTGGCTCAAAGAAAATTACGCATCAAAGGCTGGGCAGGAGGCTCAATTGGTAAAGTGTTTTCTGGGTCTAAGCTTGACCACCAGCATGACTGTCTCTGGTCTCATGGCTTTTGAAAGGTAGAGATAGGACCACCCTTGGGCTAACTGCCCAGTCACTCTAGTTGTGTTCCAGGCGGGGAAAACAACAGAGGAAGACATTCAACACTGACTCTTAGCCTCTGCAGATTTGTGTGTAAACACACACACACACACACACACACACACACACACACACACACACACACACACCAACCAACCAACAGAACGAAAACCAGACGTTCACTTGGCAATTCCTATGTTTCCATTCTGCCTAGTTTCTTCTCCCAAGAGAAAATCTGCCTGAGTTTGATCCTGCTTCTACAAGAACAGGGCCTTTTCATCTCTCCCCAGCTTGGTACTTGAGGAATTAAAGCTGCAACCACTAAACAATGTGGTGCCTTCAGAAGCAGACAAGACATGCAGACCCAGGGTGAGTGTGAGGTAGGGACCTCGCTGGGTAAAATAAAGACAGCAAGCTTATTTTGATATGCAAATACTACTCAGATACCCTTCTCCATGTTAGCTGCAGAAAATGCTGATCGAAGATAAAAGAGGGGAAAAACCCTTTAACAAGGCGTGAGGGTAATTCAAAGCCAAGTACTTTTAAACAGCACTTAACAAGTCCCTGGGGCCCACTCAAGAGCCAGGCCCCCCAGACGTGCCATCTCTTGCCCCTCAACAGCTTGAAAAAGTAGTAATTGCAAACCTATTTGCATTTTCCTCCTCAACTTGTCCACGCTTATCATGCGGATTCTTTTTTTTCCCAAGCAGGCGCCAGAGCAAAGGGACCCGTTCCTGAACGCGCCAACAGCTCAACGACCATGCCTAGCTGTCCCCCTGCACCCTGCGCCCGCACCTTTGCCTTCTCCTGTTTTTTACATTTTGCTCCTAATTATGTTGCATCTATTGCCGTACACTTAATTAGCTGCATTAATGTGATTTCTTTTCACATAGTCAAGCAATTAAGAGCTATGATTGAGTTTCATTCAATTAGCCTCAACAAACATGCTAATTGATGTCCCAGATGCAAATGAGGTGCAATGAGAGAGACCTGCATGCAATTGAGAGCCACGTCAGAGACCCAGGGCTCTCAGCTTGCTGACAGAAGCACAGTTTAACGTGGCTCCCGCCTTCTGTGGGGGTGGCCTTAGGAGAAAGATGAGGGGCCATTAGTGCCTCTGTGTTCCAGATCATTCTGGAGACTGAGGATTCACTGTTTGGCTGCTGTACAATGTGGCCTCACACTTCACAGATAGGTGTCCCTGGACTGGAAGGTGATCAGCTGGGTAACATTTGGCGGCTGCAAGCAGACTGCTGCACGATCCCCACCAGCAGATAGTTACAAGGCTGTCAAGAAATTTCCCCCAAGAACCTCAAAAGCAATCCCAGCCATCCCGGAGCCCTCTGTGTGCGTGATGGCCTCGCTCGTCTTCAGTAAAGGGGAAGTTCATCTTCGTCACCTCTGGGGCATTTGGCACTTGAGTTAAGCACAAAATACAGCAATCCATCAATAGTCCCTAAAAATATTCTTAGCAGATCGATTCTGGCCGCCTCGCATCTGTCTGTGAAGGATGGTTTGCTGATGCACTCACGGGGTTGGCCAAGGCGGTTAACACCATCTTGAAGCCAAAGCAAAATGCACAAACTATGATCTGCACCCCAAACTAGATCCACCACCCAGACAAGGCCCGGGAACACGGTGGTGGCGTTACTTGATGCGAGTCCAGCTAAGAGAATCAATGAATGCAATTTTTTTTAAAACAGATAATTTCTTAAAAGAATCATAGTGCTTAAAGTCAAATGGCAAAGTAAAAGGAAATCTTTGTTGTAATTAGATTTTCCCAATATGCTCTGGCTCCTGAGTGTAACATGTTGATAAACTTGACACTTTACCACAAAATGTAATGCTTTGAGGCAGATAGCTTTTATAGGAGTGTTGAAATCTGTTTTCTTTTAAAATCACATTTATTTATCTTTATTTACTTTGTTATCTCTCTCTGTGAGTAGGTCAGAGGAGAACAGAACTCAGTTCCCCAGGCTTGGCAGCAGAAGCCTTTATTTGACGAGCCATCTCCCTAGCTTTACTTTACTTTTGGACGCAGTCAATCTAATTAATTGATCTCCCTTCCTCTCTATAATTTAGCTTATCAATCTTCAAAGGATGGCCCTCCATGCCTGTCAGGGGGTCCAGAGGTCAGTGGACAGTAGAACTAGCTCTGTAGACCGGGAACTCACAGAGATCCACCTGTCTCTGCCTCCCTCCCCAGTGCTGGGATTAAAGGCCTATATCACCATCACCCGGGTACTTTGCTTTTTAAAATAGGACAGAAATTGGTTCTGATGTTGCAAGACCGACAGAGCAGTTTTACCTACAACAAAAAGCTACTTTTCACTTTGTGAGTTTCAATCGGTGAATGTACACCTTGTTTATTTTCTGAGTGCGGTCACAGGCAGGATACATGAAAACTTCCTCTGGGTCTGACGATTACTCGGTGCCTATTTCTGGAACCGCCGGCTCCAGTAGCCACGTTTTCACCTAACACAACTGCTGCACACAGGCTACAGTTAGCTCTTGCGAAAGTACAGGCATTTTCATGAAAAAGTGAACAAAATATCTGATACTATTGGTGACTAATGATGAAACCTGAGTTTCCTTGCAAAAAATAAAAAATTTAAAACTAGTTTCTCTCTTACTGTGAGCCTGGCATCTTTCAAATACTTAACATTTTCTGAAGAGACTGGTGATGGTGTTAATGCAGTATCTGGACTTATGGATTGGAGGGAAGTGCCACTGTTTGGAAAACCTGCACACTACATGGCAGAAACATCAGTGTACTGAAGTGACTGCTGCACGTCATCATGTGCATGGATGCATGTGGCAGGCATGTCTGGCTAAAATGCACAAAAAGATCATTCACAGTGCAGTGCAATGGCTTTCATGCAGCAGAGGAGGCCATCGTGTGAGGTCCCGCAGCGCATTCCTCAACTCTCAGATACTGTGTTTCAGTGTAGCATCCAAGAGCAACTCCCAGGATGAGCTGCAATGGTACGTACCATTCCGCTCCCTCTTCTGCTATGCAAGTGGACACCTTTGCCCTATGCTTGAACAAGATGTATCAGGTCATAAAGAGGTCTGGAAAACTAGAAAAGAACATTGCTACTTCACGGCATTCGTTTGGAAACTATCTTTTGTCTTGTCTTGTTTTAGTTATGTTTATTTATCAAGCAGGGAACACACATGTGGCCAGTAGTCAGCATCTACAGCTTCTTCTCGCCTTCTACCATGTGGCTTGCAGGGGTTCAACTCAGGTAGTCAGGCCTGGTGACAAGCACCTTTAACTACTGAACCACCTCACTGGTCCATAAAACTTATTTTTATAAAACTATGATCTACATAAACACAGAATGTTTGGGTCATTATTTTAAAATAGACTTCAACATTTAAAAATTTTGTTTGAATGCTTGAAATGAAAAAAAAAATGAGACTGATTTCTTATTTTCATTATACTTTGAAAACGTCTAGGTTCAAAAAGGAAGCCTTAGTTCATTAACTTCTATTTAAAAAATAAAAAAAAAATCACAAAAACTGTATGTAAGACAAGCCATTGTTAGATACACTGCTATTCCCAAAGTCCATTTAGTATTTTTTCAAAGGAAACTAATCCATAAAGACAGATATAGCACCAGCCATTCACAGAGATCAAGCACATACGAAAGTCCCACACGTATGAATGATAAACAATAGCCTCATGCATAGTCACGGGCAGAGGAGAGGCGGACGCCTAAAAATACCACGGACATGCTCAAGGACTATGAAGAATCTTCTGGCCACGTCCTTTCAGATCACGGAAGTCAAAGACGACAATTTCTACTTCTCTCCAAAGGGTCCTGCTCACAATAGCAAGGTAGGAGGCAGCTTCAAAGCCATAAAATTTCTATGAGGAATAATTTTGTTTCCCAAGACAGCTGACAGAATTTCAGTGCTCTACTTTCAGAAGGGCCTTCCTGAAGAAGGACACTTGCCAGTGCACAAGCACCGGGCCCTGGGCCATTGTGGGAAGAAGGAGCTGGGGAGTTAGACTCTAATAGTGGCTGGAGCCAAAATATCAGTTAGGAGACTGTGTGTTTTCTCTGATGAGTGCCTCATTGGGTCTGGGTAATCATGCCATTCTTGGTGGCTGGAGGAACATGGCTGAGGTTCAGTGGCAGCACACTTTCCCTCCAACAGTACAACAGTGGGCTCACTCCTGCACTTCCACAGAGCAAACCTCTCCATTCTGTGGACTACTGCGGCCAGCATCGAACCATGGTGGGCAAAAGTCCAACATCAGCCTAGGGGGACAGGTTATTGTAATATAAATCAAAACAGCAGAAAATCCCACAGTGAATCATGAATATACCTTTGGCCCCTTGATTGTATTCGTCTTGACTGACTTACTCTACTGAGCTTCTTCTCATTTTAGGTTCAATTGAATATTACCCAGCTGTAACCCATGCGTGCTCAAACTTAGCCTGTACCAGATGAATGCTTCTGCTACGTGAAAGACTGTCTGTCTCTTCAGTAGCTGTAGGCATCTCTGAGGGCAGGGCAAATTGCAAGGGTAGGGTAGTGTCCTTTGCTAGTGGAGGACTTTAATATTTAAATACCAGCAGAGCAGTGGGTGAGCTCAGCATCTGTGAGTTCTATAGAAATGCTCGCCACAGTGGTGTCTGGCTACCATGGCTAGAAAAGACACACCGAAAGGAAGAACTGACTTAGGAACGGAGGCTTTTACAACAGGGTAACCTCTGTTACTCGACCTAAGGGGGCACTCAAAGGTCCCAATGGAGCCACTATATAACACACCACAAACTGTAAGTACTTCTAATTATAAGTGTCCGCATAGGCCTGCTTAGATGGCTCTGTTTACAGTGCTTTCTATGAGCCACTTTCTCAGAAGCTCCTCTGCTTCCTTCTTGCCCACACGGTAGTTTATCCCACCCCATACAGATCCAACTTGCATGATTCCCATGATCTTTTATCTCCCACACTGAGCTGTTTGGAAGACAACACTGCTTCTCCTATTAAAGGACACCTTGCCACCGAGTGGCCGGAGTGACAGGGACCATCTCATCTCCATTCCCTCATTGGCTGTGCGTGTGGGGCTGGGTGCTCAGGCATCCTGGTCTATGTGTCCACGCCTTTTCTGCCATGTGGGATGGCTATTAGGATTAGCTAAGATGAAAAGTCCCACCACTCTTAATATAAATACGGCTCTCAGTTTACTTTCCCTGGAAAAACACTGATTCTTCCTCTTCCTCTTGATACAGCTATTTCTTGAGCTAAAGGTGTTACTCCCAACCTTAGATAGCAGTTCTGATGTGAGAAGCCATTAGGGGTGACTGTGAATCAATTTTTCACTTTACAGTATAGGGGAAAAAAATTCCTTGAAATGCTGACATTTTCTACTTTTTCTCCCCTCCTCTTTTTGGTGGGGGAGGCATGGATCTGGCAGTCAGACATTTTTATTGCGAAACGCTGTCTGGAAAAGATGCAAAGTAAAACCTGCTAAAATGCAAGGGCAGGAACCCCCACAAAACTAAGGGGGAAACAAAAGGCCCCTTCCCTTTGCTTATTGAGTTCAGAGGCATAACAGGCTGCACCCTGCAGCAACTGGGAAGCTACACTAATTTTAAAGCCATAAAACGCTATCAAGTGCCCTGCGGGGCAGGAGACTCTGAAGCTAGTGGCACCTAAATAAGACATGGTTCATTTACTTCGCAGCTTAGCCTAATGTAATCATCAGCGGTTTCTTAGCCTAGAGTTGTTAACAGGCAAGTAGCCGGCGCAGAGGCGGCCCTCCCAGTCACTGAGGGGGCCGAAGCTAGATTGCTGTTGATTAGAAAATTTTTCAGTTTTGACAAGCACTTAATGAACATAAATCGCACCTTGATTGGTTTCCTTTCGGGGCCACGGGCACACCTGAGCAGAAGAGAAGGGGCCTCGCCAGGGCAACCCCGCCCTACCTTGCGAGACCCTAGCAACAACCCGGCAATCAGGTTATGAGCCATAGAAGAAAATATTTATAAAATAGAATAATGAAATTCAATTTTGCAGAGGAAGAGGGAGAACATTTGCTACCCCCCTCGGCCGACCTCTCCCACTGAGACCTCGGTGGGGACTGTCACCACAGGAAAACACAGGGTTTTGATTTATCTGCCTTTCTGGGGGAATTTCTGGCCACAATTTGTAACACTAAAAGGCGAAAAAAAAAAAAAGAGAGAGAGGGAGAAACAAAATGATAGAAATTGGGTACAAAGGATGGCCATCACTTGCGGACTGTCATTTGGTATACTGCTAAGGCAATGTTTCCCAGAATCTTGTAGGAGCTTAAAGACTCAGACCCATGAGCCAGACAGTGCAGTCTGTGTTCTCACACACACACACACACACACACACACACACACACACACACACACACACCTCACCCTCTACTTCTTCATTTTACTAAAACAAGCAAGGACAGTTTTCACCTCAGGAAAGAGCTCTGATCTGTGGTTCAGTTTTGACCTGACTGCCCAGTCCTCCCCACGCACGATAACCCTTCATCAACACCAAGACAGCTGCAAACAGAGCGAGCACACATGCCAGCCATTTGCATTTACTTAACCTGGTGGGTCTATGATGTGAGCCCGTGTCCATGTAAACATGGGCCCACAGATGCCATGGTATGCACATGGAAGTCAGAGGTTCACCTTGGGTACACCTCACCCTACACCTTAACAAAGTCTCTTCTTCTCCATGGGGTTACATCAGGTCAGCGGCTCGAGTGCCCTGGGAGAGCGCCTGTCTCTGTCTCCAACACAGGGAGAAAGCCCTGGATTACAGATGCGGGCGACTGTACCTGGCTTTCCAGAGTTCTGAGGATTCGGACTCAGGTCCTCACACTGCACTGCACGTAATTTATCCACTGAGCCATCTCCGCAGCCTCACTTCCATTTTAAAATCTGAAATGCTGCCCAAGACCTGGAGTAGCAGCATAAAATAAATTCCTTGAACAAAATGAAGCTCTGACAAAGAATCAACTCTGTGCCTGAAGGAGCCTGGGTCTCCCAGGGCCCTGTTTCCCTGCAGACACTGCCCTAAAAACACTGTCACATCAGAGCCATTCCATAAGTGTGGCACAGATTAAATGCTGTTACAAGTAATTTACCAGGTCACCCAAAGCACAGGTAGGAGGCCTCCCCTCTCCTGGGGGAGACCATGTGACCATGGGGTGGCCAATGGAGTTGTTAAACTCCCATGATTCTCCGTACTCAGAACTGAGCCTGGAGGGTTAACCCGTGGGCTGCACTTAAGCAGGGCCCTGGCAGGCTAATACACCCGTGGAGACAGCTTTCCCACAAGTAGCGTTTAACACAGCTCCAAGGAATCTTCCATGCTTCTCCTCCATGGCTTCACAACAGTTTCCCCAGAGGATGAATACCTCATGAATACAACATGCTCTGACCCTAACATGGAACATCCTACGCCTTGAAAGAGAAAGACATTCTGTCTCATGCTACAACTAGAAACCTTGAGGATATCATGATGCCAAGTGACTCCACCTACGAGGTCCTAAAATAGTCAAGTGTGGAGACAGAACACAGAAGAATCTAAGCAGAGGGCTGGGGGAGCAGTATGAATAGGGACTGAGTTTCCACTTGGAAAGAAGAGCAAGTTCGGGAGAAGGGAAGCACAGCAGTGAGTGACAATGTCGCTCAGCTGTCTTTTCTCTTCTTGGTGATACTAGGGACCAACCTGAGACCTTGGACACACCAGCCAAGAAGTCTACCACTAAGTGTCTTAACAGTGGCCAGAATAGCAGTGTATTTTACTACAATTAAAAAGCAAAGCAAGGCACCTTCCTGTTACGGAGTATTTTTTTTTAGTTAGTTATTTTTTTAATTTATTTATTTATTAAAGATTTCTGTCTCTTCCCGGCCGCCGCCTCCCATTTCCCTCCCCCTCTTTGGGCTGACTAGGGAGGGGGATTTGATTGGAGTATTTTTTAAGGAAGTGTTACATTTGTCTATGCTGTGGAGCATTTGTTTCAATGATGCAAAGATGTGCTGCATTTCCTTTATATTGTATTTGTTTAACTCTGTGAAGCTGTGTTACTTTGCCCACCTAAAACACCTGATTGGTCTAATAAAGAGCTGAGCAGTCAATAGCTCGGCAGGAGAGAGAAATAGGTGGGGCTGGCAGGCAGAGAGAATAAATAGGAGGAGAAATCTGGGGACAAAGGATTGAGGAGCAAGAGAGGAAGTAGGAAGAAATTAGGGGCTAGCCACTCAGCTCCAGAATCAGCAAAAAAAGGATGGAGGGAGGGGAGGCAGGGAGGAAAACAGAGAAAGATGAAAGCCCAGAGGTAAAAGGTAGATGAAATAATTTAAGCTAGAAAAGCTGGCTAGCAATAAGCCGAGCTAAGGCCAGGCATTCCTAAATAAGAGTAAGCCTCCATGCATTTATTTAGGAGCTGAGTGACCCCACCCAAAGAGCAAATCAATCAATCAATCAACTACTCCTCTAGCCCCTCTCCATCAATCACATCTATTCCTCACAGAAGATTCTGGATGGGGCGCTGTGCCATTTTCCTGTGGCTTAAAAGCATTACTGGGTGGATTCTTCTTCTATGACCTCAGGAACTCTAGCCCTGCAGACTTAAGGGCAGGCCAAGCACATAGGTGCGCTCGGTGCCTGCCTATCTTTCCTTCCTTCCTTCCTTCCTTCCTTCCTTCCTTCCTTCCTTCCTTCCTTCCTTCCTTCCTCCCTCCCTCCCTCCCTCCCTCCCTCCCTCCCTCCCCTACCCATTCATTCAGCATGCATTCCCTCATCTATCTGCTGACCT
Organism: Microtus obscurus; assembly: GCA_963919715.1. Classification (NCBI taxonomy): domain Eukaryota; kingdom Metazoa; phylum Chordata; class Mammalia; order Rodentia; family Cricetidae; genus Microtus; species Microtus obscurus. Next base: position 4,190,152 of record CAWTZC010002279.1, on the reverse strand, counting down.
CTACCTACCAGTACATGCACCCACTTTCCCATCACCTGTCCCCCTACCCATCTATCCACCCGACTCTACCCACCTACCACCTTACCTACTCCATCTACTTCCTCTATCCCCTCACCCATTCAACCCACCACCACCCACCTACCACCAGGCAGACACCAGAGATATGCTGTTGTAAGAGCTGCGGGCTCCACACTGGGCACCACTCTCTTGTAATAGGAGCGGCGGGCTACGTTCCTGGCACCCGTCCACCAGCATGGCTAGCTTTACCCGAAATAATTACACAGAACCTGTATTCTTTTAAACACTGCCTGGCCCATTAGTTCCAGCCTCTTATTGGCTAGCTCTTATATATTGATCTAATCCATTTCTAATAATCTGTGTAGCCCACAAGGTGGCTTACCAGGGAAGATCTTAACCTGCGTCTGTCTGGAGTGGGAGAATCATGGTGACTGCCTGACTCGGCTTCTTTTTCCCAGCATTCTGTTCTGTCTACTCCGCCTACCTAATTTTCTGTCCTATCAAAAGGCCAAGGCAGTCTCTTTAATTAACCAATGAAATTAACACAAAACAGAAGACTCTCCCCCATCAATATGCTGTTGGTATTATCTACAAGGCCTCTGGACACAAGTTGTACCCCATCCTGTGAAAGAATTTGGTTCTGAAAAAAGCCAAGAAAAGAGAAATGATCCCATGAAGTAGGGTGAGGGCGAGCCCAGAGGGGAACCTCAACATGTCTGATGAAGGGCAAGCCCAAGTGGGGAGGAACAAGAAATAATCCTAGCAGAGGCAACTTGCCCCTGAAGATGTGGAGGCAGGAGGACAGGCAAGTGTGAGAAGCTGAGAGAAAGCTCAGAGGTACCAGGGGTAGGAGGAGCAGGCCAAGCTGAAACCATACTTAGGAGCCAATATGCCATGCTCAGGACAGAGAGAGCTTGTGGTGATGTCTGAGTACACACATTGTGGTCAAATATCCACATAGTGAGGTCTGGAACAAAGGCCATCTTGGAACAAGGACCCTACAAAGCCACAAAACCTGATATCCACACTCAGGACAATGTTACTCCCAAGCACTGAGCAAAGCTTGGGTAACACATAGGCCAGACAGATGGTGAAAAGTACAGACACACAAGGTGCTTACTCATGGGGACGCAAGATGAGAAATCGCTAATCATAAAACAAGTGAGCAAACTGAAGCAGCCTGTCATCAATGTGACTCACTGACCAGGCTCATACCAGAGACACAGGAAAGCTGGCCATTTCCTGTAAAAGGGCTCTCCACGTGGGAATGAGAAGAAGGATTTTTGAGCCTGGGACCTTGCTGTTGAGGCAGGAGCTTTTCTGATTTCTGCATGGCTCTGGAACCACCACCCAAGGGCTTTGAGCGTAACTGCTTGCTCTCCACCTCAGGAAATGGGAGGTCCATGCTGGCAGATGTGGGGATGCTGCCTTCTCCAAGCGATGGATGGCCAGTACGCACCTCCCGCAGGGGTTCTGTGAGCTAACACAGGCTCTTTTCCTAGGAAAAGGCCTTCACACCTGCATAGGAACCATCTCAGACCCCTTTCTGATGCCATGTCGGTCAGCGGTTTCCTGTCTGCCTGTGAAATCTGGAGCTATTAAAATCTGCATACTGATGACAGTTTCCAGAGGCAGCACTGAACTGAAGGTTCACAGCACATGCAACCATCCCTTGCTATATAACCAGAGAGCCTCAGCCAGCCAAATGCTAAGGGATATACAGAGTAAACCATGTCCCTTTTAGAGCTCGGTTCCAATTTTATGTATTGGGGAGGGAAAAAAACAACAACCCAGGGCTGATCTGGTATCAAGAGGGTATCAGAGAGGAGGAGAAAGGAAGCCCAAGAAGGGGAAAGTGATTCTTACACACTAGACTGGTCTGATGCCCAGCGGCCGGCTGTGCAGCTGCCCGGTCGCTGGCAAGGAAAGCAGAGCTGGACGACTGCGGTGTGCTTGCTCACACAGGGTCCCATAACACAATGCTCATGTTCGCAGGGGTCACTTCTTCCAGGCCCACTTAGGAAGCCCACCAGACAAGAGCAGGATCGTCAGCCATGCAAGTGGCTGTTCCCCCGACACAGAAGATGAATAGATGGCCATGCTGTGCTGCAGAGCCCCGGGGCAAAGGTTCTTTCTCATTATCCCCTCTGTTTTTTCCATCATGGTACTCCCTACGGCTCACATCTAAGTCCACACAGAGGGGACCTAAGGATCTCACAGCACACTGCCCTGCACCCACCCCATCAGGATCCAGCAATGAGCCTTAAATCCTTGAGACCCTCATATGTATCTTCTCCTAAGGGCAGCTAAGTGTTCTGGGCCTTGGTAGTCTTGAGGAAGAGTGATATAATTTTTCTTAAATTATTTTATTTCATGTATATAGGTGTTTTCCCTGCATGGGTGTCTGTATACCACAAACCCAAGGAGGTCAGAAGAAGGTGCTGGATCCCCTAAAACGGGAGTTAGAGATAGCTGTGAGCCACCCTGTGGATGCTGGAACTTGACTGAACCAGAGTAGTCTGGAAGAAGAGCTCTGCCGTCAGGCTCTCTCTTGGCTGCTTCAGTTTAAATGCCTGGAGCTGCCAGGGAACAATCTCCAGCAGCAGATTTGGCTGGTCTGTCTTGGAGCAGGGCAGCAGACGGCCCATGACCTCTGTAACTCCCAGGGCACCACATTCCCTGGAAAAGCATTCATTCTTACTTTCGTTGGGTGTACTTCCTGTTCCTAGCCTGGGTTCTTGATTTTACACACTCAGCATGAGCTGAGAAGGAAAGATGAAGGAACTAGGTGGGTTGTGGGAGACTCCAGCTTTAGGGACAGCATGACTAAGTGATGCCCCTCGGCAGCTTTCATCTTAGGGGTGGGCTTTTCCTTGGCTATCTGACTCCATCAGTTTGGTGGAATTTGTAGGTACCACACTCTGAAGGATTAGAAGCCACTCTGAGGGCAGTGTTTCCAAACTTCCAGTAGTGATTCTCCAGGTTTCCAGAAAAGACAAGCTGCCAGCAAGACTGAAGGATACAGTGGAGAGCAATCACAGTGCACATCTTTCAACTTCTAACATTCCATGCAAAGCATGCCCAGTACTGACCTGCTGCTGAACACGCTGTAAGGAGACATTTCCCCAAGCTGGCCTCTAGCTTCACCATCCGGAGCCCCAGTGGGGCCCTGCTACTGTGGTGTGTACCAGTCTGGGAACCACTGTGTTTTAGGAAACACAGAGTAGAAGTTCGCCATCACTGCCTTCTCCTGGGCCTCTGCCTTGTCCTTTCCACTTACAAAGCAAGGAGAATTAGGGTCTGTCTGTATCACCCAAGGCTAGGTCAGCTCTCAAGCTTTGAGAAAAACTAGGAGGGGTAGCAAAAGGGAAGGGCGGGGCTACCGCTAAACTACCACAGGACAGCAATATTCTTCTGGAGACACACCAGCCTCCCCAACAGGAAACTGAACAGTTTCCTTCCACGTATTCCATGGGAACAGAAGCAATATGGTGCAGCCTAGGCTAAGTACAGAGCAGAAAGAAGATAAGCCACCAGACAGATTTTACTTGTCCTTGGTCACCAAGGACCAGCTTCTGCCATCAAGGCCACCTGGAGAACCAAATTTACTCCCAAGGCAAGCTAGACAAAGAGCCACACAAAGTATTTCATCTAAAAAAAGAACATCTATCTACACATAAATACAGCTACACCTTGAGAATATACAAGAACCTATGAAGACATCTATCATATGTACCTTGTAAACACAGATGTGTACACACACATCCTCAGGATAGAGTTACATACCAATACACCTACTGACACACTGAGAACAGCCCAGGTGGGGACTCACTCAGTCACCCCACAGATGCACATCTCAGTCCTGCGCAAGGCCTGCTTGCGTCAGCCTGCACGTGGGCAAATGCATCTGAGATGGGGTCTGTTTCACAGTCACAGGTGGACTACCTTCATGGCTCTGCTGCCTGTGGTAGTGGAAGCAACAGGACAGCTGTGTGCGAATGCTTTCATCCTGCTGCCCAGTCAAAACATCCTGCAAGTCAGACGCTGCCTGCACACTGACAGTCAGGCATGGCTGGCATTGTCATTAGCACCACACGCCAGCCAGGGATCAGGAGGGAAGCAGGTGCTTTCTAACGTGGCTCTGAAAGGTACAGCTACTGCTCTAAGCCAAGGGGAAGAGGACAGTCACAGCAGCAACAAACCAAGCATGCCAGAAAAAAGGCTTTTTAAAAATGTGACCATTCTTAAGTGTGCAGGGAAAAGGCCCCTCACTAAATGCTCTTTGGGGAGATAAGTGGGCATATGGGTCCTAGAATCCAACGGTGTGTGCTCAAGCTGCTGATGTCGCATAAACCTTACAGCTCGCAAACTAATGACTGGGAGTTTGTCTTAGGGAAACAGATAAGGATATCAGGAGAAAGCCCATCCAGAGTTACTTATAATAATGGGGGGGGGGGGAGGAGGTTGTCAAATTTATTTGTCAAATGTCTCGTTTTTGTTTTGTTCTGAGATGCTGTTGAAGCACTCAGACTATATCCATGCAGTGGAATAGTAGAATACTATATAAACATCAAAATGGTGCTGCGTTTTTCCAAAAATGAGATGAGCAAGCGGTGGGATGTGTACGTGTCTGTGGAAGCACCAAACCCATGTGCACAGAGACACAGACACCCACACTCCCAGCATTCAGCCACGTAGACTGCTTTCAACTTCTGTTCAGTATGTTTATTTAAACTTCTTGTTAACAGAGTGACAAAATCCAAGGACTAATGGTGCAGATTTTAATTTTCAAACTCTGCAGGAGTTCATGAAACCAAAATGAACAGTCCACCTTAAAAGATTCACTGTGGACAGAATGGCCGGATTCCTGCCAGAACAGAACCGAGTCTGCTTTCAGAATCTTACGGAAGGCACGAAGGTGACATCCTCCAGAGAAGCAGTTTTCCTGCTTTCTGAGTCGGTGCCTGTTATTTACCTCGGCATGACAACCGCGGCCAACGACATCTACAACTGGCTTTGCTCTTCGCTGCTCGGAGCTGGGCCCTGGGATCAAATTCAGTTGTTGTAGCTTAGGTTTTCACAGTCACTCTCTTGGCTCTCAGGGCTTACCCCACCTTTCCACTTCCATTTAAAATGCGACTTCAGATGGAACTGGCACTGTAATCCACTGTAGGACCGAGAGAACTAGGTCCTGACTGCATTATACACATCTCAGGGGACCTAACACACTGCCCTCTTCACGGGGAGGCAGAGGGCTGGCCCTGGCTCTGCCACTGCCTCTGCCCCATGCAGCTGTACTTACATGTAAACTGGGGTGGTAGGTCAGCACGCCGTTGTCGCACAGGGTGACGTACTTCTTTTTCCACTCCTTGTTTAGTGACTTGCCACTTCGCTTCAGCAGCATGCCCTGCAGGAAAGAGGAACCAGACGTGAGGTCCCATGAAAGTGGTATAAGACACAAAGGGATCCAAAAATAAAAAATAAAACCTTTCTTAGGTTTTGCATTTTTGGAGATTAACCTTTTTCTTATATTTAAATTTGTGCTTCCCTGCCATATTCAACATTACAGGTAATTTGGAAGTTGAACTTTGCTCTAGATGCTGAAGATCCACCATTGGCCAACAGCTGCAGTAGACATCCTGGGTGTCCATCAAACTCCTGCAGAACTGAGTCATAGCAAGTGGGAGGTGCCTAACGAAAGGATGCTCCTATTCTTTGCTTGTTGAATCCAGGGCCTTGCATATTTGAGGAAAGTACCCTACAACTAAGCCTCGGCCCTGGCCCTGGCCCCGGCCCCAGGAGTAATATATTAAAGACAGACCTGAAGATCAAGGATCTTCTCACCTCAATTTTATAAACACAACAACTTCATGTCATAATTTCTTTACAGAATTTTAATTTATTCAAACTGAAATTCCATTTGCAAACTTTGGTAACAACACTGGGTGGGTGAGCTGTAATTCACCTCAATTGATTTTTAATGACGTCCATTAAGGTCTCTGGGAAAGATTTCAGAAACTGGAAACTAACATATTTTGGAAGTCACATGTGGCACCGCCTTCTCTGGATGGCTGCTGTGGATGTGTTCCTGGTCTAAGTGCCAATTCCCAGCAAACCTTGCCTCCACTCCAGTTGCAGCTTTTATGCCACGGTTGCCCACTCCTGTGCATTCCAATTCTGTCCATGTGCACTGAGCAAACCTCTTGTCCAACAATCAACTGTCATAATTCTGACAATAGCCAGGAAGGCATGTATCTCTAACACTAGCTAATTCGGCCAGACTTAGGAATCAAGAAATTACAGGTTCCCAAATACACCTTGTCTGCTTGGGTACACAGAGGAAACCTTCCTTCCCTACATTCCTGATCCTGCTCTTCCCCAGGGATCTCAGTGTGGGAGAAGCTCAGGTCAGTCTGAACACATGGCAGAAAGGAGCTCACTTGCCAATCTCCAACACGGTGAGAATACAGCTGTGTTTACTCAGATCATAACCAAGCTTTAAATCCCAGCCTGGGGATCTCGCCCATTAGTACCTGTTACTGGGAGATTCGAACATCCCACAAAGAAACCTTTGGAAGGTCACTGCTTCATAGGATTTTATCATGTTAAGAAAGCATGTGGAAAAAGTGACATGAAAAATGTTTCTGCTGTACACCAAAGCAACAGAAGCTCCCCTGTGTGGTACAAACAGGCGATAGTGAGTCACCCCCACGGACACAATAATAAACAACAACCTTGGAGCCCTTGTGTTCCCTCCCCATGGAAATCTCCCATTCTTACCCAGCAACACAAAGCCACACCCAAGTTCTCCAGTGGGCTCACATTTTCCCATCATCCACTTCAGATGGAATTTCGACAATACAGAGGGCTGGGGGTCACTGCAATGTCACCAGAAGATTAGGGCTACTGCAGGCTTCAGAAGGCCGTGTCCCTTCCTGCTCCAGCAAGCGCCCGCAGATGGCTAACAGGACTCCTTTGGGAGGACCGTGGGCACTTTCATGAGCCAGCCCTACACTCCTCATTATCCTTCCACCAGCGAAGGCTACAGAGGAAAAGAGGAGAAACCGGCCAGATGGGAGGCGCGCAGAGGCTCGCAGAGTTTATCTGCGAACTAAAAGAGTGATCCAGTTTTTAAAAAAGAATTTTTTGTTTAACATTCATTTATTTATTGTGTGTATGTATGCCACAGTGTATGTGTGAAGAGTCAGAGGATGTGTGTGTGTGTGAGAGAGAGAGAGAGAGAGAGAGAGAGAGAGAGAGAGAGAGAGAGAGAGAGAGAGAGAGAGAGAGAACCTGTGTGTGAATCTGAAAGGTCAGAGGACAGTTTGCAAGAATCAGTCCTCTCCTTTTACCATATGAGATCCAGGGACTGAACTCAGGTCGTCAGGCTTGGCAGCAAGAGTCTTTACTTGCTGGGTCATCTTACTGGTTTCAGAGTAATCTATTTCCATGCTAGGAAAATAATATTACCAGAAGGAAGACATGAATATTGACCATCATGAATAAATCCTACTCTTCCTTGGAAGACAATGCTTGGCTTATTCACTGAAGAGTAGGTGGTCCTGAAGAACACTGACCTGCCCAAGGGCCACCTCTTTCAGCATTCCTGCCTTGACCACTGCCTTAACTATGTATCCTTCCACCTTCGCCCTTCAAGGTTATGAAGGGGTCTGGGAGCCCCTCACCTTCTTCCTGTACACATGTCCTAGCTGTAGCCAGCAAGTCCTTAAAGTGGCCCAGCACCTGACCTCCCTGAGCCCTGGCTGACTCTTTTGCTCCCCACCAAACACAGGCCAGAGGCAGCAAGGCCAAGGGACACAGGCTCCCTTGTAGACAAGACTGTGGGCCGCAAAAAGACAAGCGTACAGTGAAGTGGCAGGCCTCCTATTCCTGCCATTGCACGGGGCTGTGAATTCTACAGTTCTCAGCTACAATGAACAACCTGCTCTCACAGCAAAAACTGAAGGGCTGGTACCTGGTGTTCTCAATGGGCACCTGTGGCAGGGGTTCCCTCCAGAGCAATGTTTAAACAGATCGGCACCTCGGTATTTCATAGAACTCCACAGTTTCCAGGGATGCTCTGAGGCTACCAAGAATTTCCAGCTTAGCCAAGGTACAGGATGGGGTTTCCTTTTCGGGTTGGCCTGGGGAACACTGTCTGACTCTCAAATTTCTACAGAATATAATGTATTCAAGTTGGGCACCTTGGTGCAAAACCCTTATTCCCACACCACGGTTGGAGAAGCAGTCAGACGTCTATGAATTCAAGGCTAGCCTGGTCTACGTAGCTAGTTCTATTTATTTATTTATTTATTTATTTATTTATTTATTTATTTATTTATTTATTTATTTAAGATTTCTGCCTCCTCCCTGCCACTGCCTCCCATTTCCCTTCCCCTCCCTCAATCAAGTCCCCCTCCCTCATCAGCCCCAAGAGCAATCAGGGTTCCCTGCCCTGTGGGAAGTTTAAGGACCATCCACTTCCATTCAGGTCTAGTAAGGTGAGCATCCAAACTGCCTAGGCTCCCACAAAGCCAGTATGTGCAGTACTTAGCTAGTTCTATGACAATCAGGGATAAATAATGATACTATATCAAACCAAACCAAACCAAACCAAAAATAAACAAACAAAACAACTCCTACAAACAACAACAACAACAAAAACCCTCAAAAAAACACGTGTTCAGAGTGAGCAAAAGCATGGCCACCACTCTCAGCTGCAGAAAATGCAAAGACACTCCTTAATCTATACTGCAGTTGGCTGCAGAGAGAGAGGCTCTGTAGGTTACCCTGAGAGCAGGCAGGAAGCATCCACGACCAGAACACTTCCCAGGCAGGGGGAAAACTGATGGGCTTGGTGGGCGTGGATCTCAACCTACAAGCAAACTCAGGGACCAGTACCGGGCTGAAGAAGTGGGATGGCCGGACATGCTGAGAGTCTGCAGCGAGGACACAGAGTAGTGCATGCTACCACTGTGTGTATATGGGGGGGGGGGGGGGGGGGCGGCAGCAGTCCAGGGGGAGGCGGCCTTGTTGTGTCCAGATGTCTGCTTGGTACAAGAAGAAGCACCAGACTTGCCTCAGAAAGCTCCTTAGCTAGAAATATTGGCAACAGCTCAGAAGATTTTCACACAGAACACAGACCTCTTTGCTCTGTCTACAGGACGACCACAGGAGAGCCGGCTGCCTGAGACTTCTAGGTAGGAGTCCTGCCGCACCAGATATGGTGTTTTAGAGCCTGGACGCAGGAGTGGACACACCTGTGAGATAACATGTACCAGAAGTGCTGAAGCAGGGTAATTCAGCCCTGGGTAACAGGCTGCACGGGAGAACTGTAGACAACACTTAGGTCACTTTCCAACACACAGCAGCAACTTCCTTGGATAGAACAGGTCTGCGGAGCACAGAGCCCCAGAGAAGGCCCAGCTTGATAACCAGTATGTGACTGGCCATTTGGGGACACCCTGTGGCCATATCCTGGCCCACAATGGGCTGTTACTGGAAGGTCTAACAAACACAAACCATTTGTGCTTTGAGTGTCACCTGGCCTGGGGAATTGTAAAACGTGAAATGGGTACGGGGACCGTTTTCCAGCCCACAGACACAGAAGCATGGCACAGTGAGGCCACAAGTAGTCTAGATTATAAAACAACCTTAAAACAAAGAACAATCTTCTTAGCAGCTACATACAAAGGCCGCAGGAAGACTTGGTGTGGATCCTTACACCTCAGGACCAAAATCCTGGTCCAGGGTTCTATTGCAAGGCTCCAGTTTCCAACAAGTCCTAGTGTACCTCTTAGGCCCATGTCAATGACAATTGTTCCCCTAAACTGTCTCCACTTTATAAGGCCATGTTCATTTGATGGAGTAGAATTAAAGTCACTAATAGACCCCAAGTGAGGGCACCTGGCCTTCTAAACAGCCAGAAGTTAAACCATAATGTTCTATATGTACTAGGAGGGTAAGGCACACAGTCTCTACTGTGGTCCTCCAGGCTCTACTATGACATAGCGGTTAGGGAGTCCCAGAACGGACAGGGCCTGTGATGGGGAAACAGTTCCATGCTCTGCCAGCCGGAGCCCTCACACATCTCTAGCAACCAAGACAGAGGCAAGCCATGAAACAGTTCATTTTACACTTTCAGAGGACACAAAGCCACAGTCCCGACAGCCAGGAGATGACAGAGGCCGGAAGGCTCCTGGCTGTCTAGACACAGGCGGGCGGCTCCCGTCAGCGCGTGCAAATGGCCCTTATGATTCTAAGTCTCTTTGAGTAGCTGTAACCTAGGGCAAAACTGCACGGCAGAATGTCAAGATGCATCCTTCGTCCATCTTTCAGATGCCAATCTGGTACACATGAAGACAGTGCTTGTTTAGATGGTTCTTGCCGACTAGCATGGCCATCCATTTGTGAATGGTTCATTTCACTCACAGGGGGCTGCAGTATTTATTTGGATGTTTTTAGGTTTCAGGACAGTACTGAGCTTCATTCAAAAAATAAGTTTGCTCCCTGCACATGCAATCGTTAGTCTACAGAAAGCCAAAACATGCAGGCATTTGCTGCGAAACATCATTTTAAGGTGTGCTGCTTTTGTTTATGCTGCCTTTGTTTAGCTCTGTGAAACTGTTATTCTTTGCCTGTCTAAAACACCTGATGGCCTAATAAAGACTTGAACATCCAATAACAAAGCAGGAGCAAGGCAAGTCAGGGCTGGGAGGCAGAGAGTATAACAGGAGAAACAAGGAAGAAGAGGAGCAAGAGAATAAGGAGAGGAAAATATCAGGGGTCAGCCACACAGCTACAGAGCGAGCCATGGGGGAAGAAGTAAAGAAAGCAATAGAAACAGAGGAAGATAAAAGCCCAGAGGCAAAAAGGTAGTTGGGATAATTTTAATTAAGAAAAACTGTCAAGAAACAACCCAAGGTTGGACCCTCATAACTTAAGATAAGCCTCCATGTGTGATTGATTTGAGAGCTGGGTGGTGGGCCCCCACAAAAAGAACAAAAAAGAGTAAAGAATAAGGAGTAAAATTAAAAAAAAAAATCCTCCAACTCTAACCATTAGTGTGCAGAAAGCTGGTGAGCATCATACACTGTGTGACCCCCATCATCTCACTGATCCCGTGCTGCCCGAGACGCGCTACAACCCGTGACACTCAATGACAGACACCGGCCATGCTGATTTAACACCTGTTACTAAAGCCAGTTCCTGACTTACATGTACATACCCACATGTAAAAACATGTGCATGCACACGTACAGACACACACACACATACACACACACACCTTTTTCTTAAAGAGTAAACCTTGAAAAAAAAAAAGACAAGACAGCAGCTCTAGCATTGTTGAGCTCTGTGTGACTGCTTTGTCCTTAACCATGATGTCACAAGAAATGAAAAAAGGACTCTTCTCTCAGATGACTCCATTCCAGGGTGGATAATGCAAATTGGCATCTCACACCACTGTGTTTGCAAAACAAATACCTCATGGCATTGGTGTCAACCCAATGGGCTGGGCAGTCAGCAGGACTCAGGAGTGCTAGTGGAGCTTTGGGGGAGAAGGGTGCAGCATTGCGTGAGGCTGGGCAAGCGGGGCAGCCACAGGCTGGCAGAACCTTCAGTCAAACCAGACTAAATGCCGTGTAAAATTCCATCGTGAACCCCAACAACGGGGAGAAGAAATGTGAGTTTCTGAGCAGAAATCGAAAAAGGTATATCCAAGTCCAAATGTACCCAGCACAAACAGTTCCTTGGTGTCAGCTCCTCTGAGCAGCGGAAACCTTTGGAGAAAATTTCGGCTTCAGAGCTTGAATCAAATGCAGGCAAATGTGACAGGTAAGATCTGGGAATGAATGAGGTCCTAATATAAGACCAATCTGACCATTCTTGAGAACTTAAAAAAAATTTCAACAGCCAGTCAGTTGCCTTTTGTGTAGAGCTGGGGCTAGAGATGGCAGACAGGTTTCTGTGCCTCGAAATGGCCTATACCTTGATACAATAAAAACTAGTCATCTTGAACTAAAGTGCTAGAAGGTTGAAAATGAAGCCTCAAGTCTGGATAGTGACTCCCAGGCACGCAGCAGAAAGAAGCAGGGTGAGAAGGCCAGCAGCTGATGCAGGGCACTTCTTGAGGAAGAGAGAAGAAACAAGGACCCAGGACTCCCTGTTTCCGGGGCAGGGTACATCAGGAGTAGGTACCTGCCTGAACCTTCAGTACTCTTGTGGGTCGGTTACAGCCATGTGTCTCTGGCTCCTTTCCACTGGTTGAGAAAGTAGGGATCTGCTGCAACTCCATCCCCACTGCTATATCACATGGTATATGTGTGCAATGCAGCTCATCTCCTGAATCCTGCCTGAGACAGTGAGCACTACCGGTCCAAGGTGTGCGGTGTAGAGGATCCCATCATGAACATCCAGATTTGAGACTTTGGGGATCCTGGCATAGGCTGTGGGAGGGTAGGGTGAAGCCATCAGACTTCAAAGACCTACAAACATATGTTTGTACCCCTTACGACCCCCCAGTTCAATTTACCTAGTGGGATGTGGTGAGGATCATCTGTGCTAGTTCCAGCCTCAGCTTCAAAGAGCCGGATAGCTTTGTCTTTCGTGTCCCTTAGGATGTCAAGACTGTCCAGCTATAGGTAGTGGGAAGGTGAGGCCCTGAGACTCTGCCTGGAAAAAGGACTAGGTACCTAAAGGATGACTGTCATTGCTTTTTACTGACCTCTGACCCCTCCTTCACTGATACTCTGCACATGTAAGTGAAGAACTCTGGTGCTCCAGCCCGAGAGGTACCTGTGGTGCCCAGAAGAGCCACTGTCTCTAGAACCAAGAATACCAATAAATAACAAGCCAGTGTTGTTTTAAACCATCTGGATTTGGTTCAATTATCTAGTACCAGATAGCCAAAGTACCAGGCGGTGACAGAACCAGGCATCTGGGTTTCCGCCCATGGCCCAGAGGCTTTGTTGTCTCCCTGGGAACCACTTCCCCACTAGACCAATTGTAAGGCTCCCACAGCTTCTATGTGTGCTTAAGAAACTTAAGAGTGTTGTAACAGCTTGTATTATTCCTTCGAAGTGGCTAGTGTTGGTCTAATTGCTACCTGAATCATTGATGCATCAAAAAAGACTGTGGTTAAAATGATCTACAACCAAAATATCAGGGTCCCAGGAAGGGTTGTCTTGCTCCTTGCTCAGGTAACCTCTGTGGCACAGGAGCAAACAGCAGGACTGTCTCCCACACTGCAGTCTCTTTATTCACCACGTGCACGCTTCTAGTCCCAAGAGGTCATTGAAAGCCAAAAGCAATGTTAAGTGTACAAGCTTTAAATAACTTACTAAGTTAATGTAACGAATGTAAGTGCGATCTGAAATCCATCACTCACTGCTTGCCGCAGCCTCAAGCTGTGATAAAACACCACTCATAAATTTATATTAAAACTCTGCTCGATAGCAATTATTTACTAACAAAGATTTATTGACTGCATTAGAGTCTGGGGGTCTTTCCCAGTCAAATCAGTCTTTGAATCTCAGGGGCTGAATGGTGCTGGTCCCCGCTCAGAGGAGGACTGTCATGACAAACAGGGAACAGCTGATGGTAGACTCCACCGTGGAAGTGGAGCACCAGCTGAGACATGGCCACCCATGTAAAGATGGGGTGATCAGCTAGCTTGACCAGCCAAGGTCCCTTCCCTCCCAGGAACATGCCCCTTATTTGGTTTAACATACATCTGGACCATGCGTGTGTTTGGTTTAAGAAAAGCACACAATATTTCCCAGGGGCAAAATCTGTATCTGAGAGAGTGCTGACATTCTGTCCCCTAACCTAGGTTAAAGGTAACAGTTAGCCAGAAAAGTGGGGGGGGGGGGCGGCTCTGCTTCTCCAGAAACAAGCCAAGTTTTCAGATGTGCTTACTACAGATCCAGCTGTTCAGAAGGCTGGAGTGATCACCAAGGCCACATGTGAATGTCTGGGGCACACAATGAAACAACTCTCAGAAAGAAATCAAAACACAAAGACTGTGTTCTGTGTGGTCTAAAGCAAGCACGCACCATGTCCGAACTACTTGAGGAGATTCTCGTCCCAAGAGCTAAAGGCTCCTGAGATTTTCTTTAATGTCTCAGAGAAAAGTGAGCTTCTTCAACAGACATCCCGAAGATCTGGCTGCCAATCACTCAACTTGTTGCATTAACAAGAGATATTTTTGTTCTAATTAGGATTTTCCCCAAACGTTGTCAGTCAGCTTGCTACCACTGCGACACATGATACCGACGAGGATCAGTTCATGAGGAATGTTTATCTTAGCTTATGGTTATATGAGTTTCATTCAAGGGACTCCTAGCTCCATTGCTTGGATCTTGAGGCAGTACAGCTCATCACGCTGACAGCTCACAGTGGCCTGTTCACCTCATGGTGGCCAAGGATGACTAGTTATCTCCCTCCAGGACACATAACCAATGACCTAACTTACTCCATGTTTTTACGGTTGCACTCCATGTTTTATGGTTACAGTGCCATGGGCTGGTTACCAAGCATTCTGAACATGGGACTTAGGGACACTTACACACACCATAGGATGTATGTTACAATTCACAGTGGAGGATGGATGACCTTCCAATGCTAGAACCTGGCTGGCACAAGGGCTGTGTTGAGGAACACTGTGTGTACCATGTTTAACGTATCCCCTGCATCCCGAACAGAAACAGGTCCACCCTATTCTACTTTCTCAACGTTTGAAGTTGCCTCATGCAGTAACAGACAGTATGTAAGTTTCCAAGGACTGGCCTGGACCGCCAAGCATAGGAAATGAAGGTGCTGCATCTATGCGGTGGGCTGAGGGGGCACAGGCATCGCTCCTGCCAGTCAATCACTCTGGCACAGCTGGAGTCAGTACTGCTCCTGAGCACTATCGAGTACTTCCATCCTGACCCAGATCAACGGCAAGGCTTTCATGGCCCGTATCTGTTTGTGTAGTAAAAAATTTAAGGGCTCCGTCATACCTCAAATTATGCCTCTTGTCTTACTCAGAAATGGTCAGGGTTGATCTAATTGCTGCACTTCAGTTACCGATGCATCAGAGAGGCTGTGATTGTAATGATCCCAACTAAAACCCACCAGGGTCGCAGGCAAGAACAGCAGTGCCTATCACTGCAGTCTCTTGTCATATGTGAATCTAAGTCTTGAATATAGTTATCTTTTAAAAAATTTTCTTTGCATGTGAGTGTTTGGCTTGCATGTATGTATGTGTGCGAAGCGTGTACATGGAGAAGTCAAAAGACGGCACTGGATCCCTAGAACTGGAGTCATGATTATAAGCTACCGTGTGAGGGTATGAAGTTGAACTTGGGTCCTCTGTGAGAGCAGCAAGTGCTCTTAACCACTAAGCCATTTCTCCAGCCCCCATAAATAGTCACCTTAACAGTGTCTCCTAACACACAACATTCTCACAAAGGGTACTGATGCTAACTCTCTATAGGACCATGGCTGGGACACACCAGCCAGCAGGCTGAGGCTTACCTTTTGACTACTTGTAAATACAGTGTTATCAGAACAAAATCCAACTCACTATATCATGTACAGAAGAGAGAAGCCATTCAGGACTGATATTTGTCTTAGTGTGTTGTGGTGAAACTCTTACCAAAACCAGTTCTGGAAAGAAGAGGATTTACTTCTGCTTACAGGCTATAGTTCATCACTGAGGAAGATGGGATTAACTCAGACATGTATCTAGTGGCAGGAACTGAAGCAGAGACCATGGAAAATGTTACTTACTGGCCTGCTCAGCTTCCTTTCTTCAACAACTCCAGGACACATGTCTAGAGATGGTACTGTGAGCTGGGACCTCCTATACTAAACATTAAATGTCCCACAGACTTGCCCATAAGCCAAGCTGAAGGAAGCAATTTTTTCTTGTATTTTTGGTTGTGAGCCATCTCTCCAGACTAGGAAGCATTTTCTCAACCCAAGTTCCCTTTCCCCAGAAATGTCTAAGTTGGTGTCAAATTAATAAACACCGAACTAGCACAGCCCCACAAGCTGTGGTGCCCACCTCCCACCTGCTCTTTTCCAGAGAAGGCTGGTTGAGACCTGCCACAGGACACAACCAATAGAAAGAGATCAGCGACTATTGTGCTCAAACCTGGAAACCTCTGCCCTTTCTCTTCTTGCTTCCTTCCCAGTCCTAGCATCCTATCTGTCCCTTGGCTTCTACATGGAGCTGCAGAGTCACAGGATCTGGGCCTCACAGTTTCTGCTGAAACAAGCAGAGACTTCCCCTTATCAACAGCAGCCAAGGGTTTAGCTGTGCCCACCTCCCAGTCTATACATGGAAGTCCTAACCCTCAGCTCCCAGAAGGCAAATGCCCATAGGATTGCTGCATATACAATTCTATCAAAATAAGGCCACCACGTTGGGGCAGGGCTCTCATGAATGCAACATGCAGATGGCTCTCTACAAACCAAGGGAGAGGCCTCAGGAGAAACCAACATTTCCTATACCTTCACAGCCAGCCTTCAGCCTCCAGAACAGTAAGCCTAGGCCCGGGGGACTGCTACATGCTGGCTTCAAAAGATCAGCACAGGGGCATATGGATAGGCTATACAGTGTTCCAGAACAGAAGACACAGTCAACACTAGACACGGGAAGTGGCACACGTCTCTCACCACACACAACATACAAGCTGCATGCTCTGATGCTCATGATGGTGTGTCTAGGGTGCTTCACACTGGCCCACTCTTCACGACACACAGTATGTCTCCTTGGGGACTGTCTCTGCTTCCAGATTATCACTTCAGGACCTTACAGGGTGCAGGAAGAAGAGACATGTGGTAGAAATGCCAAGACTACCGATTCACCATGGGTCAAGACAGCTTGCCACCCAAAGTATAACCGCTCCTAACCAGCCGAAGTTAATCAATAACAGAAACCATTAGCTGTGTGCAGGAAAACAATTGCATTACCTAGTATTTCCACACCCCCAGAAGAGAACTTCTGGAGGATCACTTACAAGGTTCTCGGATGTACCTTTTGGTGGGCCAGCTGACATACGTTCCACACCCTCTTAAATCAGTTCAACTTTCCAGCTAGTTTAGAGTGTTTGCACTGAAATAGCAGGGGTGCCTCCAAAACCGTGCTCCCTCCCTCCCACTTTAAAGCAGGACCTGATGAGGCACGGACAGAGAGGCCTCTTCCACAGCCTGCCCTGTACAGGGCCCAGGGTGGGGGAGGGGATACACGGATTATTCTAGATCTTTAACCGGCTCCCTGGTGACATACCCCCCCCCCCACACCCCGTTCTGGTTAGTAATATTTCTGTCACTCTGCTAGGTTGCCGGGTACAAAGGGTTACACTTTAATTGAGCTGTCAGCATCTCCAACCATCCTGTAAAGCCCCGATTATGCACGGCGGGGTTAGTGACACACTGGTTATTGTGGATGCCCTATTTGCGAAACCCAAACCTGCACCACACACAGGTCAGATCACCCGTGCGACCTTCCTGTCATTAGCCTCGTCTATTCCTACCTCACTGCTGAGAAAAATCACACGGCATGGGCTTCAAAGCACAGGCTGGGACTGGTTTCGACCAGGAGCTAATCACCCACAAATCCAGCTCAAATGGCAACAATTGGCTAAACTGCTCCCCTCTCCAGAGCTCAGCAGTAATTTGGGATCATAAAGAAAAGAATTATTCAGCTAACTGCCCTGAAATGTATGCTTTGTGACCGACACACTTCACATTTTAATAATGATGGACAGAGAATCCAATTTAGTACAGTCACCGGAATAACGAGACCAGGGACCAGGACCACGGGGGGGGGGGTGCTGTGCCCCTTCTTCTGAGAGAGAGAGAAAAAACCAAGCTGACCATGAACGTTGGTGGTATCAGACATAGCTAGGGCCATGGAGCTCAGTTCAACTCAAATGAGGATGGCCAGAAGAATGAGAGAAAGAAAGGAGGAGGGAGGAAGGGAGGGAGGGAAAAAAGCACCAGCAGAGAAACTATTATACAGTGCAATATAAAAGCAAGACTCCTAAGACACTCCAAATACCTGTCATTAGGAAGCTGTACTTCCCCACCAGGCCAGGCAAACCCCATCTTGATTGGGGCAGTAATACCACCATTGGTTGTACTGTGTTCTGGTCCCCGATGAAATTTTCAGCACCATGGATGCTGGTTTCTGCACTGGTTGCTAGGGGATACCCCTATGTGTTGCTCTTCTGTGGAAAATGGTACAGGAGTACCAGGAGACCTTTATTTCCCGCCTGCCCGATCCTCCTGCCCTGACCACCCTGGAGGCCAGACTCACAAGCAATCTGAAGCTCTTATGGCAGCCTGCAGATGGACCCTCCATCTCTCTGGAAGCCACAGAGTATTAGACTCAGTGTCCCGTCCTGCTGGCCTAAAAGGCATGTGAGCGTTCCTGACCAGTCCTGCATGAGGTGGTGGTGGGGGAGTACAGTGGCAGGCTAGCAGGAGTTTTGCAAAGATGTTAACGACTTACCAACTGCAATGGCCGTGGCACGGCAGAGAGGAAGCCTGCAAAACCAACAACAAAATCCTGCTGCTGCTTTATTCCAGCCATGACCCCTGAACACCACCAGCACTGCAGGTATCACAGGCGCACAGCGACAGCCTATCGATTCCCGTGGGAACGGTGAGTCTGCGAGCTCGGGCCCCACCTGTTAGGAGTCAAAAGCTAATGTGTCAGGTATGCTATGGAGCTGATTTTTATATCTGCATAATGCACAGAGCGTCTGCTGCACGGGAGACGCATCCTTTGTGCACAGTTCATGCTTTCAAATGTGTAATATTCTTAGAATACACCCTATGGTAGCCTTCTCTGTGTCTCTCCCCTAGTTCTCAGAATGTTGTGCTGCCGCTCACATCTTAGAGCCGTCTGCAGTTCACATCACACTCTTCTCCCAGGTGAATTCAACCTCTCCCATGCTGTGTCTCACTGTGCTGACCCAGAGGCAGTTCCTGTCACCTGCCCGGGCGTAGGCTTTGCTTAAGCATGGCTGCAGAGTGGTGGTGAGTCTTAGTTACCTTCCCTGCTGCTGTGATAAATACCCCAGCAAAAGCAACTCACAGGAAAGGAAGGGTTTAGTCTGGCTCACAATTCAAGGTGACAGCATAGTCATAGGGAAGCCGAGGTGGTGGAAGTGTAAGGCGGCTGGCCAGATCGCCTCTACAATCAGGAAGCAGAGAGTGATGGCGGCAGGCAGCTGCTCAGCCGTTCCCTTTCTCCACTTGTACAAGTCAGGATCCCAGCCAAGGGTTCAGACCAACCACTGGATGTGAGTGCATACTTAAAAACTTAAACTAGGGATGCCCCCAAAGTATTGGGCTTCAGGCAGGCATCTGGGACCCCACTCACCCTGATTGCAGATGGCACTGGCAGCTCAGAAGCACGTTACACACAGCATAGCAGGCAGCCTACTATGGGGGTTCAGTCAGCAGAGAAGGGCCCGTCACTGGCTGGAAGATGGCAAGGCTTGGTCCGAGAACATCTCCTTAGATGCCCAGAGCTGTAGCACAGATATTCCTATATCCCATCATAAGCAGATCGTAATGGCCAGGTCACACACTGCAGTCAACACTGCTAAGTGATTTCTTGGAAAATTGGAAATGTTCATGGGTTAGAAGTGGGATGAGGATCTAGAAAACATACTGGATCTGATGGTTGCCACACCCCTGACTGTGGAGAGAGCTGCTGGCGGACAGAGTGCCCTGATCTCTACACTGCAACTGTCAGACGACACACTCCTGACAAAAGGAAAGGCACAAACAGAGGCACCGAGGACTCTCGGAAGCAGGGGACAGGGTCTGTGACAGTCCCTACCCTTCACGGTGATTCTCTTGTAGGCTCTAAGATATTTTCCATTAGTTTCAATTGGAAATGGAGCAAGCTGGAGATCACCAACTGACTGGTGTAAGTACAGTCAGGGTCACCTGCCAAGATCAGGCTTCGGGAAATTAAGAAATGAAGGATCGCCAGTCCTCCAACTGTCAACATCAGTGGACAAGTGCCTCAGTCTACCTGGAACTCAAAGCAGAGAACTGCCAGCACACGCACACCCTGCAAAGCACACGTGAGGGTGCAGCCTACAGTCAACACAGAGCAGCCTGTAGGGGCCTCATCTCCACGGAGCATCCCTACAAGAATCACGATGCCCTAGCATGGAGGCTGCCAAACAACAAAATGCTATTGCTGAGGGCATGGAACATGGTGATGAAGCAAACGCCATTGTGCCCAGAACACCTTACTGATGGAGGCACACCAGGATGAAATACCATCCAAAAATACACATGGAAGAGGACATGTGGTCAGACTTCACCCCAGTCCTTAGATGCACACCAATGGTCATGAAGGAAGGCAGGACACACCAAACAAATTGCTGGCGTATCACACTTTTAAAAATGGACCGGAATGGCCTTTCTTGAGAAGCCGATTGTTAATCAGGGCAGTGTGATGATGAACAACTGCAAACCTTGCGTCAGCAAGTTAAAAATGGCCTTATTGTTTCTGTGTGAGAAACACTTAGTACATGCTATATGTAGAGACTGCATTTCACGCCCCATTTGACGTAACATATTAGTGGATTCAGTCATCAAGGAGCAAGCGTCCCCTCGCTCAGCTCAGATACTGTGAGGGCGTGGGCGGGGCTCCTGGGTGGAAGAAGAGCAGAGCTTGGAGGTTCCCTGGCTATGCGCAAGCAGATATTTGGTCCTCCTCACTCTGTGGGCCTGTCAGCAGTGTTAAGTAATTGCATGTCAACACTGCAGCAGCAAGTCTTAGCAAATCCTGATGCTGCAAACACACTTACTAATTGAACCATTATTTGGTGTGTTGTTCTTCATCTAATTTATTTGAGATTGCTCAAAAAGGAACACTGCATAGCACAGCCTTCCTGCAATTATTTGAAATTAAAATTATTTCTACTTTGGCATTAAAAATGTCAGAAATCTTTATCAGGAGAATCGGGGTGCATGTGGTCACAGGTCTCTGCTAAGAACCACAGTCTGTTAGGAGCCCCTCTGAACCTCAGGCAAGGGTCGCTTGTGATTACTGGGCTGAGAAGGAGACAAAAGAGCATGCTACTTCCCTGGCTAAATCCTGTTTGATTTAATGGAATTTATTCTAGACACTATTAACAAAGTGTTTGTCTGTGACCTGGGACCAGAAGATTCCGAGAAAAGAAGGTGGTTAAAGATCTGTGTGGCTGCAGGAAGGTAGCCTGCATGCCTTGAATGCAGAACCCATCCAATAAAACAGGTACTTAAAACTCATGACTTCAACTCATCCAGCACGGAGCAAATAGGAAATGGAGGTGGTGCTCAGAGAATGACCTATTGAGGGAGGCTGTAATTCTATTTTCCTTTTCACCTTGACTGGCAGGATGTTTGGGTGAGCCACACTTTAAATGACCAAGTGTGTATTTTCTGGTATAATGCCCTTTCCTGTTATTTAACACTTAGTTTGTTCATTGTTTTAATGAGTATTTGAGCTACTTTCTGGGGAGGTGGGCAGGAAGATGATGGTGAAAATGTAAGGGCTGCCTTGGCACTGCTGAGTATCTAAGCTACGAAGGCGGGTGGTATGGGAGGGGAGGTGACTGGGTTGGTGAGTCCAGTCTGGTTCCTTCTTGGGAAAACCTGCATAAGTGGAGGGCTATCGGAGGGTACAGCATCAGGCAAGGCCTGGGCTGTCCTAGAACCTACGCCACTGCTCCTCAATGCCCAGAGAGGCGCTGGTCTGAGCATCCTAAGTCTTTTGAATCGTGCATGGTGCTGTGAAAAGGGGGGGGGGGGCGGCAGGCTCCTCAGACAATAGTTCAGAACTTATTCAGCAAAGCTTGCTATTTTTTTTCCCTTCAAAGGTTGAAGTTTGTTCTGCAGATAAAAGCAATGCCTTTGGGAAAATAACTCTAAGGTTTTCCTTCTTGACAAATGGAAGTGGCTCTGAGAATCAAGTCACCATTGTGCAGGGTTCGGTCAACTGTGGAAATAACAGGAAGGCAGGGGAAGATAGAACTTTTTAAAGAAACAGCTCAGGGAAGAAAAAAAAAAAGAAACCAAAAACAGGCAGCTCAAGAGCCAATGCCAATTAGTCCTCCCTACCTGGATGCTGGCAGACCCAAAATAGTAGCCAGTGTGTAGAGGCGAGATGCTTCGACTCAGGACATGGTGGGAACAAAGACAAGGCCTGCACATTTTAGGCCATGGCTCCAATGTGGCTGGGAAGCACCCTTTTCTCCAACCACAGATCTGGTCTTTGGCCTTGCCAAACACTTCCTCCCATTTCGCTTCTTTTAAAACTTCCCATGGGTGGAGAGAAAGTTAATAAAAGAAAACAATATGTATTTAAAGGAAAAAAAAAAAGCCAAGGTGCCCAGAGTATGGCTAATGGAATTTGATGCTGGCTTTAATTTTAATGAAGAAAGTTGCCAGTAGCAACAGAACTGTCAACCGCCACCGAGCGCCATTAATAAAGATCCAGACAACATTAGTGCCCGGCTCCAGTACAAAAGGTTCCCCTCGCTTCATGCTGTGCTAAATTGGCTGCCCAATTTTTCTTAAGTGTCCATTCTATTTAGAAGACAATTTATTAATTTTTGCCATTCATTGTCAGTTGACAGGCCATCATTTTGTAGCCCGGATTTTAGATGAAAACTAATTGAGAAGACTGGCAGTATTTATGAGGGGTATTATTTGTCAATTACAGCTGCAAATACTCCTTGCTTCCACCAACTTTGATGCCCCCTGTCTTCTAGGTGAGGGCACTGGGACTGCTGGCATTAAAATATGAGTTGGTCTCGCCCAGCTCATCAATTTCATAGGCAAGGAGAAAAAGCACCTTTTCTGTCTGGGGACCCTGCATGTTAGAAGGAGATATTGAAACTTAAGACGAAGAGTAAGTCTGCATTACGTAAGTTATAACCACACACGAAACAGCATTCCTGTAAACCAATTCACACCCACTGCTGACTTCACTTCTGCACAGCTGTCAGAGGGCAGACCTCAAGAGGTCTGGAGCCCAAACTGTGTAGTTCTGAAATGATTTCTGTTCTCAACTTGTGTCTTAAATAAATTCCGGCATGGATGGACACAGGTGCACTCGGATGGATATCTGTGTGCACACTCGTGGGCTGTATGCACCTCTCTGCCAACATGAACATGCAATGCCCTGCTTTAAGAACGACAGGCCTTACCTTTCCAGAGGAAAGCACTTCTCACCAGTAAAAAGCCCTCAAAACGTTTGAAGGGGTTAACAAGTTTACTTCCAAAGAAAATGTTATGGAACCAGTGATATGCTTGGGAAGTATGGGCACTTGCGGCTCAAGCCTGACAATTCAAGTTTGATCCCTAGAGCACACATAAAGGTAGCAGAAAACCAACCCTGCTCTGCATCTCTCTCTCTCTCTCTCTCTCTCTCAACACATTGAACAATAATACTAACTGAAAAATGCCTATTTTATATGCTACCACAATCCCAATAAATGCATCTTAGAAATAACAGCAACAATGAGCTACAATCGTTTATGTGACTAACGTAACTTCCCTTCCTCGGATGATACCATCGATGAGGTCTGGTAAAGATTGTTATGCAGCCTGCATGATGTTCAATTTCCATTTACACAAAGTTAAAGGTCACAGCTATTAAGATGCATGTTTCCCAAAGGAGCGAGAAAAAACAGAGTGAGGACGGCTGCTGCGCCACCAGGCCTGAGGCAGAGGATGAAATTCCCTAAGGTCATTAGGGCAGTGGTGTTGAATGTAGCTACGGACACCCAGAGCAGCCTGCTGGTCCCAGGGGACCCTCCGGGCTTTGTTTCTGTTCACCACTTCCAGGGACTCAGTTGCTTCTAGTCTTCCCTTGCTAGACTTGACCTTGAACCTGGAAACAAACCACCAAGGTGTGCTGCTATGTCACTTCTGTCGGTCACACACACACGGAGAAACGGATGGCGTCTGTGTGTGTGCGTGCATGTGTGTGCATGTGCGTGCGTGCATAAGAGTCATGCACCTACTCTTCTTAGCTTCAGTTTTGAAAGTACAGAGCTTTCACAGATACACACACTTTTATTAGAGTCAGCAACACTGGATGGGTGGAGCCCAAGCCTACAGTATCCCCAAGGGCATTCCAGTAGGAGGCAAAGGCATTCCACCCCATGTTAGCCTAGGCCCATTTGTGACACAGAATGCCACACTTGCCTCTGGGTATGGGTCCAAGAGGGCATTGTGCAGGGAATGCCCATTAAACATGGGCAGATAGTCTGTGTACCTTCCTGTCCTCACACTGTAGTAGAGCCAGAATTATTTGGCTTTTATGTATAAACAAGCCTGCCTCACGTGGTGTTAGCATGGAAGGAACCTCTGGTTCACAGAGCTGAGGGTAACTCCAAACAGCCTTAAGAGGCCTCTCTTGATTCTGGCAGTATTCCACTGGAGCCAACGTCAGCCGTGTGCTTCTGGGCACTGTGCTCACACCAAACACATCTCAGAGAACTGGTGTGCTCACAGGGCTGCAGAGTTAGTATTGGCAGGAAGTAGTATGCTCAGGTTTCAGACTGCACGGGACAAGGGCCCTTCTGACTTCAGTCTGTAAATGTGGGTAACTGACAGCCGAAGCAAGGCACTATGTCCTGGGTCACAGGGACCACATCACTACTGGATAGCTGGCAGTCCATTAGGACTATTCTCAGGAAATCACAGCCATTTCTGGACTTTGCTTTGAGGCTACTATTGCCAAATCCATGGGCCCAAGTTGAAGTACAGTGCCATGATGATGCACAGGGCCTGACAATGGCTGCAGTCCAGTAAGACCAGAATATGAGAGGCCTCTTAAGGCTGTTTGGGGTTACCCTCAGCTCTGTGAATCAGAGGTTCCTTCTATGCTAACACCAGGTAAAGCAGGCTTGCTTGTACATAAAAGCCAAGTAATTCTGGCTCAACTACTGGGTATGAAGATAAACACAAAAGGAAAGTCAAAGACTAAAAAATATTCTTGGTTAGCTTTTGAGGTGAGGCTGCTATCTGGGCACGCAGCAGCCTCTCATCTAGGGTCCCCAAGCATAAACACTACTTGTGTGCTAAGTTCAAGGGTATCTCCGCTCCTTCACAGGTGCCTTATCTACACCAAAAACATCCTCCAATCCCCAGAAATGCCCACTGATTTGAGTGGAGATGCTGGGGCCTCCAAGTCTTTGCTGAAGTGTTACAGGAACAGACTGAGACAGGAGCAGATGTGCATTTACATCTTTGGATTTATAAAAAATCCACAGTTCAGGGTCAGAAGTCCACGAGGAAAATGACTGGTATACTCTTTATATTTCCACCAGGGGTTACTCTATTTCACATTTAACACAACTCATCTTTTATGCCTTTGAAAGCATACCAAGAGGTCTAGACTCTGATATGATAAATGACAAACTGACTGGTGTTTGAACAACTATGTTTAAATAATTGTGGTATTTAAAAGTAGTATAGCAACATGAACTTAAAACTTTACTTGTATTTAGTCTTGCACACACCTGACAGTGATTGGTTTTGAAAGGCTGTACACTAAACTCTCTGGACAACTGAGTCACAATTTCCCAGGTACTGACATTAACCGGCCTCACTTCTCTGCTGCTGGCCACCAGGGACAGCAGATCCTGCAGCAGCAGCACATTACCGAACATCTGTTGTGAGCGTCTTCCAAGCCATGTGACCACTGTCATGGGGGGTTCAGCTGTGCTCACCTGTGCAACAAGCTGGTTTGCTGATGGTTTCCACTCCTGCACAGACAGGCAGAGTATGAAGGGAGATTCCCACTGCTCACTACCACCTGGCAACTTGCACCTGGCCTGAGAGAGAGGCCAGGGTGTGTAGAGGCCCGTGGCTGGATACAGGGAAGAGCCCACACCCCTATTAGAAACCTCTTACTATGCTCTGGAAGGAAGCCCAGGGAACTCCTTGTGTCTCCCATTGGCATCAGACTAACCAAGTTTCCATCCTCTAGCTTTCCTTAGCCTTCCCAGCCGAGGACCAGCGCAGAGAGCAGAAGGTCCTCTGAAGTGTTCTGCCGCTGTGGCCACAGTGAAAGGAAGGATGACAATGTCTGTGCCATGTTGGTGGATGCTACTCAAACTGTCCAGGCTGCTTGGCAGGGTACCGCTCTGAGGATGCTGTAACTCAGATGGAAGCATACAGTGATGGAGAGACACTGGGAAAGACCAGGTGCTGCCAGGGTCCTGCCATCCTGACAGTTCAGCACAACACCTGAGGAAGTCACACCTGCCACAGTCTGGATGAAGGAGGCACAAAGGAAACAGGGCTGCTTGCCCCTACCTCTCGCTGGTGGGACCACCGCTGCTGCTGCAGTCAAGCCCTTGCTGACATCAGAACCCAGTCTCTTTGGCCTTCAAACATGGACTGCAAACAAATACTCTCCAGGGACCCTCTGTCTCCAGTGCCAGAGCAGGACCACAGAGGCTTCCAGTCTCACAGACTCTCTAAGCACTCTGGCAGCCATTGCTGGACAACCCAGCTCTCACTGTAAAAGCCAATCTAAGTTCTCTTTGTTCTGCTTATTTTAGAGAATTCAACTAATACAACACTCCACCCATGTAAAACCAGGGACACGAGGGTTCCAGATATTAAGAGCTATTCCTGAGTCCACAGCCACTGAGTGGGAGGAGTTAGCAGGACCTGGCAACAGGCTGCTTTCAAAGTCTCCAGTGTCCTGTCCCCAGGTCCGGAGCTAACACCCATCAAACAGGCTAGGTGCCTTGGTGCCCTTTCCCTAACAGAGACAGTGACAAAAGCCAGAATAAGACTCAGCCTGGCCTGGCCTGTGAGATGGTAAAATCATCAGGTAGAAGTAGCTTGTGAGTGGCTATTGTGACACCACTTAAGACAAATTTCCCTTGGGAAGGAGGGATGGAGAGACGAAGGGCGGGAGGAAAAGGGAACCAGGCCCAGATCCTGTGGTCAGCTGATGGGAACAGGACAGTCTTTAAATGGAAGAGGAGGAGGGGGCGTTGTCTCTCTCCCAGGCAGTATTTTCTGTGTGACCTTGAATAAGAAACTGGACCTAAATTTTCTCTGACAGGAGCTGATGAGGCTGGATCCTGGGGATTTTCAGATTGGGTTTTCAGGAGGTGACCTTTGAACTCTGGATGAGGGGAAGGTGGAGCTTGTGCCCTAATGCCAGACATCTGGCCTCTACATCCAGGTCTCAATCATTCTCTGAGCCTGTACATCTGATTCCTTTTCCTACATGCAAAGCAAGCTCTGGATGGACGTATTTCCAGTTACCTGCTTCATTAAAAACTTAAGAGTCATTAGGTATGGCTCAATTACAGCATCTAGTGTTTCTATATTGGATGCTAATGAAGATGGTCTACATTTATGAGTCCTTTCTGCTAACTCCAGTACTCTAATTAATTCTGTGCACAGCCTACAGTGACTTCCAATCAGTACCCAAACAAACTAGTATCCATCCTTCCCCAGCAGAGCCTGTCCGGCAGGCCACTGGTTCCTGATGTCACTTCTTCAGGAACTGAACTAGTTAGTATGTTGGGAATATTTCCTTCCTTTCGTGCCAGGGCCATCCTTCATTGCTGCAATGGGGCTGAAGAACATATCCATCTGATTAAATTTTCATTAGCATTTGAAATCAGCACCCAACCATACTATCTTATCAAACATTCTAGCTTTGGAGTGCCCCACAGAGACAACAGAGGGTCTCAAAAAGTAACAACTGGTTGCACCAACAAAGAAGAAGAAGGAAAAAAACCCCTGTCCTTTATGATCTCTGGATCAGAGAGCCACTGCAGGAGATGGGAGGAAAGGTTCAGCTACTGTTGCCACATCCTAGCAATGAGAGGAGGGGGCGGGGTATCTGTATCTGCTTGGAGGCTCATTAGAAAGAAGCACAAGGCAACTGCATTGCTAGGTCAGAATATGCTTAATTCCGTATTATGAGCAGAAAGTCACAGCCTGGCTCCTAGTAACGGGCCCTCGCTATGCTGGTATCAACTGGGTTTAAATCTTGAAAAGCAGAAGGGGTGGCCTTGGCCCACACTGCCTTTGATTTTAATGCCTTACTTTTGAGCAGTGATTGTCTCCAAAACATGCAATGCACCAATAAATGGGATTTTTTCTTTTTTCTTTCTTTTAAAGAAGTTTCCTCAAAGAGAGTGTAATCTCTCATTGATTCCATCTTTTGTGAAGAGATCGTCTGCTGGAGAAATTAAGGGTCTTTTGTGAGTTGCCCAACTTCTGGAGGAAGGAGCCATCTCAGGGCTCTCTCTCCTCTAACCTCTTTGTTGCAAAGTGTCAAAGGTCCGTCAGAGATGCGCTGAAGTCAGGACAAACCGAGTGACCTGGCAGCTATCGGCCAGCAGATCAGCAGTCCACCTCTATGTTAACTCCCCCCGCTAATTCATCATGGCCTGGACAGCTGCGCTGATTGTGGCGCTCCGAGCACAATGTGGGGCTCGGCTGACCATCCCTCGGCCCTGGCCAGGGGGAGGGCTGATGGCCACAGGCTCCGGAGGCCCGAGATAAGTGCTGGCTGTCAGAGCAAGGACAAAGAAGGGCAGGCCCTGGGGAGAGAAAGGAGATAAAAAAAATCCTCCACAACTGCTTTATCTGATGAGGGTTATGGCTAATTAATTATAAACTCAATTACCTACCCCTTACTTCAGCAGTCTCTATTCATTAAGAGATAAAACTTGACTGGCAGCTAACTTTCTCTCACACACACTCGGCCGTGCTGCCTTCAATTTACACTAACGGACACCAATTCCTAAAAAGATCAACAAAGACACCTATACCTGTCAGGCACTTGTCAACACACAACCTTTCTTGGGGGGATCCCCCCACCTTTCTCCCCTAAACTCCTTTTTGACACTCCAGGAGGGCCAGATACCACGCTGTGCTCTGGCATTAGAGCACAAATACAGAACCAGACAATAGACACCATGCACTCCCATGTCCTGTGGTGCTACTATGCAAGCCTCTGCTACATTTTAAGACAATCTTTAAATCTGGGTGCTAATTTGGGGCAATTGACTACAGAACCACTTCTCCCCTCCCCAGTTGGAAAGGAGAAGAAGCGAGTGCTGGGCATCTATTATTTTAAATACAGATTTCCACCGTCCCTAACTCCGGACGGCCTGACCTCCCGCGTCAGCTCCCGCACCTGGTTTCAGAGGCAGCAGCCACAGGCCCGCTTCATCAATAGGCCCCATTCAGTGGAGGCTGTTAATCTCGCTCACCCTCTCCGCTTTGCCCACTTTAATGTATTTTCATGTCTATAAGTTCTTTTAATAAGCTGGGAGGGTCTGGGAGAGAAATACTTCAGGTTTCCTTCCTTACTGCTTGTCGCCAAAATTACCTCTGGCAGACTGCGGAGAGATGTGCTGGCCGTGCGTCAAAACACTGGGGTTTATTTCTCTTGCTGATGGAGGCACCCAGACCCCCGGGATTAGTGTCAACTCAATTATTTTTATGGAGCGGACTCTGGAGTCTCTCTGTTACCTGCTTCTTCTTGTTCATAAGCTCCAGACCGACCCCTGTGTTTCAAGAAGCTGTCCTGGGTGGCTGTCTTCTGGCTGTAAACACTCCAATGTGGGGGCCATGTGTGGGGATACAAGCAAAGATGACTGATTGCCAGAAGACACAATACATTTTCCTTGGGGGGGGGGAACCCTTTGGAAGCCAGAGTTATCCCTATACCCCTGGCTGTCACCATGGTATACTGGTTAAGGCGGAAGGTCAGGGTGGAAGGAAGGGGCTGATCACAGAGAGGTCGGATGTGGGAGCTCAGGTCAAGCTGCTTCTGGACTTCCAGAAAATGGTCCTGCAGAGTATATTCACTGTTCTGAGACCTTCAAAACAAACTCTGAGCAGGGAGAGCACTGGGCAGACATACAATATTGGCATCGTGGTGTGAGCCGGCTAGGAGAACACAGACGCAAGACTGAAGACCAGACCATTTTTCCTACGGGTTATCCACTGTATGCTGACCCAGCCAGAAGGTGGCTTGGGAGTTAGCTCTGAAGGTTATACAAGGAAGCTGGATGCAGTAGAGGTCCCTCGTGTGAGGCTTGACATTGTCATTCTCTTCCTAAATTATTTCCAAGATGGGTCAGCTGCCCTAGCCCACAGGAGGCCACAGTTCTGAAGGCCACTGGAAAGTGGACCTAAGAACCACTGATCTCCAGGAATGGGTGGTCTGTGGGTGAGACATGGAGCCCTCAGACTACAGTGCAGTGCTTCTCGACCTGGAGGTCAAATGACCCTTTCACAGGGGTCACCTAAGACCATCAGAAAACACAGAATTAGCATTACCATTTGTAGCACTTGCAAAATTACAGCTATGAAGTTGTAACGAAAATCATTTGATGGCTGGGGTCCCCACAACATGAGAAACTATACTGAAGGGTGGCAGGCAGCATTAGGAAGGCTGAGAACCAGCGCTCTAGTGCAATCCTCATCTGGAATGCATAGTCATCAGCCCACAGTGGGGCAGCAGGAAGATGACCAGGAACACAAGCACTCCAACAGTAGCTACACCCACCTGCTCCAAGGTGCTTCTTGGCAAAGCCCTAACTACCTGAAGCCTTTACTCATGGGTTCCAAGCTCCAGTATGGCCTCCCACACTTTCCAGGGCCACATGGAATAATGACTTAGTTAACAAGCGCAGATACCACGAGGCATAGCCACTCGGCTGACATATCACATGAAGCAGGCGACTCACAAGAGCTGGTACCCAAGGAAGCCAGGTCAGGGGCTGCCTCTGGAAGGTGATTATTTTAGCACTTGAGAGCTTCCGTTAATCTGTAGAGCCAGATTAGTAAGGGAGGGCAGTTAGTCACTCGGGGAACTTGACATTTCCATCAGACTCACTCTTTAGGAAACAGAGGCCACTTCCCACTGATGAAGTGTTTTTCCGTGCAGGGCAAGAACATGCACACCTCCTTTCCATGTGCCGCACTACCCCAGTCATGCTTAGCACCCTGTGGTTCCCTGCACTTATCACTGCAGTTTTCGCATTGTCTGCTATGAACTGTAGCAGCCTGGTCGAGGATGCAGAGGGAGGTGAGGCAGGCAGCAGAAGGGACAGGTATAGTCATAAGCCATAGGTGAGCACTGGGCTAGGCCATCTCACTGGCCCTTCTCAGATTCTTTCCTTGTCCCTGCCCCCGCCCCTGCAGCAGAGGGACAAAGGCAGTGAAGGAGGTGGGAAGGAGTGAGAGAAGCGAGAGGAAGAGAGGGTCGTGCTGTCAGGAGGAGAGAGGCACTCCAGGAAAGAATTAAAAGAGGTTCCCCGCTGTCCAGGCCAGACTTCTCCCACCAGAGGCTAGGTGGGGAGAAGGTGGTGAAACAGAAATCTGTCATGGAAAAGGTGGATTTCTCTGGTGGCTACGAGAAACAGAAGGTAGCCAAACAGGGTCTGGTGAGCCTCAGCGCTCCAATACCTGGAGTCGGGCAGGCCTCTCACAGCAGACACAGGCCCAGGGCTGGACGGATGAGAAAGGAACTAGGTTTCCGTTCTCCCAGGACCTTTCAGAACCGCACACAGAGGAGTTGAGGGCACACTCAAACCAACCCTATCGGCCACCATGGGAGCAAACATCAATGGAGGGTGAATCCACGTTGGCCTGTAGACATCAACCCCACTGGGATGGAGGAGCCACCCTCCACTGAGTTAAAATGATGGACACTTGGAGACACACTCAGAAACAAACCAGTTAATTATAGTCCCAGGTGTGGCCACAATGGGCCCTTGCTGGCCAATAGAGGGAAGCCATTTGCAACTTTCCTTAGGAAATTGTATTCTGAATCCTTCACGAGGTGGACCTCGTCCTTTTCTGAGAAAACGATGGCAGTCTTTAGTATTCACTGGCGTAATTAGGACTGCAGTTAATTTCATTAAATTCTCTTGCTGCTAAATGAAGCAGATTATGAGACATCTTTTATTGCAAGGCGTGAAATTACAGCCTGTCAGCTGCCAATGGTGGGGTGAAACTAATGAATTACAGGGTAAATAACACCAGAATTAACCAGCCAATTTAACACAGCGCCATGGAACAAAGTCATTTTTACTTGGGAGCTTTAAGGAACAACATGGCCAGGATACCTCTGGAATACATGGGTGAACAGGAAGTAGGTGCAAAGAGATGGGGGCGGGCGGTGGTGATGGAAGGGAGCAGCAGTGGCTGCAACCCCGAAGACCTCTGACATTGTAGAAGTCTACAGAGTCCCAGTGAGAAAGGGCTCCAGGTGCTTACAGGCTGGGGAACACAGTTAAAGAACCGAGTGATCTAGAGGAAGCTGTGTTCTCTCTTTCTCCTCCCCACCAAGAGAACCCTTATGTGGGTGCTGAGTGCAAACTTTGCATCTCAACAAACATTAACAGTGGGATATGGACAAGACAAAAAGCATTGAACCCATTGGCACCTTCCACTTGAGCCAAGTGACCTGTATTCTTTAGGGATGAGATCTTATCAGAGGCTTCAGTCAGTGGGAGGTAAGTTTCAAGGTGAATTATTTCCCCCTTTGGATGAATCCAAATCCTTGCCAGAAGTCAACTTGCCTGCCCTCCTCCTCCCCACTTCTGACACTGCCCAGGTGAGAAGGTAGTGTTTCCGAATGAGAGACACCTGCCACTCAATTGGCCAGAGACCACCAGAGAACTGCGCTGGGCAGGAGAGAGACAGGATGATGGGAGGCATTCCCGAAAGAGGTTGACGACGGAGGACAAGCTGGAAGATACATGGGATGTTGGAGGCACCAACCAGAGGCCCTTGGCTCACACTGGGGACAGCTGAAACAAGCTGCAGCTTGTGGGAGGACCCTGGGGGCATGATGAGAGAGTAATACTGTTTATGAAGTAGGTCCAATATACCACTATCAGCACCCACGGGTCTGTGCCAGCAGCATGTGCTTACAGACTTGTCTACAGTCTTTTTAATATGTTCCTACCTCACTGACCAACCTACAAAGATACAAGAAATAACTGGTGCTTGAAGGAGAAGTGACATTACAAGTCTATCTCCTACAATGTATGCTGGGGACAAGACCACCTGGTGAGGACTTTGTCCTCAGAGCACAACTCAGGTGAGGGTCCACGGAGTCACTCCCAGAGTGGACACGTGGGGAGACGCGAGTTCCGGCATCTACAGGCAGAAACAAGGGCAGACATTAGCTCTCCCAGAGCAACAGCAGTTGAACTACACTTGAGTGATGAAGACTCAAAATATTGAGAATTTTTCTTGTTTGATAAAATGACACAGATTAAATTACTCTGGCTGAAACAGTTTTACGATAAACTTGATTCATTTTAACCCTGTCATATCTTTTCAAAGATGTAATTTTCTATACAAAATGAACTTGGGGCTAAATAATTTATGAAGTGGTTCACATTACTTATGAGTCCAATAGAGAGTGTGTACACTGCAACAGTATTGCTTTCCCTGCGAATCATTTCTCTTCGGGGCTAAAACTGAAAGCAAGAGCCACGTGAAGGCGACCGTGTTCTATGTTTTGTGATGGCATGGAGGGGCAGAAGAGCCACGTGAAGGCGACCGTGTTCTGTTTTGCGAAGGCATGGAGGGGCAGAAGAGCCACGTGAAGGTGACCGTGTTCTGTTTTGCAAAGGCATGGAGGGGTAGAAGAGCCACGTGAAGGTGACTGTGTTCTATGTTTTGTGATGGCATGGAGAGGCAGAAGAACCACATGAAGGCGACCGTGTTCTGTTTTGTGAAGGCAAGGAGGGGCAGAAGAGCCACGTGAAGGCGACCGTGTTCTATGTTTTGCGATGGCATGGAGGGGCAGAAGAGCACGTGCCACATCAACTCTGGTCAGCAGGCACTTATAGACCCATTTCCTTTTCTAAAGCATGTTCTCTCCCGAAGCCCAGCACCTTTCTTCCCTCTGCCATGCACAGCCTCTCGGGACGCTCCATCCCTTTGCCTCTAATCCACGTGGGTGCTGCCCACTGCTCCCTGCAGTGAGCCTCTGCACTCAGCTCCACAGTCACCTGAGGAACATGCTCAAGGCTCCTGCTGTGGGAGAAGGTGGCCCTCTTCAAGACAGAGAAGACGCACACAAACGCTTGGGCTCCAGTTTAGGGTTCAAGGAATCTCTGCTTGTTTCACAGATGGAGGTCTAGTTTATAAAGGGCTTGCTTCCAAATCTTCTGAGACCTTGACTCAAGTTCCCCACAGATCCCAGAATTGTCAAGGATGCTTCTTTTACACTGGATGGTTTGTGGAAAGGTGAGCTGACCAGCGGCCCTCCCTCACCTGAGGAAGGTGAAGTCATCTTTGATGATCGCGTTCATGAACCACGGTCAAGTGAATAGCTCAAAGGTACCAAAGAAAAAGCTGGGAAGTAAGCACTTTGTAAGGTTTA
Organism: Microtus obscurus; assembly: GCA_963919715.1. NCBI lineage: Eukaryota > Metazoa > Chordata > Mammalia > Rodentia > Cricetidae > Microtus > Microtus obscurus. Next base: position 4,155,717 of record CAWTZC010002279.1, on the reverse strand, counting down.
TGTTATAAACTCTAACCAGTGTGATAAAATCTCCTACTACCCTGCTTCATCTATACTGGACTGTCAGTCTTGTCTCGTGCTCCAGAGTACCCAGGCTGGATACACCACCTACTCAATAGTTGCTTCTGAACCACCTTGATTATCAGATCAGTTTTTCTAGATCAGAGTATTTTGCTTTTATCACTAGTCCCCAAACACAGTGGCACTGACATAAAGAGGCACCATACAGACAGCCGGGTAATGCTGGTGGCTAAATGGCATCACTGCAGGGCTACGGGAGGAAGGTGTACACTATCCACAGCTTCAGGAATCCACTTCCGGTCTTGAAACACATCCCCTGCTAGATAAAGATCAGCCACTGTATAAACAACCACAATGAAATATGAGAAACATGACAGCAAGAAGGCCTTAAAAGTAGTTCCAGAGAAGGATCTCCCTTGCTCTTGGATTAAGAGGATCAACATAGTAAAAATGGCAATTCTACCAAAAGCAATCTATAGATTCAATGCAATCCCCATTAAATACCATCAAAATTCTTCACAGATCTGGAGAAGACAATAATCAACTTTATATGGAGAAACAAAAAACCCAGGATAGCCAAAACAATCTTATACAATAAAGGAACGTCTGGAGGCATTACCATCCCTGACTTCAAACTCTATTACAGAGCTACAGTATTGAAAACAGCTTGGTATTGGCATAAAAACAGAGAAGTTGACCAATGGAATCGAATAGAAGACCCTGACTTTAACCCACAAACCTTTGAGCACCTGATTTTCGATAAAGGAGCTAAAAGTATACAATGGAAAAAAGAGAGCATCTTCAACAAATTGTGCTGGCAAAATTGGATGTCAATCTGTAGAAGAATGAAAATAGATCCATATCTATCACCATGCACAAAACTCAAGTCCAAGTGGATTAAAGACCTCAATATCAGTCCGAACACACTGAACCTGATAGAAGAGAAAGTGGGAAGTACTCTACAACACGTGGGCACAGGAGACCACTTCCTACGTATAACCCCAGCAGCACAGACAGTAAGGGCCTCATTGAATAAATGGGACCTCCTGAAACTGAGAAGCTTCTGTAAAGCAAAGGACACTGTCGCTAAGACAGAAAGGCAACCCACAGACTGGGAGAAAATCTTCACCAACCCCGCAACTGACAAAGGTCTGATCTCCAAAATATATAAAGAACTCAAGAAAATAGACCGTAAAAGGCTAATCAACCCAATCATAAAATGGGGCTCTGAGCTGAACAGAGATCTCTCAACAGAAGAAGTTCAAATGGCCAAAAGACACCTAAAGTCATGCTCATCTTCCTTAGCGATCAGGGAAATGCAAATCAAGACAACTTTAAGATACCATCTTACACCTGTCAGAATGGCTAAAATCAAAAACACCAATGATAGCCTTTGCTGGAGAGGTTGTGGAGAAATGGGTACACTCATCCATTGCTGGTGGGAATGCAAACTTGTGCATCCACTCTGGAAAGCAGTGTGGAGGTTTCTCAGGAAATTCGGGATCAACCTACCTATGGACCCAGCAATACCACTCTTGGGAATATACCCAAGAGAGGCCGTATCATACAACAAAAGTATATGCTCTACTATGTTCATAGCAGCATTGTTTGTAATAGCCAGAACCTGGAAACAACCTAGATGCCCTTCAATTGAAGAATGGATGAAGAAACTATGGAATATATACATATTAGAGTACTACTCAGCAGTAAAAAACAAGGACTTCTTGAAGTTTGCAGGCAAATGGATGGAAATTGAAAACACTATCCTGAGTGAGGCAAGCCAGACTCAAAAAGAGGAAGATGGGATGTACTCACTCATATTTGGTTTCTAGCCATAAATAAAGGACATTGAGCCTATAATTAGTGATCCTAGAAAAGCTAAATAAGAAGGAGAACCCAAAGAAAAACATATAGTCATCCTCCTGAATATTAACCTTCATCAGGCGATGAAAGGAGACAGAGACAGAGACCCACATTGGAGCACCAGACTGAAATCTCAAGGTCCAAGTCAGGAGCGGAAGGAGAGAGAGCACGAGCAGGGAGCTCAGGACCACGAGGGGTGCACCCACACACTGAGACAGTGGGGATGTTCTGTCGGGAACTCACCAAGGCCAGCTGGCCTGGGTCTGAAGAAGCCTGGGTTAAAACCGGCCTTGGTGAACATAGCGGACAATGAGGACTAAGGAGGACTACTGAGACCTCAAGAACAATGCCAATGGGTTTTTGATCATACTGCACCTATTGGCTTTGCGGGAGCCTAGGCAGTTTGGATGTTCACCTTACTAGACCTGGATAGAGGTGGGTGGTCCTTGGACTTCCCACGGGGCGGGGAGCCCTGATTGCTCTTTGGGCGAATGAGGAAGGGGGATTTGATTGGGGGGAGGGGGGAGAAGGGGAGGCGGTGGTGGGGAAGGGACAGAAATCTTTAATAAATAAATAAAAAGAAAAAAATAAGATAAAAATTCAAAAATAAAAAAAAAAAGTAGTTCCAGAGAAATTTATAGAAAAGTTATGTCCTTTTGCCTCACTAGAGCTGGCATGCTTGGGGTCTTATAAAGTATTGCTCTGCTGACAGTTCACAAGAAGGACTTGCCAATCCCGACTGCTGCTGTTATAAAACGCAAGGACACAGTAGAGCATCACGTCAGCCTTAGGCTTTGGATTCTGGGGCCTCTGGAGGTGAGTCACACAAGGCACACATCCCTCTAGCAGCCAGTGGGCACCAGCAAAGCTGTCCACCAGGGAAGCTCATTATATCTGGAGGCCTGGGGTGTGTTACTGGGTTTGTTACACACATACGTACCCTGTGCCCAGAATATAACTAGCTTTCAGACTACCAAAGGCACAGCACGGTTACTCTCAGTGCAGAGAATGCTGAGACACTTCTTGACCACTGAACTGAGTTTCCAGAGCCTGTCCAGGGACAACCTGCAAGCGAGCCCTTCCTAACAACAGCATTTGCTGGAAGGAGAGACAAGTGAGCATCAGACAAGAGCATTCCAGTGGAGGAAGCAAGAGTGGGCGCTGTATTTCACAGGGCTCAGGAGCACTAGGGTGCCAGAGATAAGGAAAAACAGAAGCAGGGGCTGGATGTGGGTTTCAAGCCTTATCCAGAGGTCACAGGGAGGCTGGTACAGATTTTATCTCCCTAGCGGCACTAAGTGGGACACAGAAAGGCCGCTATACAGCAGGGAGAAGCTATCTGAGGGCTATACACCAAGGCTGTGTACAGTCAGGAGGCCAGAACACATGCAGGCAGAGGTGAGAGGGGCTGAGCTAGTATGGAGGAGCAGCTTCCTGAAGGGGCACAAAGGGATGGGGCCGAGAGAAGGAAAGAGGGTGAAGGAGGAGAATGTCATGCATGATTACAGCTCGTCACAGGTGGACTTGGGCAGTCTACTGAGAACACTTAGCTGAAGAACCCAGAGAGAGTCAAAGAGGCCACCCCAGGGACTGGGGGACACTCTTATATTCGAATCCCAGAATGGCTGAAACATCTACCATCCGATGTCAATATTCCAGGATGTTCTGGCTAATTGTATCTCAACCTGATAGAGATAAACCTGATAGGTAGAGTCAGCTGAGAGGGAATCTCAATGGAGAAAGTGCCTTAAGGCTGGCCTGTGGGCAAACCTGTAGAGCATTTTCTTCATTATGACTGATGGGAGAGGGCACAGCCCATTGTGGGTGGGGCCAACTCTGGGCAGGCGGTCCTAGGTTCTAAAAGAAGCAAGCTGAAGGAGCCGGGAATAAACCAGGAAGCAGCACTCCTCCACGGCTTCCACATCAGCTCCTGCCTTCAAGTTTCCACTTGGTTTGAGTTCCTGCCTTGGCTGTTCCTCGGTGGACTGGGACTCAGGCTGTACTTCCCCGAGTGGCTTTTGGTCAGGGTAATTCACTGCCTCAACAGAAACCCTAACTAAGACACATGAAGATTAGATACTATTTGCAAATTCAGATTTATAGCTATCCTTTATAAATCTGAATCACCAAGGAGAGCAGTGGCCACTGGGTAGGACGCGGAAGTGATGTGGATAACTTCAGGAGTTAAGGCTTGCCCTTTGTTGGCCACAACGCCTGTCCCCTTCCTCCTCACTATCTAAAAGTCCACGTTTAGGCCACCTCATGAATCCATGTTTACAACCTCCACATTGCAGGGAGTGTCACTACTCAATTTCCATACCCCAAAGATAGGCTGGGGTCCTGAGTGAGGGAAGACAAGAGCAAAGCCTGCACACAGGGAGGTGTGGGCCAGCTGAATTATAGAAGCTGCAGCCAGGTCTGTCAACAGACAACCAACAGCTAACTAAAGAAAACTAAAAACAAACACAAAACAAAAACAAACAAAACAAAATAAAAACCTAAAACAAAAAAATCAAACAAACAAACTAAAGGAAACCAAAAGAGGATCTTCAACGGAGGAGACATCACAATAGTAAAGGGAACAGACACAACAGGCCTCGCCAAAGCTAAGTTGTCATTTGTGGTCGTTTCAAGCTGAGAGCAAGGGCAGTGGGCAAAGGCTGAAGAGCTCTTTCTGCCCTATACAGCACAAGGCTGTGCGTCAAGCAAGGCTGCCCTTTCATCAGCCCCCACCAGAAGTGGGGCCTGGAAAATGCCCCGGGTGAGGCGTGGGCACAAGGGGAAAGGAAAGACTGCAACAAGTCTCTGTGTTGCTCCAGCGCTGCCTGTGGACATGGCTGGGCTCAGTGCGCTGCAGAAACCTCTACTTCCTGAATTATAATCCCAAGCAGCTCTAGAGAATGGTGACAGGTCTGAAAAGAGAGCTTTCTGATTCAGGGCAGAGAGGAGCTCCCCAGGAATTCAGCCCGAGCTGGAGAGAGTGGGCTGTGAGGAGGGAAGAGCAAGCTCTGCAGGAGCATGTGGGGACACTTGAGGAACCTAGAGCGTGCCTCACAGCCTCAGTTGCAGGGCTCGGAGGGCTGTGGCATGATGCTGGAGAGATAGCACTGTCTGAAAACAAGATGTCACCCAGGGACCAGAAAAGCACAGTTCTACAAGGCAAGCTAGGAGCTAGACTGTGACTCTGATGGCAGGGGACAGAGTTGCTGGGGCAGGCCAGGGGCGGAGCTCTAAACTGTGCCCTCACAGAAAAAGGCAAGAATGAGGGGGGCAGTGCAGGCCAACAACAGCAGAAAAGGAACCTTCTAGGAAAATGGTGTTCAGCAAGGGCAGAGCAAGCAACTCAATTTCCTCTTCCCTAGACCTGCCTTCCAACAGGAAAGGTGTTGCAGCGGTCTGGGAGCAGGGATGGGTGGGAAACACTAAGCTGGTGTCACAGAAGCCCAGCAAGGCACTTGGACTTGATGGATGCTGCAGGAAAAAGCTAAGAGGAGTGGCAGCAGGGCCATAAGCCTTTCCGTCTAGTTTTAACATCTGTATCCTTGATTGTAATTAGTATTTTGTCAGCGCATGAAAGTGCGATCAGTTTACAGAAGTGGCCGACTAGGAAGCTAGCCCACAGGGAGGAAATGTGTGTGGTCTTTCTTGGTCCTTCCCAGAAGAATGTTTCATGTTGAAAGTCAATGGATTACAAAAGAACCAACTGCGCTGAGATCTGCTCCTTAAAATAAGAGAAACAGGGAGAGGAACAGAGACTTCCTCAGGACATGCTGAGGTACTCGGGTGGAGTTAGTACCTATCAGACATGATAAACAACGGCCACCCGTCACAACAGAACTATAGGATGATGAGGGAAATGGCTAGGATTCCAGGGGTGACCGGGTCACAGGTTCTGCTAAGCTTTATTGGAAGGTACCATGAATTTCTGGTGGGTCAATTCCTCCAAGTTACTTATGGCTCCCCACATTTCATCACCAGAGTCCTGACGAGGAGTGCCCGATCCGAGCAACCACTCCAGACCAAGCCATCTGAGGCATGTAAGCTGTTCATCACCTCGGCAACCTTGCATACTTGGGCCGGACTCTGAAACTAAGAAATGGAGAAGAGGAAAGCCCAACATTAGCATACGGGGAGGGGGCACAGTGATGAGGTGAGGTCCTCCATGGAAGTGGCACCTCACACCAGTAGGCAGTGATCCATGCACGAAGGTGGGTGTGATCATGTGATTTCAGGGTGCAAACTCTATAATGTCAGCGCTTGAAAACCCTGCTGTGCGTGGAAATCCTGGGGAGCTGATAAGGAGGGGAGAGCGCAGTGGGCACAGAGGCTTCAGGCAAACAGGAGGTCATGAAGAGGGGATACTCGGGCAAGATTCCAGGAAGGGATGGCTGCTTAAAACCATCCATTCTTTGTCAGAAGGCAGCAGAACCTGAGTGGTATCTGGTGGAAATCAAAGAGTGCCCTTGATGGGTGCTGGGAATAATTATAAATTACTAAATGACAAACTAGTAACTAATCTTAAAATAAATGTGTCCTACAGAATAGAACTACTGGTCATGGCACCATTTATTATGTTAGCTAGCACCTCCTGACCCTGCTGTCCCCCTTTTCATCAGGGCTGGGCTTCTCAGGATTGTCTTGTTCATTCCCCCATAGCCCGTCGCTTGTCGCTTACTTCCTCTCCGTCGCTTCAGTGACAGAAATGAATGGAAGCTTTTAGTCTCTTTCCTGTTTGATCTCAGTCTCCCTCCCTCCCTCAGCATTTTTTTCTTCTACTATAGTATCAATCTCTTCAGTTTTCTCCTGCTTCCCTAGATAGGGATTTCAAATTTTTTATCCTTGACTGCATGTGTGTTTGTGTTCATTTGTGTGTGTGCATTTCCGCCTCCCTTCCTCAGTCCATCAGGCTTGAGTGACCAGCACTATACCGTCTGAGCTAACCTGGTCCAGGCAAGCTGACTGCTTTTAGACAGGGTCTTTCCCTGGCCCTGGTGTTGCCAACTCAGCTACAGTAGCTGGCTAGTGAGCCTTTGGAATCCTCCTGTCTCCACCTTTCTCTCAAGACTGCTTCTCAGTCTTGTAGTCTCAACAGTCCCTGCAATGATCGAATCCACTAGACTGCTGCTGGACAGCCCTTGTTCACTGTCCCGATGGCCTGGCTAGGCTTCAGGGCGGCCTTGAACTGCCCCAATGCCAATATAGGCTGATTACAAACACTCTTCTCAAATGTTTTCAATATGGAGCTAAAACACTCTTAGCTGGAGAATTATTTTGCTCATAAATTATTTCAGATTTTAATTTTCCCCTTTTCTGGTTATGTTGCCTCCCTTCACTGACTTTCTCATTTCAGGAGAAGTTCATAATTCTTTCTAAGTTTCTTGCACCCTGTGTTGGTGACATCTATTTCTGGGTTGAAATCAAGCTACAGAAATGTCTTTCAATGATAATAATCTGAAAACAAGGAACCATTTTACATGCAAAATGGCAGAGACCTCTCCTTTCCTTAAAACTGCAAGAAAAGAGGCAGCATCAGTCTGATAAAACCTGTGCCTAGAGGAGGGGCTCTCACGGGGAGATAGACCAAGAGCAGGGTTCTCAGGGAGGGGACACACTCAAAGCATAGGTTCTTATGGGAGAGAGAGACCTAGAGCAGCGCTATTATGGGAAAAGCCAGGCTCACAACTAAGATCTAAGATTCTTTAGTGGTGTGTGTGTGTGTGTGTGTGTGTGTGTGTGTGTGTGTGTGTGTGTGTTAGATTCATCTCCTAGTGGGAGATGGCACTCTGGGCAAGGGAGAAAGGAGTATAGGAGGTAGCTCCCTGAGCAGAGATTCTCAGGGAGGTGGTGATCCAACAGAGGTCTCAAGGGATTATAGACTCCCTAGGAACCACTCACAGAACCTGGGTCTGGCCTCTCAGGTTCTGTTTTTTAACAGGTTTTCTGTGATATCTTTGAGAAGCATGGGAGGAAGCCCAGCCACTTCCCAGGACGAATGACCCCGGGTGCTGCCTGTCTTCTATGTATGGACACACATCTCAAGGCCGAAAGCTGCGGGACCAAGGCTTTGCAAGCTCCTGTGAAATGTTTACATGGAGAAGTGCAAACATCTCATTTACTGTTGTAACATATACTGTTCATAGACTGTTATTTTAAAGCTTGTTTCCATCAAAAAGCGCTTCCAAGGAAACACAAACTAGGCTTCTGGGAACAAGAATGGCATGTCTTCTGACATTTAGGTTTCTCATGTTAAATATACAATGCAGCCGATTTTAAATATGGGAACACCTACAAATTTGTCTCTTGAATAAACTACACATTCATCTCAGTTGGCTGGAAAAAAAAGTTTTATGTTTCAAAGTAAATTCCTAAGGGGCACCATTTAAACCAGAGTCTTAGAAAATGGACTGCTACCTAATGCCCCAAATTGAAGTGTTTGCTTCTAACTCATGCTTAACCCTGAATCAGGGTCCAAGAGGAAAGCTCTGGTTTCTTACATCATCTGTGAAAAACAGCCAATCCTGGGGGTGGAGGACATGCACAAAGCACTAGAGGGAATGTCCCCTTTGGGTTCCCTGGGCATCTCTTCCTGGGGACAGACCTAGGCCACAGATTCCTCCCAGGTTGTAGGTTTAGGTCTGACAGAATCTCTCTCAAACCTATTACCTCTTTGCACTTAGGGGAAAGTAGTCAACACCCACACCAGAAAAAGCAGGCTTTGTGGGTCTGAAGTTACCCAGTCCACAGTATTTAGTGCAATCCACGCTGATCTTGCTAATTCTTGTTGGGAGGAATAGGCACTTCAGAGAACGTGGCTTCCATCCATCCTGTTGCATGAATGTTCTGGCACACGACTTAAACACATGCTGACTGCAAGTATTTACAAGACCAGTCTGTTTCCAATCAACAGTACCACTGACTGCATTCATCAGATGGCTCAGCTGTCAAACAAGCATTCCCCCACACGCTTTCTTTGTGCCTACATTCTGTGGTATACTACTTTATGTGTGCTTAAATTTTTCCAAATGTATCTGAGATTAAAAGGATAAATTTGCTGACAAGAAAGGAGGCGCCCCTGTGTACAGTCGCTATGATCTATAAAGATCAAATGTGGTGCTACTTCAATACAGGAAGAGTAGATGACGGCACAGACGATGGCAGTGCTGTTTACTGTGTCCTCCGTCATGGATTAGCTGCTTCTTCCATCAGGCAAAAATAGAGATGATGGCCTATCTATCACTATTTCCCTATGAGCTATGAGTCTGAGAGAGGGTCACAGCTACAGAGTCTCAGTTCAAAGCCCTGACTGGTCTTTATATCCAACGCCCTTGACCTTCCAAGCAACTCTAGGGTCAAGGCTCATGCCAATGCATGTATTTTAGTGAGGGTCTCACTGCTTTTCAGCATACTGAACTTGAATCATTCTAAAAATTTCTTTGCTACCCCGTGGCCTTCCTGTTGTCTGAGAACCAGAGAGGACTGAATCTCTCGCCAGTTCCCTCCATGCATGCACATGTGTTATGGCCACCCTCGCTTTGTGGTAGCTGAAAGGAGGGCTTCAGTTGCAGCTGAGGCTGGGTGCTTGGGGCTGCTGGATGCCAATGGCTCTCTGTCAGAAGGGCCTGCTTTGGTCTTCTCCTCGTGCTCTGAGAGGGTAGACAGGTGAGGCCAGATCATCTGAAATTCTCCACCTGATGAGTTCTGGGACGAGACATTCACTTGGCGTTAGATGTACCCCAGAACTCCAGGGATAGATAAAGCGGCCCAACATGCTGCTGCTATGCTCTTATTCCCGAAGAGGTTTTTTTTCATGAGCAGGCACTGCTTCTCATGGGTCTGTGTTTTGGAGTTTGTATCCTGCTGGCTCCCTGATGGGTCTCACGAGACCAACCTTCCAGTGCTCTGGTTCTCTGTCTCACCTTTCTAACCTGACTAGTGCTCAGCCTACACTACTTTCGGCCGCTGTGCCTTTATCAAAGAATTAAGGTAATGGAAAACATACAACCATATTTACAGTGTCAAAAGTTTGCTTCATTCAGAAACCGGCTAAAGGGCTTTAGATGCTTGCTGTTCAGTTTACTCTTCTGATTGCCTTGCCGCTATGTAAATCAATTTGTTAATGTTCCTTACAAAATGCATGAGCCAGTTATACTGACAAACACACAAAGCTCATTCGTAATTAGCAGTTAATTAGTAAGAAGGAACAGATGCTGCCGGAGATTCAGCAGGCGAACAGGTTCTGTAAACAATGCTTATAAATCTAAATGAATTTATTAACCACAATACGACTGTCAACATTTTTTTGGCAACCATACAAAATATGGCGGAATCCCCAAAATGTCTTTACAACGTATTAATAACCGTGGTGACAGCCGAGCCACTCCAGCCAGCAGTAAGCTGTTCTCCACTGCCATCGTCGCCTCACAGAGAGGCAGCAGAAGCTTCATTACCTCCCACCTTAATCTACACATGCTGATTAACACACGGCATGAGCAGCATTCAACACGATGGGAGCTCTCTGCTCACGACGGAGGCAAGCTCTCTCTTGCGAGTGTGCCGCACAGGGATCCATGTGACACAAGGAGAGTCCTCTTGGAAGCCACCGTCTCAGGAGAGCCAAAGGTGAGCAAGAAAACGTCACCTGGGTAACAAGTAGACAAGGTGCTAAGGAGCAGCCATGGGTGGGAGATAGTCCTGCCTGAGAGAACCAGGAAAGTTTCCCAGCAGAGAGAGCTAGGAAGACATCTTCAAAAGTGCTAGGATTCCAAGAGAGATAATAGGTGAAGGAAGATAATAGGTGGTTTCTACGAGCCTAGAAAACCAACCCATGGACGCCATCACACAGAGTGTCTGTCTGTGCACCGGGAAATCTGATGGGGCATATGGGAGCTCATGGTGTGTGCTTGGGGCAGGGGTAGGACTCAGGCTAGGGCTTCTGTGCCTCCAAAAGGATAAGGACACTTTGGGGCTGGCAGTGTGACTGGACCCTGCTAATGTTTTTTTATTTTTATTTTTTCTGGAAGCTCCCTGAGAGCAGAAATGTTGTTAACAAGATTTACTCTTGGAGAGGGTCTGTGAGGACAATTCTTTTTAAAAATTAATTTAGTATTATCGTTGTGTATGAGGTTCATGCACGTGTAGGTGGCTGCAAGCGCCACAATACATATGTAGGGGTCAGAGGACAATTTAATGGTATTGACTATCTTTCTGCAGGTTCCAGGGATCAACGTCATGCTTGCAAATCAAGTGCTTTTACCTGCACGCTGGGGTGTGTGTGTGTGTGTGTGTGTGTGTGTGTGTGTGTGTGAATTTTCCCACTGAATTGGGAAGCTGGGCCCCAACTATGGGCACCATCCCACATGCTGTGGTCCTGGGCTGAATAAAAAGAAAGTCAACTGAGCCAACATTCCTCTCTCTCTGCTTCCTGACTGTGAATGCAGTATGACAGCCTCAAGCTGTTGGTGCCATGCCTTCCCTGTCAGAGTAGACTGTACCCTCAAACTGTAAGCCAGAACAGACCCCAGCTTTCTTAAGTTCTTTTCATCTGAGATTCAGTCACCACAGTGAGATAAGTAACACAGTACCCTTGGCTCCATGTGGGCACTGCTTAGAGGAGAACACGCCGGAGGGCCTGCTGTCGACCTGGGGCTGCTATGTGATTGGGGACGGCAGGAGAAGTGTGTGCAGCCGACGTGGGGGAGCACAAGGTTACACTGAGTCGTCCTAATCTAGTTCCTGAAAGTCACACTGTCTACTGCAGTTTATGAATCGGATGTCCTCATGTGGCTACAACAGGGAGGAGTCTGGAATCCCCCCCCCCCCCCCCCCCGGCAGAGGCCCTTCTGCTTGCTCAGAGTTGAGAGGGGCTGCGTTGTCCCTGCGGCCCAGAGTTGTGTCCTCACACAGGCTCCCAGGAGGTGAGCGGCTTCCTGGCACACTGGCCTTCTCTCCAGCTGCCTGTTTCATTTCAGAGCCTCTCCTCCTTGGGTGACCTTTTATTTAAATGGCATTTTCCTATCCTCTCATGGGGACCTCCTTCATAATAGTCTGCTAAATGAATAATCGACAAAAATGGATGCGAACTCCAGCATAAGGTGCCCCAAATATGACATTCCAGATAAAATGTTTTCTCAAGGCAGGCTTGAGTGTGTGAATTAAGAGTTATAATTATGAGTCAGGCTGCAGAGAATGGGGGAACTCTGCTCTCCTGACACATCATGACTTGGTATACTCGGCAAGGGTAGGCAGCTCTGCCATTTTACACAAAGCCTGGGAAGGCAGGCAGTTACTATGCAAGCTGGGGGATGCTGGTAGAGAAGAGAGGGAGGTATGAGGATACCCAGGGTGATAATCTACTCCATATTTTGTCCTTAGGAACTAAACTCCTAAACCATATACCAGATAAGACAGAACAGCTTGTACCTGTGCGTGTGAATGACCCAGGACCGACCTTTCTCCCACAGTGCTCTAAGATGGGAACTCAATCGACTGAGCAATTCCAACTAGCCCAGCTGAAGTCACTGCTAGGGTGGATTTTGCCCTCATGCTCCACACCACGCTCTACCAGACTGCTTCAGCTGGAAGGAGAACTGATACATACACATCGAGCCAGAGTTAACAACTGCAGGACTGTCAAACCATAACTCGCGGACAACAGCCAGGTTGGACAATCACCAGAGTGGCTGTAAGTAGCACTTACACTAACAAAGCAGGGCAGATGAGTGAGGACAGGGCACATGGTACTAAAAGTGCCAACTAGAAGAACAGAAATGGACGAGGGATGTAACTATGGGTGGTTCCGCTTGGAAAGTACATTTGGATATACAATACTGATCACATATTGTTTCAGCAACCAAGTCTTCATGCCTGTGTAGAAGCCAGAGGATGGGGGAACAGCCTGGGTAGCAGCAGGGAGTGTTCTGAGGAGGATCTAGGTTTGAGGGAGAATGGACAGACTGACCCCCAGTGCTGACACACTGGTCACCCCTGCATCCAGAAGCCTGCTTGCCAACCGCACCCTGCCAGCAACTATGTCAAAACCACCTACTATGAGGCTGTCTAGTCATTCCTGCGATCCACCTTGCCCATCAACTGCTACAGGTCTCACCTCTTAGTCATGCAATCCCAGATCCAAGTCACTGATCCTGATTGCAATTACGGTATTGGAGGGGGTATTACTGCCATGAAGTGGGTATCATCTGCCCTATGCCCAAGGAGGAGGAGGACAGAGACATTCTCTTAGCATTTCTTCTCTCTCTCCCTGCTCATACTACCCACCTACCCACAGTATTTTTGCTGATGCCCCACCTCCTTTCCTGGTCACAGGCTGTGCCCCTCCCCCAGGCTCAGTAGAGCCTGGTGTGCACATGGTCAGGTGACTCCAGCTAGCATAAGCAGAAGTCACTAAATTCTGTTCCCTGATGATTACAGAGATTAGCACTGACCCAGGACAGGGAGCATGGCTACACATGTGAACATTGCATGTTCCTGAGTGTTTATAAACTGGAATGACCTTTGAACATCTGCGATGTGTAACTTGTAACATGTGTTATAACTTATAACAAATTGCATCCTGAGGTCCTGGCCAATTAGATCATCAATAGTTGAGGAAGCATTCACTCATAAGGCTGTAAAACAATGTAAAAATGGCTGACTTGGGTTCCACTACTGTCAGGAATATGGTAATAAAACATTAATTACAGGCCAAACCGAACAAGCCTGAGATCAGAATGAAACCACACATCAACCCAGGGAAGAACACCAATGAGGAGAATGATCTCAGCAGCCACAGACCGGAGAAGGTGTTTGTAGATGATACATGCCATAGGGGCACATCACCCAGGGCATACCATGGACAGAGTCAGCAACTGGAACAGAGACGCCACAGCAGAGAACAGAAAGGTGGGGAAGCAGGCCACGGCATCCGATGCCCTAGAGACCTGCGAAATTCAGGAGACCTGGCTGTGCAACAACTGCCAGCGTCCGAAACTGACAAGAGCCAGTGCTGAGGAGTTTGGGACAACAGAAAGTCTGTACTTAAGTGCTGAAAATGCAGGACAGTGCAGCCACTTTGGAAGACAGTTTGACAGTTTCTTACAAAACTAAAAGTTCTTCTCATATAACCTGGCAGTTGTGTCCCTTGGGATGTGCACAAATGTGCTGAGAACAGTGTCCAGCAAAACCCTCAGACACAGACGCTGGCAACAGTCTTCATCATCGCTGTCCAAACTTGGCAGAACCCAAGAGGCCCTCCCAAGAGGCGCATACAAACCCTGTGGCAGATCCTGACAACAGTGCATTATGAAGTACTAAGAAGAAGAAAAAATGAACTCTCCAATCATGGGAAAACTTGAGAGAACCTCTAAATGTGTGCGAGTGAATGCCATGACCCTGGTTTCATCTCTGAAGCTGTGATAAAATGCTCTGAGAAAAAAGCAACTCAGCAGAGAATTGGAGTTTTACAGCTCACATTTCTAGGTTACAGTCCACTGTAGGGAAGCCAAGACAGGAACTTCAAGCAGCTAATCACATGACACCTAGTCAAGAGCAGAGCAAAGTGAATGCATTCAAGCTTGCTTGCTTATGTACGTGCCTTCAGCACGTTTTACTCTTAACAAAGTTCAGGACTGCCTGCTTAAGGAATGGTGCTGTCTACAATGGACAGAATAGAGTCTTCCCACATCAGTTAAGATGATCCCTCACAGATATGCCCACCGGTCAACCCAATGACTACGATCCCTCACAGACATACCCACAGGTCAACCCAATCACTATGATCCCTCATAGACATGCTCATAGATCAACCCAATGACTATGATCCCTCACAGACATGCCTACAAGTCAACCCAATGACTACAATCCCTTACAGACATGCCCACAGGTCAACCCAATGACTATAATCTCTCATACACGTCCACAGATCAACCCAATGACTATGATCCCTCACAGACATGCCTACAGGCTACAATCCAATGCCTACTATCCCTCACTGAAACTCTTCCCAGGTGACTTTAGGTTGTCTCAGCTGAAAATGAAACTTACCCAGCATCCTATTCGAAAAGGAGTCTAACTAGATCACACTATGAAAAGGGCACCATTGTGCAGACAGTAAAATGATCAGTGGTGCCTGGGAATGGGGGAAGGAAAAACAAACATAGGAAGAGTTCAGAACCTTCAAGATACACATTGTGGTTATTTGGAATAATACAGTAGTAGTGTATATGTTTGGTATATATTGTCCTGACTATAGAATGCACAATACTGGGAGTGAGCCCTCATGTGAAGTACAGAGACTGCACAGTGGTATGTCTTATGTGACCACGATTTGTATAAAATGGATCCTCAAGTGAGGATCCTGGTAATGGAAGCCCTGTGGAAATATTCTCTGCATCTTTCCACCATAAGGCATGTCCAGTAGCTCTCACTAGGACAAATGATGACAGACCTGGGACTGGACCTTATAGGGCCTGCCCAAGGAAGCCAGAACCTTCCTTGATCACTTCTCTCAGAAAATATTCTGAGCCTACAGACCCCCAGGGGATCCCACATTGGATTCTTGAGTTCATAACAGCTTCTGTCCTTTAGGACCTGTTGGGTACTATATGTAGCTTTCCGGTTACCAGACAGCTAGCAGAATGATGTTCTGGAGGGGAAACTGAAGACCAGTTCCAAGTCTTTCTGAACTAGGCTTGCTCTGACCCAGGGAGTAGCAGTACTACTGGTGACAGACAGCAAGAGGCTCTTGGAGTAAAGAAAAGCTCAGCCTAGTAAATACCTGAGTGTCCCTTCAAATATAACTGACTTACTAGTACACCACTCCACCAAGGGCAGCCCACCTGCTTTCATGGAGACTCCTATAAAGAGCCACGTTCTTCCTTGTCCAAATCTTCTGTGGTCCTAAGTGATTACTCTTCATGGTTCCTTCTGTTTTAATCCCAACAGCCTTTCTTCTACTGGACCTTGTAGATGGTCCCCAACTTAAAATAGCTCAGATCAAGGCATTCAACTCTATGCTAGTATAAACATGATACATGTTCAATAAAATAGTACTTTGAGAGCTGGTTTATAGAATTTGCAGTAATCGGTAAGCTCTTGACCATATGGGAAAAGACTGTCCTCTTCAATTGAGCATGCAGTTTGAGTAAGAACACACATACAGTGTTAAGGAGTATGGATATACCTATGTAAACAGTCAGGTCAGCCAAATCAACCCTGGCTATCAATAGGGTGTCAAGAGTCCTCACATCCAGATTAAATTCAATTTTCAATTTGGCATTCTGGGCTAGGGATGCAAGTGCATCCCTGCCCCCTCCATTAGACCCATGATCACAGTGGTGGCCACCCCAGTTTGCTGTGTACTGTACAGGGTACCCTTCAGCTAGAAGCGTTAAGTACATTTCTGATTCATAGTACTTCCAACACACAATTGCCAGCAAGCCTCAGGCAGTCTCAGTGTTCTTACTCTTGAGCTTAGCTAATGTGCCATAGAACCTCTACCTTCAAGACACACTTGTCCCTGTAGTGCTGCTCACTGTATGTATGACAGCAGAAGAGAGACTGGTTCTGAGAGAGGTCAGAGTGCTCTAGATATCTACAGAAAATGAAGAGCCTCATCGCCAAGCAACGTCCGGGCAGCTGGGCTGACCTCTATGGATTCCAGGAGCTACTCTAGCACAGGCTAGAACGGTTCAATCAAGTTCTAAAAGTCCTAGCGGTACCCCCATCCCAACCACCCAGAGACTGGCTGTAGAAAGGCTACAGGCATGCAAGAGCACTTGGCTGCTGATCAGCCTCTGTTGAAGGCATAGTGTAAAGTAATGACACCTGGTCCTCAACACTGAGGATCAGAACTTGGGGAGGGGGGGTGTCACTGACCAGGAGAGGTGTCCTAAGAAAAAGGACCCTTTACTTTCACCTTCTCAGAATGTAGCTTAGGTACCGCATCCCTGGACTCTTCCCAAGCATTTTTTGCAAACCTTCCAGAACACACAGAATGTGCTTCCTACTGAAAGCTGAAGGGCTATGGCATTGCCAGTTCCTAGCTGTGTGACCCCAAGAGTGCAGCTGAACTTCTGAGAACTTTATCAGGGAACGTATTAATCTTTATTTTCTTGAGGTGTTTGCAAGAACAGAGGTTCCCCTCCCCCAAGTTAGTACTTATGAGGGCTGCTCTGGATGTTTTGGATACACTAATGACCAAATGGATTAATACTACATTCCTGACCTTGTGGTCTGTACATGCCAGGAGCTGGTGTCCATCCCTGACCCCCACCACAGGTTAGCAACACAGATCAACTGCTGCTTTGCTGTGAAACAGATTTGTTTAAACCATGTAAAGATGCGCTGCATTTGTTTGTGTTGCAGACTAATTGTTTAACTATGTAAAAATATGCTGCATTTGTTCAACTATGTAAGGATGTGCTGCTTTTGTTTATGCTGCATTTGCTTAACTATATCAAGATGAATTGTTGTTTCACCTTGCCTCCCTAAGGCACCTGACTGGTCTAATTAAAAAGCTGGATGGCCAATAGCTAGGCAGAGGAGGGATAGTCAGAGTTGGTGAGCAGAGAAAAGGGAAGTCAGCAAGCTAGCCAGCCACAGAGGAAGCAGGAAATCAGTATGGACAGTGTGTATATAAGCTAAACGAGCCCTGGGGACAGCACATAGATTAATAGAAATGGATTTATTTAAGTTAAAAATAAAATAGCTAGCTAGAGACAAGCCTAAGGTAAGGTTGAGCATTCATAATAATAAAATAATACGTCTCTGTGTCATAACATGGGGGCTGGTGGTCCAAGAAAGCCTGCTGCTACAATGCTTTGCTGTTCTTGGAACTCTTATCGCCACACCACCTGTGCCTGAGAAACACCCATTTCCCAGAAGTCAGAAAACAACTAGCATTCCCCACCACCAGAAATCCAAAAGTCAAGATCACTATCCACACCCACCTTCCTTAGGGAGGTTTGTAATGATTATATCAGAGCTCTTTTCTTCATGAAGGTGCCATCTCAGCAGGTTGCTCAGTGATCTGAGTAAGCCTTCTAGAAAGTTTATTGCCACAAAGGAACCCTGCCAGGTTGGCTTCTCTGGACCTCCAAAAGCTCCCACCAGCGGGTACTTCCTTGGTGATAAACTTGGAAGTGGAACTCAGGGCTCAGGTCATGAGACAGTATGATCCTTATCAAGTACAGCTTGGGGAACAAGTGGGAAGCTACCCATGGTCATGCTGTCTCTCTTCCTTTCTGGAACCCTCACACATGAGGAACTTTTTAAAAGTCATCGATAAGGTTCATTAATGAAACAAAATGTCACCTACTCAATGTGAGCCATTAAAAATTATTAGTCCAAGTATTAGAAAAAATAGTCAACCGAGTGCAGAAATACCAAGTACACACAGCCATCACCTTGGAGGTGTCCTGCCAGTCCTCCTCTTATACCAGATCCTCAGCCAAAGGCCTGAACCCCAGAATGCACACGATGGGTCTTTGGTGGAGAACCAAATTCATGAAAACCCTTGAAGAAAAACATCAATCCCATGGGAAAAACTAGAAATTATCTTCAAGCATGTGCTGCTTAGAGAAGGCGGAAGCCCTATTTGTAACATCTGATGTTTCCAATCGTGCTCTCCCAATCTGCAAGCCAATGTATTTCCTACCCTCTGCAATTTGGGAAGAAGTGCCATGGTTATTAGCAGCCCAGGGGTGTACATGTCCCTCACTTCTTGCATTCCTCAGATCCAAGTGGGACTTCTTGCTGAATTCTCTATAAAGTGGAGCAAGCGCCTTCTGTGTTATCTGAAAATTGAAGGCAGGCTGACCAAACATACGGGGTCAGTGGAACCAGGGAGGAAGATAAAAAAGGCATCACTTTAGGGGATGCTTTCCACATCCTGACTCTTTATAATCTGGTAAAGCAAAGGGATGAATTTAGGTACCTGCGCAGCAACTTTTGGCAAGTGTGGCACAGTTGGTTCTGTGGGAAAATGGTTGTGACAACATTTAAAACCATCTAGCGGAATGGAACAAGGATAGAGCAAGGTAACAACACTAAACTCAAGATGAAGAGCGCATCTTTTCTTGATGATGGACACCAAATTAACAGCATCTCTCAGTGACAGAGGCTATATACTATAGGACCTAAATAGGCCACACTAGTGAAGAATATTCTAGCAACCTGGGCTTTCTCAGCAGAGGGCTGGGGCTAAGTGAAGCTAACTCATCAAGCGACCTCTATCCCTGGGTCCAGCTAACACAGAGGGTGTTCAGATTAAGTACTCATTTTATCGTTGGGATTGACCATGGGGCGATTATGTCTACCAGAAGAACAAGGGGATAACTGTGCCCTGATAAGAGACCAATTAATTCCAGCCACAGCTTTATACTGAAAAAGAAATTGTTAAATGTAAACATTGTCTGTTGCTCTTAACTGAAAATGAAATATCACCTGGGCTGGAGATGTATGTAGATAATGACCGAGTGCTTGTCTATCAGGCGTGAGGACCTGGGTTCAATCCCCAGTAATGGGACAAATATCTAGTTGAAAAAGTCAATCCTGAGAGGAAGTATGCTGGGTGCATAGTTGAGTGAAAGCAAAATGGTATTTACATACACAGGTGCACAGGGCAGTAGACACACATCTGGGTAGTTTAAAATCAGTGGGCTTCTGGCCGCCTGGCTAGCTTATGCCCAAAAATAACGACACACAAACTGTATTCATATAAACACTGCTTGGCCCATTTCTATTAATGTGTGTAGCACCCCAAGGTGCGTTTACCGGGAAGATTCTAGTCTACGTCCATCCTGGGTCAGAGCTTCATCGCATCTGCTCCAGAGAGCAGAGCTATCGAGTCCTCTTCCTCCCAGCATTCTGTTCAGTTTACTCCACCCACCTATTTTCTAACCTATCAGGGCCAAGCAGTTTCTTTATTTTTTAACCAATGACCTTCCTCCTTCACAGTGGAATCCCATTTTCCCAGCAGTCCTCCATGATAGCAGGCAACGTGGGTAGTAGCCCACAAGATGCTAAGAATGTCCTGCGAGGGACAGAAGTGGCATCAATGTGAATCTCAATTTCAATGCCCTTTCCTTTGAGTCTCTAGGCAGGAAGGCAAAAGGACAAGCACGGTGCAGGAAGCCATTTCTGACCTGCCCAGTCTTCCCTGGGTGCTTCTTTTATGCACGCTCAATTTCAGTGTAGGTAAACGGGCATCATTGTCTTCGGAAATCATTTCCAGTAGCAATTTGCACTTTCCTGCAAATGGTCTTGTTTATTCTTGCTGAATTGTAAACGGTAAGAGTTGTATGAATCAAGTCTATGGGATCTTCCCTACGGTTAATAAAAAAGGAGGGATTCCATTAGGGAAGAGGTGAGGGGAGGGTCAGTAACAGGAAGTATAAAAACATGCTCTCCTTTCTGCAGGAGTCATTCTGTCCCATGAAGACACTGGCCTCCGTGGCTGGAACACAAAGACTCACAACCAGCCGGAAAAGGCAAGCTGCAGCTGAGGCAGGTGCTTTTTAGTGCTGCAAATATAAACAAGGGCAGTGTGATGAAAGGGCATTATCTAATCTAAGTGTGAAAAATATTTTTATTGCTCTGGGAATAGTCACTGTTAACTGAATGCAACAACAAAAAGGGGGGAAAAGACCATGCGGGCCCGAGGGGATTACCAAATCAATTAACAAGTAATTCAGGAACTAATTTCTATATTGCCTCTTAGCACAAAATTGTATCTTTAATTTCTCCTGCAATAAGCATCCCTATGATGGTCCTAACACACACTGCCGCTGTAAATGAGTTTACAAGTATCTCTTTTTGATTGGCTATACAGCATTATTTCTTCACAGTTCAATGCTACTGCAGCCAAGTGCTCTGAAATATTTAATTACGCTGGTAGCTACCGGTTACCAATTTGCAAGACCCACAGTGAGTACAGTACATTTTAGAAAACTAGTAATCAGCTAATTAAAACCACAGCGAATTCCTGCTACTCCAATTACCAACAACGGCTGTTGGATACACTCACAGGGTTTTGCTTTAGGGGAAGGAGGTCTTCAGGACTAGCGATACCCTGGAACATGGATGCCATGCAACCAAATTGCTCCTCACAAGCAAGCTCTACTCAGAGAATCTTCCCACAGCTATTCTGGGTACCTGAGCCGTGCGAGGGCTTTGATCTAAGTGGTGAAGTAGATGCGGGGGCTTAGTGAGTTTGGGGAGTAAGCAAACTGGGTCTGAGTCCTGCAAGGTGAAGTTTGGCTTTCTCATGTGTTAAATCTGTTGGTTTTCTCATCTGTTAAAGGGACAAATGTCGTTTCAGGGCTGCTTGCGAGATACACACACACTCCGAGTGGGTTGGGTTCCGCTGTGAGAACCAGGTCTTCTCCAGGGCCATGCTTCTCATTTATTTTAGTAGGTTTAAAGAGAATGGCTGGTCACAATGCTAGCAAAATCAGGCTTGTGGCAGGCAACATTATTTACGTATGTCCTTGGATGAATACAAGAGAAAGAAACAGCTCATGGTATACACTGTGCACAGAGCTCGGGAAAAGCTCCTTTCTGTAAGGATGGTCCTAATCTGTCCACCCAGGAGAGCTCGGGTCAGTCTATCTTTCCCAAGACTCAGTTTCCTTATATGTAAAATGAGTAACTTCTCAGGTTTACAAGCAGCTATTCTGTCATGCTAGGATACTGATTCAGAAGGCCACTTGGTTATTTGGGGGCGGGGGGAATGGAAAGACAGCATGTAAAGGTGGGAAAGTGGGGAAATCTTTTGGTTAATGTATCATATTAGTGTTGCTCAGCATTTATCAATTTAGTTAATATGCTTCATAAATGTGTACATAAATACATTCTTATTTACTGAGAGACATTACCTAAGAAAAAATTAGGCAAACCCTAAGTAGTAGAATTCTTAATTTCAATGAAAAAAGAAAAAGAATCACCTGACAAAGCCCAGGCAGACTTGGCTAGCGGGACCTTTAGAGATCTTTAACAGCTGGGCCTCGGTGGAGGGCAGCACCAGTGGGGCTCAAGTCACATCTGCAGTGTGGCAGACAGAATGAGCCAAATGAAAGGAAATCTCAGCTAAGGGCAGACCTATCCACCATGTACTCTCCCTGAAGCCTCTGGTCACCACTCTGAAAGTCTACCTGGAAGGTCCCTTCATCATCCTGTGACTCTCCCCAGCTTGCCCTCCACTATGGGCAGAGCCAAGAAAATAGTAAATCACTGAAAATTAAAAAACAAACAATCCACTCTAACAACCAAGCTCTGAAATACTTGAGTTGCAATACATTTTAAAGATATGATGGACACTGGAAGAAATAGCAGTCTATGAACTAACACCCTTGATATTCTTGTCTAAGAGTTAGGAGATAAGTTCTGCTAGCCTACAGCACACACACACACACACACACACACACACACACACACTCACACACATACAAAACAGACATACACCTATATACACACACATAAATATACATATACACAAAACACACACACATAAACATGTGGTACACATGGTATATTAGACTATGAGAATTTTTCAGAAGAAAATAATTTTCTGTTAAACTGATACATGACTGAATACAACTTATGAAAACAATTTTATAGCTATGGCCACAGCATCTGAGTAGCAATTCAATGTCCTAACCCATCATCAAAGGGGAAACTCAACACTGACTGTCTATGAAGAAACCTGGCATCTCTTGCCTCCTCCAAATGGCAGCAGCTAAGGCCACAGACTGCAGTGGGTGAACCAGGTGCTTCCTCATGCACACACCAAAGAGTGGGTGCTGTGTCGTCCCCTCTAGAAACTCAGCCCACACCCAGCAGCTATTCAAGAGACATCAGACAGTCCAAGATGGCTGAGCAAGGTTCCTAACAAAGGCTCGAGGTTGAGAATGGCAATGCAGACTGAGGAACTGTCTGAAAGCACAGGTAGCGAGGTGCACACATAGTCCAATGCTTCTCCTTGCCTGGTATCCATGCTCAGTTTTCAACAGTAGGAATGACTCTGCTGGAGACTGTTCTCACCTTTCTGTTGAAATACGGAGCAGTGGGGCTGCTGCGTCCCCACACCCGGCCGCCCACATGGTTAGCTTTACCCCGAAATAATTACACGGAAACTGTATTCTTTTAAACACTGCCTGGCCCATTATTGGCTAGCTCTTCTCGGCTAACTCTCGCACCTGGACTAGCCCATTTCTTATAAGGTGTGTAGCACCCCAAGGTGTGCTTACCGGGGAGATTCTAGCCTGCGTCTGTCTGGAGTGCGGGCATCATGGCAACTCCCTGACTCAGCTTCCTTCTCCCAGAATCCTGTTCTGTTTACTCCACCCATGTAAGGGTTGGCCTATCAATGAGCTCAGGCAGTCTCTTTATTAATATGAAATCACTCCCACATCATTTCCCCTTTTTCTGTTTAAACAAAAAAGAAAGGCTTTAACTTTAACATAGTAAAATTACATATAACAAAACAGTTATCAAGTACGAATTACAGTTACAATATTTATATCTACTTTATCTTTTATCATAACTAAGGAAAATTACAACATGTATCCATTCTTCAACTGCTTCAAAGACTCCAGAAGGATATAATACTAAACAAGAAATAAGAAAACTCTAGAAATGACAGAGACATCTCGCTGCCTGGACAGTCACCCAAAGTTCCTCTGTACTGTTGGGGCATCAATCTTCGGCCTTCAGGCCCATAGTATCCAGCAGACAGTTCCATGAAGCAGGAAATTCCAAAGACAGTTCAGTCATTTTCTGCTGTGTCCTGCGTCCTGCAGAATGTCTCGTAGACTCTTTTATGAATCAGGAACCCTGAACGATCATCTCACCTTTAGGCAAGTTCAGCAGTCCTCTCTCTGCGGGTTCTTTGTGTCCAGTTTATGCAACAGTCCAGGCAAGAACAGTCTCTTGCCCAAATGGCTATCCAATTCCATAAGGATCCTCTTCGATGCCCATCTTCATCTCAAAGTAGATTGGTGCTGCCAGGAGCAGACGTGTCTCATTGTCATGAAAAACCCTAAGTTATTAAAACATTAAATGCCATATTCTGCAGTCTTTGAAAGATATGAAGAATGCCTATCTAACTGAAATATATCTCTATATATCTAAAAAAAAATCTAACATGACTACAAGCTTGACTATTATTTATGATTATTTAACAACAACCTATATTTCCTAATTATACATTACATTTTAAAAATGAACTACACAATCACAATACCTTGATCAAGATTAGAAATACATATACATATAACAAAATTGACCTTAAAATCCACACCAATGTAAATTATTCATATCTATATCCTATCCCCTTTAAATGTAAAAGAACAGTTAGAAACAATGTTTTGGGAACATGGGTGCAGTTTTTTCTCTCTAAACTGCTTCCTGCTGAATGGGGGCGTCGTTAATTAGGTCTTTCATGGTATAACCTGTGTGCCAGGGTCATCTCAGTTGGCAGTTGAGTGAAGTAATTTTTTGAGGGTGTTCACAGCAACCTTTCAGGAGGGTGTGGTCTATCATACCATATCGGAATAGATGCAATCCATAGGGTCTGGTCCTCTGTGAAAACAAAAGAAGACCCTCTCCAAAGCATCATATCCTTAGACCCAAATTTTGAAATTGTAATATCCTTATATCCATTCTGGTTCAGCTTGGCAGTCAATGTAATGAAATGACTCTCTGTAGTTAGTTCCTTCACAGTCAAAAATTTTAAAGAAAACACAATGTACATACTCCAGACTCTCTGTGAATTTTCCATTTTTACGTGGCTTATTTTTCTTTATTTCTTTTACTCTCTTAACTATCTGTACTCTGTCTCTTTAAAGACTTTACCTTTTTATTTTTAAAGGCATTAACTTTATTCTCTCTCTATATATATTTATCTCTCTCTCA
Source organism: Microtus obscurus (assembly GCA_963919715.1). NCBI lineage: Eukaryota > Metazoa > Chordata > Mammalia > Rodentia > Cricetidae > Microtus > Microtus obscurus. Next base: position 4,130,925 of record CAWTZC010002279.1, on the reverse strand, counting down.
AGCCTACGTACATTTATCCAACACTGTGATCCATTTAGTGGTCTGTCTGAATCTGTTTTATTGTGAATCTGTAATTTTTTTACTATCCAGGAGCATTTCTTAAAATGTTAAGCACTTCTTAAAAACTTAAGTTGCACCATGTAGGGGTAATTTGGTACTGCCTGTGTCCTGTAAAGTCTAAACCTTAAGTGCGCTGTTATTATGGTAATTACGGTAGTTCCTGCCTGAGACCAGCACAGTTCAGCATGGTGGAGCTGAAGCCGCTCCTGCCTCAGAGCCATTTGGTGCCCCTTGAGCCACACACAGTTCCAGGCACAAAGCAGTCCACATTGCCATCAAGCAAGCCATAGCACTTTACTCCAAATGCTCCATTCAAAAGCTCTGTCTCCCAAAGGAGCCACATAGAGATCGCAGTGGCGGCACAGCCCAGAAAGCTGGCATTTTAAAACAGCCAGTTTTTTCCTGTTGCTGAGTCAGGACAATTTCTTTGCGGCACACAACCCAGAAACAGCAAAAAGCTGTCTTAAATTCTCTCTCTCTCCTTTTTAAGCCCTCTCAGGAGTTCATTAGCACGTTGGGTGCCACTCTGTAGTAAGAGGAGCGGCAGGGCTGTGTCCCCGCACCCGGCCGCCCACATGGCTTAGCTTATTCCCGAAATAATTACACAGAAACTGTATTCTTTTAAACACTGCCTGGCCCATTAGTTCCAGCCTCTTATTGGCTAGCTCTTGCACTTGGACTAGCCCATTTCTGATAATCTGTGTAGCACCCCAAGGTGTGCTTACCGGGGAGATTCTAGCCTGCATCTGCCTGGCGTGGGAACATCATGGTGACTCCTTGACTCAGCTTCTTTCTCCCAGAATCCTGTTCTGTTTACTCCACCCACGTAAGGGTTGGCCTATCAATGAGCTCAGGCAGTTTCTTTATTAATAAGAAATCACTCCCACATCACCTTTCTCCCTGTGAATTATTTTCTTGGAATATAGTTCTAGATAAGAGATTATGGGGACAGAATTGGCCAGGTGTTTTCCTAAGGTATTTGTGCTAAACTGTCCTCCTTCAGTAACAGAGCAGCACAGTCCTAACGTGTTGCTTCTCCTGATGTGATTGCTTATTAGTGGCTAAACCAAAGTAAGAAATTATTAGCCAATGGTTAAAGTCTCCATTGCCTGAGACAGGGCCCGGCACCTACTCAAGATGATCTACGTCCCGTTCTTCTCTAACAAGTCATTCTTTGAGATAGTGCTGGAGCATCACTAATGTCTCACCAAGGGAAACTGGTCAAGAGAATAGAATCTCTGGCTCGGGTGGGACCAATCAAAAGCCAAAGGACCACTTTTAGGAAGGCAGGCTCACCTTAGCCATGCATAAGAGATAGGTGGGAATAATTAGTCCTTCAATGAGGTACTGTACTTTTCCTTCCCAGAATCACCACCCTTAGTGCAGAGGCTTATATGGGAATGTGACCCCACGTGGCCTTTTCTGAATAACTATGAGAGACTATAACTTCCTTCTCCTCTTTCCACCCCCACCCCCGTTGTAAGCACACTTCCCCCAATACTCTGCATTTCCTTACTTTTCTCAAAGAGTCCCCTCCCTGCCATGTGGCTGTTTGCCCACTATGGTTGTCCCCAATGCTACCTCAAACAGCCTAGCTTTTTCTTTTTTGTCCATTCTTCTTTGGGCAGCTGCTGAGATTTACAGCTTGTTTGTCCTGGCGTGTTTTAAAAATACCCTCATGCATCACTTGAGTCCATTCCTAAATTCTTTTGTTAATGAGACTAATGACCCTAATAGGGGACCTGACGTCCTCGGTATCATCTGGTGACCCAGATGGGACTCCCAGAACTCCGGAAACAATATCGAAGCATCTTGGCTTGTGTATTTTTATGGAGCTCCCATGATACTTACAAACTTTAAACAGTTTTCTATAGAACAACGAAGTGGCTGGTGGAGAATGAATATTTGCATAAAATTTTAGCCATGAAGCCACTAACCAATATTATTAAAATCTGTGGTTTTAACATTTAAAAACTCCTCATAAGTAAATGATGAGCACGAAGACATTTATTTAGAGACAATTTTTTTCAAATTAGTCCTAAGAAGTAGAAAAGGTGAAAGAAACTAGTTGTCTGAGATGACTTCTGGACCACCAACAAAGGCTGTTATTCTTTGAAGAACAGACAGAGAATGGCCGGCCACTTGTGTAATCCAAATATAGCATCTTATATACATGAAACAGAGTTAAATATAGAGGATGATAGGTTAAAAAAATTATAGTTTCTAAAGTGTAACAATGTACAGCACAGCTTCTCCAATGTTAACCAATTCTTTCAGAGGAATATAAAATTCATGTGAGGAAGAAAAAATGTTCATACCATCAACTTACATGCTTACTGGCTACTGCTACTGCCACCACTGTCCCCTCCACTACCATCGTCACCACCACTCCTACCATCACATCTTCACTAACAGCACTATCATCACCACCACTACCACCACCAACCACCACCCACACCACAATCACTACCACCTCTACCACCACTACCCATATCACAATCACTACCACCTCTACCACCACTACCAATACCACCATCACTACCACTTCTACCACTACCATGACCATCACTACCATCTCTACCACCTCTACCATCACTACCTGTACCACCACCACCACTCACACCATCACTACTACCTCTACCGTTACTACTACTTCTACCACCACCATGACCATCACTACTGTCTCTACCACCACCATCACTACCACATTACCACCTCTAACAACAACACCACCTCTATAATCACCGCCACAATCATTACGAAATTCAGTAATACCATTTCCACCATCATCACTACCACTTCCACCATCACCACGCTTGCACCTACCAACTACTGTGTCCTCCTCTCCATGGAGACAGCATTTCATCATGAGTACACACAGCAAAGGGAAGCAGAAGAACCTCAATAATCAGCAAGGTGTTGAGAGAAGAACAAGGAAGATACCATATGTCATCATATGTAAAGTATAAGCTTCTGGGATCAACTTTGAGCCTCAAAGGTGAGAAACCCCAGGAGCTCCCATGTGCCTATAGGTAAGAGAAACTCAAAGTATGGACCCTGGGCATTATCAGCATCACCTAGCAAACAAATGCTCAATTTAAAGACTCAACCTTGCAACCTTGATTTATATATCATCTGCCTCAGGGTAACACAATAAGACCTCATTTAGCCCACATCCAGGTCCTACACAAGACAAAGCCACTGGCACTGCTGAGGAGTGTATACTATATAGTGGCCAGTATTAAATGGAAAATGCAGTTGAGAAGATTTATGGAAGGCTTGCTGTAGGGCTGAGAGGGTTGATCCCAGCTCCTCTACTTGTTAGTGCTACAACCTTGGTAGGTCAGAGCTGCAGACTCCTCATCTGTAACGGGGCCCAGGCTGGTAGAATTTAAGTAGGGCGCTGATCTAAAGCAGTACACAGTCCTAACACGTCAGAAGCCTGTTACACGTGCAGGGAGCACTCAGCTCATCACTGCAAGCACCCCACTACAGACTGCACTCGGGAGCACTGGGCCGATGCTAATGCTGCTCCACAGGCAGAAAGACAGAGTCAGGAAGGCAGGTGAGGGACTGATGCTGTGTGAGAAGGCTCTAAGATGGCAAGTGTTTTGTGTTTTCATTTTCCCTCATCTACAAACAACTCTGGTATTAGGTACTTCAAAGGAAATGAAGAAACTTATAAAAATATTTCCAAGCGCTTCCATGTCCATTAAATTTCACCAAGCTTCTAAAATATTTAAGTATAGCTGTCAGTGTTGGTATCAAGAGGAAATGGTGTACTTGGCTTTAAAACTTGGCCATCAGTGACTCAGTTAAAAATAAATTCTCTTCTTGAGATAAAGGAAAGGAAAATGTACTTTTGCTACGACTAGATAAAAATGTCACTGTGTGAGGCCTTTCTTGAAAAGCCTAGGACGGATACCATTGAGGACTTCAGATGCGCCCTTCTCAGTGGAGCAGGTCCACGGGGGAATCTGCTGTCAGGAGTGAGCATGCCGAGGGTGGCAGGGACATTTCTACGGCAGACAGCATGTAGGAGCACTGTGGCCAGAGAGACATGGGTCAGTATCACAGGTTGAGGGGTCTGATATGGGCCTGGTGGGGTGCGGGTTAATGCTTTCATTACAGCCATCTACAAACACAACCCTGACATTAGGTGTGTGTAGAATCCTATACCAACATTCCCAGAACTCTTCCATGTTGCAAATAAAAAAAAAAATGAGTGCACTGTAGACACCCCAACCATCTTCTGAAGTGTCCAGTCTGAGAGCCAGGTCACATACCCCAGGGGGATCATTGTTGCTGTTTCCAAACCAGAAGTTTTTTGAGACAGATCAGAGGGACCCAACTCTCCCCGAGACACGGGGATAGGAAGGAATTAAGCAGGGTTGGGCAATGCTAGATAAAATTCAAGCTGTTAAAGACTATTAGCATGGAAGATCATAACAAAATGAAAACGCTATAGTGCAACCCTTTGAATGACTTGAAAAATTAAAAGAATCTTGAGTTTAGTGCTCAACTTTTGCTAATGCTTTATGGTAAATACTCTTAAAACATTTTCTGTGAATGACTCAAATCCCCAGGGATAGACCATCTAACAGGCCACTCCTTTATCCTGGCAGCCTTGAGCATGGCGCTGCCAGGGAGGCAGCTCCATCACTGGTCAAGTGCCCTTGTTACCCTGGCTGATTGAGAAATCTCAGTCTGAGGACATCCCAACATCTACAAGGGCCCACTAGAGCAACAGCCGGAGGCACACTCTAGCCACTTGCTTCACCAGCAGAGGAGTACCTCACCTGAAGGCCCAGAAGGTGGCCCTAGACACACCCTCATCCTAGGGTGGTAACCAGCACTATTCAGTAACATTCTTTCCTCCTTGGGAGAAGCAGCTGCCTGCACTGAAATACTATGCTCCCAAAAGAGCCCCTCCCAAACGGTTTTTCCTTGCACTGTCAGGTAACAGGGATATCAGTGCAAAGATGTGGCAGGGTGTCTGCCGTGCACTAACAGGATAACAGCCTATGACACTATGTGATGCTTACTCGTCACTGTCAACCTGCCTAAGTTTAGGGTCACCCAGGAGACACACCTCTGGACGGGCCTGTGAGTACATTTCTAGGGAGTAATCCCACTGAAAAGGAAACCCCCACTGAATGTGAGTGACATCATCTGACGGGCAGGGATCCCCGATGTAATAAGAGAAAGAAAAAGAAAAAAAAGAAGGAAGAAGAGAACTGAGTACCAGCCTTTGTCTCTCTTTGCTTGCTGACTATGGGTACAATGTGACCAGCTGCCCGACACTCCTGAGGCCACGACTGACCACATCCTGGAGCTGTGATCACAGTCAACACTTTCTTCCCCTGGGTTCTTCTGTCACATTGATTAGAAAAGTAACTAACACCCCACAGTACTCTGACAGATCACAGCACACCGTCACTCATGCCCCCTACGCCCCCTGGGCAGAGCAGAAACTTGGAGGGGCCAGTATGATATTAGGACTAGGCTAACCACTGATCTGAGAATAAAAGGCCTCCTGGACTTGAGAGCCCCACCCCCACTTCAGGACACTGAAGGCACAAGATAGGTTCTTTCACAATTGCAGAGATGCGTCTCCTGAGCCATAGCAGAGATGTGGGATGAAGATCCAAAGATCTGGAAACTGCTTGGAGAAATCCCAAGGATCGAGTCCAGGTGAGCAGCATGGACTCAGCACCCTCCTGCTGCAGGGTTCAGGCTTCTACATACACCTCCCTGGGGTTCTTCGATGAAGTCTAGATTCTCTCAAAAAATCAAAACTATCGATCGAATAAGAAACCCGGGGCTTCCAAAAGCAGAAGGCAGAAGCAGTGTTTTGCAGGGCTTTGCAAAACCTCCCCCAAGCAAGGACACCCCAGGCAAAGCAGACACCAGGTTGTGGGGACCCTGCACTGACGAGATGGGGTCTTCACCAAGACCTGATTTCAACAGCAAAGTCACTCTGGGCACAGCAGGCTCATAATATGGGGCTCTGAGACTCCCTACCTGCAGCTGGCCGGCATGAACAGTGAAGAAAGATCCCCGAACAGAAGCCAGTTAAGTAGAAACAGTATCTGCATGATTGGAATCTCTGGGACGTCTGTGCAGGCTTGTTTTTGTTTGTCCCCACCAACTGAAATCCAAATTCAATTGTGAAAGTGTGACGAGCTAAAGTGACCTCATGCCTACTCGTGTGTACGCGTGTGTGAGGCGTGCTCCTGCCATCCCTGACTCTCAGCATGAGCATTAGACTCTGGCTGGGAGTCCACGGGAGGGGAGGAGGCTTATGGCTGTGTATCTGCACTCAAATATAGAGATTAAAAAATGCTAAAGAGAAAGAAGAAAAGAGAGTACACAGCTGCCGTCCCCCAAACAGACCTCCCATCTGCCACCCACGATTTGCATGTCACCTTCTCCGGGCTCATTTGTACTTCATTAACTGCCATTGACTTAACAAGATTTATGCAAATGACACCATAGGAGCTCCCTAACTCCCACTGCAATCAAGTGATTATGTATGTACAACTTGCCACAGCGATGAAAAATTAATACGTGACAAGCACACTGGCCGCTGAGCTGGGCCGCTGGCTTTTATTTTTCTTGCTTTGCCTTTTTATTTCTACTCAAATAGACCTTTACCTTATTAGTAAGAAAAGAAATAGGATTCTGTAAATCCATCTACTCTGGATACGCAGATAGGAAAAAAGAAGAGTTGGGTCCAGATCCTGAAGAAATGAAGTTAAAGGCTAGAAAACAATTCCTTACTCTTGGGAATCTTAAACTGAAGAAAGGGAGAAATAAGGTCACCAGCGATGGTGTCTTGGCCAGCTACCTGTTACAAGTCAAACAAGGGAAAAGCAACCTATGCAAATGGGCAACCTGCACAACCATGAGCGAGGTCACAGGACGTGCAGACTGCCGCACTTGAAAAATTCCTGTGGAAGAGCCTAAGAGTGAAATGGCCAGAACACCAAGTGTTCTAGGACAGGACGGGAGCTTCTGAGTCACTCCTCTGCCTTGAGGCCAATGGCCCAGCAGCTGGGTGGGGCTCTGACAAGTTTCAGCTTGGATTCATTGAAGACCAAGGACTCTGCTGCCTGTGAGAGGGACAGAGATGGCAGTTGCAAATGAACAGCAATGTTTCCCCCTGAGGACAGATGCACATTCCTGCAGCATTACTGGAGAAAGACACTGCTATAGGCACAGCCTCAGCTGTTTCTTCTACACAGCACCAGAGACTTTTGTGGGAGCTGAGAGTTCCTCTGTTTGACTTAACACCTATAGCTTGGGGCTGAAAAGGTGGCTTAGTGGTGAAGACCACTCGAGGCTTTTGCGGAGGACCCAAGTTTGGTTCCCAGCACCCACATAGGATAGCTCACAACCACCTGTAACTCCACTTCCAGTGGATTCAATGCCACCTTCTGACTTCTGCAGGTACCTGCATGTACATCGTGCACGTAAAACTAACGTAGGCAGCAGGGCAGTGGTGGCACATGCCTTTAACCCCAGGAGGCAGAGGAAGGTGGGTCTTTGTGAGTTCAAGGCCAGCCTGGTCTACAAGCGCTAGTTCCAGAACAGGCTCCAAAGCTACAGAGAAACCCTGTCTCGAAACCCACCCCTGAAAAAAAAAAAAAAAACCCAAGAAACTAACACAGGCACACACACACAAACACACACACAAACAGTAATCTTTAAAACTGTCAACTTTACTTTGTACACTTCCTGTCAACATGTAATGGAAAGAACACAGAAGTGTTATTAAGAAACACACTGTGCACATTCCAGAATATTCTAGGCAGATAATGCCCCTTTAGGCTCCATCCTCTCAATCCTCTTGTTTCCATACAGAGGTCACCACTAGGGCGGGGGCAGTGAGGAGTATATACACTGGAATGACCCATGTACTTTTAAAGTGTGAGCATACACAGCATGCAGCGTTAGGTCACTGTAACAACCCAGACCACCTACAACCTCTACCTAACTCCAGAGAAGGTGCAGGAAGCCTCTGCACGAGTACCTAGAACATCATCTCAGACGAAAAACCACAGTCTCGCTGGAATGGATCCCTGCAGAATGCCTAGGTGTCAGAGTTTGAGGGGTGTAAGGCCTAAGCATCAATTACAGTGGGACCATGTGATGCTGGGAGCACACCCTTGTAGGAGTTAGTCCATGGTTCCTACTGTAAGCACTGAATGGGTGAAATCAGGTACACCCCATGCCCAAACTCATGAGGAAACCAACATTTAGACATCAAGGAGAATATCATGAATGTCCAGGAGAGAAAGGCTTCCAAGGAATGCGGAGCCCGCATTTCACACTAGACTGTCAACCTTGATCTTTGCAAACTAAAAGTCCAGTTGAGAAGCTGGTCGGGTTCAGAGATGAGAAGGGAACAAATGAAGTGAGGTTCCAATTACACCAGAGCCTGGCTGGCTCACCATGAGTTTCCTGCTGAGAAAGTGAACCCCCCTTCCCTCAACCAGGAGTTGGCAGAAATCAGGAAGACGATGTCCATCAAGAAACAATGTCTTCAATGTCCTAGCAGCAGGTTTTCAGGTGAGTAACAGCTCAATAATTTTTATAACTCTACATGAAGTAACACTGCACAGAAATTATACATTAAAATGGTTTTATGTAGACTTGGATTATAATTATATACAAGCAATGTTAGTAAACAACTATGTACATGGCCTTCAAAAATAATAAGCCTCTTTTAGGGAAAACACTGCCCATCACCAGGAAGGCTTATTTGCCTTATTTGTAAACACATGGAAGGTGAACATTTTCCTTAGAGGTGCTGCAAGCTGCCCCACAAATCTGTCACCCAGAATAGTAAGGATGGTACTGTACAGAGGCACAGTACCCTTGGCTAATGCTGGGAGGCCTTCCTCTCCTGGGTCAAAGGCCCACACAGCCCTCTGAACAGAGGGCATATGTGGCGCACAGGCCACTCTGGTCCGCAGCCGGAGGGTAGGAATGCAGTAGTCCTGATTTTTCAGAAATCCCGTGGCTCCTTAACTCCCACATCTTCAATCTGAAATGGTCCAGCTTCTCACAAGGGCTGCGGCCATTAGCTACAAACAGGTGAAAGCTGCACCGCTGAGGAGAGTCTGCTATATCGGCATGAATACTCTTTCCCCCTTCAGGCCCACATGCCCAGGCCAAGTGAAGCTGGGTGGTAGCTACAGAAAAGGCGGTGGATGCCCTAGATCAACCAAGGCTACGAACAGGCCACCAGTGTCATCCCGTGGAAGGCAGAGCTATTTCCTGACCACAGATTTCCTGCCCCCACCCCAACAGAACACACTCTAAATCAATTGGCCTTCTTTATCAACCAAAAAAAGATAACATTTCCAGAGCCGCTGAGCAGGGTTGAACTCTTTATTCTTATTGTTTCGGAAACGAAGCAGCCGAAGACGTCACACGTGAATTCCAGTGTGTCTTGCTAGAGACGTGAAGCAATTTAGGACCCGGTTTCCGGGCTAATGAAAACCCATTTCAGGCTAGCAACATTGGCCAAAACAAATGCTTGAATTCAAGTCCTGTTGTGTAATGGGGAAGTTTAATTAAGGCCCCACATTACAGCTGTAAATGTTCCTGTGTATAATAAGGTCTAAATGAAACTGAACCTAATCAAAGTTACAATCCCTTCATTAGCAAATTACAAACAAGAGCGCACAGCTGACACGCCAGCTATGATTATTACAACTAATTGCCTCGTTGTTACAGACCAGCCTGAAACAGTGTTCAGATGTCCGTCTGCAAGAGCAAATTAGGGCCACGTCAGGCTATTCCTGTGATCACAAGGGGTTCTTCTACAGCGATCTGATTTACCCCTGTCGTCTGGCGGCCAGCGGCCCAATCAAAGCCACGCTACAAAGGCAGCCTTTGAAGCCAGTGCAGCATGGAAACACACTCCATATGCAGGCGGGCAGACCGCACTTCATTAGAGCTGTTGTCGCATTTCCCTCTTCTTATTCTAATGATCCCATTTTAATACTCACAGGAACCCCTTCTAATTGATGTCAAGTGAGTGACTTCTACATTCATCAACAGAGCACATCAAACAAACCCTGGTGCCCGAGCCAGCACCATCTCAGGCTGCACCGAGGTATGTCTCCAGCGAGCAGGGAAGGGGACAAGTGTACCTGTTTAATTGGGATGGCTCGCCCGCTCCCGATGCTGTCCGCGCGGCTCTCCAGGCCTTTCTTCTCTTTGTCTGGGTCGCTCCCTTTCCTAGACTGCAAGCAAAAGTAAAGTTAGCATTTGGGCAAGGGTAGAGGCTGCCAGACGGGTCTCGCCCCTCCAACAGGATTCAGAACTGCCACCTCCAGCCGTTCGTCGGCACTGACTCATCATTCCAAAGAGAATTTTCTAAACTTTCCCCCTGACTTTTCTACTGTGAAATTATCTTTTAATTCTTTTTTAAAGAGTTCAAAATGCAATTACTAGAAACCAATGGACCGTCCAGAAAAGCAACACCCAACGAGAAAACACATTCTAGAGCTGCAGTAAGCATAGCTGGGGGGGGGGGGGGGGGGGGGGCTCAAAGGTTATCTGGAAGTCCAACTGCAGAAATGTATGGATTAAATTAATGTCTAGATGATTTAAAAAGTCTATTAACCACTCAGTAGTGTAACTTACTGGTATACCCCTGGCGAGTTGTTTCAAAGAGCAAGCAATGTTTCCTTTTATTGCTTCTGGTCGGTTAGAAAACAGCAATTCAAAGTTAAAGCGGTCTGCTGTGCAACAAAAAGATAACGGAGGCAAAAACCGAAAATCTTTTTTTTGACAAAATGTCAATATTCGAGGGCGCAATGAACAACTGTTTGTTTGCCAGGTTCTTGAGCCTGTTGTCTTGGACGGCTGGTTGATGCTGTATGAACTGCCCAGTGGCTGGCAGGTGTGGGGAGGAGGGCACTGAGGAAAGCTGCAGGAGCACGCCAGTCACCGTCCATGTCCCAGCTCCTGCTGGCATGAGCAAGTGTAAGCATGGTGATTGTCTGACAGATTTATTTTATTATGAGAGAAAGATCTGAGACTCGTCCTCCTTAATAACAGTGCTGACAAGTGACAACTTCACTCCATTACTTTTCAATGGGAACATTACTCACGCAATATTGAAAATGGAGAAACATTTTCCTGTGCTTTTCAAATCTGAGATGATATATGAAACAGAGAGACTCGGTGCTGTCCGGTGGTGCTGGGAGCAGCTAATGAAATTCAGATTCAAAAGGATATGGGACGAAGCAGAAGATGCTTCTAAAACAGTATCCAAAAAGGCAAGGACCCGAGAGGTAATAAAAGCAAGGGCTGACAGGACGGGTTACTGCCTGAAGACTCAGGGAAAGGTGCCTGTGATATCAACTCGGCGCAGACACTTCAAAGGTGGTGATTTTGTCACGTGGCGGTGCATGTGAGAAACCACACTCTTAGCTGATATTACAGGGGCCTTTGCGTTTATTAAATGCCTCCTTGGTGACCCATGCTGTGTGCCTACATCATGGACTTCAACATAAACTTCTTCTGTCTTTACTCTTCAGTTAGTCATGCAAAGCAGAACCTCACACAGCCACCTCTGTCCCCCAACTCAGTTCATGGGCACATGAGGTTTCCAACTGGAAAATGAAGTCCCAAAGCTCAAAGCCAACAACATTTCAGAAATTCTGAATCAATGGAGAGCATTAAGGGCATTTGGGGAACTTTATCAATTCTAAATACCTAAGTTTGAAAATCCATCTTCATTATTCTCCATTAAGCAGAATAATTAACAAAACAAACATTAAAAAAAAATGAACATTTTCCCGGAGGCGGCGCATCTGTCCCCAATCGCTGTTCTCTGCATAGAATTCCAGATTCCACGGAAGCAGGAAGCAGCAGCCAGAGTCGCTGCACAGCTCCAAATGTAAGAAGAAACAGGAGTCATGCTCGGCACGATCATAGCTCCGAGACAAAAGGGTGAGAAACTCGGGGTACACATTGGGAAAAAAGGAAATCCACCAACAACGTTATGTTTGTGGAAAGTGCCATAAAACTAAAGGACAGAGCTCCAACAAGCTGCCGGGCAGAGGGTTTGCCATTTACAACAGGCTGACTCAAGGAGACCGCAATCCAACAACTTAAACCACAGCTAGCAATGAAACCCTGCACCTCTGAATCCCGAGGGAAGACTCCTGGCTTTCCTGCCCACCCTGGAGAGTCTCCACAGTGAGCATCCTCCCCTCTGTACCAAAACTGCTCATTAGATGATCCTGGCAGCCCGTGGTACCCATGGCTACCCCAGCCTGCCGCATTCTTCAGCATCAGAGCTCGTCACTCTCACTGCACACCCGTAGACTTCAAGCCAACAGAATGACTGCTGAGCCCCACAGACACCCAAGATAGACGAAAGGGAAGGATTATTTACTTCATTTCAAAAAATGTTTAACTCCCTATGCATAATAAACAAAATCCCCTGGACACTGGGCAGAGAATCATGACTGGCAATGATGCCCATCAAACAGAGCCTGCTCTCCTAGCTCCAACCAATAAGGCAGGAACAGATGGAACACACCATGCCAGGCTTTAGGGCTCCTGTTCTCGGCAAGACACCAAGGATCAATTCTTTTACACTATGGATTTCATTGTCCCTTTTTCTCCAGTGAGCTTCTCCAAATAGGTCCAAGTTCTGTACCATCTTTGCCATCTCTGGATGCCGGTATGCTGAACTATTTAATGGAATCAGCATCACACAGCAAGCTTTGAATAACACCATATAAAGACCTAATTCTTTAAAAGCTTGAAAAGACATAAAGCAACACCACACAGAACTTAAGGAGCCTTGCAAGCGTAACATCACAAACGCAGGCAGCACATCTACACCTACTTAGGTAAATGGCAAGCCCCTAGAACAGAGGCAGCGGAACGGATCGGGAGGCCTGGACTTTCACTGAGAATGTATATCCTTCATGAAGCTAGTGGCTGCAAACCCCCTCTCTCATTAGCACAGAGAACACATGCAGGTTTTTCTTTGTAATTCTTATAAATCTCAAAATATTATTCAATAAAATATTTCAATTACATGTAAATCGGGCTACTAAATGAACTGTTCTAAAAATTCTGTATGTATTTCTAAGGCAGGTATCCAATGGGTCATCATTTCTCAAGGCAATGGCCTTACATAAAAAATTAACAAAGCATGATACAATTTAAATTCCCCTTGGTAAGGCATATATAATTGTCACTGCAAAATAATGCATACCATGCTATAACTGGAGTGATTTAGTTTATATAATTTCATACAAAATACATAGGATTTATTTGTTTAAAGCATGTATGTTTGCAAATAAAACCATCTGCCAGCTGAAGTCGTTATCCCTGTGTGGCACAGGATTACTCTGAAAGTCGTGTGAGGGCGGGATGGGAGCTACGTGCATATAGATGACCCCCAGCCTTTTTAGCATGTGCTAACAGACAAGTGGACAATGCCCACCAACTACATCTCCATTCGGCTGCAGAATAGTAACTAGGATGGCTTGCATCTGGCACAGCTGCCGACAGGTCTAAACACACACTGTGACAATGTTAGTCAAAAGTCACCCATAGTGACAGGGTTAAAGACTACAAAACTGGACACATTAAAACATAGAAGCAGGCTGTTACCCACTGAAATCTGGATTCTTAATTGCTTAGATTTTAGAACTAATTCACTTTCTTTTCATTCCTTGTATGACACTGACATCTAGTGGACTTAATGTTTCCAAATCCTTCAACTCAAAATGTTCAGCACCCACCTCCACCGCCATCCTGCGCAATGGCAAAGCCAAGCCTGATAAGAACCCATGTGCTGGCCCTTTCTTGGCATTTCAGCTAGCTGATCCTTAAATGCCACAGCACAAACCCGTTGCAGTGCTAGATACTTGTAGGACCCCAAATTTCTGTTCCACAAACATCAGTTGGACAGCTGAACTCAAGGTGTGAAAATCTTCATTCTCAAACGGTCTTCTGACATCACAGAGGAAGAGAGCAAATGCGCCGCACACACACAGCCAGAGACCCTCTAAGAGATGTCGATTCAGGTGCAGCTCGCTGGCATCTGCAGCCACTGTGCACTTTCAAGCTTGTATAAAACCTATCGCTCTGTGGCTCCCGGCCCATTTCCCCTTCAGTGCAGCCAGCTCTGGCCACACACAAAGCTCCTAGATACTGAGCACAGACAGGCTCAAGAGCAGTATTAGCCAATCATTTTTCTTCTTCTTCAGGTCTTAAAATTAAGAACCCTCATGTGAGTTGTCAATCACTGAGGTCATTTGAGTTGTCAATCATCCAGGCCCCAGGATCTTTTTGGAGAGAGGGGACAGGATCTCCTTACAAGTAGTTTTGTTTAAAGTGGTATTTCCTTGTTTTCATATTTCTTTCATATGGTAGAAGGCAAAGTTAATGCAGAATGAGTGGTGCTAGGCAGGAACCACAAGCCCTTCATAACAGTGTGTGGTGGGGCTTACACGAACTTCTTATCCTTCACTCTTGGGGCCCAAGGCCGCTGAAGTCAGGTGTGGTTATGGCAATCAGCTTTTGGGGCCCACAGAGGCACAAATGAATGAGCACCCTTTTTGGGATGTGGTACCTTCTTAACCAACAGTCCTGCTCTGGGCATCCAGCTGGGAACAAACAGTTCGTATGACTGCTCACATTGTGTCTAAGAACTTTATAACACACTGCATGCACTGCTGTAGCCTACCAGACACTTTCCTGTGCCATGCAGAAGCCAAAATGACCCCTCCAGGCCTATCCAGCAGTCCTACCAATTACTTTTGCTGAACATCACTAGTGTCCATGCTCCTAACTTTAGTAGTGGGAAAAAAAAACCCATAAATACCACTACTAAGACTCCTCTGCCCCTCTGAGACGTGGTCCCAACTGACAGTCCCATGGAAGAATAGCTACTGCTCCAATTATCAGAGAGGTTCACTGATTTGCCTAAGGTCAATCAACGGCCAGCAGTGTCTCAGAGCTGCATGATACAGGCCAGCAAAGGAAAGGACAAGGTGGCTCAAAGGGGGAACCTTCTGTCATCAGCAGACTTGAACATGAATGATCTAACCAGAGGCAGCCGCAAAAATGGTGGGAAAGAGTGAGGCACCCAGAGATCTGGCAGGTACCCACAGTATGCAGTGACTGTCTTCATTTGAAGGCATCAGGTCAGACAATGAACTTCCAGTTACTCCCGCGAGATCTCTTTTAGGTTGAGATAGAAGTAAGAACCTTCTCTGTGACTGACTCAGTCAGTCTGGCCCAACCAGAACGAGAGGCTTTAAGTGCAGACACTACACAGAGCTGGCCAGGGAGAAAAAGACTTCCTGAAATCACACCATACTAACTCTGGACTCAACCACAAAGCCATCCATGATTGATTGGTGATGTCTGCTGGGCAGAAGAGGCAGGAAACAGAATGTCTGCCTCTTCTGTAGTTCAGATAGTAATATCTGCACCCATCAGCCCAAAGAGCTTGTAAAAGTACACATGCCTGGTCCTACCCTGGACTCAGGGTTTCTAAATCAAAGCTCAGATATCCAATCCAGCACACTCCCTAGAGGACTCCGAGGAAAGGCCATGGCAAGCCCATGGCTCGGGTCCCTTGTAGACCCAGAGAGAGGGTGGGGTTGCAGTATTAATAGAAAGGCAAGTCCTATTCCCACGCCCACCCCTGGGGTCAGTTCTCAGAACCCAAGAGGTAAACAGGGTGATGGCTAAGGCCTCTCTGTGATTGGTCAGGTGCAAACTGAGTCCCTCAAGACCTTCACCGTCTCTCCATCTCTAACAGAGTCTTTAGTGTAGGACCATGGAAGTCCTGGAAGGTTGTGCTCAGGGTAAAGGAAAATTGTTCAGGTTTCATACTCAGTCCAACCGGGCAATTCCCATCCTGCTCAGGACCTAAATCTTTTCTTGTCACAATTTCCTCAAACTCCAAAGTCATTGTGATTCCCATTAAATTTAGCCTGGACTCGGCACACATCACGGGATTGGGACAGCCGTGGTGCTGTGGTTAAGATGCTGGGTGACACTGAGAGGTTGGCCCCAGGGCTGACACTCACTGTGAAAAGGTTGGACCTGCGCTTGGACTGCTTCCGGACAGGCGTCGGGGTGTTGGCAGTGGGAGGGACATCGATCCGGAGCTCCTTCTGGCTGGTGCTTGGGGTCGAAGGGACTGAGGAGGAGTAGTCACTTAAACTCCCGCCTCCGTTACTTGTCTGTAAAAATGAAAAACAAACAAACAAATCAATGTTCTGGGAATAAAACAGCAGAAAAGCCACCCGAGCAGGGTCAGAGCAAGGAAAACAGCAAGTGACCACGACAAAGCACCTGAGAGACAAGGTGTCAACTCCCTGTGCCTGGCACTTTTACTAGTACTCAGTGCTGCTGGAAGCAAGTGTTGCTTTATCTGAGAAAAAGAACCTCAGGTCTCCATAATGGAGCCTGAAAATCTCTTTCTGCTTCTTGAGACAGAGCCATGATCTGTAGCCTAGGTTGACCTAAAACTCACTATGTAGCCCAGGCTGGACTTGAATTGAAACTTGAATAGATGACTGAGACTATAAGGTTAAGTTACCACATGCATTAAAGTTTGAAAAAAAATTGGGAGGAAACCATAATTATTCTTCCTCTGAAAAAGAAAACTGCAGTGAAACATGGTCCTATGGGTGCTTCACTGCTCCTCCCGGATGAGGAAGGAATGGTCACTCAGAACACCAAAGCGACCCTTCTTAAATGACATCTCACAAATGCTTTTAGATCACTCAAAAACCGAAGACACCAATTGTGAAGCTGTTCAGGTGTGTGGCAAGACCATCCTAAGCTAGACCATCCTAGCCTAGACCATCCTAGGTCCCAGTGGTAAATGCATGAAGGCAATGGCTTCTCGGGCAAACTAAGCACTTGCAACAAAATCTGCTCACTGTGTCATTTGGAATAAACAGCAATAGGACTCTCACCCAAGGGGGACTGGTCACGAAACCAGGACCTGCAAGTCACCTGTTCCTTAATGAGGTCCTGGGTGAATCCCTGTGACAAGTACCTTGCTTGCAAGTTAGCAAATTAGCAAAACATTGTAAGGGGACGCCTTCTACAGGGCCCCCTGGAGCCGGCTGTTATAACCACCTTCCAGATCTAAGCCTAAGTGCATTCCTTAGCCAGTAAAACTTATTCACAACTGCTCACCCTTAAACAAACCAAGAGCAAAACCAGTCATCTCAATCCACAGTGAAGATGGCAGCACACACCTGTTGTGCACTATTGTATACTGGGTGAGGATCTACTGCTGTGACTGGTTTAATAATGAGCTCAACGGCCAGTAACTAGGTGTGAAGAGGTTAGGCAGGTCTCCTGGGGACAGAGAGGGCTCCAGGGAGAAGAAAGGAAGATGCCAGGAGACACGGAGAGGAAACAGGAGGTACAAGATGCCACGTGGTAACGTAGATTAATATAAATGGGCTAATTTAATTTGTAAGAGCTAGTTAGGAACAAGCCTAAGCCACAGTCTGAGCTTTCATAATTAGCAAGAAATCTCCATTTCATTATTTGAGAGCTGACTGGTGGGATGGAAAAATAACTTGTTACACACATCTGGCACCACCCCATTCCAGCACATAACACAGGCAGTGTGCAAAGAGAACATTAAAGTCTGACTCCCATAAAGCCCACTTGACCACTGTAGCTTCTGAAGAACTGGGAAGTCAATAATAAAACATGCTGTTATTTACAAAGTTGGGGGAGAGTGGCAACAGTTTTGGCACTGGCTGTGAGCACTTCCTGCCCCAAGTCCTCCTTGGCACTTGCTGGCTGCCTCATCTCCCGCACCACCTTTCCTACCTGGCTGATGTGCACGGCTGACACCTGGGCAGAACACACAGAGGAGTGGCTTGGAGAGTTGGGTAAGGACTTGCAGGGGCCTATGGACAGCTGCTGCTTCTTCCGCGTGGCAACAATCTTCTGGGCAACTAGTGGACACAGAGACAAGACACAACAATGTGAGGCCAGTGTTCAGATATGAGGTGAACAACAGGGACCTCTGGGGATCCCTGAATCCTTCCATTCCTGCATGCACAGCAAGCTTCATCCAGATACCGGACCACCAGGATAAATAGGGCATTTCCCAGGGCTTCTGAATCCCATACCCCGGCAGAATATGGCCAGTGGAATTAAAGCATACACAAGCCCTGGCCAATGGGATTAGAGCGCACACAAGCCCTGGTCAACGGGATTACAGCACACAAGCCCTGGTCAACGGGATTACAGCACACAAGCCCTGGTCAACGGGATTACAGCACACAAGCCCTGGTCAACGGGATTACAGCACACAAGCCCTGGTCAACAGGATTACAGCACACAAGCCCTGGCCCATTTGATGAGGGCTGAAAACTCATGTGGCTTTCAAGACCTGTCTTCAGGTGAGAGCTGCTCTCTGTCCCCTTCTTCTTTGTCTTTTTTGCTTAATCTCTCTGAAATGTATAGATGTGACTTTGGTGCCAGGAGCCACCCAGGACCATTAGTGACACAGGGATGGAAGTCACACCAGTGAGTCAGGAAGCAAAACAAGCCAGAACTGACTCCTGAGGGCTTCAGCCTACTTGGACTACCTCAGGGGCCTCAAATGTGAACAAGAACACACGCCCGCCCGCCTCACATAGGCTACCCCAATAAAACAGTGTTTTCCAGTTATTTAAAAGAACCCCAAATAAGGAAAGTTGAACAAAATCCCTCTGAAAGTTTTTTTTTCTTTTTGGGTTTTGGGCGGGGGTGTGTGCGCATTATCTAAGGAATGACTTGTAACTTTACAGGCTGTGTAGAATTATACTCAAGCAAGAGTATAACAAAGACTTTTTAAAAAATATTAATATATGGCCGCATACACTGGAAATTTATCTTATTCGATGCAAATATAAATTCAACCGGCCATAACTTCTCTCAGCAAATAGTCTTGCTGATAAAGCATATGGAATTTAACTGCAAAGAAAGCGAAGAATTGGAAAACCATTCTTATACCAATAGGTGTCACTGCAGGAGAGTGGCTGCAGCTTGTGCCACGTCTGGGGCGAGGAACTGAAGTTAAGCCTGGCCTCTGCACACACTGCTGCTTTTGAAGCATTCTGCCTCTCCAGGACCACTGGTTACAGGAGACAGAGGCCACAAGGTGCTCACAGGTCATTTCACTTCCAAATGAACATAACTTTTAAGCAGGAACTGATGTGCCCACAGCTCACGGCTTTTGTGCAAATAAATGATAGTGTTAAATGCGACTAAGTGGAAATGCAATCTATAAAAAATGGTTCCCAGAGATGAAGCAGCTGCCTCATCAGTCACGGCCTACCTCCGAAAGGCTTCTCATCACCCTGAAAGGATGGTATCAATTAATTTATCTTCCCTCCATGTATTGATCATAACCTTCATCAGCTAATCATGTTTAAATTACAGAGGAATATCGTGGTACTCCGTCATTTCAAAGCCATTGGTGTATTGATCAGGGACTGTTGAAAATGTGTATTAGACTATCTTTAAAAAATCATTGTATGAACTCAAAAATAAAATCAAAGGTCAGTGTCTAAGGACTGCAAAGCAAGTGTCACAGGAGGTTCTGAAATTTTAAGACCCAGATTAACCCCAAATCCTAACTGTCTGGGTGTTGTGGTTTGAATGTGAGAAATGTGAGAGTTCCCTCAGACCCACGTGCTTACAACTCGGTCCCCAGCTGGAGCTGCTGCAGGGGAGGCTGTAGCAATGTTAAGGAGTCCTGTTAGAGGAAATAGTCACTGGGTCCTACTTCCTCTTCTCCTTGTGCCTGCTACCTGTATGGTAATGAAATGTGATCAGCCAGCTTCCTGACTGCCACTCCAACTTCATACTCCTGTTGCTATGCCTTCCCTGCTATGACGGGTCACATCCCCTCTGGAACTGGCAATGGAAAAGTTAACTAATAAACTCTGTGAATAATCATTTGCAAAAAGAGGCTCAGATGATCTTTTTTTTTTTTTTGTATTAATGCCAGTCTGAGTTCCCATGGGTCCGGACCCACAATGACTTAACCATGGAATGTAAAGAAGACACACAAAACATGCTCAACTACATACTCTTAAGTGCTTTTGGACACCTGCTATGAAGGTCTTCCACTGGAGGGAAGGTTTAGGAACCTGAGTCAAGTATGTTATGGAAACTCACGTTGTGAGAAACTTCAAATGCAGTTCCTTGTTGTCCTTGGAAGGCACTGGGATAAAGAGCACAGCTCACAGCAAAGCCACCATGGGCAGCACAGAGTGTGACTGCACTCCAAGCCCCCGTGCCCTCACAGCAACTGTTCTCTTCCAACCTTAATGACCAAAATACAGACCAACAATATCTAACAATCGACAGCATTTATTTTTATTATTTTTTTTCACATTTGGCCTGCTTCCTCATTATTCTTAACACTTTCTAACTCACATACGCCAGTAAGGGAAAGAAAATGACTTTAAAATGTTTTGTTCTACAGTGCCAGGAGTGCTTTGGAAAAATAGGATAAACAGCAGGATTCTGGGTAAGGATGAAGTCACCGAGGAAAGGGAGAAGGTACAGAAGGTCTGTCCTGTGTTGTAGAACTCTTGCTAACAGCCACAGATTTGCTAATGGCTGCTGAGGCTGCCTGCTTCGTGTACCAGGGAGAAAACAGCACACCTGGGTGCCTTGGTTAAAGGCTTTCCTAAAAGTGAAAAAGGTAAAAAGTATAGTGCCAACTCCAATCAGGAAGCGACCATGCTATTTATTATAGGATCATGTCCCACCATCATGGGACAGATCCACAGGGGCCTTGACCCCAACAGCTGAGTGCTTGCCCTGCTCTAATCTCAGTCTAGGACATAGACCACAGGGACGGAAGGCAGGCTCTGCCCCTTTCAAACTGTAATTGTTGCTGGTAGTTGAAATGCATATGTGCTGGTAGGTTCAAAGACATAACCCCAGGCTCCGCTGGTGAGCTGATCTCATCATCTGTGTTAGTCAGAGCCTTGGTCATTCAACAAACACACTGTTACATACTTTACATCAATACACATACCTAAAGGTCTTCCTTACTGCGCAATATTCCAGACATACAAACACCCAAGCCCCAAAGACCTGGCTTTACTTTTTTATTATTTATATAGATTTAATATTCTCTCACACTTGGTGGGATTCTGGACACTGTTGTGTTCCATCTAAAAGCATCACTTAAGAAGACATGACCACTGCCCTTTTACCACAGGGGCCACCAAAACCTCTCTTCTTTTCCATGCTGTTGCTTGGTGTTGCTTTAAAATTGCTTCCTCTACAGTTCAGCTTTCTGTTTGGACTTGAATAGGAGGCAAAACTAAAACAAAGCCCTCCCTTTGGCCAGTTCTTCACACCTACCAATGGATTTAATTGCACAAGGCTTGCATAGCAAGCAGTCTAGCTCAGGCAGAGGACCAATGTCAGAATGGTGCCACCTTATGGAGGAGGTGGGTTAGTGCCTGGGAGCACAGCAATGATCTCCAGGTTGGCAAGCCTTCGTCCTAATCTGGGCTAATGTATGACATCCTTAAGCTGCAACATATATCTGTATACATAGTTCCATTGGAAAATTACATACCTTAACAACAAAAACCAACATGCATTCACTTGCTTTCTCCATAAACTGAACACTTTCTACTGAACAAGAAAGAACCCCCAAACAGAGATTGCTCTGTTCAACCCCTTTTCTTCTTCCATGACATTACTGTGTTAGCCACACAAAAGCAAGAATCACCTTGGTCCTATCAGTAGAGACAGCCCCCTGTTCACAGCCCTGTGACCAAGCACATAGAAGTATTTTACCTTGTCTCTGTTTCCTGAAGGCTGAACATGGTAGGAGATCTATGACCTCACTTCACCCAGCAGATAAAAGAGGACCTAGTGGAAGCTACTTCCTTCTTATGGTGGACACTTATCCCTCTGGAACTGTAAGTCCGAATAAACTCTTCTATGACCAGTTGTATGACAAAATGAAGGAAGCTTGTCATTAGCAATGGTGTCAACTAAGCAGAGGCATGGGCCCCTTTCTCCAGCAGCCTTCCTGCAAATCTGTCTTTGGCTGAGGCCACCCTCTCCAATTTCTGAACCCCACAACTTAGGAGCTGGTCTGTCTCTTTGCCCTTGTGTGGTGCCCAGGATACTTGGCAGCTGCCTGGAGGTCAGATCACATGTTCCTCTATGAGCCCTGGGCAGTTTCTGCTGCCCATCCCCCCCATCCATTGCATTCAGCTCTAGGTTTCCAGAACACCCTAGGTTCTTGGCCTCATCCTCTGCCTGGAATTCCTCAAGCTCCTCTGTTGCCTTCTCAAAGGTGCTTCCAGGGCTCTGGTCCTCGGCCTTCTCCACGCTCCAGACTTGCTCTTGGAAAGCCACCTACACATTCAATTAGTAACCACCTCAATGTGATGGCTCCCAACAGGGAGCCTGTCCTGAGGCCCTCCTGCCTTCTAAACCTACCTGAGCCCAGGGAGCCCAGCATGTGACTGTATTGTGCTGGGGCAGGTCTGAGTCTACACTTCCTAGCCCACACCTCCACCCTTCCCTCTGTGATCTTAGCACTCTCTATGCAGCAGCCCCTGGCCCCTGGCTCCAGGCCCTAGGCACAGGCAGAAAAGACAGCAGACTACTGGTCCAACAACCACAGTTGCTCCCAAATTCTTCTTCATTGCCAATGCCCTGACCAAGCCCTCGACCTATCACAGCTGATTACAGACAGCCTATAAAGAAACACTAACTGCAGCCTGAGCCCGAGCAAGCTGCAGGGTCACCTTCTCCAAAGCAAATTTGACTGAGATGTTGTTCTGCTTAGATGTGCAATGACCTTTGGGCACACAAACCTTATGTGGATTAAGGATGGTTCTGTACTCCTGTGATAGGTCTGCCTTAGCACAACTATGTAAGTCTTGCTTTGCTAGAACACTCAAGAGATCTCAAATAAGTTCCCACAGGGTTCCAGAGTAGTGGTTCTCAAACTGTGGGTAGCGACCCCTTTGGCAAATCTCTATCTCCAAAAATGTTTATATTATGATCCATAACAGTAGCAAAATTACAATTATAAAGTAGCAACCAAACTAATTTCACACTTGGGGCTCACCACAACATGAGGAACTGTATTAAAGGGGCTGCAGCATTAGATAGATTGAGAACCACTGCTCTGTAAGGAGCAGACATCTGAGGTGTAGGAAGAACACGGAATGTGCCTATGAGCTCAGGATGGCACCCAGCCCTGTCATCTAAAGTACACAGATCTAGTGCCCAAGACCCATGGTTGGATGCAAGTGAAGACAGGGTATAAAAATGACTCTGCTACTGGAATAAAACCATAACACACTGCTAACCTGGAGTCGGAGGGGCCATTAATGGGGCATTATTTTAAATACCTATAACAGATGCACTGACAAAGGCCAGCAGCCATGTGGTGGGCCAAGAATTGCAGTGCACAGAGAGGGCTGCAGACAGTCTTGCTGTGTGGCCCAGGCTGGCATCTTATCAGCAGTCCTCCTGTCTACACTTCCCAAGCACTTCAGGTTGCAAGTGTGCCAAAACACTCTGCTCCCAAAATATTTTAAAAGCTTGTTTTCTGGCAGTAGCAATCGCTGTATGATTTGTGATTCTCTTGTGCTTTAACCCCCAAACAATACCTACTACACCTTCCACCACAAGGTCCTGATGGAGAACCATGAGGGGCTCACATGCGGAACCCCCATAAATAACAAAAACCCACTGCAGACTGTGAATCATTCACTAATGTCTCCACTTTAAATTACAGAATGATCATTAAAGTAGCTTATTAATTAAGGAGAAATTAATTACCAAGTTACCTATATATCTCTGAATGTGTGACTTAGAAGTGGAAAAAAAAAAACCCTAAGTGGAATATTTCTCTATATTACCTGAGTTTTGAGTAAGGAAGAAGCTATGGATGCAAAAAAAAAAAAAAAACCAAGAAAAACTAGATCAAGGTTGGGACGCAGCTTGCTCGGGACAGTGCAGGAAGCCCTAGGTGCTTCCCCTACCATGGCATAAACTGGCGTGATGGTACACACCTGTAATCCTGGCACTTGGGAAGTAGAGGCAAGGGAGTCAAGAGTTCAAGATCATCCCTGGCTACATGATGAGCTGAAGGCCAGCCTGTGCTTTATGAGACACTGCTTCAAAACCAAACCAGCAAGGATCCTGGAGCAGAAGCAGGAACGGGAGCAAGAGTGAGAGGAGGGAAAAGCAGAGACAGCTCATGTTCCGGAAGCTGAGGACAATTCCTAAGCCAGGGGAGAGCAGTTCCCCTGCTCTCCCTATTCCTAAGCCTCCTGAACACCTCTGAGATGCAGCGAAGGCCTGCATGTGTCTGGAGAGCAACAGTCACCCTGCACCCAGGGAGATGCAGGACCAGATGACTGTCAGAGGGGGTGCGGCAGAAACGTTAGAAAAGAATGAAAGGAAGAAAAGCTCGGAAGGGCAACTAGAAATCCATTTCTAAGGTATGCGAAGAGAGTTGTTGGCAGCTGGTCTAGGATACAACGATGAGATCCACACTTCAGAAAGAAAACTTAGAATGGCTTGCATGATGCCGGTCATTCCCACCTGAACACTTGAGAAGGGGAGCGTGAGTGCTGCGGGTGGGACGAGGTGGGTGCTGGGCTCCAGGGACTGCCTGGCTGGCATTTAATTAGACACTCCCATAACTGTTGTCAGTTTACCCTTCCAGCTGAGTGAAGCTCCCCAGACTGACTTGCACATCAAAGTTGTCAAAAACTCTTATGGGGAGGAGGGTTCACAGCTCACCATTACTGTCTGAACCCCCAATAGTTTCTTTAACATGCAAGGGGCCTATCTGTGGGCACACGTCTCTGCAAGAGAAATCTCATTATCCTATACTCAGAAAAGGCTTCGCCTCCCTACTCACCACCATTAAAACTAGGTCTCAACTCTTCTCAAGTCTAATCCCTTCCAACCACCCTGTGTGGTCACCAATTCTCTTCATTCACAAACACGATTTGGGCCCAATTGCAATCATGTTTCCTAGAAATCTACCACTTAGCCATTAGGACAAATTTTCAGTTAGAACAAACACTAAGGTGACTTTTCTTGCAACTGAACAGGCCTTGCCGACCTCTGGGACTTTACTCTTCACAGTCTCTCCAGTGAAAGCCCAGTGAGCAACTCTGATCAGATACCCACAGCTGCAGTCCCCACACCACCAGCGGTGGCCATGGTGGATGGAGACTGTGCAGACTTATCTTCATCATAATCCAGACACAGATTAACACTATGTATTTCTGGGTGTGTGCGTGTGTGTATGCAAATGTCTAAGTCTCCTCCTACCAACGTATGTATGTCTATCAATTCAATACATCAGTGTGTGTGTGTGTATATATGCGTGTGTGTGCAAGTATGTGTCTATCAATCAATCAAGTAGGTTTTATTTTCTCGATTTTCAGTGCTGAACACACTATGTAAGTGCCCTATTGCTAAGTTAATCCCCAGCCCCTACAATATTTCAATCACACTCTTTAGAATAATAAAAAAAAGCCCTCGAATCTAAGACAGGCCATGTCTAAAAAGCCACACTGTAATTTCTTCTGCTGAGGCCTTTGAGTTTTTCCTGAAGTAATAAAGTCTGAATTCTTAATCTGAGATTCTGTTCTTATCTGTATTCTTTTTATCTCGTTGTATTAAAACAAATTTATCTTCATTTATGTCGCAATTACCTATTAGGGTTGTTAATTTGCTGGAAATGAAGCTATTGTTTAATTGCTCCTATTAATCGGGGATTTAAATGCCGACTGTAATAAACAGTTACCTTCAGGACGGAGCAAAGTCAAGGCTGCTGGTATTAATTTCAGAATTTTAGAACGAGGGGGAATTTCTGCATTCAGGAACACTAATTTTCTGTTCACAGAAAACATGGAAGAATACTGAGTACTCACAAGAGAACCTCAACTGAACAAATACAGTCTGTTAGCCCCTTTTTACATATGGAACTTTCATGTAAAACAACCGATTATAGTAGACAAACAGAAAATCATGCTGCAGGAAACCAGCCCTTGGCTGCTTCTGTCTGCAGGCAGGATGGACGTGGGGTTTTGGTGGGCAGGACTCTGAAACACACACTTCTCCCAAAGCTTGCCAGGAAAAGTATGCCTGTCAAAGTGGGTGCCTTCCCGGGTGTCCTTCAGGGACTCACATCCCAGGGCCCAGTCTGCTCCCCTGTGCAGACAGTGAGATCTGCACGAAGATGCTGTAGGTCACCCAGTTCTCCCCCACCTGACTTCCTCAGCATCTCTACTCACAGCGACACCTTCTTGTTTTCTCACACCCACCACCCTCGTCCTCATCCACACCCTACATTGCTCTGAGTCCTAACTGTTTTGTCAGGATTCTTTCTAACCCCAGACTCTCAGTCCCGCATATCTCTTGCTTCCTTCAGCTTCCTCATCTCAGTGAACCCTGGCTTCGGTTTGAAAGCTGCATCTCTAGCTTGCTGCCCAGCAGGGCCCTGACTGGTGCTCTGCTTCCTGCCTCACTGCTCTAAACTGTAGGTGTGAGAACAACTTTTCTGACCCTCCCCGTCCCACTGGTGTGAGCCCACCCTCAGGACCAGGCTGGGAAGACAGGTGATGCCTGCATGACCACATGACTCAGAGCATACAGCCCCAATGCCAATTCCCAAAGGCTCTTAGTCATGGTGATGGTCCCACAATGCTCTTGGGGATGCTACTGTTCTCGGCATACTCTTGGTTCAAGAATGCTCTTCATCATGCTGTTGGCTCCAGAATTCTCTTAGTAACACTGCTGGTTCTAGAATGCATTTAGTTATGTTGCTGGCCCCCAAACACTCCTGTATAGTCTTGACTGGTGCTTCAACAAAGCTAAGCAGGTTTGATGTCCATTCCATGTTGGGCATACATGGAGTTGGCTGCTTCACCAGGCTGTACAGCATCCAGCACTTACCAACTATTCCATATACTACCCCACTGTGATGGTGCACCTATCATTGGTACACCTAGGGACAGTGGAGACTGCCAAACTCAGATCTGCCAGCAGACTGGCTGGTTACCAGCATGCTAATAAGTAAGCTTTACTGACCTTCCAGCCAGTCCAAGCATCCCACGGAAGAGACCAGACCATCTGTGTAATTCTTCAGGACTATCGGTAATTGGCACTCACCATGGTGAGTCTCTACTTCTTGGGCACCTGTGTTGGAATTCACTTCCTCCTGGCTCCTCCCTGCTTGGTGCCAGCTAATACAAACAGTATTGTAGAATAGCAGAGATAAACTGTGCTGTAGAGCAGGGACTGTGTGCACGAGGGAAACAGAGAGATTATAAATACTGCAGAGAAAACTATGAAAAGCAGGAAACATTTAGGCAGATAATGAGATGTTAGAGACATGGCAGACCCATGGAGCAAGCAAGGGTGAGCGCACAATGAGGACAGGTTTGGGTGTTCTGCAGAGCTGCTGTGCAGGGCTGCAGTCGCACCAACAAGGGCTATCACAGTCCCTGTGTGCTCAATTCAGCCAGGATCAGAGAGGAAACAGATGTGAGAAGCTGCAGTGGACCACTTCTCCCAAGGTCAAGAGTCACATGACTCAGACCAGCTCCATATCTCTGTATCTGAAGCTTGTGTCCAGATAAGTCGAGCTGGACCTTCAGTAAGTGTCCAGAACATAGCAATAGCTTCCTCAAGGATGCTTAGTGTAGGTAAACTAGTATATGGTGGGAAAAGCCGTCCTAGAGCGACCAGGAAGACTGACAGGTATGGAAGCAGGTGTCAAGCCCCTTAAGGAACCTCGAAGGTCCAACGCACAACATAGGAGAGATGCTTCCACTTCCTATAGACTGGCCTTGCTCACAGACAGATTTCCCCCTCAGCCCCTCAGCTCTGCTCTTCTTCACTGAGTACCCTAAGGACAGAAGACTGATCGCAGCTTACTCACTGCCTGGTGAGCTTTCAGCATTATCTCACCTCACGGAGTAAAATAACCGTCAAAACAAGCCGAAAGCTGAGCATACGCCACAATTCCGGCACTCAGGAGGCTGAGGCAGGAGATCAGGAGTTCAAGGCCAGGAGGAGATTCAGACAGTGATACCCTGAGGGGTGAGGGAGCAGGAGGGAAGGAGGAAGGAAACACAAGGGAAAAAGAATGAGTGCGGAAGAACAGGCAGAGTCCCAAGCAGCTCACACAATTTCACTGATCTGACATGAAAGAAAAAAAAATGCTAAAAGCATGAACTGAAGGTCCTTGGAAGCGTGCTGTGTGGACTAGACATCCTATAATGACTGACGTGGGTGTCAGAGTGCGCTGCGTGGACTGGGCATCCTATAACACTGATGTGGGTGTCAGGGAGTGGTCTGCGTGGACAGGGCATCCTATAATGACTGACGTGGGTATCAGAGAGCACACTCCGTGGACTGGACATCCTGTAACACTGTGCGGGTGTCAGGGAGTGGAACACACACCCCACACTTATAAGGAAACATGTAACATTTCAAACATCACAAGTAAACACCGGAAACAAATCTGTTCAAAAACCCAGGGGGTGATTAACCTCCCTTCTCTCACTTGTCCTCAAGTCGGATGCAAATCAGTGCCTTCTGAGCCCAGGCAAGTGAATATCCCAATAAATTGGCAATACAATTCGGATGGCAGGCGAGGAGCTAAAAGATAAATGGCTTAAACAAAGAGGGGGAAAATGAACCTGTCACTTCTCCTCAACTCATCAAGCTGTCTCACGCAGAAGCGATGATCCTGGAGCAGAGCTGCTTCTGACACCCCGAAGCGGAGGCTCCCCCGGGGAATTCTTCAATCTGCAGACTCCCAGCTCACCAGTACAGTCCTCGCAAAAGACCAAACTGGCCACAAAACACACCAAAACACTTTTTCCAGTTACAGAAAAGAAAGCTGGAAGGAAAATGTGACGAGCTATACCATGAGCAGCCTGCTAGAGATCGGAAAGTCAGTCAGGACGATGGGCCAAGGACGGACTTATGGACTTACACACACAGACACACACATACACACACACACACACACACACACACACACACCATGCAGATGATCAGGTGAACTACTCAAGCCAAGCCAACAGTTCAAAATTTTAAAAAGAGACAGATGAGGAAATCAAGGTCATTGGTGCTCAGGTGACAGGCAGAGTCCTAAACAAGGGCATGACACAAAGGCCAGCAGCTGATGTCACCTTGAGATTCTGGGAACAGGTAAAGTTGAGTGCAACCATCAGGTTTTCCTTTAGTGAGTTAATACCCTTGACTACTACTGTCCTGAGGTCAAAGGTCTAATCTTTGAAGATATCCATGGTAACGGAAAGCTAAAGAACTCAATTCCATCTCCAACCTCTCCGCATCCATCTTCAGATAGCCTTTAAACCCTCAACAAAAACAGAGGGAACAAGAGATGGCTCAGCAGGTTAAGCACTTGCTGACAAGCCTGGCAACTGAATTTGACCCCAGGTTGTCCAGTGTGGAAGGAAAAAGTGGACCCGCACAAGTTGTCTGTCCTCTGGCCTCTCTGTGCAGGCATGCACTTGAGGACGAGGCATCTTCTCTCAGCTCTGTTAGCCACGAGGCCTTGCTGGAAGGTCTGGGGACAAGTGACAGTGACACACAGGTTGAATTATACAATGTACTGTGATCTGATTAGAAAGAAGGATGAGGTGACAAAACAGATTTCTGCCCAGTCTTCAGCATGGCTTTGTGCATTAAGACACTGCAGCCCCTCCCCCAACACACACACATACACACATCAATTACTATCACTCAGACAGCACCACCCAGACCCCTGCCCTTTCTAATGCCTCACCCAGCATTCCTGATGGGGCAGGCTCGCCTTCTGCGACACTACAGTATGCTGGCCATGTAAATGAGACGAGGTCCAAACTGGCAAGACTGTTTGGTGGGTAAAGACACTCATTGCCAAGCTTGAGTTCAATCTCTGGAACCCACATGGTAGAAGAAATGACTCCTATAAATTGTCCTCTGAGCGTGTGTTCACGGTATGCACACACACACACACACACACACACACACACACACACACACAGCAATATCCTTAACCGGTGAGGAGACCTATGATGAATCTAAAGAGCCCAATAAAATAAGTGATGTAAACGTCTACAGGATTAACAAGGAAGCCTCACCAGTTCTTCTGAGTGGGCTCCAGGTGCCGAAGAGTTAAGCACACAGTGGACAGAAACTTTCTAAGATTTCTTTCCTTTAATGAGAAGTTAAGTTTATCAACTGCCATTGTAATTATACAGAGCACCTCGGGTAATTAAAAGGGATCTAAATCTAATTTTATTTACATTTAGAATACCTGAGGTCATCTCTGATCAAGACTTCACATTCATGACTAATAATACTTCAGTGTTAATTAGAGTTCAGTACAGAATGCGGATTGATTCGGAATCTCTAATTTGCAGTGATTTAGCAACATCGCGAAAGTCCAGGAACCTCTCTCTTTCCGGAACACAGCAGTTCATACAAATGACAGGCACCCTCCAGTTACCAGTACTTCTAACTCAGGAAAGTCTCGGAAGAAGCAGGGACTCTAATTATACCGTGCACTTCTACTTGTGAGAAAACATCTCATATTAAATACAAATTGATTTATCTTTGCATGGAATGGCTACGGTGATATTTTAAATACTCTGTTGTGTTGAATTGTCCCTATGTTTTTAATACAAGCCTTTATAGTGCAATGAACATGCATTTCTGTCCTACTTAGATTTGATGGTGGTAACATGTTGCTATGTCTACTTTACTGCACACCTATGCACCCTCCATCCCTCCACCCTTCTAGCCACCTCCCTCACCCCATTGTCTGAGGTGTATCAAACTTCATACAGGTTCAGTTCACTCCCAAACACTTCACCACAGCCATAAATAAAAGGTTGTAAGACTGTCAGACCAAAAGTTCAACCCATGTCTCCTAAACTCACTGTCTTTCTAGTCAGAATTCTTGCTTTCATCTATCCTAAGGAAATAATCCTATATTTACAAAAAAGTGAGAACTGCTGTTCTTTGTGGCATCAAGGCTGGAGCTTCCAGGGAAATATAGGATCTGAAATGTCTGTGGTAGTAGAGGGTAGCTTTAAAGGTCTACGGGCCAGATCACCACACCGCAGCATAAACACAAACACATGTGCAAGAACACAACCTGTAGGTCACAAAAAATACCACCATCTCCTAGTTGAAAATACTAAAACCTAAGACTAGACAGTTTGCTGGCTGCAGGTGCAGAGAGCACCTGGGTGATGCTTACACTCCTCACACAAGCACACACACACACACACCTGGGTGATGCTTACACTCCTCACACAAGCACACACACACACACACACACACATGCACACACACAGACTTTACATATCTCTACGCCGACCTGAAGATCAGCCGAGTCAGGGTGCTGCTCTGTGCCATTTGGGGGTGCTATTACAAGGCAAAGAGTACTTTTATGAGGCGACTCAAAGAAAGCAGGTTTTTCTTTGGGGGTTGGAGTCCTTCTGTTTATTCAGCTGAATGTCACAATTTGCAGAAATATTATAAATTGTTTGTTTTTAATTATAAGATATGTGTGTTTATGAGAGTGTGCTCTCAGAGTCCAGAGAGGATGGTGTTGGGTCCCTTGGGGCCAGGCAGTTGCTAGCACCTGACATTGGTGCTGGGAACATTACCTGCTTTTAATTTCTGAACTATTACTGCAGCCCTGCGCATTTTATATACTAACAAATTCTTTACACATGAGCCTCCTTCATGAGACTTCTGGAAAATCACCTTGAACACAAGGGAATCAAAAGAGCTTGCTTGTGCTAGTTATTAGCCCAAACTCTTAGTGCTGCCTCGGACTCGGAGAACGTGATCAGAAAAGAATGTTCTCCCTTCATGGGGGTAACTCAAAAAACCGCCCGTGGGTGAGACACGCTAAGTGAAAGGCAAATTACAGCTGGAAAATTTAATGTGCCAAATGATCACACTGTCAAAGCAAGCTCGGGACAGTGGGCATTCAGGAGGCTTTCTCTTTCCTTCCTCAAAAATGCACGGAGGAAAAAAAACGACAAAGGTATCGCGGGCCTGTGTTTCTAAAACAGATTTCTCTTGTCATGAAAAAAGTAGTGAAGGAGGAGACTGTAAATATGTAGACTAGCCCACGCTTGCTCCCCCTCCAAGACACTGCAATATTCATACACAGTCATGCTCTGAATCATGGTCGCCACTCTGTCCCTGCAACTTCTCTGGAGGTCTGTGCTTTGAAAGACAAATCCACAACGAACACAGCAGAAGGGCATACAATCCAAAGAGTCGCCCAGCAGCACTGGGCCTTCATTTAGCCTCCTTGAGGCATGAAAGCAAGCCAGAACTCCTAATGGACTGAAGACATCCCGGTAGAGGAGTCGGCTTATTCCCCAGAGCAAATTGCTAGTGGTTGGGGTCGGGTGGGGTGAAATTGCTTAGGTATTTCTAACTTGTTTATACTGGCTGGGCACAGGTGAGGACCCTCTCCTCTTCAAGCCACAGGAGCGATGGGCAGAATCTGGCTTGCCAACGCCTCTAGATGATTAAGACAAAGCCAAGTGGGGAGAAACCGACATCCAATGAGACGAGGGCTCCGTTTGGGAAGCACAGCTCGGGATCCACTAACGGCGCAGGTCTTGCGGTGTGCCTTTCTGGCCTCCGTGAGCATCCAACTGTCATAACATCTATAATTCAGCACAGAAAAGGCGCCGCAGAGCATTCATTATCAATCTTACAAAACATATAAGGCTCCTCTGCACCTCAATCATTTGCTAACAGTTACAATAAGATTGTATTAAAAATTTAAACTGCCCTACTTAAGCAATTTACCTTCAAACGTCCATTTCCAGGGAATGAGTCCGAGGGACATGAATGTCGAACCCTTGCTCAGATTTATTGCAGGGGAGAATATTTCTCCTGATAACGCTCTGACGAGTGAAGTCTAATGACTTTAGTTTTATTACTTTTTAAGCACTTAATGGGAAAATTTAGACATTTTCACAAGACTGAGCTTCAATACGAATGGTACCTTTAAAAAATGACAGGCAGAGGCAGGTCTGTGCGATTACTACAGACACAGGCCAGTGCAATCAAGAGATTCTAAGACAGTGACTAATACAGCAGGCTTGCCTCTGCCATTATCAGTCTGAGCCCTCCCCCACCCCTGCTACACTTTTTTCTTTTTAAACTGTCTTAAATAATAGCCCAGAGAATATTTAGCAAAGACTAGCTGTGGAGAAATTTATCATTATCCATGTAAAATTTTAAAGCCATTAAAAAAGCCCACAGTATTTAATCTTTTCCCCAGCTCTTACAAACCCCCTTCCGTGGGGAAGTTAAAGGGCAAACACCATAACTATCTCAGTGCCATTCCCTAAGCCCTGGTCAGTATCGGCTGCTTCGACCACCAACCTTTCTGACAGCGGGAAAACCACCTTTGAAACATGGAGATACAAATATGAAAGTTCCCCTTCACTCCAAGTCATTTTCCCTCAACTTCAGCCACAGCTGTGATCACTCAGACTTCAATTAAAGCAGAGGCAGGAATCCTATCAATCACGAAGGGCAATAAATTTCTTATCTTTCTCATTAGCTACCCCGTCGCACAGCTTAAATATAAACATACCTTGCAACAGGACTGTAAATTACTCAGCCCTTGGTGACTCTATCCAGCATCGGAAGAGGCAGGAATGATTTGAGCAAAATCTGAGGCACGATCACCACACTAAAGCTGATTTACACACTTCAGCAAAATAAAAAGCCTCCAAGAATCATACTGACAGCAGATCTCTTTGAGTTTGTTTATTTGGCTTAAAACTGGTAATGACCTGCCTTTAGTATATGACTAAGCTTTATGTGCAAAATCCAATTTTCTGTAGAAATATTTTTGCTGCATCTGCCAATAATATCTCTTGCAGTTACCTGTAGCTATTAATTTCTTAAAAGCTAAACCCTCAACTTTTTTTTTTAAGCTTTAAAGGAGGAAAAAGTACAGAAAACCAACAAACTGGGTTTTTTTTTCCCTCGAGATAAAATGGAACACAAGCAGCTCCAGCAGGAGCAGAAACGGCTGTGGGAGGGGCTCCCACAGAGGCCACTACTCACAGCCCCATCTGAATAGTCTTCACGTATTTTCTCTAATCCTGTAATAAGATGTGGGTTGTGGGTGTGTATCCCCTTGGTGCAAACTTCACTCAGAACACAGTGTTCTGCTACTTTACTGCCGAGCTGAGGAGCTAAGGGGTCAAGCAGCTGTCCCTGCAAGGAAAGCCACCTGTGCCTCGGGTGTGAGCTTCCAGGTTCCTACTACACTGGGATCCTAGCTAGAATAACTGTATCTTTCAAATTAAAATGGAGGTGACACAGGGACTTCCACTACCTTCAGCCCACAAGGCAGGCAGGTTTCTGCAGATCACACCTGAACCCATGCAGGGCAGGCAAGGCTGAGGCAAGGCTGAGCCTCTACTCTAAGCCAAGGGCAGCCCTGGCTGTGACTGCACTGCCACCTAGTGGCCTGCACTTGACTTGCCTGGCATAACCAAGGAGCAAAGAAGGCTGTTCTGACAGCCCCAGAGGACATATCATAGGAAACAAGCTGAGATGAAAACCAGAAGCCAAGTCCGGCCAGGACAAGCCCCAAACCACCTTGCTGGGGCTGACAATGTGTGACCAATGGCTTAGAACAGCTGTCATTTGAAATCCACAGCACTCCAGACCCAGAATGGCTACAAACCATCTTCAGGAAATTGTGATTTCCCCAGCTACTGAGACTCTTTTCTGACTAGAGTTCTTGGTGAGTACATAACTTACCGGTGGCCCAACAACAGTGGCCAGTAGAATGGAGAATCCTGGACACAGAACTGTTGGTGTGAACTCTGGCAGGGACCGGGCCTTTCAATGCCGTAGTTTCCTTACTGAGAGGCACACACACAGTATCTGTATCAGCTGAGAGACACAAGACACGGCCTGGTAGTGATAACATGGCACGGGATACAAAACAAGCTTGGCAGCCCTGGCTCTAGATGCAAGACTTAGGCAGGTGGACATGGAAGACATTTTTGTAAGACGCTAGTCCTCTGCTGGGCCCTGCGAGGGGCACAAGCAAGCAATGCTGGGGACAGAGAAGATTTAGAAAGACGAAGCACAGCTTCAAGAGTGAAGGAGCAGTGGAATACGGGGCTAAGCATCAGATTCTCGGGACTAAAGGACTGGCCTCCATCGGAAGGTGCCCTCTGATTACACCTATATTGCAAAGCCCTCTGGACAGGTGGAAAGAAAGCCTTGAGAGGAAACGTGTGGACCCACACAGGGTGGATGAGGTGGACATGGGGAGGAAGGGCTAAAATGGTACCTAGTGGTACCCAGAGTCCCTCTGAGATACCCAAACCCTGGCCCAGCACACAAGTCTGAGCTGGAAGAACTCTGAGAGCCCTGGTGAAGCACGGCGGGAAGGCAGAGAGGGTGTAGTGATGATGGGCACCACAAACCCACCACCCATATGTAACAAATACAAATGTTTTCCCTGCCTGTTCCAGCTCTGTACTTGCACCTCTGCCTTGGGCATGAAGACACACACCTTCCCAAGAACATTCTGCATGATGACCGCTAAGCCACTGGCTACACTGAGAAAAGGTGTGTGAGGCCAAGGCCGTGTCAGAGAGTCCTAGTGCGAGGCTTGGGTCTTGAGATGGGGCAGGAGGGAGGCACAGGTACCACATCCTCTCCTGCAGTAGAAGACAGAGCAGGCACCACTGTAGGGCACTGCGTCTGTTGATGGAGTGTTGAATGTGCCCCTCATCTGAACACAAGCTGCCCTGTGCTCCAATGGGGCAGCAAGTGTGGACATGGAGAGAGGAAACCGGGAAGGACTCTCACAGCTGCACACGGTCTCTCTGAGGCGGCTCTGCACACGCTATTTCTAGGCCTCCGTCAGTTCTGTTACTCTCATCTCCCCGCTTCAGACTGGCTGCAACACAGCCACTCCTGGAAGAGGTGCTGAGAGAATGCCGCCACTGGGCTAAGAGGAAGGACCACAGTCCAATCCTTTCTCTTCAGTGCTTCCAACAGTGGAGAAAGCAGAAGGAAATCTGGGCAGCAGAAAGGCTGAAGGAACTTGAGGTTCTGGAAGGAAGGCTCCAAGCTGGTGCTGGCATCTGCTGCGTGCAGGGCTTGGTGAGCTGCACTGGGTCTCTTAGATAGAGGTGGCCACGGCAGTTCCATGCAAATGAGTACCAAGTGAAAGCCCAGAAGGGAGGTGACTCTCCACAGGGAGGAGGTGTCTTAGCTACAGACGTGGCCTTCTCTAAGGAGCTTCACGGAGAGCGAAGAAAGTCCACCCAACAGCAACTGTAAACCATCCACTGTGTGTTGGGGACTGAACACTGGTCCTCTGAAAGAGCAACATGTGCTCCTAACTGTTGTGCCATCGCTCCAGCACCTCCAATTTTATTTTAAAAGGTTTAGAAATTAATAGAAGTGCAGTAATTATAAAATGTTAGGCGAGGACTATAGCTCGGTTTTTAAAGTACTCATCTGGCATGCACAAAGCTCTGGGTTTGAATCTAGAACCACATAAAACAGGTGTGGTGGCACATGGAATCACACTTAGGAGGGGGCGGCAGGAATATGAAAGACTCAAGGACACCCACTTATAGAGCTGAGGCCAACCGGGAGACAGGAAAACCTATGTCTAGTGGTGGGGTTCACAGATCATTTTTATTGGCATCTTTGTTGGTTTTTTCCTAACATGTTTTATGTTTCTGAGCAGATACAAAGTATTCACAAATCTACTGAAATCTACTTTACTAGAAATGCATGTGAATTTTAACTGTGAGAGACGTAAGGACGTGATGGCATCAGCAGGCAATAAAGTCATCTGCTTCCAGGGCCAAAAAGTCATGCGTGCCAATCCGGCTGCCTCTGCTGCCATCTTCCAAGTGACCAATGGTGGAGGGTGAGATAGCATGTGACTCGGTTGCTTTCACACAACAGCTTTTAAACCCCACCCCATTCTGCAGGTGGCATTTTCAGCAGCGGAGTGGCTGCCTGCTAGAACAGCCTTTCTGGAGCACACGCATTCCTTACGGATCACTTCATTCATCACACCTTCGGCCCCAACTGGAGTAACAATTTGGAGGACAGAGGAAGGGCCAGTGAGGCTCTAGGATCTCTGCTGCTTGAATGTGACTTAAAACAAAAGTTTTCAACTTTATTTTCGTAGCGTATGCTTGAGTATATACATGATGTGAGTGTGCGTGCATGCATGCATCACAGCACATATGTGGAGGCCAGGGACAACTCTGCATCCTTGACTGTCTCCTCCTTCCTTTAGGTGGGCTCCAGAGATCAAACTCAAGATCATTAGGTCAAGTTTGTGCAGCAAGCCCCTTTCCTCAACAAGCCATCTCTCCAGCCCCTAAAGCTCAACTTTTAATAACATGTCAGTATTATCCACCGAAACAGCAAAAGAAAATCTAGACTGAGATTATTTCATGTAAATGCATCTGGCACCCCCTAGTGGCAGCTCGCGAGATTACAAAAGTACTGGGCCTTGCCTGCATACCTTGTAGACCCTGTGAAGAAAGGTAGGTAGAAATAGTCAGCATGCTGGCTATAGCCAGTCAGTCCAAGACTCTAACTATATGAAACACAAAGCACTTGAAGCATTTTGGTCCAATAACAGGTAAGATTTTAACCACAGTGGACTAAGGACATGATTCTGGTAAGGACTGGCTTGTCAGAATCTGGGTTTGAGCCCCGGCACTGCAAAGGAAAAGTAAATAAATACATAACCAAGGTCTTTCCAATGGACACTTAAAACCAAGGTAACACAAAAGTCAAAACACAGAGGGCTGAATGTGTCTGTTCTCCACTGAGCATGCATGCCCTAAGAGGATGGCAGCCCCTGCTCACCAGAGAAGGGGGGCTGAAGCCAAGCAAGGCCTTGGGCCTCTCTACCTCTAAAAGCCACTCAGTCTGTAAGTCAGGCAAGAACTGAATTCATACAGTAAGTACAAAATACTGATGCAAAGATGGGTGTGTTTCCTAGCATGATGGCACTGGCATTTGTATTTTCTTACTATTGTCACGAAATTAAATATAAAGGGCTGCCCAAGATCTGTGACCAGAAACTCACAGCTGGCACAGCAGAGGGTGAAGTGACACAGGCGGGGCGGCAGGGTGCAGGCCTCTCTCACAGCAGGGGTGACGGGATGAGAGTTTCACTGCCATCTCTGCTATGCCCTTGCTCAGAAGCCTGGGCATCCCCAACTGAGTAAAACCCAGGTTTGCACATCAGGTACCAGGGATGTGTTCTTGGTGAAGGGGGCCAGCACACATGGGAAACCGTGACTGAGACCGGGGTGGCACCCGAAGAGCCAGGTGCAAAGTGAGGCATGGACCACATGCTCTCTCTGCCATCCATACCCTTTCAGGAAGGGAGCCCCCATGTCCACAGCTGGCCGTGGAATGAGTCTTTTTCTTCTGGTTGTCAAGATGGCTCAGCACATAAAAGCAGTTGCTGTGTAAGCCTGGCAACCTGAATGTGACTCCCAGAACCCATGGAAAGCTATCCTCTTACCTCCATGTATCTCTCTCAGTATGTGTCTCCTGACCTGCCCCCCAAAATAACAATAATAAATTAAACAATAGCTAAGTATTTACATCTACTGCAATGACTTGTTGGAGACGGGTGTCCCAAACATGGAAGAACAAGGTACAGCTGGCTGCTTTCGGTGTGTGGGGAGATGCTTTAGTGTCTGGAAACACTGCTGTGGGCAGAGCAGAGAAGAGTGAGGTCACAGTCACAGCCCCAGTGGCTACGGTGGAGGCAGCTGTGCTAAGGTGCTCTGGCTAAGGCAGCCCCAGCACGTCTCTGGCTAGTCGTGTGTACGGAAAGAATGCAGTACCAAGGCTGCTAGAGTCAACCCAAAATACAACGCAGGGAGCAAGGTCTCTGGGGCTCCCGACGGGTGGGGAGAGCTGGAGGAGGCACACTACTTCTGGGGGCTCAGAGTCCCCAGCTACCTGCAGGCTTGGAGACCAGTCCTGAATGCACTCCAGGCTACTGGGAAGTGCACACCTGTAGGAACAGGAAGTCGCTGTGTGCCATACAAACCTTTCCCACCTAAGACACTGACTGCTGCCTCTTATGAACTGCTTTTCCTATTAAATGAAGACCTATTCAAAACAGAACCTGATCATCTTTCTGTCTATAAGCCAATGAAGGTTTTCATATAAAGACAAACATTTGGACAAATGCATGGAGAGACAGCTGCAGGAGGAAACCCAGGTGTGCACAGGCTCCAAGATGGCTGCTGGACATCAAGGACCAGTGGCCCAAGCCTGTGATCTCAAAGCTCAGAGGGCTGAAACAGGAAGAATGAAGTTCAAAGCCAGCCTGGACTACAGAGTGAGATCCCGTCTCAAGAAAACAAAACAGGGCTTCAAGTTTTCCAAGTCTATAATTCAACAAGTCCTCGGTTCTCACTTCTTAGGCTGGGGTGCTATGCCAGGAGGTGAGCCATCCAGTAAAGCCTGCCATGCACTGAAGCACCGATTCTGCAGAGACATCAACAAAGCTGGAAGACCAGAGTCTAGGAGACCAGCAGCCATCAGAGCCATTCAGGGAACTAAGCCAAAGTCCGGCAATCACAGCACAGAGAAGGTGCCTGCGTGCACACCACACCTCGGGAGGAGGTGTCCCTGAGTGGTCATGCCCAGGATGTAGGTGTTCATCCCCATGGCTCACCTCCTGTGGTTTATAACTTTGGAGACAATGAACCACATCTCCCTATACTCTACTGCTCAGAGCTTTGCAGTAAACGTTTCCTTTGGACAAATGAGTATTCCGCTCTTCCAGGTTCACGCTGCTCTAATCAAGAAGCCTGGGGTAGCTGTTTGCATACTGCACACATTAACCCCAGAATTCAGAGCTCATCTCTGAGGACACCAGTCATTTACTCCAAGCTCCCCAACTCTGGGGCCAACACCTGGTCAGGACCACTCTACGACACAGGAGAAATGTCACAATAAACACTTCCCACCTTACAAGGTCAGTATTGTGAGGATCACAGCTACTTCTCCACGAACTTGGCGAGTGGAGCGCTGCTGATCAAGCATTCGTAGCCTGTGCCTTGATGAAGATTATTAAAGCAGAGGAGAAGAGTTACCAAGCACGAACTTCAAACGAGTGGGAACATCAGCTACAGACTGTAACTACTCCCGACTGTCCTAGTTAAGGGGCATTTCTTTATTCTTCTGATCAACGCCTCCATGGAGGGCTAAATAGGTCAAAAAGCACATCACTGTTCAATCATTTTAAAAACATTAGGAAGAGCAGAGTGCCATAGCATTATGAACAGATTATGAACAAAAATAAAAGCCATTTGTATGCATTAATGATACATAAAGCTAATTCAAGCTGGCGAAAGTCATTAGGGGAAAATCCTGGGGCAAAACATGGCAGTGACGCCGAGGCACAGACGTGGAGTAAAATAACCATTTTCTATGTCATTGATAAAATTAATTCTATGAGCCTGAGATGAGTCCTAACATGAAAATCAAAACAGAGAGCAGTTGCTAATAGTGTGCTTAATGACCTAATTCTGGCATCGTGAGAGTTGACACAGACGTTTCTTGCAGATACAAGCATCCGTGCACAGAGCGTTTCCCAGAAGAGGCACAGCATGGAGAATTCCAGAGGGTAAGAAACTCTCACGACAGACCACAGCCTCCATCTCTACATCAACCTCCATGCTATCGACTGTTTGCCTGCAATAGAACTTGCTGTCTTCCTACTGTATGTCACTGTAGCAAATTCTGGGGACGGCGAGCTTACAAAGAAAGGTTGGTGTGGACTCAACGGTTTGAGAGCTGTTCCCATGGTGAACTGGGACTGGGCTCACTGTTCTGCCCTCAGACGAGGCTGGCATGTCCCTATGTGAGCAGGTAAGGTGCCGTGTGACTAGAAC
This sequence comes from Microtus obscurus, assembly GCA_963919715.1. NCBI lineage: Eukaryota > Metazoa > Chordata > Mammalia > Rodentia > Cricetidae > Microtus > Microtus obscurus. The sequence goes on along the minus strand of CAWTZC010002279.1, from coordinate 4,089,811 downwards.
GTGAGGGCCTGAAGCCCTCGTACCGAGTCCTACCCCCCAAAGGTTCCATTTCCCCATCAATGAAGCTGAAGATCAAGATGTCAGTTAACACAGGGACCACCGGGACACTTCAGATCCAAAGACAGACAGAAAAACTTCCCTCAAGAGTGACCCAAGACGTGATGTGAGATGCACAAGCACGTTAAGGCCAGACTAGGCTACACAGTAAGACCCTGTCTTCAAACAAAACCAAACCAAAAGAACCGGGCTATAAGTCAGGCCAGGGTTGGTGTCCAATACCACATGAAGGAGGCATAGTAGCTTTCACCAGTAATTCTAGCTCTTGAGAGGTGGCAGGAAGAAGCTCGGAGTTAAAGTTCATCATTGGCTACACAGCGAACTCAAGGGTAGCCTGGGCTACATGAGACCCTGTCCCCATAAGAAATCTCAGAACTGACCCCCAATCATTACGGCAGCAGCTGTGGTCTGAACCACAGACCTTAACCATCATTACGACAATGTCCACTGAAACATGTCCATTTTGCATGGGTGACTTTAGACACATCAATAAGCTAAGGCATGAACTCTTTAAAAGTCTGTCCTCCGAGTCCACTGAGCAGCCCAATGGACCATAGATAAAAATGGCAGGTCCAATGAAACAGGCATACTCATAACTGAAGTGATTGAAATAATAACGTTCAGAAACTCTTGGCTGAAAAGAATCCCAACCCACTGTGGAAAAGTTCAGTGTCACTTAAACTAATCTCACCCTGCCACCATCGTGTTTACAGAGTGCACCAGAGGCTGCACCAGAGTGTGGCTCGTCCAAGGGCCATGTGCTTGTCCGGAGCCCAACATGGATGTCAGAATTTCTGAATACAAATTTAATATAAACAAACAAATATTCGCATTTATTCCTTTTTCATCTTTAAAGTCTCTGGATATGTTTTATTACACAACACCCTATATCTTAGTGTTGACACTAACTTTCAGTCTGTGGTTGAACCTGCTGATATGAGGCTACTGTAGGCTGGAAAATTTACTTGATTTGAAGGGACACGTGCATACAAAGTTATTGGCGATATCATGTCTTATAAAAATGGTCACTATAATACACACTATGTATGCAGGGGCTGGAGGGGTGGCTCAATAGATAAGAATACGAGCATTGGAACTCATGTTCAATTCTCAGTACCTATGTGACGGCTCATAACCTTCCTTGGGTCCCTGCAGGTGCCAGGCATGAAAATGGCACACAGACATTCAAAATACACTCACGCACACCACTAAAAATTAACTGATCCCATATGCACAAGGCTACAGCACAGAGAGAAGAGAGGTTAACCCTGACCTGCCCAGCTTTCTCCCACCTATGGCTGGATCAGATGTGAGCTCCCGAGCCCGAGCTGACTGCCTGGGAGACAACCCGCTGATTCTCAATTCTATCAGACTGTACTGTGTGAGGTGCCATCAGGCGATGACAGCCAGACACTTCCTGTTGACACGGACAGCAAGGTGGTCACCAATCATCTTAGGAAGCATCTGAGGAGGCTCACTGGCTGCCTCTCGAGCTTGGAACATGCTTTCTGCCCCTCTTCCCACTTCAGCAGTGGACAGCAACACTGAGCCTCATGCAGGGGAGAAATCTCCCGTTGCCTTTCGCTCTTGTTCTGAGATGCCACACCCCACTAACCAAGTGTCCCTGGAACATCAGACCTGCCCATCCCACCAATCCACAAAGCCAGCCCTTACTGTTGTGAGGAGACTGTAGCTCTAGCTATGACAATTCTAAGAGTCTTAACAAGATTTCAACACTGAAGAGCAGTAAGCATTGTGGGGGACAGGAGAACTGGGGAGGACTTGGAAAAGTGTAGGCAGAACAGAAATGCCAGCTTCGTGGGGCACCAGAGGCATCGTGTGACACTGGGAGCAAATCCTTCACCAGAACCAAAGAGCATGTTAACAGAGCCTGGCTCCTCAGTACCTCTATCCAATTATTCTCAATGCCCCAAACACTTTCAGATCACCAATGGCTGGCTTGCTTGCTTCCAAAAATGAAATCTTACTTGAATGTATCCTTTTGCCAAAATGCATTTAATTTTCCATAAACAAAGGAGAAAACCAATGATAAAAGAAATAAGTAAGAACCCCTCTGCCTCCCAAATGAGGATGAAGGATGAGGCAGGCCTGAGTGACGGTTCTGTGGCAGCAGCACGACAAAATGGCCTGAGATGCCCCAGCCCAGACAAAGACCTACATGTAGTGATGCTCCTGCGTGTGCTGTCGGGCTACACAAGCAGGCTCCTTAACACAGCTACCACACTCTGGGTGCTTCAGCAATTAGGACGGGGAAGTTGCAGGTTTGTGTGTTAGCAGGGTGCTTCTGTTTGTACCAGGATCTCCATCTGTGGGAGCAGTAGAACCAAGGTAAGCTGAGGCCTCCTATGTAGCCAAGAGGCAGGCGACCTCTCAGTACAGGTTCCCAACCAGTATTTTCACACAGGTTAGCCGTCTGTCACCAGGCAGGGACAGGAGACAACAGAATGACTGAACACAGCTTTCCAGATGTTAACTGAAGTATAAATGTAACCCAGCGAGAGTGGTGGAGTTAAATCAGAGGACTGTCACACACGTTCCCAGAACAGAAGCCACCCTGACAGATGGCTGCCACATGCCAGGATGACAGGTGTCAGCCCACAAAGGAAGCTCTGGGAAGTGAGGGCCAGGGACGCGACCATGGGTTTCAGAATCTTCTGACAAGGGGTTTCCCGTTCGCCTGCACCACAGTGGAAGCTCATCATTTCATTTGACAAGAACAGCAAATCTAAACAGGAAAGAACTCCCACGTGAGATCTGTGGTGGTTTGAATAGAAATGGTCCCTGTAGGCTCATATATTTGAATGCTTGGTCCTTAGGGAGTGGCACTACTTGACAGGGATTAGGAGGTGTGGCCTTGTTGAAGCAGGTTTGGTTAGCGGAAGAAATGGATCATTGGAGTGGGATATGGGCTTTCAAATGCTCAGGCCAGGCCCAGTGTCTCTCTTCCTGCTGCCTGATGATCATAATGTAGAACTCTCAGCTACTCGTCCAGCACCATGTCTGCCCAAGTGTTGTCATGCTTCCGGCCATGATGACAATGAACTAATGAGACCTCTGAACCAGTAAGTCAGTCCCAATTTAAATGTTTTCTTTTCTAAGAGTTTAAGTGACCATGGTGTCTCTTCACAGCAACAGAACAGTGACTAAAACAAGATCTGTAGTCCTAGCACTTGGAAGGTAGAGGCAGAAAGAACATAGTTCAAGGTCATTCTCAGCCACACAGTAAGATCAAGGCCACTCAGGGCCACAAAAGAAAAGACAGTCTTAAACCTCTCCTTCCCTGCCCCCACCCTCCCTCTTTCTCTCTCTCACACACAGCAGTTTTTAAAATCTAATATCAATAATAGTAAAACTTTTGTTTAAAACAAGAAAACAGCAACAGAAAAATCATTATCTGAAGAAAGAAACTAATTTTTCTCTAACTCATTATTTTCACATATCCATTTAAGCCCTAAGAGAACAAATACACAGACTGTTCAAAGGATTTAATGCTATCACAGAATGACTGCTTTAACTTTCAAAACATGGAAGCCAGTATGTTGCTTTCTCCCAGATACCCCAAGCAGCAAAGAACTGCAGAAAAGCAGACAGACTGAAGACACTGGCAGAAGTAGACCAGAGAATGAAGACAGGCCTGAAGCCCACAGCTGCCCACACGTGTGCACCTGGTTTGCATCTGCCCCAGCCACCTCCCACAGCTGCCCACACCTGTGCACCTGGTTTTCAGCTGCCCCGGCCACCTCCCCAAGATACCACTAGTAATCCAGAGGGCTACATGCCTTAGGTCGGAGTCAGATGCTAGATCCAATCAAACAGAGTACACTAACCCTGTAAAGCTTATTCAAAGGACTCCATGGAGATCAGACTATCCTACTCCACAAGCCCACACAAACAAGCAGAGTCCCAGGCTGAGAAGATGGGGAGAGGGCAGAGAACACCCTGTACCATCATACCCATCCCTACTTCTCCAACGTGGGCAAGCAGCAGCTTACATTTCAAGCAAACGACCACCCTTCCAAAGCTGGTGGACCCAAACCTCCTAATGGATGGAACCCTTATACTGCACATGCTGCCCACCCCCAGCCTAGTACACCTAGCACAAATGCCGAGCCTAGGTGAGCAATGAGCAACACAGCCGGGCCACACACCTCCAGACCCCAGCCTACAGAATGTCCGCAGTGCCACGCACAGACCACAGGCTCAGAGGCAAGCAGACTGAACTCTGCTTCAGAGGCAAGCAGACAGAACTCTGCTTCTCTTCCCATGTTACAATTTACCCGTTTTGGAACACCAAGAGGCCACACTGACACACGAAAATTGTCTTAGAGCTGGCCAGCCAACCAGTTGGAACACCAATGCACTCTCAAGTCTGAGGACCTGGTTTGCTTTTGCTTGGTTTTAATGACAAAATGGCCCAGGGTCTGCTTAAGGTTTGAAGCTCTGGGCTCCCCACAAGGCAGAGGCAATCCAAGCTATGTTCTTTCAATCAAGTTACCTCATTTCTTTTCCTGAGCCTCAGGTGCACGTGTATATCTATTTCTCTGTGGTACTGGGAAGTGAACTGTGGGCCTCACACTCACTCCCCAAGTGTTTTACCACTGAGTCACATTCCTTGTTCACAATCGAGTTTTCTTTCTTTTTCCTTGAGACAGGACACTGCCATGTAAACCAGGTGGGCTCCCAACTCATGACCTCCCTGCCTCAGCCTCTTGGTGCAGAGATTGCGTTCCTCAGTCTCTGTAAGTTTAAAGAGGCTGAGGGTTGCTTTGTCTTTTTCCCAAACACTTTGCAACTACTTATTACACTTACGCTCTAATGAAAGGAGCTTCTGGTTTAAGTAAGAGAAAACATCTACCACGTAAAGACCACATATGTGCAGGAATATAACCTCAATCTAATTTTTAAAAACTTCTCTTCATATAAATGAAAACACTTTAAAAACAAACAAAAATCTGCCACGTTTGGGTGTTCTGGTGCCATGGCCATTACTTCCTTTTGAGACTCTAAAAGTCAAATGCTTATTGTGTTTGTTCTAAAATAAGTCTGCAGCCTGTGGAAAAAGACCCCAAAACACATTGTGTGAGCTCAGTGAGAGGACGGGGAGTGCGTCCACACTGGCATTACTGGAGCATTTTAGTCCTGGCATTGGGAATGAGCATCTTCCCTTCCTGGAAAGGACAACGGGATGCCTCTGTCCCACAAATGGGTGTTAGGTGTGACCCCAAGCTTTCTGCTGTGTGCTGGGGACTGAGCATCTATGTTGACCAAACTCCTACCTCGAACTCTGACCCTTCCCTGCCTTCATGAAGACACTGCAAACAGGGTGGCAGGCCCTCATCAGGCCCTTGAACTTGGGTTCTGAGCATCCAGACCTATGGGAAAAGCTATCTGTTGCCTGAAACACTGTATAAGAATATGCTGCTGCATCAGGAGTAAACTGGAATGTTTCCCTGGCCTTTCCCAGTTTAGTGCCATGGCCCTGATGCCCCATTATCAATCTGCAAGGTTATGTGTGAACTGGTTCCTGCCATTATAGAAAACTCATGAGCATTAAACAGGATAAATGTAAGAAACAAGAAGTCATGGAAGAAAGTGAACCCATACAAGCATGCTCTGGTAGCCCACAAGGAACAACCATTCCCTGAGGGCTAGAGGTACCTGTCTTAGGCATGGCGTCTCTGCTGGAACTCCTCTGAGCCCTCTACGGTCTCTAAGCAGGCGGCTGTATCATAGAAGTCTAGCTATGGATGCAGGTAGTCAGCCAGGTCTGCCTATGACCCTGTCGGGGCTTTCCAATCTTTCAGCCAACTTGGTCAGCTTGCACTGGTGCCTGGGCCATTTAACAGTGATTGTAAACTTCGCTGTGAGTCAGAATGCATGCCTTGGAAAGACCTCAAGTGTTTCCTTGCTTAATCTTTACAGCTCCTTGGTTACCTGGGGAGCAGCCATGAGGCTGACAGCAGGGTGGCTGTGAACTATGTGCTGCAGGCAGAGGTGCCTAAGGAACCCGGATGCAGGGGAATGGGGAAGGGAAGGCAGAACCCAGAGCCGTCATGCTGCTTCTCAGGGCAATCCTCGGCTTCCTTGGATTTGTTACCAGGAAGGATGAAAAGCAGAGTGAGACAGAAGGAGCAAAACAGGACCAAGTGCCAGAAAGCAGGTGACTGTGAAGCAGAGGAGGAAAGAGATGGCAAAGTTCTGGAAGAGCCTGGCTGCCACAGGATGGGGGAGAATACAGCCATGGAAATGTGGTCAGTGCTCACTTTACTACAACAGAAGAACGGTCCCCACAATCCAGCTGAAGAGTTGGTGGGATATCCCAGACCACTTAGCCAAACAGTCCCAAGATTACGGTTTCTGTTTTCTGATTGGGTCTCCTGCAACCTAGGCTAGCCTCAAACCTAAAATGTAGTTCAATTCCTGAACCTCCTGACTCTACCTCCAAATGCCGAGGTTACAATCATATGCCACCATACCTAGTTTACATAGGGTTGGAAGTTGAACTTAGGACTTCATGCACGTTACACAGATATTCTGCTGACTAAGCTACACTCTCGGCCCCTGTTCCCGGATTGCATCGCTGCTAAGTTTTGTTCGGGGTCTATGACCAGCAAGGCTTTTGACCTTTACCCTTCTCTAAGGATCCCAGGCCTGTATTACTCTGTTCCCTGCCAATCTAGGACACAGAAGCAAGGGGCCAGAAGTGGCTTGTCATGTGTAGATTTAGACCAAAGGGCTCTGGACTGACTTCCCCCAACTGCCATCAGAAACAGGAACTTTCCTGGCGAGTTTCCTCCTAAGACCTCAACTTTAAGCTGCTTTTTCTGCAGAACTTCTAATCCCCGAGGCTAGAGGCCACCCCTTCCTTATGTCCTGTCTTACTGGGTTTTTTTCTCATAACTTACAGCTGGCATCACCTTCACTGACATGAGTATGTCCCCCCACCCCCCGAATTGCACTGTCTCTAGAGATGGGCAGTCAAAAATAAACCAGTAAGATAAAACAGTTCCTTGGGCTGGCCCACACTCTTAGTCCCAAGTTATAACTTTATTATCTGGGGTTCAAAGTTTTTTTTCCCTAGGAACCGATGTCAAATATTTAAGTCTTTCATCCTGAAGACAGAGCCAGGTTGAGAAGGAGCAGTTACAGCCATGAATCTGAATACGGTGGCACTGACGGAGCTTTGAGTAGCACAGTGACACACAGGTGCCATGGAGGACCGCTCTACAGTGCCCCCTCCTCCTCTAAGCACAGGTCTGAAGGTGGAACTAGAAGCTGCCGCATGCTCCAACACAGACGCCCACACATGGCAGGGTGGGAGTCGTGTGTCACAAATCCCTAGGCATTTACCGTCCTGGAAGACCCGCTCCACGTTGAGCCCATAGGTGGCGCACGTCTCATAGTACGTGCACCGCTTCAGGTCGTTGGAGAGTTTCCGTGCCCTGGCATCGTCGATGACCCGCGGGTTGGTGGAACTTATGGCATCTGCAACAGACAAGGACAGTGAGCTCGTTAGCAATTGCTTCCCACGACTCTAGAACCCACGTGACAAACCTGTCCCACAGGCATTGCTTTCTACTGTTCTAGGACCCTTGCAACTCAAAACCCACCATAGCCAGTGCAGATATCATTCCTCGCAGAAGCAGCAATTCTGAAAATAATTCACCCAAAATAACAGGCTCAAGCTACAGAACAGTGGGGGCAAGGAGGCCCACCCCTGCCCTGACATTTGGGAGGACTGCCTTCAAGGCCAGCATGAAAAGATTCATAAACCTATCCTTTGGGCTCACTTTCTGGTGTGTCTCAAATAAATAAATATATAGATAACAATAACAAAAACAAACATAAACCCAATATTGATCTGGGACATTCAGTGACAATACCATCCCCAACAGAGGTTCCTCAGAGACAGCCCACCAGCGAACATCTGTCTAGCTGGACAAGTGCGTCAACAAATCATTTACACCAACTATGGAAAGAGGCCCTTTAGAAAGGTCTAAACATCCCTTCAAGCAAAACAGGAAGGGAAAAAACAATTAGAAACCATAACTTCTTAAATTCTGTGTGTAATTCGGGAAGCATAGGCCATTGAGACCCCACCTAAGCCCTCATTTTATTTAGCCTGGGGCCCCGACAATCCTGCAGCTGCTCCTCCCACAGATGAATACAGTTCTGTGTCACAGAGGCGTCTCTGGGCCTGCAGCTAGGCTCAGCTCTACCTGGCCCCATCTTGCACCCACTTTAACTTGGCAATTTTCCAAACCCTGCTACTCCTTCTATTTGCAAGTCTTTGGGGGTAGAGCTGACCTAACTTAAAGAACACTGAGCCGCCACCACCCCCCCCCCCGCAATCACCCATGTTTCCCCGCTAAGAGTAGGCACAGCACTCATCCTTGCCTTAGAAGACACACTGAGCTCAGCAACTCGCCAGCAGTGACCTCTGAAGGCCTAGTATACATAAGGGTGAACGGCTCTTCAGCTCCTTGCAACTTAACAACCTCTGGCCTCTAAAACTCCCTTCCCTAGCCAGTAGAAAGGAAACCATGTACCCTCTCCTACCACCTAACCAGCCTTACTGCCTATGGCCGCAGTAGCGGCACAGGTGTCTTGAAAGCCCAGTGAGCATGGGTACTGACAGCAATCATGGGGAAGTCACATACAGTCCAGCTTCTTGCCGTAAGTGCCCTGGGTCCCATAGCCCATCACCAGCAAAAATCTAAGCAGGGCCTCGAACAACTGGTCCCACATTGAGATCTAAGAGATAAAAACAAACCTCGACCAAGGTCAAGTCCTATGTTCACAGACAGATCCTTGACATATGACTTCCTTCTACCCATTCCTCAGTTTACCCTTCCAGAGCACTGCGAGACAAGCAGGGTCACTGGTCACAGTAGCTCTGGTCTAGGTCTGTGTGGGCCCTAGGCTTCTCCACCAACAAAACCAAACACTGGTATGCATGAGAAAATGCAGTAATCTAATCTGTTCTTTCTAGCCCAGCTGCAAGCCGTGCGTCACCAAGAGTAGGAAAGTACTGTAGTCCACAGGGCTCTTAACACACCAGGCCAGCTGCTGGGAACTGCCTGGCCAGCCAGAGGGGAAGCACTCGTTCAGAATTCCTCTCTCCTGCTCCAAGACAGCTGTGGGGAAAACCTGCCCACGAGATGCACGGGCCTGAAACACCATTTGAAGGCCTTCCAGAGCAGTATCTCAGCCACGTTGCCCATGCTGCCCACTGCTATCCTCTGGGGGTAGGATTCAGGACTTCCTTAGGTACAAAATGAAAAGATGTGCCAATCCCTTCCATGAGATGGTGTGATACTTGAATAGGACATGTATTATCTGCCTACATACTTCAAGTCATCTCTGGGTTACCTATGATATCTGTATAGCATGTGAACCGTGTACAACACTTACGAATTCAGTATAGACTTATTTAAAAAAACAATGTCTCTTTAGATAGAGTCCCACTGTGTAGCTCTAGCTGGCCTGGAACTTGTCACAATGGCCAGGCTGGCCTTGAACTTTCACTTGAGTGCTGCTATCAAAGGCATGGGCCACCATAACAGGACAATGTTTTGTATTTTGAAACATTCTAATTCTGCAGCCCAGTCTAGCCTTTAGTGGCTATCTGTCTTCCTCAACCTCCCTAGTGTCAGGACCACACGTGTGCACCACCACACATATTTAGTATTCTCAATCCTCTGTGGTTGGGCCCCATGAAGACAGGAAGGTTGATGGCACAGCAGTAAGAACCAAGACACTGTCTCTAGGTGACCAGCAGAGGGAGCTCTAGGAACAAAGATGTCTGTCTTGGTTTTAGGTTGGGTTGCCCTTTGGAGCTGCAGATTTCAGAAGCAAGAGAGACCACTGCATGCACTAAAACACAAGAGAGAAAGAATGTTCTCCATGAAAATGTAACTCCATTATTTTACAAGTAACAAACTGAGGACATACAGTCTGTCCATTAATACACTGCTTCTCCAACCGTGCCCATAGTTTGTCTTGACTGCGCTTCAACTAGTAAATACCAGATTTACCAATTCTAACAGAAATAACAAAAGTAGTTCAAAATTGACAAAAACCAAAAAGGAACATTATAATTTTGCTTAAATTCTTAGCTGGACTCCAGTGGCCAAGGAGAGTGAGTCTGACTTAGTGACAATCACCTTACTAAGGGGCCTTGACATGGAAGACAGTAAGAACCAGAGCTCCAGGTTCCCTGGGCTGTGAAAAAGCTGCTGAGCGATTCCTGGAGACAGAAAGGGTGAGGCTATCAGAGCTAGTATTCATTTAAAGAGTCACTAAATGTTGAAATAAATCACGTATTTGTTTTAATAAAAATAAATAAAAGCAACCTAATTAAAAGGTGTCTTGTGCAAAAGTCATTAAGGCATCATAATGCAGGAAACACTGGAGTGGGTTTTCCTGAAGCTCCTGGGGTGTCTGTGGGGTGGGGTCATTTCTCTCTAAGGTTGACTGACTTTTCCATGGTATCAATCCGGAAACGCTTCAGCCCCCACTTCCGTCTTCAAGTCATTCCAAATCCCTCCATACTGGGAAAATGTTCACAAAAACCTTCAAAAACACCCGTGCAGGGCTTGCACTTACCCTGAGTCCCCACCAGCACGAGTGGAATCTCACTGGTGTTCCTGTAGTTGGCCATTCGGCTGTAGTAGTGGTAGACAGTCTGGAAACTGATCTCATCCTCCAGGCTGAAGACAAAAATGACCGCATCCACCCACATGGCAAACTGCAGAGAAAGAGTGGAGAAGGGGCAGCTGAGGGGGCGCAGGAGGAGGTGTGAGGCCATACCTCTGTGAGCACCAGAGCGCCCCACGGCTGCTGCCTGCTCCCTACTGCTAGGTACTGTGGCTAAGTCACCAAAGTCTTCCATGTATGCATGGGAAAGGGACACCCCCCACCCTCCCGGCCCCATGTTTCCACCAGGGCCCTTCACTTTCTGAGAACCCAGTGTGTGATCTTAAGAGTCGACCTTCTGGCCTAACCCTGTAGATAGAAGGCTCCCCATCTGAGGACAGGTGTGTGTGTGTGTGTGTGTGTGTGTGTGTGTGTGTGTGTGTGTGTGGGCACTGCTCCTCTGTGGCCACACGGTCTGCTCAAAACTGTCGTGGTGCCCACACTGCCTACCACCTGAGATGGATGGTGCCTTTTCTGGAGAGTTCCTGGTACAGCAGAGGCCGAGCTGCCACGAAACTCATTCAGCTCCCTGCTGGGAAACTACTAGTTATTTTTAGGAAAGTTAAAAGGGGAGCAGTGAGATTAATATATACCCAGCCCTCTCATGTCATCTTATTTACAGCAGCACCCAGGGAGGGTGAAGCCGAGGGAGTGGGGCTCCCCGCAGTGCCCAGGAACCCACTCTCACAGAAGCTGACAATGGTAGCTTCTAGATCCTGTCTGAGTCTGGTACCAAACACCCTTCTCTTTATGTGTATAAAGAAACAAGAGAGCCCCTTCTCTAAAAGAAGCTTATCCTGGGTGTTTATGGCCAAAGCAGGGCTCCCTAACCATTATTGCACATGTATGCATGTGTGCACGCATGAATGTGTGTACACATGCACACACATTAACAAAGAACGCCCACCTACAACAAACCATGCTCATTTAAATGTGGAGTATTTACACAAGAGTCTTAAAAACCCTCGTGTTCAAACGGCTCGTGCTCAAGTCAAAATGACCTTGTGGCAAAGCTTTCTTGAGGCAGACCCACAGGCACTGGCAGATGCACAGGACAGTGTAGTAGTGCTTGCAGAGAAGCCCGAGGACTGTCTGACATGGTGCCTTTACCTCGGTGACAGCTGATGTCAACTGTTGACTTAACCAATCTATGATCCCATAGGAGACCGGCCTCTGAGCTTGTCTACGGGGGACTACTTTGATCATGCTGATAGGGATGAAAAGACATACTCACAGTGGGCAGAATAACCCTCTCGGTGTAGATCCTGGACTGTGTAAAATGGAGTGAGCTGAGCACTGGCATGCATTAATGCCCTGTTTTCTGCTCCTGGCTGTGAATGTCATGTGACTCGCTATTTCAGGTTCCCTGCTGCCCTGACTTGCCTGAAATGATGGGCTGCACCCTGGAATTCTGGGCCAGACAAACCCTCCCTCTACTAACTTATATTAATATGTCAGTGTATTTTACCACAACAAAGAAGCAACTAAGGCGTAGCCTCTTTCAGGAGGTGGAAAACGGAAGGTCTTGTCCTGTACATCAGCACAGGACAGGGGCTAAGTGGCCTCAGGGAGGTGGCAGGCAGCCCCTGACTTGAAATCTGAAACATATCTCTATCTCTATGCAGAGGATAAGTCCCCCTTGCCCACTTCTCTAAAGGATCCTGCATCAGAAAATTGCAATTTTGAAGGGGAAAAAATGAAGGGCAATAGAGTAGTAGTGTCCGCCACACCCAAAGCTAACAGCAGTAACAATTAAAAAAAGAAAACAACATGAACAAACAAATAAAAATCCACTGTCAGTTTCTTTTAGGAGGCCATGCCTTCAGGTAGAGTCTATCAGTGGATTTATAACAATGCAAAGAGAGAAACCACGCCCACAAGTGAGCAAGGCTCTGCCGTGATGTTCCACAGACAAGTCTTTAACCAGGGGAAACGTGGGCTAGACATTACTTAAGGAAGAGCCCACACTAGAGCAAGGGCTGCATGCTCCGTTTCTCTGAGGACACACTCTTCTCAGGGAGCCCGCACTGGTCAGAAGCCAGAGGTCGCCGTGATGCAGCAGAAGGTGGAAAGTGTTCAGGGAGCACGCCCTCTAATACTAGCAAGCCACGTTTTCATTTTCTATGTGCCTTCATGGTCTACTGTACACTCAGGTATACCGTGTGATGGTTCAGGTCAGTTTGACAGCATCTAGAAACACGTGGGAGACGGTCTCTGGCTGAGTGGAGGTGTGAAAGTCCGCCCACTGTGGGTGACACCATTCCCTAGCTGGGATCCTGGACTGCACAAGTGGAGAAGGGGGCTGAGGGGCAGCATGCGGTCATCACTCTGCTTCCTAGTGGTGGATGTGGTGTGACCAGGTGCTTCAATGGTGGATGTGGTGTGACCAGCTGCTTCCGCCTTCTGGCCATGACGGACTGACTGTGCCTTTGAACTGTGAGTCAGAATAAACCCTTTCTCCCTTCATTTGTTTGTCATGGGGCATTTTATCACAGCATCAGCAAAGGAAGCTAAGCTACTGCAACAATGACACTAAGGAGAATTTTCATCTCCGTCCCCGGACTGCGCCTTCTAATGGCTTTTCAAAGCTCAACTGGCAGCATTCTCCCGGACCCTGGTGTTACAAAGTGATGGAAATACAGCAACTCACAGCATTTCCAGGGGTGCTCGGTGCTTCAGCACCATCTACCTCAGGCACCACCGCTATCTAATCCATCTTTTACAGGGAGAGATGATCAAGACAGAAATGTCCTGTGTGTCTGCCCTGGAGGGGTGTGGGCTAGAAGATCAGGGTGTAGTAAGCTGGATAAAAACAGTGGTGCTATCTTTCTAGAAATTTTTCAAGGGAATCACGGTATACTGCAACTAGTGTTCAGTGGGGGGCTGCTGGTGGGAGTGGGGGTGCCCACTCCTGTGCCTCCCAGTTCCACCCAGTGACCCTGAAAATGATGCTACTCTGGCATCAAATTGGGGGTGGGAGACAATTTTTTAAAAGCACAGAAATTTCTAAAAGTGACCCTGACAGAATATGATAGCAGATGTATCTGCTTTTCCTTCCTTCTTAAAAACTTAAAAAAAAAAGCCACATAGAGTCAAACTTCATGGGTTTCTAAATTCCCTTATTTAAAACTTGACAGTTCTTGTTCAGGCTTTTAGATAAAGTCAAAGAGCAAAAGAGAGTCTGGCTGGGATGTGCATGCGGTACTCACCTGTGCCTCCGGGGGCCCCCTTCATCCCTAATCAGAAGTAGATAACTCTGTCCATCAACCACAATCTCCTTCTTGAACCTGCCACCTGCCACACACAAAAGGCACCATTACAGAAGGCAACAGAGGATTGGGGGCAGACAGACACGGGCTTCACTTGCGGAAAAATACACTCTAGGCCAGGTGACCGCTGGGGCAAGCTGGCCGGGAGAACAGAGGAGTAGATTTTAGATGTCTCCCGCAGTGCTGCATTTTTAGAGCTGAACTCTGATTGAAACATGTGTCTAAGAACCCGTGCTCCCTTCTGGTTAGCAGGCACGGCCTCCTGTTGCAATGCCAGGAACCCTGGCTGAGGAGCGTAGGCTTTTCATGTAGAACTTAATACATAAATCGACAGATTCTCACCCACTGGGAAGGGGGCGAGGGTGGGCTCTCAAAACCCAGAAATGCTTTTTCATGCTTAGCAGCACCTGAGAACCTGCATTCTCCTCAAGGGAAACCCAGTGCTCGGGAGGAAAACATACAACAGCATGAGGATGGTGTCTCCAGAGTCACAGGTCACAGTTAGGGAAGGATGCCCGACTACTACACACGTTAGACAAAGCTACCGATGGAACTGCACAGTCGAGACAGAGCGAGCGGTGCAGCCAACTGACAAGCAGGTGTTAGAGACCACGTGGGGTTAGCAAGAGACCGCCTGGAGCCCTGCTGGGATGTCAGGACAAAAAGGAAGGAAGACTGGCAGAGGGCAGCCCAAAGTGGGCCACCAAACACATCCAGGATTGGACTACGAGGTCCGCACCGTGGAGACAGGCCACCTCCAGAGACACCTGCTCTGCTCTGAGACAGACGCTCAGGTGGGATATGCATCAGTTCTTGGCTCTCATCTTGGGTCTCCTGTGTAGACGCCTCACAGAAAGGACCCTAATGAACCCACTGAACTCAAAAAAAAAAAGTTTGCAAGAACCTTCCAGAGCCACTTCTGCCACAGTCACAGGTCCGGGCCACCTCATCAACAAAGCTGAAGAACGAACTACATTCTCCACACTGACTCAAAGTGTCCAGGGCCCTCATTAAATAAGGGGTTTCTGAGGCCAAGGGGGACTAGCCATCCTTCCTACGCAAGCATACACAAATGTGAACACACACACCAGCCCTCTCTCCTCCTGTCTGCACCTGACCTGACTTAACATGGAACTCTTCTTGCCTGTCATCACCTATTCAATGCGGAACACAATGAACCCTTCCAACACCACGAGACACAAACACACACTTGTGCTGGGATGTTCCACCCTGAAAAGCAAAGCAGAATCTCAGGAAAGGATCTGGTGGAGATGTTCTGGGGAGTGGGGTCTGTGTCAGCAGGGACAAGATAGCTGCCCCCTAGACAAACTTGAGGACTTGGCATGTCAAAGCCACAGGAGAACTCAGTGACTTTAGGTCCCCAAATCCAATTCAGCTAGAAGAGAGACGACTTCCCTTTTTAGAAGGGCTCTGTCCCAGCTGACACAGAGAAGACACCCCAAGAACAACAGCTGAAAGTTCGCTGTACCCACACTCTATCATTATCAATTCTGTTTAAACCGTGCTCACCCCCAAACCCAGCCTCATCACAGTTATCTCCTCCACCTCAGTGAGCCCAGCAAGAAAATGCCAAGGATGCCATCCTGGTGGGTAAGAAAATACAGAGTGTAACACAGCAGTATGAGCAGCACCAGCTGGCACGACTGCTGCTGGTATTCACAATTCCAGCCAAGATCAGCTCATGCTTCTGAGAGCACATACAACAGGCAAAGCTTGCTCACCGAGGCGAACAAACATGAGACGGGGGAGCTGTCAGCATTACTTCCTTGATTTTACTTCTGAAATAAGATACAGGGAACCTGATGTTTCTTGATGAGACAGACGAAGTCAAACTTCAAAGGAAAAACAATGTTTGCAAAGCAACCTGCCACTCCTGGCTCTGGGAAAACCCCTTCATTCCCACCGTGGGCCTAGAGATCAGGCTAGGAACACTCACCAGGGTTTGAATTTGTGTGGTGATATAAAAGTCTTTCCCATGCTCCTTTGAGATCTAGCTTTAATGATACCTGAGTGATGTAATCGTCCAGCTGCCAGAGGAACCACCTCTGTGGGTCACAGCAGCTAGCAGGCAAGCCCAAGACATGCTCTGAAGCTCCGTACACATAGAAGGTGTGTATGTGGTCGACCTAAGGGTCTCTGGGTTTGGCTGGACAGTGGGTCCCTCCAGGGGTGGAACTCTGCCTGTGTCCTATCTTCACAAGTGCCACCCAGTCATTCCAGCAGCTCCTGCCCGGTGCCTATGGAGGGAAACTCCAGCGCTGGGTCTATGTGGGGCTTCTTTGTCTTGCTCTGGATGGTCTGGTCTCACGCTCATGTCCCCATTACAATGCATTGTCTCCACAGCAAGAGACAAAGAACGGGACCCTGGAAGGTCCTGCAGCAGCAGCCCTGGCTCCCCCTCTCCAGACATAAACAAGGACTCTCTCCACTGACCCTCTAGCCAGCAAGCACCCTACACAGAGCTTCTGTTTACTCCCTTGGACCTTGCCATGGGAGATGCTTCCAGACAGCTGAATCACTCTGAACCATCCTGGAATTCCTCATCTTTATAGAACAGATGCCACAACCCCAAGTGAAGGGCTCTTAGACACATCTCCAGCACTTCCAAACTGAGGAGGGCACCTTCTTCCACCCCAGAGGCCTCTGACAGCTTCGACAACACTTACATCCTGAGATACAGAACTCGCAATTCCTATTTCAATGTTTCAGTTCCAAGAATACCCATGGGCGATAGGATTGTGCGAAGGCTCCAGAATCTCAGCAAAATCAGGAAACAAAAGCCAATTAGAGAAAACCGCCCTGAGATAGTCCACCCAGGGACCAGGAACAAAGACTGTGAGAAAGTAGACCAGGATTAAAAGGAACACATCACCACCTGGTAACTGCTGTGTTCGACACACCAGGGTCCGGAGAAACCAGGCCCTATAACTATCAAAATAACACACAACATTTGTCTTCCACCGTTTCCCAGAGGGAAGTGTCATTGGCAGGAGGCTGGTGCCTGGCTAGCATCTCTGCGCTAAGGTCAGGATCCCAAGTCAGAAATGCTAGACATGGGAATTATTCCAGTGGATCACAACAGCTGGAGTTCGGGACCATTTGCCCAGGCTTCATCAGCCAAGCACCCTTGACCTGAATATCTCACGTTTTCTGAGAATCAAAAGTATTGTAGATTCTGGGATACGCTGGATTTTGTGTTTCACTGTTTACTGCTGAAAATTTCAGGATGTAACCAAATTCCAATTTTATTGTGGATTTTTTTTAATGGAATCGAAAAGTCATCTTTGCCCAGGGGTCATGCAAAAGTTCTCGGCTTTTCCAACTTTAGTGTATGTGCTGCCAACATACGTGCAAGTACTTACTATAGACTTAAAGTGTCTATCTGATATCCAAATTCTAAATTATTCTCTTGCAAGTCTGCTTTCTCCAGCCATACATTGGCAGCACCGTGGCTGTCCTATGAAGCTGTCCTAAGAATGACTGCCAACTTTCTCTGACTACTGGTTATAATCACCCAACATTACACTGCACCAAGGTAGTTCATTTTCAAAAGGTGTCACCAATCCATACCTGACCTCTCTGGTAGGTATCAATAACCTATGTCACTCCATCTGTGTGTGAAGGTGCTGATGCCAGGGTTTGGCCCACCCTATAACTCAGGACTCCCACACAGTTGCCTCCAGGGCTGGGAACCAAGACAGTGGTGCAGCCGTGTTCTCTGGCTTTAGAGCACACTTTTAAAGGTCTGATTAGGGGTGTTTCTCACCACCCTACCTCAGCCAATTTCAAGGCGACTATTCTGAGACTCTCACTGCAGAATCAGCTCCAAATTTGGGGCACCACATGCCAGATAACTGGGTTCCTTCTGTTTCAGCTCACACAGGAGGAGCCGTCACGGTTTATTCCTCTTGCATGCTGGGCCAGGGTCCCATCTCTGTCCAGTTCTGATTTAAGGGGTAAAAATAAAAGTAAGTGGAATTTTCCTATTCCAAGAAAGGAACTGCCTGGAGTTACGCACTGCAACAGATGTCTGTCGTTTCTGTTTCATCATTCTCAGTAACTGGACTAAAAGTTGTTACTGCATCAACAGTTCTCCAAGCAACCAAGAGCGCTGGCAATGCTAAGTGCCCTCTCACACCAACACTGCCAAGCATCTCATTGAGTTATCCCCACAACTGTCTGTGGCACATTCAGCAAAGACAGGCCCAGGGCCTCTTGGGAGCCGTTCAGACACTAAGGTACAGAAAGCCCTTCCCTCAGTCAGCCTGCAGGAGAGCGGAACATCCGATTCCTCAACCTTCCGCTCTTCCACGTGAATGCCAAGCTCCACATGACCCTGTCTGCAGACAGTCCACGAGCCTGTGTGTCATTCTCACTCTGGGACTATGTGGAAGACGAAGGGAACTGGATAAGCCTTCTCCCACTCCACACTCAGAGGACTATAGCTCAAAACTATCCCGATGCCTCAGAGACCAAGAGGACAGACCCCCTTCAGAAACCAGGTCTTATTTGTGTTGACTGTCTGATCATGCACGCACAAATGAGGGCCTGAATAAAGTTACATTGAAGCTGCGTTTAAGGCCCGTACAAAGGGGAGGACTCATTCTCACAACTGAGCCTAACCCGGTGACCCTTGCAGCAGGTGCCAGTTGGCCCAGAGCCCCGGTGCCGACAAAGGAGGAAGAACGGAAATGGATGGCGCTAGGTTTCCTACACTTTTAGAAGATAACTTTCTTTTCCCCTCAGTTTCATGATGAAGCTGGAAATGTCCCTGCAAGCATCGTGGTCTCCCTGTCATCTAAGCAAAGGGGACTGAGAAGCATTGAGGACGGCAGGCCTCTGGGCTCTCCCTAAGGGAACAGAAAACAAACCAAATCACAAACGTGCCAAACTCCTTTAAAAATTAATGTGGCTTTTAAAGCTATGTTAAGTCAGTACTTTATGAGATTGGGGCTTTGGAAAAGTTTAGTATTGTGATATTTAAAAGGAATTTTGGACCACATAGCATTTTTTCAGTGGGAACAGGCATTATTGGTAATATACTAGTTTATAAAACTTAACCAAAACAGATTTCCACTGCCATGCTTTTTAAGCTTATGGTGGGAAATAAAAAATGACAACAGCAGTGTGCTAAGAGTGAGTGGGGGCTAACCACGGAGCCTGCCCAGGGTCTCCGTGGGTGGGACACTGGGGGAGGGGTCTGACCTAAGGTGACGTCACTTAAGTCCATGCCAGAGGAAAAGGAGGAGGGCAAGGAGAAGGACTGAACTGACTCCTCCATTCCTGGAAGAGGCGAGGAAAGGGCAGAATGAGATGGACCATTACAGGGCAAGGCTGTGGGGAGAACCTGAGACTCCACTGAAGAAACAGCGTTCTCTTGCACACCTGGCTCCTAGGAAAGACTGTGACAAAGGCTCCCCAGTTGCAGATGCAATGCCTGTGACCCCAACAATCTGAGCAAAAGTCAGTGACGCTCCACACTCCGGGACACATGAAGGACGCTGGGAGAAGGCCGTCAGCCAATGCACAGGAGCAGCAGAGCCCTGATCCCTAACAGGGAGAGTGCTCCCTTCCTGGCAAGGCAACTATAGAGGCAGGCAAAATACCTGCACCAATCTGAAGCTGTGACTACCAAGATCCCACAGCCTTTCTCTCCTACCGCTGTTGAGATACCTGATAGAGGTCTAAAAAAGGGCACTTTGGAGGAACAGGCACTATGGTCTTGAGGCCTTAGTCAGTGTGCATAACCCTGACTGGTACAGATATCCCCCCAAAAAGTCAATAGGGCTCCAGTCTCCACCAAGAGAGTAACTGGGCAGACAAGGGGAAACAATAAGAGCAAGATGTTGGGCAAGGATCCCACCGGAGAGGGGAGGAGGTGGTGAAGCAACCTCAGAAGAAGAGAACACAAATCATAAGATGCAGAAGGAAGCCGTTCACCAATGTTTCATGCTCCACGTGACACAGGCAACAGTAACACCTGTTACAGTCAGGTGTTCACTAAAGGAAAGGACCCAACAATAGCAATGGGGGCCAATGTCTAAAATTTGGCAGAGAACAACTTGGAAGCCAAGAGAGGGCTTGTCCAGGGCAGCAGAAGCTGGAGTAGAAATCCTAGATTATATACACTGTTATACCACTACTCCCCTAGGCTGTATCGAGACAGCTGCTGATGTCCACATGGTGGTGACATGGGCTACGAGACCCACTTCTCAGACAGTCCCATCACTGAGCTGTGCCTGACTGCTGCAGAAGAAGTTATTTTCACAAAAGACCAGAAAGTTATTTTAGGCTTTTCCAATGTCTCTTTTTATTTCTTAGCTCCCAGGCAGTAACAATTCTGATCCAGGTGATCCCTGCTGAAAGTTTCTCCTGGGTACCCCTACCCCTCCAGAGATGGAACCCAGGGCTCCAGCCAGCCAACCAACACCCCACCAAACCACACCCCTGTCACTGAGCTAGATGCCAGTCTGCACTTTGAATATTCGTTTTGTAGAAGCGCATACTAGTGTTCTGAAAGTCATACCCTGTTCTGCCCCAGGTCTCTGGGACATTATCTGTGCTGTGATCCTATGTCATTTGTTTACTAGATAGAATGCAGTATGCCTTGCTGCTCCTCCCAAAGGGGACTCATCATTGAGAGGACCAGAACCTCACGCTGGGGAGTACCCATCACCACACCAGCTGTCCATACAGAGCTGGCAAAATATCTTTGTGCCCTCTTCCTGGGGATGGAGCTACTGGCCCTATGGCTAAGTCCAAGCCTAACAGCTTGCTTCCTCCAAGACTAACTTGCATCTGGAAGATCTAAGAGCAAGGTCTACATGCCACTGATGCTGGTGTGCCCGCCTCCCCCAAGCTGGTATGTGCTGAAGAAGTCAACAATCTTGATGGGTAGGACACAATAGTTGAGTGCAGAGGGGCTCTGGGGTGTTGGGGTCCAGCAGATCATCACCACCATAATCTGAGTCAGTTCCAAAATCCAGAGGTGTTCTGGGAACTCCTGTCTACTTCCATCGTCACCTTCTAAGTCTGTACTATGTTACTGTCACTTCTAGTTGATGGTGACGGCTGTGACAATTCTTTAGCCCTGTTCTATGCAGGCATTGAACCTTACTTCATGCACCTTCAGCCATCTTCCTACCAGTGTGCAAAGGGTAGGCAGTGTGGACTGGTTCTGTCATCAAGCCTCCCCTGTGGCCATGCACACTGTCCTTTCCACACTGCTGGTTCACTCATTTGGCCCTCATGGAACAACAGTTGTGTCTCGTTACTTCCTCTCCTCCTGTCTGTCACGGTGTTCAATTTAAATGTGTATCAATAAGCAATGAGGCTCAGAAGATAGAAACTGCTGGTCACGTGTGCTGACGTCATGGTCACAGGGATTAGGCCAGCCTCAGACCCAGGAAGAGTTGTGTATCACACACCACGAGTGCCTCTGCCTAGATCCTAAGATAGTACACCCTGGAAACCTCTATGGACGGAGGCTGGACGGCACTACCAGTTTTATCTGGTCTCCCTTTTGGTCTGGGCCAATCATAGATACAACAATTACACAAACTCGTTAGGGTCACAAGAAGCTGTTGTCATTTGTAGTCTGCTGTTGGTATGAGGTTCCATCTGTATTGAGATTACACACACATAGTGCTGGTCCCGTTCTTCCTTGGGTGTTGTGATCTGTACCCATCGTAGTTATGACAAGCACATGCGTCCTTGCATGGACCAGGAGGGAAACATTTCCAGGCAACATCATGAAGTCATGGAGACACCTGTCTGAGAATGCATACATTGTTTTCAGATCCACTATGCCTGCCAAGTCATAGGTAGATGAGATGCAATGGACAGGCCCATTGGTTAAAATTTCTAAGAACACTTGCTCCTCTGGAGATATAACACAGTGCTTGGATCTACCTCCATACCAAAAGTTCAGGAGCCAAGAGTGAGGCAGATCTCACTGCTACACTCCAAGAGAATGGCTGATCAGAACATATTTTTTTATGCCCAGACATGCTGATTGGTTCAAAGAAAGGCATGTGATGTGAGCAAAGCTCATCAGAACAGTCCCGGGATATTTTTGCTAAAAAGAGAAACACTAAGAATTGAAAAGTAAAAGAGGAAAAACAATCAACTTTTCTCTTTACCAGTTATGAGCACCATGGACAAAGAGGCATCAATAAAATGCTTGGATCACATGGGGAGAGCTAATCAGCCAGCTTGTTGAGTGTTAGGGTGGGGCATGTAAGAGATGGGGGGATGCCCCGTGGATCTGCGTGTATCAAGGTCCAACTATGCCTCTTAGCTGCTCCAGGAACACAAGTCACAAAGCCTACCCTCCCTATTTGTGTCCCTTTGGATGGGTCTCCTATCCCTTGCCCCTGGCCTGTGAGTGCAAATTGATAGAGTAAATCAGTCTTGCGGCAACCAGATCTCAGCAGGGAGGTGCTTTAAAAGTGGAAGCGGGTTGCCCACCAGAGGTCAAAGTCACAGACAAACGACAGCAGAAACAAGCACTAGATATGGGGTCCAGGAATAACAGATTCCTAAATTAAAGACGGGCAGGTACAGGTGATGGACTTCAGTGTAAGAATCGCCTATGGAGGTAAAACATCTCTGGGAAAGAACTTGTAACTGTACGTGTGAAGCTGTCTAGATGTGCCATGCTTTCCCTGCTAGGAATGGTGCTGCTGCACTGGGAATACAGCTTGGTTGCTACAGTGCCTGTCTAGCATGCATGAAGCCTTGGTTCTATTTGCAGCATGCATAAACTAGACATGGTGATGCACACCTGCAATCCCAGCGTTGGAGAAGTGGAGGCAGGTGGATCAGAAGCTACACAGTGAAGTCAAGGACAATCTAGGATATGCCAAACCCTGTTCCAAAAATAAGGGTAAATTAAAAAAATAAATGGCTAGGCTCAACTCTTGAGGTTCCTGGGACAGCAAGAGCTGTCTAGAAAGCTAGGTTGGCTGTTTCTGACTGGAGACCAATGACACCCAGTGCATGTCTAGTGACCATGAGAAGCTAGACCCTTCTCCGTGCATGCCAGCAGGTCTAACCTAGCTAGAGAGCTGGAAGACCTGCATGTGGCCAGATGTGAATCACTTCCAAGTAATCACCCAGGAAACAACTTCTTCCTGGATGCACACGCCAACCCCAGACCCTGGACCAGCATTCAGTGAGTCTTCGGCTTCTTGCTGAAGTAATGATAAAAACATGGACAACCCAGAGTTCCTGCCAACCAACTGAAAAACACATTTTGTTCTGCCAGACTCACGGATGCCAGAAACATGACAACCTCCTCATCCTGGCTTTGTCGCCCTTTCCCCTTGTTCACAGCATAAGCTTCTCTTTCATTATGTCCTTCAAAGTCTAGTAAAAGAAAAAAATCAATGTCCTTCCCCGTCTTACACAGTATCACTGGGGGCAGAGCTGCAGACTGCCACATACAGAATGACAACACAGAAGGGCAGGTAGGTGACTTTCCCATTAGGGACCAGAAAAGCAGCTGAACTGGCCTATGGAACCAACCAATCAGTGGGCCCATACATCTCAAGACTCACAGATAACCCTAACCACTTGGTCGCAAGCAACATGGTGAAATTCGCCTTAAAAAACATAAATGGGCAGATTTTAAAACCACTCCAGTTTTATTAGGGTTGCATGGATTTCTGTTCTGCTTGACATTACACAGGATCCAAGAACAGTTTGAAAAGAAGCCTAACATCTGTGTAGTGATCGTAGCTGACTGGAGTCTTTAAAAGTTTACTGGATTTGGGAAAGTTACTAGGAGTTGACAGCTTAAATGTGTTTCAGCGTCCCCGAGAAATCAGGCTGGGTGTTTACCACAGCGTTTGTTTCTAGGAGACTAAGTAAATATCCACTAACAAACTATTTCAGATCCACGTGCTTCTGAGAACACACTCACTATAGCCTGATGCTAGCCAGACACATGTTAGGAGGCCATTCCAGGCAGGCTCTTTGGGGGATATCAAGACTGAGGTATGGGACAGTGGCTCTCAGGCAACTGCTGGATGTTAAGTGACCACCAGGAACCCGCTGCAGCACGTGACATGAGCAATTCAAGAAAAAGAGAGAAAGCAACTCAAAGCCCACATGGGAAACCTGGTGCCCTGGCTTCTACTGCACATGACACCCATGATCTTGTACCTATCCATGAAGGTGGCAAAGACCCTAGAGCTTCCAGACCTGGGAGAGGGGACCAACCAGTTCACATCCCATTCTCTGATCTAGGATGCTCGTTTTAAGTGGTGGTCCCAGGTGACATGTAGGCTGTACCTTTATTGGTCTTTCCTCCACCTGGGGGGGATGCCTGGGATACCCTGAAGATGTCTGATAGTTTCGTGTGGACTACTCCAAAACAGTGGACTGGTCCTCAAGCAGAGGACAGCACTGGTGGCTGCAGTCACAGCTGTAAGGACACCAGTGGGAGCTGAGCCTGCCAGAGCCAAGGATCCAAACGGGAGGAGAGGTGGAACTTCTCATGACACCCACAAGACAGGCCCACATATGACAGGCCCACACAGGAAGGGCCACCCATGGTTCTGCAGAGACAGGGCTGTCATTATACAAAGGCTGAGATTCTCTGGGCGCTCTACACAAATCACTGGGTCTTCATTGCATGCTGAAAGTTGCAAGGCCAAGAAGGGCTGGGAACCCTGACCGCTCAACAGCCCCAGGCAGTCATGGCTGCTGCTGCTAGCAACAAGCCTCTTCAGGCATAGCAGGAGTAGGCAGGACAATCTACGTAGCAGCTCTGAACTGCATTCTTAAATGCTGCCAGGTTATGGGGTGCATTTGGTTCCCCTTCTGTTGGTTCTCCCTTTCTAGAACTGCCCCAACATACACGCCCATCTCAACTGACCACACATGTCTCAGTCTGTCTTCCTCCCAAAATGTGACTGGACTCTTTTCCACAGACCAGCCAAGTTTTCACCAAATCTAAAACCGCTCTGTTGGGAATATTCGACCACACTGTGAACCCCGAGTTTGCATTTTCATTGATTAAATAATATTAACCTTGTGTCAGGAGACTGAGTTAGTAACTAGTGACAGAAAGTAATCATAGAGCACCAGAGGGCATCAGGGAGAGATAGAGAGACCTGTGAAGTAATAGGGTGGGCTTTGGAGTGGTGCAGCCTTTTCTGATTGCACCAAGCAGAAACCAGGGTCTTTCGGAGAAGCCAGCCTCTCTGAGCTTTCACCCCAGTCTCTCAACCTCAAGTCTTATTTACAAATAGGACAATAGAGATTTAGCTAAAGCTACCTTTAGTGGCAATGAAGGGGCGGTGCCTGTGGAACAGAATTCCCGCCAGGCTGCAGCCTGAGCAGCCAGGCTGCTGCTTAGAGAAGCAGGCTGCTTACTGTGGAGTTGCAACAGCTGGCTGAATAGGACTAGGTG
The DNA here is from genome assembly GCA_963919715.1 of Microtus obscurus. Taxonomy (NCBI): domain Eukaryota; kingdom Metazoa; phylum Chordata; class Mammalia; order Rodentia; family Cricetidae; genus Microtus; species Microtus obscurus. The sequence continues at coordinate 4,064,326 of CAWTZC010002279.1, read as the reverse complement.
AAGGTGCAGCCACTGTGCTGAAAGTAAACCACCACCACGCGGGTAACCTCTGAGCTCAGAAACAGAGTGTGACCCGTCGGCTGCCTGCTCTCTTGTTAGCAGGGCATAACAAAGAGCACTGTCAAATTTTGGTGATTCGGGCTCAGTCTAGTTTCCTGGGTTTGAGACTGCTGCATTGTGCTGTCCTCCGAGGAAAACAAGGGCCATCTTTATCAGATCAGCTGTGCCTTCCTCCAAGAGTCACCGCTGGTGGCCCTGTGGGCTGCCAACACTCTCTCAAAGACAGGGATTGGCGGTGTGTCTTCATCACGTGCTGAATGTGGATGTCATAAGGCTGCTAAAAGGCCAAGGGCTGGGAGCCCTGACTATTCAACAGCTCCGGCAGTCATGGCTGCTAGCAGCAAGCCTCTTCAGGCATAGCATGAGTAGGTAGGACAGACTTCCTAGAGTCATTTGCTTACAACTGGCTCTGACTGCACATGGCCTCAGGGTCTCATGAGGCAGTAGTATATACAGGTTTAGAAAGGTTAGTGGAAGGAGGCTCCATCTAGGTGGTCATGGGGAAGCCATCATCTACGCTGGATAAAGACTTTCCAAGGCAGCTACTTTGGGGTCATCACTCCTGCCAGTTAACCCCTTACCTATGCTCTAGAAAAAGTCCAAAAATCTCACTGGTTCTTCGGGGTGGAATCATACTTGGTGGGGTTTGTCACTGGACATTCATGAGGAGTGGGCAGCATCATTTAGGGCTCACCAGGGCAACTCGCACAGCAGAAACCTTCTCATTCAGTCTCTGTCAGACATCCACAGATCTAGCCAACCCAGCTCAAAATACCCCCAAAATAAACCATTCCCACCGAGCACTGACATCTCATACCATCATTATCAAAATAATATAAAACTGCAACACATGCAGCATTTATTCTGTATCCTAAGTCATCCAGGGCATTTAGGATACGCAGGGATAATGCACAAGTCACACCCAAGGACCATGGGGTCTGAAAAGAAAGACCTGAGCCTCTACAGATTGGGGACCTGCCCCACCCAAGGACACCTACCTAGAGGACTGCACTCACCTCCTGCTCACCGGGGCCGTGACTATCACACACCCACAGCTTTTCCTAACAGAAAGAATGCACAGGCTCCTCCACCCCTCAACTGCTCCAGTCTCTTCTGTTGTGCAGGGAACACCCAGATTCTTCTTCCACGCGGGAAAGACACTACTATTCTCTTCCTGTGTCTCCCTAGTGAGACAGCCACCTGTTGTTCCCTGCCTGTCCTCTGCCTTTCTTGGGTTACTTTGTGCCAAAATGGGTAACTTAGGACCAGACTTTGGATTATTTGCTTTTTGATTCTAGGGGAGAAGAAACCTGATGTGGGGATCTCCAGAATGATGCATGTGTACCCTCATACGTGTGCAGTTGGGGTACTGCACATGAGGCCAGTGTGTGCAATCATTTCTGGGATAGTCAGGAGAGTATAGAAACCGGGCTGGGGCAGAGAGGCACCAACACAGGGCTCCTGGAGGTGTGCCCCATCACACCAGCTCCTGGCCAGGCACCTACTGGCTATCAGCCTAGACAGAGCCAGGACAACCACAATCTTAAAGCTTGGCCTCCACATTTGAACTGGCTAAGAGGTAATGAGCAATGAAAAAGGCAGGGGGAAAAGAAAGTAGTCTTACATGAACTCTACCCCTGTGGACTGCACAGCGGGCCCATGAGCTCCCATGCCACACCTCGATGTGTCACTTCTTTACAGCTGTAGCAGGTGACAGTCACTCTTGGAGTGAGCCTACTGTGCCTTGGTGTCCTACATCTTCAGGCGCTGTGTGAGCCCTAGAGCAGGTGGGCTTCAGCCTCCAGCTACTGTAATTTTTACCCAGATGTGGGTTTGTTTATTCTTGATCTGGGTAAAAAAAGGGGGTTTGCTGAAACACGACTTCAACCCACAATTTCAACACTGTCCCATCAGCAGGTTGTGGGTGAGCAGTATCAGCTAGGGGCGTTCAATGCTCCCACTGCACGAAGGCAGGCTATGTTCACTCTCAGGTTTGCTGCCTTTAACATTAAAGTCTTCTATAATCCATCACTACAGACCGGTCCCCCTCCTTAAGGCCACTGTGTCCTTCCATCTGCATAGCCCTTGGGGACCATAATCCACAGACAGAAAGAAACAAAACCTAGAGAGGCTGTCCAGGGCCCATGGCTTATCGTGCCTGGAGGACACAAAGCTAAGTGTCTTAGGATAAGACACGATTCCCAACACCTCCTACATGCTGCTGACAAGCTGATTCTTTTTTCAATCTCCCACAGAGAGTTAAGATTCACTTAAAACACAAGGGTTCAGTCTGAGGGAAGGCAGGTGCACATTGCATGCTAAGCACCTAACACATGAGGGGGAAAGTGAAATCACAAACACAGCTCACAACTCTAATTAGCAGCTATTAATAGGGCCTTGAAAGGGAGGTGTGAAGGTCACACCCAGGCTGGTGGTCCTGTAGGACTCAAATGCCAGCCGCACTAATCAGCCCATGTCCAGGAGAGGAGATAAAGGGGGAGCCCTCCTCCAGAGCTCTGGGTATGGTGCCTGATTAAACACCATACAAATGGGGTAGAGCTGTGTCCCCCAAAAAGATTCATCCTAACCATCACCACTAAGCCGACTGTAGTGGCCCTCAATTGTAACTCCAACCCTCAGGAGGCTGGCTGGGGTGGCGGCTACAGTTCAATCTGGATGACACAGTGAGTCTCAGCAAACAAACCAAAAAAGAAACAAACCAACAACAGCAAAAGCCCATGCTGGGGACAAGTGGGACCTGTTATTTGAAACAGAGCCTGGAGTTATTAGAGTCCAAATGAAGCCACACTAGAGTAGGCTAGACCATGAATCAACCCACTGGTGTTCTTCTCCTGGGAAAAAGGAAATGACAACATGGAGAAACAAGACATGACAAAAGACGCCGAGGCTAGAGGGGCTCTCAATAGCCACGGACACCAGGACTTCTAAAGCCAACGAAAGCTGGAGGAAATCAGAAGGCAGATACCACCATTCAACACCACCACGAGAGCTGCCCCGACTGTCTCCTAAAGGAAGCAAAGTTGCCAAGGGACTTTCCTGGGACTCTGCTGTCAATTATACATCACAGACACATTTACAAATACATTCGCTCATACACTCTCATGAAGGAGACCGACTGCCTATACACAAACCACCGTCTCTGAGCTCCGTGCACGGATCACAGACTCCTTGCTGAGACGAACTATCTGCCCTAAGTCACTAATTAAAAGTAGCATCAAGCATAAAGTGCTTTCTCTGGACTGCATCTCCAAGGCTTTCAAGTCAATTCTCTTCCCCCATAGAATAAAGTGTCAACTAAAAAGGTGTCACTCAAGAAAAGACAACTGAGCCACCCTGTGAGGCGCTGCTGAGAGGCATCTGAAGAAAAACTCTGGGATGATTGCACCAGGAAGTTCCTGCCAAGGGGAAGCTCTCTTCTCAAAGAGTGGATTTCTGTTCTAAGCTCCTCGACACATTATCCCTCTCTCAATACCCAAACATCTCAGGGGCAAGTGAGGATTACAACCAAAGGTATTTTGTATGTATTAAACCAGAGGAACAACCCCGAACTCCATGACCAAGAATAGAGAGAATCCAGTGAGCTGCACAGACTGGCAGACACACAGCTATGTGGACGGTAGAGTGGCAGCTGTCCAGTTGATTGCTCTAGGGGGATTTCTGTGGCTTAGACATGATTTGGGTGGGTATGCAAAGATTTGCAGAGAGGAAGCCTGCTTCCCAGCGTTGACTCCTTTAACAGGTGGGTAACAGCGCAGGGAAACTACTCATGGGAGATGTTGTGCTCAGAGGGACGAACACAGGCCTGGAGGGATCATGGCTCATTCTCAGGAGTAGCACTGTTGTAAAGAGCAACACTGGTTCCATCCCACATTGTAGCTTCCTGTCTTGTCATGTCCCTGGCATACATGCTCTGACTGAGATGCCCTCACCAGACCCCAAACATGGAACTGACTGATCTTGGACATTCAGCCTCTCAAATGTGGGCTAAACTAAAAATAAACCAGTTTTCAAAAGCAACTAACCTTGGGGATTTGTTATAGCCATGGAAAATGAAGGATCACAAGGACAAATCAGAGGGCAGCAGCAATACAAGAAACTGGAGGGCTGCAAGGTTTTAGCCAGGCACCAACCACAGTCCTCCTACACAGCTGTACCTTCCCAAATGGGTGATGAGTCCCTGAAGGGAAGATGGAGCTACAGCCTTCTGACAACTTCCTGCACACCTGAGACCCCCACCACCCAGGACTCCACACTGCTGGATAAAGACGGTAAAAGAGATGCTGATCCCGCAGCCATTATATACAGTTTCTCCAATTCTGTTAGCATGGATAGATGGCTACACTAACTCACGGGGAAAAGTGCAACCACCTCCCAGCTCTAAGTTCCCTGACCCCATAGAAGAATCTTGGGATTGCAAATCAGGAGTGTGAGGAACCAAAGGCTGATGACCTCATGTTCCTTTGCGTCCTGCCGCTGGTGTAGGACCCGTGGATCAAGGGGATAGGGAAGAGAAACCAGCTGTCAGATCTTGAGGAGCACAAAGACAGTAACTGCTACCTGCTACATCTCAGACAGCAACACGAGGGCAGCTCAAGGGAAACAGACCTCCCCAGGCCAAGGGCTTCCAGCAACACAGAGGCCTGCCTCCTCATTCGCAGAGATGCAGCTGTATCCTGTCAGGAACAGCTGGGCATGGTGCTGCCCTATCACACGAACACAGCTCTATCTTCCATCACACAGAACAATTGTCCTAGGTCCAAGGTCCACAGTCAGAGGATGGACAGGTGGGCAGGTGAGGGTGTGAGAGAAAGATCCTAAATTCTGTCTCTCAGATCCAAGAGTCCTCAGCTATGTGCCTGTCAGTGCGGTGGTAAACTCCCACTCTGCAGATCAGGGGGAGGGAGTGTTAGCATCTCATCTCACAGGGTAAAATTTTTACTTCCGATGTGCAAACAATCAAGAGAAACACCACTGTGCTGATCAAAATAGAAGGTCACAGTCTACACTGTTGGACACAGGTGTGTTAGGACAGACTGAATGACCAACAGGAAATGACCGACACCACAGTACTGATCAAATGTAGATGTGGTCCTGCCTCTCCCTTTAGAATCAGCGACTACAGTACCACCTACCTCTAAATCCCTAGAAATCTGTGCCACAGAGAGACAGCAAGAGAACCAAGGGCGGGGCTGGCCTGGAACTTCCAGCAATCCTAGCCCAAAATGTGGATGCTGAAAAAGGCGTATGTTTGCCTTGCGGCTGGGTCAGCGGAGACCTTTGGTAGACGGATTTTACCAACTGCACGACAGTGAGTCCCACAACACAGAAGCCCCGAGACAGAAGCGCTACCAACTCCAAGTCTACTCAAGCTGGCTGTGGCGATTGATCCGTTCACACTCAGAGAGGAAAGCCCTTGCACGGCCCTGGACTGGTGGGTCCTATCTTCCTCCCTCTTCCAAGCTGTGAGTTCTGAGTACTTGGGTCTATAGTCCCCACAAGATCAACCTTTGTCTATTTGGTCTCATGCATAAACCTTTGGATGCTATCCCCTTCCCAAATCATCAATCCCGGGGGAGAATTTGGGAAGTGGGTGTTTCCTTGACGTGACAGCCAGGAGGCTTTCAAAACATGGCTGGAAAACACTACAGAATGGTGGCAGAGCCCCAAGCAAGCCCTCAGAATTTTGTTCTTTCTAGATGGTTCCACAGTCTTTAGGACAAGAGTTAAAGGGCCAAAACATGTGTTACAGGGAACATGTGAAGCTACTTCGGACTACTGCTCAGAAGACAGCTAAGGGACAAAACAGGGTGGAATGCGGAACTTAAAAGAAAAAGGTGAAATGAAACAAAATAGGATGAGACACAGGACGAGGCGGGAAGGGAACGCTACAGGACAAGGTTGTGCCTCTGCTCGCTCCAGAACGAGACAGCACTGCCATGAAGAAATGTATAGTTACCTGCGTCCATATCTGCAAAGAATGGAACAGCCAGTAAGAAAAAGAAGGAACCAGAAATTCAGTGTCTCAGAGTTGGATTTCAAAAGGTTACATGGGGAGAAAATATATTTTAGAAAATGGCTTGTGGGCTACACTTTGATTAAGGGGACTAGGGGGTTTCCTATTACCGCTCTCATAATCTTACTTAAAAGTTAAAAAAAAATAAAGAAAAGAAAAAAAGAAACAGAACCACAGTAAGACATGGATATGTCAACAGAAGAATCAAAATGTCTAATGGCAAAAGAAATGCCTAATTCACATGCAAAATGATTATTACATGTCTGTAATACAATATAAAGGGAACATACTCAATACACACAGTGGGATCTGGACTGCATTTAGAAATGCTGGTATCTCTGACTACACAGTATTATAAGGTCAGTGTCCAGATCCGAGAGATGTCCAACCAGTACTCAAAGGAGTAGCACTGGACCAAGGATCAAGGGCATCTCACGATTAATGCTCGAACTGCTGGAGTGAATGCACTAAGCCCCTATCAGAGGGAAAGTATACCTAAGTCTCTTTGATGTTTGCTGGCTTTCTTACGGCTTTGGCATGGGTCATCTTTAGAATATGGTAAAGAAAAAATTTAAACCCTAAACTCTAAACTGGTAACTAACCACCTGCCGAACAACATACCTTCTGGAGACTCCTCCTGCACATATGTGCCTGTCAGGTATCGGTGCACCAGCGCAGACTTGCCACTGGCCAAGTTACCCACAATTCCCTGCAGAAAAAAAAAAGACAATGGTTAGGGGTGGTTAAATCATTTATTTAGCTTTTTTTTTTTTTTTTTTTTTGCACACAGAGGTTAAAATACTCAGTAACCTCACACAGGGTTATAATCACCCTGACAAAATGTTGAAGAAAGATTAAAAAATGAACTCAGCAACTATTTCTATTGGAAACAGAGTTAACCTTGATTTAGCTGCTCCTGTCTTTACCAGTCCTGGTGCTGTCAGGGTGTCAACATAGCTGGTATCCTTCCGGAAATGCCCCTGCTGGCTTTACAGGGTACATGTGTACCGGCTCGACTGCCATGGGGTAGGAGCCTCCCTATACACTAAGATGGAAAGGTTCCACAGAACACGCAATGCCACACACAGAGCTGTCTGCAGATAGGGCCATCTGGTACATTCCACCCTAAGGAAGTGAAATTGGGAAAGCTGGAGGAAGGAGTAACTGGGATTGGGAAGGGAGTAGAGACAGCAAGCTTGCTTCTCAAAAGTACACAACTAAGAGAAAAACAACAGCCAAGCTGTGGCAGGGACAGTCAAGGTGATCACACTGGGTAGAAAATAACAGGAGAGGGCAAGGGTGGTGTGGGTACCGCTGTCCACCAACAACCAGGGTGGCGAGGCTGACCCCTGTGCTCTAGTGAAAGGACACTTGGCTCTGCTGGGAGCCCTGCACTTCTCCCTCCAAGAAGCTGCTCCACTCAGCGGCCTTGTGCATTCTAATTTTTGCTCCATGACCATATATGAATCCCACGTTCTTCCCCGCAGTTGATTGGTCTGTGTGACCATCTCCACACCCACAGGCTGTCCTCACCCTCTCGCCAAGCTTGCAGGCCTCTGCTTCCTACTTCCGGGCTTTGTCCCCTATATTCACGCACTATCAATCTCATCTCTACAGGGTTTGCTGTCTCCAGGTGACTAGAACTTTCCACATTGATTAATCAGAGCCCCAAATCCTATTCGAGCTCAGGACTGGCAGCCATTTCAGCCATCACAACCTGAGACCATGTCTGTTGGTTTCTGAATGCTTGTGTTCCCAGGCCCCAGGAGACGCACGGAGAGAGGGATCTCTGAGAGGGATGGGTCACAGGACACTATCCACATGGGAACCAGCATATATCTGAATGTGGCCCAGCAGGCAGGAAAGAGGAAAAAATATCTCACCTGTGATCTATAGAACAAAACGCCCCTAAAACCTACCAAATCTGCAGGTTCCTTTGACTCCAACCTCTAGAACTATGAACACAGGTTTTACTGTTCACAAACCACTGTATCTTGTCACAGCAGTCTGGATGGGTGAGGACACTTTCATGCCACAGCCTCACCTGAGGCCAGCAAGAACACCTGAGGCCAGCAAGAACACGGAACCTTTAACCTGACTCGCCACTCCTTATGGGAAGGGACTGTTTATTACTCATCTTGTTCTCTGTCCTGCCAAGGCACCCACTCCAAGGAAGATGCACAGCCCCCACGGAATCGGTGTGTGAATGGCTGACGAGTGACTAACACCAGTGAGTATAAATGAGCTCTCTCTACGCTGAGAGCTGGGCTGAGGGCCAGAGCATAAGGACCGCTCCTGCACAAAGCTGCCTCCTCTCCAGGCTTGCATCTTTCTACCTGGAGCCTCCACAATCTGAGAATATCTGCCTATTAATTATTCTTTTGCTCAAGGGTACCTGCTGTTTGTCAGCTTCAAGCTGAGAAAAATCCAAGCCACAGAAATGAAATGTTTAATTAAGATCACTTTCTCTTCCTGGAGGAAGAAATCTGCACTGTGCAGCTGGGATTTCTCTGTGTGGTGACACCAGCCGCTCTTTTCAGCAACAATGGGCAAAGGTAAGGCACATCCCTGACCAGGCCAGTGCCAGCTACCCTGGGCTGGGGATGGAGGCGGCTCGGCTTGCACACCCATCTCACAGATGTGAGCAGCATTGTTTTAACTTGAAACACTGGCAGAAACTACCATCTGTTAGGATGTGGCCCCCCTGTGAAATTGTGACAACCACTCCTGAGTGTCAACTGCACAGAAGGAAATAACTCAGCCAATGAGCATCATGGACAGAAAGGGGGCACCCTGATAATGACAGAGCTGGGTACATCAGACAGAAGCAGTCACCTACCTCACCTGCATAAGCCATCAGTTAAGGCTCTGTGCCCCATGTCGTCTAGCAGAAGAAGCAAAGCACAGCACCTTTATAAACTCATTCTCTAGCACCCCGTGTTTTCTACTCGACTACTGAACACGATTCTACTGCAAATCAAATGGAGCCTTTTAGTTAAAAGCCCCAGCTGAGAGTATAAGCAAAACAGGCAGTGGCACCTCCACAGGCAAGGTGCCTACTGCTTCCACCCAGGCAGAGGCACGGAGCTTACACAGCCCGGCACAAAGCTGCAGGGCTGAAGACAACTACACCACAACTTCAAAGAGGCCCACTGCTCTCACAAGGAGTAACAATGAACTGTGTATCCTGATGCATTCCAAAAGACTCACTGAAAAATACTCCACAAAAGATCCATTGGGACACAGTGACATCATTCTATGGCTACATTTCCAAGCAGGGCTGAGGGTCCCAAGGCGATGACCTAAAGGGCCACCTCAGGAGCTGCATGAGGGCAGAAACAGTAACAGTCCTGTGGGCACGGGAAGGGAAATGCTTCACAAAACAAAACGGTATTTCTTAGACCCGAGCATTTTCACCGCACAAGGATAGGCTGAGGTGCCCTTGACAACGAGGTGCCTGCAGATGCCATCATGAGAGGGCACACACCACGGCAGAGCTCAAGGCCCTCAAACCACAGATGAGCCCTTGACTATAGGACAAGTCAATCACAGTGACCTCAAGTCAGTCCAGCTTTAACAAAGTCACATTTAGAAGAACCCTACACTGTCTCTTTAAATATCAATACTTGCTAGACATACCAAACGCTTAAAACAGAAAGTCACATGCAGAAAATAAATTTTTGGCTCATCCTCAAATTATTATTGGCTGATAAAAACATGTGGACGAGACCAGGCATAGTGGCACTAGCCTATTTAATTCTAGCACTTGCGAGACTGAGCCAGGAAGATGGTAATGAAAAGCCAGCCTGGGCAACATAGTGAATTCCACAGCAGCTAAGGACATAAGTAAGATGCTGCCTTAAAAAGCCCAAACCAGTCAACAAAAACCACTCAGGCCCTGAAGCCTGCAACATCTTTAAGTGCAGGCTGGCTCTCGGGAAGATAACCCGCAGTACCACCAGTTCCCAGTCATCTCTTGTACTGCCAGAAGGTTGAAGCACCCCACCCCACTGCTGTTCTGACTTAAATGAAAACCTGGGGCCAGAGGCTATGGCAACAGTGGGGACAGATTCACAGAAGGCTCTCCAAGGCAGTGCTGGCTTCAATTCCCAGCTCTACCCTACTCTAGATGGCTTCTGAGGAAGCTCTTCATGTCCCAAACCTAATCGGTAACACAGGGTGACAACAGGACCTGCCCCTCCTGGGGTAATTGTCAGGATTGAAGGCCATAATTACATGAAACTTGCAGGCAGGGCATGCCCAGGACTGTGTACTTCATAAACACCTTGTGGGAAACACCCTGGTCTTGTTGTTTGTCACTGACTATAGTCAGCACCTGGATTTCTTACCAGAAGTATCTAAAACTGGCCAGTCTTTACAAAAAGGTCCCGTTAATGGCACTGGCATCCATTCATCAGGTATTTCCAGAACACTCTAATACTGTACAAGTTATGGTAGCTAAGAAGCACAGAAGACAGACGAGACAGCTGTTTCAGGGACAGCCTGCAGAACCCCAGAGGCTGGGAGGACGGCTGTCTTCCATAAGTGAACAGTCCCATTCGCCAGCACTGCTGAGACGCGCCAGTGTCCTGGAGGAAGTGGCTCACTTCCATCTCAGTGAGACATAAAAGTCCTTATCCCATCCTCTCTAAATCAGTGAGGCTGGGCAGCATAAAGAAGAAACGTGGGCCCCTGGAGGTTGAGGCAGGTCACTGGGGAGCTGGCAGGAGAAAGGATGAACAGGATGGGAAGATGCACAATGAGTGGGTCCTCCACCACCTGACACGTGCTAATGGACAGGGGCTCATCTGTCATCCAGCAGGTGAGAGTCCAGCACAGGGAAAACAGAAGAGAGAGTGTACGTGTATATACAAACGCACCTGGCGTGTGCTAATGGACAGGGGCTCATCTGTCATCCAGCAGGTAAGTCAGAGTCCAGCACAGGGAAAACAGAAGAGAGAGTGTGCGTGTATATACAAACGAACTAACAGCCTCACGTTTCATGACAAACAACACAGTTATTTAAAATACGGGCATCCTTTCCTTCCATGCTAAGGTTGGAGGCATGCCACGGAACTGGGCTCTAAGAGGCAACTGCAATGGACAACATTCACAGACGCCAGCATAAGCTTTAACTCTGCTGGAAGTTGCTTTTATTAACAGCAGAACTCTTAACTTATGCCAGGAGCTCATAATTATATAAACAGTCATTACTTTTTGACAAAAATTATGACTATGGACCACTTGTTACAGAGGTTGCCATAACACCCAGCAAGGGACAGGTTAAGTCCACGGTGGTATGTGTATACAAGTACATGTGTGTGACGCAGACACAGAGCCCACAGAGCCGGGGTGGGGGAAAATGTACAGACACCACCTGCTGGATGGCAATTATGGCTCTTCCATGCACACTCAAAGTTCTGGCTCCCTATCGCCAGTGATAGCTTTGCCCAGGTGCACACACCCCATACGGAGCAAGCCTCCGCTCTTCAGGGTCCAGGAAACAGAAGGGGTAGATATGGGCAAGCTTGCAGGCTTATTGTAGGCTTATTCTAGCCCCTCCCTCCCACAGGCCAGAGGTGCCACTCACCACTTTGAGCTCCGGGACAGATCGGCTGAGAGTCCATTCCTGGCTGTTCACAAAAGCATCTGCAAGAGAGAATGGAAAGTGTGAGGCGACATGCCACAACTCAAGGCAAATCTGAATGTCCCCTATGTCATTTTTGGTGGGGATGGAGGGGCACTAAAGAACGATCACACCAGACCCCTAAGTTACTATGACAGGAGCCTGATCTGCCTGGACCTGACCTGTATCAGGTCAGCTTTTCATCTTTTAGTAGTCTACTAAAATAGTCACTTTTCTGAAATCTCACAAAAAAGAAAAACATAGCTGACAGCTCCAACCAGCTGCGAGACTGCAGGGTACAGAAAAGTCTCTGCTGGATATTAGGGTCCTCAGAGACAAACAGAGAGGTGATTCAGCCAGGGTGGTTAGGGGTGCTTCAGAAAGACAAAGGGTCCCTCGGTCCTGGAGGACTCAGTCATGGTGCTTATCCCCCAGCCTGCCTCACACCTGACACCACAAGCACAGTCCATGGCTTTGCTCACATGACTATCACACTCCCCGTGCCACTTCCTGTCATAAATGACAGCCTGTGGTAGTGTCCACCACAATGCAGCCATAGGCTGCATGTCTCTTTCCAATGTAATTCACTCGAGAGTCTTTCTCAGGTGACTCCTGATATTTCTTAAGTTGTTCATAAAGCCAAGTCCCTCACAACACATTCCAAGTCAAGTTGGTCAGCACTCTCTGGAGCATGGTACTTTAGACCCAGTAGGTCTCAGGGCCAGAAGCTT